>CM019829.1:116050375-117348567 GCA_009763385.1 Coix lacryma-jobi var. lacryma-jobi
CTCATACACCACCCTAGCCTTCCCTTTGGGATCAAATAAATCGACACCTGGTACTCCCAGGCGAAGTGCTACTACGATAGTTCTGTGCGCTTGCAGAATCTCCCCTTGGTAGATTGCAACCTCTCTAGCTAGCTCCTACTAGTGTCGGGATTGACAACCCCGCTTGGCATTAGTAGATAGCTGCTTTAGCTCCACTCCTTTAGGTATAGTGACCGGTCTTGCTTCAAGTACTTCTGACGCCGTTGCCTGGGATAGACTCCATAGTCTACTCCTAGTAACAACGTTAGCAAGTGCCAACAAGCATTTCTGGGCCGTTACCAGGGATAGTTTCCTAGCTCTATCTTTAGTGAAGCTAAGAACTACCAACAAACACCGCTAGCGAGAAAGCTCGATACCAACTGAAGAGCATAAAGACAAGATTGCTAGTTCCTCAAGAAAGAGGCAAGGGCTCAACACAAGTAGCTACCAAAACTGCTCCGAACCAATTGGACAACAAAGCAAAAAATGCTAGTCCGTCAAGACAGAGGCACAGAGGCTCAACACAACTAGCAGAAAAGCTTCGAACCAATTGGGAGATTCAAACAACCTCAAAATCCGAGCAAACTCCAACTCAAGCTCCCCCTCCAATAGTGCACACAACCAGGAAATCTCTCAAACACAGAGAGCAACATGATTTGTCAATATTTTCTCCCCCTTAGTTGAAAATGCACCATCAAACAGATTTCTCCCTCTTGACAGAAAGACTCTCCCTCAAAATGCATATGTGTTACAATGCAAGTTAGCAGCTTCAGGAATATAGTCTTTAGAAAATGAAGATGCTTGACAAAATGCTGATCCGATGACTTATAAAAAATGCACAGAATGCTAGCAAGGGCTCAAACTGATCACCAAATACAAAATATGAACATATGAGCAAAGTGAGCAGTTTTTAGCCAAAAAAGGTATTCACCATCAAAATAGCACTAAACATGTATAGACAGGAAGTCGAACAAGTGCTAAACATATATACAAGGCGAACTACCCCTAGCAAAGTTCAATCATCATGCGATAGAATGAAACATAGACTTGTGTATTTAAGTTTTATCGGAGTTGCAGCGGTTAAATTACACAAGTTCAAATTTCAGCATGTGATTGCGAGAGGTTGAAAGCTTGTCATTGCCTAACTTTTCAACTGTGCGAAGCCTATGCAGAAGCAATTAGAAGCTTGCAACAGTTTCGGTCATACACTACACAGCTCAAGTTTAACTCAAGGTGCGATGAGAAACAGTATCGAAACTGTGATGTGCTGACAAGCAATCCCATCTCGATCTTTCCAATTCACTTAACTTGGTTCAAAATTAAAGCAACATATGAACATACCAAGCAAGTGAATGACTCAAAACTAGAGACATAGCAACCTAACATTTATGAAAAGCACAGGTGATTTCAACACATTCTACACATGCTAGTTGCATATCTCAATGGTGAACATTTTTCAAGTTTTATGTTATTAAGCAGAATTCACCATTCATAAAATAGCTCAGCTCACAACATGTATCAGTGATCAGAAAGAGCATAAGCTATAAGCATCACTAAATAGCATCGGAGCATACACTAACAAAGCATAGTCACATTCTAAGGATTATATAAATGAAGCTCTGAATGAAAATATGCAAGATGACATGCAAAGATGCATGAAGAAACCAACAGAAGGAAAAGAGTCAGTCTATAGAACAAGAACCAAAATGTTTCCCCCACAAAAGGGGAAACCAACACCAAGCTCACCTCTCAACCTAGCAAAAGTTGATTGGTCCAAAGGCTTGGTGAAAATATCAGCCAGCTGATGATGAGTATCGACATGGCGAAGGTCGATATCACCCTTCTCATAGTGGTCTCGTAGAAAATGAAAGCTCACATCAATGTGTTTGGTCTTAGAGTGCAGCACGGGGTTTTTAGCAACGCTCTGTCACAAAGCAAAGGAACACGAGAAAAGCTCAGACCAAAATCACGCAAAGTGGCCATCATCCAGAGTAACTGGGAACAGCAGCTAGCCGCAGCAACATACTCAGCCTCCATGGTAGACTGGGCGACACTAGACTGCTTGCGAGAAGACCACGAAATAAGAGAAGAACCAATAAACTGGCAAGTCCCAGAAGTGGACTTGCGATCAATACGGCAACCAGCAAAATCGGCATCGGAATAACCGCAAAGGGATAGGGTGGAGGAAGCAGAATACCAAATCCCAAATTCTGAAGTGAAGGATAAGTACCTCATAATGTGCTTGACCGCCTGACGGTGTGAGGTGCGCAGCGACGACTGAAATCGCGCACAAAGACACACCGCGAACTGGATGTCCGGGCGTGTCGCCGTCAGGTACAACAGCGACCCGATCATACTCCGGTACTCCTTCTGGTCCACAACTTCTCCATCCACATCCGCATCCAGGGCCGTCGTGGTCAACATGGGTGTTGGAAGAGGCTTGGCCTCACCCATATCGAACTTCTTTAGGATATCCTTGGTATACTTACCCTGGTGCACGAACGTCCCTTCCCGGGATTGCTTGATTTGCAACCCGAGGAAAAACGTCAACTCGCCCATCATGCTCATCTCAAACTCCCTGCTCATAGTGTCTGCAAACTTGGCAACCAAAGCGTGAGAAGAACCACCGAAAATGGATCATCCACGTAAATCTGGACCAAGAGAGTGTCATTGCCTTGCTTGAGGAGAAAAAGTTTTTATCCACACATCCCATTTTAAATCCCTTAGCAAGCAAAAAGGTTTCAACCTATCATAGCAGGCTCTAGGGGCTTGTTTCAAACCATACAAAGCTTTGTGAAGTTTAAAAACATGGTTTGGAAACTTGGGATTTTCGAAACCGGGGGGTTGTCTCACATACACCTCTTCTTCTATGTATCCGTTTAAGAAGGCACTCTTGACATCCATTTGAAAAAGTCTAAACCCTTTGGATGCAACAAAAGCCAAGAGTATCCTAATTGCCTCCAAACGAGCTACAGGAGCAAACGTCTCCTCATAGTCTATCCCCTCCTTCTGACTATACCCCTGGGCTACTAGCCTGGCCTTATTTCTCACAACATGGCCATCCTCTCCTTGTTTGTTTTTGAAAACCCATTTTGTCCCAATAGGATGACAGTCAGGAGGAGAGGAACAAGAACCCAAACCGATTTCTTTCAAAATTTTCCAACTCCTCATGCATGGCATTGACCCAATCCGGATTAGATAAAGCGTGTCCAACATCTCGGGGTTCAAAATCAGCAACAAATGCAGAATGAGCAAAGTGAGAGATTTGTTGTGACCTTGACCGAGTGACACGTTCGCCTATGCTGCCGATCATCTGCTGAGGCGGGTGTTGGCATTGGATGTGTCATGGCGCCTCCCAAGCTGATGTAGCCTCCCCCTCAATAGCAGCTGGTGCCTCCTCGGGTACAAAAGACACCGCTCGAGGTGGCGGATCCCATGGCCCCCAAGTAGTAGAGGAAGAAGGGTCTGGGCCGTGAGTCGTGGTAGAAGCCGCTCCTTGCGGCACAGCAGGTGGAGGAGGTGCTGGGTCATCCATCCCTTCAGCACCTTCGTCCTCATCATCAAAAGAGGTTCTCCAACCTCATGATCACCTGCACGCTCAAAACGAGAAGAAGGACAAACCATGGTCTCGTCGAGGTGACATCTGATGTCTCCATGACTCGGTTAGTATCAAGGTTAAGTACACGATATGCACGAGTGTGAGTGCCATAACCCAAAAATACACCGTCGGAAGAACGAGACTCAAATTTGTCCAGGTTGCCTTTCTTGAGTAAAACAACAGTGGCAACCAAAAACTCCAAAATAAATCACTTTGGGGAGTTTTCAAAACGCAACTCATAAGAAGTCTTTTTTCAAGAAGCTCAGAGAAAAATGTGATTGGAAATATAGCATGCAGTGCTCATAGCTTCGGCCCAATATCGCCTAGGAGTCCTATGCTCATCGAGCATCGTCCTGGCCATCTCCACAGGGTCCGATTCTTCTCTCTACAACACCATTTTGTGGCGGTGTGTAGGGGAAGAAACTGATGCTCCAAACCCAAAGAGTTACAAAACTTCTCAAAATCCGAATTCTTGAATTCGGAACCATTATCACTCCGAATTGCTCGCATTGAGTTCATAGGGATCTCATTCTGAAGACGCAAAATCAGATTGCGAGCAAAGGAGAAAGTCTCGGTCTTCTCAGCTAAAAAGAAGACCCACGAATATCTCGAAAAATCGTCAACAACAACAAGCACATACCACTTCCCCCAACCGAGCTCACCGAGCTCACCCGAGCCGGACCGACAAGGTCCATGTGCAAAAGCTCTCCAGGGCGCTTAGTCATGACCTGAGTCACTGGATGGTGGGGAGCGGCTACCATCTTCCCATGTCTACAAGAATGGCAAACAAGATCCTTCTCCATGGACAACTTGGGCAATCCTCGGATTAAGCCAAGTGAGTTAAGTCTTGCAAGCAAGTCGAAGCTCAGGTGACCTTGTCTCCTATGCCACTTCTAAAGATCAAAGGAGGAAGGTCCAGCCAAAAGACAACGAGAAATTCCAAACGACTCCGAGAAATTCGCACGAAAGACTTTTCCAAAGGGCGAAATCAAACATACAAGATTGCCCTGAGGATCCAAAATGCGATTGAGATTCGGTTTAAAACGAATCTCATAGTCATCATCAAAAAGTTGTGAAACAGAAAGAAGGTTAAAATGCAAGTTAGAAACAAGAGCAACATCGCGCAACACAAAGTGCTCATTAGCTCGCACCGACCCACGAGACAATACCTTACCTTTGCTATTGTCGCCGAAGGTGATAAACTCTTTTCCGGCGACAGGACTAAGACTGGAGAACCACATGGCATTTCCGGTCATGTGCCTCGAACACCCGGAATCCAGCAACCAAACGTTCTCCAATCATTTTACCTGGGAGGTGTCGTCGTCGTCGTCGTCGTTCCGAGGGGTGTCCTCCAGCTCGCCGCCGACCTCCTTGCCGAGGGCCATGGTGCAGAAGCCCTCGTTGTCGGCGAAGAAGCAGAGGCCATTCAGCTTGTCCTCGATCCTCTTCTTCTTCTCGGACTCGTCGTCGCTTGAGGCAGCGGAGTCATCATCTAAGTCGTCGACGTCGCTAAGCGTGGCGAAGAAAGCACGCTGCTCAGCCTGGGCCTTATGCAAGTACTTCGTCTTGATGTACTCCTTGTCGAAGCCGCCCTTCCGCTTGTGCTTCGCGGGGACGTACTTCTCCTTGCGCTTGCCGGATCGTACTTGTGCCCATGATCCGCCTTGCCAAGACTTGCTTGTTTCTTCTTCGGGCAATTAGCGATGAGGTGGTTGGGGTCGCCGCACTCGAAACATCCCGAGCGTCCTCCTCCGCGGCGACGGTTCATGCAGTTGTTGTGGAACCACGAGAACCGGTTGGCGAGCATAGCCAGCTCGTCATCCCCCATGAACTCCAGCTGCTCCTCTGTGACAGAAAGAAGAGAGGAAAGTGCAAAGCCTCCAGAGGGGTTAGCAGAAGAGCCAGAAAGCAAAGCCATCGATGGGCCAGAAGGATTTTCATAAGAAGCCCTCGCCATGGCATCGATCTCACTGGACTTGAGCTTACTAAAGAGCTCGTCGCATGTGAGAGTCTCATAGTTAGGCGATTCGATGATCGCCTGGACCTTTGAGTCCCACACCGACCGACAAGAAGTATATGCAAAAGCTTCAAAGCTCTCTCATGATCGTCGAAGGCAACAGCTCCTTGTTAGCCCTCATCCTGTTGACAATCACCTGAAAGCGAGTGAATAAACTCTCTATGCTCTCGCCAGGCATATGTCGAAAGTTCTCATACTCTTGCTTGTGCGACTCATGGAGACAAGTTTTGACTTGAGAGGTTCCCTCATGGAAACACATGAGGGATGCCCAAATCTCCCGAGCCGTAGCGAGGTGAGAAACACGATCAAACTCCATCATGCTCAAGCATGAGAAAAGAGCATTACAGGCTCGGCTATTTGCATCATGATCATCGATCTGACGCTGAGTAAAACGAGCAGCCAAGACCACGTAATCAGCAGAGTTGCAAATATCCCAGATGAAAGCACCCATACTCTGCAGATAGGCCGACATGCGTATCTTCCAATACGCATAGTTCGTCCCATCGAAAAACGGCGGCTTGCCCACGCCGCGGTCCATGTCGCCTTCGGTGGATCTTGAACCGGCTAAGGTGGAAGATCCTTAACCCGCTCCGATACCAATTGAAGGACCGAGAATGCAATAGCAAGGCGACGAGAGGGGGTGAATGAGAGTGACGGACCAGGATGTCAGAGATATCATTAGAAGATGATTCCTCCGACTAATCCCGGACGAGATGAGAGATCCGAAGACTTGATACGAAGCGTACTTGGATTAGGACTCTCACTGTAACTTAGTCGAGTTCTTAAAGGAAGTCTTGTAATTAGAATAGGACTCCTCTGTTGTAACCCGACTAGGACTCGGTCTGTGCAAAGCTTCACCCGGATATATAAGGGGAAGCAAGCGCGGGCTTAGAGAATCGAACATTGAATCATAATCATACACAAGGCACACGCCGCACTGGACGTAAGGTATTACGCTATTCAGCGGCCTGAACCAGTATAAATCGCTGTCCCTGTGTAATCGCCGAGTCCTACGAACGCCGATCCCCACCGAACAAATCATCTGAGATTACTCAAGATGAGTTGCCGGTTAACAAACACCGACAGCTGGCGCGCCAGGTAGGGGCTTTCGGCGATTCGACGACCAAGAGCCTGGCGAACCACGACAACATGTTCTCGGCGGGATCAATTTTCGTTTTTGGCTCATGGACTTGCATCGCGGATGATCAAGGAAAGCTGCATCGACAACTTCACACTGATCCGGAAGTGGCAAGATACGCCAAAGATGGATGATCTCACTCAGAACCTAGCAAACCTCGCAGTCCAAGATCCGCGAGATTCCGAGAAGCCAACTTGAAGTACCTGACTCCTACTCGAAACTCAAATTCGGAGAACGAAAAGGACCCGAAGATCAAACATGGCATCACCTTCGGACTACGGAACTCAGCTCAGACTTCCAGACCTAATTGACTCAAAGTTCAAAGAGTATCAAGAGATACCTTTGACTGGAGCTCAGCAAGGACTCGTTTTCAGCTCCACCAAGGAGGGTAACATGTCCATTGCCAATACAGCCAGCTCCGGCCAGGCTGTTGGCACAATCGATCAGCAACTTCCATACCAGTACGGACATCAGCTCCCCTTTGAGGAACATGACACCTCAACAGAACTAATCTCCGGCACCTCTACTTTGGAATCGGTTACGCCAGGATCATCAAACCAGGGCTACACTCGTGAAGTCTTCATGGCGGGGCACCAGTCATCTCTCGACCCTCCACCCCCCCAGATGTCTTCCAGGATGATGAAACTCTGAGTATGATATCTGATAACGACCCAGAAGGTCCCGCAGAAATGAGACAATAAAGGCTGAGAGAATCAGGAGGAATCAAGCTAAAGAAGCTCGCAGAAGGCGAGCAACACATCGCAAGGAAGCCGTAGACCGTTACAACGCACGACTCGAGGAGTATAATACCCTGGTGCGTCTAGAGGACGACGCGGAAAATCAAGCTCGCACTCAACGTGACCAGGAGCATCAGTCACAGAACGAGCACAATCGTCGACGAGCCGATTGCTCCCGTAACCTCGAGCCTGAGTTTATGAGGGTCGCCGGCCATAAAGTCTTCCAGACTCCGTACCAAAACATCCTGGCTCTAGCCACGAAGATGGGGGCCAAGGCCAACCTCACTCCCGACGAAGAACGACGGTTAGTTATGCTTCAGATGACCGCACTTCAACTCCGAGGACAGAATCTTGAGTCCCTAGTTGATGAGCAAGCTTCATCCCACCCGAGCCAGAGGCTGCCTGTTCAAGAGCGACTCGGTCGAGTCCCAGTAAGGAGTCGTCTAGGCCACCGAGTACCTGATCAAGCCGAGGGAGGAGCTGAATCTTCATACAGAGGAATCGCAGCCATAACATCGGACACAGTCGATCGCTTCCCCTGCTTCTCCCAAAGGCTCCGAGCAGTCTCGTTCCTGCGAAAATTCAAACCCGGGAACTATTCAAAGTACGACGGGAAGACAGAACCTAAGCGATGGCTCAGGCTGTATGCTCAAGCAGTTGAGCTGGCCGGTGGAAGCAATGACGTCAAAGCACTCTATCTCCCAATGGCTTTAGAAATAATGCCGCTTGCTTGGTTCGACAGGCTTAACCCGAATCCATCGACTCCTGGGAACAACTCCATCGTATCTTCATCGAAAACTTTGCGGTGTCCCGAGAGATCAGATCTCGGGACTAAACTCAGAACCTGTAATCAGTAGAAAAATGAATCAATGCAGGAATACTATAGGCGCTTCTCAGAGATCCGCTCTATAGTATCCGACATCACAGACAGAGAAGTAATTGACCTATTTGGCACGGCATTTGCGAAAGGTACAATTACAAAGATTCATCGAGCAGGACCCGACCACCGCTGACGAGTTCCATCGAGCCGTAAACTCATGATGGCGACAGAAGAACGTGGTACACAGGAGCGTTTCCCCGATAGAAACACCGGGTGATCGAGGGAACAACCAGAGAGGCAACCAGGCACCACAGCAAAACACCCGGAAAAGGGCAGGAGACAATACTGTTGCTGCCATGGAGCCTCAGAAGAAGGGAACAAGCCATTCACCTTTGATGACTTACTCGACGGACCGTGCCCTTTTCATCCGAAAGCCGGACATCAGGCAAGGCACTGTCGACAACTCAAGGAGCGAGGCCTGAACTCCGACTTCAACAAAAACAAGAAGGACAAAGGCAAGAAGACAGCTAAAGACCCTCCGCAAGACACCGGTGGTTTCCAACACCCCAAAGGGACTATCAATGTCATCTTTGGGGGAGTAACTACTAGTGACAGCAAGAGGCTTCAGAAACTTTCGCTACGAGAGAACTAGCAACTCCTAGATACCTTGACTGGTCTGAGCATCCGATCAGCTTCTCCCGAGCAGGACCAATGGACCAGCGTCTCCAATGCAGGGCACTACCCGCTAGTCCTGGATCCCACGGTCGCCGGGTTTACCTTGAGCAGGGTACTCATCGACGGAGGGGCAGGACTTAACGTCATCTTTGCAAGCACCCTACGCAAGATGAATCTGGATCTCGCAACACAGCTCACACCATCAAGTGCCCCCTTCTACGGCATAGTACCCGGAAAGGCGGCGGTACCACTCGGAAGAATCATATTACCCGTAACTTTTGGAACTCAGATCAATTACCGGACTGAGTACATCAGTTTCGAGGTAGCCGACTTCGAGTCATCATACCACGCCATATTTGGACGACCAGCCATCGCCAAGTTTATGGCAGTACCTCACTACCCGTACCTTCTCCTGAAGATGCGTCGGGTCCTAAAGGAATCCTAACTTTCAGAGGTGACTTGAAGCGATCATTTGATTGTGACACAGAGGCTGTCCAAATCGCTGAAAAAGCTCAACTCACCCGGGAGTTACAAGAACTCGCTCAGATGGTGCATAATACCAAGCCTGGAGATTCAGAAATCCCAACCAAGAAGGCGGGTACTATCCAACCATCAACAACAGTCTTTACAAAAAGCATCGACCTAGAAACCGGTGATCCCTCCAAGACGGCAGTTATCAACGGTCATCTATCTGAAGAATAAGAATTCGCGCTCACCAAGTTCCTTAGAGCAAACAAAGATATATTTGCTTGGAAACCGGCCGACATGTCGGGAGTCCCAAGGAACTTGGCTGAGCACAAACTGGAATTAAAAGAAGGGTCTAGACCTATCAAGCAAAGATTACGGCGATTCTCACCAGAGAAAAAAGAGGCAATCAAGAAGGAAATAGCCAAACTACTCGCAGCTGGATTCATCAGAGAAATCCTCCACCCTGAGTGGTTAGCTAACCCAGTGCTAGTCAAGAAGAAGAACTCTGCCGAGTGGCGCATGTGTGTCGACTACACAGACCTCAACAAACACTGTCCAAAAGATCCTTTCGGATTACCAAGGATAGATCAAATAGTTGACGCTACCGCAGGCTCCGCTCTATTATCCTTTTTGGATTGCTACTCCGGGTACCATCAGATTGCCCTAAAGGAAAGAAGACCAACCCAAGACATCGTTTATAACTCCTTTTGGTGCCTACTGTTATAAAACCATGTCCTTTGGGTTAAAGAATGCAGGAGCCACTTATCAACGAGCATCCAAGATTGTTTGGGTGACCAGATTGGCCGCAATGCAGAAGCTTATGTCGATGATGTGGTCATAAAGACAAAGGATCCGACTACTCTGATATCAAACCTGGAGGAAACTTTCAACCGACTACGCACATACCAATGGAGACTCAATCCCACAAAATGCGTCTTCGGAGTACCTTCGGGCCAACTACTCGGATTCCTGTTAGCCATCGGGGCATCGAGGCTAGCCAAAAAACAAATCACAGCTATCATCAACATGAAACCACCTACCTCAATCAGGGATGTTCAGAAGCTCACCAGGTGCATGGCTGCACTAAATCGATTTATCTCACGGCTAGGAGAAAAGGGATTACCTTTCTTTAAATTACTCAAGGCCGGTGATAAATTTCAGTGGACGGAAGAAGCGGACAGGGCCTTTGAACAACTCAAAGGATACCTAACCAATTCACCTATACTGACACCACCAGAACCCAGGGAGCCGATGATGCTTTATATCGGCAGCTACCACATGTCGTAAGCACAGCGATCGTGGTTGAGCGCAAAGATGACAAGCACATCTACCACACCCAGCAACCAGTGTACTACATTAGCGAGGTACTCTCCGATTCGAAGGTCAGACACCCACAAGTACAAAAATTACTCTACGCTCTACTCATATCTTCAAGAAAGCTACGGCATTACTTCGAGGCTCATGAGATTACAGTCGTCACGCATTTTCCTCTGGGAGAAATCCTCCATAATCGCGATGCCACTGGGAGAATCTCCAAGTGGGCAGCCGAATTGGGGGCACTCAACATCAAGTTTACTCTGAGGAAAGCAATCAAGTCACAGGCTCTAGCGGATTTCGTCGCCGAGTGGACAGAGATACAGCAGATCCAAGACAATGCTATTCCTGATCACTGGAAAATGTACTTCGACGGGTCCCTAAAACTCGGAGGAGCAGGAGCTGGAGTACTTCTAGTATCACCCGCCGGAGAGCAGCTCAAATACGTTCTGCAGATATTGTGGCCCGCCACCAACAACGAAGCAGAATATGAAGCGCTACTCCATGGACTTAAGCTAGCAGTCACACTGGGCATCAGGCGACTCATAGTCTATGGCGATTCTTCCGTAGTAATTCACAAGTCAACAAAGACTGGGATTGCACAAAGGAAACAATGAACGCCTATTGCGCGGAGTCCGCAAGCTGGAAAACACATTTTTCTGGGCTAGAACTCATTCATATTACTCGGGATCTCAATGTGGCAGCAGACATCCTAGCAAAATTAGGATCTGACAGAGCCTTGGTCCCTAGTGGTACCTTCGTACATGAATTATCCAAGCCGTCAATCCAAGAGGAGGAAGAGGCTGAGTCAGCACCATCCATCGAGGTTCTAACTCTAGCACCCGACTGGACACAAGTCTTCATTGACTACTTCAAAGAGCATAAACTGCCAAGTGATAAAACTGCCGCAGAGCAAGTCACCAGACGTAGCAAAAACTATGTTTTAGTCGGCGACAAGCTGTATCGACGCGGAGCTTCATCAGGAATCCCTCCTCAAATGCATCTCACAGAAGAAGGCAGGGAAATCTTAAATGAAGTTCACTCTGGGTGTTGCGGTAACCACGCAGCTTCAAGGACTCTAGTCGGAAAAATCTTCAGATCAGGGTACTATTGGCCCTCAGCCTTGAAAGACGCAGAACTTAGTCCGTCGCTGTCAATCGTGCCAGTTCTTTGCCAAGCAGCAGCATGTACCTGCACAAGAATTGATCTGTATTCCTGCATCCTGGCCTTTCTCATGCTGGGGACTTGACATGGTGGGTCCTCTTAAGCGTGCTCCAGGCGGGTTCGAATACATCTACGTCGCAATCGACAAATTCACAAAGTGGATTGAGTACATGCCCTTGGTCAAGTTCAATGCATCTAAGTCAGTGCAATTCATGCAGAGCATCTTTCACCGCTTTGGGATGCCGCACAGAATCATCACCGACCTCGAGTCCCCTTTCACGGCTACTGAATTCAAGTCATGGGCCAGCAACTGCGGAATCAAGATAGACTATGCATCAGTAGCTCACCACAGTTCAACGGCCAAGTTGAACGAGCAAACGCCCTGATTCTCAAGGATTGAAACCAAGACTTTTTGACCTCCTAAAAGATCACGGCGGAAAGTGAGTCGAAAGAATTGCCTAAGGTAGTCTGGGGGCTGCGGACACAACGAAGTCGGGCAACAGGCCAAACTCCTTTCTTCTTGGTATATGGCACTGAAGCAATCCTTCCGGCTGACTTAATCTGGAACGCCCCACGAACAGAGCACTATAACGAAGGCGAAGCTGATGACACCAGGCGGCTAGAAGTCGACAGCCTCGAAGAAGCCCGATTAACCGCACTCTTTCAGTCAGCAAGGTACCTTCAAGGGATGAGGCGCTACTACGAAAAGAACGTCCATCACCGCACTTTTCAAGTAGGCGAACTGGTCCTGAAGAAAATTCAGAATACTACAGGGCGCCACAAGCTTATGAGTCCATGGGAAGGACCTTACATTGTATCCAAAGTAACAAGACCCGGGTCATTTGAGCTAGTCACTGAAGATGGATCTCCACTGCCAAATTCATGGAATATTGAGCACTTGAAGAAATTCCATACTTAAGGACTACGCTACAATCTTGACTCAGGGCATTTGTATTTATTAGTCGGATATTAATAAAGTTTGGAGTTCATCAGAAACAAGAACTTTACACATTATCCAGGCTTTTTACATCTCATCACGACTAATCAGTCGCAATAAAAATCTCTGCAATAGCAGGGTTACCAACGACTAATATCTAATATACTCGATCGATTGTTCAGCGGTAACCATATTTGAGTTACGAGCTTCGAGCTCAATACAACTCACAAGGTAGTACGGCTTAACACCCGGCTATCAGCCTATAGTGAATATGGTATCTACCGTAGTAGATACTAGTTTCTATAAGGCATAACAAGGTGGAATAGTACCACCCTGTTACATATTTACCGGACAGAGGTCCATCTACCTTCGCACCCAAGCTGCGATCATCAAGAGGATATGATCCACCCAGAAGGAACCACGGTTACGGTCCTCCAAGAGGTGCCTGATCAGATTATCCCTTGAACAAGGGTACTAAGAGTAGTACTCCGGGAAGACCACGTTCTCTACACGATCACTAGAGAAACAAAGTCATACGACCCACTATAAAAGTGCTAGAGAGCACTCGGATAGACTCGTCTAATCAGACGCCTGGTCATACATCCACATAAAGTAAAGTCAACCTATTGCCGAAGAAAATTTCTCGCAATAAGGAGTTGATCATTTATGAAACCCATGAGATTCAAAAGTAACCAATATTTTTGATATTTCATAATAATCGTTTGCAGGGGATACAAGCCACGCGGACTAAGGAGACTAAATTACTCTACAAGATCTAAAATTTGCGAGTACTCCTCCGCCGCGGTCGTCACCTTCTCTTGTGTCGCTGCAAGGTCCTCGTCTCCTTTGCCTTCAGGGAGGGTCATCAGAGCAGACAAGTCGAAAGACGGCAGATGCAACCGCAGCGTCGCCATCAGACCTTGCACCACAGAAATCGACATATCTTTGATATATTGAGCCAGCCGCCCAGGCGCAGCCTTGGCCCGCTCAATCAAAGTCTCCTCAATTCCTTCTGGCGCCGGAATCATGTTCAAGATGGGCTCGACGGCATGCTCCAAGGCCTTCAAAGAAGCTTGCGCAGACTCGAGGGCCTCCCGCGACTCCTTCGTAGACTTCAGAGCCTGCAGAAGGTCCCGGTCAGCACCCTCACGCATCAATTTGGCTTCCTGAGAGTAGTTTGCGCATTAGCAAATACCCCTCAAGCTCCGCTGCTTCCGGTTGAATGCGCTCTGCCACCCAGAAGAAGCTAGCTTGTTCGCATCTGCATAAATATCAGTCGGCTATCATATAATCAGATTGACACTATGAAATCGACTGACACAGAAAACTACAAGTTTACCTTCAAGCTGCTTTTTGGAAGCCTTCTTCAGCTCCTTCATCTTCTGCTCCATAGAGGCGGCCTTAGCTAGCCCAAACCTCACGGTCGTTTGCAGCATCAGCTCCGCGACCAACTCTTGATGTTGCCTTGGAGCTCATTGATGCAGGTTATGCAAAGCTGGGTGGCTACCTTTTGACTGATTTGGTCCTGGGCAATGTAGTCCCGGAGCTTCTGGTTCTCATGGGACATCTCCTGACGAATCCGGGTGACCTGATCCCTAACCTTGAAGTCAAAGGCCTACACAAAACACATATTGTGGGTACTCGGACGCGACTACAGTACAAGAAGAAATTGAGAATCTTACCTCAACAAATTGGTGAAGAGCTTCAACAGGAGCCCTCACTTGATCACTGGCTCCTTCAACCGGGTAAGGTCCTGATTATACCGGATACATCGAGAGTCGCCCCCTGGCCCGAGGACTCGGGCGCATCTAGGACCCTCCCTGTTGACGAGCTGAAGTCTCTGCAAATATCCGTCAGAACCATGTTCCAGGGTTGGTTCATCGGCTGTCGCGTACGGAAAAACCAGTCATTGAACACTGGTCAAACTCCAGCTGAGCAGGAGAACGAAAGATGGAGAACAAGCCAACAAACTTGAGGAAAGGGGAAACATCCGCATCAGGAGCCGCATCGGCCTGAGACTTGACGGAGAGGAGCCAGGCAATCTGGATCTACCTGGCTAAAGGTTGGCGGACACTTCATAATCTCCTTGGCCAGCGATCCCGACTCCTCTACCGCCTGGGAATCAGGAACATACTCGAGGCTGTCGCATCCGGTTTCGTTTTCCTACAAACAGACAAGTACTATGTCAGTATCAGAAATCTGTGAACACTCTACAAAAGCTGAAACTGACTTCACGAGCTTCAATGGCTCTTGGTAGCTTCAAGAGAGGCTGTTTCAGGCGCGGTCTGAAGCCGGAGATTCTTCAGGGATCGTGCTGCTAGAAGTCCCTTGAGTAGTTCCAGCATCTAATACAGCGACATATATAAGACAAGAGTTATCAAAATCCAAAAGGAATACAAAGTACTCGGGTTTTCCCTTACCAGGAGCACCCGGATTATAGTGCTTATCAGACAACTCTTGCGATAAAAGAACTTTTCGACAAGCACGGCGATTACCGGTGCGAGCCTTTTTAAGGACGGGTCCTCCGGCTTCTTGACGTGGAGTCGGCGACCTCTTCCAGCTACCCTCAGCTTCCGGGTCTATAAGCATGACATCAGAGTCAGTTGAATCTGTGTCAAGCCAGTCAAGATCTTCAGGAGAGCTCGGTTTATTGGGAAGATCCTCACTTCGGATAGGACCCCCCAAAACTATGCCTCCACCTTCTTCAGCCGCTGGAGGCAGAGGAGGACAATCATTGTCATCTCTCCCCTGACCCTAGAAAAGAAGAATTTTCAGTCAGGTCGGAAGGATTTCTATTCAGAGCCTCGAGGACATGGTAAATCATATACTTACCTGAGGCGGAGGGTTAATGGCAGAGAATGTTGTCACCACTGGAGCAAGGTGTTCACGACTCTTAAGAAGCCGGTTCACCCTCCATAAGACTTCACAGTCTGACAACTGTTCGACGGCATGACGTCCAGGGTCATTCTTACCCAGGTACTCGAAGCCGAAATTGGCTCGCTGTTGCAGAGGGTGGATGCGTAGCGCAACAAAATCTTGGACGACAGAGTACCCGGTCACACCGTCGAGCTTTAATGATTCTATGGATTCAATAAGAGGTCGGATAGCCTCTAATCCTTCAGCAGTAATCTTGTCTCTCCACTTAGGACGCTTTTGCGGAGGCCACCCGTCGTGGCGACGAAGTGCCGGTGGAGGGTTTGCCATATAAAACCAGCCGGAAGCCCAGTCTTTGACAGAATCCAACAAATCTACAGCTATGTACTGACTAGCTACCTCTAGCCTTAACTGGATACTAGCACGCCAACTACCTCTACACTAGCATCACTGGGTGACACTTACCCAGAAGAAATAGCGGAAGAGAGTAAAAGACGGGCAGATACCCAAAAAGCTTCACACAGATGGGTAAAAATTGCAATGTGGAAGCAGGCATTGGGATTGATATGGTTGAGAGTGAAACCATAATAGTGCAGCAACCACGAAGAAAGTCAGAAGCAGGAAGCCCCAATCCCCGCTCGACAAAGGACTTGAACATCACTATTTCAGTAGTGTGTTGGGGGCAGGAGCGCGGTGATCGGTAGGCACTCTCCATCCATCAAGTGGTTGTGCTCGAAGTAACCCTTGTTGCGCCAAGAACGCCAGCTCTGACAAGGTGGTGTCCGGTTTTTTCCACGCCAATATGTCAGTTGGGGGATTAGGGTGCTTCGGCTTTCCGATGGTGGTGATCCTAACCTTCTTCTTGTCACCAGCGGTTTGTCTCTTGGGACCCATGTTGATGACGAGAGATTTGCTATGCATCAACTAATGGTTTGCTAGAGGATTTCTAACTCTGAAGGGCAATGGCTTCTTTGAGCGTGACATACACGAGCGGCTTATTTGATCGTTTGGCAACCGTTCATGCAAAGCTAAGGACGTTCTACTGAGGGTCTTATATTATAGATACTGGAATACAAGCTTTGAGTTTATATAACTGATCAATGTATTCACGGCAAACAGCGGCTTTATCACAACGAGAGTCTGCTTTTCAAAACCCCTAAGACTGTGTAACTTGGTGAGAAAGCGTTACAAACGGCGTCAGCTCCAGCTAAACAGACAAGCTTCCTTCTTTCACATGATACATTTAGTACTCGGAGAACAAGACAGAGGACTCAGAAAATATTCCAAGTACCCGGATCTTATTTATTATTACTCGGAATTACAACAGAGATACATGGCAGCATCTAGAGATACAACAATTACCAGCACAAGTACAATCAGGATGTAAAACGCTACTCTAGTGTAATCAAGGTACAGAGCCTTGATGCCTATTGCACCAAGGACAGGGTTCAGTGAGACGCAGTAAAGCAGACACAGAACCTTGGGTAGACACTTTCTTTTCAGTGCATCCCAAGGTGGATCTCAGGCGCTACCCCAGTACTCAAGGAACTCCGGGCAAGGCCATCACCCTCGGCACCCTTTTGACAACCTGTGACTCCGAGGTTATCTACGAGTGGTAGTCACAAGAGTTCTTCTAGGCGAACCTCTGTATCCCTTTGCTCGCGACCACTTGGAAACCACCCTGACGGATGGTCCCTTCACAAGAGTTCTTCTGGGTACCTCATCTAGTTTACAGAAGGAAGACACCCGGGGGCTCGGCCATCTCCGCTATCACTATTATAAACCTCATGGGACTAAGAGAAGTTCTACACTCCTATAGGATATGAACTCCTTGCTTCCCAGGCAGGGTATTTATAGGCGGTTTCTTCTTGGTCTATGGACATGGTTCATCAACAAAAGTGACCGCTGGAGCAATAATTCAACCAATGTACTGTGGTGCATGTGAAGCTCGGTATTGGTAACAGAGCTGTTTCGCACACGCACTTCAAGACAAAGACGACAAAGTTTGCAGTTGCGGAAAACGACAAACATCATTATTACATACAGCTGGAACAGTCACCGGTCAATTATTGCTGGTCCCATCGTAATTTGTATTCAGTGGGGGGTGATACGGGATGTTTGTTGAAAACATTACCCACCTGAAGCTGAATATTTATTATTCGGATGGTTTAAGCAACGAATTGGTGACATGTTCCGATTCCTCATTTCTTTAATAGATTATCTGATCATATATTTCTGAAGATCCCAAGTGCCGACTACTAAAGTACTCGGAACTCAGGCTCGGGGGCTGCAGGGTATAATCTATAAAGAAAATGTTTTTTCTTACCCAAGAATTACTCGGAAAAGGCTCAAAAGATCCTCAAAGTTATTTTAAATAACAAGAGGCTCGGGGGCTACACCCTATGGGTGCACTTTTCAGGAAAAAGTGCACGCCATGGAAGTTCTTTACCTATGAAGCACTTCAAGATTTCTCAAGACATTACTCGGAAATTCTCAAAGAGAAACCAGAAGATAATGATCTGAGAAAATGATGAAGAGCTCGGGGGCTTGACGGACCAGGATGTCAGAGATATCATTAGAAGATGATTCCTCCGACTAATCCCGGACGACATGAGAGATCCAAAGACTTGATACGAAGCGTACTTGGATTAGGACTCTCACTGTAACTTAGTCGAGTTCTTAAAGGAAGTCTTGTAATTAGAATAGGACTCCTCTGTTGTAACCGACTAGGACTCGGTCTGTGCAAAGCTTCACCCGGATATATAAGGGGAAGCAGGCGCGGGCTTAGAGAATCGAACATTGAATCATAATCATACACAAGGCACACGCCGCACTGGACGTAAGGTATTACGCTATTCAGCGGCCTGAACCAGTATAAATCACTGTCCCTGTGTAATCGCCGAGTCCTACGAACGCCGATCCCCACCGAACAAATCGTCTGAGATTACTCAAGACGAGTTGCCGGTTAACAAACACCGACAGGGAGCTCAAAAATTTCTCTCGAAACTTTGGCCTTTGTCCCACAAAGCAACCCCCAAAAGCTTCTATCGAAACCGTGATGTTCACGACCCTTGGAAGAGGGTGGATGATCCCTAGGATCACAGCGGAGCACCACAAAGCAATATCAAACCAATCGGCAAAAGCACCGGAACAAGTTCAACCCCTAAAAAACCAAGTCCCGAACGTAGATGGAAGACTACGTCGAGAAATCCCCAAATACCAATGCTAACAAGTAGCAAAGATACCTAGAGAGGTTCCTTGATCAACTCTAGGGCCAAACGAGAAGTCCGGAAACCAAGCGGAGAAGCCGGGAGAGCAAACGCACTAAACCGGAACACACACCGAGTTCCCGGACTGTCCGCCGGTACTGTCCCGGACTGTCCGGCTCAACCGCGGACTGTCCACGGGGGGATGGCGGACTGTCCGCCGGCAAAATCCCCGAAATAGCACAGTTGCTGAAAGTTCCCTGCTCGGGCCCGGACTGTCCGCGCCTGTCAACGGCGGACTGTCCGCCGGTCACCCGAGGCAAAACCAGCCAAGCCGCGCGACCACTGCCCGGTCGGAGCCCGACGTGCGGACTGTCCGCCGGTCAAACCGCGGACTGTCCGCGACCGCCCAGTGAGGGCGATTTCAGTCGCCCTTCACACACAACCTCTCAAATCCGAATCAAAACTCAATCCCACGTTCCCAAACTTGGAGAGAATGATCACGAGGTAGTTAGGAGACTATCCCCAAGAAATTATCCGCTCAAATCAACTCAAACACCGGGAAATCAAAAGGGGAGGATTATGAATGAAAAAGCGCCACGAAAACGAAATGAACCCGATCTACTTGTTCATGAGGAGTTAGATGAATTCCTTCGATGGAAATGATCTCCTCACTATAAAGAACAAGTTGATTCAAACGGATTTCGCAAAGACGCAGTAGAGAGGGAGATCGAGTGACGAGAAAATCGCGGAGAAACGAAGAACGTGAAGAACAAGAACAAAACATGAATCAAGTCATCGATCTGCAACCGTGTGGCTACCACACGCTACAACAGTGAGATTACGGTCTCACTTCCTCAAAATCTTCAGTACACAGAGGTATGGTTCTCTGTGGATCTCAGTTGCTACAGTAGGGGATTGGGAGAGCAGGAAAACCTAGAAGGCAAAGAGCAAATGACTGAGATGAAATGGGAGGAGGGTGTCTCCCTCTACTTATCCTAATTCTAATTCCTACTCTACCCCTCACTAATTACAGAGCGAACCAGCTAAACCCTAGGGTTATTCTGGACCAACTCGAAGATGCTGGTAATCCGACGGCCACGCCCGCAGAACTGGTAGCGTTGCCTCGACGCAACCTCCCGATTGCCGCCACGTGCCGCCACCGCTCTGCTTGTCCTTTTCCCGGACTTCGCCCCCGGTTTTGAGGCCCAAACCGGGAAACCTGCCTTCACGGCCAACCCCCGGTTTTGAGGCCCAAACCGGGAAACCAGCCAACCATCGCCTGAGTTTTGTGGCCCAAACTCAGAAACCCGCAGCACCCAGGTTTGGTTTTGAGGCCCAAACCTGGAAACCGTCCTCAGCCCGAGTTTTGTGGCCAAACTCGGAAACCGTCAGCGCCCAGGTTTTGAGGCCCAAACCTGGAAACCGTCCACTCGGTGGTTTTTCTGTGGCTCAACCACCAAACCGAGCCGTAGATGGGATGCACCGCCCGTGCACCCCGTCCACCGACAGGTGTCCTCAGGTCCTTGACCCAAGCAACACCGTGCCCGCAAGTCTTCGCTCATCACTGTCCCAGGCTGTCAGCCACCATAGCTGATCCTCGGGCCACCGGTCCCTCAGTCCAAGCCTCACGTCCGCCCTTCGCCACTCTCGGTCCATCGGCACGGCACGTCTCTACTTGACCTTCACCTTGCCTTTGATTACTGTATTCGTGCTCGACACCTGCACAACACAAGCCAAAGAACATGCGCATTATCCCAGTTGACAATCACTCATCACTCAGAGACTCAGCATACACCCATGTATCCGCAAATAAGGCTGTATTTGGCATCGACCAAACTCTTGTTAAGCTATGACATGGCTAGTTATCAGTTTAAGTTCGCCTTTTGTAAGACTGTCTTGACTCTGATCAATCTCTTGCTTTAGTCGATCTTGACTAGTTATCGGCTCTATTAGTTTTGGCAAGCTAATAGATTCATCAAGTTATCGATGTTGTTTATGTTTTAATGTTTTTTTAGATTTAAACACATCTTTGCCCAATCAAGATTGGCAAAATAGCTTAAGCTTAAAAGTTGTTTAGTTTCGGCTACCCAAAGGCTTTGCACGCTCACACCAAAGGAAATAGCAGATCTAAGCCTTTCATCGACTATTTTGTCAATCTTGATTGTTACATGTTGTGCGTTCGAGATATCCGATAGAATCGTGGTTTGATCTAAGAAAGGATAGATTTGATCTAGCGTGTTTATTATGGCTGTATTTCTGAACCCCACTGATATACATGATAGATTAGATTTGTTCGATCTTAAGTCGGATCGTGGTTTTAACGAATAGATCTTGTTTGTGCTTCATGGACGCTGTATCGGCTAAAATAGCCAATCCCGTTATGCTTTATTCATAACTGGTACTTTTGAATGGCCTGAGATTGATGGATCTGCTTGTTGCTTGGGACGTGATCTAGCTTGGTCATCATTATGGTTGTATGGAGACACCCCACTGTTGATGTTCAAGTTATTTTATCGATCTATTTGTTATTATGGCTGCATGGAAACACTCCACTCTTAACAGATAGAATTGCCTATGCAATTAGTCGATTCATTGGTTTCATGCCATTTAAACGTACACATAGATCTTTATTCTTTTAACATGTTTAAGCTTATCAGCTGTTTTCCTGTTCTAAATATTTCTTTACATATATCATAACCGTTTTTGCTTTATATCTTTATCAATGCCTTCACGCAATCTTTTGGGAGTTGACTTTGTCGTCAATGTCCTATAAACAAATGGCTATATCAGAGCCGCATAATTTGGAACTGTCTGGCACCAAACCGACAGGTTCCATAATTTGACAACTTATTTCTTCTCCTTGTAAATTATAGGTCAAATTGAGTGGCACGTCCGAGATCGCTCTCACCTAGATTCGGCACCGCCACCTTTTGAAGGTCTAGGAGGTCAAGACCCTGCTCCGTACGCCCTCTGAGGACCGTGTTCGAGTGTGTTGGCGCTTCACCCAAATTTTCGTGTCAACACATTCTTTTGGCACGCTCGGTGGGACCTAATCGTCTGATCATGACAATCAATAATGATGATATTTTGAACATGACGATGGAGGAATTTCCAGATGAAATTCGATGCATGGTAGAAGAAACTGCTAAGCAATATCGTTACATGTGTTTGTTGAGCTTCAGTAGAAACAGGGATAAGAAGATCATCTAGAAGACTAATCTTTCGAGAGTGGTTCTAGAAGGACATGTCGATCCAATGATTCAAATACAACACAATGCCATGCAAGAAGTGATTGGCAAAGCAATGTCTACTACCCTGATGAATCATAATGAGGTGTTCCTCAACAGTCTCACGAATGCCATTAAGGAAGCTTTCAACCTGGGTAATGATAGAAGGTGTCCAACATATACGGTTGGAGGTAATCAAG
The DNA here is from genome assembly GCA_009763385.1 of Coix lacryma-jobi var. lacryma-jobi. Classification (NCBI taxonomy): domain Eukaryota; kingdom Viridiplantae; phylum Streptophyta; class Magnoliopsida; order Poales; family Poaceae; genus Coix; species Coix lacryma-jobi. The sequence goes on from CM019829.1 coordinate 116,072,772, forward strand.
GAGCTGGAACTTCTGGTGGTCCACAGATAAATAGTCCCAATAGCAATGGAAACTAGATGATTGTCAGCCCTAGAGGCATGACACCGCAGCCAATGCAACAGCCGAATATGAGTAATAACATATACTCATCGGCTACAAAAATAGCTCCCAATGCAAGGAGGATTACCAGAGATTTCAATGCACCATTGTATCAAGGGAACGTGGTATCTGGTGATATTCCTCCTGGATATCATTATATTTCAGATTTTTATACCCTGGATGCTCAGGAAAACCCAGGGTATCATGGCAATACGTTCGGGGGGGCAGGACATCGGCTATCAAGGGCTGGTGAATCAGATAGATCAGTTGATGAGTCGGGTCACCGACATGGTTCAAAAGAAATTTGGTTTGACGCCAAAGACTACCTTGACTGGCTACAAAAAGTCATATCCAGAATGGTTTGATTAGGTTGTTTTCCCTCTGAGATATAGAGTTCCTGATTTTACCAACTTCACAGGAACAGGCTCAGTAACAACCATGGAACATATAATGTTGGGGAAAAGGACCCTCGGCAGAGGCGCCGCTCGAGCTGGTGTCCAAAGAATAACCCTCGATAAATCTGTATGTCCTTGCGAGGTCCCTCTCCACTTCGGGATCGTTACCCTGACCCTCGGACGCGGGTTCAACCCTCGTCGCCTTGTTGCGTTCCATGCAGGTCTAAGTCGACAGCCGCACTGCGGGCAACCCTCGCTGGCTCACAAAGCCACCCCGTTTGAAGCGGAGGTTCAAGCAAGCGACGATTGTGCGTTGGCCCGAAGGCAAGCGAAGTCAAAGAACCGGCGAGCACGGCCGAAGGTCAAACCTTCGACCTTCTCTCCCGAAGGTAAACAGAACCAGGTGGCGGCGCATCGGAAAGGGGCCGGTTAGGGTTTCCGCTGTAACTGTGTTTTTACTTCTTTGCCCCTCCTCCCTGCGTGGAGGCAGGGAATCTTTGTTGTACCCTTTCGTAATTAGTCCCATGGCCCTTGGTATTCCCTATAAATACCAAGGGGTGAACAGTGTAAGGGACAAGATTTTTTGGGGAATAGAGCTACGATAATAGTCTTTGTTTCCTAAACTTTCGTTTCTGCCTTTGACACTTGGCCACCTTCGCCTTATCCTCGCACGAGAGCGAAGGTGAGCAAGTGTGTATCCAACAGTTTGGCGCCGTCCGTGGGGATCGAAGTTTGAAATGGCAGGAAACAGGAGAGCACCTTCGGCGAGGGACCACCGCGTCGCTAGAGAGACGACGGTAGTAGTTCCCCCCGCTGAGGAAATTGTGCAACCCTCGGGAGCAGAGAATGTTACCCCGGAACCTTAGGTCCAAATCCCCCAAGCCCGAGTGGCGACGCAGCCACACCCTCACACTTCAGGAGAGGGAGAGGAAGGAGATGAGGAGGAGTTGGGCCTCGAGGCCCTCGAGAGGCTTGAAGCTAAACTGCAAGAGAAGAAGAGGCGCCTGGATCAACTCGAGAGGCATAACCGATTACGCTCGATCAGACAAAGGGCAGATGAAGCCAGAGAGCAGCTTCGCCGAATGGAGGAATCCCTCGCTGCGGCAGAAGCCGAGGCCGAAGGCTGGAATGATGAGATGCCCCCGCTGCAGGAGGGGAATGAGCAGGATCAAGACAACCTTCGCCACCATCCACCACCCCCTCCACCACCAATAAACCCGCAACCACATCCTATAAGGCCACCAAACTTCCGCCACCTCTACCCGGATGAGAGAGAGCTAAACCTTCACAACCAACGAAGGCCTCAACAACACCAAATGACCTACGACCCAAAGTCTCCACTCTCCCAAATACTCCAAACCCAACCCTGGCCACCATGCTACAACCCACAAAACCTACCTCGCTACGACGGGCTTTCTGACCCTCGTCAATTCATCATGAGCTACGAAGCAGCAGTTGCCGCGGCAGGCGGAGATGAATCAACAATGGCAAAGTCTTTTGTCATTATCCTGCGAGACATCGCACAAACCTGGTACGGCAACCTCCGCCCCGGAATTGTAGATTCCTGGGCCAACCTCAGAGACAGGCTTTGCACAAATTTCAAAGGCATCACGCCAGCTCCATCAAACCCCATTGAGTTGTTTAACTGCAAACAAGAAGAGCGCGAGCCACTTCAAGATTACTGGCGGAGGTTCATTCAAATCAGAGCAAGAACCCCGGGGATTTCCGACGAGGATGTCATCCTCGCTGCAGTCAGCGGCCTTCGCCCCGGCCCGTGCTCTTCGAAATTTGCTCGGAAGCCGGCGAATACAATCGAAGAATTGCACGAGACAATGGAAAGATACTGTAGAGCAGACACGGACTTCCGAGCGAAGTCCGATGCTCGGAGGTCACACCAGAAGCCACAAACGAGGCCTCAACCGAGGGAAAGCAACCTTCGCCAAGAGCAAAGCAACGTCGGTGCAATCAACAAAGCAACAAATTACGAGGATCAAAGACGGGACGCTCAACCTCCGAGCAACCAAGCCCCGCAGGGTTTGCCACCTCCGCCGAATCAGCGGAACCCAACTCATAACTCAGTTGGATACACATAACTCAGTTTCTAGTCCAGCTCGGGGAAGTTGGTGATGAATCAACACTTAAAGTCAGAATGTTTCCGTTATCCCTGTCTGGTTCGGCTTTCTCATGGTTTTCATCTCTGCCACCCAACTCAATTCAAGGCTAGGATGATTTGAAAGATAAGTTCCATAAATACTTTGACGGTGGAGTATTGGAGAAAGGACTTGTGGATTTAGTCGATACAAGGCAAGGAAATAATGAGACTAGATGCCAGTATCTTCAGAGACTTAGAGAAATGAAGAATCAATGTTATACCTTGTCACTAACTGATCCAGAGGTGGTTAGCATTGCAATTCGAGGGCTAATACCAACCATTAGAGAAAAAATCGGCTTCGGTTGTAACAATATGACTTATTTGGCTAAAAAGGTAGAAAATATTGATGCTCAAAACAGATACAATCAAGTCTTTAAGCCCAAGAAAGCCTACAATGCAGAAAGTTACTTCTTCTTACAAGAAGATGAAGATAATTCAGGTGATGAAAACGAAGATGAGATAGCTGCTGTTTACTGGGCTTGGAGGAACAATGAGTACATGCCTTGGGCAAAGGCTAAAAGTACTGAGAAAGTTATAAAATATAGCTTTGACATCACCAAGGCCGATAAAATATTTGACTATTTGTTGGAGAAAGGTCAAATCAAGTTAACTGGGAATCACAATATCCCATCGGCTGAGGAGCTCAAAAATAAAAGGTACTGCAAATTTCATAACTCTGGTACTCATACTACTAACGATTGCCGAGTTTTCAGAGATATGATCCAGAGGGCTATTGTCAAAGGAAGAATTGGCTTAGAAAAGGCCAAGGGTATGAGCATCATTGACCATCCTTTTCCACAGAACAAGGTAGCTCCTGCACCTCGAAGTGAAATCAAGGTACTGACTTCTGACAAAGCCAAGGCAGCTGGGACGGTTGATCCAAAGAAGCGACTAACAGCCAAGGACTATCAGGAGATGAAAGGAAAGAAGAATACTAATCAACATGATCAACCTGAGACTTCAAGGGCTGGTGAAGCAAGGAGACGTCCAACTGTCAGAATCTTATTAAACAAATGGCAACGTCAGAAGGAAAGAAATCAAATGCAAAGAGAAAGAGATGAACATGAATATCAAGAGTGGCTTGAAGAGGAGGAGTACAGAACGTCTCGTGAAGAAGAAAGGCATATCAGGGATGAAGAAAAGAATCATTGGGATTGCCCTTTCTTCAGACATTGTTGGAATGAAGGCTTAAAGCTTCCTACTCTTCGTAATTGCCCAGAATGCAGTGAGCAATATTGGGAGTATAGGCAGTCGAGAGACAACCGCCGATCTGTGCATGAAAGATTAAGATTTGAAAAAACAGATCGACGCATAAAAAATGAAAGTGTTCATGATCGGCTTGGAGCAAGATTAGCCAATCAAGATCATCCTTGGAAAGAAGGACAATGGTGTCCAGGTGGCTTGACTAAGAGCCAGAAACGACGGGTTCAGAGACTAAGGAACCGTGAGGTTCAGAAGAAGAAACCCAAAGTCTGGCAGGTAAAGCAAGTAGCCGATAAGGGGGAATCATCGGCTAATATATCTGCTTTGTTCATGTTGCCTGCTAAATTTAGGTCCTCTGATCATGAAGAAGGGTCTGATGACGAAGAAGCAATTGCTCAGTGGATCTATCAGGCAGAAGGGGCCACATTTCAGAAGCCCAAAAAGCATTCACATTTAAAAGCTTTATATTTGAAAGGGTTTGTCGATGAAAGCCTCTGAGCAGAATGTTAGTTGATGGAGGTGCAACTGTTAATTTGATGCCATATGCTACCTTCAGAAAGCTTGACAAGACTGCAGAAGACTTGACTCAAACCGATATGAGGTTAACGGACTTTGCTGGCCACATATTGACTACTAAAGGTGCCGTATGTGTCGAGTTGACAATTGGCAGCAAAAGTTTGCCAACTACTTTCTTTGTAGTCGATGCCAAAGGATCATATAGTGTGCTTCCTGGAAGAGATTGGATCCACGCCAATTGTTGTGTTCCATCAACCATGCATCAGAATGTGATTCAGTGGATCAACGACACTGTAGAAATAGTGCCAGCCGATTCAACTGTTAGCATTGCTTACTCTGACCCTGATGTTTGGAATTTCGACAATATGGAGTGATTTTCTGGAAAAGTTCATGAAGAAGGCTTTGTCAAAACATCTGATGATGGCCAACAACTGATCCAAGCAGTCGGCTTTAAAAAATGTATTTAATGGATTGTACAATCAATGAAGATGAAAGTAAGATGGGTAAAGGTTTTACGTCGGCTGATGACCTGGAGGCAATTGACATTGGAAATGGTGATAAGATGAGATTGACATATATCAGTGCTAAGCTAGATCCCAAGTTTAGACAAGAACTTATTACTTTGTTAAAAGAGTATAAAGAATGTTTTGCTTGGGATTATTCTGAGATGCCTGGTCTTGATCGATCGTTGGTTGAGCATCGACTACCTTTCAAACATGGGAGTCGGCCTGTGAAACAAGCCCGGAGGAGAATTAGAGCAGAGGTTATGGCTGACGTGAAAACGGAGATCACTCGGCTTTACGAAGCTAACTTCATTCGACAATGTAGATATGCTGAGTGGATATCTAGTGTGGTCCCTGTGTATAAGAAAAATGAAAAAAATGAGGGTTTGCATTGATTTCAGGGATTTGAATTAAGCTACTCCAATGGATAGCTACCCAATGCCAGTGGCAGACATGTTGGTTGATGCAGCAACAAGACATAAGGTAATCAGTTTTATGGATGGCAATGCTGGTTATAATCAAATCTTTATGGCAGAAGAAGATATACATAAAGCTGCGTTCAGATGTCCAGGTGCTATAGGATTATATGAGTGGGTAGTTATGACCTTTGGGCTTAAGAATGCTGGTGCAACTTATCAAAGGGCTATAAATTATATCTTCCACGAATTGATCGGCAAGATTGTAGAAATCTACATTGATCATGTGGTTGTAAAGTCCAAGGATTACCAAAGACATCTTAAAGATCTCAGGGATACTCTAGATTGTGCAAAGAAGCATGGATTAAGGATGAATCCCCACAAGTGTGCATTTGGAGTGTCAGCTGGACAATTTCTGGGGTTTATGGTACATGAAAAAGGGATTGAAGTCGGTTAGAAAAGTTATGATGCGATTGATAAAGCAGTACCACCGACTACAAAAACTCAGTTACAATCTTTAATCGGCAAAATCAATTTTATCAGGAGGTTTGTTTTGAATTTGTCAGCCAAGATTTTGCCGTTCTCAGTATTGTTAAAATTGAAAGATGACCAGTGTTGACGGTCCTTAATGTCAATATTATACCATCAACTATTGCATGAAATGACACTAAATGAATCACAAAGCATAGTTGTAGGGTTTGAAACTAACAAGTTCCACGAGTTTTGGTGCTCTCACTTGTTTTGCAGGATTATCAATATTTCACCATATAAAAGTATCTCAAGTGATGAAACAGAGCACACCATTGCGAAGAACTCGTCGAGACGATCGAAACGGACATATGGTTTGCTACATTTGGAGTCCCGACGAGAGAGTCCTCGATGGATACGACTTGGAAGATTCTAGAACATTCCAGAAGACACGAGAAGGCGACCCACGGAAAGTGGGGCCCACCTGTCATAGAGACAGACCGGTCGGTCTCCCTCCTGGGCCGGTCTGTCTAGTTTTGGGCCCAAACTCGCCCCCCTTCGCATGACGCACTCCAACCGACCCCTCCAATACGTTTTGCCCCATTTAGGCCCAAGTGCATATGACGAAGGATTTAGTACCACATCGCTTGCCCAAGGTGGAGGGGAGGCCAGGAGCCCCTATATAATAAACCCCAGACCCCCCTGAGGCAACAACATCATCATGGAGTTGTAGAGGCGTCCCTCGAATGGATAACCTCTCTTCTCTATGAAATTAGGTTTAGATTTTCCAATGTAATAGCTTAGCTTTAGTCGGGAGTTAGGGAGAGCGGAGCTGCGCTCCGGTTCTGGAGGAGTCTTCATAGTTTTGGTATGTCTTGTATCTTTTCTTTGTAAGACTTATGCTTTAATATATTTATCTTCTCTATTTACTTTATGCTTTATTATATGATTAGTATAGTTGTTATATCTTGGCATGGGATCTTCGCTCGTATTGAGTGCTCTAGTTATTCATGGTAATTAGAGTAGTAATCGATAGATTAGACATGGTGTTTAGTCTATAGGTTACCTGAGGTTGCGCTCAATCCCACGGACTAGTTGTGGTAGCCCCAGGGGTGACAGCTTTGTTAGGCCTTCGTAGTCCACCACGTTCGGATTGATGTTTCGTAGAGCTTTTGGCAGCCTTCTCCCAACTACCTTTTTTCCCAGTCTTCTTCGAGAGTTGGAAAGGACCTGCTGCTCCAAAGTGCCAATGTTTATGACTGCTATATCTTTTCATCTTTGTTGCTTTAGAACACAAGTAATAGAGAAGTACGTAGGAACCTTGATCTCTTCCGTTGTCCTCCCACTATAGTTATCTATACATTTATCATGAATTCTTTTTGATGTGCTTTCGTTATCATATATATCATATATGAATTACTCCTGCTTTAGTCTAATTAGTACTCTAAGTTAGTAGATGCATGATAGTGAGTTATCAGATTCTTGACCCTAGCTTCCCAGTGGTAAAATATAAATAACGATCCTAGAATACTCCTAGTAAAATGCTACAATGATGTTCTGTGCGCTTGCGGAATCTTTCATATTCTATTTGCACTAACAAACGTCAACAAGCATTTTTGGCGCCATTGCCGGGGAAGCAATTGGAGTAAAGATTTTGATAATGATCTTGATGTCTGCTAATTTAGTGTACCACTAGCTTTAGTAGGATTACCCCTTGTTCTGTTGAGTGTGGAATAGATAGGACATCAGACGCCGTTTTGACCTTATGGCGAGCTTCCACAAGAATGAAGAACCCAGGGTGCCTGAACATTCAAGATCCATCATTAATTCTGGAACCCTGCCATCTCACAGGTTTGTGCATACATATATATTATTCTAACAATGTGTAGATTGGAGAAAAGGTCACTGTCACAACAATTCAACTCTCATCCCATGTGACGGATATTTACGCTACACCACTCACAAATCCTAGTTGTGAGTCATGGTAAGTATGATCAAGGTGAGACAGTCTTGCTCATGGACTTTAAACTTTATGAGTAGTTATCTTTTTAATTTCTTGCATTCCACTGCATGTTTAATTTTAATCATCCATCCATTCCATTTAGTTTATGTTTTCTCATATCAAGTTCCTTATATGCATTCATGTCATCTGCAACTAAAAAAAGGAAAAAAAAATATATTCCTCACTGTGATCATACTCTGTCATCTCTTTTTGAATAAATCTCTTTTATGCTCTCATTCAACCTGTGTTTGCTAGTAAATTTTGGTTTGGAAGTATTTATCATACTTTCATAGGCTTTTTAAATTAAGCATGGTGCTTAGGTTAAATAGTCTACCTTAATCAAATTAGACACGGAGTTTGGTTTGATTATTGATCTAAAATTAGCTTGTGTAGACATTGGATATTTTGTTGGACTAACCCCTGCAGAGAACTCTAAATACATTTTGGGAAAGTCCTGAGATGAATTCACATCAGAGATGAAGCAAGGCATATGGTGAACTGCATAATGAAGACTCAGCTCATTCATCATGGATGAAAGAACTGTGAGTATTAAAGTTTATTTCAATCTATCTTCTACTGCAATTTATCTTTTGCTTTGAACCATGTTAAAATGCAGCCAACACATAAAATGCTAGTCTATGCTAAAGTAATTCTAAAATCATCTTTTCATTAGCATGGATGAATAACACATAAGTTGTGGATAACAACCCATGTTTCACATTCAGATACAATCCTTCGGGTATATGTCCACTAACATTTTGTAGGAGATGAGATTTGCTTGTTCATGGTGTGAACTTAAAGATCCAAAACCCAACCCGTGGATAGACTCATCATCAGACAAGTCACTAGTGATGTCGAAGGCAGCCAAGCTTTGAGCCATCCCAAGGCCTAAGCCAGGACACTGATGATGAGCAGGATGCAACTCACCCCATATGGGTCAATCTATGCCTACGCTCATCATTGTCGAAGACATCAACACCAACACCAACAAATATCAGGGTGATGATATGCCACTACATTATAACATTTATGTGTCGTCGAAGGAAGTTTGTTGGTGGTTCACTATGAAGACAAGCAGTGGAAGTTCTCCTCACTACTAATCAAGGCAACACAAGAGCTAGTTTGGGGGATGAGGTGGTACAACTTCAACAACAACAAGATCTACAATTTCAATTCAAGAACATGTTGTTGAAGAAATATCCACCTACTTCACAAGCCAGCTTGGGGGAGATACAATTCTGTTGTCTAGATTTGTTTCATGATCAAGATGAGGAAGGAGAAAACCAGCTTGAAGACACTTTGACCACCTAGTCACCGCTTTGATCAGTACAATCCACTAGACGCTACCCCAACCAAGCTAAAAAAATGATCCATCACTCATTCTTGGAAGATTGTTCTTGAACACCACCAATGTTGTCATCTATGTCGGACCTGGAGACGTCCACTTTTGGATCTTCGATGAAAAGGTCGCTGCTTCTTTAACACCTACACCACTTATGAGCAGCCGAAGAAAACCAAGAGAAGACGTTGACTTAACCGACAAATGAAGAACCAACTGCCAGGAATTGAGGGAGACATCATGAAGGATGAAGCCAATGCACTGGAAGAATTCAAAGATGGAGAGATAGTACCCGAGCATACAAATCAAGAGAATAATTGACAAAGTCTCCATCATCTAAACCTGTTGAGAGCAAGACTCATCTGGCCCACTGTGAGATAAGCAAGAGATGACAAGCCACTCATGAACAACAACCAGCTAGACAAGAGAAGCTTCTACAAGATGGTTTGACACAATCACTCTTTAATGATAAAGTAACATTTCAAGGTAAGTGACCATCACTTTAAAAGCTTCTCTTTAATGCTGGTATGCGCATAAATAAAGAACCAAACATGTTTAAGTTGCACCTCACTTGATCCAACCTAATCAACTCAACATGTTCAATTCTTTACTCTTTATTCATGGCTTTACTCTCTTGAATCTCACTATCTCACTATCTAAATGAGCTAAAATGTTGTGCATCTAACCTTTGGAAGATGATATATCACAATCATGAAAAGATCGACACACTATACATAGATTATCCTTCCTTGGGTTAAGCAATCTAATTTATTAAATATTTTAAGATGCTACTTTCATGCTCATCTTCTGATCTTACCACTCATGTTAAGTTTGAATAGAACACATAAATAACAAGTTTATCTTGTGCAATGTGCCTAAGGTTAAAGAGGAATGAACAAAACTTTTGGTTTTGTTGGTGTTTTTCACCAACAGAGCCCATGCACTTGATCTCTACCTTGTCTTTATGAGCAGGACACACTCTTGAGCAAAACATGGAGGAGTTTGTCAACTCCCAAATTCTACAGAGTGAAGGTCCTGGATCTACAAGAACATGCACACTGAGCAAGATGCCACCAGCTTTCACAATTAATGTTTCACTTCAAATTGCTGGGCGAACGAAGAACATGAGTGACACCATATCAAGAGGTGTAGTTATCAAGGTCTATATATCGGAATCAAATGATGCACCTCAGGAATGAACATGGTGAGAAGTCCTGTTCAGAGGACTTAAAACATTGAACCCTCGCCGAAAGGTAAATCGGTAGTTATCCATATTTATCTTTTCTGCATTAGTTTCCATTTTGCATATTTACTTTCCATCATCATCTCTCCATAGCATATTTACTTTTCTGCATTAGCATTGCATAAAAAAAAGAGAGAGAAAATATTTTACTTTTTGCACTGCATCATAAAACCTAAAGCCCCATGTGAATAATTCTATGGTGTGTAAAAACCCACATGAAATATTCACTGTGGTGGCATAAAAACAAAAATAAATATGCATACATTCATCCTGTTGCATTTTCTCTTGCATCATAAAAAATATTAAAATAAAAAAATATTGAGAAAGAGATCTTACTGAAACTCTGGACAACTAAGGCTTGAGTGACCAACCACTAACGCTTAATCAATTCCACAAGTTTTGTTGTCTATTTGAGTTGCATAGGATTGAAAGACCAAGAAAAGCTGATGAGCAAGTGGATGTTCCATCCACTGTTGGAGCACTGTTTCAACAACCATCAACATCAATTAATGCTCTGATAGAGGAAGAACATTTTCACTGCGAGTTTGATACATTGCAAGATCAAACGACTACGTCAATATTCAGCTTGGGGGAAAGCACCCCCGTGTATCCAGGTAAGTATTTTTATCCTCTTAAGTTTTCTTTCTATAAATAAATTTAAAATACAAAAAAATATGAGCACATGAAGGCTCACCCTTAAAAAGAACAAAAATATTCGGGCACATGAAGGCTTGATGTGATCGAAGGGATTAGCTTGGGGGAGATGCACCCCCGTTATCTTCGTGATTCAGGTATGTTGTACTACTATCTTAATATTTTAAATAATAGGTTATAGTGTGTGTTAGATTAAATAAATAAAGCATGTAAAATCTGAAGAACTCTCTCCCCAATTTCTTAAAATGGAAATGATGAATGGTTGCTCTTTTGTATTTCTTTCTAGTACCTAGCCTTTAAGCATGAGTTCTCTTAAGTTTAAAAATTAATGATGCCTTAAAATGAAATTAAACATATGGGTAGCAAATGCTTGATCCAGAGTCTAGGTAATTGACATATATGATATGTGATGATCTGAGCTACTGTTATCTTGTTCTAAAACAACACTAGAGTTCCGGAGATTTTCCAATATTAAGATGACAAATAATTGCATTGAGTTAAATTAAGCTTTGTTGACCCTATGAGAAGTTATCATACTATTGAATTGAGATCACTTACACATTTCATCCATCTTCCACATAAATGCTCATGATTATCTGTTCCTATCCTCTCAAAAGTTTGTTGGAAGCATATGGCTATTGAAAAAAAAACTGAGGAAATAAAAAGGGACAAGTGTCCGAAACCTCAAAAAGATAGATCCCGAGGAAATAAAAAGGGACAAGTGTCCGGAACCTCGAAAAAAAGAAGAAGAGAAAAAAAAGAGAGAATAGAAAAAAAATATGAATATCAGAAAAAATGGGCACGTGCCCGCTAGTAGAATTAGCCTGATAGCCATGTGTTTCTAATAGACAAAAGAGAGTGATATATTCAAAAGAGCATCCGCCTCCATTCTCCATACACATGCACTTCTCGATTCAATAGTATGGTTGACTTTGTCTTTGGATCCATTGTTTAATTTGACAACATATGTTTTTAAGCTTTTTGAAAATTCATAAAAACTCCGGGATAATGGTGAAGTGAAGGAACTAGAGACATGGTGCTTGATTTGATCGTTCTATCTTTCAATTATCAAGATTCAAGGTAAAGTACTAAGCCCCGTGATAAATAATATGATATCTCTTTCTAATCCAAATGAGAACTTTTGTTTGAATGCATATGTACTTGTTAGAAGTGCAGATATTGCAGCAACTCCTGATCCATTGTTGAGATTGGCTTTGCTAAGGGACTAGCAAAGGGTAAGCTTGGGGGAACTTATTGACGGTCCTTAATGTCAATATTATACCATCAACTATTGCATGAAATGACACTAAATGAATCACAAAGCATAGTTGTAGGGTTTGAAACTAACAAGTTCCACGAGTTTTGGTGCTCTCACTTGTTTTGCAGGATTATCAATATTTCACCATATAAAAGTATCTCAAGTGATGAAACAGAGCACACCATTGCGAAGAACTCGTCGAGACGATCGAAACGGACATATGGTTTGCTACATTTGGAGTCCCGACGAGAGAGTCCTCGATGGATACGACTTGGAAGAATCTAGAACATTCCAGAAGACATGAGAAGGCGAGCCACGGAAAGTGGGGCCCACCTTCTATAGAGACAAACCGGTCGGTCTCCCTCCTGGGCCGGTCGGTCTAGTTTTGGGCCCAAACTCGCCCCCTTCGCATGACGCACTCCAACCGACCTCTCCAATACGTTTTGGCCCATTTAGGCCCAAGTGCATATGATGAAGGATTTAGTACCACATCGCTTGCCCAAGGTGGAGGGGAGGCCAGAAGCCCCTATATAATAAACCCCAGACCCCCCTGAGGCAACAACATCATCATGGAGTTGTAGAGGCGTCCCTCGAATGGATAACCTCTCTTCTCTATGAAATTAGGTTTAGATTTTCCATTGTAATAGCTTAGCTTTAGTCGGGAGTTAGGGAGAGCGGAGCTGCGCTCTGGTTCTGGAGGAGTCTTCATAGTTTTGGTATGTCTTGTATCTTTTCTTTGTAAGACTTATGCTTTAATATATTTATCTTCTCTATTTACTTTATGCTTTATTATATGATTAGTATAGTTGTTATATCTTGGCATGGGATCTTCGCTCGTATTGAGTGCTCTAGTTATTCATGGTAATTAGAGTAGTAATCGATAGATTAGACATGGTGTTTAGTCTATAGGTTACCTGAGGTTGCGCTCAATCCCACGGAATAGTTGTGGTAGCCCCAGGGGTGACAGCTCTGTTAGGCCTTCGTAGTCCACCACGTTCGGATTGATGTTTCGTAGAGCTTTTGGCAGCCTTCTCCCAACTACCTTTTTTCCCAGTCTTCTTCGAGAGTTGGAAAGGACCTGCTGCTCCAAAGTGCCAATGTTTAGGACTGCTATATCTTTTCATCTTTGTTGCTTTAGATCACAAGTAATAGAGAAGTACGTAAGAACCTTGATCTCTTCCGTTGTCCTCCCACTATAGTTATCTATACATTTATCATGAATTCTTTTTGATGTGCTTTCGTTATCATATATATCATATATGAATTACTCCTGCTTTAGTCTAATTAGTACTCTAAGTTAGTAGATGCATGATAGTGAGTTATCAGATTCTTGACCCTAGCTTCCCAGTGGTAAAATATAAATAACGATCCTGGAATACTCCCGGTAAAATGCTACAATGATGTTCTGTGCGCTCGCGGAATCTTTCATATTCTATTTGCACTAACAAACGTCAACAACCAGGAATTTAAGTGGGGAAGTGAGCAATAGAAAGCATTTGATGAAATCAAAGAGTATATGAAATCCCCACCAGTTTTGATTCCTCCTCAAAAAGGTAAACCTTTCAAATTATATGTTTCAGCTGATGATCATACCATTGGATCGGCCTTAATGCATGAATTTGAAGGGAAGGAAAGAGTAGTGTTCTATCTCAGTAGAAGGTTGCTTGATCCGGAAACGAGATATTCTCCCGTTGAAAGGTTATGCTTATGTTTATACTTTTCATGCACCAAACTTCGACAGTATCTACTGTCCTCTGAGTGCACAGTGGTGTCAAAGTTTGACGTGATAAAGCACATGCTATCTATGCCTATTCTAAATGAGAGAATTGGTAAGTGGATTATTGCATTATCATAATTTGATTTAAAGTATGAATCAGCTAAGCCAGTTAAAGGACAAGTAATAGCTGATTTTATTACTCATCATCATGAACAAGGAATTAAGACTTTGGACTTTACCTCGTGGGCTTTGTTCTTTGATGGTTCTAATTGCAAACAAGGTGGAGGTATTGGTATTGTCCTTGTTTCTCCTCAAGGGAAAAGTTTTGAATATGCTTTTTCAATTGATCCAACCTCTACTAATAATCAAGCTGAGTATGAAGCACTTCTCAAAGGACTTCAGCTTTTGTTTGAGGTAAGGGCCGAGGCTATTGAAATTTTTGGTGATTCTCAATTAGTGGTTAATCAACTGCTCGGCCTATATAAATGCAAAGATGACATCTTAAGGGGACACTATGAAAAGTGTCTCGAGTTGCTTGATTCTTTCTCTTCTGTTGTTATATAACATATTCCTAGATGTCAGAATCAAGAGGCTAATTGCTTAGCTCAAAGTGCTTCTGGGTATCGGCAAATCGTTGAGATATTAACCGATAAGGTTACTGATGATGATTGGAGAACCAAAATTATTGAATACTTGAAAGATCCATCACAACAGGTATCCAAGAAGTTGAGGTATAAGGCTACGAAGTTTGTCCTTCTTGATGAACAACTTTATCACAAAACAATCGCTGGTGTACTCCTCAAATGTATCAATCAAGAAGAGGCCAAGGTCCTGATGGGAGAAATTCACGAAGGAGTTTGTGGTGCACATCAGTCTGCTCATAAGATGAAATGGATAATCAGGAGAGCAGGATATTTTTGGCCAACCATATTGGAAGATTGTTTTAAGTACTATAAAGGATGTCAAGAATGTGAGAGGTTCGGTAATATTCAGAAGTCTCCGGCATCAGCTATGAATCCAATCACAAAGCCATGGCCATTTAGAGGATGGGGAATAGATCTGATTGGCCAGATATTCCCGGCATCTGGCAAAGGGCACAAATTTGTGTTGGTAGCAATAGACTATTTCACCAAATGGGTTGAAGCTATTCCTTTAAAGGAGACTTCATCGACTACTGTGATTGAGTTTATCAAGGAACATATCATCTACAAATTTGGTGTTCCTCAAACCATTACTATAGATCAAGGAAAGATGTTTACGTCAAAAGAGTTTGAGGATTTTGCTACCAACACAGGTTTCAAGTTGATTAATTCATCTCCATATTATGCCCAAGCCAATGGACAAGCTGAAGCTTCTAACCAGATCTTGATTAAAATTATTAAGAAGAAAATCAAGGAAAATTCGAAGAAGTGGCATTCGATACTCAGTGAAACCTTGTGGTCCTATAGAATGGCTTGTCATGGTGCGACTAAGTGTTCGCCATATGAGTTGGTCTACAGTCACGAAGCTGTATTGCCTTGGGAAATCAATATAGGGTCTAGAAGAGTATCACAACAGAATAATTTGAAAGCCGATGAGTATAAGCATCTCATGATGGACAACCTTGATGATTTAAATTTTCATTGGCTAAAGGCTCTTGAGAATATTAAAGCTTAGAAGTTGAGAGTGGCTAATTATTATGATCAGAGGGTCAGGGAGAAAAGGTTTAATGAAGGAGACTTGGTTTGGAAAGTCATTTTACCTATTGGAACTAAGGATAGCAAATACGGTAAATGGTCACCAAATTGGGAAGGACCCTATCGGATTACCAGGTGTGCTCCTGGCAATGCTTATTTCTATGAGACTTTGGAGGGTGTCGAGTACTTCAGAGTAGTTAATGGAAAATATTTTAAGAAGTATTATCCTAGTATCTGGGTGGATTTACTATGATTAATCAGTATGGCCAATAGCCTATATGATTATATCACCTTCAGACTAAAAAGGAGAATAGCCGATATGTATAGTATCGCCTCTAGCAGTAAAGAGAATAGCCAATGCAAGTGAGGCATCGCCTTCAGCACAAAAAATATGAATTTGAGGGTTTCTGAATTTAAAAGACCTCGATGGGTCTTATCACTAAGAGATCATAGAAGAGCAGAAACTTCATTATATTCATTAGTAGACTTCTTATACGGCAGTGTAATCCTAATAAACTACTCGAAGACTTTGTCCACTATGAATACAGAGGGGGTGGACTCTGCTATTTCCCCAGCTGCTCCGTCGACGCCATCAAAGTTCGCTTCCACGGCGTGACTTATTTCCGGGGTGATTTCGAGGCCACCCAAGTTTTGGCCAGTGTAGGTCTGGGCAGCTCCAAGAGCCATGGCGGCACCATGGCGGACACCATGGAGGGCAACCTCGTGCACCCTTGCGGGGATGTTGGTCACCCTCTCAGCAACGCTATCGCCGATGGCGTTTATAGAGTCGGTCGCTTCATCTCCCGCCTCCTGAAGGGCCTCCAGGCGCACGATCAGGTCTGCAAAGCATACCAGATAATACATTATGATGCTGGAGTTAAGGGCTTTCGAAAGAAGGTCTTGTCAATTGAAGGGATTACCGGCGACGCATGCATCAGACTCGGCGCATTGCTGAGTTGCTCGAGAGGCTCTCGCCTCCGCATCTTCCAGCGCCTTCTGGAGCTGGGCGATATGGTCCTCCAGCATGCAATTCCTGATTGTGGCCTCGGAATGGAGATTCCGCATTTCCGTCATTTGATGGTAATGGCAAGCGACCGTCGACTCCGAGCTGTCAGAGAAGGGGTTTTCGGAAACTGATTCCATCCCAGGAGGAGGCCCCAGAACAACAACGGCGTTGGAAGGACCCGCATGGACCCCGAATAAAGACGATAAAGAAAATCAAATCAGGATCTGAAGAGCAGATGATAAAGTATCGGAATCCACTGATATGAGAAAGAGCATGCCTAGCACGACGCTGAGGATGACGGTAGGAGTCCACTTCCTCTTCCACTGGACGCTTGCCGTGGTTGTTGTCTACCATCGAAGGAAGAAGAAAGGAGCTTTTGATGAGAAAGAGGGTTTTCTTTTGGATGGAGGATGAGAAGCGGCAGAGATGTGCTCTGAGTGTGACAGAAGAAGGGAACGAAGGAGAAATTTATATTTAAAAGATAGGGGAAAAGATGTCGTTTCGTAAAGTGTGCGCAGAGTGCTCGAGTGGGGTGTTAAATCATGACATGGTTTTCAAGAGAAGAGCAGCCGATTCACATTGATCATCAAGATACTGTTCAGGAAAAATCTTCGGGCCGTTTGAAACACCGGTGGAGAAGGAAGAGAAGGACTCAAATTTTTGGAATAAAATAAATTTCATCCCAAAATTGGGGGGCATGTGTTTACACTAGATTTTGGATTGAAAAGATTATTATTTTTGTGAAGCACAAATGGCTGATTTATTGGTGAAAGAGTCGGCCAGCAAAATAAAAAGGAGTGTTTGGACCCGGACACGACCAAGACTTATGAGGACCAGGCGTGACAAGCTTTGAAAACGTTTTGGGTTCAGCCAGGAAGTTTGAGTCCGAGTCTTCTTTTATTTTTATGTAACCTAGTCGTGTTAGGACATGAGTCAACTAGGTTATAAATAGCTAGAAACCTGATTTTTGTAAAAAAGGACAATCCAATCAATACATCGGCCACCGGCCAAAACCCTAGGAGTAGGAGTAAGGTAGAACTCGGCGGAACCTTCAACCAGGCAGGACTACATCGGCTAGACCAACCAATGGCTCATGTCTTTGTTCAATAAGGATGTATTTGGCATCGACCAAACTCTTGTTAAGCTATGACACGGCTAGTTATCGGTTTAAGTTCACCTTTTGTAAGACTATCTTGACTCTGATCAATCTCTTGCTTTAGTAGATCTTGACTAGTTATCGACTCTATTGGTTTTGGCAAGCTAAAAGATTCATCAAGTTATCGATGTTGTTTATGTTTTAATGTTTTTCTTTAGATTTAAACACATCTTTGCAAATCAAGATCGACAAAATAGCTTAAGCTTAAAAGCTGTTTAGTTTCGGCTACCTAAAGGCTTTGCACACTCACACCAAAGGAAATAGCCGATCTAAGCCTTTCATCGACTATTTTGTCAATCTTGACTGTTACATGTTGTGCGTTCGAGATATCCGATAGAATCGTGGTTTGATCTAAGAAAGGATAGATTTGATCTAGCGTGTTTATTATGGTTGTATTTCCGAACCCCACTGATATACATGATAGATTAGATTAGTTCAATCTTAAGTCAGATCGTGGTTTTAACGGGTAGATCTTGTTCATGCTTCATGGACCCTGTATCAGCTAAAATAGCTGATCCAGTTATGCTTTATTCATAATGGGAAGTTTTAAACGGTCTGAGATCGATGGATCTGCTTGTTGCTTTAGACGTGATCTAGCTTGGTCATCATTATGGCTGTATGGGGACACTCCACTGTTAATGTTCAAGTTATTTTATCGATCTATTTGTTATTATGGCTGCATGGAAACACTCCACTGTTAACAGATAGAATTGCCTATGCAATTAGTCGATTCATTGGTTTCATGCCATTTAAACGTACACATAGATCTTTATTCTTTTAACATGTTTAAGCTTATCAGTTGTTTTCCTGTTCCAAATATTTCTTTACATATATCATAGCCGTTTTTGCTTTATATCTTTATCAATGCCTTCACACAATGTTTTGGGAGTTGACTTTGTAGTCAATGTCCTATAAACAAATGGCTATATCAGAGCTGCATAATTTGGAACTGTCTGGCACCAAACAGGCAGGTTCCACAATTTGACAACTTTTTTCTTCTCCTTGTCAATTACAGGTCAAATTGACTGGCACGTCCGAGATCACTATCACCTAGATTCGGCACCGCCACCTTTTGAAGGTCCAGGAGGTCAAGACCCTGCTCCGTACGCCCTCTGAGGACCGTGTTCGAGTGTGTTGGCGCTTTACCCAATTTTTTGTGTCAACAAGTTCTTATCGTGTTCTAGCTTTTCGCTAACTTAGTTTGCTGGACCGATCATTCACCCTCGGGTTTGTGCCCTAGTAAGAGGGTGCAAGCCCTGATCGCCACTAGAGTAGTGGCCCTTAGCGTAAACGCGGTGTTTAGGCTAAGTGGTTACAGGTAGGTTGCCTGGGTCTCTACGGTTGAGGAGGTAGGTGGCAGGTGGTGACAACCCTGTCCGTCCTTCGTAATCCACCCACGTTCAGGATTCCAGGTAGAGATGTATCGGCATAGGTTGGGAAACCAACTTCACCCGTTGACCGAAGCAAACTACGTTAGTTGAGCCTGAGCACCTAAGGACTCGTTACCAAGAGAAACCTTGCTACCCTAAGTCATCCTTCTTCTTACCTAAGCCGGGAGATCTAAACCTGAAGGCTATAGCACACTGTTCCCTATGGAAAATACGATACCCTGAACACTTCCGGGTGAAGTGCTATAACAGTACTTTCGTGCGCTTGCGGACTTTGCTTCTTACGCTAAGAAATACCAACAAGCATTTCTGGTGCCATTGCCGAGGAACGATTGTCGCTTTTAGTCTCGAACCTAGTTCGCCCATGTATCCTTTGCATTCTATCTTTCTTTCTTTTAGTTACCTTTATACATGGAGCCATCAACCTCAATTCAAAACTTTTCTGCTCCACGGGCCGAGTTCTGTGAGCCACCACAATCGTCGAAGCCAATCACAGCTTCTGGCTATGAACTCCGCCCTGGCTTTATAGCCATGGTTCACGAATAACCCTTCTTGGGGTTCGATCATGAAAACCCCTATCACCACTTACGGGAGTTTGAGCAGCTCTATGCATGCCTGGCAATTGCAGGCATGTCACAAGAAACATTGCATTGGAAATTGTTTCCATTCTCTCTCTCTGATAGAGCGAAACAATGGTACAACCATACCGTGGGAAAAGTCAATGGAGATTGGAAAGAATTGCGGAACAGTTTCTGCCTCGCGTAATTTCCTATATCTCATATCGTAAACCTACGACAAGAGACACTCAACTTCCAACAAAATGAGAAGGAGTCATTAGGTGCAGCCTGGGAGAGATTTACAATTCTTTCAAAATCAGGCCCAGACTTGTCTCTACCCGACCACGTGTTGTTACAACATTTCTGGTTAGGGCTGAACAAGGAGTCTGCCCTACAGTTGGATATTTCCGCTGGAGGATCCTTTATGTACAAAACCACAAAAGAAGGAGAGGCTCTTCTAGATCTTATTCTAGAAAACACTCCCCTTCCCCTCCAGACGGAAAGCGAACCACAACATGAGGAGGTCTCTTCGGCTAAGGCCGAAATTGAGATTCAAACTCAGAGACCCTCATCTCTAACGGAAGATCCAAAGGAAGTCTACCTTCCTTCAGATTTTCCGTTCTTCTAGGAAGATTACCCTGACAATCATGTAAATCCCTCGAAGCATGCACGCCGGAAGAAGCCACCAGTTTCCACCACTCCTCTTGAACCTCTAGAAACCCATCATACAGAGGAGTCACTACCCGTTATAAATAGCGATCGGGTGGAACGAGCGGAACCCTTTTCTGAAGAAATTCAGATCAGTCCCTCTTGTTCGATCATCCACGCTAAAATTAGCGGAGGCTGGGTAGAAGTGTTTTATAATCCAACTATTGGGGCGAACATCATGTTCACGAGTCCTTCACCCCAACAAACAAGCATTTAAGGCTAGATTCAAGGACAAGCGTGAATAGTCTAGGCATCCTTCAACACATACCATTTAAACATAATAATGTCAAGTTGATGCTAGACTTTTATGTCTTTGACATTCAAGACTTTGATGTCTTGATCGGGCTTCCCCTTCAAAAACGTTCGGACGAACAACCAAAAACCGGGGAATTTGTTGTAAATATAAAGAGATAAAACTTTTCCATACCACCAGTTCAAGCCAAAAATTCCATGGCTGAACCCCTCTCTTATACAAACGAGCCCGAAACAGTAATATCGGTGCAACCCAAAGAGATCCCTGAATCGTTCTTGGAAAATGATGCTGAATTTTTCATCCAAAACCAGGACGAATTAGGAGAAACTCTTGACCTTCCCGATGAGGAAGCTCCGACACATCCTTGTGTGTATTCCTATGAATTTAAGGATGATCTTTTTAGTGATGTTGACATGGGGAATTCTCTTGAGCTTCCCAATTCAACATCCTCATACACCTCGCTTGAACATCAAGAACACATCAAGGATGAGACCTTGAACGAACCCATGGAGGGAGAGCCAATCCATGAAGATATCAATTCTAAACTCTCTCCCCTTGAAATAAAATATCCTGAGCATGGAAGTTACTTCGTTCCTATCCCGCCAAATCCATGCTCATTTGAAAAATCTCCTAACCTGAACCATAACTCTAACATCATGGGCAAAACCTACAACCCTCTCTTAATCCATGTGCCCAACATCGTTAAAAGTTTTGTCGTAGATAGTTTTGTTTACCACAAATCTTGCAAATTTCGTGGTAGCTTGTCTTGAGGTTTACAGTTCAGGTTTGCGAAGGTTGGTGTTGTAGGGGAAACCACCTCACCAACACAAAGGTATAATTCAAAAGGTTTCCCAAGGTCAAGCTTATGACCATAACCAAAGCACTGCCGGAGATACCCCAGATTATCAAAGAAAAAAATGTGTATTCTTTTCCAATAATTGCAAGATCATGTTGCCAGGCTAGAATGCACCCTCGGGTATTCTTGGTTGATAATCATTTTAGATTGAACTAAGAAGAATAAGGGACAGACGATGCACAACAACTTGGAGCTACATCGACCACAACAAATTCTGATGTTTTGGAGCACACTCGAAAGGAGACCCCAAGTTGGCACACTTGACTTTTTTCACAAAAACTTTCAAGTGTGGGGGAGGATGGTAAGAATGTCATGTTCCATCTACATCAAAGGATATGCTAGCTCACCTTGCTAAATAAAAAAAATTATATATATATATAATAACACCACCTTTCTTCTCAATAAAAACAAGACCATGCTATTTTGTTTGTATGTACCCTCGGGTATTCGTGTTCACTAACCTTACAGGTTGAGAACAAGAAGATCGGGGAAAGACACGCCAACAAACAACATGAGAGCTACACTACTAATGGTGGAACACTTGACTTTCAATCAAAAGTCCTAGTGTTGGGGGAGAGCTCAGGTTCCATCCACCCAAAAAGGAAAAAGCTCATTCTTGTTGAGAAGAAATGGTGGAAAGAAGAGAAGGAGCTAGGTGGCGCCACATGGCCATCACATATACCCATGTGCCTTCCAAAAAAAGAGTGAGTGAAGAATATATATATATATATATATATATATGCGAAAAATGAAAAAAAGAGAAAAAAGGGAAGAGAGAGAGAAGAAAAAGAAGTTTGAAAAAAGGGAAGATATATATATATATATAAAGGGAGAGTGGAAGAGAAAGAAGAAGCAGAGTGGTTCTATTCCTTTACCACAAACACTCGCAATCCACCTGACTTCGCCTAGATTGATTCCATAAGCAAAAAAGGGTGTTCCTCTTCCACGACCTTTGTTGGTAACATCAAGGCCCCTGGTCTATACACATCATTTGTGTGTATGACCTAAGCCTCGACACCTGCCTGAGTCCGACTTTCAAGCAACCGCTGCGGTAGCTTCAAAACACAAAACTACATATGCCGCCGATAAACACTCAGGTATGCAAAGGTAATAAATGTTCACCAAATCCATTTACTCATGTTTGTCTCCTTAGTTCATTCACGATCGTGCTTCCTTTGCGTATGTCATATGCTCTAGTTTGGGTGTATTCACACGTGCACATGTGGTATGCCCGTAGGTCTTTTTAAATTAAGCATGGTGCTTAGGTTAAAATGACCTTCTTTAATCAAAGTTTAAACATGGTGTTTAATTTTGGTTAATGATCTTTGAGCTACTTTCATAAACAATAGAAGTAATTCTTTTTGATGCAGATAAACCAAGGCTAGATTCATACTGCATGTTTTACCTTAGCCTTGTTTGAGTTATTTTTCAAAAAATAAAAAGTTTGGTGAATAATTAAAAAAAATCCTTTTAAATAAAAACCCTATCTCTCTCTTAAAAATCATGGCAACCTTTTTGATCCATGTTTTATTGAGCCTTATGTCTTCAATTTTTCCTTAAGCATGGATATTTTCTTTCTCGATGTTGCCATCAAAATAATAATAATAAAAAAATAAAAAAAAATGCTCCCCAGTGTTCCAGTTGGAAGAGCCCTTGTTGTATTTCCAATCTTTGTTTCTTTGTTGAAAAAAAGAAAAAAAGAGGTAAAAGAATAAAGTGTGGGGAAGATCTCGCAAGTTCAACAACCACACGTTCGAGATCTGTCGACGAAATATGGTCGATAGCCCACCTAGGGGTATGCCCAAGGTGGTAGATTAGCAGGGAAGACGCGTGGAACAACGATCCGAACGTGACACAGGAACAAATCTAGATGAACACCAAGGTTTATCCAGGTTCGGGCCGCCGAGTTCAGCGTAATACCCTACGTCCTGCGTCGAGTTGTCTATTCTATATATTGACGAACGTGTTTTTCAGAGGGGGTCCCTGCTCGCCTTATATAGCCACGGGGAGCAGGGTTACAGATCTTTAGAAGATCGGATCTCATGATACAATAAGGAAACCTAGTCGATTACAAGTCCATATCGTGAAGAACACGATATCTTTCCTAACCGACTACGCTTCCTTGCTTTCCGACCCTAAGGAGGCTCTCGTGCCGTCATCCGACCAGCTGGGCCGCCTGCCCGACCAGCTGGGCCTTAACGCCACGAGCCTACACAGTGAGTTGAGCCGACCTTCATGAAGCGGCCCAAGCCTAGCCGTGAGGGTACCTAGGTTTATACCCCCACAGCTAGTCCCCGAGCACATTGAATCTTGGAGTGGTGATAAAAGAATCTTGACAGTATCTCCGAGCAGCTTCGTTCATACTTCATAACCTGATCTCCGACCAGGTTATATTCTGTTGACTGCCATATCATGAACCCACAAGATGCGATGTGCTCTTAAAAAAGAAAAAACGACTTCTGGGAGTCTGGTGAAGTGTGCCCACTTTATGATTACACAGCAGTAATAACCATCCAGTCTTTGAGGTCGATCATTCTGAAAGTTACCTGCATACTCACCGACCAAGTGAAGTGTGCCAGTTAGTCCCCGAGCTTGGCAACAGATGACTCAGTAATGTGATGCCAAGGTCAGAAAAATAAAAGCAAAAAATAAAAACATACATGCGCGACCAAGCGCCATGTATACACGGTAGTCCCCGAGCTTGGCAATAGATGACTCAGTCATGTGATGTCAAGGTCAGAAGATAAAAGCAAAAACATACATGCGCGACCAAGCGCCATGTATACACGGTAGTCCCCGAGCTTGGCAATAGATGACTCAGTCATGTGATGCCAAGGTCATCAGATAAACTGTATGCCCGTCACAGAACAACAACAACATGTGCCCTGAAATGCGGACAAAAACATCAGCTTTTTATTGTCACGCTTCCCTGTAAAGTGTACCTTTCCTATCCTGTCGTCAACTTTTACCGTACACCGTCACATAAAGTAGCCTCTACTCTGTTGAACCCATGACATGATATGATCTGCTTTAGTGATAATTCATGGGCTTGTACATCTTAACTATGGCTGAGAGAACTTAAAACCAGCAATAAGTGACTGATAACCGTTTCATCTGAATGTATTAATGAATTTTGTTGTTTTCCGCAACTGCAAGTTTTGTCGTTGTCCACTTGAAGTTTGTATGAGAATCAAATCCATTACCAATAGCAGCCTTCACATGTGACACAATACCTTCTTGAGTTATTGATCCTTCGGTCGCTTTTATTCATGGACAATGTCTATAGACCAAGAAGAGACCGCTTATAAATATCCTGCCTGAAGAGCAGAGAACTCACACCTTCTTGAGCATATGACTTCCCTTAGCTCCATGAATATTACAATATCTTTAGTCGAGATGGCCGATCCCCCAGATATCTTCCTTCTTTAAGATAAATGAGGTGTCTAGAAGAACTCTTGTGAAAGGATCATCCGTTAGGATGGTTTCTAAGTGGTCGCTAGCAGAGGGGTACAGAGGTGCGCCTAGAAGAACTCTTGTGACTACCACCCAAAAATAACCTCAGAGTCACAAGTTGTCAAAAGGGGGGCGAGGGTGATGGTCTTGCCCGGAGCTCCTTGAGCATTTGGGCGGATCCTAATACCCATCTTAGGACGAACTGAAAAGGCTCATGTGTCTACCCAAGGTTCTATATCTGCTTTGCTGCGTCTCACTGATCCCGAATCTTGATGCATTATGCATCGAGGCTCTGTACCTTGATTGTACTATAGTGATGTTTTACATCCTGATTGTATTTGTACTGGTAATTGCTGTATGTCAAGAAATTTACATATATCTCCGTTATAATTTCTGAAACTGGTCATCTGACCAGTCCTCAGCTTTGCTGAAAAGTCTAGCGAAGAAGCCGACCAGTCCCCACTATGACTGGGGGAGCTGGTCGTGAAGCCAACGCAGCTCTGCCACGTGTGTGCCTGTAACTATTCGTCTGACCAGTCCCCAGCTTTGCTGAGAAGGGCGACAAAGAAGCTGACCAGTCCCCAGTATGACTGGGGGAGCTGGTCGTGAAGCCAACGCAGCTCTGCCACGTGTATGCCTGTAACTGGTCATCTGACCAGTCCCTAGCTTTGCTGAGAAGGCTGGCGAAGAAGCTGACCAGTCCCCAGTATGACTGGGGGAGCTGGTCGTGAAGCCAACGCAGCTCTGCCACGTGTGTGCCTGTAATTGGTCATCTGACCAGTCCCCAACTTTGCTGAGAAGGCTGGCGAAGAAGCTGACCAGTCCCAGTATGACTGGGGGAGCTGGTCGTGAAGCCAACGCAGCTCTGCCACGTGTGTGCCTGTAACTGGTCATCTGACCAGTCCCCAGCTTTGCTGAGAAGGCTGGTGAAGAAGCTGACCAGTCCCAAGTATGACTGGGGGAGCTGGACGTGAAGCCAACGCAGCTCTGCCACGTGTGTGCCTGTAACTGGTCATCTGACCAGTCCCCAGTTTGACTGGGGGAGCTGGTCTTGAAGCCAACGCAGCTCTGCCGCGTGTGTGCCTATAACTGGTCATCTGACCAGTCCCCAGCTTTGCTGAGAAGGCTGGCGAAGAAACCGACCAGTCCCCAGTATGACTGGGGGAGCCGGTCGTGAGGCCAACGCAGCTCTGCCACGTGTGTACCTGTAACTGGTCATCTCACCAGTCCCCAGCTTTGCTGAGAATGCTGGCGCTTGTTATTAATATTATTTTGTAAGGAGGAAAATTTGTTAATTCATAGAAGGCTTAACTCTTGGGCCGGTAAAATGGGCCGTAATGATTGTTATCGTACGAATAGCCTTTTACGCGGCAAGTGAATATCCCGAAGGGTCGCGCAGTTATAAAGAGAAAACGCCGCATAGTCAACACTTACCCTGACCGTTGCCATTCCCCGTTTCCTGCCTCCCACCGAATCATTGCACTGTAGCCCTAGATCCAGATCGGCTGAGTCAGCAGCGAAGCTTGCAGTTTTTCGGGGAATCTGATGGCGCGGAAGACGAGGAAGTCTGCGGCGGCGACGGCTGTCAGATTGGATCAGGAATGGTTCCGTCCAGGAGCATGGAGGAGAGTGTCAGCCGTCTTGCCGCCGGCGGTCTTCTGCCGGACAAGGCGACCGGTGGGTGGAGGGCACCGAGTGGTGAGACTTATCCTCAACCCAATGCCGATGAGATAGTTGTCTTCGAAGATTATTTCATTAGAGGATTTGGTCTGCCGTGCCATGCGTTCCTCCGGGGATTGCTTGAATTTTGGGGAATTGGTCTTTGTAATCTCGGCCCCAATTCCATCCTGTCTGTATCCATTTTCATTCACTTGTGTGAGGCATTTCTCAGAATACAGCCGCACTTCAACTTGTTTCGCTACTTCTTCCAACTGAAGAAGAACAGTCGCGGATCACGCATTGCGGGTAGCGCATACATCCTGCTGCGCGAGTGGATGGCATCTGAGTACATCAATGTCCCTCTGCAGAGTAATGTTAGCGGCTGGCAAGAGAAGTGGTTCTACATGACGCAGTGCCAGACGCCCGCTTTAAGTTGTGACGTGGGTAAGGTAGTTGAATCGAGTTGGACCTGGTCGTCGAGGCCTTCTACAAGTGATATGGAGTAGGTCCAGGAGCTGCTTAGTTTGATGAGGGAGTTGACTGCTGATGGGATCCAAATTACTGCCAATTCTATGCACCGTCGGGTACAGCCGTGCAAAGAAAGGGTGCATCCTGGCTTTGAATATGCTGGACGGCCTGACGCGACCCGTGAATGCGCTGAAGATTTGGAATCTAAGGAGCTGGAGAGGCATGTTCACGTGGTGCTCCAATTCTCTGATTGGAAGGCTCCAAAGAAGGTTACGCAACCATTCAGCCTGGCACGACCAGTTAAAGATGTGAGTTGCCTCTTAATTTGTTATGTTGGTTTTGCTCTGTTGCAGTGTCCAAGATACCAGTCTGCGTTGTTTTGTAGGATCGCTCCAGTGTGTATGTCTCAGGCGTGCCGTTGGCCGAGTGGCCGGATGGTGTGGACGCGAGGCTTCAAGCTGGCCGTACTCCACGCTCCCAAGCTGACGAGGCCGCCGCTGAGGGTACGAGGAAGGATAAGGGTGCTGCGGACGCAGCCGACCCGCGAGCTACGAGAGTTGCGGGTAAGCGCGTGGCTTCTGGTCGTAGGGCTGCCACGCGGTCGTCGACGCGGGCTGAAGGCCCTTTGGAGATTCCGGGCAGTGCGGCTCCCAATACTTCCGGGTCCATTCGTGACTAGGATGATGATGATGATGATGATGAAGAGCCGCCAATGCCCAAACGCGTCCGGGTCGAGGAGCCGACCAGGGCTGTTCAGACTTCGCAAAAGCCCAAGGGGCTGAAGCTGAAGGGTGGTCTGCGGACCAGCGACCTGTAAGTATGCGGCTGTCTTGGTCGTGAGTTTATGTGTACTACCATGTTCTTGACTTCTCGTGCTTTTTTCTTGCCAGCGATCCCGTGCCGGAGGTTGATGCTGTCGAAGATGACAGGGCCCCCGAGCCGAACAGTGCCCCGGATGCAGGGTCCGAGCAGGTTTGGGAGGGGCCACCCACGAACGGAGCGCCGGGTGAAGGAGGTGATGGGCAGCCGACGTCGAGCAGCGTTCAGGGGACCGGGTCAGGTAGCAGGAAGTCCCCTGACCAGGGGGTGCTGGATGGTCATGGGCCATCTAACTCAAGCCAAAGACCCTCGGATGCTCCGCTTCCTCCTCCGGAGGCAAACACGCTTGGCGTAGTTGGTCGTGCTGCGGATCCCGTGGGAGCTGAGGAAGTTCCGGTGGCAGTAGAAGAGGATGTCGTCGAGATTCCGCGGCCGCCGAGATCTCCAGAGCGGATAATCAGAGTGGCACGCCAGCGAGCTGGCGAGTGGGTGTTTCATGAGGAGAACACCGACAACCGCCCGATGAAGGGTTTTGATCGGATGCTTAGCCAGCTCCGTAAATACGCACAGGTAATCCTCTGAAGGGGGTGATGCTGTGAAGACGAGTTGCGTGAGTACTGAAAGCTGAGTGCTTACGTTTAATTTGCAGGGGTTGTCGGATTTATCGGAGGAGCGCCGCAAATGCTTCGAGTCCATCGGCCCTTTGCTTGACGTAAAGGAAAAACTTGAAGAATCGTGCGCGAGGTATCGAGCAGACCTTGACCGTGCACGACAAATTGAGGTCGAACTGCGCAGAGCTTCGGATAGACAGTCGTCTGAAATTGCGCGGCTTCATCGTGAAAATGAAGGTGAGAACCAGAATCTACCAATATATTTGATGACTTGTGTTTGATGAATTTTGTTGGAACAGAGCTTGCTTCGCAGGTTGCTGTGAAAGAGCTCAGGGTACTGGATGGCGAGGCTATGGCCGCCAAGGAGAAAACACGAGCCGATGAGCTGGAGAAAGAGCTTGAAGGTGGCCCTTTGAACCCTTTTTATTTCGGTTTGTATTGCTTGTCGGTTGTCCGTGACCATTTGTTACTGCTGGTTGTTGTAGGGAGACGTCATTCCTGGCAAAACCAAATTGCGATGGTTTGCCAAGACGTGAAGACCTGGGAGGCGCGGTGCCACGCCATGGTTCGAGGGATTGCTCCAGTTCTGAATGCCATATATGCGACTGGTCAGCTAGGAGGTCTTTTGCCCCGACCAGATGGTATGCTGGAGCAGTGTTCTGGATCGTGGGCAGCCATGAAAAGTTTGTAATTGATGCCGGCGAGCAGGTTGCTGCATATGTCTTGGCTGTTGCACGGGCCCATTATCCAGCGATCGACATGAAGAGGCTAGAAAGTGGCTTTCCTCGGAATACTTCGGAGGCTCAGGCGTCTGAGCTGAATGAACAATCCTGGGAAGCGGCCGTCACTCTTGTGAAGGACCTGGACCTGTTCGAGGAGCCTAGGGAGCCCAACGCTCCATAGGACCATGAATGTATTAAGTTAGTTTTTGTAGACGACTAATCGTTCCAGACTATCGAAAATTATGTTGTGTCTTGGTATGTTTTTACTTTTTTCTGTTGGCTGAAGTAGCGTGTGACAGAAAAAAGAAATGAAAACTTTGGACGAAAAAGATGATGATGTTTATTCATAGTATACTATGGGAGTACAGAGGTAGGTACATATCTTTTAATCCCCATGTAGCTATGCGTAGAAACGCCGGAGCTGGTCGATATGCCAAGAGTTTGGGACGTCAGTCCCGTTTAGGTCAGTCAACCTGTAGGAGGTAGGTCTTGTAACCTGTTTGACGAGGTAGGGGCCCTCCCAGTGGGATGAGAGTTTGTGTAGTCCGGCGGTATTTTGTATTCTTTGCAGGACCAGGTCTCCGACGGCGAAGAATCTTTCTTTGACGTTTCGATTGAAGTATCTTCGTAGCCCTTGGATGTATTTTGCGGTTCGGACGCACGAGTCCATTCTTCGTTCCTCGATGCAGTTGACTTCTACTTCTCTGGCCTGGTTGGACTTGTCCTCGTCGTATTGCTCTACTTTGGGTGAGCTGAACGCAATATCTGCTGGTAGGACTGCTTCAGCTCCAAATACCATATAGTACGGCGAAACGCCCGTGTTTCTGCTGGGTTGCGTTCTAAGGCCCCATACTACCGCTGGTAGTTCTTTCAACCATCGACCAGGCTTTTGATCCTAGTCGTTGGCTTTGAATAATCTTTTCTTTAGTGCGTCGAGGATCATTCGATTTGCTCGCTCCACCTGGCCGTTGGCTCTTGGGTGAGCTACGGAGACATACTTGACAGCTATGCTTCTTTCGTCGCAGAAGTCCCAAAAATCAGAGCCGGTGAACATTGAGCCGAGGTCGGTAATAATATAGTTAGGTAGACCAAAACGATGTATAACATCATCTAGCAGCTCTGCTGCCTTTTGGGCTGTAGATTTGACCAACGGTTTGTACTCGATCCATTTGGAGAACTTGTCGATTATGACGTAGACGTATCTGAAACCGCCGGGTGCTGTTTTGAATGGCCCGATCATGTCTAGACCCCAGCACGAAAATGGCCAAGAAGCTGGTATGGCCTGGAGATCGTGTGCCGGAACATGTATTTGTTTGGCAAAGAACTGGCACCCTTCGCAATATTTGACCAGCTTTTCTGCATTTGCAACGGCAGAGGGCCAATAGAAACCTGCCCGGAATGCTTTCCCGACCAGTGTTCGGGAAGCAGCATGGTTACCACATATGCCGGCATGAATGTCTGCTAGAATACGAGTGCCTTCTTCTTCAGAAACACACTTCAGGAGTAGTTCTTCTTTTGCATTTTTGCGCATAAGCTTTCCTTCTACCAAAATGTACTGCTTAGTGCGCCGAATGAGTCGTTCGGCTTCACTCTTATCCTGAGGAACGTCGGCCCTGGTGAGATACTGTATAAACTGCTCCCTCCAATCCTCAACTGTTTGTTGTACTAAGCCGACTGTCTGGTCGGTCGGGGCCTGTTCGGGAGTCCCTAACATCTCCTGCTCGATGGATGGCTTGACCAGGTCCTGGACAAACACGCCGTGAGGGATCTGGGCCCTTGATGATCCTATTTTGGAGAGAGCGTCGACGGCTTGATTGTCGGCTCTTACGACATGCTGGAATTGGAGACCATAAAACTTGCCCTCGAGTTTTCTTATCTGGGTGACGTAGGCGTCCATCTTCTCGTTGGTGGCATCCCAGTCTTTGTTAACTTGGTTTATGACTAGAGCAGAATCGCCGAAAACCTCTAGTCTTTTAACTCCGAGCTCGATCGCGATCCGAAGGCCGTGCAGGCAGGCTTCGTATTCGGCTGTGTTGTTGGATGCCCTGAAATGGATACGGAGGACATAGCTCAGCTTGTCTCCGGAAGGTGAGATAAAGTGTACTCCAGCTCATGCGCCTTCGAGATTCAATGATCCATCAAAATACATTATCCAGTGCTCGGTGCTGGTCGGAGGGACTGGTGTAGTCATATCGGTCCATTCGACCACGAAATCAACTAGAGCTTGAGACTTAATGGAAGTACGACTGTGAAACTCAAGGGAGAAGGGGGCTAGCTCCAGAGCCCATTTTATTATGCGACCATTGGCGTCCTTGTTGCGCAGAATATCTCCTAGTGGATACTCGGTAACCACCGCAATAGAGTAATAGTCGAAATAATGTCACAGTTTGCGAGATGTGATTAGTATTGCATATAACAATTTTTGCACCTAGGGGTACCTTGATTTCGAGTCGTTGAGTACTTCGCTGATGTAATAGACCGGATGTTGCACCTTGTAGGCTTGCCCTTCTTCTTCGCGCTCTACGACCACGACGGTACTTACAACCCGATCAGTACCCGCTATATAAATGAACAGGGTTTCACCATCCTTTGGTGCGGCTAATAAGGGTGGTGTTGTTAGAAGCTGCTTGAGTTCTTGAAAGGCGACTTCAGCGTCTTCGGACCACTCAAACTTCTCGGAAGCTTTGAGTAACCTAAAAAACGGGAGGCCTTTTTCTCCGAGATGTGAGATGTAACGACTTAGAGCAGCCATACACCCGGTCAACTTCTGGACATCTTTTACACTTTTTGGAGGTTTCATCGTTAGGACAGCTTGGATTTTTTCCGGATTTGGCCTCAGGCCGTCTTTACTTACTATATTGCCAAGCAGGATGCCGGAAGGGACCCCAAAAGTACACTTTTTAGGGTTAAGTTTCCATCGAAATTTGTTTAGAGCCGCAAAAGTTGCGTGTAGATCATCTACTAATGTAGGAGCCAACTTTGTTTTTACAACAATATCATCAACGTAAGCTGCTACGAGCTCTGCTCGAATTTCCTCATCTAAGCATTTCTGGATCGCCCTTTGGTATGTGGCCCCTGCATTTTTGAGACCGAAAGACATCGTTGTATAGCAATATGTCCCAAAGGGGGTGATGAACAATGTTTTGGGCTGATCTTCTTCTCTCAGAAAAATTTGGTGGTATCCGGAATAGCAATCTAGGAAGGACAGGAGCTCGCATCCAGCCGTAGAGTCGACAAGTTCGTCGATGCGGGGCAAAGCGAAGGAGTCTTTAATGCAGTGTTTGTTAAGATCGGTATAATCCACGCACATTCTCCATTCTTTATTCTTCTTTTGGACTAAAACCGGGTTGGCGAGCCACTCCGGATGATACACTTCTTTTATAAATCCGGCAGCTAAAAGCCGGGTTATTTCTACCCTAATAGCCTCCTTTTTGTCGCGAGCGAACCGTCGTAACTTCTGCTTGATTGGCTTGGCGATCTTCGAAACATCTAAGGAGTGCTCGACCAGCTCTCGAGGTACACCGGGCATGTCCGCGGGTTTCCACGCGAAAACGCCTACGTTCTCCCTCAGGAAGCTGACGAGCGCGTCTTCCTATTTGGGGTCGAGGTCGACCCCGATTCATGCCGTTTTGCTTGCATCTCCTTCGATTAGCTCCACCTCCTTAAAGTCCTTGCTTCTGGTCGCCGCGCGCTTAGCTTCCTTGACCGGGATGGGCTGGTCCTCTGGAGCCACTTTCACCGTGTCCACACGTGTCTCCTCCATGCGGATTGAGAGGTCATGAGCTTGGGCCATAGCGAAACTTTCCTTCTCACATTCGTATGCCGTGGAGATGCTTCCCTTTATGCTTAAGACGCCGTTCTCAGACGGCATTTTCAGCAGTAAGTAGGTGTAGTGTGGAACCGCCATGAACTTTGTCAGGGCCGGTCTCCCTAACAGTGCGTGATAGGACCCTTCAAAGTCTGCTACAATAAAATTAACGTAGCAGATGCGGTGGCGTTCCTTTGTGCCGAACTGGACTGGTAGAGTGATTTGCCCCAAAGGCTAAGAAGCTTGGGACGGGAGGATGCCCCAGAAAGGAGCATCATAAGGTTCCAGGTCACTTGACTTGATGCCGAGTTCTGGCAGCGCGTGCTTGAATAATATGTCGAGGGCGCTGCCACCGTCGATCAACACTCTTTCGAACCGTACCCCGTCGATAGTCGGGTCAACGACAAGCGGAAAATGACCAGGTTCAGGAACCCTGGCCCACTGATCAGCTCTGCTGAAAGAAATTTCCTGGTGTGACCAGGCCAAGTAGTTGGGGTCTGATATCCTCTCGTCAACTCGGTCGACGGAGTAGACTGCACGCTCGATTAACTTGCGTACTCTTTTATCGGCCAGGATTGCCTTCCCTTCGAATATGGTTCGCACGGACTTTTCGGCTTCTCTGAAGCCTCCGCGCTTCGGGTTCCGTCTTGGGTCCTAGTCGTCGTCATCATCTTCTAGAGGACCTTTTCCCTCGTGTCGCTTCGGAGGGTCGTCTTCAGTGTCGGGGCGTTGTTTCTTTGAGCCATTGCGAAATATGGCTTTAAATCCCCTGCACTCCTCCATTGTGTGTCCTACGCCAGGGTGCGCCGGGCAATCTTGCTTCATGATCTTGGAGTACGCTGAATCATAATTGTGTTTGCCTCCGGCCTTGGTGTTATTAACTTCATTACCCGGTGCTCAACCGAGGTTTGGCTGTCTTCGTCTTTCATCCCGGCTGTCGAACCTTCGGTTAGGGCGGTGATTATCCCTGAACCTTTCACGATGATCGTCGTGGGCGTCGTCGCGCCGGTCGCCACGGTACTCGTTTCGGTGGCGATCATCGTGCCGAGGCCTCTGGTCTTGGCGATCGTCCGCAAGCTGTGTGTTATATTCTTCCGCCCGAGCCCAGCTCTGGGCTATGTTCAGTAGTTCTTCGACCGTTCTTGGTTCCTTGCGCAATAGCTTATTCCTGAGCCCTTCATGATGATGTAATCTTCTGATGAAAGCTGAGATAGATTCATCATCGGTGACGTTGGCTACCCGGATTCGGGCATCAGAGAAACGGCGGATGTACTCGCGTAATAGTTCGCCAGGGTGGTCTTTGACGCGCTCGATATCATATTTGCTAGCAGGCTGTTGACAAGTGGCTTTGAAGTTAGATATGAATGCCTTTTTTAGGTCGGGCCAACTGTCATTGGAATCGGAAGGGAGGCTCAGAAGCCACTGGCTTGCAGCTTGATTAAGGACCACGGGCAAATAGTTGGCCATGACATCCCCTCCTTCGCCGCCTGCCCTTACTGCCGTTTCGTACAGCATAATCCACTGACGAGGATCTGCCTTTCCATCGTACGACCTCAGGTCATGGATCTTGAAACCTCTTGGCCAGACGACAGACCGTAGCCTTCTCGTAAATTGTCTTGGACCAGTGAGGGTTTGATGTAGGAGGCCGTGTTCGCGATCCCATGTGTTTCGTCTTTCCATCTCTTGACGGAGCCTTGTGTCTTTAGAGCCCTCAATGTGGTTGCGTAGATCGGACATTTCATTGATGTGGTCGCGCAGGTCCCGGGGTCCAGCACTTAGATTATTCCTGGCACGCTGGTCAGCTCCATCCTCCTGGCCGCCTCTGCGATTATTGCGATCGTTGTGGCGATCCTGATTACTGCTAGACTCTGGGTGAGGGTCCGGGTCCCTGCGGCTTTTACTGGATCCGGTCGGTGCGGCGCGAGATGGTCCTATCGCCTGGTCCTTGACTTGTACCAGGGATGCCTTCAGATACGCTCCGAGCTGCTCGAGCTGAGGTGTTGCCGGAAGATTCTCGACAAGGTTCATTGCCATGGCGAGATTAGCTTGAGGGGTTCTGTGGACTTGACGGTTATCGCACAGGTCGAATGCGTCATCGAGATTGCGTTGTATGCGCTGTCCACCATTAGCCTCAGCTACTCTCCGAGTAGCTCTGTCGGCGTTTCTGGCTAAACGCTGAGCTTTGGCCTCATCTGTTTCCCCGTCCACTGCCGGCTCATCATGACTGATAGCGAATACCGAGCCCCCATAGCGCGGTAGGGGCC
Organism: Coix lacryma-jobi var. lacryma-jobi; assembly: GCA_009763385.1. Classification (NCBI taxonomy): domain Eukaryota; kingdom Viridiplantae; phylum Streptophyta; class Magnoliopsida; order Poales; family Poaceae; genus Coix; species Coix lacryma-jobi. The sequence continues at coordinate 116,108,120 of CM019829.1, forward strand.
CGAAACCTGGAGGATAGTCTGGCGTCCGGTTTGGTGAGTTGGATTTGGTCGATCCGGCGCTTGATGCAGAAGCGGAGGTTAAAACTGCCATACAAACATTGGCGCCAGATTGCTTAAGGCTGGACGACTGTTTATCCGGAGTACGCCGGTTCTTGAGATGGCTATGGAAGAGTCCCTTGACTTGTTTTTCATATATCGATGCCGAGTTTGTCGATCCATGAGGAAAGACAGGAGCGAAAAAGCTATGTTTCGCCTTGCTCGGTTCAGTCTCCCGGGGAGGGCAGAACAGGGCAGAGCGACCCGCAGGGGTGGAGGTGATGACCAGACCGGTTTGAAGTTGCGCGCGTCTCCCAGCACGAGCCGGTCGTCGAGGTTGTTGCCATTCTCCTTCGTGCTGAGGCGAACAATCTCCGATTGAGTCTGCCAGAGCGAGGGTTTCAGTGATGCCTGCCGTGACCCGATCGATGGATTCGATTAGGTCAGAATTGTCGATGCGCCGCCCTTGGTAGCGGGGAAGCGCCGTTTTGTTCGGGGGCTCCGATCTTGACGTCAGTGCTCCCGGTAGCTGAGGTGCTTGGGGCGTCTCCATGGTTCCGTCGACCAGGTCACCTCCGGTGACCCACGAAAAAGACCCGACGGTGAACGTCAAGCCTACCGGAAGATCCATGGAAACTGGGAAAGAAACCGTCCGAGCCGTCATGACGTTCGCACGCACACTCCCCACGGTGGGCGCTATCTGTCGACGAAATATGGTCGATAGCCCACCTAGGGGTATGCCCAAGGTGGTAGATTAGCGGGGAAGGCGCGTGGAACAACGATCCGAACGTGACACAGGAACGAATCTAGATGAACACCAAGGTTTATCCAGGTTCGGGCCGCCGAGTTCAGCGTAATACCCTACGTCCTGCGTCGAGTTGTCTATTCTATATATTGACGAACGTGTTTTTCAGAGGGGGTCCCTGCTCGCCTTATATAGCCACGGGGAGCAGGGTTACAGATCTTTAGAAGATCGGATCTCATGATACAATAAGGAAACCTAGTCGATTACAAGTCCATATCGTGAAGAACACGATATCTTTCCTAACCGACTACGCTTCCTTGCTTTCCGACCCTAAGGAGGCTCTCGTGCCGTCATCCGACCAGCTGGGCCGCCTGCCCGACCAGCTGGGCCTTAACGCCACGAACCTACGCAGTGAGTTGAGCCGACCTTCATGAAGCGGCCCAAGCCTAGCCGTGAGGGTACCTAGGTTTATACCCCCACAGCTAGTCCCCGAGCACATTGAATCTTGGAGTGGTGATAAAGGAATCTTGACAGTATCTCCGAGCAGCTTCGTTCATACTTCATAACCTGATCTCTGACCAGGTTATATTCTGTTGACTGCCATATCATGAACCCATAAGATGCGATGTGCTCTTAAAAAAGAAAAAACGACTTCTGGGAGTCTGGTGAAGTGTGCCCACTTTATGATTACACAGCAGTAATAACCATCCAGTCTTTGAGGTCGATCATTCTGAAAGTTACCTGCATACTCACCGACCAGGTGAAGTGTGCCCACTTAGTCCCCGAGCTTGGCAACAGATGACTCAGTAAAGTGATGCCAAGGTCAGAAAAATAAAAGCAAAAAATAAAAACATACATGCGCGACCAAACGCCATGTATACACGGTAGTCCCCGAGCTTGGCAATAGATGACTCAGTCATGTGATGTCAAGGTCAGAAGATAAAAGCAAAAACATACATGCGCGACCAAGCGCCATGTATACACGGTAGTCCCCGAGCTTGGCAATAGATGACTCAGTCTTGTGATGCCAAGGTCATCAGATAAACTGTATGCCCGTGACAGAACAACAACAACATGTGCCCTGAAATGCGGACAAAAACATCAGCTTTTTATTGTCATGCTTCCCTGTAAAGTGTACCTTTCCTATCCTGTCGTCAACTTTTACCGTACGCCGTCACATAAAGTAGCCTCTACTCTGTTGAACCCGTGATATGATATGATCTGCTTTAGTGATAATTCATGGGCTTGTACATCTTAACTACGGCTGAGAGAACTTAAAACCAGCAATAAGTGACTGATAACCGTTTCATCTGAACGTATTAATGACTTTTGTTGTTTTCCGCAACTCAAAGTTTTGTCGTTGTCCACGTGAAGTTCGTATGAGAATCAAATCCATTACCAATAGCAGCCTTCACATGTGACACAGTACCTTCTTGAATTATTGATCCTTCGGTCGCTTTTATTCATGGACAATGTCTATAGACCAAGAAGAGACCGCTTATAAATATCCTGCCTGAAGAGCAGAGAACTCACACCTTCTTGAGCATATGACTTCCCTTAGCTCCATGAATATTACAATTTCTTTAGTCGAGATGGCCGATCCCCCAGATATCTTCCTTCTTTAAGATAAATGAGGTGTCTAGAAGAACTCTTGTGAAAGGATCATCCGTTAGGATGGTTTCTAAGTGGTCGCTAGCAGAGGGGTACAGAGGTGCGCCTAGAAGAACTCTTGTGACTACCACCCAAAAATAACCTCGGAGTCACAAGTTGTCAAAAGGGGGGCGAGGGTGATGGTCTTGCCCGGAGCTCCTTGAGCATTTGGGCTGAAGGACCGAGAATGCACTAGCAAGGCGACCAGAGGGGGGGGTGAATGGGAGCCAACAAAAATTCTTCCGAATCTTTGGCCAAATGTCCCAAAATCAACCCCAAGAAGCTTCGATCAAAACCGTGATGCCCACGACCCTTGGAAGAGGGTGGATGATCCCTAGGATCACAGCGAAGCACCACAAAGCAATAGCAAACCAAACGCCAAAAGCACCGAGACAAGTTCAACCCTCAAAAACCAAGTCCCGAACGTAGATTGATGACTACGTCGAGAAACTCCTAAATACCTATGCTAACAAGTAGCAAAGATACCTAGAGAGGTTCCTTGATCAACTCTAGGGCCAAACGGGAAGTCCGGAAACCAAGCGAACAAGTTGGGAGAGCAAACGCACTAAACCGGAAGACACAGCCGAATCCCGGACTGTCCGCCGGTATGGTCCCGGACTGTCCGGCTCAACCGCAGACTGTCCGCGGGGGGATAGCGGACTGTCCGCTGGCAAAAACCCCGGAACAGCACAGCTGCTGAAGTCTCCCTGCTCGGGCCCTGACTGTCCGCGCCTGTCAACGGCGGACTCTCCGCCGGTCACCCGAGGCAAACACAGTCAAGCCGCGCGACCACTGCTCGGTCGGAGCCCGACGCGCGGACTGTCCGCCGGTCAAACCGCGGACTGTCCGCGGATGAACAGAGAGGGCGATTTCAGTCGCCTTCTCCCCGAATCTCTCCAAATTCGATCCAAATCAAAATCCATCGTTCCCAAACTTGGAGAAGATGATCACGGGGTAGTTAGGAGACTATCTCCAAGAAATCATCCGCTCAAATCGATTCAATCACCGGGAAATTGAAAGGGGAAGATCAAGAACGAAAAAGCGCCACGAGAACGAAATCAACCCGATCTACTTGTTCGTGAGGAGTTAGATGAATTCCTTCGGTGGAAATGATCTCCTCACAATAAAGAACAAGTTGATTCAAACGGATTTCGCAAAGACGCACTAGAGAGGGAGATCGAGCGACGGGAAAAACGCGGAGAAATGAAGAACGCGAAGAACACGAACCAAAACGCGAATCAACACATCGATCTGCTTATCCTAATTTCTAATTCCTACTCTACCCCTCAACTAATTACAGAGCGAACCAGCTAAACCCTAGGGTTATTCTGGACTAACTCGGGTAGGTGGTGATCCGACGGCCACGCCCGCACAACTGGTAGCGTTGCCTCGACGCAACCTCACCGATCGCCGCCACGTGCCGCCACTGCTCTGCTTGTCCTTTTCCTGGACGTCGCACCCCCGGTTTTGTGGCCCAAACCGGGAAACCAGCCTTCACAGCCAACCCCCGGTTTTGAGGCCCAAACCGGGAAACCGGCCTTCCAAGGCCTGAGTTTTGAGGCCCAAACTCAGCAAACCCGCAGCACCCAGGTTTTGAGGCCCAAACCTGGAAACCGTCCTCAGCCCGAGTTTTGTGGCCAAACTCGGAAACCATCCGCGCCCAGGTTTTGAGGCCCAAACCTGGAAACCATCCACCCGATGGTTTTTCTCTGGCTCTACCACCAAACCGAAGCTGTAGAGGGGATGCACCGCTCGTGCACCCCGTCCACCGACACGTGTCCCCAAGTCCACGACTCAGGCAACACATGACCGCAAGTCTTCGCTCATCACTGTCCCAGGCTGTCAGCCACCACAGCTGATCCTCGGGCCACCGGTCCCTCAGTCCAAGCCTCACGTTCGCCCTTCGCCACTCTTGGTCCATCGACACGGCACGTCTCTACTTGACCTTCACCTTGCCTCTGATCACTGTATCCGTGCTCGACACATGCACAACACAAGCCAAAGAACATGCGCATCATCCCAGTTGACAATCACTCATCACTCAGAGACTCGGCATACTCCCATGTATCCGCAATCTCCACCTTGATGAGTGCATTGTCAACTACCAACACAAATCATATCGAAACAGAAGAAGGAAGGAGGAAGGAGAGAGAACTCGACTAGATGACCCAAAAGCATAGCAAAGCCAAAGAAGGTCAAATGGAAAGAGCAAGACAACTTGGTCCCCAAAGACATGGGCAACGGCTCAACGCGACCAAGCAAAGCAAAGCTAGCCCTCAAGAAGAGGTAGAATAGGCTCAACACCGCTAGCAAGAGAACTTGATATCAATTGAAGAATCAACTGAAAACCAAGCAAAATAGAGCTAGCCCTCAAGAAGAGGTAGAACAGGCTCAACACCGCTAGCAAGAACAATCAACACTCAAGAATCAGAAGAGCTCGACAACAATTGAAAAATCACCAATTGAAAATCTGAAAAGCGAGTGCTAGTCCCTCAAGAAAGAGGCAAAAGGCTCAACACAACTAGCAGAAAACGCTTCGAACCAATTGGAAATTTCAAAACTCATCATGAGCAAGCTCCCCCTCCAATAGTGCACACAACCTCAGGGAACACATGATTTGTCAGTATTTTCTCCCCCTTAGTTGAAAATGCACTGATCAAGTAACAACACTCCCCCTTAGAAAATGCATATGAGTCAAAATGCAAGTTAGCAGCTTCAGGAGTATAATCAAGAGAGTGCAAAGATGCTCTACACAGTTCTGATCCGATGACTCATAAAATGCACAGAATGCTAGCAAAGGCTCAAACTGATCACTAAATATGAAATATGAACATGAGAGCAAAAAGAGCCGTTTTCAGCCAAAAGGTATTCACCATCAACATAGCACAGATCATGTATAGACAGGAAGTCAAAACAAGTGCTAAACATGTATACAAGGTGAACTACCCCTAGCACAGTTCAATCATCATGCTATAGAATGAAACATAGACTTGTGTATCCAAATTTTATCGGAGTTGCAGCGGTTAAATTACACAAGTTTAAATTCAGCATATGATTGCGAGAGGTTGAAAGCTTGTTATTGCCTAACTTTCCAACTGTGCGAAGCCTATGCAGAAGCAGTCAGAAGCTTAAAGCAACAATTTCGGTCATACACTACACAGCTCAAGTTTAACTCAAAGTGCAATGAGAAACAGTCTCGAAACTGTGAGGTGCTAACAAGCAATCCCATCTCGATCTTTCCAATTCACTTAACTTGGTTCAGATTTTAAATGGAATATGAGCAGACCAAGCAAGTGAATGACTCAGAACTAGAGACATAGCAACCTAGCATATATGAAAAGCACGAGTGAATTCAACACATCCTACACATGCTAGTTGCATATCTCAATGGTGAACATTTTCAAGTTTTAAGTTCATTAAGCCAATTCACCATTCATAAAATAGCTCTGCTCACAACATGTATCAGTGATCAGAAAGAGCATAAGCTACAACATCATCATAAAGCATCGGAGCAACGACTACATAGAGCATAGTTACATTCTAAAGATTATACACATGAAGCTCTGAATGTAAATATGCAAGATGAAATGCAAAGATGCATGAAGAAATCAAAGAAAGAAGCAAAACCAACTGAAAAACACAAAGTCAGCTTATAATACAAGAGCCAAAATGTTTCCCCCATCTAAAAGGGGAAACACACACCAAGCTCACCTCTCAACCGATTAAAAGTTGATTGGTCCAAAGGCTTGGTGAAAATATCAGCCAACTGATGATGAGTATCGACATGGCGAAGGTCGATATCACCGTTCTCATAGTGGTCTCGCAGAAAATGAAAGTGCACATCAATGTGTTTGGTCTTCGAGTGCAGCACGGGGTTCTTAGCAACGCTAATCGCACTCGTGCTGTCACAAAGCAAAGGAACACGAGAAAAGCTCAGACCAAAGTCACGCAAAGTGGCCATCATCCAGAGTAACTGGGAACAGCAGCTACCCGCAACAACATACTCAGCCTTCGTGGTAGACTGGGCGACACTAGACTGCTTGCGAGAAGACCATGATACAAGAGAAGAACCAATAAACTGGCAAGTCCCAGAAGTGGACTTGCGCTCAATCCGGCAACCAGCAAAATCGGCATCGGAATAACCGCAGAGGGAGAGGGTGGAGGAAGCAGAATACCAAATCCCAAATTCTGGAGTGAAGGATAAGTACCTCATAATGTGCTTGACCGCCTGACGGTGAGAGGTATGCGACGACGACTGAAATCGCGCGCAAAGACACACCGCGAACTGAATGTCCGGGCGTGTCGCCGTTAGGTACAGCAGCGACCCGATCATACTCCGGTACTCCTTCTGGTCCACAGCTTCTCCATCCTTGTCCGCATCCAGGGCCATCGTGGTCGACATGGGTGTTGGAAGAGGCTTGGCCTCACCCATATCGAACTTCTTCAGAATGTCTCTGGTATACTTACCCTTGTGCACAAACGTTCCCTCTCGAGATTGCTTGATTTGCAATCCGAGGAAAAACGTCAACTCGCCCATCATGCTCATCTCAAATTCCCTGCTCATAGTGTCTGCAAACTTGGCAACCAAAGCGTGAGAAGAACCACCGAAAATGATATCATCCACGTAAATTTGGACCAAGAGAGTATTAGTGCCTTGCTTGAGGAGAAAGAGCGTTTTATCTACACATCCCATTTTAAAACCCTTAGAAAGCAAAATGGTTTTCAACCTATCATACCAGGCTCTTGGGGCTTGTTTTAAACCATACAAAGCTTTGTGAAGTTTAAATACATGGTTTGGAAACTTGGGATTTTCGAAACCGGGGGGTTGTCTAACATACACCTCCTCTTCAATGTAGCCGTTTAAGAAGGCACTCTTGGCATCCATTTGAAAAAGTTTGAAACCTTTGGATGCAGCAAAAGCTAAGAGTATCCTAATAGCCTTCAAACGTGCTACAGGAGCAAAAGTCTCCTCATAGTCTATCCCCTCCTTCTGACTATATCCCTGGGCTACGAGTCTGGCCTTGTTTCTCACAACATGGCCATCTTCTCCCTGTTTGTTTTTGAAAACCCATTTTGTCCCAATTGGATGACACTCAGAAGGTGGAGACACTAGAACCCAAACCCGATTTCTCTCAAAGTTTTCTAACTCCTCATCCATGGCATTGACCCAATCCGGATCCGTCAAAGCGTGTCCAACATCTCGGGGTTCAAAATCAGCAACAAATGCAGAATGAGCAAAGTGAGAGATTTGTTGTGACCTAGACTGAGTGAGGCGTTCGCCGATGCTGCCAATCATCTGTTGAGGCGGGTGTTGGCGCTGGATGTGTCGTGGCGCCTCCCGAGCCGAAGTGGCCTCCCCCTCAACAGCAGCTGGTGCCTCCTCGGGTACAAAGGGTACCGCTCGAGGTGGCATATCCCACGGCCCCCAAGAAGAGGAAGTGTCGGGGCCGTGAGTCGTGGTAGAAGCCGCTCCTTGCGGTATAGCAGGTGGAGGGGGTGCTGGATCATCCATACCTTCAGCACCCTCGTCCTCGTCATCAAAAAGAGGTTCTCCAACCTCATGATCACCTGCACGCTCAAAACGAGAAGAAGGACAAATCATGGTCTCGTCGAAGGTGACATCGGATGTCTCCATGACTCGGTTAGTGTCAAGGTTAAGTACACGATAAGCACGAGTATGAGCGCCATAACCCAAAAACACACCGTCAGAAGAACGAGACTCAAACTTGTCCAAGTTGCTCTTTTTGAGTAGAAAACAATGGCAACCAAAAACTCTAAAATAACTCACCTTGGGGAGTTTTCCAAAACGCAACTCATAAGAAGTCTTTTTCAAGAAAGCTCAAAGAAAAATGCGATTGGAAATATAGCATGCAGTGCTCATGGCTTCGGCCCAATATCGCCTAGGAGTCCTATGCTCATCGAGCATCGTCCTGGCCATCTCTACAAGGGTCCGATTCTTCCTCTCTACAACACCATTTTGGGGCGGTGTGTAGGGAGAAGAAAACTGATGCTCCAAGCCCAAAGAGTTACAAAACTTCTCAAAATCCAAATTCTTGAATTCGGAACCATTATCACTCCTAATAGCTCGCATCGAGTTCAAAGGGAACTCGTTCTGAAGAAGCAAAAACAGATTGCGAGCAAGGGAGAAAGTCTCAGTTTTCTCAGCTAAAAAGAAAACCCACGAATATCTCGAAAAGTCATCAACAACAAGCACATACCACTTCCCCCCAACCGAGCTCACCCGAGCCGGACCAACAAGGTCCATGTGCAAAAGCTCTCCAGGGCGCTTAGTCATGACCTGAGTCACTGGATGGTGGGGAGCGGCAACCATCTTCCCGTGTCTACAAGAATGGCAAACAAGATCCTTCTCCATGGATAACTTGGGCAATCCTCGGATTAGGCCAAGTGAACTAAGTCTTGCAAGCAAGTCGAAGCTCAAATGTCCTAGTCTCCAATGCCCCTTCCAAAGGTCAGAGGAGGAAGGTCCAGCCACAAGACAACGAGAAATGCCAAAAGACTCTGAGAAATCCGCACGAAATACTTTCCCAAAGGGCGAAATCCCACAAACAAGATTGCCTTGAGGGTCCAAAATGCGACTGAGATTCGGCTTAAAACGAATCTCATAGTCATCATCGAAAAGTTGCGAAACAGAAAGAAGGTTAAAATGCAAGTTAGAAACAAGAGCAACATCGCGCAACACAAAGTGCTCATTAACTTGCACCGACCCACGAGACAATACCTTACCTTTGCTATTGTCGCCGAAGGTGATAAACTCCTTTCCGGCGACCGGACTAAGACTGGAGAACCACTTGGCGTTTCCGGTCATATGCCTTGAGCACCCAGAATCCACCAACCAAACGTTCTCCAATCGTTTTACCTACATCAATAAAAAGACATAGGGTGAGCATACGGTCCAACACTGGGGTTAGTGAAGTAAGGGGAATACCAGTGTTGGGCCGGCTGCTCAAAAGAACGGTTAGCAGAAAAACCATTCCTAGCACGCCTACGAGAAGAGCGATCACCACGTTGAGGAAAACGTGGTCCGCTATGCGGATATATGGGTGTATGCCGGGTCTCTGAGTTATGAGTGATTGTCAACTGGTATGATGCGCATGTTCTTTGGCTTGTGTTGTGCAGGTGTCGAGCACGGATGCAGTGATCGAAGGTGAGGAGAAGGTCAAGTAGAGACATGCCGTGCCGATGGACCGAGAGTGGCGAAGGACGGACGTGAGGCTTGGACTGAGGGACCAGAGGCCCGAGGATCAGCTGTGGTGGCTAGCAGCCTGTGACGACGACAAGTGAAGAAGTGCGGTCATGTGTTGTCTGAGTCGTGGACTCGGGGACACTTGTCGGTGGGTGGGGTGCACGAGAGGTGCATCCCCTCTACGACGTCAGTTTGGTGGTAGAGCCAGGGAAAAACCATCGGATGGACGGTTTCCAGGTTTGGGCCTCAAAACCTGGGCGTGGACGGTTTCCGAGTTTGGCCACAAAACTCGGGCTGACGGTTTCCGAGTTTGGCCACAAAACTCGGGCTCAGGGTTTCCGAGTTTGGCCACAAAACTCGGGCTGAGGACGGTTTCCAGGTTTGGGCCTCAAAACCTGGGCTCTGAGGGTTTGCTGAGTTTGGCCTCAAAACTCAGATGCTGATGGGCCGGTTTCCCGGTTTGGGCCTCAAAACCGGGGGTTGGCTGGAAAAGGCTGGTTTCCCGGTTTGGGCCACAAAACCGGGGGTGCAGAGCGAGGGCGGCACGTGGCGGCGATCTGGAGGTTGCGTCGAGGCAACGCTTCGAGTCGAGCGGGCGTGGCCGTCGGATACACCTACCACCGAGTTGGTCCAGAATAACCCTAGGGTTTAGCTGGTTCGCTCTGTAATTAGAATAGAGAGGAGTAGAGTAGGAATTAGACTTAGGCTAGTAGTAGGATAAGTAGTCGGGAGACACCCTCCTCCCATCTATCTCAGTCATTTGCTCTTTCGCACTTAGGGTTTTCTGCTCTCCCATTCCCTTCTGTAGCTAGCTGAGATCCGCAGAGAGACTCACCTCTGTGTACTGTTGATTTTGAGGAAGTGAGGCCGTAACCTCACGGTTGTAGCGTGTGTTTGCGCTACGGCTGCAGATCGTGGTTGTGATTCGCGTTTTGTTCGTGTTCTTCGCGGAATCCTTTTTCTCCACGTTCTTCCCGTCGCTTGATCTCTTTGCTCGGTTCATCTTTTGCAAATCCTTTTGAACCAAGTTGTTCTAGATCGTGAGGCACTTCTTTCCATCGAAGGAATTGTCCTCTAACCTCACGGTCTAGGAGATCGAGCGATTTTCATTTTGGATCACGTTCTTGCTCTTTTACCCCGAAATCTTTCGATTCACCGATTTGGAGTTAGGTTCGAGCCATGATCTCTTAGGAGTAGCTCACTAACATCCTTGTGACCTCTTAGATCGAATCCTAGCCCTAGAGCTTTTGATTCGGAGGAGATCGGGTTGAATCGCCGAAGAACTGTGTGGTGATCGGGGGCATCGGACGCTCGTCACGGGAGCATCGGACGCTCTGGTGACACGTGTCAGCCTGGTGTTTTTGAGTGGGCATCGGACGCGGGGCATCGGACGCTCCAGACTCTGACCATCGGACGCTCCGTCGTCCATTGGACGCGTCCGAGGGTTAAGCATCGGACGCTGAGGGTTTACTGTAGCCAGCGTCCGATGGCTATGCAGTAAGGTTCCAGTTTTGCTCTTTTCGCATCGGACGCGTCCGTTGGTTGGGCATCGGACGCTGCCAGCGTCCGATGCTGCTGTGACTGCGCAGTTTCGTTCGCTGTTCGTTCGTGCGATCTCGGTTTCGGTTTCCGTCTTTTGTGTTGGCTTTCTAGAGTCGTAGAGTGTCCCGCTGTGCTTCTTGGAAGCATCCACCCTACATCTAGGGTCGTGGATACTTACGAGCTCTAAGGTTTGCTCTTGGGGTTGATTTTTGGGACAGCAGTTACTAGTTTCCGAAAGGAAAGTTTGTAGCTCCAATTCACCCCCCCTCTGGTCGCTTTCGGGTTGCATTCTCGGTCCTTCAATTGGTATCGGAGCAGGTTAAGGATCTTCCACCTTAGCCGGTTCCAGATCCACAGAAGGCGACATGGATCGCGGCGTGGGCAAACCGCCGTTCTTTGATGGGACGAACTATGCGTATTGGAAGATACGCATGTCGGCCTATCTCCAGAGCATGGGCTCTTCTGTTTGGGAGATTTGCAACAGGGATGATTACGTTGTCTTGGCTGCTCGTGTCTCTCAGCTCCAGATCGATGAGCACGAGGCCAATAGCCGGGCACGTAACGCTCTGTTATCATGTTTGAGCATGTCCGAGTTCGATCGTGTTTCTCACCTCCCCACGGCTCGCGAGATTTGGGCAACCCTCATGCGCTTCCATGAGGGAACCACTCAGGTCAAATCTCGCCTCTATGAGTCGCACAAGCGGGAGTATGAGAACTTTCGACATATGCCTGGCGAGAGCATAGAGAGTTTATTCGCTCGCTTTCAGGTCATTGTCAACAAGATGAGAGCGAACAAGGAGCTGTTGCCTTTTGACGATCATGAGAGGGCTTTGAAGCTTTTGCAAACTCTTGATCGGTCGGTGTGGGACTCAAAGGTCCAGGCGATCATCGAATCGTCTAACTATGAGACCCTCACTTGCGACGAGCTCTTTAGTAAGCTCAAGTCTAGTGAGATTGACGCCATGTCGAGGGCTTCTTATGAGAATCCTTCTGGCCCGACTATGGCTTTGGTTTCTGGCTCTTCTAACCCCTCTGGAGGTTTTGCTCTTTCGTCTCTCTTTTCTGTCACAAAGGACCAGCTTGAGTCGTTGGGGGATGACGAGCTGGCAATGCTCGCCAACCGGTTCACGCGGTTCCACAACAACCGCATGAACCGTCGCCGCGGTGGAGGACGCTCAGGATGCTATGAGTGCGGCGACCCCGACCACTTCATCGCCAACTGCCCCAAGAAGAAGCATTCATCTGGGAAGGGCGATCATGGGCACAAGTACGACTCCGGCAAGCGCAAGGAGAAGTACGTCCCCGCGAGGCACAAGCGGAGGGGCGGCTTCAACAAGGAGTACATCAAGAAGAAGTACTTGGAGAAGGCCCAGGCTGAGCAGCGTGCGTTCTTCGCCACGCTCAGTGACGTCGACGGCTCGGATGACGACTCCGCTTGCTCAAGCGATGACGAGTCCGAGAAGAAGAAGAGGATCGAGGACAAGCTGAACGGTCTCTGCTTCTTCGCCGACGACGACGGCTTCTGCACCATGGCGCTTGGTGATGAGGTCGACGGCAAGCTGGAGCACACCCCTCGGAACGACGACGACGACGACGACACCTCCCAGGTATCTCTCACCCACGACGAGCTTTCTGCTGAGGTCAAAAAACTTACTGCCGCGCTCCTTAGTCAGGATAAGTTGCTTAGGCGTGCCGCTAGAGAGCGCAAGGAGTTTAGGCAGAAGTGGGAGGACACGGTGAGGGAGCTTGAGTTTGCCAAGTCCACCGTGGTCGTGTCTGAGGAGGCCGAGTGTGAGATGTGCACCACGCACATGACTGACCTTCTCACTTTGAGAGGTAAGTATGCTGCGTTGGTAGGTGAGGTGGATGAGCTGAAGGCTAGACCGTCTCTGTTGGGTGCGTGCAAGACTTGTCCTGTCTTGCAATCTGAGTTGGCAGAGAAGAATGCCAAGATTGTGTCTCTTGAGGAGGCCAACTCAGGTAGCACTTGTGTGTCCAAGTGTGCTTTGTGTGAGGGTTTGGAGATGGAGATTGCGAATGTCAAGCATGGCAAGATGCAAACCGAGGAGGAAAACACATACCTTCGGACCATCTTGTCATGGGTCTCTTGTAGTGAGCCACAGCTCGGGATGATGATCTCCCAATTTAAGCGAGCTGCTGGAGGTTCTGGTGTAGGTCTTGCTCAGGGTGTTGATCTTTCTGCTTTTGGGAAGATTGGAGAGTCGAGTGGTTTGAATCCTAGTGAGAAGCCCAACTCCACCACTACTCCCAAACTGACCAAGCTTCCACCCAAAGAGCCCGTCAAGCCTACCACCAAGGATGGGGTATTTGAGGAACCTCCGAGAGCTCCACCCAAGAACCAAGTGTGGCATCCCAAACCCAACCACCTAAAGAACAAGCTGGATACAATGCCACCTATCCAGGAAGAGTTGCCACAGAAGGGCAAAGTGATCCACACCCACAGCCATGAGTACCAACAACCCCCTTTGCGCGCGGTGAGGTATCATTGTGACTTCTGTGGGAGTGATGGACACCTGAGCGAGTTCTGCTTTAGGCGCAAGAGAGAGGCGCGCCGTGCTAGGGAGATGAACAATGCGGACATGTACCATCCCTTCCATGATGTACATGTGCCGAATGTTCAGAGGAGTGCTCCGAGGAGAGCAGCTAGGCCCAGAGGTCCAGAACCTCAAGTTTCCAGGCCTAGGCAGAAGGAAGCTCCGAGGAAAGATGCTAGGCCTAGAGGCGCAGTGCCTCAAGTTGCTAGGCCTAGGTCTCGTAAAGAGCATGCCCGGCGGGAGCCTGCAGTTGTAGGCTATGGACCCCGTGGCGGAGGCTTTGTAGTTGAGCGTTTTCCCCCACCGCGTTTTGAGTATCGCGATGGACGCTCCTCCCTTAGCGGACCACGTTTTCCTCTACGTGGTGATCGCTCCTCTCGTAGATGTGCTAGGAATGGTTTTTCTGCTAACCGTTCTTTTGAGCAGCCGGCCCAACACTGGTATTCCCCTTACTTCACTAACCCCAGTGTTGGACCGTATGCTCACCCTATGTCTTTTTATTGATGTAGGTAAAACGGTTGGAGGACATTTGGTTGGTGGATTCCAGTTGCTCGAGGCACATGACCAGAAACGCCAAGTGGTTCTCCAGCCTTAGCCCTGTTGCCGGAAAGGAGTACATAACCTTCGGCGACAATAGCAAAGGTAAGGTATTGTCTCGCGGGTCGGTGCGAGTTAATGAGCACTTTGTGTTGCGCGATGTTGCTCTTGTTTCTAACTTGCATTTTAACCTTCTTTCTGTTTCGCAACTCTTTGACGACGACTATGAGATTCGTTTTAAACCGAATCTCAGTCGTATTTTGGATCCTCAGGGCAATCTTGTGTGTTTGATTTCGCCCTTTGGAAAAGTCTTTCGTGCGAATTTCTCGGAGTCTTTTGGCACTTCTCGTTGTCTTGTGGCTGGACCTGCCTCCTCTGATCTTTGGAAGTGGCATAGGAGACTTGGACATTTGAGCTTCGACTTGCTTGCAAGGCTTAGTTCACTTGGCCTAATCCGAGGATTGCCCAAGTTGCATATGGAGAAGGATCTGGTTTGCCACTCTTGTAGACACGGGAAGATGGTTGCCGCTCCCCACCATCCAGTGACTCAGGTCATGACCAAGCGCCCTGGAGAGCTTTTGCACATGGACCTTGTTGGTCCGGCTCGGGTGAGCTCGGTTGGGGGGAAGTGGTATGTGCTTGTTGTTGTTGATGACTTTTCGAGATATTCGTGGGTCTTCTTTTTAGCCGAGAAGACCGAGACTTTCTCCTTTGCTCGCAATCTGATTTTGCGTCTTCAGAATGAGTTCCCTTTGAACTCGATGCGAGCAATTCGGAGTGACAATGGTTCCGAATTCAAGAATTCGGATTTTGAGAAGTTTTGTAACTCTTTGGGTTTAGAGCATCAGTTTTCTTCCCCCTACACACCCCCTCAGAATGGTGTTGTAGAGAGGAAGAATCAGACCCTTGTTGAGATGGCCAGGACGATGCTCGATGAGCATAGGACTCCTAGGCGATATTGGGCCGAAGCTATGAGCACTGCATGCTACATTTCCAATCGCATTTTTCTCCGAGCTTTCTTGAAAAAGACTTCTTATGAGTTGCGTTTTGGAAAACTGCCCAAGGTGAGTTATTTTCGAGTTTTTGGTTGCCACTGTTTTATACTCAAAAAGGGCAACTTGGACAAATTTGAGTCTCGTTCTTCTGACGGAGTATTTTTGGGTTATGGCACTCTGCGGATACATGGGTGTATGCCGAGTCTCTGTGTGATGAGTGATTGTCAACGGAGATGATGCGCATGTTCTTTGGCTTGTGTTGTGCAGGTGTCGAGCACGGAGACAGTGGTCGATGGCGGGTGAAGGTCAAGTTGCGACGTGCCGTGCTGACGGACCGGGCGCGATGAAGGATGGGCGTGCCGTGCGGCGGACGTGCCATGCCGATGTATCGGACGGTGAAGGGCGGACGTGGACTTGGACTGATGGACTGGAGGCCGGAGGATCAGCTGTGGTGGCTGGCAGCCTGCGACAGCGACAAGCGGAGAAGTGCGATCATGTCGGTGGAAGGGGTGCACATGCGGTGCATCCCCTCTACGACGCCGGTTTGTTGGTAGAGCCCGGGAAAAACCAACGGTGGACGGTTTCCAGGTTTGGGCCTCAAAACCTGGGTGCTGGGTTTCCAGGTTGAGCCACAAAACCTGGGCGCGACGGTTTCCAGGTTGAGCCTCAAAACCTGGGCGTGGGCCGGTTTCCGAGTTTGGGCCTCAAAACTCGGGCGCGGACGGTTTCCGAGTTTGGCCACAAAACTCGGGCTGGAGGCTGGTTTCCCGGTTTGGGCCTCAAAACCGGGGGCTGATGGAAAAGGCTGGTTTCCCGGTTTGGGCCACAAAACCGGGGGTGCAGAGTGGTGGCGGCACGTGGCGGCGATCTGAAGGTTGCGTGGAGGCGACGCGGAAGACCGTGCGGGCGTGGCCGTCGGATCTACCTACCACCAGCGGGTGGACTAGAATAGCCTTAGGGTTAGGCTGGTCCGCTCTGTAAATACAGTAGTGAGGGGTAGAGTAGGAAATAGACTTAGGCTAGGTTAGTATAAGTAGTCTAGGGGAGACACCCTCCTCCCCATCTCAGTTAGCGCAGTCATTTGCTTCCTAGCACCTAGGGTTTCCACTCTCCCATCCCCTGCTTTAGCTAGTTGAGATCCGCAGAGAGACTCCACTCTGTGTACTGTTGATTTGAGGAAGTGAGGCCGTATCCTCACCTTGGATCCCATCTCTTGGTGTCAATTCGCGTTTTGATTTCATGTTCATCATGTTCTTCGCGGATTGCTTTGTGCCTTGAGTTTTCCCGTCGCTTGATCTTTGTGCTCGGTTCATCTTTTGCGATTCCGTTTGAACTGAGTTGTTCTAGATCGTGAGGCACTTCTTTCCTCCGAAAGAAATCATCTCTAACCTCACGGTCTAGGAGATCGATCAAGTTTTAGTTTCGGGTCTCTTTTTCTTCCTTCCCCCGAATTCCTTCGATTCACCGATTTGGAGTTAGGTTCGAGCCATGATCTCTTAGAGATAGCTCACTAACCTCTTTGTGACTCCTCAGATCGAATCCCAAGCCTAGAGCACTTGATTCGGAGGAGATCGGGTTGAATCGCCGGAGTTTCAGTGCAGTTTCGGGGTGACCGGACGCCGGTCATGACTTGACCGGACGCGTCCGGTCGTTGAAGGTTTGAGCGTGTTCTGGTTTTTGCTCTGACCGGACGCTGGAGTTTAGTGGTGACCGGACTCGCCCATAGTCCTGTTCACTACTCGAACGTGCTTGTGACCGGACGCACGGGGATCGACCGGACGCTCGCAGTCACTGCGTCCGGTCAGTTCCAGAGAGGTCCAAAACTGGTTTTTGGCTGACCGGACGCGTCCGGTCCCAACTGACCGGACGCAGGCAGAGTCCGGTCGATCCAGTTTCGCGCGTTTTCGTTCGCGGTTCGTTCGTTCTTGATCGGATTCGAGTTCCGTTTTTTGCGTTGGCTTTCTAGGGTTGTCTAGTGTCCCGCTGTGCATCTAGGAAGCATCCACCCTATATCTAGGGTCGTGGACATTAGCAAGCTCTAGGGTTCGCTCTTGGGGTTGATCTTGGGACAGTGGCATCTAGTTTCCGAAAGGAAATTTTGAAGCTCCCATTCACCCCCCCCTCTGGTCGCTTTCGGATAGCTTCTCGGTCCTTCAATTGGTATCGGAGCGGGTTAAGGATCTTCCACCTTAGCCGGTTCCAGATCCACCGAAGGCGACATGGATCGCGGCGTGGGCAAACCACCGTTTTTCGATGGGACGAACTATGCGTATTGGAAGATACGTATGTCGGCCTATTTGCAGAGCTTGGGCGCTTCGATCTGGGATATTTGCAACTCCCCTGAGTACGTGGTCTTGGCTGCTCGTGTGACTCAACAGCAGATCGATGAGCACGATGCCAATAGCCGAGCCCGTAATGCTCTTTTCTCTTGTTTGAGCATGGGTGAGTTTGATCGTGTTTCTCACCTCGCTACGGCTCGGGAGATCTGGGACACTCTCATGCGTTTTCATGAGGGCACCTCTCAAGTCAAAACCCGACTCTACGAGTCGTTCAAGCGAGAGTATGAGAACTTTAGACATCAACCTGGCGAGAGCATAGAAAGTTTATTCGCTCGCTTTCAGGTGATTGTCAACAGGATGAGGGCTAACAGAGAGCAGTTGCCATTTGACGATCATGAGCGTGCTTTGAAGCTTTTGCACACTCTTGACCGTTCGGTGTGGGACTCCAAGGTTCAGGCAATCATCGAATCGCCGAACTATGAGACCCTCACCTGCGACGAGCTCTTCAGTAAGCTCAAGTCCAGTGAGATTGATGCTATGGCGAGGGCTTCTTTTGAAAATCCTTCTCGCCCGTCCATGGCTTTGGTTTCCGGCTCTTCCTCTAACCCCTCAGCTGGTTTTGCACTTTCTTCTCTCTTTTCTGTGACAGAGGACCAGCTGGAGTCTTTGGGAGATGACGAGTTGGCTTTGCTCGCCAACCGGTTCTCGCGGTTCCACAACAACCGCATGAACCGTCGTCGAGGAGGACGCACGGGATGCTACGAGTGCGGCGACCCCGACCACTTCATCGCCGACTGCCCCAAGAAGAAGAACAAGCATCTGGGGAAGGGCGATCACGGCCACAGGCGCGACTCCAAGTACAAGGAGAAGCACGTTCCCCCAAGGCACAAGAAGCGGGGCGGCTTCGACAAAGAGTACATCAAGAAGAAGTACTTGGAGAAGCAGCAAGCTGAGCAGCGCGCATTCTTCGCCACGCTCAGCGACGTCGACGGCTCGGATGACGACTCCGCCAGCTCGAGCGATGACGAGTCCGAGAAGAAGAAGAGGATCGAGGACAAGCTGAACGGCCTCTGCTTCTTCGCCGACGACGACGGCTTCTGCACCATGGCGCTGGGCGATGAGGTCGACGGCGAGCCGGAGCGTACTCCTCAGAACGACGACGACGACGACACCTCCCAGGTATCTCTCACCTACGACGAGCTTTCCTCCGAGGTTGAGAAGTTGACTGCTGCCCTCCTTAGCCAAGATAAGTTGCTTAGGCGTGCCGCTAGAGAGCGCAAGGATTTTAGGCAGAAGTGGGAGGACACGGTGAAGGAGCTTGAGTTCGCTCGGTCCACCGTGGTAGTGTCGGAGGAGGCGGAGTGCGAGTCGTGCACCGCGCACATGACTGACCTTCTCACTCTGAGAGGTAAGTATGCTGCGTTGGTTGGAGAGGTGGATGAGCTTCGTGCTAGGCCGCAGCTGTTGGGTGCGTGCAAGACTTGTCCTGTCTTGCAATCTGAGTTGGCAGAGAAAAATGCCAAGCTTGAGTCTTTAGAGAAGGCCAGCTCAGATAGCACTTGTGTCTCGAGGTGTGCTTTGTGTGAGGGCCTGGAGATGGAGATTGCCAATGTGAAGCATGGCAAGATGCAAACCGAGGAAGAAAACACATACCTTCGGTCCATCTTGTCATGGGTCTCCAGTAGTGAGCCGCAGCTCGGGATGATGATCTCCCAATTCAGGCGAGCTGTTGGTGCCCCTGGTGTAGGTTTTGCTCAGAGTGTTGATCTCTCAGGTTTTGGGAAGATTGGAGAGTCTAGTGGTCTGAACCCATGTGAGAAGCCCAATTCCACCACTACTCCCAAACTTGCCAAGCTTCCACTCAAAGAGCCAGCCAAGCCTATCACCCAAGATGGTGTGGTTGAGGAACCCCCTAAAGTTCCTCCCAAGAACCCAGTTTGGGCACCCAAGCCAAACCACCTCAAGAACAAGCTTGATGCTATGCCACCCATTAGAGAGGAGTGTTTGTCTCAGAAGGGCAAAGTGAACCACACCCACAGCCCTGGTCACCAACAACCCCCTTTGCGTGCGGTGAGGTACCAGTGTGATTTCTGTGGGAGGGATGGTCACTTGAGCGAGTTCTGCTTTAGGCGCAAGAGAGAGGCGCGCAGGGCTCGGGAGATGGAGAACACGGACATGTACCATCCGGCTCATGGTGGACATGTACCGAAGGCCCAGGGGAGAGCTGCTAGGTCCGGACGTCAGGGTCCTAGGCCTAGGCAGGAGATGAGAGCCCCGAGGAGGGAGACTAGGCCTAGAGGTCCAGCACCTCAGTTTGTTAGGCCTAGGCAGGAGAGAGCTCCGAGGAGAGACGCTAGAGCAGTTGAGCCCCAGGCTCCTAGGCGTAAACCTCGTAGAGAGCGTGCCCGACGGGGTCCTGCTTTTGCAGGTAACGGACCCCGTGGCGGAGGCTTTGTTGAGCGCTTTCCCCCACCGCAGTTTGGGTATCGCGGTGAGCGCTTCTTCCCCAGCGGACCACGTTTTTCTCAGCGTGGTGATCGCTTCCCTCGTAGACGTGCTAGGAATGGTTTTTCTGCTAACCGTTCTTTTGAGCAGCCGGCCCAACACTGGTATTACCCTTATTTCACTAACCCCAGTGTTGGACCGTATGCTCACCCTATGTCTTTCTATTGATGTAGGTAAGACGGTTGGAGGACGTTTGGTTGGTGGATTCCGGTTGTTCGAGGCACATGACCGGAAACACCAAGTGGTTCTCCAGCCTTAGCCCGGTCGCCGGAAAGGAGTACATAACCTTTGGCGACAATAGTAAAGGTAAGGTATTGTCTCGTGGGACGGTGCGGGTTAATGAGCATTTTGTGTTGCGCGATGTTGCTCTTGTTTCTAACCTGCATTTTAACCTTCTTTCTGTTTCGCAACTTTTTGATGATGACTATGAGATTCGTTTTAAACCGAACCTTAGTCGCATCTTAGATCCTCAGGGCGATCTTGTATGTCTGATTTCGCCCTTTGGGAAAGTCTTTCGCGCGAATTTCTCGGAGTCGTTTGGTTCTTCTCGCTGTCTTTTGGCTAGTCCTTCTTCCTCCGATCTTTGGAAGTGGCATAGGAGGCTCGGTCATTTAAGCTTCGACTTGCTTGCAAGACTTAGCTCACTTGGCCTAATCCGAGGATTGCCCAAGCTTTCGGTGGAGAAGGATCTAGTTTGCCATTCTTGCAGACATGGGAAGATGGTTGCCGCTCCCCACCATCCAGTGACTAAGGTCATGACCTCGCACCCCGGAGAGCTTTTACATATGGACCTTGTTGGTCCGGCTCGGGTGAGCTCGGTTGGTGGCAAGTGGTATGTTTTGGTTGTTGTTGATGACTTTTCGAGATATTCGTGGGTCTTCTTTTTAGCTGAGAAGACCGAGACTTTCTCATTTGCTCGCAATCTGATTTTGCGTCTTCAGAACGAGTTCCCTTTGAACTCGATGCGAGCTATTCGGAGTGATAATGGTTCCGAGTTTAAAAATTCGGATTTTGAGAAGTTTTGTAACTGCCTTGGTTTGGAGCATCAGTTTTCTTCCCCCTATACACCACCCCAAAATGGTGTTGTAGAGAGGAAGAATCGGACCCTTGTTGAGATGGCCAGGACGATGCTTGATGAGCATAGGACTCCTAGGCGCTTTTGGGCCGAAGCTATGAACACTGCATGCTACATTTCGAATCGCATTTTTCTGAGAGCGTTTTTGAAGAAGACCTCTTATGAGTTGCGTTTTGGTCGCCAGCCCAAGGTGAGTTATTTTAGAGTCTTTGGTTGCCACTGTTTTATATTGAAAAAAGGCAACCTGGACAAGTTTGAGTCTCGTTCTTCTGACGGTGTGTTTTTGGGTTATGGCACTCACACTCGAGCTTATCGTGTACTTAACCTTGACACTAACCGAGTCATGGAGACATCAGATGTCACCTTCGACGAGACTCTTGTTTGTCCCTCTTCTCGTTTTGAGCGTGCAGGTGATCATGAGGTTGGAGAGCCTCTTTTCGATGACGAGGACGAGGGTGCTGAAGGTATAGATGATCCAGCACCCCCTCCACCAGCCGTGCCGCAAGGAGCGGCCTCGACGACGACTCACGGCCCCGACACTTCTTCTTCCTGGGGGCCGTGGGATCCACCTCGCACGGTACCTTTTGTACCCGGGGTGGAACCAGCTACTGTTGAGGGGGAGGTCACTTCTTCCCGGGAGGCGCCACGACACATCCAGCGCCAGCACCCTCCTCAGCAGATGATCGGCGACATCGACGAGCGAGTTACTCGCTCCAGGTCACAGCACATCTCGCACTTTGCTCATTCTGCTTTTGTTGCGTCTTTTGAGCCCCGAGATGTTGGACACGCATTGACGGATCCGGATTGGGTCAATGCCATGCATGAGGAGCTAGAGAACTTTGAGCGAAATCGGGTTTGGGTTCTAGTGCCTCCACCTCCTGACTGTAAACCTATTGGGACAAAATGGGTATTTAAAAACAAGCAAGGAGAGGAGGGCCACATTGTGAGAAACAAGGCCCGGCTTGTAGCGAAGGGTTATAGTCAGAAGGAGGGGATAGATTATGAGGAGACCTTCGCTCCTGTAGCTCGTTTGGAGGCTATTAGGATACTCTTGGCTTATGCTGCATCCATGGGTTTTAAACTTTTTCAAATGGATGTCAAGAGTGCCTTCTTAAACGGCTACATT
This sequence comes from Coix lacryma-jobi var. lacryma-jobi, assembly GCA_009763385.1. Classification (NCBI taxonomy): domain Eukaryota; kingdom Viridiplantae; phylum Streptophyta; class Magnoliopsida; order Poales; family Poaceae; genus Coix; species Coix lacryma-jobi. The sequence continues at coordinate 116,130,369 of CM019829.1, forward strand.
GAGGAGGAAGTCTATGTCCAGCAACCCCCCGGTTTTGAAAATCCCAAGTTTCCAAACCATGTCTTTAAACTCCACAAAGCTTTGTATGGTTTGAAACAAGCCCCTAGAGCCTGGTATGAGAGATTAAAAACCTTTTTGCTAGCTAAGGGTTTTAAAATGGGATGTGTAGATAAGACGCTCTTTCTCCTCCGGCAAGGCAAAGATACTCTCTTGGTCCAAATTTACGTGGATGATATCATTTTCGGTGGTTCTTCTCACGCTTTGGTTGCCAAGTTTGCAGATACTATGAGCAGGGAGTTCGAGATGAGCATGATGGGCGAGCTGACTTTCTTTCTCGGGTTGCAAATTAAGCAATCCCGAGAGGGGACGTTTGTACACCAGGGCAAGTACACGAGGGACTTGCTAAAGCGGTTCGACATGGGCGAGGCCAAGCCTCTTCCGACGCCCATGTCGACGACGACTGCCCTGGATGCCGACACGGATGGAGAAGCAGTGGACCAGAAGGAGTACCGCAGCATGATTGGATCGCTGCTCTACCTGACGGCGACACGGCCGGACATTCAGTTCGCCGTGTGCTTGTGCGCGCGCTTTCAGGCTTCGCCACGCACTTCTCACCGTCAGGCGGTGAAGCGCATCTTCAGGTACCTTCGTTTCACGCCTGAGTTCGGGATTTGGTATTCTGCTTCTTCCACCCTCTCGCTTTGTGGCTTTTCTGATGCTGATTTTGCTGGTTGTCGCACCGAGCGCAAGTCCACTTCTGGGACTTGCCAGTTTATTGGATCTTCTCTGGTGTCGTGGTCGTCTCGCAAGCAGTCTAGTGTCGCTCAGTCTACCACGGAGGCTGAATATGTTGCTGCGGCTAGCTGCTGTTCCCAGTTACTCTGGATGATGGCCACTTTGCGTGATTTTGGTTTGAGCTTTACTCGAGTTCCTTTGCTTTGTGACAGCACGAGTGCCATTAGCATTGCTAAGAACCCCGTGCTTCACTCGAAAACCAAACACATTGATGTGCGCTTTCATTTCTTGCGAGACCACCAGGAGAAGGGTGATATCGACCTTCGCCATGTCAATACTCATCACCAGTTGGCTGATATTTTCACCAAGCCTTTAGACGAATCAACCTTTAATAGGTTGAGGGGTGAGCTTGGTGTGTGTTTCCCCTTTTAGATGGGGGAAGCATTTTGAGATATACAGACTGACTCTTTTATTTTGAGGCTCTTTTCTTTTGAGTTTCTTGAGTCTTTCCAATTGGTATCTTCTTTCTTTCAGTTTTGTGTCGGGCATACGCATTTACATTCTGAGCTTCATGTCTATATTCACTAGAATGTAATTATGCTCTTGTTAGTATTGCTCCGATACTTATGATGATGCTTGTAGCTTATGCTCCTTCTGATCACTGTTACATGTTATGAGCGAGCTATTTTTGGAATGGTGAATTATGCCTAATGTATATAAATCTGAAAATGTTCACCATTGAGATATGCAACTAGCATGTGTAGGGTGTGTTGAGTCCATTCCTGCTTTTCATATATGCTAGGTTGCTATGTCTCTAGTTCTGAGTCATTCACTTGCTTGGTTGTTCATAACTTGATTAAAATCTGAACCAAGTATTGTTGAATTGAAAAGATCGAGATGGGATTGCTTGTCAACACCTCATGGTATTGAGACTGTTTCTCATTGCACCTTGAGTTAAACTTGAGCCATGTAGTGTATGACCGAAACCGTTGCTTTAAGCTTCTGATTGCTTCGGCATAGGCTTCGCACGGTTGAAAAGTTAGGCATTGACAAGCTTTCAACCTCTCGCAATCACATGCTAAAAATGAACTTGTGAACTCCTTTACCGCTGCAACTCCGATATGAATTTGGAATCACAAGTATATGCTTCATTCCTATGCATGATGATTGAACTTTGCTAGGGGTAGTTCACCTTGTATATATGTTTAGCACTTGTTTGGATTCCTTCTATACATGTCTAGTGTTATTTTGATGGTGACTATCCTTTTTTGGCTTAAAACTGCTCACATGCTCCTATGCTTCATATTTCGTATAAGTGATCAGTTTGAGCCTTTGCTATTTGAGTGCTTAATTGAGATGTTGGAGCTATACTGATTAGAGCATCTTTGCACTCTTTTGACTATATACTTGAAGCTCCTAACTTGCATTTTGACTTCATATGCATTTTGGAAGGAGATCTTGTGTTCAGGGGGAGTTTATGAGAAGGGAGTTGCTTCTCCGATACCTTTTGGCCTTGATAAGTGCATTTTCAACTAGGGGGAGAAATTTATGCAAATCATATGCTCCTGTGTTGATCAACTAGGACGAAAATTTATGCAAATCATATGCTCCTGTGTTGATCAACTAAGGGGAGAATCATTCGTCCTAGTTGCTTGCATTTGTCGAGGGGGAGTTTGCTAGTTGTGTTGAGCCGTTGCCTCTGTCTTGAGGGACTAGCAAACGTTCCTAGCTTTTCATGAGCTTTCATAAGCTTTTTCATTTGGCTTTCAATTGGTATCGTCTGGTGTGCTTTCCCATTTGGTTTGGGTTGATTTCAAATTGGTTCGGAGTGATTTTCTTGCTAGTTGTGTTGAGCCTCTGTGCCTCTATCTTGAGGGACTAGCATTTTGCTTCTGTTGTCCTCCGATCTTCAATTGGTATCTGCTAGCGGTGTTGAGCCTGTTCTACCTCTTCTTGAGGGCTAGCTTTGCTTTGCTTGGTTGCGTCGAGCCGTTGCCCATGTCTTTGGGGACCAAGTTTCCGCTTCATCCACTTGACCTTCTTTGGCTTTTGTTAGGCTTTTGGGTCAGTTGGTTGGGTTTTCTCTTCTCACTCCTTCCTACCTCCTTCTTCTTATTCATGATTTGTTGTGGAGTTGACAATGCACTCATCAAGGGGGAGATTGCGGATACATGGGTGTATGCCGAGTCTCTGTGTGATGAGTGATTGTCAACGGAGATGATGCGCATGTTCTTTGGCTTGTGTTGTGCAGGTGTCGAGCACGGAGACAGTGGTCGATGGCGGGTGAAGGTCAAGTTGCGACGTGCCGTGCTGACGGACCGGGCGCGATGAAGGATGGGCGTGCCGTGCGGCGGACGTGCCATGCCGATGTATCGGACGGTGAAGGGCGGACGTGGACTTGGACTGATGGACTGGAGGCCGGAGGATCAGCTGTGGTGGCTGGCAGCCTGCGACAGCGACAAGCGGAGAAGTGCGATCATGTCGGTGGAAGGGGTGCACATGCGGTGCATCCCCTCTACGACGCCGGTTTGTTGGTAGAGCCCGGGAAAAACCAACGGTGGACGGTTTCCAGGTTTGGGCCTCAAAACCTGGGTGCTGGGTTTCCAGGTTGAGCCACAAAACCTGGGCGCGACGGTTTCCAGGTTGAGCCTCAAAACCTGGGCGTGGGCCGGTTTCCGAGTTTGGGCCTCAAAACTCGGGCGCGGACGGTTTCCGAGTTTGGCCACAAAACTCGGGCTGGAGGCTGGTTTCCCGGTTTGGGCCTCAAAACCGGGGGCTGATGGAAAAGGCTGGTTTCCCGGTTTGGGCCACAAAACCGGGGGTGCAGAGTGGTGGCGGCACGTGGCGGCGATCTGAAGGTTGCGTGGAGGCGACGCGGAAGACCGTGCGGGCGTGGCCGTCGGATCTACCTACCACCAGCGGGTGGACTAGAATAGCCTTAGGGTTAGGCTGGTCCGCTCTGTAAATACAGTAGTGAGGGGTAGAGTAGGAAATAGACTTAGGCTAGGTTAGTATAAGTAGTCTAGGGGAGACACCCTCCTCCCCATCTCAGTTAGCGCAGTCATTTGCTTCCTAGCACCTAGGGTTTCCACTCTCCCATCCCCTGCTTTAGCTAGTTGAGATCCGCAGAGAGACTCCACTCTGTGTACTGTTGATTTGAGGAAGTGAGGCCGTATCCTCACCTTGGATCCCATCTCTTGGTGTCAATTCGCGTTTTGATTTCATGTTCATCATGTTCTTCGCGGATTGCTTTGTGCCTTGAGTTTTCCCGTCGCTTGATCTTTGTGCTCGGTTCATCTTTTGCGATTCCGTTTGAACTGAGTTGTTCTAGATCGTGAGGCACTTCTTTCCTCCGAAAGAAATCATCTCTAACCTCACGGTCTAGGAGATCGATCAAGTTTTAGTTTCGGGTCTCTTTTTCTTCCTTCCCCCGAATTCCTTCGATTCACCGATTTGGAGTTAGGTTCGAGCCATGATCTCTTAGAGATAGCTCACTAACCTCTTTGTGACTCCTCAGATCGAATCCCAAGCCTAGAGCACTTGATTCGGAGGAGATCGGGTTGAATCGCCGGAGTTTCAGTGCAGTTTCGGGGTGACCGGACGCCGGTCACGACTTGACCGGACGCGTCCGGTCGTTGAAGGTTTGAGCGTGTTCTGGTTTTTGCTCTGACCGGACGCTGGAGTTTAGTGGTGACCGGACTCGCCCATAGTCCTGTTCACTACTCGAACGTGCTTGTGACCGGACGCACGGGGATCGACCGGACGCTCGCAGTCACTGCGTCCGGTCAGTTCCAGAGAGGTCCAAAACTGGTTTTTGGCTGACCGGACGCGTCCGGTCCCAACTGACCGGACGCAGGCAGAGTCCGGTCGATCCAGTTTCGCGCGTTTTCGTTCGCGGTTCGTTCGTTCTTGATCGGATTCGAGTTCCGTTTTTTGCGTTGGCTTTCTAGGGTTGTCTAGTGTCCCGCTGTGCATCTAGGAAGCATCCACCCTATATCTAGGGTCGTGGACATTAGCAAGCTCTAGGGTTCGCTCTTGGGGTTGATCTTGGGACAGTGGCATCTAGTTTCCGAAAGGAAATTTTGAAGCTCCCATTCACCCCCCCCTCTGGTCGCTTTCGGATAGCTTCTCGGTCCTTCACACTCACACTCGCGCATATCGTGTACTTAACCTTGATACTAACCGAGTCATGGAGACATCAGATGTCACCTTCGACGAGACCATGGTTTGTCCCTCTTCTCGTTTTGAGCGTGCAGGTGATCATGAGGTTGGTGAGCCTCTTTTTGATGACGAGGACGAGGGTGCTGAAGGTATGGATGATCCAGCACCCCCTCCACCTGCTGTGCCGCAAAAGAGCGGCTTCTACGACGACTCACGGCCCCGACACCTCTTCTTCCTAGGGGCCGTGGGATCTGCCACCCCGAGCGGTACCATTTGTACCCGGGGAGGCACCAGCTGCTGTTGAGGGGGAGGCCACTTCGGCAAGGGAGGCGCCACGACACATCCAGCGCCAGCACCCGCCTCAGCAGATGATCGGCAGCATCGACGAACGAGTCACTCGGTCCAGGTCACAGCAAATCTCGCACTTCGCTCATTCTGCTTTTGTTGCTAATTTTGAGCCCCGAGATGCTGGACACGCTTTGACGGATCCGGATTGGGTCAATGCCATGCATGAGGAGTTAGAAAATTTTGAGCGAAATCGGGTTTGGGTTCTAGTTCCACCTCCTCCTGAGTGTAAGCCTATTGGGACAAAATGGGTTTTCAAAAACAAGCAAGGAGAGGATGGCCATGTTGTTAGAAACAAGGCCAGGCTTGTAGCGAAGGGTTATAGTCAGAAGGAGGGGATAGACTATGAGGAGACGTTTGCTCCTGTAGCTCGTTTGGAGGCAATTAGGATACTCTTGGCCTTTGCTGCATCCAAAGGTTTCAAACTTTTTCAAATGGATGTCAAGAGTGCCTTCTTAAACGGCTACATAGAAGAAGAAGTTTATGTTGAGCAACCCCCCGGTTTTGAAAATCCCAAGTTTCCAAACCATGTTTTTAAACTCCACAAAGCTTTATATGGTTTGAAACAAGCCCCTAGAGCCTGGTATGATAGGTTGAAAACCTTTTTGCTTGCTAAGGGTTTTAAAATGGGATGTGTAGATAAAACGCTCTTTCTCCTCAGGCAAGGCAAAGACACTCTCTTGGTCCAGATTTACGTGGATGATATCATTTTCGGTGGTTCTTCTCACGCTTTGGTTGCCAAGTTTGCAGATACTATGAGCAGGGAGTTCGAGATGAGCATGATGGACGAGCTGACGTTTTTCCTCGGGTTGCAAATCAAGCAATCCCGGGAAGGGACGTTCGTGCACCAGGGCAAGTACACCAAGGACTTGCTGAAGCGATTCGATATGGGTGAGGCCAAGCCTCTTCCAACACCCATGTCGACGACTACTGCCCTGGATGCAGATGTGGATGGAGAAGCAGTGGACCAGAAGGAGTACCACAGCATGATCGGGTCGCTCCTCTACCCGACGGCGACATGCCCGGACATCCAGTTCGCGGTGTGTCTGTGCGCACGCTTTCAGGCGTCGCCGCGCACTTCTCACCGTCAGGCAGTGAAGCGCATATTCATGTACCTTCGCTTCACACCTGAGTTCGGGATTTGGTATTCTGCTTCCTCCACCCTCTCCCTTTGCGGTTATTCGGATGCCGACTTTGCTGGTTGCCGTATTGAGCGCAAGTCCACTTCTGGGACTTGCCAGCTTATTGGGTCTTCTCTTGTTTCGTGGTCTTCTCGCAAGCAGTCTAGTGTCGCTCAGTCTACCACAGAGGCTGAATATGTTGCTGCGGCTAGCTGCTGTTCCCAGTTGCTTTGGATGATGGCCACTTTGCGTGATTTTGGTCTGAGCTTTTCTCACGTACCTTTGCTTTGTGACAGCACGAGTGCTATTAGCGTTGCTAAGAACCCCGTGCTTCACTCAAAGACCAAACACATTGATGTGCGCTTTCATTTCTTGCGAGACCACCAGGAGAAGGGTGATATCGACCTTCGCCATGTCGATACTCATCATCAACTGGCTGATATTCTCACCAAGCCTTTAGACGAATCAACCTTTAATCGGTTGAGGGGTGAACTTGGTGTGTGCTTCCCCTTTTAAATGGGGGAAACATTTTGGATCTTGTATAATGGACTGACTCTTCTTCTTTTGTCCTTCTTTTCTTTTACATTTCAGCATACGCATTTACATTCTGAGCTTCATGTCTATAATCACTAGAATGTAACTATGCTCTATGTAGTATGCTCCGATGCTTATACTTGTAGCTTATGCTCTTTCTGATCACTAGTACATGTTGTGAGCTGAGCTATTTTGAAATGGTGAAATTGCTTAATAACTTAAAATCTGAAAATGTTCACCATTGAGATATGCAACTAGCATGTGTAGGATGTGTTGAGTTCACTCATGCTTTTCATATATGCTAGGTTGCTATGTCTCTAGTTCTGAGTCATTCACTTGCTTGGTCTGTTCATATCATGTTTAAAATTTGAACCAAGTTTTAGTGTATTGAAAAGATCGAGATGGGATTGCTTGTCAACACATCACGGTATCGAGACTGTTTCTCATTGCACTTTGAGTTAAACTTGAGTCGTGTAGTGTATGACCGAAACCGCAGCTTTAAGCTTCTGATTGCTTCGGCATAGGCTTCGCTCGGTTGAAAAGTTAGGCAAAGACAAGCTTTCAACCTCTCGCAATCACATGCAAATGATTAACCTTGTGTAATTTCACCGCTGCAACTCCGATATAAAAATGAAATAACAAGTATATGCTTCATTCCTATGCATGATGATTGAACTTTGCTAGGGGTAGTTCACCTTGTATACATGTTTAGCACTTGTTTGGATTCCTGTCTATACATGTGTAGTGCTATTTTGATGGTGACTATCCTTTTTGACTCAAAACTGCTCACTTGCTCATATGCTTCATATTTCGTATTTGTGATCAGTTTGAGCCTTTGCTATTTGAGTGCTTAGTTGAGTCATTGGAGTTATACTGTTTAGAGCATTTTTGCACTCTTTTGAATATATGCCTGAAGCTGCTAATGTGCATTTCTGACTTCATATGCATGTTGGAAGGGGGAGTTTCTTGCCTTGATGCCTTTCTCTTGATTGGTGCATTTTCAACTAAGGGGGAGAAATTGCAAATCATATACTCCTGGATGTTCAACTAAGGGGAGTTTCTTGTGCTCTTCTCTTATTGGACCCAAGGGGGAGTGTTCCTAGTTGCTTTGCTTGCACGTGTCAAGGGGGAGTTTGCTAGTTGTGTTGAGCCTTTGCCTCTGTCTTGAGGGACTAGCAAACGCTTTTCAGGGCATTTCGATCTCGTTTGGTTCTCTTTTGGTTTGGAGACTTTTCGATTGGTTCGGAGCGTTCTTGGCCGAAGGGCTTTGGTTTCGAGCTTTCTTTGCTAGTTGTGTTGAGCCTCTGTGCCTCTATCTTGAGGGACTAGCATTTTGCTTCGATTTTCTTTTGGTTTCAATTGGTTTTGAGCTCGTTTCTCTGGAGTTTCCAATTGGTATCTGCTAGCGGTGTTGAGCCTGTTCTACCTCTTCTTGAGGGCTAGCTTTGCTTTGCTTGGTTGCGTCGAGCCGTTGCCCATGTCTTTGGGGACCAAGTTCTTTCGCTCTTTCCACTTGACCTTCTTCGGCTTTGTTATGCTTTTGGGTCATTTGGTTGAGTTCTCTCTTCATTCTCCCTCCCTTCTTCTCTTTCTCTTATGATTTGTGTTGGTAGTTGACAATGCACTCATCAAGGGGGAGATTGCGGATACATGGGTGTATGCCGGGTCTCTGAGTGATGAGTGATTGTCAACTGGTATGATGCGCATGTTCTTTGGCTTGTGTTGTGCAGGTGTCGAGCACGGATGCAGTGATCGAAGGCGAGGAGAAGGTCAAGTAGAGACGTGCCATGCCGATGGAACGAGAGTGGCGAAGGACGGACGTGAGGCTTGGACTGAGGGACCAGAGGCCCGAGGATCAGCTGTGGTGGCTGGCAGCCTGTGACGACGACAAGTGAAGAAGTGGGGTCATGTGTTGTCTGAGTCGTGGACTCGGGGACACGTGTCGGTGGGTGGGGTGCACGAGAGATGCATCCCCTCTACGACGTCGGTTTGGTGGTAGAGCTAGGGAAAAACCATCGGATGGACGGTTTCCAGGTTTGGGCCTCAAAACCTGGGCGTGGACGGTTTCCGAGTTTGGCCACAAAACTCGGGCTGACGGTTTCCGAGTTTGGCCACAAAACTCGGGCTGACGGTTTCTGAGTTTGGCCACAAAACTCGGGCTGAGGGTTTCCGAGTTTGGCCACAAAACTCGGGCTGAGGACGGTTTCCAGGTTTGGGCCTCAAAACCTGGGCTCTGAGGGTTTGCTGAGTTTGGCCTCAAAACTCAGATGCTGATGGGCTGGTTTCCCGGTTTGGGCCTCAAAACCGGGGGTTGGCTGGAAAAGGCTGGTTTCCCGGTTTGGGCCACAAAACCGGGGGTGCAGAGCGAGGGCGGCACGTGGCAGCGATCTGGAGGTTGCGTCGAGGCAACGCTTCGAGTCGAGCGGGCGTGGCCGTCGGATACACCTACCACCGAGTTGGTCCAGAATAACCCTAGGGTTTAGCTGGTTCGCTCTGTAATTAGAATAGAGAGGGGTAGAGTAGGAATTAGACTTAGGCTAGTAGTAGGATAAGTAGTCGGGAGACACCCTCCTCCCATCTATCTCAGTCATTTGCTCTTTCGCACTTAGGGTTTTCTGCTCTCCCATTCCCTTCTGTAGCTAGCTGAGATCCGCAGAGAGACTCACCTCTGTGTACTGTTGATTTTCAGAAAGTGAGGCCGTAACCTCACGGTTGTAGCGTGTGTTTGCGCTACGGCTGCAGATCGTGGTTGTGATTCGCGTTTTGTTCGTGTTCTTCGCGGAATCCTTTTTCTCCACGTTCTTCCCGTCGCTTGATCTCTTTGCTCGGTTCATCTTTTGCAAATCCGTTTGAACCAAGTTGTTCTAGATCGTGAGGCACTTCTTTCCACCGAAGGAATTCTCCTCTAACCTCACGGTCTAGGAGATCGAGCGATTTTCATTTTGGATCACGTTCTTGCTCTTTTACCCCGAAATCTTTCGATTCACCGATTTGGAGTTAGGTTCGAGCCATGATCTCTTAGGAGTAGCTCACTAACATCCTTGTGACCTCTTAGATCAAATCCTAGCCCTAGAGCTTTTGATTCGGAGGAGATCGGGTTGAATCGCCGAAGAACTGTGTGGTGATCGGGGGCATCGGACGCTCGTCACGGGAGCATCGGACGCTGCTGTTCATAGCATCGGACGCTCCGGTGACACGTGTCAGCCTGGTGTTTTTGAGTGGGCATCGGACGCGGGGCATCGGACGCTCCAGACTCTGACCATCGGACGCTCCGTCGTCCATCGGACGTGTTCGAGGGTTAAGCATCGGACGCTGAGGGTTTACTGTAGCCAGCGTCCGATGGCTATGCAGTAAGGTTCCAGTTTTGCTCTTTTCGCATCGGACGCGTCCGTTGGTTGGGCATCGGACGCTGCCAGCGTCCGATGCTGCTGTGACTGCGCAGTTTCGTTCGCTGTTCGTTCGTGCGATCTCGGTTTCGGTTTCCGTCTTTTGTGTTGGCTTTCTAGAGTCGTAGAGTGTCCCGCTGTGCTTCTTGGAAGCATCCACCCTACATCTAGGGTCGTGGATACTTACGAGCTCTAAGGTTTGCTCTTGGGGTTGATTTTTGGGACAGCAGTTACTAGTTTCCGAAAGGAAAGTTTGTAGCTCCAATTCACCCCCCCTCTGGTCGCTTTCGGGTTGCATTCTCGGTCCTTCAATTGGTATCGGAGCAGGTTAAGGATCTTGAGGTTAACGCTCAACTATAGAGCCACCGCCACGGGGTCCATAGCCTACAACTGCAGGCTCCCGCCGGGCACGACCTCCATGCGGCCTATGCCTAGGAACTTGAGGTTTTGGACCTCTAGGCCTTGGAGCTCTCCTCTGAACATTCGGCACATGTACATCATGGAAAGGATGGTACATGTCCGGGTTGTTCATCTCCCTTGCACGGCGCACCTCTCTCTTGTGTCGAAAGCAAAACTCACTCAAGTGTCCATCTCTCCCACAATGCTCACAATGGTACCTCACCGCTCTCATAGGGGGTTGTTGGTACTCACGGTAGTGGGTGTGGATCACTTTGCCCTTTTGTGGCATAAGCTCCTCCTGAATAGGTGGCATGGTGTCAAGCTTGTTCTTGAGGTGGTTTGGTTTGGGAGCCCAAGATTGTTTCTTTGATGGAGCTCTCGGAGGTTCAACAAAGACCCCATCCTTGGTGTTAGGCTTGAGAGGCTCTTTGGGTGGTATCTTGGTAAGCTTGGGAGTAGTGGTGGAGTTGGGCTTCTCACATGGGTCAAGACCACTCGACTCTCCAATCTTCCCAAAAGATGAAACATCGACACCCGGAGCAAAACCTACACCTGGACCTCCAGCAGCTCGCTTGAATTGGGAGATCATCATCCCGAGCTGTGGCTCACCGCAAGACACCCATGACAAGATGGTTCGAAGGTATGTGTTTTCCTCCTCGGTTTGCATCTTGTCATGCTTTACATTTGCGATCTCCATCTCCAAACCCTCGCAAAGAACACACCTAACCACACATGTGCTACCTGAGTTGGCCTCTTCAAGAGACACAATCTTGGCATTCTTCTCTGCCAACTCAGATTGCAAGCCCGCACAGGACTTGCACGCACCCAACAACGAGGATCTAGCCTTCAGCTCATCCACCTCTCCTACCAACGCAACATACTTACCTCTCAAAGTGAGAAGGTCAGTCATGTGCGTGGTGCACATCTCACACTCCTCCTCATCTGTGACAACTACGGTGGACTTGACAGATTCAAGTTCCTTCACCGTATCCTCCCACTTCTGCCTAAACTCCTTGCACTCTCTAGCTGCACGCCTAAGCGACTTATCCTGACTAAGGAGTGCGGCAGTAAGCTTCTCGACCTCAGCAGAAAGCTCGTCGGGGGTCTGAGATACCTGGGAGGTGTCGTCGCCGTCGTCGTCGTCGTTCCGAGGAGTCTCCAGCTCGCCATCGACCTCCTTGCCGAGGGCCATGGTACAGAAGCCGTCATCGTCGGCGAAGAAGCAGAGGCCGTTCAGCTTGTCCTCGATCCTCTTCTTCTTCTCGGACTCGTCGTCACTGGAGGCAGCGGAGTCGTCATCCGAGTCGTCGACGTCGCTGAGCGTGGCGAAGAAAGCACGCTGCTCCGCCTGGGCCTTCTCCATGTACTTGGTCTTGATGTACTCCTTGTCGAAGCCGCCCTTCGGCTTGTGCTTCGCGGGGACGTACTTCTCCTTGCGCTTGCCGGAGTCGTACTTGTGCCCATGATCCGCCTTGCCGAAGGTCTGCTTGTTCTTCTTCGGGCAATTTGCGATGAAGTGGTTGGGGTCGCCGCACTCAAAGCATCCGGAGCATCCTCCTCCGCGGCGACGGTTCATGCGGTTGTTGTGGAACCGCGAGAACCAGTTGGCGAGCAAAGCCAACTCGTCATCCCCAAAGAACTCCAACTGCTCCTCTGTGACAGAAAGAAGAGAGGAAAGTGCAAAGCCTCCAGAGGGGTTAGCAGAAGAGCCAGAAAGCAAAGCCATCGACGGGCCAGAAGGATTTTCATAAGAAGCCGTCGCCATGGCATCGATCTCACTGGACTTGAGCTTACTGAAGAGCTCGTCGCATGTGAGAGTCTCATAGTTAGGCGATTCGATGATCGCCTGAACCTTGGAATCCCACACCGACCGATCGAGAGTATGCAAAAGCTTCAAAGCTCTCTCATGATCGTCAAAAGGCAACAGCTCCTTGTTAGCCCTCATCCTGTTGACAATAACCTGAAAGCGAGCGAATAAACTCTCTATGCTCTTGCCAGGCATATGTCGAAAGTTCTCATACTCTCTCTTGTGCGACTCGTAGAGATGGGTTTTGACTTGAGAGGTTCCCTCATGGAAACGCATGAGGGATGCCCAAATCTCCCGAGCCGTAGCGAGGTGAGAAACGCGATCAAACTCCGTCATGCTCAAGCATGAGAAAAGAGCATTACGGGCTCGGCTATTGGCATCGTGATCATCGATCTGACGCTGAGTCACACGAGTAGCCAAGACCATGTAATCGGCAGAGTTGCAAATATCCCAAATGGAAGCACCCATACTCTGCAGAAAGGCCGACATGCGTATCTTCCAATACGCATAGTTCGTCCCATCAAAGAACGGCGGTTTGCCCACGCCGCGATCCATGTCGCCTTCTGTGGATCTGGAATCGGCTAAGGTGGAAGATCCTTAACCCGCTCTGATACCAATTGAAGGACCGAGAATGCACTAGCAAGGCGACCAGAGGGGGGTGAGTGGGAGCCAACAAAAATTCTTCCGAATCTTTGGCCAAATGTCCCAAAATCAACCCCAAGAAGCTTCGATCAAAACCGTGATGCCCATGACCCTTGGAAGAGGGTGGATGATCCCTAGGATCACAGCGAAGCACCACAAAGCAATAGCAAACCAAACGCCGAAAGCACCGAGACAAGTTCAACCCTCAAAAACCAAGTCCCGAACGTAGATTGATGACTACGTCGAGAAACTCCTAAATACCTATGCTAACAAGTAGCAAAGATACCTAGAGAGGTTCCTTGATCAACTCTAGGGCCAAACGGGAAGTCCGGAAACCAAGCGAACAAGTCGGGAGAGCAAACGCACTAAACCGGAAGACACAGCCGAATCCCGGACTGTCCGCCGGTACGGTCCCGGACTGTCCGGCTCAACCGCGGACTGTCCGCGGGGGGGATGGCAGACTGTCCGCCGGCAAAAACCTCGGAACAGCACAACTGCTGAAGTCTCCCTGCTCGGTCCCGGACTGTCCGCGCCTGTCAACGGCGGACTGTCCGCCAGTCACCCGAGGCAAATACAGTCAAGCCGCGCGACCACTGCTCGGTCGGAGCCCGACGCGCGGACTGTCCGCCGGTCAAACCGCGGACTGTCCGCGGATGAACAGAGAGGGCGATTTCAGTCGCCTTCTCCCCGAATCTCTCCAAATTTGATCCGAATCAAAATCCCTCGTTCCCAAACTTGGAGAAGATGATCACGGGGTAGTTCGGAGACTATCCCCAAGAAATCATCCGCTCAAATCGATTCAATCACCGGGAAATCGAAAGGGGAAGATCAAGAACGAAAAAGTGCCACAAAACAAAATCAACCCGATCTACTTGTTCGTGAGGAGTTAGATGATTTCCTTCGGTGGAAATGATCTCACAATAAAGAACAAGTTGATTCAAACGGATTTCGCAAAGACACACTAGAGAGGGAGATCGAGCGACGGGAAAAATGCGGAGAAATGAAGAACACGAAGAACACAAACCAAAACGCGAATCAACACATCGATCTGCAACCGTGGGGCTACCACACGCTACAACAGTGAGGTTACAGCCTCACTTCCTCAAAATCTCCAGTACACAGAGGTATGGTACTCTGCGGATCTCAGCTAGCTACAGCAGGGGATTGGGAGAGCAGGAAACCCTAGAAGCAAAGAGCAAATGACTGAGATAGGAAGGGAGGAGGGTGTCTCCCTCTACTTATCCTAATTTCTAATTCCTACTCTACCCCTCAACTAATTACAGAGCGAACCAGCTAAACCCTAGGGTTATTCTGGACCAACTCGGGTAGGTGGTGATCCGACGGCCACGCCCGCACAACTGGTAGCGTTGCCTCGACGCAACCTCACCGATCGCCGCCACGTGCTGCCACTGCTCTGCTTGTCCTTTTCCTGGACGTCGCACCCCCGGTTTTGTGGCCCAAACCGGGAAACCAGCCTTCACAGCCAACCCCCGGTTTTGAGGCCCAAACCGGGAAACCAGCCTTCCAAGGCCTGAGTTTTGAGGCCCAAACTCAGCAAACCCGCAGCACCCAGGTTTTGAGGCCCAAACCTAGAAACCGTCCTCAGCCCGAGTTTTGTGGCCAAACTCGGAAACCATCCGCGCCCAGGTTTTGAGGCCCAAACCTGGAAACCGTCCACCCGATGGTTTTTCTCCGGCTCTACCACCAAACCGAAGTTGTAGAGGGGATGCACCGCTCGTGCACCTCGTCCACCGACACGTGTCCCCAAGTCCACGACTCAGGCAAAACATGACCGCAAGTCTTCGCTCGTCGCTGTCCCAGGCTGTTAGCCACCACAGCTGTAACACTCTGGTGTTAAGCAAACTAAAACCTGACATGTCATCATATGCATTAGCATTTCACTTGAGTTGATAACCCAATTTTGCATTCACTAAAAACAAGTTTATTCTTTATGCTTGTGCTTAGTGGTAAGGAGTGTTTAAGTTGAAACTCTAGTTTATGTTTTCTTATGTGTGATTAATGCTTTTATGCTATATAAGGGTATTATGGTAATTTCTAATAAAGTAATGGAATCTTTACCAAATCTTGGTATTGTGTCTCAAAGGTGTATTTGGAACATATTTCAAGTCACCATTGAGGTATAATTCAAATTTTGGTTGGAATTCATTTAAGTAATGTTATTAATTCAAAAATCCTATTTTATCCCCTTTAATAGCAATCAAAATCTAAAAAGAATTTGAGTATGCTTCAAAAAGCAAAGTTGCTCCATTTTTGATAAGGATCAACTTTGATGTATAAAGTTTTCCAAGTTTTCATACGAAATCTAAAGCAATTGTGAAAATACCCTTTTGCCCTAATTGTCTCCTTTTGATTTGCAAACCCTAATTCAAAATCTCAGCATTTTCTGTTTATGTTGCAAAAATAAAAGATGTTCAGTTTTGAATTCTGAGCATTTGATATTTTAGCATATTTTCAACTTATATTTAAAAATCTCGAGTAATTTCAATTTTTCCGAAAAGGTTTAAAGGTGAAGGAGGGGATAAGCTTTCTTCCCTGTTCATGGCGGTGACCGACCGAGCTAGGGTCGGCAACGCCAGCGCAATGGGCACCGTTTCTTCTCGATCGAGCGCGTGCTGGTCTCCGTGGCGAAGTTAACCAGCTGCTGGCGCTCTCCCTGCTCCGTGGCGTCTTCTCTCGAGCTCGTCATCGTTGTCGCGCCACCAAAGCACAGACGAGCTCCCCTCTGTCCCAATCTCGAATTCACGGCAAACCGAGTATCCTCATCCAAAATTTACCGTGGATATAAGTTCCTTACTTCCTTGCGCACCTCCAGAAACTCTCACTTCAAACTCTACTGCCTCAGAGAGCAAGAGCTCGCCGTTCTTCATTCCGCCGGGCAAAATCACCGCCGCGCTCTACCTCACCGTGGCCAGCTCTACCGGGCACTCCTCTACTCTCATTGTCTTTTGTTTCCGTTTCACCTTGACCCCAGGGTGCTTATCGGCTCGATGGTTTCCTTGTTGATACTCAGGTCTCGCCGGAACAACCTTTTCTTCGCCGGAGCTTGCCGCCGGAAGCCACTGCTCCGTGGACACCTTCCCTCCGTTCATCCTCCGCTCGAACCAACTACACAGGCAGCACCAGGGTGAGCTACTAAAGCTTCCTAGCCCCTCCGTTCTTTTGCTACCGGCCTGAGTTCGCCGGAACAGTCTCGCCGAGATCCGATCCGCCGCCGTACGTGGCCAGGTTTAACCAGAGCGGTAGCGTTTAGGGTTGGGGGCTCAATCGACTGCGGTTGCTTAGCCGGAGTTGATGCGCGCGTTAGTTGGGTCTCTACTGGTCGGAGATGGCCGGCGTAAGGCTCACCGCCGCTCGGTTTGTCGCCGTGCGCGCCAACCATGGTCAAGGACCTCCTCGTTGTAAAGACGAGTTCTTGCAGGGTGTTGGTTGAAAAACCACAGACTCATGTAAATAGTGCGGTAGGACTGCGGGTTAGTTTCGTTTAAGTCGGAGGACTCTTTTGCAAAGTAGCCAGAGCGCGCGGGCGGGAGCCAGGCTGGGCTGGTTTTCGCGCGGGTTGGGCCGCGTCGGACTGGGCCGCAAGCCCAGTTTGGGCTGGTTTTCGTTTTTCTTTTTCTATCTTTTTGAACAGTAAGCAATTTTGTTAATTTTGCTATATTTAATCTATAGCTCTGTTAATTATGAAATTTGACATGAGTGATGCTAGCATGTCTGTGCTAATATAAAAATTATGAAACTTGTGTTTGGAGCATTTTTACTATGCCAATAAAATCTGTGCTTTAATTAATAAATGCAACTTTGGGGAATTATGTAATTTTCTGTGGTTATCCAAAAATCATGAAATTTGACATGGGAGTTTATATCACTAATATACACCTTCATGTTTAATTTCATCTCTGTTTGACAAAGTATGCTTGGTGTATAAATAAAAGGCTAATTAAAATGATTAATAAAATAAATAGAAATAGTTGATCCCTGTCGATTTGTGTGACTTTTGGAATTGTTTGACAACCAGTGGAAAACTAGCAAGATTTGCTCCCTGGTTATGGGTTTCCTTTATACAAATACCTTTTTGTTGCTTGTAAGTTGCTTTATCAGAAAATAATAAAACCTGTTTAGTGTTTATTATAGCTAAAGTGGGTTTGTTGGTTTGCAACTTTACCGCGATGGAAAGTTGTACTCTGTAAAGGTTATAGTTAAGAAAATTCCTATCTTTACCATGATCATATCATAAGCATCTCATTATTCATGCATATGCACTTCTACGTGTAGATCCCGCTTCAGAAGGCCCTAACTCTCGGTGGATTTCTCCTGAGGGTGCAGACCTTTCTTGTTTTTCAGAATCTTCGGACTTCACTGATCCTCAAGGCAAGCCCCGGACATTAAACCTATCCTTGTATTTTTATAAAGTTATTTATATCACTTGAGTTAATATGATGCATTAAGTGAATAGGAGTTGGGTGAACCCTATTTGATGCATTACCAACCTTGATGTTTCCAATACTTAACCTTGATACCCGTTTTATGAAAATGCTTAGTATGCTTAGCCATGCTTTACTACTTCTTTATAGTAGGTGCTTTTAAAAATGGTTGCTATGTTATAGAAATTATGAATCTTGAAATAACATGATAATCAAAGTAACTTACATCAAGAATGGAGTCTTGTTGTAAGGTTACTCAACCTAGGACCTTATCGTTGTTGGCCTGCTGTGATTGAGACCTTTGAGTACAGCCCACATGCGGTGGTAAGCCTCGTCTATAGCTATTCCGATACTTGAGAACGGCTAATCGCGCACTGGGAGTGGAGAGATGGCGGGAGTAGCGTGTACCCTCGGGGCTATGAGATAGTCGGGTTCGAGGTGTACTGTACTCTCGGGTGGCGCGAACCCGGTCTTGTATGGGAGGATCTATAGATAGGGTTGACGTATGCAAGATTAAGTTCTACATATGTCATGTGGTACTGAATCCCCAGCTGGGTTTTAAACGATTCGAATCGCCGTGTTTCCTCGGATATGGAGCCTCAATCCACTGACCCGCACCGTAGTAATGAATTGGATCTTTATGAAATAAGAACGAAAGATGTGGTATGCTTATGAAAGTTTGAGAATCTTTGGATAGTTATAAAGTTTAATCTTGAGTTAAAACTTGAAAATAGGCTTTACTATTAGTAAGCTTTTATGCAAAAGAAATGTTTTGATCTTGCTAAAGCCTTACCTTGAATCCCTATAGCCTTCATACCTGAGGCTTCTCCTCTTTTCTAGACGGTTAAGACTTGTTGAGTACTTTTGTACTCAGGGTTTGTTAACCCTTGTTGCAGGTGAGTGCATGGATCCACCTTTCGATGGACAATGCTACTTCACTCTGGTAGAAGAGAGTGATAACGATTCTGATGTGTGACCTTGGGCAAGTAACCTCTTTTGAATGAGTTATGTAATATAAAGTTCCGAACAAGTTATGTAATAAGTACTTTGGTGATGTAAACTTTAAACATAAGTTTTAAATCTTTGTATTATAATCTTTCCGCTTTACTCTGATTTATCTTACCTATAAAACTGTTGTAATACTGTAATGCTTGATGAGGGATTATCCTGGAAAGAATATAACGTGGATGATTCGGGTTTCCCGAGGACACCCGACAGACCTATTGAGTCACTTGGAACTCGTGCACGCCGATCAAAGGTCCTTAGGACAATGATGGGTGCATGTGGGCCACTTAATTTAGGAGGTTCTGCCACAACAGCTGATCCTCGGGCCACCGGTCCCTCAGTCCAAGCCTCACGTCCGCCCTTCGCCACTCTCGGTCCATCGGCACGACACGTCTCTACTTGATCTTCACCTTGCCTCTGATCACTGTATCCGTGCTCGACGCCTGCACAACACAAGCCAAAGAACATGCGCATCATCCCAGTTGACAATCACTCATCACTCAGAGACTCGGCATACACCCATGTATCCGCATGGGCGGATCCTAATACCTATCTTGGGATGAACTGAAAAGGCTCATGTGTCTACCCAAGGTTATGTATCTGCTTTACTGCGTCTCACTGATCCCGAATCTTGATGCATTATTGTTAACACCAGATTTTCGCACAGACGAGGATATGACAGGTGGGTCCAGCCAGCAAGGAAGAGAAGGATTCGGCAAGCATTCGGACGGCTGTTTAGTCCTTGATGGCGGCACTTGATAAACCAATCAGGCATCGACACTTGAAGCCACTTTATATGAGAGGGTATGTCAATGGCAAGCCACTGACCAAGATGTTCATTGATGGAGGGGCTGCTATAAATATCATGCCATATACCACTTTTAGAAAGCTTGGCATGACAAGTGAAGATCTATTGAAGACCGACATGGTGTTGAGAGACTTTGCGTGCAATTCTTCTGATACTCGAGGGGCAGTCCATGTCGAGTTGATGATTGGGTCTAACACCCTGATCACCACCTTCTTCGTTATTGATGGCAAGGGGGCATACAGTTTGCTGTTGGGAAGAGACTGGATACATGCAAATTGTTGTGTGCCATCGACTATGCATCAGTTCCTCATCTAGTGGGTTCGAGATGATATCGAGATCGTCCACGCTGATGATTCGGTGAGTATTGCTAGTACAGAGCCAACCTACTGGGAGTATGAAGGTGTCGAGTGTTTCTCTGGAAGAGCTTGGGAAGCAGGTTCTGAGAACGTTTTTGACGAGGACCAATAGCCGATTCAAACAATCGGCTCTCAGAGCAATTTTTAATCCAAACGATGGTAGTGGAGAAGGATCGAGACCAAAGTTTCGTATCGGCTGACAAGGAATAAAAGTATTGATAATAAAGCCGAAGTTGGATCGACGTACACAAGTCTGGATCTCGAGTATGTTTTGAAATTGACGAACCTTTGAAGGATTCTATTTACTTCTCCATTACTAGAAAAGGATCAGAAGAGATTTATACAAGGTGGCATACAACGGAAGCTTTTAGTGAAATTGAAGATTTATGAAAGACACTTCTGCGACTTGGTGATCGTTTCAGGTTTTACGTAACGGCCGATGATCTTATAGTAGAATCGGCCCTTATTTTTTGAAGTTTAAAGGAAAGGACGAGTAGCAATTTACCTTAGCCGAAAACATCAAACCCCAGGGAAGGGTATTCGGCTATGACAAATTTTTGATTTGTGTGTACTGCTTGTCATTTGAAGCTTCGACACTACTTGTTAAAAGCCGAACGCATGGAAATTATGTAACTCGAGAGATGTTTATATACAGCCGATGTAAAGCATCGCCTTTAGCAGAAAAAATGTTCCAAGAATTTAAGTCATCGCCGATTTTATTTATATCGCCTTTAGTACAGATATTCATGACCTTGGCGGCCCTAGCGTTTTTCAAGTTAGCAAGTTTATCGGGGGAAGAGAAAGGTGAAGTGCAGTAAGTGCAATGCCGAGTGACATGACGTATTGAGAATGGGATTTAGTTGGCTAAGATGACGTCATACATTCGGCAAGCGTTCTTCTGAAGAAATGTTGCAAACGAGGAAAGTCATTGAAGAATCAAAAATAAACATTATTCAGAGAAGAGCAAGTTCATCTGCTGCAAACTTCATTTATAGATCCGTCCTAGTACAAACTACTCTCGGAATAATTTATTCACAATGGATTGCGAGTCGATTATCTCGGCAATGGCGGCTGCATGGCTATTATAGATCTCAAGGTCTTCAAATTCATCTGGGTCCCCTGCGAAACCAACTGGTAGGAAGGAATAGTCTTCTTTGGTCTAGGAGCTCATCGCCGCTAACCCGAAAGAGACCCCGGCATGCACACCTTGGATGACGGCCTGATCAATGCGGCCATCCAAAGCATCGAGACGGGCTTCGGCTGAATCTCCGTGAGCATTCGCCTTGAGAGCGATTCTGTTTGCTGCTGCCTTCAGACGGTCATTCTCTGCAGAAAGGGCTAGCAAGGGGAAGGAATATATCAGGCATGGCAAGCTCAACCAGAAGAAGAGGACCAAATTTCTGCTAACCTGTGATGATGCTGCAGAGCTGTTTCTGTTGATCTGCCCATTCAGCTTTCTCGATACTATGCTTCTGGGATACGGTTTCCAGTTCTTTCTGAGCCTTATCCTTTTCCTCACGATATTGAAGAACATTCAAGTGGATCTGCTAAAATAAGTTATCAAGTTCAAGATCTGATAGATTAAGAAGGAGATTAAGAGGAGCTGTTGGATTTACCATTTCTGAAGGATCCCGAGCTTGGTTAGGGAAAGACATCATTCTGAAAGGAAGATGAATGATGAATCAGGGATAGACAGGCAAGAAACACTATTGCAGGAGGGCAAGAAATCAGTTTTTACCCATAGCGCTGGTGAGTTGGTGCTTGGCTTCTTCCTGCTTTATCTCCGGTAGGTTGTCTACTGTGATGGTTGCTACCTGCCATTAATGAGAATACAGACAGAAGACTCTCTTTGGTTTGAGCTAGGGGCCGAGAGTTGGAAAGTCCACAAGTTGAACTATTTGGCTGAAGATAATGTGGCAGTCTGTATGGAATCATATTTATAGGACTTTGGTTTGCACGCTAAAAGACCAAGCATTGGGTTAGGGTTTCTCGCAGCTTATGGGCCGTTATTGGGCCAGGCCAGGTCTTTTGACGACTAAAGAGAATCATAACTCCAAAGTCAGGAAGTCGATGGAATTCGGCTAAAGGCTGTTCAGTTTTGAATGATCATTTGAGAGTTCATATTACCGATTAACACTGGGGACAGAGGCGGAAAGGGTCTTTAAGGAATGTTACCCTGGTGTTGTCACGGGTCAAAAAATTGAAGAAAAAATTGAATTCTTAGAATCTAAAAATAACTGATTATGGCAATCGTCTGTGGGGCAGAGATTTCTAATGCAGTTATCAGCAGTGGCCGATATACGTTGCCATTAAAGCAGGGAAACAGAGATCAGTGACCAGTATGCGGGAAAAATAGGGCGCACATTAATCTCGAAGGGTCAATCACAGGTTGATTACAAAGGACGAACGGGGAAAACTTCTTATTTACAAAAAAAAAGAAGGAGCAAGATTACAGTGAGTTAGTTCGTCCACTCCATCCTACGCCTAATCGGGAGAAAACGATCGAAGGTATCAGCCAGATCTGATCCGGCTGCCTTCATGTCTTCTGCGGAGTGTTCTACTCTATCCTCTAGATCTTGTTCACAGACATCAAATCTCTGATAATCTGCGCCAGAGTGAATCTTCACGGCGGAGAAGGCGAGTGTCGCTTCGTACCCCATGCCGGCTCTAGAGATGATGGGGAGGACACGGTTGACTTCGTTTACCCGTTTCAGAGGTGTTGTGCCCATTACATCGGCCATGACAGCAAGCTTAGCGACGGCAGTTTCGAGAGTGTGGAGTTTGGCCGCCAGGGCTGAAAGAGGAAGAAGTCGGTAAAAGCAGAAAAGAAGAATAAAGGAAGATGATGATAGGATACTTACCGACGGCCCTTTTTCGAGCGACGTCACGCTCTTGGGAGATTCGGGTAATTTCCCAATCTTTCCCTTCCAGGTCAAGCTGAAGATCTATAATTTTCTGGGTCAAATCCTCGGTGGAAACATCGCTGGTCCTCCTGAACGAGAGTAACGAAATGACGCCGGATACTTCATTTTGAAGACGAGGGAAAGGAAGGAGGAGGTAACCTTCTCTTGGAGGTACTGGAAGCGCCGAACACGGGACTATGGCGGCTCGCCTGAGAAGACATCTTCTAGCTGATTTGGGTAGCAAGAGAGAAGAGGGTTTTCTGGTTTGCGAGTAAAGCAGGGGAAGTCGAGAAGCATAGGCCGAAATGAATTGAAAAGAGGGTTTTAAAGAACCCCAAGGGATGCATCGGGGAATGAATCAACAGGCACGGTAATCATGATGTGTGAAGGTGGATGCTTCCAGAGACTCCACGTCGGTGCGAAAAAGAAAAGAGGAATTTTGGAATAAACATTTATCCCAAAACTAGGGGGCATGTGTTAACACCAGATTTTCACACAGACGAGGATATGACAGGTGGGTCCAGCCAGCAAGGAAGAGAAGGATTCGGCAAGCATTCGGACGGTTGTTTAGTCCTTAAGAATTTTAGCGAATGCCTGTGCGCTCGGCTACTTCGTGAAGCAGCGGCCCCATTCGGGAGAATGGATGATGCAGGTAAAGCCGGCTTGCGCGGGAAGATACGTGGAGATGGAAGACGCCGAAAGAATTAGGAATATGATTTATATCTTTCCTTATTTTTAGTCGTAATCGTCTAGGATTCGTGTTTCGTCCGGGGTATAAATATAAGCCCTCAACCATTGTAAAACTGTTCACAACCATATCAATACAACCGTCCCCGTGCCATCTTCGAGTCCTTAAGTCGTGTCGTCGAGTTCTTCGAGAGGAATCATCGATCCGTCGACCTCCGTAAGTATCGGCAACCTTGCTATCATGTCTAGTATCATGCGGTGGATTTAGATATGATGCATGTAGTCTCGTACGTTAAGCTTAGTATCGTGCGGCGGATTTAAGCTTATGACGGGAAGTTTTTGCTTATGCCTTGTATCGTGCGGCGGATTAAGTCATGAGCAAAGATAGTTATCGTCTCTGTTAGATTTGGCAGATCTAATAGATTCATTAAGTTATCATGTGTTATATGTTCTATTTATTTAATTCCTATAACACTCTTTGCCCAATCTAGATTGATCTTTGTTCGGCCTTGCTGCATGAGTTTAATCGTGCTTTGTTAATCATAAGACCATGATGGCCGAATTAACTTTCAATCCAGATTGTTACATGTTGTGGGTTCATGCATGTCGACCATGTTTAGGCTTTGATAGAACTAGGTACCGTGCGGCAGGTGCAGGTTTTAGATTAGTTTAATCATTCTTTGCTTGTATGTTCCTTCTTCATGGACCCCAGTTCGGCTAGTTTGCCGATTCTGGTTAAAGCTTACATGAGTAATGAGTTTTTATAGATCTGTTCAGATATATGTATGCTTCTAGCTTCTTATAATTAGATCGTATCATGCGGTGGATTAATCTAATTATAAGGAGTGGTGTGGACTCATAGCAAGTGGTATCATGCGGTGGATTAGCTTTGCTTGAGTTTACACTTGACGGGTTTATGAAGGCTAAACGTGCGGCAGATTAGTTGGATTAGCCTATGCATATGTTATTTGGATAGATTTATATTTACAATTTACCCTTTTATCCTTTTGATTTTCATGTTTCGGCATTCAACATGTTTATGAGCTCCATCTTTATATTTGCCGAATGACATTATAAACCTGTTTCGACAAACAGCTTTCATAGCTGTGTGCCGTCATGATTGGCTTTCGAAGCCGTACATGTGGAACTGTCTGGTCTCACCCAGCATGTTCCAAGGTATTCTCATATTTTTATCCCTTGTTGGTTTTCAGGTTAAACCGACTGGCACGCTTCCGGATTCAAAATACTCCGGGTACCCGATTGAAGCCAGCCTCGTTTGGCTTGCTGTGTGTCTGGCGCATAGTGTCACGTTCTGCGTCAACACACTTTTTGGCACGCCCAGTGGGACCACTTCATTTCAAGATGCCTGAAATCAACGAAGATCAAACCTTCGATGTGACCATGGACGAGTTGCCACCAGAATCAAAGGATTTGGTGCAACGGGTTTGTGACGAATTCCAGCGCAAGTGCTTAGAGACTTTCTCCAAGAATAAAAGCGGCAAAGTCTATCAGAAGCAGACGTTCCCAAAGGTTGTTCCTCATCACCAACTTGAGCTGCCTGACGGTAGCGAAGAAGCGGCTCTCCAGAAGATGGCGGAAATGATGCATAGGATCGTATCAGGAGCAGTGACCAATCATCAATCGTCTTTCTTGAACACCTTTCGTGCCATCATGGTCGATACTTTCGGTCCAAACGCAGATAAGTACTTTGAAGAAGCCGCTGGCCCGGTGCAAGGACCATTGTTATTTCAACTACCTCAACGTCGAAAAGTTGCCGAGAACAGTGGAGCTGGCCCAAGCACAGGTGGGGTGGTTTCTCAGGAGACGCAAAATCCTCCCCAGACTTATGGCCAGCTAACGTTCGGCACAACAGGGAATGTCCCACAATCTGCTTCTAGAGTGTCTCCTGTGGCGAACAGGATACAGAGAGATATGTTTGGAGATGGATATCGGGAGTTTATGGACTATAACTCGATTAATGCTCTTCCGAATCCGGGCTACAACAGTTCAGCAGGACTACATATTGGGGGGCAAGCACAAACAATTCCTGATTCAAGTGTTCATCTCATCATGCACAAGATGGCTGATATGATGCAGAATCAGTTCGGTCTAAAGCCGAAGAATCAGACATATACTTACAAGTCTCCCTACCCAGAATGGTACAATCGGGTGGCTCTTCCTCCAAGAGTAAAACCTCCCACTGATTTCACCAAGTTTTCGGGTCAGGATGATACCAGTACTGTAGAGCACATTAGCCGATACTTGATGCAACTTGGGGAAGCGTCTACAGATGAAGCTTGGAGGATTCGGTACTTCCCACTGTCGCTGACAGGACCAGCCTTCTCCTGGTTTGCTTCTCTGCCGGCAAATTCTAACAATACATGGGCAGAGTTAGAGCAGAAGTTCCACTCATACTTCTTTACCGGAACCAGTGAAAAGAAGTTGGTTGATCTTATGAGCCTAAGGATGAAGCCCGGTGAAATGCCGCAAGAGTATCTGCGCCGATTCAGGGAAACCAAAAATCTCTGTTATTCCTTGAATCTGCCAGATGACCAATTGCCGGAAATAGCCATAGCTAGTATGTTGCCGAGTATCAAGGAAAGGCTATTCCGCATGGAGTTTGATGACCTCGGGCAATTGTCGCAAAGGTTGGCGACGATGAGTATTCAAGCCCAGGGATTCAGAAGGAATAGTAATTTCTAGAAGGGTGATGTAGCTGCTGGAATGTATCAGGCTTTCCTAGAGGAAGCAGATGAATATGATGATGAAGATGAAGTGGCTGCAGCCGAGATAACCTGGTCTAAAGAGCCGACTCAAGTCAACCAACGGTGGCTGAGGCAACATAAAGGTACTTATGACTTTGATGTGTCCAAGTCAGATAAATTATTTGAGTACCTACTGAAGGAGGGACGCATCAAGTTGCCGGAAGGTCATCCTATGCTGCTACCTGAGGGCGTCAAGGACAAGAGGTATTGTGGTTTCCACAATACCAAATCCCATTCCATAAATGATTGCCGAGTGTTCAGAGATCCGATCCAGAAGGCTATTCAAGGTGGACATCTGAGGTTCGATGGAAAGATGAAGATTGATGGTAGCCCTTTTGAGCAAAATACTGTGTCTTTCTCTGTTAATATGATCAATGTAGCCGATCCTAGGGGTAAGGGTAAGATGAAAGTTTTAACCTCTGATAGAGCGAGAGAAGCTGGCACGATTGATCCCGATCGGCAGATTACGAAAGGAGAGCTCCAGCAGAGAGTTCGGTTCCGAGATAGCCGAACTGAGACGGGTAACACCTCCAGACCTAGGGTCACGACGCGCATTTTGCTGAATAAGTGGCATCGAGAACAGGAACGGTACCAGAAGCAGAGGCTTTATGAGGAACGGAAATTCCTGGAGGAGCAACGAAGGTACAAAGAAGAGATGTACCGGGAAGAACGAGAAGATACGAGGGAACAGGAACGGTCTCATTGGGAATGCTCGTTTTTCCAGTATTGTTGGAATGAAGGCCTGAAGCTGCCTGTTAAGGATGACTGCCCCGAATGCAGTAATCAGTACTCCGAGTTTAGGCAGTCTCGAGTCAACTGCCGATCTGTCCATGAAAGGCTTGGGCCCCAGATCCCTGAGGACGATCGGCGCATAAAAATAAATAGTTCCGGTGATCGGCAGGAAAGAGGAGTTGCCGATCGATATTGGGCTCACACCGAAGAAGAAGAGTACCGTAAGTACGTCTGGCAGAGAGGACAATGGTGTCCGCCAGGTTTAAGAAAAAGCCAGAAAAGGTGGGTGCAGCGCTTAAGGAACAAAGAATTGGCACAAGTAGGCACTAGAGCAAAGCAAGTCTAGCGTCCTAAAGAAGGGCCGAGTGAGGGTAATCGTTTGGCTGATACATGCATGGCATTCTTTCTAACGTCAGAGTTCATAGCCCCTGAGAATCAAGATATCCAAGATGAGGCATATTCAGATTTCGATGAAAGTGAATTTCAGGACCTGTTGGCTCATCTCGTCTTGGCTCAAAGGGCAGTATTTGATAAACCAATCAGGCATCGACACTTGAAGCCACTTTATATGAGAGGGTATGTCAATGGCAAGCCACTGACCAAGATGTTCATTGATGGAGGGGCTGCTATAAATATCATGCCGTATACCACTTTTAG
Organism: Coix lacryma-jobi var. lacryma-jobi; assembly: GCA_009763385.1. Taxonomy (NCBI): domain Eukaryota; kingdom Viridiplantae; phylum Streptophyta; class Magnoliopsida; order Poales; family Poaceae; genus Coix; species Coix lacryma-jobi. Next base: position 116,157,854 of record CM019829.1, read on the forward strand.
AAAGCTTGGCATGACAAGTGAAGATCTATTGAAGACCGACATGGTGTTGAGAGACTTTGCGGGCAATTCTTCTGATACTCGAGGGGCAGTCCATGTCGAGTTGATGATTGGGTCTAAAACCCTGATCACCACCTTCTTTGTTATTGATGGCAAGGGGGCATACAGTTTGCTGTTGGGAAGAGACTGGATACATGCAAATTGTTGTGTGCCATCGACTATGCATCAGTTCCTCATCTAGTGGGTTGGAGATGATATCGAGATCGTCCACGCTGATGATTCGGTGAGTATTGCTAGTACAGAGCCAACCTACTGGGAGTATGAAGGTGTCGAGTGTTTCTCTGGAAGAGCTTGGGAAGCAGGTTCTGAGAACGTTTTTGACGAGGACCAACAGCCGATTCAAACAATCGGCTCTCAGAGCAATTTTTAATCCAAACGATGGTAGTGGAGAAGGATCGAGACCAAAGTTTCGTATCGGCTGACAAGGAATAAAAGTATTGATAATAAAGCCGAAGTTGGATCGACGTACACAAGTCTGGATCTCGAGTATGTTTTGAAATTGACGAACCTTTGAAGGATTCTATTTACTTCTCCATTACTAGAAAAGGATCAGAAGAGATTTATACAAGGTGGCGTACAACGGAAGCTTTTAGTGAAATTGAAGATTTATGAAAGACACTTCTGCGACTTGGTGATCGTTTCAGGTTGTACGTAACGGCCGATGATCTTATAGTAGAATCGGCCCTTATTTTTTGAAGTTTAAAGGAAAGGACGAGTAGCAATTTACCTTAGCCGAAAACATCAAACCCCAGGGAAGGGTATTCGGCTATGATGAATTTTTGATTTGTGTGTACTGCTTGTCATTTGAAGCTTCGGCACTACTTGTTAAAAGCCGAACGCATGGAAATTATGTAACTCGAGAGATGTTTATATACAGCCGATGTAAAGCATCACCTTTAGCAGAAAAAATGTTCCAAGAATTTAAGTCATCGCCGATTTTATTTATATCGCCTTTAGTACAGATATTCATGAACTTGGCGGCCCTAGCGTTTTTCAAGTTAGCAGGTTTATCGGGGGAAGAGAAAGGTGAAGTGCAGTAAGTGCAATGCCGAGTGACATGACGTGTTGAGAATGGGATTTAGTCAGCTAAGATGACGTCATACATTCGGCAAGCGTTCTTCTGAAGAAATGTTGCAAACGAGGAAAGTCATTGAAGAATCAAAAATAAACATTATTCAGAGAAGAGCAAGTTCATCTGCTGCAAACTTCATTTATAGATCCGTCCTAGTACAAACTACTCTCGGAATAATTTATTCACAATGGATTGCGAGTCGATTATCTCGGCAATGGCGGCTGCATGGCTATTATAGATCTCAAGGTCTTCAAATTCATCTGGGGCCCCTGCGAAACCAACTAGTAGGAAGGAATAGTCTTCTTTGGTCTAGGAGCTCATCGCCGCTAACCCGAAAGAGACCCCGGCATGCACACCTTGGATGACGGCCTGATCAATGCGGCCATCCAAAGCATCGAGACGGGCTTCGGCTGAATCTCCGTGAGCATTCGCCTTGAGAGCGATTCTGTTTGCTGCTGCCTTCAGACGGTCATTCTCTGCAGAAAGGGCTAGCAAGGGGAAGGAATATATCAGGCATGGCAAGCTCAACCAGAAGAAGAGGACCAAATTTCTGCTAACCTGTGATGATGCTGCAGAGCTGTTTCCGTTGATCTGCCCATTCAGCTTTCTCGATACTATGCTTCTGGGATACGGTTTCCAGTTCTTTCTGAGCCTTATCCTTTTCCTCACGATATTGAAGAACATTCAAGTGGATCTGCTAAAATAAGTTATCAAGTTCAAGATCTGATAGATTAAGAAGGAGATTAAGAGGAGCTGTTGGATTTACCATTTCTGAAGGATCCCGAGCTTGGTTAGGGAAAGACATCATTCTAAAAGGAAGATGGATGATGAATCAGGGATAGACAGGCAAGAAACACTATTGCAGGAGGGCAAGAAATCAGTTTTTACCCATAGCGCTGGTGAGTTGGTGCTTGGCTTCTTCCTGCTTTATCTCCGGTAGGTTGTCTACTGTGATGGTTGCTACCTGCCATTAATGAGAATACAGACAGAAGACTCTCTTTGGTTTGAGCTAGGGGCCGAGAGTTGGAAAGTCCACAAGTTGAACTATTTGGCTGAAGATAATGTGGCAGTCTGTATGGAATCATATTTATAGGACTTTGGTTTGCACGCTAAAAGACCAAGCATTGGGTTAGGGTTTCTCGCAGCTTATGGGCCGTTATTGGGCCAGGCCAGGTCTTTTGACGACTAAAGAGAATCATAACTCCAAAGTCAGGAAGTCGATGGAATTCGGCTAAAGGCTGTTCAGTTTTGAATGATCATTTGAGAGTTCATATTACCGATTAACACTGGGGACAGAGGCGGAAAGGGTCTTTAAGGAATGTTACCCTGGTGTTGTCACGGGTCAAAAAATTGAAGAAAAAATTGAATTCTTAGAATCTAAAAATAACTGATTATGGCAATCGTCTATGGGGCAGAGATTTCTAATGCAGTTATCAGCAGTGGCCGATATACGTTGCCATTAAAGCAGGGAAACAGAGATCAGTGACCAGTATGCGGGAAAAATAGGGCGCACATTAATCTCGAAGGGTCAATCACAGGTTGATTACAAAGGACGAACGGGGAAAACTTCTTATTTACAAAAAAAAAGAAGGAGCAAGATTACAGTGAGTTAGTTCGTCCACTCCATCCTACGCCTAGTCGTAGCGTGTGTTTGCGCTTCGGCTTGCAATTCGTGGCTGTGATTTCCGTTGTGTTCGTGTTCTTCGCGGAATCCTTTTTCACCACGATTTTCCCGTCGCTTGATCTCTTTGTTCGATCCATCTTTTGCAAATTCGTTTGAACCAAGTTGTTCTAGATCGTGAGGCACTTCTTTCCACCGAAGGAATCATCCTCAAACCTCACGGTCTAGGAGATCGGTCGATTTTAGTTTCGAGTCAAGTTTTCTTCCTTCCCCCGAAATTCTTCAATTCACCGATTTGGAGATAGGTTCGAGCCATGATCTCTTAGAGATAGCTCACTATACTCCTTGTGACTCATCTCACCAAGTTTGATCCCTAGAGGAATTGTTTAGGGTGAGATAGAGGCAAATCGGTGGACGAACAGGGCTGCTGCGAGTCGACCGGACGCTCAGTCGGGGTGACCGGACGCTCGGTCTGTGAGTCCGGTCGATGAACAACACGTAGCCGTGTTCTTCACTTTGACCGGACGCTCCGTTCACGTTTTGACCGGACGCATCGCTTCCACTGTTCATCGTGCTTGTTCGTTTCTGACCGGACGCACTGCTCCCGACCGGACGCTCCGTACTCGTGAGTCCGGTCGCGAACAGTAAGGTTCCAGAGCCGATTTTTGTTGACCGGACGCGTCCGGTCCCTGCTGACCGGACGCTGGCCAGAGTCCGGTCGATCCAGTTTTGCGCGTTTTCGTTCGCGGTTCGTTCGTTCTTGATCAGATTCGAGTTCCGTCTTTTGCGTTGGCTTTCTAGGGTTGTCTAGTGTCCCGCTGTGCTTCTAGGAAGCATCCACCCTACATCTAGGGTCGTGGACATTAGCAAGCTCTAGGGTTCGCTCTTGGGGTTGATTTTGGGACAGTGGCATCTAGTTTCCGAAAGAAAATTTTGAAGCTCCCATTCACCCCCCCCTCTGGTCGCTTTCGGTTAGCTTCTCAGTCCTTCAATTGGTATCGGAGCGGGTTAAGGATCTTCTACCTTAGCCGGTTCCAGATCCACCGAAGGCGACATGGATCGCGGCGTGGGCAAACCGCCGTTTTTCGATGGGACGAACTATGCGTATTGGAAGATACGCATGTCGGCCTATCTGCAGAGTTTGGGTGCTTCCATCTGGGATATTTGCAACTCTGCTGATTACGTGGTCTTGGCTGCTCGTGTCACTCAGCAACAGATCGATGAGCACGATGCCAATAGCCGAGCCCGTAATGCTCTTTTCTCTTGTTTGAGCATGGGTGAGTTTGATCGTGTTTCTCACCTCTCTACGGCTCGGGAGATTTGGGCCACTCTCATGCGTTTTCATGAGGGCACCTCTCAAGTCAAAACCCGGCTCTACGAGTCATTCAAGAGAGAGTATGAGAACTTTCGACATCAGCCTAGCGAGAGCATAGAAAGTTTATTCGCTCACTTTCAGGTGATTGTCAGCAGGATGAGGGCTAACAAGGAGCAGTTGCCTTTTGACGATCATGAGCGTGCTTTGAAGCTTTTGCACACTCTTGACCGTTCGGTGTGGGACTCCAAGGTTCAGGCGATCATCGAATCACCTAACTATGAGACCCTCACCTGCGACGAGCTCTTCAGTAAGCTCAAGTCCAGTGAGATTGATGCCATGGCGAGGGCTTCTTTTGAAAATCCTTCTCGCCCGTCCATGGCTTTGGTTTCTGGCTCTTCCTCTAACCCCTCAGCTGGTTTTGCGCTCTCTTCTCTCTTTTCTGTTACTGAGGACCAGCTGGAGTCTTTGGGAGACGAGGAGTTGGCTTTGCTTGCCAACCGGTTCTCGCGGTTCCACAACAACCGCATGAACCGTCGTCGCGGAGGAGGACGCACGGGCTGCTACGAGTGTGGCGACCCCGACCACTTCATCGCCAACTGCCCCAAGAAGAACAAGCATTCGGGGAAGGGCGATCATGGGCGCAAGTACGACTCCAAGTACAAGGAGAAGCACGTCCCCCCAGCGCACAAGAAGAAGGGCGGCTTCGACAAAGAGTACATCAAGAAGAAGTACTTGGAGAAGGCTCAGGCTAAGAAGCGCGCATTCTTCGCCGCGCTCAGCGATGTCGACGGCTCGGATGGCGACTCCGCTTGCTCAAGCGACGACGAGTCCGACAAGAGGAAGAAGATCGAGGACCAACTCAATGGTCTTTGCTTCTTCGCCGACGACGGAGGCCTCTGCACCATGGCGCTTGGTGATGAGGTCGACGACAAGCTGGAGCACTCCCCTCACGACGACGACGACGACGACGACGACACCTCCCAGGTATCCCTCACTCACGACGAGCGTTCTGCTGAGGTTGAGAAGCTTACTGCCGCGCTCCTTAGTCAGGACAAGTTGCTTAGGCGTGCCGCTAGAGAGCGCAAGGAGTTTAGGCAGAAGTGGGAGGACACGGTGAGGGAGCTTGAGTTTGCCAAGTCCACCGTGGTCGTGTCGGAGGAGGTTGAGTGCGAGTCGTGCACCACGCACATGACTGACCTTCTCACTTTGAGAGGTAAGTATGCTGCGTTGGTAGGAGAGCTGGATGAGCTGAAGGCTAGACCTTCCTTGTTGGGTGCGTGCAAGACTTGTCCTGTCTTGCAATCCGAGTTGGCAGAGAAGAATGCCAAGATTGTGTCTCCTGAGGAGGCCAGCTCGGGTAGCACTTGTGTGACTAGGTGTGCTTTGTGTGAGGGTTTGGAGATGGAGATTGCAAACATGAAGCATGACAAGATGCAAACTGAGGAGGAAAACACATACCTTCGGACCATCTTGTCATGGGTGTCTTGTGGTGAGCCGCAGCTCGGGATGATGATCTCCCAATTCAAGCGAGCTGCTGGAGGTCCTGGTGTAGGTTTTGCTCAGGGTGTTGATCTTTCTGCTTTTGGGAAGATTGGAGAGTCGAGTGGTATGAATCCGAGTGAGAAGCCCAACTCCACCACTACTCCCAAACTTACCAAGCTTCCACCCAAAGAGCCTCTCAAACCTACCACCAAGGATGGGGTGTTTGAAGAACCTCCTAGAGCTCCACCCAAGAACCAAGTGTGGCATCCCAAACCCAACCACCTAAAGAACAAGTTGGATACAATGCCACCTATCCAGGAGGAGTTGCCACAGAAGGGCAAAGTGATCCACACCCATAGCCATGAGTACCAACAACCCCCTTTGCGTGCGGTGAGGTACCATTGTGATTTCTGCGGGAGAGATGGACACTTGAGTGAGTTCTGCTTTCGGCGCAAGAGAGAGGCACGCCGTGCTAGGGAGATGGACAACCCGGACATGTACCACTCTTTCCATGGTGTGCATGTGCCGAACGTCCAGAGGAGAGCTGCTAGGCCCAGAGGTCCAGAGCCTCAAGTCCCCAGGCCTAGGCAGCAGCAGAGAGCTCCGAGGAGAGACGCTAGGCCTAGAGGTGTTGAGCCCCAGGTTCCTAGGCGTAGGCCTCGTAGAGAGCGTGCCCGACGGGGTCCTGCTTTTGCAGATGACGGACCCCGTGGCGGAAGCTTAGTTGAGCGCTTTCCCCCACCGCAGTTTGAGTATCGCGGTGAGCGCTTCTTCCCTAGCGGACCACGTTTTCCTCAGCGTGGTGATCGCTTCCCTCGTAGACGTGCTAGGAATGGTTTTTTCACTGACCCTTCTTTTGAGCAGCCGGCCCAACACTTGTTTTCCCCTTACTTCACTAACCCCAGTGTTGGACCGTATGCTCACCCTATGTCTTTTTATTGATGTAGGTAAAACGGTTGGAGGACATTTGGTTGGTGGATTCCGGTTGTTCGAGGCACATGACCGGAAACGCCAAGTGGTTCTCCAGCCTTAGCCCGGTCGCCGGAAAGGAGTACATAACCTTCGGCGACAATAGTAAAGGTAAGGTATTGTCTCGTGGGACTGTGCGGGTTAATGAGCACTTTGTGTTGCGCGATGTTGCTCTTGTTTCTAACCTGCATTTTAACTTGCTTTCTGTCTCGCAACTTTTTGATGATGACTATGAGATTCGTTTCAAACCGAACCTTAGTCGCATTTTAGATCCTCAGGGCGATCTTGTATGTCTGATTTCGCCCTTTGGGAAAGTCTTTCGTGCGAATTTCTCGGAGTCGTTTGGTTCTTCTCGATGTCTTTTGGCTAGTCCTTCTTCCTCCAATCTTTGGAAGTGGCATAGGAGGCTCGGTCACTTAAGCTTCGACTTGCTTACAAGACTTAGCTCACTTGGCCTAATCCGAGGATTGCCCAAGCTTTCGATGGAGAAGGATCTAGTTTGCCATTCTTGCAGACATGGGAAGATGGTTGCCGCTCCCCACCATCCTGTGACCAAGGTTATGACCTCGCACCCTGGAGAGCTTTTACACATGGACCTTGTTGGTCCGGCTCGGGTGAGCTCGGTTGGTGGCAAGTGGTATGTTTTGGTTGTTGTTGACGACTTTTCGAGGTATTCGTGGATCTTCTTTTTGACTGAGAAGTCCGAAACTTTTTCCTTCGCTCGCAATCTGATTTTGCGTCTTCAGAACGAGTTCCCTTTGAACTCAATGCGAGCTATTAGAAGTGATAACGGTTCCGAATTCAAAAATTCGGATTTTGAGAAGTTTTGTAACTGCCTTGGTTTGGAGCATCAGTTTTCTTCTCCCTACACACCGCCCCAAAATGGTGTGGTAGAAAGGAAGAATCGGACCCTTGTTGAGATGGCCAGGACGATGCTTGATGAGCATAGGACTCCTAGGCGCTTTTGGGCCGAAGCTATGAACACTGCATGCTACATTTCAAATCGCATTTTTCTGAGAGCCTTTTTGAAGAAGACCTCTTATGAGTTGCGTTTTGGTCGCCAACCCAAGGTGAGTTATTTTAGAGTCTTCGGTTGCCACTGTTTTATATTGAAGAAGGGCAACCTGGACAAGTTTGAGTCTCGTTCTTCTGACGGGGTATTTTTGGGTTATGGCACTCACACTAGAGCATATCGTGTACTTAACCTTGATACTAACCGAGTCATGGAGACATCAGATGTCACCTTCGACGGGACTCTTGTTTCTCCTTCTTCTCGTTTTGAGCGTGCAGGTGATCATGAGGTTGGAGAGCCTCTTTTCGATGACGAGGAGGAGGGTGCTGAAGGTATGGATGATCCAGCACCCCCTCCACCTGCCGTGCCGCAAGGAGCGGCCTCGACGACGACTCACGGCCCCGACACTTCTTCTTCCTGGGGGTCGTGGGATCCTCCACCTCGCGCGGTACCTTTTGTACCCGGGGTGGAACCAGCTGCTGTTGAGGGGGAGGTCACTTCTTCCCGGGAGGCGCCACGACATATCCAGCGCCAGCACCCCCCTGAACAGATGATCGGCGACATCGGCGAGCGAGTTACTCGCTCCAGGTCACAGCACATCTCTCACTTCGCTCATTCTGCTTTTGTTGCTAATTTTGAGCCCCGAGATGTTGGACACGCATTGACGGATCCGGATTGGGTCAATGCCATGCATGAGGAGTTAGAAAATTTTGAGCGAAATCGGGTTTGGGTTCTAGTTCCACCTCCTCCTGAGTGTAAGCCTATTGGGACAAAATGGGTTTTCAAAAACAAGCAAGGAGAGGATGGCCGTGTTGTGAGAAACAAGGCCCGGCTTGTAGCGAAAGGCTATAGTCAGAAAGAGGGGATAGATTATGAGGAGACCTTCGCTCCTGTAGCACGTTTGGAGGCTATTAGGATACTCTTGGCTTATGCTGCATCCAGGGGTTTCAAACTTTTTCAAATGGATGTCAAGAGTGCCTTTTTAAACGGCTACATAGAAGAGGAGGTTTATGTTGAGCAACCCCCCCGTTTTGAAAATCCCAAGTTTCCAAACCACGTTTTTAAACTCCATAAAGCCTTGTATGGTTTGAAACAAGCCCCTAGAGCCTGGTACGATAGATTGAAAACATTTCTGCTAGCTAAGGGTTTTAAAATGGGATGCGTAGATAAGACGCTTTTTCTCCTCCGGCAAGGCAAAGACACACTCTTGGTCCAAGTTTACGTGGATGATATCATTTTCGGTGGTTCTTCTCACTCTTTGGTTGCCAAGTTTGCAGATACTATGAGCAGTGAGTTCGAGATGAGCATGATGGACGAGCTGACGTTTTTCCTCTGGTTGCAAATCAAGCAATCCCGGGAAGGGACGTTCGTGCACCAGGGCAAGTACACCAAGGACTTGCTGAAGCGATTCGATATGGGTGAGGCCAAGCCTCTTCCAACACCCATGTCGACGACTACTGCCCTGGATGCAGATGTGGATGGAGAAGCAGTGGACCAGAAGGAGTACCACAGCATGATCGGGTCGCTCCTCTACCCGACGGCGACACGCCCGGACATCCAGTTCGCGGTGTGTCTGTGCGCACGCTTTCAGGCGTCGCCGCGCACTTCTCACCGTCAGGCAGTGAAGCGCATATTCATGTACCTTCGCTTCACACCTGAGTTCGGGATTTGGTATTCTGCTTCCTCCACCCTCTCCCTTTGCGGTTATTCGGATGCCGACTTTGCTGGTTGCCGTATTGAGCGCAAGTCCACTTCTGGGACTTGCCAGCTTATTGGGTCTTCTCTTGTTTCGTGGTCTTCTCGCAAGCAATCTAGTGTCGCTCAGTCTACCACAGAGGCTGAGTATGTTGCTGCGGCTAGCTGCTGTTCCCAGTTGCTCTGGATGATGGCCACTTTGCGTGATTTTGGTTTGAGCTTTACTCGAGTGCCTTTGCTTTGTGACAGCACGAGTGCCATTAGCGTTGCTAAGAACCCCGTGCTTCACTCGAAAACCAAACACATTGATGTGCGCTTTCATTTCTTGCGGGACCACCAGGAGAAGGGTGATATCGACCTTCGCCATGTCGATACTCATCACCAACTGGCTGATATATTCACCAAGCCTTTAGACGAATCAACCTTTAATAGGTTGAGGGGTGAGCTTGGTGTGTGTTTCCCCTTTTAGATGGGGGAAGCATTTTTGAGTTGTATCATATTCTGACTCTTTATTTTGGGTTTCTTTTCTTTTCGTTTTAGCATACGCATTTACATTCTGAGCTTCATGTTTATAATCACTAGAATGTAACTATGCTCTGTTTAGTATGCTCCATTACTTATGATTGATGCTTGTAGCTTATGCTCCTTCTGATCACCGATACATGATATGAGCTGAGCTATTTTTGATATGGTGAATTTGCTTAATGAATATAAAACTCAACATGTTCACCATTGAGATATGCAACTAACATGTGTAGGGTGTGTCGAGTCCATTCCTGCTTTTCATATATGCTAGGTTGCTATGTCTCTAGTTCTGAGTCATTCACTTGCTTGGTCTGTTCATATCTGTTTAAAAATTGAACCAAGTGTTAATGAATTGAAAAGATCGAGATGGGATTGCTTGTCAACACCTCACGGTATCGAGACTGTTTCTCATTGCACTTTGAGTTAAACTTGAGCCGTGTAGTGTATGACCGAAACCGTAGCTTTAAGCTTCTGATTGCTTCGGCATAGGCTTCGCTCGGTTGAAAAGTTAGGCAAAGACAAGCTTTCAACCTCTCGCAATCACATGCTATATAATTGAACTTGTGAATTCTTTACCGCTGCAACTCCGATATAAACTGAAATCACAAGTGTATGCTTCATTCCTATGCATGATGATTGAACTTTGCTAGGGGTAGTTCACCTTGTATATATGCTTAGCACTTGTTTGGATTCCTAACTATACATGTGTAGTGCTATTTTGATGGTGACTATCTTTTGGCCAAAAACTGCTCACTTGCTCATATGCTTCATATTTCGTATGTGTGATCAGTTTGAGTCTTCGCTATTTGAGTGCTTAATTGTGCTGTTGGAGCTATACCGATTAGAGCATCTTTGCACTCTTTTGATTATATGTCTGAAGCTTCTAACTTGCATTTCTGACTTCATATGCATTTTGGAAGGGGAAGCTTGTGTTAAGGGGGAGACTTTGCCAAAGGGGGAGAAATTTTGCCCTGGCTTCTTGATTAGTGCATTTTCAACTAAGGGGGAGAGTTCTAGCAAATCATATGTCTCCTAGTGATCAACTAAGAGGGAGCTTTTGCTAAAGGGCAGATTTTCAAATCATGTGTGCTCCGGTTGGTTGACTTAGGGGGAGAGTCTTCCTAGTTGCTTGCACTTGTCAAGGGGGAGTTTGCTAGTTGTGTAGAGCCGTTGCCTCTGTCTTGAGGGACTAGCAAACATTTTCCTCATTTGGTGTCGAAGTTCTTCTTCAATTGGTATTGATTTTGACTTTTCGATTGTCTTGATGATCAAATTGGTTCGGAGTGGTTTTCATGCTAGTTGTGTTGAGCCTCTGTGCCTCTATCTTGAGGGACTAGCATTTTGCCGTCTTTTGCTCCGATATCTCAATTGGTATCTGGACTTCGATTGGCTTTTGCTAGCGGTGTTGAGCCTGTTCTACCTCTTCTTGAGGGCTAGCTTTGCTTTGCTTGGTTGCGTCGAGCCGTTGCCCATGTCTTTGGGGACCAAGTTCTTTGCTTCTTCCACTTGACCTTCTTTGGCTTTACTATGCTTTTGGGTCATTTGGTTGGGTTCTCTCTTCTCCTTCCTCCTACCTTCTTCTTTCACTTATGATTTGTGTGTGTAGTTGACAATGCACTCATCAAGGGGGAGATTGCGGATACATGGGTGTATGCCGGGTCTCTGAGTGATGAGTGATTGTCAACTGGATTGATCGCATGTTCTTTGGCTTGTGTTGTGCAGGTGTCGAGCACGGAGACAGTGATCAAGGGCAAGGTGAAGGTCAAGTTGAGACGTGCCGTGCTGACGGACCGGGTGAGGTGAAGGATGGGCGTGCCGTGCGGCGGACGTGCCATGCCGATGTACCGAGCGGTGAAGGGCGGACGTGAGGCTTGGACTGAGGGACCAGAGTGCCTGAGGATCAGCTGTGGTGGCTGGCAGCCTGGGACAGCGACGAGCGGAGACTTGCGGGGCACGGTGTTTCTTGGGTCGAGGACCTGGGGACACGTGTCGGTGGACGGGGTGCACAGGCGGTGCATCCCCTCTACAGCTCCGGTTTGTTGGTTGAGCCAGAGAAAAACCAACGGGTGGACGGTTTCCAGGTTTGGGCCTCAAAACCTGGGTGCTCGGTTTCCAGGTTGAGCCACAAAACCTGGGCGCGGACGGTTTCCGAGTTTGGCCACAAAACTCGGGCGATGGGCCGGTTTCCGAGTTTGGGCCTCAAAACTCGGGCGCTGCGGGTTTCTGAGTTTGGGCCACAAAACTCAGGCTGGTGGGCTGGTTTCCCGGTTTGGGCCTCAAAACCGGGGGTGCAGAGCGAGGGCGGCACGTGGCGGCAATCGGAAGGTTGCGTGGAGGCAACGCGGACGACTTGCGCGGGCGTGGCCATCGGATCTACCTACCACTTCGGGTTGGACCAGAATAGCCCTAGGGTTTAGCTGGTTCGCTCTGTAATTAGTTTAGAGAGGGGTAGAGTAGGAAATAGACTTAGACTAGAATAGGATAAGTAGTCAGGGGAGACACCCTCCTCCCTGATCTCAGTTTTAGCCATCTCATTTGCTTCCTGCACTTAGGGTTTCCTGCTCTCCCATCCCCTGCTGTAGCTGAGATCCGCAGAGAGACTTGCAACTCTGTGTACTTGTTGAGTTTGAGGAAAGGAGGCCGTAACCTCCTTGTCGTAGCGTGTGTTTGCGCTTCGGCTTGCAATTCGTGGCTGTGATTTCCGTTGTGTTCGTGTTCTTCGCGGAATCCTTTTTCACCACGATTTTCCCGTCGCTTGATCTCTTTGTTCGATCCATCTTTTGCAAATTCGTTTGAACCAAGTTGTTCTAGATCGTGAGGCACTTCTTTCCACCGAAGGAATCATCCTCAAACCTCACGGTCTAGGAGATCGATCGATTTTAGTTTCGAGTCAAGTTTTCTTCCTTCCCCCGAAATTCTTCGATTCACCGATTTGGAGATAGGTTCGAGCCATGATCTCTTAGAGATAGCTCACTATACTCCTTGTGACTCATCTCACCATGTTTGATCCCTAGAGGAATTGTTTAGGGTGAGATAGAGGCAAATCGGTGGACGAACAGGGCTGATGCGAGTCGACCGGACGCTCAGTCGGGGTGACCGGACGCTCGGTCTGTGAGTCCGGTCGATGAACAGCACGTAGCCGTGTTCTTCACTTTGACCGGACGCTCCGTTCACGTTTTGACCGGACGCATCGCTTCCACTGTTCATCGTGCTTGTTCGTTTCTGACCGGACGCACTGCTCCCGACCGGACGCTCCGTACTCGTGAGTCCGGTCGCGAACAGTAAGGTTCCAGAGCCGATTTTTGTTGACCGGACGCGTCCGGTCCCTGCTGACCGGACGCTGGCCAGAGTCCGGTCGATCCAGTTTTGCGCGTTTTCGTTCGCGGTTCGTTCGTTCTTGATCAGATTCGAGTTCCGTCTTTTGCGTTGGCTTTCTAGGGTTGTCTAGTGTCCCGCTGTGCTTCTAGGAAGCATCCACCCTACATCTAGGGTCGTGGACATTAGCAAGCTCTAGGGTTCGCTCTTGGGGTTGATTTTGGGACAGTGGCATCTAGTTTCCGAAAGAAAATTTTGAAGCTCCCATTCACCCCCCCCCCTCTGGTCGCTTTCGGTTAGCTTCTCGGTCCTTCAGAGAGTTGGAAAGTCCACAAGTTGAACTATTTGGCTGAAGATAATGTGGCAGTCTGTATGGAATCATATTTATAGGACTTTGGTTTGCACGCTAAAAGACCAAGCATTGGGTTAGGGTTTCTCGCAGCTTATGGGCCGTTATTGGGCCAGGCCAGGTCTTTTGACGACTAAAGAGAATCATAACTCCAAAGTCAGGAAGCCGATGGAATTCGGCTAAAGGCTGTTCAGTTTTGAATGATCATTTGAGAGTTCATATTACCGATTAACACTGGGGACAGAGGCGGAAAGGGTCTTTAAGGAATGTTACCCTGGTGTTGTCACGGGTCAAAAAATTGAAGAAAAAATTGAATTCTTAGAATCTAAAAATAACTGATTATGGCAATCGTCTGTGGGGCAGAGATTTCTAATGCAGTTATCAGCAGTGGCCGATATACGTTGCCATTAAAGCAGGGAAACAGAGATCAGTGACCAGTATGCGGGAAAAACAGGGCGCACATTAATCTCGAAGGGTCAATCACAGGTTGATTACAAAGGACGAACAGGGAAAACTTCTTATTTACAAAAAAAAAGAAGGAGCAAGATTACAGTGAGTTAGTTCGTCCACTCCATCATACGCCTAATCGGGAGAAAACGATCGAAGGTATCAGCCAGATCTGATCCGGCTGCCTTCATGTCTTTTGCGGAGTGTTCTACTCTATCCTCTAGATCTTGTTCACATACATCAAATCTCTGATAATCTGCGCCAGAGTGAATCTTCACGGCGGAGAAGGCGAGTGTCGCTTCGTACCCCATGTCGGCTCTAGAGATGATGGGGAGGACACGGTTGACTTCGTTTACCCGTTTCAGAGGTGTTGTGCCCATTACATCGGCCGTGACAGCAAGCTTAGCGACGGCAGTTTCGAGAGTGTGGAGTTTGGCCGCCAGGGCTGAAAGAGGAAGAAGTCGGTAAAAGCAGAAAAGAAGAATAAAGGAAGATGATGAGAGGATACTTACCGACGGCCCTTTTTCGAGCGACGTCACGCTCTTGGGAGATTCGGGTAATTTCCCAATCTTTCCTTTCCAGGTCAAGCTAAAGATCTATAATTTTCTGGGTCAAATCCTCGGTGGAAAGATCGCTGGTCCTCCTGAACGAGAGTAACGAAATGATGCCGGATACTTCATTTTGAAGACGAGGGAAAGGAAGGAGGAGGTAACCTTCTCTTGGAGGTACTGGAAGCGCCGAACACGGGACTATGGCGGCTCGCCTGAGAAGACATCTTCTAGCTGATTTGGGTAGCAAGAGAGAAGAGGGTTTTCTGGTTTGCGAGTAAAGCAGGGGAAGTCGAGAAGCACAGGCCGAAATGAATTGAAAAGAGGGTTTTAAAGAACCCCAAGGGATGCATCGGGGAATGAATCAATAGGCACGGTAATCATGATGTGTGAAGGTGGATGCTTCCAGAGACTCCACGTCGGTGCGAAAAAGAAAAGAGGAATTTTGGAATAAACATTTATCCCAAAACTAGGGGGCATGTGTTAACACCAGATTTTCACACAGACGAGGATATGACAGGTGGGTCCAGCCAGCAAGGAAGAGAAGGATTCGGCAAGCATTCGGACGGTTGTTTAGTCCTTAAGAATTTTAGCGAATGCCTGTGCGGTCGGCTACTTCGTGAAGCAGCGGCCCCATTCGGGAGAATGGATGATGCAGGTAAAGCCGGCTTGCGCGGGAAGATACGTGGAGATGGAAGACGCCGAAAGAATTAGGAATATGATTTATATCTTTCCTTATTTTTAGTCGTAATCGTCTAGGATTCGTGTTTCGTCCGGGGTATAAATATAAGCCCTCGACCATTGTAAAACTGTTCACAACCATATCAATACAACCGTCCCCGTGCCATCTTCGAGTCCTTAAGTCGTGTCGTCAAGTTCTTCGAGAGGAATCATCGATCCGTTGACCTCCGTAAGTATCGGCAACCTTGCTATCATGTCTAGTATCATGCGGTGGATTTAGATATGATGCAAGTAGTCTCGTACGTTAAGCTTAGTATCGTGCGGCGGATTTAAGCTTATGACGGGAAGTTTTTGCTTATGCCTTGTATCGTACGGCGGATTAAGTCATGAGCAAAGATAGTTGTCGTCTCTGTTAGATTTGGCAGATCTAATAGATTCATTAAGTTATCATGTGTTATATGTTCTATTTATTTAATTCCTATAACACTCTTTGCCCAATCTAGATTGATCTTTGTTCGGCCTTGCTGCATGAGTTTAATCGTGCTTTGTTAATCATAAGACCATGATGGCCGAATTAACTTTCAATCCAGATTGTTACATGTTGTGGGTTCATGCATGTCGACCATGTTTAGGCTTTGATAGAACTAGGTACCGTGCGGCAGGTGCAGGTTTTAGATTAGTTTAATCATGCTTTGCTTGTATGTTCCTTCTTCATGGACCCCAGTTCGGCTAGTTTGCCGATTCTGGTTAAAGCTTACATGAGTAATGAGTTTTTATAGATCTGTTCAGATATATGTATGCTTCTAGCTTCTTATAATTAGATCGTATCATGCGGTGGATTAATCTAATTATAAGGAGTGGTGTGGACTCATAGCAAGTGGTATCATGCGGTGGATTAGCTTTGCTTGAGTTTACACTTGACGGGTTTATGAAGGCTAAACGTGCGGCAGATTAGTTGGATTAGCCTATGCATATGTTATTTGGACAGATTTATATTTACAATTTACCCTTTTATCCTTTTGATTTTCATGTTTCGGCATTCAACATGTTTATGAGCTCCATCTTTATATTTGCCGAATGACATTATAAACCTATTTCGACAAACAGCTTTCATAGCTGTGTGACGTCATGATTGGCTTTCGAAGCCGTACATGTGGAACTCTCTGGTCTCACCCGGCATGTTCCAAGGTATTCTCATATTTTTATCCCTTGTTGGTTTTCAGGTTAAACCGACTGACACGCTTCCAGATTCAAAATACTACGGGTACCCGATTGAAGCCAGCCTCGTTCGGCTTGCTGTGTGCCTGGCGCATAGTGTCACGTTTTGCGTCAATAATTATGCATCGAGGCTCTGTACCTTGATTGTACTATAGTGATGTTTTACATCCTGATTGTATTTGTACTGGTAATTGTTGTATGTCAAGAAATTTCCATATATCTCCGTTATAATTTCTGAAACTGGTCATCTGACCAGTGCTTAGCTTTGCTGAAAAGTCTAGCGAAGAAGCCTACCAGTCCCCAGTATGACTGGGGGAGGTAGTCGTGAAGCCAACGCAGCTCTGCCACGTGTGTGCCTGTAACTGGTCGTCTGACCAGTCCCCAGCTTTGCTGAGAAGGGCGACAAAGAAGCTGACCAGTCCCCAGTATGACTGGGGGAGCTGGTAGTGAAGCCAACACAGCTCTGCCACGTGTATGCCTGTAACTGGTCATCTGACCAGTCCCCAGCTTTGCTGAGAAGGCTGGCGAAGAAGCTGACCAGTCCCCAGTATGACTGGGGGAGCTGGTCGTGAAGCCAACGCAGCTCTGCCACGTGTGTGCCTGTAACTGGTCATCTGACCAGTCCCCAGCTTTGCTGAGAAGGCTGGCGAAGAAGCTGACCAGTCCCCAGTATGACTATGGGAGCTGGTCGTGAAGCCAGCGCAGCTCTGCCACGTGTGTGCCTGTAACTGGTCATCTGACCAGTCCCCAGCTTTGCTGAGAAGGCTGGCGAAGAAGCTGACCAGTCCCCAGTATGACTAGGGGAGCTGGACGTGAAGCCAACGCAGCTCTGCCACGTGTGTGCCTATAACTGGTCATCTGACCAGTCCCCAGCTTTGCAGAGAAGGCTGGCGAAGAAACCGACCAGTCCCCAGTATGACTGGGGGAGCTGGTCTTGAAGCCAACGCAGCTCTGCCACATGTTGCACAAATATCGATCGCCTTAACGTATAGAAGGATAGGATAAAAAGAATCTTCATCAATCCTTCATCTTCAAACGACGGTATGTGCAACATTCTCCACTCTAATAATGAGGCACATTCATTTTCAACTTAAATTTCTAATTTTTGAAATGTGCCTCAATCAAAATTGAATCCAACAATGTTTGCCCCCATGATTATCCCTGTGCCAATTTCCACTTGCTTTTGTATATATTTTCCGAACTAAAAAGACAGGTACAAAAGCAAGTGTGGTGGGGCACTCCTCGATTCGTCATACAAGTATGATAATGTTTAAAATACAATTTCTTCACATACCTGTCAGCTCCCTAAAACGAAAAGGAAAATAATTTATTATAAACACTACTTCTTCCAAATTAACAAACCCATGCACCATTCTATCTTTGTTTGAAGATTTGTTCACTTGTTATTTCGGGTGAATTCTTGCAAACTGTGAACAACTCCGTATAGGGACCCCATTTTGTCTAAGTAATTGGAATATGAGATATAGTAGGATAATTTGACACTTGCCATCTTTTGCAAGGGTACTTGGGATTCACATTTTCAAAATACAAAAAGTTCAAATAGCATGTTCCTCTATGATGCAAACATCCTACCAAAGCCATATGAATTATGCTAGATTTATACACATCCTATATTCATATGCTACTTGCTATCATGTTGAGCTTGGTCAAATTGTTGTGACTTATGTTGAGATTCTTGTCATGCACCAATGATTCGAGATTCACGTACATGCCACATATATCGCTAACTCGTACACTGAGAGTTACGCAAAACATGCCATCCATCCATCACAAATAAAGCTCTGTTCATTCGGTCACACATCTCTCTCACAAAAATCTTCCAAAAAGAGCTACGGGCTATGCAAGAAGAAATAACCATGCCAATACAGCATGAGATGAAAAAAAATCCATGCCAAAGAGCATGTTAAAAAAAAGGGCAAGTGCCCGTAGTAGAATTAGGGGTATACTTAATACCCACCTGAAAAAAAGAGAGAGAAAAGAGATAGCCCGTAGTTTCTAAAATATTCCAAAAAGAGAGAGAGAGATCTTGACACAAGAGCACAAAAGGATCAAAGATTCCACACACTTGCACATCTCAATCAAAGTGTATGTCTTGAATCTCCATGTAGTTTGGTTTTTGACTTAGCAAAACCATGTGATGCATGTATGCCACACTTTTTATCCCTACCCAAAGCTCCACATATACCTTGTAGCAAGTAGGATGAGAAAGAAGGCACGACAAAAGCCTTTGGTAAGGGTCCACTTACACACACACATATATCTGAGTGACTAGAGAGAATCATATGAGGAACATCTGCTATCTTTGATTATCAAAACTTCATAAAAACCCAAGTTTCTTTGAGCAGGGATGCGCAGGAAGATTTGAATCCAGGCTGTTGCATTATCCAATCACCCAAGATATTTTGGTAAACACTTTGAATGTTCACAGGTGCGGGTGAAGCCTGAAATAACTCGTGTGCAGGTTTTTCAATCAAGGAAGATAAACCACCTTAGTCTGAGCTTTACTCGAGGACGAGCAAAGGGCTAAGTGTGGGGGGTTTTGTTGGCGGTTCTTAATGCACATTTTATACTGCCATCTTTTATCTAAAACCTACACTTCTAGAACCAAAATTTAGAATTAGGACATAAACTAACAACCACCACGAGTTTTGGATATATCAATTGTCTTGCACGAATCACAGGTAAAACTACACTTGGGATGGGCCAAAAGTGCATAGCAAATTCAACATATCAAGGCCCAGCACTTCCGGCTCATCCGAATAAGAGAAATAGAGCTCAAAGCCCATCAATACTCCAAACCAGACCCAACAACCTTGATGGATATGGCCCACACTTCCTCAGGCACCACCAGAGCGAGCCAGGCATGAGAGGGGCCACTAGGGGTGCGCCCGCACCACCAGGTGAACTGGTCGCACCCAACTTTGGTCGGTGGCTCGTTACCGCTTTCCTCACGTCGGTTATAAAGGTCGTCCATGTTCAATGTACCCAGAAGGCGGTTCTTGAGGTTGGTTTTATACTTTCCAAGTGGGGAGAATAGTATCTCCACCCCTCCAAGGCATCTCCACTATAAAAGAAGGGCCCCAAGAGCTTCTACAACATCATTCCATTCATCATTCATCATTCATTCATTCTTTAATTACTTGTAGAGTAGTGTAGTTCCATTCCCACCTTGTGAAGGATTCATTCAAGAGAAGAAGTAGTGCTACATTCTAGCTCTAGTAGCTACTTAGTAGACGGAGTGAGTGAGTGCAAGTCGGAGAAGTGCCAGAGTTGTTGGCTACCTCCTCAAAGTGTACATCTACACTTAGCGGAAGGAATACCGAAATCGCCGGTACGACTTCGCTTGTACCTCGACGAATCGCAATACTATTTGGAGTATTAAGGTTCGTGTTTATCCTTGTATTCAAGTTCTTATCGTGTTCTAGCTTTTCGCTAACTTAGTTTGCTGGACCGATCGTTCACCCTCGGGTGGGTGCTCTAGTAAGAGGGTGCAAGCCCTGATCGCTGCTAGGGTAGTGGCCCTTAGCGTAAACGCAGTGTTTAGGCTAAGTGGTTACAGGTAGGTTGTATGGGTCTCCATGGTTTAGGAGGTAGGCGGCAGGTGGTGACAGCCCTGTCCGTCCTTCGTAATGCACCCACGTTCGGGATTCTAGGTAGAGCTGTATCGGCATAGGTTGGGAAACCAGCTTCACCCGTTGACTGAAGCAAACTACGTTAGTTGAACCTGAGCACCTAAGGACTCGTTACCAAGAGAAACCTTGCTACCCTAAGTCATCCTTCTTCTTACCTAAGCCGGGAGATCTAAACCCAAAGGCTATAGCACATTGTTCCCTGTGGAAAATACGATACCCTGAACACTTCTGGGTGAAGTGCTACAACGGTACTTTCGTACGCTTGCGGACTTTCCTGCTTACGCTAAGAAATACCAACAGTCACCTGACGGTGAATAGTCAGGGGGCTACGCTTGACTGCTCACTCAAATCCCCGATGCGCGGACTGTCCACGACCAGGGCGGCAGACTGTCCGCCAATGCCCAGAAAGCACAAAACTGCTCGGGTGAAAACCAAAATTGATTCAATCTTCACCAAATCGAATGAGGCTTCAATCAAACTTCTCCCAAGTCTTCCTCTACGTGTTGGGGTGCTAATCCAAGGATATCATCGCACCAAACCAACTCAATCATGAGAAATCCGAAGAACACTAGAAAAGGGGAAAGAATGAAGAACAAACACGATTTCAGCCCGATCTGTGTGCTCGTGAGTTTAGAGAGGAAATCCTTCGGTGGAAACAAGGAACTCACGTCCTAGGACAAAGTGATTCGAACGAAATCGAAAACCATCCCTCAGATTAGGAGAACGAGGCAAATCTCCGAGGACGCAAAAACCAAAACGCGAAGAACACAACACAAAACGTGAATTCGATCTCGATTTCAGCCGGAACTCGTCCCCACGAGGAGACAACGGGATTACGGTCCTGTTTCCTCAAAATCACAAGTACACAGAAGTATTGTCGTTCTCTCTACGGATCACAGGCAGCTAGTGGAGGAAAACCTAATGGAGGCTATGAGAATGAAATGCTGCAAGGATAGAATGGATGGAGGGGCTGCCATATCTATTTATAGCCTAATACACTTATTCCCCTTCTACCCCTAGATATATAGAGCGAACAGGCTAACCCTAGGGGTATTCCAGTCCAACTCTGTTAGGTCTTCATTTGACGGACACACGCCTTCCTCATCCTTCGCTTCGCGTCAACGCAAGCCTCAAGATGCCGCCACTTGTTGTCCCGTCGACCGCCACACCTTCCTCACCGATAACTTCACCGCAACGCAAGCCTCTCGGTGCCACCACGCGTCGATCGTTCCTTTTGGATCCTCCCCCGGTTTTGAGGCCGAAACCGGGAAACCTGTCCTCGGCTGAGTTTTGTGGCCCAAACTCAGAAATCCGCCAGTCCAGGTTTTGAGGCCCAAACCTGGAAAACCGTCCACCCAGAGTTTAAACTCGGAAAGCGTCGAGGGTAGTTTTTTTTAGGCTCAACTACCAAACCCGTGCCGTAGACGGAGTGTGGTTCGCACACCCCGACCACCGGCACTGATGTCGATGCATGTCCAGCCTCCACACCGAGCACAACGACTTCACCTTCCTTCTTTACTTGGCCGACGACACTTGCACCACACGCAAGCCCGTGTCCGACCTCCCGCCAAGTGCCACGATGCCATCGTCTTCCTCCCGACTCGGTCGATGCACCGCACATCCCCATGTGCTCTTGCTCGTCAATGCCAAGTGCCAGCTACCACAGCTGGTCCTCCGGCCTCCCGGTCCATCGGTCCAAGCCTCACGTCCGCCCTTCACCGCTCCCGGTCCATCGGCACGACCCGTCTCTACTTGACCTTCACCTCGCCATCGCCGCTGTCTCCGAGTTCCACACCTACACATTAACACAGCCAAAAAACACATGTTGCCACTCACCCCTTCCGGTGAGCCTGTTGACCGATCGCTCATCACTCAGGAAGGAACCACAAGGGCACATATCAACCTTGTGTTCGCAATTAAGATAACTATGGCACATAAGAGCTAAGTCGCTACTCTCTAAACTACTGAGCTATAGTATGAACTAATTACTTCTAACTAGAGAGCTACTACTAACCACTACAACTACACAAGTGCTCGAATATGAAAGTAAGCAAGTGATAGATATTGTTTACCAACGTCGACAAGAGATAACCAATCATAATATGAATACTATTGAACACCGGGAGATTTATCCAAAGAGGCAAGAGACACACGATTTTCACCTGAGGTTTAAGTGCTTGCCGGTACGCTAGTCCCCGTTGTGTCGACCACACACTTATTGGTGGTTCATCGGCTAATATGTGTTTAACAAACCGAGCCCAATAAATAGGCGCCACAAGAACCCACATTAGGGTGGGTAGCTTGATGATGACATCCTCCATTATTACCCACTGGCAAAGACGCAACAAAGATGGGCCAAGAGGCACAGTTGTAGTCGGGCGGCGACCGTGTGAGCCTCTCAATAATCCCAACTTGCTTAGCTTGGGAGGAGGAAGTCACCTTAAAAGGGAGAGCCACCCTTACCCTATCAGACTAGTATTTTAGGGAGATTGAGCCTTTCTCCGAGTGGGTGTACATAAGAACTGTTGGGGTTCGGGCAACCTTAATTTGTTGGGCCTCGGCCAACCCCACGCCTGGGATGGATGCATCATAGCTCAATGACACACGCCTCCTCCTCCTTCTCCTCCCGCGTTAGGGTTCCGACAAGCTCTTCCTCACTTCTTCCCAAATTTCAACGATGCTAGCAGGAAAGGTGGTTTCGGGAGCAAGGTCGACCATGCATTGGGGATGTGAGTAGGCGGTTTAGGGGCCCTGGCGGCAGTGGATGCTGACCGGACCAGGTCAGGGCAGGGGCGCCATAGCCAAGGCAGCAACGGCCATGACGGTACTAGCGGGGTCAGGGAAGGGTAAGAAGGTGGTTGTTGAAGTACCGAGAATGCACTAGCAAGGCGACCAGAGGGGGGTGAATGGGAGCCAACCAAAATTCTTTCGAATCTTTGGCCGAATGTCCCAAAATCAACCCTGAAAAGCTTCGACCGAAACCGTGATGCCCACGACCCTTGGAAGAGGGTGGATGATCCCTAGGATCACAGCGAGGCACCACAAAGAGATAGCGAACCAAATGCCAAAAGCGCCGGAGCAAGTTCAACCCTCAAAAACCAAGTCCCGAACGTAGATAGACGGCTACGTCGAGAAACTCCTAAATACCTATACTAACAAGTAGCAAAGATACCTAGAGAGGTTCCTTGATCAACTCTAGGTTCAAACGGGAAGTCCGGAAACCAAGTGAACAAGTCGGGAGAGCAAACGCACTAAACCGAAACACACAGCCGACTCCCGGACTGTCCGCCGGTACGGTCCCGGACTGTCCGGCTCAACCGCGAACTGTCCGCGGGGGGATGGCGGACTGTCCGCCGGCAAAAACCCCGAAACAGCACAGTTGCTGAAGTCTCCCTGCTCGGGCCCGGACTGTCCGCGCCTGTCAACGGCGGACTGTCCGCCGGTCACCCGAGGCAAACACAGTCAAGCTGCGCGACCACTGCTTGGTCGGAGCCCGATGCGCGGACTGTCCGACGTTCAAACCGCGGACTGTCCGCGGATGAACAGAGAGGGCGATTTCAGTCGCCTTCTCCCCAAATCTCTCCAAATTCGATCCAAATCAAAATCCCACGTTCCCAAACTTGGAGAACATGATCACGGGGTAGTTAGGAGACTATCCCCAAGAAATCATCCGCTCAAATCGATTCAATCACCGGGAAATCGAAAGGGGAAGATCAAGAACGAAAAAGCGCCACGAAAACGAAATCAACCCGATCTACTTGTTCGTGAGGAGTTAGATGAATTCCTTCGGTGGAAATGATCTCCTCACTGTAAAGAACAAGTTGGTTCAAATGGATTTCGCAAAGACGCAGTATGGAGAGAGATCGAGCGATGGGAAAAACGCGGAGAAATGAAGAACGCGAAGAACACGAACCAAAACGCGTATCAACACATCGATCTGCAACCGTGTGGCTACCACACGCTACAGCAGTGAGGTTACGGCCTCACTTCCTCAAAATCTCCAGTACACAGAGGTATGGTTCTCTGCGGATCTCAGCTAGCTACAGCAGGGGATTGGGAGAGCAGGAAACCCTAGAAGCAAAGAGCAAATGACTGAGATCGAATGGGAGGAGGGTGTCTCCCTCTACTTATCCTAATTTCTAATTCCTACTCTACCCCTCAACTAATTACAGAGTGAACCAGCTAAACCCTAGGGTTATTCTGGACCAACTCGGGTAGGTGGTGATCCGACGGCCACGCCCGCGCAACTGGTAGCGTTGCCTCGACGCAACCTCATCGATCGCCGCCACGTGCCGCCACCGCTCTGCTTGTCCTTTTCCTGGACGTCACACCCCCGGTTTTGTGGCCCAAACCGGGAAACCAGCCTTCACAGCCAACCCCCGGTTTTGAGGCCCAAACCGGGAAACCAGCCATCCAAGGCCTGAGTTTTGAGGCCCAAAGTCAGCAAACCCGCAGCACCCAGGTTTTGAGGCCCAAACCTGGAAACCGTCCACCCGATGGTTTTTCTCTGGCTCTACCACCAAACCGAAGCTGTAGAGGGGATGCACCGCTCGTGCACCCCGTCCACCGACACGTGTCCCCAAGTCCACGACTCAGGCAACACATGACCACAAGTCTTCGCTCGTCGCTGTCCCAGGCTGTCAGCCACCACAGCTGATCCTCGGGCCATCGGTCCCTCAGTCCAAGCCTCACGCCCGCCCTTCGCCACTCTCGGTCCATCGGCACGGCACGTCTCTACTTGACCTTCACCTTGCCTCTGATCACTGTATCCGTGCTCGACACCTGCACAACACAAGCCAAAGAACATGCGCATCATCCCAGTTGACAATCACTCATCACTCAGAGACTCGGCATACACCCATGTATCCGCAATCTCCCCCTTGATGAGTGCATTGTCAACTACCAACACAAATCATATCGAAACAGAAGAAGGAAGAAGGAAGGAGAGAGAACTTCGACCAAGTGACCCAAAAGCATAGCAAAGCCGAAGAAGGTCAAATGGAAAGAGCAAGACAACTTGGTCCCCAAAGACATGGGCAACGGCTCGACGCGACCAAGAAAGCAAAGCTAGCCCTCAAGAAGAGGTAGAACAGGCTCAACACCGCTAGCAAGAGAACTTGATACCAATTGAAGAATCAACTGAAAACCAAGCAAAATAGAGCTAGCCCTCAAGAAGAGGTAGAACAGGCTAAACACCGCTAGCAAGAGCAATCGACACTCAAGAATCAGAAGAGCTCGACACCAATTGAAAAATCGCTAATTGAAGATCTGAAAAGTGAATGCTAGTCCCTCAAGAAAGAGGTAAAAGGCTCAACACAACTAGCAGAAAGACGCTTCAAACCAATTGGAAATTTCAAAACTCATCATGAGCAAGCCTCCCCCTCCAATAGTGCACACAACCTCAGGGAACACATGATTTGTCAGTATTCTCTCCCCCTTAGTTGAAAATGCACTGATCAAGTAAGAACTCTCCCCCTTAGAAAATGCATATGAGTCAAAATGCAAGTTAGCAGCTTCAGGAGTATAATCAAGAGAGTGCAAAGATGCTCTACACAGTTCTGATCCGATGACTCATAAAATGCACAGAATGCTAGCAAAGGCATAAACTGATCACTAAATATGAAATATGAACATGAGAGCAAAAAGTGCAGTTTTCAGCCGAAAGGTATTCACCATCAAAATAGCACAAATCATGTATAGACAGGAAGTCAAACAAGTGCTAAACATGTATACAAGGTGAACTACCCCTAGCACAGTTCAATCATCATGCTATAGAATGAAACATAGACTTGTGTATCCAAATTTTATCGGAGTTGCAGCGGTTAAATTACACAAGTTTAAATTTCAGCATGTGATTGCGAGAGGTTGAAAGCTTGTTATTGCCTAACTTTCCAACTGTGCGAAGCCTATGCAGAAGCAATCAAAAGCTTAAAGCAACAGTTTCGGTCATGCACTACACAGCTCAAGTTTAACCCAAATAGCAATGAGAAACAGTCTGGAAACTGTGAGGTGCTAACAAGCAATCCCATCTCGATCTTTTCAATTCACTTAACTTGGTTCAGATTTTAAACAGAATATGAACATACCAAGCAAGTGAATGACTCAGAACTAGAGACATAGCAACCTAGCATATGTGAAAAGCATAAGTGACTTCGACACATTCTACACATGCTAGTTGCATATCTCAATGGTGAACATTTGCAAGTTTTAAGTTCATTAAGCAAATTCACCATTTATAAAATAGCTCCGCTCACAACATGTATCAGTGATCAGAAAGAGCATAAGCTACAACATCATCATAAAGCATCGGAGCAAAGACTACACAGAGCATAGTTACATTCTAAAGATTATACACATGAAGCTCTGAATGTAAGTATGCAAGATGAAATGCAAAGATGCATGAAGAAACCAATTGAAAGAAGTAAAACCAACTGAAAAACACAAAGTCAGTTTATAATACAAGAGCCAAAATGTTTCCCCCATCTAAAAGGGGAAACACACACCAAGCTCACCTCTCAACCGATTAAAAGTTGATTGGTCCAAAGGCTTGCTGAAAATATCAGCCAACTGTTGATGAGTATCGACATGGCGAAGGTCGATATCACCCTTCTCATAGTGGTCTCACATAAAATGAAAGTGCACATCAATGTGTTTGGTCTTCGAGTGCAGCACGGGGTTCTTAGCAACGCTAATCGCACTCGTGCTGTCACAAAGCAAAGGAACACGAGAAAAGCTCAGACCAAAATCACGCAAAGTGGCCATCATCTAGAGTAACTGGGAACAGCAGCTAGCCGCAGCAACATACTCAGCCTCCGTGGTAGACTGGGCGACACTAGACTGCTTGCGAGAAGACCACGATACAAGAGAAGAACCAATAAACTGGCAAGTCCCAGAAGTGGACTTGCGCTCAATCCGACAACCAGCAAAATCGGCATCGGAATAACCGCAAAGGGAGAGGGTGGAGGAAGCAGAATACCAAATCCCAAATTCAGGAGTGAAGGATAAGTACCTCATAATGCGCTTGACCGCCTGACGGTGAGAGGTGCGCGGCGACAACTGAAAACGCGCGCAAAGACACACCGCGAACTGAATGTCCGGGCGTGTCGCCGTCAGGTACAGCAGCGACCCGATCATACTCCGGTACTCCTTCTGGTCCACAGCTTCTCCATCCTTGTCCGCATCCAGGGCCATCGTGGTCGACATGGGTGTTGGAAGAGGCTTGGCCTCACCCATATCGAACTTCTTCAGAATATCTCTGGTATACTTACCCTGGTGCACGAACGTCCCTTCCCGGGATTGCTTGATTTGCAACCCGAGGAAAAACGTCAACTCCCCCATCATACTCATCTCGAACTCCCTGCTCATAGTATCTGCAAACTTGGCAACCAAAGCGTGAGAAGAACCACCGAAAATGATATCATCCACGTAAATTTGGACCAAGAGTGTATCAGTGCCTTGCTTGAGGAGAAAGAGCGTTTTATCCACACATCCCATTTTAAAACCCTTAGCAAGCAAAAAGGTTTTCAACCTATCATACCAGGCTCTAGGGGCTTGTTTCAAACCATACAAAGCTTTGTGAAGTTTAAAAACATGGTTTGGAAACTTGGGATTTTCGAAACCGGGGGGTTGTCTAACATACACCTCCTCTTCTATGTAGCCGTTTAAGAAGGCATTCTTAACATCCATTTGAAAAAGTTTGAAACCTTTGGATGCAGCAAAAGTCAAGAGTATCCTAATTGCCTCTAAACGAGCTACAGGAGCAAAAGTCTCCTCGTAGTCTATCCCCTCCTTCTGACTATACCCCTGGGCTACAAGTCTGGCCTTGTTTCTCACAACATGGCCATCTTCTCCCTGTTTGTTTTTGAAAACCAATTTTGTCCCAATAGGATGACACTCAGAGGGAGGAGAAACTAGAACCCAAACCCGATTTCTCTCAAAGTTCTCAAGCTCCTCATGCATGGCATTAACCCAATCCGGATCCATCAAAGCGTGTCCAACATCTCGGGGTTCAAAATCAGCAACAAATGCAGAATGAGCAAAGTGAGAGATTTGTTGTGACCTAGACCGAGTGACGCGTTCGCCGATGGTGCCGATCATCTGTTGAGGCAGGTGTTGGCGCTGGATGTGTCGTGGTGCCTCCCGGGCCGAAGTGGCCTCCCCCTCAATAGCAGCTGGTGCCTCCTCGGGTACAAAAGGTACCGCGCGAGGTGGCGTATCCCACGGCCCCCAAGAAGAAGAAGTGTCGGGGCCGTGAGTCGTGGTAGAAGTCGCTCCTTGCGGCACAGCAGGTGGAGGGGGTGCTGGATCATCTATACCTTCAGCACCCTCGTCCTCGTCATCAAAAAGAGGTTCTCCAACCTCATGATCACCTGCACGCTCAAAACGAGAAGAAGGACAAACCATGGTCTCGTCGAAGGTGACATCGGATGTCTCCATGACTCGGTTAGTGTCAAGGTTAAGTACGCGATAAGCACGAGTATGAGCGCCATAACCCAAAAACACACCGTCAGAAGAACGAGACTCAAACTTGTCCAAATTTCCCCTTTTGAGTATAAAACAGTGGCAACCAAAAACTCTAAAATAACTCACCTTGGGGAGTTTTCCAAAACGCAACTCATAAGAGGTCTTTTTCAAGAAAGCTCGAAGAAAAATGCGATCGGAAATATAGCATGCAGTGCTCATAGCTTCGGCCCAATATCGCCTAGGAGTCCTATGCTCATCAAGCATCGTCCTGGCCATTTCTTCAAGGGTCCGATTCTTCCTCTCTACAACACCATTTTGGGGCGGTGTGTAGGGAGAAGAAAACTGATGCTCCAAGCCCAAAGAGTTACAAAACTTCTCAAAATCCGAATTCTTGAATTCGGAACCATTATCACTCCTAATAGCTCGCATCGACTTCAAAGGGAACTCGTTCTGAAGATGCAAAATCAGATTGCGAGCAAAGGAGAAAGTCTCAGTTTTCTCAGCTAAAAAGAACACCCACTTATATCTCGAAAAGTCATCAACAACAACAAGCACATACCACTTCCCCCCAACCGAGCTCACCCGAGCCGGACCAACAAGGTCCATGTGCAAAAGCTCTCCAGGGCGCTTAGTCATGACCTGAGTCACCTGATGGTGGGGAGCGGCAACCATCTTCCCATGTCTACAAGAATGGCAAACAAGATCCTTCTCCATGGATAACTTGGGCAATCCTCGGATTAGGCCAAGTGAACTAAGTCTTGCAAGCAAGTCGAAGCTCAAATGTCATAGTCTCCTATGCCACTTCCAAAGATCAGAAGAAGAAGGTCCAACCACAAGACAACGAGAAATGCCAAAAGACTCCGAGAAATCCGCACGAAAGACTTTCCCAAAGGGCGAAATCCCACAAACAAGATTGCCCTGAGGATCCAAAATGCGACTGAGATTCGGTTTAAAATGAATCTCATAGTCCTCATCAAAAAGTTGCGAAACAGAAAGAAGGTTAAAATGCAAGTTAGAAACAAGAGCAACATCGCACAACACAAAGTGCTCATTAACTCACACCGACCCACGAGACAATACCTTACCTTTGCTATTGTCGCCGAAGGTGATAAACTCCTTTCCGGCGACCGGACTAAGACTGGAGAACCACTTGGCATTTCCGGTCATGTGCCTCAAACATCCGGAATCCACCAACCAAACGTTCTCCAATCGTTTTACCTATATCAATAAAAAGACATAGGGTGAGCATACGGGCCAACACTGGGGTTAGTGAAGTAAGGGGAATACCAGTGTTGGGTCGGCTACTCAAAAGAACGGTTAGCAGAAAAACCATTCCTAGCACGCCAACGAGAAGAGCGATCACCACGTTGAGGAAAACGTGGTCCGCTAAGGGAGGAGCGTCCATCGCGATACTCAAAACGCGGTGGGGGAAAACGCTCAACTACAAAGCCACCGCCACGGGGTCCATAGCCTACAACAGCAGGCTCCCGCCGGGCACGACCTCCATGCGGCCCAGGCCTAGGAACTTGAGGTTTTGGACCTCTAGGCCTAGCAGCTCTCCTCGGAGCTCTCCTCTGGACATTCGGCACATGTACATCATGGAAAGGACGGTACATGTCCGGGTTGTTCATCTCCCTTGCACGGCGCGCCTCTCTCTTGCGCCGAAAGCAAAACTCACTCAAGTGTCCATCTCTCCCACAATGCTCACAATGGTACCTCACCGCTCTCAAAGGGGGTTGTTGGTACTCACGGTAGTGGGTGTGGATCACTTTGCCCTTCTGTGGCAAAAGCTCCTCCTGAATGGGTGGTATGGTGTCAAGCTTGTTCTTGAGGTGGTTTGGTTTGGGAGCCCAAGATTGTTTCTTTGGTGGAGCTCTCGGAGGTTCAACAAAGACCCCATCCTTGGTGTTAGGCTTGAGAGGCTCTTTGGGTGGAATCTTGGTAAGCTTGGGAGTAGTGGTGGAGTTGGGCTTCTCACATGGGTCAAGACCACTCGACTCTCCAATCTTCCCAAAAGATGAAACATCAACACCCGGAGCAAAACCTACACCTGGACCTCCAGCAGCTCGCTTGAATTGGGAGATCATCATCCCGAGCTGTGGCTCACCGCTAGACACCCATGACAAGATGGTCCGAAGGTATGTGTTTTCTTCCTCGGTTTGCATCTTGTCATGCTTCACATTTGCGATCTCCATCTCCAAACCCTCGCAAAGAACACACCTAGTCACACATGTGCTACCTAAGTTGGCCTCTTCAAGAGACACAATCTTGGCATTCTTCTCTGCCAACTCAGATTGCAAGCCCGCACAGGACTTGCACGCACCCAACAGCGAAGATCTAGCCTTCAGCTCATCCACCTCTCCTACCAACGCAACATACTTACCTCTCAAAGTGAGAAGGTCAGTCATGTGCGTGGTGCACATCTCACACTCCTCCTCATCTGTGACAACCACGGTGGACTTGACAGATTCAAGTTCCTTCACCGTATCCTCCCATTTCTGCCTAAACTCCTTGCGCTCTCTAGCAGCACGCCTAAGCAACTCTGACTAAGGAGCGCGGCAGTAAGTTTCTCGACCTCAGCCTGGGAGGTGTCGTCGTCGTCGTCGTCGTTCCGAGGAGTCTCCAGCTCGCCATCGACCTCCTTGCCGAGGGCCATGGTGCAGAAGCCGTCATCGTCGGCGAAGAAGCAGAGGCTGTTCAGCTTGTCCTCGATCCTCTTCTTCTTCTCGGACTCGTCATCGCTGGAGGCAGCGGAGTCGTCATCCGAGTCGTCGACGTCGCTGAGCGTGGCGAAGAAAGCACGCTGCTCCGCCTGGGCCTTCTCCAAGTACTTGGTCTTGATGTACTCCTTGTCGAAGCCGCCCTTCCGCTTGTGCTTCGCGGGGACGTACTTCTCCTTGCGCTTGCCGGAGTCATACTTGTGCCCATGATCCGCCTTGTCAAAGGTCTGCTTGTTCTTCTTCAGGCAATTGGCGATGAAGTGGTTGGGGTCGCCGCACTCAAAGCATCCTGAGCGTCCTCCTCCGCGGCGACGGTTCATGCGGTTGTTGTGGAACCGCGAGAACCGGTTGGCGAGCAAAGCCAACTCGTCATCCCCAAAGAACTCCAACTGCTCCTCTGTAACAAAAAGAAGAGAGGAAAGTGCAAAGCCTCCAGAGGTGTTAGCAGAAGAGCCAGAAAGCAAAGCCATCGACGGGCCAGAAGGATTTTCATAAGAAGCCCTCGCCATGGCATCGATCTCACTGGACTTGAGCTTGCTAAAGAGCTCGTCGCACGTGAGGGTCTCATAGTTAGGCGATTCGATGATCGCCTGAACCTTGGAATCCCACACCGACCGATCGAGAGTATGCAAAAGCTTCAAAGCTCTCTCATGATCGTCGAAAGGAAACAGCTCCTTGTTAGCCCTCATCCTGTTGACAATCACCTGAAAGCGAGCGAATAAACTCTCTATGCTCTCGCCAGGCATATGTCGAAAGTTCTCGTACTCTCGCTTGTGCGACTCGTAGAGACGGGTTTTGACTTGAGAGGTTCCCTCATGGAAACGCATGAGGGATGCCCAAATCTCCCGAGCCGTAGCAAGGTGAGAAACGCGATCAAACTCCGTCATGCTCAAGCATGAGAAAAGAGCATTACGGGCTCGGCTATTGGCATCGTGATCATCGATCTGACGCTGAGTCACACGAGCAGCCAAGACCACGTAATCAGCAGAGTTGCAAATATCCCAAATGGAAGCACCCATACTCTGCAGAAAGGCCGACATGCGTATCTTCCAATACGCATAGTTCGTCCCATCAAAGAACAACGGTTTGCCCACGCCGCGATCCATGTCGCCTTCTGTGGATCTGGAACCGGCTAAGGTGGAAGATCCTTAACCCGCTCCGATACCAATTGAAGGACCGAGAATGCACTAGCAAGGCGACCAGACGGGGGGTGAATGGGAGCCAACAAAAATTCTTTCAAATCTTTGGCCGAATGTCCCAAAATCAACCCCGAAAAGCTTCGACCGAAACCGTGATGCCCACGACCCTTGGAAGAGGGTGGATGATCCCTAGGATCACATCGAGGCACCACAAAGAGATAGCGAACCAAATGCCAAAAGCGCCGGAGCAAGTCCAACCCTCAAAAACCAAGTCCCGAACGTAGATAGACGGCTACGTCGAGAAACTCCTAAATACCTATGCTAACAAGTAGCAAAGATACCTAGAGAGGTTCCTTGATCAACTCTAGGTTCAAACGGGAAGTCCGGAAACCAAGCGAACAAGTCGGGAGAGAAAACGCACTAAACCGAAACACACAGCCGAATCCCAGACTGTCCGCCAGTACGGTCCCGGACTGTCCGGCTCAACCGCGGACTGTCCGCGGGGGGATGGCGGACTGTCCACCGGCAAAAACCCCAAAACAGCACAGTTGCTGAAGTCTCCCTGCTCGGGCCCGGACTGTCCGCGCCTGTCAACGGCCCGAGGCAAACACAGTCAAGCCGCGCGACCACTGCTTGGTCGGAGCCCGACGCGCGGACTGTCCGCCGTTCAAATCGCTCAAATCGATTCAATCACCGGGAAATCGAAAGGGGAAGATCAAGAACGAAAAAGCGCCACGAAAACAAAATCAACCCGATCTACTTGTTCATGAAGAGTTAGATGAATTCCTTCGGTGGAAATTATCTCCTCACTGTAAAGAACAAGTTGGTTCAAACGGATTTCGCAAAGACGCAGTATGGAGAGAGATCGAGCGATGGGAAAAACGCGGAGAAATGAAGAACGCGAAGAACACGAACCAAAACGCGTATCAACACATCGATCTGCAACCGTGTGGCTACCACACGCTACAACAGTGAGGTTACGGCCTCACTTCCTCAAAATCTCCAATACACAGAGGTATGGTTCTCTGCGGATCTCAGCTAGCTACAGCAGGGGATTGGGAGAGCAGGAAACCCTAGAAGCAAAGAGCAAATGACTGAGATCGAATGGGAGGAGGGTGTCTCCCTCTACTTATCCTAATTTCTAATTCCTACTCTACCCCTCAACTAATTACAGAGCGAACCAGCTAAACCCTAGGGTTATTCTGGACCAACTCGGGTAGGTGGTGATCCGACGGCCACGCCCGCGCAACTGGTAGCGTTGCCTCGACGCAACCTCATCGATCGCCGCCACGTGCCGCCACCGCTCTGCTTGTCCTTTTCCTGGACGTCACACCCCCGGTTTTGTGGCCCAAACCGGGAAACCAGCCTTCACAGCCAACCCCCGGTTTTGAGGCCCAAACCGGGAAACCAGCCATCCAAGGCCTGAGTTTTGAGGCCCAAACTCAGCAAACCCGCAGCACCCAGGTTTTGAGGCCCAAACCTGGAAACCGTCCTCAGCCCGAGTTTTGTGGCCAAACTCGGAAACCATCCGCGCCCAGGTTTTGAGGCCCAAACCTGGAAACCGTCCACCCGATGGTTTTTCTCTGGCTCTACCACCAAACCGAAGCTGTAGAGGGGATGCACCGCTCGTGCACCTCGTACACCGACACGTGTCCCTAAGTCCACGACTCAGGCAACACATGACCGCAAGTCTTCGCTCGTCGCTGTCCCAGGCTGTCAGCCACCACAGCTGATCCTCGGACCACCGGTCCCTCAGTCCAAGCCTCACGTCCGCCCTTCGCCACTCTCGGTTCATCGGCACGGCACGTCTCTACTTGACCTTCACCTTGCGTCTGATCACTGTATCCGTGCTTGACACCTGCACAACACAAGCCAAAGAACATGCTTATCATCCCAGTTGACAATCACTCAGAGACTCGGCATACACCCATGTATCCGCAGTTGTGGCCGCGGAGCTCCACCCTAGCTCGCCCAGTGGGGCAGTGGGCCGTGGCAGGGGCGAGGACGAGGGCAAGCCTGCATGCAAACGACACAAGGAAGAAGAAAGCTCTCGACGCCAACAACGTGCAGGAGGAAGAACAAAGCACAACTGCCATTAGATGTAGATCATGTGGTTCAGATTGTTTGACTGACACTTGAAACAAATTTCAGTCACCTGCCTAATATATAAAACCGAGATAAGAGCGTTTTTTTAACATTTTCCATCAGCAACCGGTTCTCTTTGAGAATACATAGACTGGCACGTACTGTCTTTATTGATGGGCAGTTATACTTGATCGGATGGCACAACAACTTGAAGTGAATTATTAAAAAGATACATGGAAATAATCATCTAATGAGGCAGTTTCAAACAATTGTAGCTCTTAACAGCAGGTCCGTTTTCCTTCTCGCAGTCATTCCCATAGTTTCAGTCATATCCATTTCACTCGGACGAATGTTATCTGGCAGGCTCCACTCAAAATAGAACAGAAGGTTTGCGAGAGCAATCTCGAGATTGCTGAGCCCAAATGACATCCCAGGGCACATTCGCCTTCCGGCTCCAAAGGGTGTGAAGTCGAAGTCATTTCCTTTGAAGTCTCTTGTGTCACTCTCAAACCTTTCTGGCTTGAACTCCTCTGGTTCCTCCCAGCATTGCGTGTCCCTTGAGATCGTCCACACATTCACGAGCACCATAGCACCCTTAGGCACATCGTAGCCTAGGATGTTGCATGTTTCCATGCACTCCCTCCCTCGGTATCAGCAGTGGACCAGGAGGGTGCAGCCGTAGGGTTTCTTTGACGACCCAGTGTAGGTAGCTTAATTCGCTCAATCTCTCTTCTGTGACCTTCATACCGGACATGAAAACTCCCCTTACCTCAGCTTGTGCCCTAGCCATCACATGAGGGTTTCTCATCAACTCTGACATGGCCCATTGCAGTGTTGTTGCAGCAGTTTCAGTCCCCGCCGAGAAAAGATCCTACATTTCGATCCAAGCAGTTAAATTTAAATAAAAACTGAAAGCTGTAGGGAAAAGGGGAGTTTCAGTCCGTTTGGTTGAGCTGTTGGGAAAAACTGACGTGGGCTGTAAGCTGTAGAAAAGCTGTTATGGGCTGTGAGTTGTAGAAAAACTGAAAGATATTTGATTAAACAAGTATAAAATATATTTTCTAGCTTTACTTTTTTATAAAATAATTATAAAAAAGTTTTTTATAAAATAATTATAATTTTTTTTTTATTTTATTTATTTTGAAAAGCAAAAAGCCAAAAGCTAAAATAGAATCAAAGTAGCTTTCAAAAATATACTAGAAAAAATACCTGCTTCTGAAAAAGAGCCTCTAGCAGCAATCCCTTTGGTTTAGCTTTTGACTTTTGGGGCCAAAAGCCAAAGTCAAAAGCCCAACCAAATGGATCCATATATACCCTGAGTATATATATATATATATATGTGTGTGTGTGTTTTGTTTTATCTTGGAACGAAGATAAATCACTACGCGAGATTAATTCTTTGCCGAGTGCTTGAGGCACTCGGTAAAGCATTAAATACAATCGGCAAAGGCTTTGTCGAGTGTCACACTCGGCAAAGAAAAGCACTCGACAAAGAAAAAAAAACAAAAAAATCCAAAAGAATAGATAATTTTTTTATTTAATCGGGGGAGGGGCACACTAGGCAGCGCCCACCCATCTCCCTTGAAATCGTAAGTCGTGATAAAGAAAAGCACTCGACAAAGAAAAAAAAACAAAAAAATCCAAAAGAATAGATAATTTTTTTATTTAATCGGGGGAGGGGCACACTAGGCAGCGCCCACCCATCTCCCTTGAAATCGTAAGTCGTGATAAAGAAAAGCACTCGACAAAGAAAAAAAAACAAAAAATATCCAAAAGAATAGATAATTTTTTTATTTAATCGGGGGAGGGGCACACTAGGCAGCGCCCACCCATCTCCCTTGAAATCGTAAGTCGTGATATTTTTCACACAATTTTGTTAGCAGGATTCGAACTCACGACCTCTCGCTCGTGCGAAACTTTCTCTACCATTACAATACGCACTCGCATACGTTCCATCTCCGTTTCAGTTCCCCGTATATTATACTAAACCGAGTGTAACTTGCTTATTTAAGGTCCTAAACGAATTTAAATCAAAAGGTTGTCAATCATAAAAGTTTTTTAACTTTTTGAGATCTACAACTTTTATTTTTGTAGTTTTTCCATCCGAGGTCGTTTATAAAAAATTGAATTTTAAATTTGACAATTTGAAACGTAGTTTTAATTGACAAGATGATTTCAAATCAAAAAGTTGTCAACTCCAAAGTTTCATAACTTTTGGAGATCTACAACTTTCATTTTGGCAATTTCTCCATCTGAGATATTTTAAAAAATTCAAATTTCAAAAGTTTTAAATTCAAATACAATTTTGCAAGACAAGATGATTTCAAATCAAAAAGTTATCAACTACAAAGTTTCATAACTTTTTGAGATTTACAACTTTTATTTTGGTCATTTCTCTATCCGAAATATTTTGAAAAATTCGAATTTTAAATTTTTCAAATTCGAACGTAGTTTTGCATAACTAGATGACTTCAAATTAAAAAGTTATCAACTACAAACTTTCATAACTTGTCAAGATGTACAAAGTTTATTTTAGTTGTTTGACTATTTATGCATCCGACATTGTGGTTCTAATATTATTCACAAACATTATATATCACTCTTGTAGTTTCATAAACTACCAGAGAGATATGTAAGATTTGTGAACAAATTTATTTTAAGTTTGTCAAATGAAGAAATCACCAAAACAAAAATTGTTCATCTTGATAAGTTAAACAACTTTGTAGTTGAAAACGTTTTCATTTGGATTAATTTACTGCTTCAAAATATGATTTGAAAATTGGCTTTCCGAGTGTCAAAAGAAAACACTCGGCAAAGAGCTCTTTGCCGAGTGAAAAAAAAACAATCAGCAAAGAAATTCTTTGCCGAGTGCAAAAAAAAAAACACTCGGCAATGAATTTCTTTGCCGAGTGTTTTTTGGCACTCGGCAAAGAAAATCTTTGTCGAGTGTTTTTTTGGGAGTGTTTTTATTTGGCACTCGATAAAGAAGTTTTTTGTCGAGTATCTGAGGAAAAACACTCGGCAAAGTACGAGGCACTCAGCAAAGATTGGTTTTCCGTAGTGAATAAAGATATATAATGTACACATAGCTGCATGCAAGAACTTACAAAGATGATGGCTTTTATCGTGGCCATAGTAAGATGCTGAGATGAGCCTTGGCTTTGAATCCTCAGGAGGACATCAATCAGATCTTCCTGAAATTCTTCCACATGTGACTTTCTTCTTTCCATATGCTCATTCACGATACCATCCAAAAACCTGAACAATCCCTCTTGATATACGCCTCCGCCTGACGTGCAGTCCAGCTTAGAGCGCCAGCAATCCACGACGACGGGAACAAATCAGCAAGGCTGCCACCGCCGGCCAACCGGACGCCTTCGTCAACGAGGCGCAGCAGCCGCAGCGCATCACGATCGTCCAGGCGTCTCCCCGTGATCGCATGCACCGTCGTGTCCGCCAGGTACGCCGTGATGAGCTCGCTGAGATTGACGAGCGTACCAGCCGACCCTGCCGCCGTCGACGAGACGGCCGCGACGAGTCGCGCCGCCTCCTCCTCCCGGACAGGCCGGAAGGACCTGACGCGGCCGGCGCTCAGCAGCTCCTGCACGCAGATCTTGCGGACCTGGCGCCAGTGGTCACCGTACGGGGTGAACGCGATGCCCTGGCCCTGCATGGAGAGGGTCCTGACCGTCGTGTTCTGGTGCCTCGTGGCGAACACCGCGTCGTGCGTCTTCGTCACCTCCCTGGCGGCCTCGCGGGAGGACACGACGACGACCGGGACCTCGCTGAACTTGAGGAGCATGAGAGGGCCGTAGCGGCGTGAGAGGCTGCGCAGTGAACGGTGTGGGAGTGTGCGAACAAGGTGGTGGAGGCTGCCAATCACAGGGAGCTGCCACGGGCCTGGTGGCAGCCGTAGGCCACGATGGCCGGAGCGTGCTATGTAATAACATTTTGTTAGGTATAGGAAACCAAGGAGCAGGCAACAGTAGCACACGGACGCGGTATCCATGGTGGCCTTTGTGGATTTCAAGACCCGAGTGCCTTCGGGTATGTATATATAGATTTCCAAGACCCGAGTGCTTAAGCTTAATTAGCAGAGTGCCTCAGTCCTAATTAAATTTTTCTGCAAGATTTATTATCCTCGAAATCTAGCCTACAAGAGATTTTTTTTTTTTGACGAAACTGAAGAGGTCACTGACCCCTACAGGCATTTATTAAAAAAAGCCAAGAAACAACAACGAAAGTTTAGACCAGCAAAGACTAGCAAGAGCCCAAAAGCTTCACGAAACAAAGAAAAAAAGAAAGAAAATGAAACTAAAAAGCAAAATTATAACAGATTTTGGATCTATAGATCAAAAGTATGCGCAAATTTGGTCCTCGCCCTCAAGGAAAGGATTTTCAATTCCTTCTAAAACGAAGCTTTGGTTGCACGAACACTCGGCTGCTTGTTTTTAAACATGATGTCATTGCGAGCATTCTAGATCGCCCATCACATGAGTATTATCAACATTAAGAACATGGGTGTGTGATTGAGCTCTGATTTGATCCACTGCCACTACACCACAACACTAATATAGCGTCACATGTGTTGTTATAAATATACTGCTACCGTTGAACCGTTGGTCGGTATAGTTGTCCCGCAGATTAGGTGTCGGTAAATACGTTTTTTGCGTTAATCTATTGGTTGGTACAAATATTTACATATAGAGTCAACCCATCGGTAGGGATAGATAACCAAATAGGACGAACCATCGGTCGGTATAGAGTCGTGCCTATGGTGCCCTCTAAAACAAAAAAAAGGACTCGTTAGCGGGAAACTTAAAAGGTAAAAAGGCTCGTTCGTGGCACAATTGTTAGGCCCAAATACCACACACAAGTCCAAACCCTAACTCTTTATCGCTTGAGTCTTCAGCCTTAGCCGTCATCCTCGTCACAGCCGCCTCCCACGCTAGTCTCACACCCACCAAAGCGCTTAGACACAAGCCCAAATCCATCACCACCGCCGTCCAATTCTGGCACCGCGTGGTTCGCATCATTCGCGAGCCCTGTGTGGCCGCCCAGATCCGCAGATTGAGGAGCAGCAGACTCCAGATTGAGGAGCAGCAGACTATATGCCATCCGGTTATTGGTCGGTATTTCTTTAACATTTCGTCAGACTATCGATCGCTAAAAGTATGTCGGTCGCTATAGCCTATCTCGACCCCACTTTCAGCGATTGCATATAAGTGTCGGCATAGATCTATATCGACGATCCTTTGTCGCTATATCCACCTATGCCGACAGAGGGGGCGTCGCTATTATGGGGTTGTGGTGTAGTGTGCCGAGAAGATGTTATCAATCTTCTGAATTGAGATGCCAACTGAATGCCCGCAGTGCTTAGCAAAGAAACAATCCAGGAAGAGATGTTCCACTGTTTCTTCTATATTTAATTGACACAATACACAATTTTAAGACTCCAAATGCATGTTCTTTGTCTTGAGAGTATCACATGTGGAGATATTTGGGGTTGTAAGCATTGTGCGCGTGACAACGTACACGAAACCTTCTTAATTTTTTACCTCCACATGTTGAGATGTTTGGGTTTATAAGCATCATGTGTGACAACATCCGCGAACCTTCTCAATTTTTTACCACAGCCTCCACATGAGATATCATGACACCTCGACAAGTTTAATGATTTTCGGACTTCATTTGCATTATATATATATATATATATATATATATAAATTTAAAACAATTTGCCTGCAAGTTCGTGGTCATGTTTCGTAAAGTAGATGTGCGAAAGTTCGGGTACCCATGGATACGACCTCAAATTACACTCAATCACATGTATATCAATTTTCAGTTCATAGAATTGCATTATTCGATGAACATGCAGTTCAAATTTGCATTTTCTGGAAAAATTCAATGAAATAAAATAAATTGAAGAAATATAACAAAAAATCTTACAAATTTGTAAAATTTGAACAAGTAGGCTAAAGGAATGTCAACAACACTATACAGGCGGTTCTACACTCATTTCTACATGCGTTTTTTCGAACCGCCTGCGCTGAGGGCCAGTAGAAATAGGATCACAGCACAGACGGTTGCTTGTGAACCGCCTGTGGAAATCCAGGCGGTTGACATAGCGAACCGCCTGTGTTAAAAATTTCTGAAACAACCCGAAAATAAATAGGAAAAAATATTTTAATTAGGGGGAGGACTCCACCGCCCAGCGCCCACCCGTCTCCGTCGAAGTCGCAAGTCGCGGCATTTTTAGCGCAAAATTCGTGGCTAACACGGCCGGTGGGATTCGAACCCACAACCTCGGGTTCACGCGAAGCCTCCTCAACCACTACACCACACACTTATATGTGTTCATATACCTTTTGGTTCCCCACATATTATACAAACCCGAGTGTAATTTGCTTGTTTGTGGTTCTAAACGATTTCAAATTAAAAAGTTGTCAAATACAAAGTTTCATAACTTTTCGAGACGAACAACTTTTGTATTGGTCATTTCTCCATCCGAGGTTGTTTACAAAATTTAAATTTCAAATTTAAGACCATTCAAACATATTTTTCATTGACAAGATGTCTTCAAATTAAAAAGTTGTAATTTATAAAGTTTCATAACTTTTCGAGACAAACAACTTTTATTTTGGGTGTTTTCTCATCCAAGATTGTTTGAAAAAATCGAATTTTAAAAAACACATGTATTTCTACAGGCGGCTGTGTTAACAAACCGCCTATAGAAATGGATTTCTACAGGCGGTTCTAGACTTGAGGCCCACCGTTTTATTTCTACAGACGCGTGGTAACTAAAACCGCCAGTAAAAAAAGAAGACGCTAAAAAAAATAATCTTTCTACTAGTGTGTAGGGAGTAAATAAAAAAGTTTGGTGCCAAAAAAAAAAATTAAAAATTTGTTGAGTGGCCTACCAAGCGACACCCGACAAAGTTTTTTCAAAAAAATAAAAAGGAAAAAGGCACTTTGCTGAGTGCCCAGTGACGTGGCACTCGGCAAAGCTTTTGAAGAAACAAAATAAAAAAGCTTTTTCAGAAAAAATAAAAAAGAAAAAATAAAAAAGAAAATGCTTTTGTCGAGTGCCTAGTGACGCGGCACTTTGGCAAAGCTTTTCCAGAAAATATAAAAAAGAAAAAAAGAACTTTGCCTAGTGCCTATTTACATGGCACTCGACAAAGCATTTTCTTTTAAAAAAGAAAAAAGCACTTTGCCGAGCGCCCACGGACGTGGCACTCGGCACAAAATCTTTGTTGAGTGTCATCGTGATCTGGCACTCGGCAACATTATCTTTTTTAAAAAAGTGTCTTCGCCGACTACCGGATCGAGTAGCTAGGCCGCGGACTTAGACGTCATGAAAGGAACAAGATGCCCAAGAGGGGGGTGAATTGGACTTTTCTAAAACTTCTTGCAAGAATAAAACCTATCAAGCCTCAATTAACCCCCTAGTGCCTAGAAGTGTGTTTCTCTTTATTCTACCGCACAAAAGACAAGTCTATGCCACTCCTACTCTAGCAAAGCAATTCAATATAGAATGAACAAGTAGTAATGCGAAATTGAATTGCTTGAATGTAAATGCGTAAGTAAAAGAGTAGAGATGACTCGACGATCTTTTTGCCGAGGTATCGAGGTGTCGGCACACCCCCTAGTCCTCGTTGGAGCACCCGCGCAAGGGTATCGCTCCCGGTTGATCCGCGCAAGGATCAAGTGCTCACTACGAGCTGATTCTTCGCCACTCCGGCCCGGTGAATCGCTCACTACCGGTTACAAGCTTGCTTGGGTCATCCACAATGCCACGGGATGCTCTCCAAGCTTCACGATCGCCACCAAGCCGTCTAGGTGATGCCGATCACCAATAGTAACAAGCTAGAACTCTCACTTGACCAACACAAGGCCAAAGAGATGGATGGATGCACACTTGCTACTCAATTCTCACTAGGAGGTGTCTAATTCTCACAATTAGCAAATCACTCAACCTCACTAGGGCTCTTGCACTCACTCACAATCACAAGGTGTTTCTCAGCTGATGGAAGTGGCAAGAACACTCAAATGGATGGAGAGAAGGAAGTATATATACTCCCCCAACCGGCCATCTCAAAACAGCACAAGACAGGCATTCTGCGGGGGCATCGGACGCGCCGATGCCTAGCATCGGACGCTCCGATGACCTCGTCCAACGGTCTACTGTACCTTCTTGTCATACTGTTTAAAGGGATATCGGACGCTGGGCAGCGTCCGATGCCACCACATCGGACGGGTCCGATGTGGATTTACCCTCTCTGGAACCTTTCTGCATGGCCATCGGACGCTGGCCCTCAGCGTCCGATGCCAGCGTCCGATGCGGCCTCCAGTTCACGCCCACGTGAACAGTGGCACGGGCGCGTCCGATGTG
This sequence comes from Coix lacryma-jobi var. lacryma-jobi, assembly GCA_009763385.1. Lineage (NCBI taxonomy): Eukaryota > Viridiplantae > Streptophyta > Magnoliopsida > Poales > Poaceae > Coix > Coix lacryma-jobi. The sequence continues at coordinate 116,200,615 of CM019829.1, forward strand.
AACACATCGGCGCGTCTGATGCCACGGACCAGACTAAACCCTAGTCGGGGTGAGCATCGGACGCGTCCGATGCCCACCTAGCCAGCGTCCGATGCCCGTAACAAGGGCAGACTTAACTCGGATCGCGACGCGGCCTAAACGACTTTTGATCCTCTCGACTTAAGGCATCTCTCTGAGCTACCTAGGGCTATGAAATAACTTGTGTGCACCACACCTACCTCAATAGACTCATCTAGGTCAAGCTAATCATTCACGCTCCCCTTTATAGTACGGCCAAAGAAAAAACAAAGACCTAAGACTACCTAAGTGTCCTCCAACACCATATGACACTTAGCCTAGTCTACCACCGTCTTCGTCGTCCATCCTTTGAAAACCGAAACGATATCCATCGCCAGGGGACATGAACTCCATATGCTCGTATCGTCGCCATTACCGTGACCTAACTCATCTCTGTTTCTGCAAAACACACGTTAGTCACAGTAATCTTGTGTTTCATCCAATCACCGAAACCACTAGGGGCCAAGATGCGTTCAATCTCCCCCTTTTTGGTGATTGATGACAACACGAGATCGAGTATAGAGAGAAGAGGTTTTTAAATCATGACATGTATGAACTTGCAATGAATAAGAGAAAATGATTAGGGGCAAGTTCAAAACATGTCATGCCATCATCCTGCACTCAACAAGTTAGAGTGAAAATCATGTGCAAGAGTAAAAGAGCTCATGTACATAGACAAGTGAGAATTAAGCGCAAGTAAATGAGCGAAATGAAATGACATGTCATATATGATAACATAGTGAGCACATACATGTCATAAGATCCATGGCATAAGTATATAACATAAATATGCACAAAAGAAGCGATAAGTAAAGAGCGTATGTGAACATAACACAACATAAGACATCGAAACCCTCTCACATCGCTCCCCCTATCGCTATACTCGGCCACTCTCCCCCTTTGGCATCAAGCGCCAAACTAAGCGTCGGAGGGCGGAGGTGGTGCAGACGAGTCAGGAGCAGTCTCCGGAGTACGCTGAGAGAACTCAAACTGCTGAAGGTACTCCTCGGAGTCTGCAGAAGTAGTGCCGGTAGCCTGCTGACCCTCTGGAGCTGGAAGCGGTGGTGAAGCGGTCCGGGTCGGCTCTGGCACTGACTGCTCTGGATGCGCAACCTGCTCAGTCTCTGTCTGTTCTGTCTCTATCGCAGTCTCAGTCTGTGTAGCTGTAGCCGCCTGAGCCTCGGAGTGCGGAAGCTCTGGAATCGAAGATAGCTCAGGCTGTGCTGCCGTGGTAGTCTCAGACCGGACTGGCTCGGTCTGCTCAGAGGACGCAACAGAGCTCGGTAGGGTCTCTGTGGTGGAGGTCACAGGGGCCGTCGACGTCAGAACTGGGTCCGGAAGGTCTGGAGTTGGAAACCCAGTGAGCTCGCTGAAGGTGGCGGACGAGTCTCGAGTCACCGACGTAGTCGTCGTAAACAGAGACTCTGTCGGCCTAGGAGTGAAGCCGGTCTGCAGAGGACTGAAAACAGGAGCTCCTCCAGGCAGAGTGGTGAAGGCTGTGAACTGGGAGGAGCTCTGGCCAAAACACGGTAGTTGCTGAAACTGTGGCGACTGACCAAACTGCTGCTGCGGAGGTACTGGTGGTTGCCACTGGATCTGGTGCTGAGGAGGGGGCTGCTCCCACTGCCACTGGGGAGGTCCGCTGGCTAGTCGCTCCATGAAGCTGAGCGTCTGCTGCTGTAAAGCCATCATCTGGCGCTGAAGTGCATTAGACCTCTCTTGTGCCTGCTGCTGTGCGAGGGCCTGAGCCTGGGCCAACCTCTGCTGCTCCTGAGCGAGCCTCTGGACGTCCTGAGTGACTGTCCTCTGCTGCTCCTCCATCCGTGCGAGAATAGCAAGTAGAGCAGGATTGGAGGAAGCAGTACCTCTGGATCCGGCCTCAGTGTCGTGAGCGCGTGGCTGGTAGCGAGGCGGGAGCTGGTAATCCTCATCTGAGCTATCTGTGGGGTCCTCTGCAACGTAAGTGCCTCCGCCCTCGAGCTCTGCTAGCTCCTGCTCTGCAAGTGCACGGACGGCCTCGTCCTGCTCCTGGAGTGACTCTGGAACCTCCGGCCTCTGGCGCGAGCTGGACGGGGCGTCCTGCTGCTGCTGCCTGCGGTCCCGGCCGTGTCCCAATAGTTGACTCATGTTGTACTCGGGGAACACGGTCGCGGACCCAGTGAGGGACTGACTGGGGTGCGAGTCTGTAGTAGCAGCCACCTTCCACAGAATGTAGGAGATCCAATGTGCATAAGGAAGCTGCCTGCGGGCCTTGATGCCCTCTGCTACTGTATCCTCCATCTCACACAAAATCACGTCCCAGACGTCAAAGTCCTGCAGTCTGACCAGGTAAGCAAGTAACCAAAGCTGAAGACGAGACAGACCCTCGCGGAAACCAACCCTAGGAAGCAAGGTCCGCCTAAGAACCTCGTTGAGGATCCGAGTCGAAGGGGTGAGATCCCTAGGCGAGCGACTCGAACCCTCACCGAAGGGCTCAGTGAAGCAGGGGCGGACCAGGTCTGTCGACGGCTGGGCACCACCGTGAGGGCGGTGGGGTGGCTCCGTACGGTCGTAGCACAGGTCGTGGATCCGGATCTGTGAGTGTCGCAGTCCAAACCAATCCCGGATCTCTGACGAAAAGAGCCTGTAGTGCTCCCCCTCAAAAGCAAACTCAATAGTCTCGCGGTCCGGGTGCACCCAAAGTGACGCGTAGAACTGGAACACCCAATCCTCGATGTACGAGCCAGACCGCCCCAGAAGGTCAGGTAGACCAGGTAGATAGGTGAGCATGGGGCGAATCTGCTCTCCGGCTGCTGTAACCACTGCCTCCAGGGGACAGACACGCTGCGAACGCAAGGAGATACCGGCGTTCCTATAACCTCTATAGAAGTCCTCCTGGAGCACGGTGAAGAAGTCCGGACTGGCCTGCTCCTGCCTCTCTCTGGGAAACCACTGCTCCACTGGAACTAGTCTGAGTGCCTGAATCTGTGAGCAGGTGGCCGCACGGACGTCCAGTCGCGGGATCGGCGGGGGCTCCCCGCAGAGGGACATCGGGCCGGGGTGGCACTGCTGTCCTGCGACGCGTGGACCGACGCCAGGGAACCTCCTCAGGAACCTCCTCCTCTGCCTCTGCCTCGGGAGCCTCTGCCTCAGGTGCCTCTGCTGTCTCGGCCTCTGCCTGGCCCTACCCTGAGCTCTCGGGCTCTACGCCTGGTGAAGTGAACGTCGTCCAACGACCGGCGGCCATGAGCGTGCCAGTCGCCGAGCCATGTCGACGCTCCACCTCCTCAACTGCTCTGCGCTGGTCGGGGGACAACTGGTCCTCAATCCTGAGTCTGCCCGCACTGCCTCCCTGCTCTGCTCGCTCTGCTGCATCGGCCACTGCCTGTGCCTGAGCTGCCTCTCGCTCCTGACGGGTGCGCTTCCGGCGCGTGATCAACTTCGCCTTCCCTGGCCGCTGACCGGGAGGGGGACGAGGAGGGGAGTCCCCTGGGCCACCACCGACGTTCTTGCAGCGCGGCATGGCTGACAAGAACGAGGAGCACTGCTCTGAAGAAGCTCTGAACTGCCGGGACTGCCGCTGAAAAATGCAAACAACCTGACAACCCAACTGACGCTGAAAGCTCGGTCAAAGAAACTCCCCCTGACACTGAGAACCTCTGCCGCTGTCACTCGCGAGGCTTGGCCTCGATCCGTACCCGCGGGCTTGGCCCCGGGTTAACTGTCACTGCTCACTGACAACTGACGGGCTGACAACTGCCACGGACTTTGACTCGCTGCGAGAATAGATAGGATATATAAGAAACATATAATCTAGTGATAAGAGATCCTATCGAAAGCAAAGCAATTGGATAAGAGATAGAAGATGGCTTTGCTACCTGACGATCGATGAAACCGAACACGAGAGGAGATGAGGATCGACGTCCGGGCACCCACATGTGACACCAAAGGAGACTGCAAAATTTTGGAGGCAAAACGGGGTCAAATCAGGATGGAACGACCATTGAGACATTTTGTCGAGCACCTTGGGAGCATGGGTTATGGAGGTGGGTGGAGATGCTCACTTAGGGGATTTGAAAGCCGGGGAAGGTCGCCGGAGAGGTGAAGGAGCGCGAGGAAGACGTTCTCCGGCGAATACCCGAACGCTGGCGAGCTCCGGCGATGAGGCGGGGCTCCGGCTAGACTCCGACGAAGGCGCGCGCGCGAGTGCGAGGAAGCTGCGGGGCAGGCGGCGGCTGGCGAGGAGATGCACGGCCGCGGCGGAGCAAGAGCGGCCGGCGGCGAGGGCTCAGGAGGGTGTGTCACGGTGGCGCTAGGGTTAGGGTGGGGGCTCGACAGATCGAGCACGAGCGGGTGAGCGCGAGGAAGAAGACAACGAATGGGATGACGTGTGGGACCCAGATGTCAATAGAAGACTTGACCGCACCGCTTAAAGAGGCATCGGACGCGCCGATGATTACGCATCGGACGCTCCGATGCCGGTCCAGAGAGCTCCAGACACGCTCATTGCGCATCGGACGCGTCCTATGCCTCGGCATCGGACGCTGGGCAGCGTCCGATGGAGCATCGGACGCTCCGATGATAATACATCGGACGCTACCCTGACACTGTTTCAGCCGGAGCTGTCTACAGTGCAGGGCATCGGACGCTGGGGGAGCGTCCGATGCAGCGTCCGATGCCGCATTTTTAGTAGTTTTGAAGATTTCTGTTGCGGCTCCCTCTCCCAACCAAGTTCCAACTCAAATAAGAGGCAAATAAACACCATTTGGAACATAGTATGAGCATCCTCTCATAAGCCCTCAATTTTATAAATATTTTGCCATAGGCTACATAACATTTTTTAGATAAAATAGGCGATAAAAACTCGAGGAGACAACATATGGCCACCAAAACTAGGGGTCTTAACCATTAGGAGCCTCAAATGCTCCCCCTAGCGGTGGACGAACACAGCGGTTGCTCAAAACAAAACCAAAAAGAAACGACAAAGCAACAACCATGCATATGCAATGCAATACGGAATTTGAATCTAGGTTTCTTGTCAAGTTTGCTCATGGGTAAGCTTCTTCACACGCTTTTAAGGGCGGTTATCTTAACCACGTCTGACAAGCCTATGTGCATAGCATAAATTGAACATGGCATATGATACAATGCAATGCAAAAACAACCCCCTTTCACCTTTTGACAAAGTTACTTAGATCAAGCACATTAAGCTCACTTCGCAATCTACAAAGGGTGTTCTCATCTAGGGGTTTTGTGAAGATATCCGCCAATTGATCTTCAGTTCTAACTTCCTCTAAGGATATATCTTTCTTGGAAACATGATCTCTAAGGAAGTGATGGCGAATATCTATGTGCTTTGTGCGAGAGTGTTGAACCGGGTTGTTAGCAAACTTAACCGCGCTCTCATTGTCACACAACAAAGGTACCCTTTCTAGAACTACACCATAGTCTAAAAGGGTTTATTTCATGTATAGGATTTGTGCACCACAAGCACCCGCAGCTATGTATTCCGCCTCGGCAGTAGACAAGGCCACACTATTTTGCTTTTTAGAACTCCATGAGACTAGTGATCTCCCAATCAAATGGCACCCTCCGGATGTGCTTTTTCTTTCTATTTTGCAACCCGCGTAATCCGAATCGGAATACCCAACGAGTTGGAAGTTAGCTCCTTTGGGATACCAAAGGCCAATGCTTGGGGTGTGCTTTAGGTACCTAAGGATTCTCTTCACTGCTATGAGATGTGATTCCCTAGGATCGGCTTGAAAACGAGCACACATGCACACACTAAACATGATATCGGGCCTAGATGCGGTCAAATATAACAAGCTACCAATCATAGAACGGTAGAGAGTTTGGTCAACCGGGTTACCTCCCACATCTAGGTCGAGATGTCCATTTGTTGGCATTGGAGTCTTGATAAGCTTGCAATCATCCATGTTGAAGCGCTTGAGGAGGTCTTTTGTATACTTCTCTTGAGATATGAAAGTCCCCTCCTTCAATTGCTTGACTTGGAAGCCTAGGAAGAATGTGAGCTCTCCAATCATGGACATTTCGAACTCCTTCGACATCAAGTCACCAAATTCCTTGCAATATGCTTCATTTGTTGACCCGAAGATGATATCATCAACGTAGACTTGACAAATGAAGATCTCTCCATCAAGTTTCTTGGTGAATAGTGTGGTGTCAACCATCCCAATGGTGAAGCCCTTCTCAATGAGGAAGTCCCGGAGGCGCTCGTACCATGCTCTTGGGGCTTGCTTGAGCCCATATAGCGCCTTGGACAACCTATAAACATGATTAGGATATCTAGGGTCTTCAAACCCGGGAGGTTGATCAACATAGACTAGTTCATTTATGAAGCCATTTAAAAATGCACTTTTCACATCCATTTGATATAATTTAATGTCATGATGTGATGCATATGCAAGGAGGATACGAATGGCTTCGAGTCTTGCAACCGGTGCAAAGGTCTCTCCAAAATCCAAACCTTCAACTTGAGAGAACCCCTTTGCTACTAGCCTTGCCTTGTTTCTAACAACCTTGCCTTGATCATCTTGCTTGTTCCTAAACACCCATTTTGTTCCAATGACTCTTGCACCTTTGGGTCGCTCTTCAAGTGTCCAAACTTGGTTGCGGATGAAGTTGTTTAATTCTTCATGCATAGCATTCACCCAATCCGGATCACCTAGAGCTTCATCTATAATGGTAGGCTCAACAAGAGACACAAAGGAGTGATGTTCAATATATAAAACAAGTTTTTGAGATTGAGTCATTACACCCCTTGTTGGACTCCCTATGATGAGATCTTGAGGATGAGCTTGTAGTAGAGGAGTAGTCCTTTGATCAACCACTTTAGGGGCCGCTTGTGGAGCATCAACATCTTGAGCTTGTACCACCATTTGATCATGGGAGACATGAGTATCTTCAAATGGATCTCTCCCTTCTTTGTCATCAACATGTGGTACATTGGATGAGGATGGCTTGTCTATGACTTGCACATCATCATCATCATCTTTAGGCTTGATGGCTCCAACCGGCATGTTCTTCATGGCTTCCCTCAATGGTTCATCACCTACATCATCAAGATTTTCATGCTCTCCTTGAGAGCCATTAGATTCATTGAATTCCACATCATATGTTTCTTCTACCATCCCAGTGGCATGGTTGAATACTCGATATGCTTTGGACTTCAATGAGTAACCAACAAGAAAACCAATATCACATCGGCGTTGAAACTTCCCTAGGTGTTGGCGCTTCTTGTAGATGTAGCATTTGCACCCAAACACTCTAAAGAATGATATATCCGACTTCTTGTTGTTGAGTAGCTCATAGGGGGTCCTGCCAAGGAGACGATGGGGGAACAACCGGTTTGATGCATAGCAAGAGGTGTTGATTGCTTCCGCCCAAAATCTTTCCGGTGTAGTGTACTCATCTAACATAGTCCTTGCTAGAGTGATTAGTGTTCGGTTCTTCCTCTCAACTACCCCATTTTGTTGTGGTGTATATGTTGCGGAGACTTCATGCTTGATCCCAACTTCATCACAATATTGCTCAATGTGGGTGTTGTCGAACTCTCTTCCATTGTCACTTCTTATCTTCTTGATCTTCAAGTCAAACTCATTTTGGGCTCTCTTGGCAAACTTCTTGAATGAAGTGGTTGCTTCGGATTTGTCATGAAGGAAGAATACCCAAGTGTATCTAGAGTAGTCATCAACAATCACTAGGCAATAGAGATTTCCACCCAAGCTAGCATATGTTGTTGGTCCAAATAGATCCATGTGAAGTAGCTCTAACTCTCTTGAAGTTGACACAAAGGCTTTGGTTGGATGAGTGTTTGCAACTTGCTTGCCGGCTTGACATGCACTACACAATTTGTCCTTCTCAAATTTGACATCCTTCAAGCCCCTAACCAAATCCTTCTTCAAATAGCTTGTTGAGAGTGTTCATTCCAACATGTGCTAATCTTCTATGCCATAGCCATCCAAGTGATTGCTTAGTGAACAAGCATGTCTTCAAGTTGGCATCTTCAGAGGTGAAATCCACTAGATAGAGATTGTTGTATCTAAAGCCTTTGAATATCACTTTATCATCTTTCTTGGTTACAACCACTTCCTTGTCGGTGAACAAACATTGAAAGCCAAGATCACATAGTTGCCCAACGGATAGCAAGTTGAAGCTCAATGATGCAACTAGTAGCACATTGGAGATGGTATGATCATTTGATATAGCCACTTTGCCCAATCCCTTGATATTGCCCTTTGAGTTGTCACCAAATGTTATCTTCTCTTGGTCATTGACATTCTCTTCTAGTGAGGTGAACATCCGGGGATCACCGTTCATATGTTGTGTGCAACCACTATCAATCACCCAATGAGATCCACCGGTCTTGTAGTTCACCTACACACATAAGAAATCAAGCTTGAGCTTTTGGGACCCAAACTTGTTGCGGTCCCTTAACCTTCTCTACTAGTGACTTTGCAACCCAAATTTGCTTTGGCCTATTCTTGTTAGGAGGCCCCATGAACATGACTTTCATATTGCCACTAGAGTCTTGTCTAAGCATGTAGTGAGCATTGAAAGCAAAGGGCCTAGCATGCTTGGGCAAGGGTGTAGGTTTAGGCTCTTCACAATTATGAGCAAAGTGTCCTTCCTTTCCACACTCATAGCATCTTCCAATCTTCTTCTTCTTCGGCTTTGTGATGCTCTTTCGTTGCTTCATCTTCTCCTCAAGGAATCCAATGCCATTTCTATTTGTCTTCATGACCGTGTTCATGAGTAGCTCACTTTGAAGACATTGTCCCTTGGTGAATTTCTTCAACCCGGTGGTGAGGTGCTCCTTCTCTTTCTTGAGCTTGTCATTCTCTTGTTGGAGCTCTAATTGAGATGGTGTCATCTTGTAATCTCTCTCCATCTACAATCTCTTGTTCTCTTCTTTTAGCATGTCAAGCTCAAGTGTCATGCTATACTCATCATCTTGGGTCTCAACAATGACTTGCTTTGTGGTTGCAAGCTTCTCTAGATCAACTTTGAGCTTTGCATTCTCATTCTTGATCTTGATATAATCATCATAGTGATCGGCCACAACCACATTCTTGCCCTTGCCACTAGCTCTTTGCTCATTATGCTCACTAACCAAGTCCTCACAAGATGTTGCTATGTCACACTTAACAACAAGGTTAGGAGCATCAAGTGTCTCATGTGAAAGCATATCATAAGCAACGGTGAGAGTATCATAATCTACTTTCACTTGAGTGTATTGTTCTTTGAGCAATTGATAACTAGTGGTAAAGTCACTATGCACCTAATCAAGTTTCTCATTTTTAGCTTTGAGCTCTTTGTTAGAGGACTTGAGCTCCTTGATAGTGCATGACATAGTAGCAAGTTCATTTTTTAGCTCATCACTAGCATGAGTAGCATGATCACATTTTTCAACAAGAGATTCATTTTCATCAACAAGCTTTTCATTTTTAGCTCTAGTCTTTCTTATGATTTTAGAGTAGTCATTTAGCAATTTGACAAGTTCATCATAAGTGGGAGCCTCAAATTCACCATCACTATCACTATCACTAGAGTCATCATCGTTTTGTACCTTCCGGTCACCCTTGGCCATAAGGCATAGGTGTGTAGATGATGATGGCGACGGTGGTGGTGGTGGTGGTGTAGAGGAGCCAATGACTAGAGCGGCCACCTTCTCCTTCTCATCATCACTATCTTCATTTGATAAGCCACCGGAGGAATCAATGTCGGTGAGCCAATCACCAACAATGTAAGCCTTTCCACCTTTCTTGTGGTATTGCTTCTTCTTCTTGCCATCCTTCTTGTAGTAGGGCTTTTCATCCTTCTTCTCATCTTCACTTGATGAGTCATACTTCTTGCCCTTGTTCTTGTTCTTGTAGCTCTCTTTCTTGGGCTTGGTGCATTGATGAGCAAGATGGCCAAGCTCACCGCAATTGTAGCAATCCATTTCGGAGATTGGCCTCCACTTGCTACTTGTGAAGAACTTCTTCTTTCTTGAGTCAAAGTTGACTCCATTCTTGTGAAGCTTCTTCAACATCTTGGTGGTCCTTCTCACCATGAGAGCAATGTTGGAATCATCTTCTTCATCACTTGTGCTCTCATGATGCACCACAATAGCCTTGGACTTGCCCTTCTTGTCATGGCTAGCTTTGAAGGCCAAGTCCTTCTTCTTGTCGGTGGAGGAGCCACCACTTGGTGTGATGTGCATGTACATCTCATGCGCATTGATCTTTCCCAAGATTTGCGTTGGTGTAGCAGTGGAAAGATCACCTTGATGTAGCACCGTCACAATGTGTCCATACTTCTCAATTGGAAGGACACAAAGAATCTTCCTCACAACATCGGATGGTTGCATTTGTGTGAGGCCAAGTCCATTGAGTTCTTCTACAAGAACATTCAAGCGTAAGTACATTTCATTTGCACTTTCATTAGCATGCATATCAAATGAATGAAGCTTTTGCATAACTAAATGATATCTCTCCTCACGCTCACTCTTGGTCCCCTCATGGAGAGCACAAATGTTATCCCATAGATCATGGGCATTCTTGTGGTTCCGGACGCGGTTAAACACATCCTTGCAAATGCCTCTAAAAAGAATGTTTTTGGCCTTTGCATTCCACTTCTCATTTTCTTCCTCATGTGGCGTGAGGCTAGTGCCCTCCTTGGGTTTGGGGAACCCGGTTATGGCGGCATCGCGGCATTTCACATCAACCGCTTCTAGGTACGACTCCATACGAATTTTCCAATATGGAAAGTCGTCTCCCTCGAACATGGGAGATGGTCCATCACCTCCGGACATCTTAACTCTAGGCGGTTAAGCCTAAATCGAGAGCACGAGGCTCCGATACCAATTGAAAGGATCAAGATGCCCAAGAGGGGGGGGGGTGAATTGGGCTTTTCTAAAACTTCTTGCAAGAATAAAACCTATCAAGCCTCAATTAACCCCCTAGTGCCTAGAAGTGTGTTTCTCTTTATTCTACCGCACAAAAGACAAGTCTATGCCACTCCTACTCTAGCAAAACAATTCAATATAGAATGAACAACAAGTAGTAATGCGAAATAGAATTGCTTGAATGTAAATGCGTAAGTAAAAGAGTAGAGATGACTCGACGATCTTTTTGCCGAGGTATCGAGGTGTCGGCACACCCCCCTAGTCCTCGTTGGAGCACCCGCGCAAGGGTATCGTTCCCCCTTGATCCGCGCAAGGATCAAGTGCTCACTACGAGCTGATTCTTCGCCACTCCGGCCCGGTGAATCGCTCACTACTGGTTACAAGCTTGCTTGGGTCATCCACAATGCCACTGGATGCTCTCCAAGCTTCATGATCGCCACCAAGCCGTCTAGGTGATACCGATCACCAAGAGTAACAAGCTAGAACTCTCACTTGACCAACACAAGGCCAAAGAGATGGATGGATGCACACTTGCTACTCAATTCTCACTAGGAGCTGTCTAATTCTCACAATTAGCAAATCACTCAACCTCACTAGGGCTCTTGCACTCACTCACACTCACAAGGTGTTTCTCAGCTGATGGAAGTGGCAAGAACACTCAAATGGATGGAGGGAAGGAAGTATGTATACTCCCCCAACCGGCCATCCAAAAACAGCACAAGACAGGCATTCTGCGGGGGCATCGGACGCGCCGATGCCTAGCATCGGACACTCCGATGACCTCGTCCAACGGTCTACTGTACCTTCTTGTCAGACTGTTTAAAGGGACATCGGACGCTAGGTAGCGTCCGATGCCACCACATCGGACGCGTCCGATGTGGATTTACCCTCTCTGGAACCTCTTTGCATGGCCATCGGACGCTGGCCCTCAGCGTCCGATGTCAGCGTCCGATGCGGCCTCCAGTTCACGCCCACGTGAACAGTGGCACGGGCGCGTCCGATGTGAACACATCGGCGCGTCCGATGCCACGCACCAGACTAAACCCTAGTCGGGGTGAGCATCGGACGCGTCCGATGCCCACCTGGCCAGCGTCCGATGCCCGTAACAAGGGCAGACTTAACTCGGATCGCGACGCGGCCTAAACGACTTTTGATCCTCTTGACTTAAGGCATCTGTTGACACTCCTTAATGGATTCACTCTAAGAATGAGTCACATAAAATAATAAACTAGTGAAAGCACAAAAGAGTGTACGGGACACTACTAACTCCACTTAACGTCAAGTTGTCATCCCCAACATGAAGCTAGCAATGTAATTATATCAGGGCACTGAATTTTAGAGATAGATATTTACTCGCAAGCGCACAGATAAACATACCCGTTGTAGAGCATTTCACCCAAGCTAGTCTCAGGTATCGTTATTTATATTTTAGCCTAGAGACTAATCAATTCAATATATGATGGTATTATAAGGACTAAACAGTATTTAATATGGCACACACTTATAGTAAGACTGATAACACACTAACTACTATGAACAGGAATCGGGTATAGAGTAAAGGATATGGTAAATAATTGATAAAGGATAACAGAGATCAGATCAATCAAGGATAAACTTAGAACAGTACTGCCTAGCAAGATGATGATTAGAACAGGTATTAATAAGGAACATCCCTAAGTTATTCTAATTACAAGTCATAGCATACATTGATTAGTGCAATTATATTTGGCAATCATTGGCTAGGTCACATCATATTTATAATCAAGAGGCAACTCCATAGCTAAGGTGTTAAGCAAAGTAACCCTTAAACCATGAGTTAACTGAGCCATACTGAACACTATATTCGGGAGGTGGAATACAGAGGACTCAACAGGTCTGTCACACCCGCGATCTACCACTCTATCCGGAACATAGGACGCATTCGCAGATAAATAATGTATAGGCACCATGCCTACACAGCATTCATCAATCACCCGTTGTACTTTAAGATGAGCGTTATACGAACATGAGTATAAACATAAAGATGAACTATCTATGCCAAATATATAATCAAAGCAGACTATAAGCATTATAACTAAGAATATAATCATTGATGTCTTAATCATATCAATTGTATTGCTATCTAGAACACAATAATGAACAATAAGGTGAATTAGATCATCGAGAAGAACTAAAGTACGAACTAGAACATTAACTAGAACAAGATTATGAACTAGAAGATGAACTAGACGATGAACATGAACTAGACGATGAACTAGAACATAAACAATGAAGAACAATGATGAACTAGAAGAGCAATTATGAAATAGATCCATAATGTTAATACAAGAGAGAAGATCTTGGGTTTACCGAGCCTTCTCGTGACTAGATCAGGAATCCAAGCGAAGCTTGCCTCCTCTAATCCTATTATATCTACTAATCTAGGTGGATGTAGTCCTAAAGCTTCCGATTGATCTCCTTCTGGTTGGTCTAACCCTGATGAATGAATTGCCTGAAACCCTATTGCCTAGAGAGGGGGGTCAGGGGTCTGTTTATATAGCCCTGGGCGATGCATCGGGGCCCTTGGATTAAACCGACTTGAGGTACGGTCGAGATGCATCCTGGAGGTCGGTGGAAGTAGCTTGCAGAGGACGGAAGCGTGGGGGCTCCCTGGCCGAACGACCGGTGGGCCCTATGGGACCGATCGGTCCCACAGGTCGGCCTCTGGTGGTGTCCTTCCTTGTGGTGTCTTCTTACGTCCTCTGGAGTCTTCTAGAAGTATCCCGACGTGGCGGTTGCGTTATCTCCCGACGGTTTCCTTCTATGGGAAGCTATTGGTGCTAATTTCCTGGTTTAGTCCCTGCAGAATCATAACTCACCAAAACTCATGGAATATTGTCAGTTGAAACCCTAAACCTTTGTTGGTGATCATATTCTTGCCCTTTTCATATTTATTTATCTCTTAATTATGGTAGTTAACCAGTGTCAACAATTCCCCCAAGCTTACCTTTTGCTAGTCCCTTAGCAAACACTTCATGATGAATCTGGAACTGTCACTATGCCTCCACATATGTTAAAACAAAAATCTTCCTTGGTTTAGAGTTAACTATTCTGACTTTCTCATATTACCTTTAACCATGGAGCTTTTGCCTTCACCTGGGTCTTTAAACAATTGAAAGACAGAACAATCAAGTTAAGCACTGTATCTCTAACTCTTTGATCAACCTTTATTCTGGAGTTTTTATATATTTTCAAATGAAAATCAGAGATTCCTTTGTATGATACTCTCAAATCGCTCTTTTATATTTTATGATTCCTCACTGATGCACTTTTCCTTCTTTCTATGGATAAATATCTGGAGCTTTAAGAAGTGAAAAACATATCTTACCAAGTCAAAGTTCAAAGTTTAGGAAGAAAGATGTCATACTCATAGATCAAGATCTTAGAAAATTTGAAATTTGTCATCTCTTGCTGGCATATTGTAATTAGAGGAACCATGGGCTATCATTCTTTTTCTCATACTTTTATCATAACTTTCTTCTTTTTTTTCTTTGAGGTAGTCGGACACTTGTCCCTTTTTATTTCCTCCTTTTATATTTTTACATAGCCCATGCCTCTAACACAATACTACTTCGGAAGAGTGAATCTTTTAATAAAGCATTCTTGATCTCTAGAGCATGATAAATTTCTCAACCATAACTAAAAACTTAGAACAAAGCAAGTAGCCTTATCTTAAAATCATATTAATGGCTCTGGGTAGGAAATCATGTTATGTCATACAGGATCTCATCATGTGTTTTTTAATCTTTTCAAAATGTAAATCTCCAGAACTCTAGTATCTCTAGGAATTAGATAAACAGCAGCTCAAACCTTTTTATGTCATATCTCACAATTATCTAGATTTTAGATCAAGCATTTGCCATCCATAGGTTTTAGGTTCAGAGTTTATTCAGAACAACTTTGTCTAAAACTCAAGAAAATTTAAGTTTAAACACTAGGTACTAAAAAGGAATTATAGCAGAGCAATCGTTTATTATTTTTATTATGAGCAAAATTAATCTTTTATCCACCTAGACATTTATTCATTATATAATCTCTTTATTTGGTTTTGTAATAGTTATTTATCTTTTTAGGAATTTCTATATATTTATTGACCTGATCTAACTAAATTGAACTAATAGATAAAAAACAATGATACTTATCGTGGTAACTGAGGGTGCTTTCCCCCAAGCTGGATCTTGACTTATTCTTTTTCTCCAGAAGTCGAGTAGACCGTTAATGATTTCTTGAGTCATTCTCTTCTTCTCTTCCTGCTGAATTCAAAGGTAGACAACACAACTAGTGGAACTTGATTAAAGGTTAGTGATAAATATTCCTCTATTTGTCTAGTTGTTTTAAAGCTCTTAAGATTATTTATGTTCTTTCTCTCCACTAAGCAGAGTTTCAGCAGTGTCTCTTTTAGGTTTTAATGGTGAGCCTTCATGTGCCCATATATTTTTGTTGTTTCGAATTTATTTATGAAAAACTTAAGAGGTTAGAGATACTTATGTGGATACATGGGGGTGCCTTCCCCCAAGCTAAATGTTGACGTAGTCACTTTGTAATGTAGCAGACTGACAATGGATATGTCCTTCCTCTATTAGAGCTTCGATTGATGTTGATGTTGTTAAGACAGTGCTCAAATAGTGGATGGAGCATTCACTTGTTCATTAGCTTTTCTTGGCCTTTTAAATCCTGTGAAACTCAAATAGACAACAGAACTTGTGGAACAGATTAAGCATTAGCGATTGGCCACTCTAGCCTTCGTTGTTTAGAATTTCAGTAAGATCTCTTTCTCAATATTTATATATTTTATATATTTTTTTTATAATGCAAGAGAAAAATGTAACAGGATGCAATGCAGAAGTAAATATGCAAATGTATATATATTATTTTTATTTTTTATGCCTCCACGGAAAGTGTACTCCATGGGGCTTAGAGTTTCCATATTTTTTTATTTTGCTTCCTAATGCAAATATAATTGCTTAAAAAGTAAATATGATGCTAATAGTAAATGATCATGTTTTATCTAATTATGCAGTGATAAGTTTAATGCTAATGATTATGGATAACTACCGAGTTACCTTCCGGCGAGGATTCGACGTTTATAGTCTATCGAACAAGACTCCTTGTATGCTCTTTATTCTTCCTTAGGTGTATCAGCGGATCCTGAGAAGGACCTCGATGATTGCACATCAGTAGAACTCTCTTTCCTTCTCCATACTTGCTTGACTGGTGGACTTATCTCCTTTACTTCTTCGTCCTTCGTTTCCTTCAATGGGACATCTTCACTCCTGGTAACTTCTCCTTCATAGTCAGCCCATCCATCCTTGATTTGTCGTCTCTTGTTGTGTTGGGATGTGCGGCGTCTCCGCCTTGAGTGGTTCTTCTTTTCCTGTACATTAGTGGCATAACTATTGAAGTAACAGCGTACCTTCTCTCTGAAGAACTGGAAGTGGATCTCTCCAGATCTCATGTAGATGATGGCACCAGTGGTGTTGAGGAAGGGTCTTCCTAGGATGATGTGAATGTCGTCTTCTTTTCCCATGTCTAGTACTAAGAAGTCGGTGGGAACATAGTGGTCTTTAATTTGGATCATCACGTCTTTTATCATTCCCTCCGGAAATCGATAAGTTTGGTCCGCCATCTGCAGCTGCACATATGTCGAATACATAGGTCTATTTTTATATAAGTGTTCATATGTTACCTTTGACATTATATTGACACTTGAGCCAATGTCACAAAACGTCTTGTGGAATGTACTTCCTTCGATCTTGCAATCGATGGTGGGTATGCCTGGGTCATCTCTCTTAGCGAGGAATGGTGATGCAAGAAGGTGGTCGTATTCTGTTTGGACAGAGTTGACCATCCATACTGTGTCTTGATGTGGTTGTGTAGCCTTGTTCTTCCTTCTTCTGTTTCTATTCTTCTTCTTTGATGATATGATGTTTGTATCTTCATAGGGCATCTGAGGGTGGACTTTGGTAGTGAGTGTACGGCTCTTGAAGCTGAATCTCTCTTTGTTGCCTGTGATTGTGAAACAGATCTTGGCGATGTCCGCGTAGATGATGGCTTTGGTTGAGCTTAGAAATGGACGTCCAAGAATGATGGGTGCTCTTTTGTCTCCACCTGTTTCAATGATCATAAAGTCTGCACACACATACGAGCGTCCCATTCGTACACAGATGTCTTCTAGAATTC
Organism: Coix lacryma-jobi var. lacryma-jobi; assembly: GCA_009763385.1. Lineage (NCBI taxonomy): Eukaryota > Viridiplantae > Streptophyta > Magnoliopsida > Poales > Poaceae > Coix > Coix lacryma-jobi. The sequence goes on from CM019829.1 coordinate 116,217,779, forward strand.
CCAATGGGTAGCACAGTGTCTGATCTGCAAGCTGCAAACACATGGTTGTATATAATAGAGGTGCACCATGTATTTGTTCGTATATTACCCTTGGCATAATATTGACGCTTGCTCCAAGGTCACAGACTGCTTCTTCAAAACTGTGAGGTCCAATATGAATTGGAATCACAGGTCTTCCTGGATCTCCTTTCTTTGAGGCAATGGAGTCATCCATCCATTCCCTCGAAGGTCTAGGTATGGGGTGTCCTGCATCAAAGATGTCTACAAGATTTGCAGTTTCTAGCGCTTTTGGACTTCCTGGAATCTTACCGTTTTCAGTCATAAGGACTGAAGCTACTAACTGAGATAACTGAGATTCTATCATCTTATTAAAGCTATGCTGATTCTTTATGGCAGAAGTAAAGCTATCCATTCTAGTATTAATATTTTCAAGTAGTTTATCATTGGAAGCTATCTTCTTAGACATATTATCAATAATTTTATTTTGATTAGATATCATCTCTCTCAAAGGTGGTTGATTAAAAGTATTACCTTGGTAGTTACCTGAGTAGTTACCTGAGTAATTAGGCCTTGATTGCTGGTTCCATCCTTGAGCTTGTTGAGGACGATAGTTGGTGTTGTTGTTGATGTTCTTCGCATCCTCTTGAATCTCAGGGCAATTGCTCCCTGAATGACCAGTGCCTCCACACTCTTCACATGTCATGCGAGATTCGTAGATTTGCTTGACGTCTTCTCTCTTGGGAGTGTGTTCATCAAACTTCTTCATGAGTAGGTCAAGTTTGGCAGACAGCATGTCTACTTCCTTTAGTTGATGTATTCCTCCCCTCTTGCGTGGCTGAGAGCGTTCCTCATTCCATCCTTGGTTCGAGGCCATCTTCTCTATGAGTGTAGTTGCATTGTTGATTGTGAGTGATAAGAATGATCCTCCAGCAGCGGCATCTACATTCTCACGGGTACTTGAAGTGAGCCTGTGAGAAAAGGTCTGCATGAGTAGCCAATTCTCCATCCCGTGGTGAGGGCATTCTGATATGTAGTCTTGAAAGCGTTCCCAAGCTTCTGGCATTGATTCTTCATGTTGTTGTTGGAAAGTTGAAATCTTGGCACGGAGGGCATTCGTCTTGCCCACTGGAAAGAACTTTGCTAGGAAGGCAGTTGAACAGATCGCCCACGAGGTGTTTTTATCTTTGTTGGCGTAAAACCATTGTTTTGCTTTTCCCAAGAGTGAGAATGGGAACAAGCGAAGTAGAATGGCGTCCCTTTCGACTCCTTTGATGGTGAAAGTGCTACAAATCTCCAGAAAGTGTTGGAGATGAGCGCTTGCGTCTTCATGTGCCTTTCCGCAAAACTGATTAGCTTGCACCATGTTGATCAAAGCTGGCTTGAGTTCAAATCCGTTGTCCCCCACATTGACTGTTGGTCCAGTCCTGATGTTGGCAGTGGTTGGTGCAGAGAACTCACGGAGTGTCTTGTCGGCCATGGTGTCCAACACTGGTGTTAAGCTTCTTCTTATCTGGCTAACTTCTGGTAGTGGTGCTGAGGGTCTCTTAAGTTTGCGTCTAGTTTTCCTTAGTAAAGCTTCGGGATCCTCAGTGTAGTTGTTCGGAAGTTGGAAACCAGTCATACATCACCCTGCATAAGATATAAAAGATAAACAAAAGCCAGGGTAAGTCTGTAAAAGTAAATAATTAGTGCATTATCACATGTGTGTAAGTAAAATGATATGTTCTAGCTACCGTTTTAAATGCTGTTAATGCAATATCCTTATCAATGTTTATAAAGATTTTAATGAAAAACCCTAGCTACCGTTATAACGGCGCCAGAAATGCTTGTTGACACTCCTTAATGGATTCACTCTAAGAATGAGTCACATAAAATAATAAACTAGTGAAAGCACAAAAGAGTGTACGGGACACTACTAACTCCACTTAACGCCAAGTTGTCATCCCCAACATGAAGCTAGCAATGTAATTATATCAGGGCACTGGATTTTAGAGATAGATATTTACCCGCAAGCGCACAGATAAACATACCCGTTGTAGAGCATTTCACCCAAGCTAGTCTCAGGTATCGTTATTTATATTTTAGCCTAGAGACTAATCAATTCAAGATATGATGGTATTATAAGGACTAAACAGTATTTAATATGGCACACACTTATAGTAAGACTGATAACACACTAGCTACTATGAACAGGAATGGGTACAGAGTAAAGGATATGGTAAATAATTGATAAAGGATAATAGAGATCAGATCAATCAAGGATAAACTTAGAACAGTACTGCCTAGCAAGATGATGATTAGAACAGGTATTAATAAGGAACATCCCTAAGTTATTCTAATTACAAGTCATAGCATACATTGATTAGTGCAATTATATTTGGCAATCATTGTCTAGGTCACATCATATTTATAATCAAGAGGCAACTCCATAGCTAAGGTGTTAAGCAAAGTAACCCTTAAACCATGAGTTAACTGAGCCATACTGAACACTATATTCGGGAGGTGGAATACAGAGGACTCAACAGGTCTGTCACACCCGCGATCTACCACTCTATCCGGAACATAGGACGCATTCGCAGATAAATAATGTATAGGCACCATGCCTACACAGCATTCATCACTCACCCGTTGTACTTTAAGATGAGCGTTATACGAACATGAGTATAAACATAAAGATGAACTATCTATGCCAAATATATAATCAAAGCAGACTATAAGCATTATAACTAAGAATATAATCATTGATGTCTTAATCATATCAATTGTATTGCTATCTAGAACACAATAATGAACAATAAGGTGAATTAGATCATCGAGAAGAACTAAAGTACGAACTAGAACATTAACTAGAACAAGATTATGAACTAGAAGATGAACTAGACGATGAACATGAACTAGACGATGAACTAGAACATAAACAATGAAGAACAATGATGAACTAGAAGAGCAATTATGAAATAGATCGATAATGTTAATACAAGAGAGAAGATCTTGGGTTTACCGAGCCTTCTCGTGACTAGATCAGGAATCCAAGCGAAGCTTGCCTCCTCTAATCCTATTCTATCTACTAATCTAGGTGGATGTAGTCCTAAAGCTTCTGATTGATCTCCTTCTGGTTGGTCTAACCCTGATGAATGAATTTCCTGAAACCCTATTGCCTAGAGAGGGGGGTCAGGGGTCTATTTATATAGCCCTGGGCGATGATTCGTGGCCCTTGGATCAAACCGACTTGAGGTACGGTCGAGATGCATCCTGGAGGTCGATGGAAGTAGCTTGCAGAGGACGGAAGCGTGGGGGCTCCCTGGCCGACCGACCGGTGGGCCCTGTGGGATCGGTCGGTCCCATAGGTCAGCCTCTGGTGGTGTCCTTCCTTGTGGTGTCTTCTTACATCCTCTGGAGTCTTCTAGAAGTATCCCGACGTGGCGGTTGCGTTATCTCCCAACGGTTTCCTTCTATGGGAAGCTATTGGTGCTAATTTCCTAGTTTAGTCCCTGCAGAATCATAACTCACCAAAACTCATGGAATATTGTCAGTTGAAACCCTAAACCTTTGTTGGTGATCATATTCTTGCCCTTTTCATATTTATTTATCTCATAATTATGATAGTTAACCAGTGTCAACAGCATCTCTCTGAGCTACCTAGGGCTATGAAATAACAAGTGTGGACCACACCTACCTCAATAGACTCATCTAGGTCAAGCTACTCATTCACGCTCCCCTTTATAGTACGGCCAAAGAAAAAACAAAGACCTAAGACTACCTAAGTGTCCTCCAACACCATATGACACTTAGCCTAGTCTACCACCGTCTTTGTCGTCCATCCTTTGAAAACCGAAACGATATCCATCGCCTGGGGACATGAACTCCATATGCCCGTATCGTCGCCATTACTGTGACCTAACTCATCCCTGTTTCTGCAAAACACACGTTAGTCACAGTAATCTTGTGTTTCATCCAATCACCGAAACCACTAGGGGCCAAGATGCGTTCACGTCACACTAGGCCAACCCACACACGAATGCACGCACACGCACATGCCCTACCCCCACCCCTTCCCGCCCAACACCGCCTGACACTGGTCGTGCCCTGCGGCCCCAGCCCGCTGCCACCGCCGTGCTCGGCCCTCGCCCAGCCCCGACTGCCGCCCCCATCCCATCCCGGACGGCCAGCCCCCGGTGCCTCCCTCCCTCGTCCGGAGAAGGAGAAGGAGAAGGGGAGGAGAAGGAGAAGGAGAGGATGAGGAGAAGGAGAGAAGGAGAGAAGGAGGAGAAGACGCCGCAACCGTCACCCCGTCCACAGACATCCCGGCCCCTTCACTGTCGCCGCCCTACGACGCTCACCAGGTACATGCCTACCTTCGTCGTAGTGGTAGTATTACTTGTGGTATTGTATTACTCGTAGAAGTAGAAAACTTTGGTAATACTTAGCGCATGGATTAAAATTGTATATATGGTTGTCGGCCATCGTGACGTTGATATATCTGTGCTTGCAGGCCATTGTGCCGTTGGTTTATTGCATGTGTTGAGAACCTCACTCTACAAGGGAGGTGTTGCCGAAATTTTATGATGACATAATTCTTTTCCTTTTTTGAAGGAGATGGAAGGGGAGAAAGGAGCAGAGGCGACCCCGATCATCTTCCTTGCCGCTGTGGGTTTGCTTGCACTGCATTGGCTCGCCACTGCACCGACCCTCCACGACCCTGCTAGCCTAACTCCATCGCCACCCAAGGTATAACCCCTCTTTTTCCGTATCATGGTCTTGTATCGCGTAACCTGGTTAGGCGTCTCCCGTTTGAAAGAGATATGATTTTAGGTATGCAGATGTTTGCATATCGATAACCATATCTATTTCAAATTTTCCACATTTTTAGACAGCCTGCGGATGAGTAGATGCGTTAGTTTCCATGGCCTGCTCCGATTCGAGATGGAGTTTCGGCATCACCTCCCTGTTGTTCTCTAGATACACATTCTCCCTGCCGAAACGTGTATATGGAGAACAACGGGGAGGTGCTGCCAAAATTTCATCTCGAATCATAGTAGAGCATGGAAACTAGCCTCATCTACGCATCTGTGCGTGGGATTAGGACCTATCCTCACCTATTAGAGTAGGAACACCATGTAGATGCAATCGATGGTAACATTACTCGCTGATTTATAAGTTATAGGATGGATGACCGCGAGTGGATGTACAAGGGCTGCTCAAGTCAGAGTGATTACACCATAGACTCGGTGCCAAGACCGATGTTTTATTAAACTATGCATTTGGTGAGGCTGCTAGAGGTGAGATGCTAGTTTTGTGTCCCTACAACAAATGTGCAAACAGGAAAAGGAAAAACAGAGAAATCATGGGTAAACATCTTGTGGAGAATGGATTCACGTTGAACTATACCCGGTGGGTCCACCATGGTGGAGCCCATAGCATGAGAGAGGAAGCGGTGAGACCACTCGTGGAGGATTTTGATGTTGATGCAGGGGTAGCAGACATGTTATTTCTAATATAACATGAATTTTTGTTTAAATGTAGGTGATTGAATAGAGATGGTGGGAGGCGGGCGTCAAAGGATGGCGAACTCGGTTTACCAAAGAATACGCTCTGTAGCAGAAGAGGCGGAGGAGGGGCAACAGCCACCAGATAGGAGGAGGAGGAGGGGGTAGCAGTAATCGCGGGAGGCAGACGTATCCTCCTCTAACGCCGGGTGAGGATCTAGAAGAAGAGGTGTCACCCCCAGACGAGGAGAAGGAGCGGGAGATGCAGACGGATAAGCAGGAGTAGGAGGCGGACGAGGACGACGAGGAGGATGCGGTAGGTGTGGGTTCTACTTCCTCTGGCTCGTTCAGTGTCTACTTTTGCGAGGTCCCACGAGCCTCCCAGCGTGATCGATACCTCCTCATCAACACCCACTGATCTATCTCGAAGGGCGAACGTAAGTAACTTTATATACTATCACTACATGATATGATATGTTCAATAGCGAAATAGAAACTAATATTTTTTTTTGAATCACTTATGCAGGAACTGGGTGCCTGTGGAGGGCCACGAGCACTCCGTCAATGGCATCTTGGGTCTTCTATGCAGGCAACACTACCTGGCCTGGTGTAGTTTGCCGGGAAGATGGAGCCAACCAACTGTTGCACCCCGATTTTAACAAAATTGGGGGGCACAATATATGTATGCCAGGATCAATTTTCATACATATATCAACATCATAGTAATAACAAAAACAATGCTTTATTAATAATATTGAACATTATTACAAAAATGACCCTCGGGTCCAAAAGAAAAGTACAGACTCTCTTGAATAACTCTAATGAAGACTCGCAAAAACTAGGCGCCATGTCCACAGGAACGTCGACCGGAGGTAGCGCCATCCTAGTACAAGTCGTCTCGGTCAAAACCACCATACTCGGGGTACTCCTGCTCCTCGACGTAGTCGCCAGCGTCTGGGTAGGGTAGCAGGGGGGACAAAGAGGAAGGGTGAGTACATCGAAATGTACTCCGCAAGTGTAGGAAATATATGCCATGAGGCTAATATCAAAGGTAGGCTGACTCTATTTCACTCAAGCACCTAAAGCGACACACCCTATTATTCCTATTAAACCTATGCACCTATTTACGAGGTTATAACCACATTCTCTAAAGTAAAAGTAACAACACTCGGAGTCCACTGAGAAGCAGATGACACTTGGAATCCACCAAGTAACAACACTTGAAGTCCACCAAGCACTCCCGTACCCAAATTCCATCAGGCAAACCATACCTGAAGTCCATCAGGCAACCAGAACCAAACCCGTAACCGCCCAACTAATCTATAAGAAGTCCAAGCCCGATAGTGATCGTGAGCACGGCTGATATATCAGTTTTACACTCTATAGAGGTTGCACATCGTTATCCATGAGTTGTGCATTTCCCCGTCACGCTAAACACTGCTATGGTGCATAGCGAGGTCGCACTACAAGGCCGTTACAAAGAGTCCTCCTATACGTATTAGTTCCATACGTCATGACATAGAAGTTATCTTCCGTAATAACTCCAAGACTGGTGCCAGAGCCTGGGAGTCGGTCTCCCGTACCAAGTGGTATCCTGGGTAGAAGAAGCTTTATGTACCCATGTTCATATGAGACTAATAACCACATAAGGCTTCTCTAATTACTTAGCCAGTCCCAGAGCCATATAGGCCTCATGGTTTGCGCTGTTTTGACGGGTTTCATGCTTCAAGAACCGGGTCCTAGGGATCCAGGCAGGATAACAAACCACAAACCCAAACAACTGCCAAGTCCATGGCAACCGTACGCCAAGTCCATGACAACCGTACACCAAGTCCATGGTAACCAAAACCCGCCAAACGGTCCATCCTGCCGTTATACCTAATCACCATGTTACTACAAAAATCACCAATCCACAGTGTTTCATAGATCATTAATCAAGTTTATTAATTGTCACCAACCCATCCCAACCATGACTGCAAGGCTAAGCATAACATCTACCCATATTCGCAAACCAGGTTCCAAGGATAATAATAACAAGATTTAGTAAACCCTAATCATGGGATTCAATTTAGAAATTGCATGCATCTACTGGATCTAATCTGGGTCCTGGGGTCAGGTCTATGAAGGCATAAACTGGGTTCTGGGGTTCCACGTAGATCGCACTCTCTGGATCAAACATCAAACAGGGCCCAAACAAGGCAAATAAATAACAGTACATCATACAGTGCCAAAACAGAATACAAATGAATCTATTGCGTAGAGCTCGACGAGACAAATCTAACGCGACTTGAACGGGTCAAATCGGAGTTAAAACGCAAAAGTTATGGGCATTTGAAGTTGGATGTCATTTCTTTAATTAAATGAAAGTTAAATTCACAATTTAAATAAATCAGAAATGGAAAAGAATGTTGGCTGGACCCGGCCTCAATTCTGTGAAACTCTGGGGGCTAGACTGGAATATCACGGATGACTCAAGGTACTATGAAGATGGACGGTGGGTTGATTCACCGAAAGTGTGAGGGCTTTTGTGCAAAATCGCCACGGTCGGTCGGGTGGATTGCGCTGCAGCCAACGTGGATGCCACGCGGCTGGAGGCGGTTAGCCCGGTGTGCCACCCGTGCTCGTGGACTCGATGTGCTGGCGGTCGTGGACGTTGTCCATGGTGCGATGGGCGCGACTCATACCCCTTCACGGGGATATCTAATCTAGGCCGTAGATTGTGTTTTCGACGGCGTATGGTGTTTGGGGAAAACAGGGTTGTCGGCGGTGGCTCAAGGCACGACGGCGATAGCGGCCAAAGCGGTGGCGCCAAGGGCGGAGCATGTCGATGCGGCTCAGGAGGGGTCTATAGGGCACAAAGACTAGGGGAAAAGAGTTGGGAAGAAAGGGGAGCTCACCGCGGTGCCAAAGGAGGGGTTGGTGGAGTATTGGCGCCTGCCTTGGCTTTTAGGTGATCGTCGATGGGGAGGGGTAGACGGCGGCACCCTGGACTCCGGTGAGGTCGGCGAATTGCGTCCCCGACACGAATTCCGACGAGGATGAGCCCCCTACTGGACTCTTCGGGCTTCTGCGGGTTCGATGAAGGGAGGAGGGAGACCGGTGGCGGCTTCCCTCTGTGCGGTGGTGAGTTCGGCTCAGAACTGGTGAGGCGGCACATGTAGGGTTGCTAGGAAAGGAAGATAGGGCACGAGATGATGTTGAGGCGGCCTTGGGCGTGCGCACGCGGTGCCAAATCGTCTTATAGATGAGGAGGGAGAGGAGGAAAGGTGAGTGACTCCCCATGGAGCTCGGGATGCCGGTCGCTACGGATGCGTAGACACGCGGAGATGAGGGCGAGCGGCTACATGGAGGAGCGCGCGCGGAGCAGGAGAGGATCGGCACCCACACAGCTCTGGTGGGATTTACACCTGCACGGGGAGTAGATGGGTGCGGGGAACTCGGTCGCGTGGCTTGCGGTGCAGTTCGGTGGAGATGAGAGATCAAAAGGAAGGGGATAACACCGACAAAGTGGCCCCACCGGTCAGTGACAGTAGGCACGGGGCCAAGATGTCAGCGAGAGGTTGGGAGAAAAGGGCGAGGCAGCGCGGGTTTCTGACCTGCTGGGCCGGCTTGCTCCCCGTGGCCCAGTAGGGAGGAGGGGATGAATTCGGAGAGAGCGCGGTAGCTGCCTGGGCCGCTGATCGACGGGAGCTGGGCTCGGGGTTGCGGCCACTAGGCTTCAACCCAAGGTTGGAGAGGGGAGGGGAGCGGGTCAGCGGTGAAAGAGGGAGGGGAGGGAGCGGAGTGGGCCGTGAGAGAGCGGGCTTGGAGAGGTGAGGTCAAGTTTGTCCCTTTTTTATTTTTGTTATTTTCATTTGCAAATTCATTTGAAAAGCCAAATTCAAAGCATTTTGTAATCAAATAACTTTTGTAAACTTTTAGAAATGTTTTTCCTAGGTTTTGGAAATAAACTTTGAGTTTGGTTTTTGTAAAGTTTTCATAAACCTTTTATTTATTTTCTAAATAGAATAAATTTGATCCGCCCTGTTATGGGTTTAATAAATTCTTTTTCACCCAATAAAACCATGCAACGACATGAATGCCATAAACATCTGGTTAGAATTTTTCTTCCATCTAAGATTTTGCCATTTCCTGATTAAAATTCTAATTAATTTTATTTAACCGGGGTGTTACACCTACTCGTTTGGCCACTTCAGTGTCGCCCGTGTTTTGGTTTACGTCAACAAGGCAGAGCAGGTGAGGCAAGAGTTGTAGTAAGTCTCCCTCACATTATAGAGCATTCATTGTAGTTTACTTGAAATAATTAGTGGATACATTGTGTCTCTATGCAGGATTTTTTTTCAGATGCCTGGAGGGAATGCGGGAGAAGGTAGATATGGTGGCTACCAATTCCTGCAGGAAACTCGTCGTGCACCTGCATTACAAATGCACGTATCTGACTCAGTCCATGGAGAGAGGCTCAAAAAGGATGCCGCAAGAACCATGCATCTGATCGCGACCAGTATCTTTAGGTAGATAAAGAACACTGATATTTGATTCTTTTTTAGATCAAGTTATTCTAATTTGATCTTCTTATATGTTAAATACTTGATGACGTGTAGATGATCCACTTGATGCACCTCATATCCCAAGTGTTAGGAGATGATCGTGGATAAGTACGTGGTCGTCCGAAGCCTAGTCCCAACAGCACAATGACGCCCGGGAACGACGTTTGATGATGCAAGGTGTACCACACCAGCAAGGCAACCGCAACCTTGTCGGATACAGAGAAGCATGATTATGTGAGTTCATTTATCTATTTTAATGCTCAATTATGTGAACATTTCTAATCATCTTGTTGTCTTTCTCACAGTCGGCATCACATGGTGGCCAACCTTGCTTCACTTTGCAGGAATGGGCTATGTGCCACAAGGGCAAGGCGACGTTTGACGTCGCCTATGACCCAGAGGACCCGCCCAAGGCGTACACCAACGCGAGCGTGCACACCCGCCTCAGCGAGTACATGTTGGCGGCAAGGTCGGTGCATGGGCCAGAGGACATTGACTCAGAGCTTGTCATGAGGGTGGGAGGAGGCTGGACGCATATGGAGTTGTATCTGGGCGACGACATCATTGACACGACCTCTACTCCCTCTCTCTCCGAGATCTGAGCACAGAGCATTAGTGCAAGCGTCCCTATACGTCGACTACAGTCACCTGCACAGCGTCTGGTCAACGCACTCGAGGTTATTCCTATTTTATTCATCATACATTGATCTTTTACCTTTGCATTATTGTAACATTACCTTTTCGTTATGTAGGCACACTTGGAAGAAGAAAGAAGGCAATTTCAGATAAAGCACGAGATGATGCAGGGCTAGCTAGCGGCTGAGAGGGTACGTCGAGCGGGAGGCTCAGGAGAAGAGGATGACAGACCTACAGTTTGTCTCAAGGATGGGCCCCAAAATGGTCTATAGTTCTCAGCTAGGCTATACGCTCCACCTTCGACTATTGCTGCTGCGAGTATGAATATTTATTGGTTTCATTTGTACATTGCTTGTCTCACACATGCAATCTCTCCTACTTTGTGCAGCCTCAGTCGGTAGGTTCCAATAACCGACCTCATGTCCTAGATTGGCCTTCGAACGATCAAGGTACACATTCACCGCAGCGGAGGTGCCCACGTTGGCAGTGATGGTGTGACTCACACTTCTATTTGGATGATGGACTTGTTATGGGCTTGTGATGTTATAATGTACATGTTATGTTTGGACAACTATTCTGGACTTGTTGTTTGTTTAGACGATGTGAGAACTTATTTTGATCTATATTTGCGATGAATGTGATATATACGATGGATGTGACATACGTGATGGATATGTTGTTGTGATGTCCCCAGGTTGGATGATGGATATCTTGTTTGGATGTCATATCTATTGTTTATCATGATGGAACGTAAAAAAAACAAAAATAAAAGTTCTAGGTTACTTTGCCTAATGCAATGGCCATGACACTTGGCAAAACTAGAAAATTTGCACATGAATTTCTCAGCTTTGATGAGTGCCATGTCAATGACACTCGGCAAAGAATTTCAAAAAAATAAAATAAAAAAGCTTTGATGAGTGCCCTGGGCCAGATGCACTCGACAAAGAATTTTGAAAAAAAAATACTTTGTCGATTGTCCTGAGCCAGTGGCACTTGGCAAAAAGATGAAAAAAATAAAATAATTTGCTAAGTGTCGTGGCCCAGTGGCACTCGACAAACAGCACTCGGTAAAGAATTTTGCAAAAAAAAAAACTCTTTGTCGATTGTCCTGGCCCTGTGGCACTCGACAAAGAATTTTTTTAAAAAAATAAAAATATTTGTTGAGTGCCTACCGGGCTGACACTTGACAAACCACATTCACCATCTTCAACGCTGTGACAGCGTTTTGTTTTTTGCCGAGAGCAAAATCTGACACTTGGCAAAGGGTCCTTTATAGACAGATTTTTCACCGAGTGCAGCATTCGACAAAGACTTTGCCAAGTACAATTGGGCTCTTGTCAAGTGACTTTTGTACTAGGCAAAGTGCCCGAGGTCCTGTTTAGTTTCCCCAAATTTTTCAAAAATTTTCTAGATTCTCCGTCACATCAATCTTTAGATGCATGCATTGAGCATTAAATATAGGTAAAAAATAACTAATTGTATTTTTAGTATGTACATGTCGAGACAAATCTTTTGAGCCTAGTTAGTCCATATTTGAACAAAGTTCTTAAATAACAATGAAAGTGCTAAGACTTTTTCCAAAAATTTCCCGAAACTAAACACAGCCTGAGTCCAGTAGTGCAAGGAAGAGATTTAGGACTGAAGCGACCTGCTAATTAAGCAGCCAAGGAATACATATATATCATATGCGTGTACTCAAAACATCTAATCTTTGCGTGCTTATGTGATTCCGTTACCTTTACTTGTTACTTGTACTACTAGAACAGACGTACACACACTACTATAAAATACCCTTTGTTTTAGGTTTGTCAACGCCAATTGTTTTTATTTTTTTGGATCCAGCAGAGTAAAGTATTGTCATTGTCGATCTTCCAGTCGATTATTTTTGCCGCTTTCCATTTAGAATAAGAATTGATGATGATACACAAGATACACTGGGACTGGGACGGCTTCGGCTACCAGTGTCGGGTGAAATGAACTCACCTCCAGCTGGATCTCGCCGTGGCCGCCCGGCGGCTTTTTCGGTCAACCAGCGGCTCGGGGAAAACCGTAATCCACGCCATATATGGGCTTGTGTAATTTAGATAGCCAGGACTAGTTGCTAATCGCGTTAAGATTTACTTTAATTTAGTTTACTTAAAGACTTGGCTAAAAAATATTCTACCTATTATTAAACCTCCTATTTAAATGCACCAAGGCTAATTTTAGCTAGCTAGCAATTAGCTCCTGTATCAAATAGGTTCTACTTATAATATTGAGGCCAGGACGAAGGATAGCGCTAAGCATGTCTTCCATCGGCCATCACAACAATGAACAACGGGATGGCCGCACACTATACTACAATTCATCTTTCCAGAGGTAGGCGAATAACATTTCCAAAGTCGGCTTGCGTTAAGCGAAGAAAGGTAAAATAAGCGTAAACAAAGACAAGGTCTAAACTTAGTGAACAAATGTACAGACAAGCCTTTCATCATTTGATATCCATGAACGGTGAGAAGAGGGGACATGATGCAGCACTCGAACTTGTCCTAAAACCTCCATTGCGAACTAAGTGGAAGGTGCCACGGTGGACATCTTTCTCTTTTTCTCTATGTGCTTGATGTGACGATAATGAACAGGATTGAGCACCATATAACAACACCTACATTGTTGTAGACAGTCGCAAAAGCAATTAGATGTGAAGCCTAGCGCAGGCGGAACCGTGTTAATTATGTTGGAGGCGGCCCAGGCCCAGCCAGCATGGCGCACCGGAACGGCGGAGCCGGCTGGCTGCTTGTGTTTGGTTAAAATTTAAAAAGTTATTGCTTTTCCATTGATTTGTCGTCTTATTAAGTTAACATCGATATTACCTATTTGCAACATACTGTATCAGTTGAAAGAGCCTTCTTAGCGAAGGAAGATAAATTGCTCGATCACTTGACATTGTACTACATGGACAAAGAGATTTTTAAAGGACTTCATGTCAAGCTACGAAAGGTGAACCAGCCGATGCTTACAAGAACCAGGTGTGCTTAGTCAATTAGTACTTTAGTAGTGGTATGTCTATTCTTGTTATATTTATCAATACTCAGGCCATATGATAACTTCATTATCACTCACTAATTGATTTTTATAAAATTTCAAGTTGATCAATTTTATTTTTTGGTTCGATGCCAAAATAATGTTAGTGAGTGATAATATTGACACTTTCTAGGTACATGGAGGATGTTGACACTAAATTTAACCAGGACGACGATAGTGGTACAGAGATGCCATTGCCTAATGACATATCTGTTTTTAAGCATGGTGCTACTCTTATTGGAGCTAATAGGACCGAGTACATTGAAGATGTTATCATGAATAATTTAGTTTGGTATGTGCTCATAATGCTGAAGAAGTAGAGGAATATTTGGAGTAAGTATATATGTCTGAGATTTAGTTTGTGTTTTGTTAAATTTGAAATTATTCTTACGAATCAATTTTTTTCCTACAACATGTACATGGAGGAGCTAGGGAAGCAAGGTGCACGTTCAAATGAAGTAGATGGAATAGTCGAACAAGGATTTGCAAAGTGGTTTATGTCCCATGTAAGCCACTCAACATTTTGTTTATAGGCATATTAAATGGTTACCTGATTAATTTTATATTTTTATTGCAACAGATTGAGAACAAGCACAGTGAGAATCCAGAATCTGTTAGCGAAGGACTCTGGGCATTGTCATGTGGTCCAGTTCGGCGAGTTAAGATTAGTGCAGGTTGCAAGATTAATGGAGTGGGGTATAGCACTGCGGATCGTGAGAAGTTCCTGCAGACACAAAATGGTGGTGTAATGACTGCAGGTTCACATGCTAGAAAGACCATAGATTTTTATGGTGTCCTTAAAGAGGTTATTGAGTTGCTATATCCCTCAAATTATGAAGTTCGTCGGTCGGTGGTTCTATTTCGATGTGATTGGTACAACCAAGTAGGCAAGACTGTGGGCCTTCGAGATGACAAATATTTCAAATCCATCAATGTTCAGTCATTTTGGTACAAGACTGATCCTTTCATCTTGGCAGAGCAACAAAAAAGATATTTTACTTGCAAGATACAACTCCATAATGTAGAAATTGACGAGTTGTGCAGAAATTTAAATATAGGAATATTTATGATGTGGTTGAAATAGAACAGGGCAGTCATGATGTGCATGAGGATGATTATTGTTCTGATACTGAGCATGTAGTGCAAAAAGGTGATGTTAATGAGGTTATGCACAATGTTGAAGGTGGAGAAGCGACTATAATTGAAGGCAATTTACAGCAACTTATAAGAAAGGAAGTTGTTATTAATCTTGAGGAGAGTGAGGATGAGGATGATACAGTGCTGTAATACTTTAGTGATGGTGGCGATGACAACATTGATGTCATGTCCATAGATGATAAAGATGATGACTTGTAGTATGCATAGTTGAGTGGACTTTATATGGACATAGTTCAGCTGAGTTTTTTTGAGTTTTCTGAGTTAAGTTCAGTTTATTTTCTTAGAATTATAGTTGAGATTATTTGACATCACAAAATTATATGAGTTGAGATTATTGTACATCACAGTTTTCTAAGCACTTCTATGCATATATAAGATCACTTGGAAACAATCCAAAACATCACAGGCATCACTTCATATATAAGATCACTGCATATATAAGCATTACTGCTATTACGTTCTTACATACATCACCAAATGAGACTTAAGTTCATATATCCAACTTTGTACAACTATGTCCCTGTTCTTCAACTACACACCAAAATATATCAGGCTTAGCCCATCCTAATTTCTAGAAGATTAATATAGGGTGGGTGGCTGCTGGCTTCAATCCAAGTCAAATCTATGGAAGTATCTGCGCTTCAGGAGGAATAGAAGATTTTCGGCCTTTTTCCTGATCTGTAATTGAAATTCAAGTCAATTCACAGAGGGGCAAGTTAGCATATATATAATTGAAATTTAGGAAACATATTAAGTTCAGGTAGACTTATATCACCTCCTTGTTGGACGCCATCGGTCATTGTCCCGTCTCCTCATCGCTTTCATGGCCAAGGGTGCAATGCAGTGAAACTTTGTCACTGATTACAGACACGTGTGGATGAACAGGAGCCTTCATTAACAAAATCAGCGTGTAATGAAATAACATTCATGATTACAAGTGCTAAATTAACATCAACAATTCAAAACAGACTTAGATTCCACTTAAGACTATATATAGTCAGTAATGAACTATTTTAACATTCATGATTGCAAGTGGTAAATTAACATGAGCAATTCAAAATAGACTTGGATTCCACTGCAGACTATATATAGTCAGTAATGATTGCAAGTGCTAAATTAACAACAAGTTTGGACATAATATTACATCTACCTTCAAACAACAATAACTAGAGATCTATAGCACCAAAAGACTTGACATAAGATATTTTAGAAAGCTTATAAAAAACACTATAACTCTTCAATTAACATCAACACATGACTCACAATTTAAGTTAGCTAAACAGTACACTCCTTCAGATCTGCACAGACAACATGCAAAACCTGACAACAAACTTAGAAAAACTATAACTCCTAAACCACTTGGCCTAAAATCATGAAATTTCAGGACAAGCTAGATAAGGAAGTTATCTATAAATTTTATATAGAACAAATCTATAGCAAACATCAATGACGCCTACATATGAGCTATAAGAACACTTGAACATGATCACACTAGATTTATCTCAGAAACCACATAACATTAATCTAGGATCGAAATAACATTAATCTATCTCCCAAGTGCTTTACAGTAGCACAAACCACAACATCAGAGCATCCAAATCAACAAATCCAATCTTAATATGCATCAAATAGTAACACACAGAAAACCCCAACCCCAACCCCAATAAGTTTTGAACCCTAACCTGGTCTAGTGGAAGCGCCCAAGGGATTTGGTATGGGGAATGGGCTTCGACTTCAGGCGCCTCTTCTGCCTCAATTCGAGTGCGTGGCGCCATCATCGTCATCCTCCTCGGTCGCGTGGTCCTGGTCCCAGTGGCTGCGATGAACCTTCCGCTGCTGTCGCGCTTCTACTTAGCCGAGTGGTGCTCCTCTTTAGGCGACGCATCAATGGCGGCGGCGGCAGTAGGAGGGGAGGCTGGGGAGCCGAGGGCGTAGGTGCGGGAGCGGGTTGCGCAGACCATGGTCGCGTTGGAGGAAGGCGATGTTACGAGAGCGAGGCGGGGAGCGGGAGTTGATGCGACAGATTGGGTGACTGGCGCATTGATTGGGCGAGACGTGGGGGTGGAAGACTACGCCGACCCTTCACTCATGCATGTAAAGGGAGACACATTTATTGATATTTCACTGAATCGTGGGTCCCAACATCATTGGACCCAGGCGTCATTGAGGCTTCATAGAGCTAATTGGGTATGTCATGTTAACGTCAAGACCATGGGGGCAAACTGCATGCAGAATTGATCGTCCATCATTCGATCATACCCTTGAGGCATGTTCAGTTCGTGAAATTTTTGGGGAAAACTTCCTGTAGCACTTTGGTTGTTATTTGACAATTTCTCCAAATCATTTGGATCTTTTTTGGGATGATCATGAAGGTGTCCCATGATGTTGTGTGCATCTGTGCAATTTTTAGAGGTAGTTTTTCTATTAAAGTATTTTTTTTATTTACTCAAGAATAAATGGAAAAAAAACCCTAAGGTAACTACAAAAATCTGAAATCTGAAAACTTGCATGGACACTCTATTTTGGTGTATAATATTGTAAAAAAATTTCAAATCATTCTGAGAAAGTGGTGATGCAAATCCTCACAGAGTCATCCATCACTCACACATACCATTATAACTAAGTGATAGATATTTATCCTTCTTAGAAATGTGTAGTACTAATTTCTCTGAATCATCTGAATCTTTTTTGGGATGATCATGAAGGTGTCCCATGATGTTGTGTGCATCTGTGTGATTTTTAAAAGTAGTTTTCCTATTAAAGTAATTTTTTTGATTTACTCAAGAATAAATGGAAAAAACCCCTAAGGTAACTAGAAAAATCTGAAAACTTGCATGGACAATCCATTTTGGTGAATAATATTGTAAAAAAAATTTCAAATCATTCTAAGAATGTAGTGATGCACATCCTCACAGAGTCATCCATCACTCACACATACCCGTGTCACTAAGTGAGAGATGTTCATCCTTCTGGGAAATGTGTACTACCAGTTTCTCTGAATCATTTGAATCTTTTTTGGGATAACCATACACCAAAACATGTCAGTGCTAAAACTCAAAAATAAAATTGTACCAAAAAAATATTCAAATATACATAGGAAAACAAAATTAGTGAAGATCACAAAAATTTACAAAAAACAAAAAACTGCTTCCTGAAGGATTCGAACGCGGGACCAATGCACCAAAATCAACATGCCTTATGAGGCCACTATGCTATTCAAATCATTACGAAAGCCTTTTGATGCGGTTTAGTTTAATGACGACATACCCCAGCTTATGGCCAAAAAAGAGCGCCAAAACAGGCGTCGTCCCGAAAATTGATCCCGCCACTAATCACATATTTATCCCTTTAATTAATTCCTTTCATCCCCCCATTTCTCCTACCCTAGCCGCCGCCGCCTGGACTCAACCACCGTCGACGAGCTGCTTCATCGACCACGACGACCAGGTACCTCATCGCCCAGACGGAACACAACCGCCATCCATGAGTTGTCCCTCCCCCTTTCCACCTAAATTCCACCCTACCAAACCGCCACCGCCGGGGGGACCACAGCCGGTGACAAGCTGCGTCGTCGCTGACTACTTCACTGGCTGCATCCCTCTCTATCTCGTCCCAAGACCATTCTGGCCCCATCCACATTTCACTCATAACGACCTAATCCTAACCATCGCAGGATTTGGGTCATCACCGACGACTTTGTACTGGATCTGCTTTGTCGTCGACAAGGGTTCAACGTAGCTCTGCTTCCCCTTTGACGACCTTGATGGTGGCAACTAGGGGGCAACGCAACAAGCAACCTGCACAAGAAGAAGGTAATACACCTGTATGCATGGATTTTTTTTAAGTTGGTACTGCCCTTCAGCTTTGAATACGCCTTGCAATTTAATAATGTATATACAAATGTGAAATATATATGCCCCAATCTCACTTCAATGTAGAAATTCATGAACTACTATTATGAAACATATCACCTCTAGTCTTTCTTCGCTCTAATCTATAACATATCAGCTCTTTTCTATTTGCTCTACAGTAGGCAATACTTTCTCTTACCTCTTATCTCTGTACCAGTTAGTATTACCTCCTAGTTCTTAGTAAACTCCTTTATATGAACTAATAGACACGTTGTGCTATGTTGCAAGTAATACAATCTCCAATAACTGATTATGAGAGGAACCGAGATAGACATGTGGCGGACAATTTAAAGAGGATGCAAGAATTGAGACTGCACAATCTATCTGTCAGTTTTAATAATTCTTTACCACAACCTGCATCAACAAAGGGGAAAACGGCAAACAAGAAAACTCATAGTTCAGATTCGGATTCATCAGAGTATCTCCTTGGCGAAGATGATCAAGGAGATAGTGATGATGATGACACTGAATCTGAAGAGCATCCAGAACCCCTGGCAATTAAGGTGCTTCTTTAACCTTCCAAGTAGTGGATGAGGAATATTTGAATTGCATTTGAATGTTTTCAATCTCATCTTTAATATATGATCCTGCTTTTAGATTCATCGTGTTTTTTCATACCTGTAATTAATATATGGTCTTGCTTAATATTGCACATGGCTGACTTTTTTTTACAGTATCCTCCAAGTGGTAGAAGGAAAACCCTCGCTTCTAAGAAGAGAGATCCTAACATGGCTCCAGGAAGTAGGAGCAAGAGAGTAAGGGCATCTGAAGAATCACAGGTGCAACATTCTGGAGCCCAAACAAGATCATCAAAAAGGCTTAATAGTGCAGATACAAATGGGGACAATGTAGAGGCTCCTACAGATGCTTATGATGACATATCAGAGAGCTATACTACACCTGGACTTACTGATCATGAGAGACTACCTCCATACGAAGACAGTGGAGCTGCTGGTCTTGACACTACAGGTGTTGATGAAGCCAATGTAGATGGAGGTAAACAAACTGAAGGCAAGTTATAGTAATTTTGTCAGTAAAATATGACATCTCTTTTGCTGATTTACATGAAACTAAAACATTTCATTAAATGCGGCTTGTATTTTGTAGCTACTACAGAGTGAGCTCCAAGGAGACCTAGTCAACCAATTAAGGGAAAATAGTTGGACAAGATGACTAAAGCTATGAGAAGGAGATTGCCCATAGTTATTGCTGAAGGCAATAAAAGGCCTCATGAACCTGTTCAAGCTGCCAAGTTTGCATCAGAGGCTGGCATCAACGTTTGGGAAAACATGCATGTCCTACCTCATTGGAAAGATTACAAGAAAGACGAAAAATACTACAACAGTTTTGTAAATCAGCTATATGTAAGTGCATTACTGTTTTTATGGTTAACTTGTATACATGCTTAACCTCAATTGACTAACTAATTACGGAATTGTCATTTACCTGGGGACGCTTGGCCATTAACTCTAAGAATAGGCCAACACAAGAAGCTTGCACAAATATGATGTGCTCTACGGTAAAATAAATGCGTTATCGGCTGAAGCAGAAATACTTCAATAGTGTTCCTGCAAATGAGATTAGAACAACTTCACCTGTTTCTTACATGACTAATGAACAGTGGAGGACACTAGTTGCAAAGTGGTCTGATCCAAAGAACGTATGAATATCTTACCATATATGTTTTTTTCACAATCAATTTACAAAGGCTCTTCTCATTTTGAACCTATAATCTCATCTGCCATGTTAATTCTCTTGTAGGAAACGTGTGAAAAGAACAAGCAGAACTGCAGTAAAGTCAAGTATCATCAGGCTACGAGTTCTCGCTCCTATGTGGCACACATGAATATGTAAGTTCAAAGTACCTTGTACTAGTCTCCATACACATTTGAACATATCAAATTCTCTTGCATGTAATCTTAGTCAATGTTTGTTGTGATTGTTTATCCATGAAACAGAAGAAGAAGAGAATCAGATAAGAACCCAACATAGTCCTGGGTGAAGAACTAGATGCGGTGGATGCCTTCCAGACCTGCCATACCAGCTCCAAATGTGGCCTCAGTCAAGCTACAAGAGAAACACTTGTAAGTTCCTTTGTTTGCTATGTTCATCTTGTGTCACATGTCTTCCTCAAATTATTGCAATAAGTAACAACTCTCATCTTGTTGTTCGTAAGTAGCATTAACATGTAACTATTTTTTGTCCATGATATTTCAGCTTGATATGGAAACTTTGAGGTGAAGGACCGAGAATGCTATCACAGGCGACCAGAGGGGGGGGGGGTGAATGGGAGATTCAAATTTCTTTTCAGAAACTTATAGCCACTGTCCCAAAAATCAACCCCGAGTGCAAACCCTAAAGCTTAATAGTGTCCATGACCCTAGATGTAGGGTCGATGCTTTCGAGAAGCACAGCGAGACACTATACAACTTTAGAAACCCAACGCAAAAACCCAAAATAGAATCAGAAGTCGGACGGACGAACTGCGGACGAGGCTGCGCAGAACTCAGAGCATCGGACGCTGGCCAACGTCCGATGTAAGTCTGCCCGACGCGTCCGATGTGAAACAGGCAGTGAGAAAACCTTACTGCATAGCCATCGGACGCTGCTACAGTGCAAGATCAGCGTCCGATGCTAAGGCCTCGGAGCGTCCGATGACAACGGAGCGTCCGATGCCTAGGCTCCTGCTGCGTCCGATGCAAAACAAGCATCTCCAAAACCTCACTGCATGACCATCGGACGGTGGACTGTAGCGTCCGATGTCAGCATCCAATGCCCCTTAAAAAGCACAATAATCCCTTCTTTATGGAGATATTCTTAAT
This sequence comes from Coix lacryma-jobi var. lacryma-jobi, assembly GCA_009763385.1. Lineage (NCBI taxonomy): Eukaryota > Viridiplantae > Streptophyta > Magnoliopsida > Poales > Poaceae > Coix > Coix lacryma-jobi. Next base: position 116,239,399 of record CM019829.1, read on the forward strand.
AGCAGCTTGGGAATTGTGGAAAATTTGCAATAGGCTTGTCTTTGATGGGGTTCTAGCTACCTTTGCGAGATGGCTCAACAACTTCAAGGAGGAAGCTGCTCTCCAGTCCTGCAGGATCAAAGAAAGTATTAGACCCACTGTTTTGCTTTGGCTGGATGCGTTGTAAGGCTTTTGTTGGCTGGTGTATCTCTTGTTATGGTTGTACTTTCCCTCCTTTCTCCAGTAGTCCCCAGTAGTTTGCTTTAACCCCCCCCTTCCTCGTTTCCCCCTTAGGTAAGCTCTCTGTTGTAACTGATTTTCCTAAGTTTTATGAATTCGTTTTCAGCCATGGGGACCTCCCCCACGGTAGCATAAAAAAGCACAGATTCTGACACGTGGCAACGACGCGTCCGATGTGATGAACACAACGTCTGATGCCCTCGTGCTCAGCGTCTGATGCTCCCGAAAACACACAGTTCTTCCGCAGATTCAACCCGATATCCTCCGAATCAAAAGCTCTAAGGCTTAGACTTGGTATGAGGAGTTATAAGGATGTTAGTGAGCTACCCCTAAGAGATCATGGCTCGAACCTAACTCCAAATCGATGAATCGGAAGAATTTGGGGGCAAAGGAGAGAAAACCGATCCAAACACAAATACCAACGGATCTACTTGTTCGTGAGGATTGAGTTAAATTCCTTTAGTGGAAACAATCCCCTCACAACAAAGAACAAGTTGATTCAAACGGTTTCGTAAAAGACGCAGCGAAGAAGGAGATCGAGCGACGAGAAAATTGAGACCAAAAGCAAAACGCGAAGAACAACTCAAGAACGCGAATCACAATCTCAATTGCCAGCCGAAATTCGTCCCCACGGGTAGACAACGGGAATTCGGTCCTGTTTCCGCAAAATCCAAATACACAGAGGTATGATTCACCATCTCTGCGGATCTTAGTAGCTACAGCAGGGATGTGGGAGAACAGGAAACCCTAAGTGAAAGTAGCAAATGGCTGAGATAATCTGGAGGGAGGGGTGGCCTCTCCTTATATAGCCTAATACAACTATTCCCCTTCTACCCCTACTGCTAATGAGCGGGCATGCTAACCCTAAGGGTATTCCTGATCAACTCGGAGTGTAGTCGATCTGACGGCCACGCCCGCACATCCGGTAGCTTCGCCTCGACGCGACCTCACCTGATGCCGCCACGTGCCGCCACCGCGCCGCTCGTCCTTTTCACAGACCTCCCCCCGGTTTTGAGGCCGAAACCGAGAAACCTGGGCCTTCCCCCAGTTTTGAGGCTGAAACCGGGAAACTTGTTGTCCATCGGCTGAGTTTTGTGGCCCAAACTCAGAAACCCACCAGCACCCAGGTTTTGAGGCCCAAACCTGGAAAACGTCCTCAGCCCGAGTTTTGTGGCCCAAACTCGAAAACCGGCCGCACCAAGGTTTTGAGGCCCAAACCTGGAAACCGTCCACTTGGTGGTTTTTTTGTGGCTTAACCACCAAACCGACGCCGTAGAGGGATGCACCGCCCGTGCACCCCGTCCACCCGCAAGTCTTCGCTCGTCGCTGTCCCAGGCTGTCAGCCACCACAGCTGATCCTCAGGCCACCGCTCCGTCAGTCCAAGCCTCATGTCTGCCCTTCACCGCTCCGGGTCCATCGGCACGACACGTCTCTACTTGACCTTCACCTTGCCTTCGATCACCGTCTCTGGGCTCGACACCTGCACAACACAAGCCAAAGAACATGCGCATCATACCAGTTGACAATCACTCATCATCTCAAGATCTAGCATACACCCATGTATCCGCATGAGGGCTGAACCTGTTGATGAAGATGGGACGCCACCATCAAGTGTGGACATCGTGTCCAAGGTGCTCTCCCAGACCAGCTCACACCATTTCCTGAAGAGTGTTGGCATGAAAACACCGACATCCTCCAAGTCACATGAAAGCGAGCGACGGGAACAACTTGCAGCTGAAGCGACCGCTGCTGTTCAAGGTGAACTCGATGAGCTCAAGAAGAAAAGTGAAGAAGCTGAGGAACAGCTGGCGAGGACACAAAAAGAGCTGCAGGAGTACAAGATGCTGACTGAGAAGAACAACAAGGAGATGGAGGAGACCAATGCGCTCCTCAAGAAGCTCTTATCCTTGCATGGTAATGCTTCTTCGTTGACATGAGGGCTCGTGGTCAGTGCTGCTGTGTTTGGGCTGTTGATTTTGGGAAGTCAGAAACTTAAGTTGCTTGTGATTGACAACTTTTTATTATATGCTGTAATGTTGGTTGGCAACTTTTTATTATATGTTGTAATGTTTTGTGAACTGATGTGTGTGCTAAGTGGTGTTGTTGTGAACTGAGTTGTATGCTCATTGGAATGCCGTTTTATTAAGTATGGAATTATTTGGTCTTTCTAGTATCATTTCCAAATTGCAATTAAATTACTATCTGCAATTCTCTGATGAAAATGATGGCGTCTTCAGTGGCGATTACAAATCACAATATGTGACCAAAACTGTGTCATCTTTAGTGACAATTTCAAATCGCTATCTGTGACCGAACTCTTTCATTTTCACTGATGATTTCAAACCGCAACCTATGACGAAATAAGAACCAATCAAACCAAGCCACATGGCAGAATATGATTGGTCCACGTAGCAACAAAGGCAGCAGCCAGGCTAGCGATGAAGTCACCGCCACATCATGTGACATGTCAGCGATGGCGTCATCAGCCATGTCAGCATCCTACGTGGCAAGCGTCGTCGGGCCTCCAAACGGACCGTTATGACGAAAATAGAGTTCAAACTGTGACCAAAACAAGCCGTCACAGGTTACAAATGCCATTAACGATGTCGTTACGACGTGTCATCAGACGACGTATTATGACGAAAACCTGGACCCATCCTTGACCAAAACCGATCATCACAGAAAGGAATCACATCCGTGACCACATCCTTTTCATCACAAAAAGGAAGCACATCTATGACGAATAATTTTGTCAAAATAGAACAAATGTGACGCGACCCCAATGACGATCTGATTTTCGTCACAAAATCATCACAGATTAAACTGGGCACCAATTTGCTCATCTACAGTGACGAAGGGTGTACGTCACTGATGATCACATCCCTAGTAGTGTTAGTTATTAAATCATAGGGCTCATTACGCTTTGTGCCTGATAAACCTTTTGGTGAGTTCAGGGCGGGTACGCCCCATAGTAAAGCCATGGTAAAGTTATTCTTAGTCCTGCCTTAGTAGAGGAGATCACACCTATCCTCTCTATCGTTTATCCCCTACCTTTGATCTATCCTTGGATACCCTTATTTCTTAACTAGATGGCTTCATGTTCCTCGTGGAAATTCGATACCTTGGAATACTCCTGGGTGAAAGCTACCATTGGCATTTGTGTGCTTGTGGATTTATATGTTTGCCATATCAAGTGTCAACAATTATGAGGAGACTTTTGCCCCTATAGCTCGTTTAGAGGCCATTAGCATCCTTTTAGCTTTTGTTGCTTCAAAAGGGTTCAAACTTTACCAAATGGATGTCAACAGTGTCTTCCTAAGTAGGTATATAAAGGAAGAGGTCTATGTCAAGCAACCTCCAGGTTTCGAGAACCCCAAGATTCCAAAACATGTGTTTAACCTTCAGAAAGTTTTGTACGATTTGAAAGAAGCTCCTAGAGCGTGGTATGAGCATTGTATGACCTTTTTGCTCACCAAGGGTTTTAAAATGGGGCTCATGGATGAAACTTTGTTTCTCCTCAAGCACGACAATGTCATCCTTTTAGTTCAGATTTATGTCAATGATATCATTTTTTTGTGGCTCTTCTCATGCATTTGTTGTCAAGTTTGCAGATCTTATTAGCAGGGAGATTGAGATGAGCATGATAGGTGAGTTGACCTTCTTCATCGGGTTGCAAATCAAAAAACCCGAGATGGGGCGTTCGTACATCGGCAAGTATACAAAGGATGTCGTGAAGAATTTCGACATGGGTGAGGCCAAGCCTCTTTCGGCACCCATGGCGACGATGATTGCAATGGACGCAGATGAGGATGGAGAGACCATGGACCAGAAGGACTACAGGAGTATGATCGGCTCTCTTTTGTACTTGACAACAATGATGCCATACATACACCAAGCAGTGTGTCTGTGCGCTCACTTTCAAGCATCGCCTCAGACATCACACAAGCAGGCGGTCAAGTGCATCATGAGGTACTCTTCTTCTACCATCTCGCTTTGTGGTTATTCCGATGCAGATTTTCCTGGTTGTCGTTTGGAGCGTAAGTCTACTTCTGGGACTTGATAATTTTTGGGTTCTTCTCTTATGTCTTGGTCCTCCTGCAAGCAGTCAAGTGTAGTCCAATCCACTACTGAGGCCGAGTATGTTGTTGTCACGTCGTGTTGTTCTCAATTGTTGTGGATGATTGCTACTTTGCGTGATTTTGGTATACCCCTCTCTGGTCACATTTCAGTGCTTTTAAAGATCCCATGTGCATTTGTAAGTTATCTTGATTCGTGCATGTACCAACAAAGGGGACAAATGTTGGCACACCCAAACACCTTGGTGAGAGATTCACACACCTTGTAACAAGGGGCAGAAATGTTGGCACCAAAACACTTGTCAAGGGGGAGCTCTTTGATTGGTGTCTAGAACGCTTGCATAACCTTTGTGTCTTGGCTTGCTTGCTTTCAGGGGGAGCCAACTGCTTTGCTAGTCGTGTTGAGCCATTTTGCCTCTTTTTCGAGGGACTAGTAGTTTTTGGTGCTTTGAGCTTTGAGCTAGTGGTGTTGAGCCTTTTCTGCCTCTTCTTGAAGACTAGCTCTTTTTGACTTGGTTGCGTCGAGCTATTGCCCATGTTTTTGGGAACCAAGTCTTTTGCTCTTTTGATTGAGTTTTCGCTAAAAGTGGAGTCGTGCTCTAATCTTTTGCTTGGTTGCGTCGAGCTTCTGCCCATGTCTTTGGGGACCAAGCTTTGCTTGTTTCAAATTGCCCTTTCTTTGGCTTTTGAGCCACTAAAAGTGGAGTCATGCCCTAATCTCTTTTCTTTTCTCCTTTATTTTCTTTTCTTTTTAGTGTTTGTGTGTTGTACTAACAATGCACTCGTCAAGGGGGAGATTACAAACACAAGGTTGATATGTGCCCTTATGGTTTGTCCTTATGATGAGTGATTGATCAATAGGCTCACAGGTTGGTGTGAGTATGCGACATGTCTCTTGGATGTGTTGGTGTGCAGGTGTGGAGCTCGGAGCCAATGGTCAATGGTGACATGAAGGTCAAGTAGAGACATGCCATGCTGGTGGACCAAGAGTGGCAAAGGGCGGACCTAAGGCTTGGACTGAGACACCGAAGGGCCGAAGGACTAGTTAGGTAGCTAGCACTTGGCACCAACAAGCAAGATTACATGGGTGTGAGGACGATATTAGTTGAGTCAAGACAGAAGGCGATGGCATCGTGGCACTTGGCGGAGGCCGGCTCGCATGGGACAAACAAGTGTTGTTGGTTGAGTCAGGGAGGAAGGTGTTGGTGTCGTGCTTGGCGAAGGCTGGACATGCATCGACATTGGTGTCGGTAGTGGAGGCGTAATACCTACACTTCATCTATGGTACGGGTTTGGTAGTTGAGCCTTAGAAAACTACCGTGATGTTACTAGGTTTGGGCCTCTAATCCTGGGATGGCCAGTTTCTGAGTTTGGGCCTCAAAACTCATGGTGGCAGGTTTGTCAGTTTGGGCCTCAAAACCTAACAGAGGTTTCGAGTAGGAACGAGATGACTGTTGACACTAATTAACTCTTATTATTAAAGGTCAATTAAGCATGAAAATGGATGAATATATAAACTCCATGTTAGTATAGGGTTTAAAACTAATAAATTCCACGAGTTTTGGTGAATTGTGAATCCGCAGGGACTAAACCAGGAAACAGCCTTCGATTCCTTCCCCTAGAAGGAAACCGACGGGAGATAACGCATTCGGCAAGTCAGGAACCTTCCGGAAGACTCCAGAGAACACCTAGAGACACCACGAGGAAAGGCACCCCGATCCACTTCCAGGTGGGACCGATCGGTCCCCTGGGCCCACCGGTCGGTCTCCCCCTGACGCCGCTGGCTTCCGTCTTCTGCAAGCTACTTCCACCGCCTTTGAGGATCAATCTCAGCCCTACGTGAAGTCGGTTTGATCCAACGGTCGCGGTTGATCCCTCAGGGCTATATAAACAGACCCCCAGGCCCCAGGTCAGACAGAAGGTCCCTCTTCAGAAGACTACGCTTCAATTAGAAACCCTAGAAGAGACTTTAGGAGTTAGCTTTCAAGAAGAAGACTAGATACCCCTCTAGTTAGGATTAGAACCTAGTCTTATACTAGAACTAGAAGAGAGAGAGAGAGAGGAAGAGATCAAGAAGGAGCTCCGGCCTGTCGGATCAACTTCTTCATCTTGTACCTGTGGATTCAAGTTCTTCATCGACTTGCTTCAACGATTGTTTCGGTAATCAACCTCTATATTTAAGTTTGAGCCATTGTTCTTATTGTTCTTAAGGTTTATGACTCTCTTTTGAGTACTTTAATTCTAGTCACTCTAGAGTTAGAGTAGTTGGATAGTATAAGCGTTGTGCTTAGACTTGATAGCTCATTTTTGCCTCCTATAACGCTGGTAGTAGTGGTTGTTCGCAAGGGTGACTCTTATAGCCTTGTTGATTCTTCTATAGTCCTCTTACCCGTGTGTAGGCTCGGTAGGATTATACATTTGCATAAAAGAATCATACTCTGTTTGTGACCTTTTATGGCAACTTCCCCAATAAGAATAATATAAACATATCACTCTTAAGTTGGATTTAGATAACCTCAGTGATCCCCTCTATACTTTTAGCTTCTCCGTCCTTGTTAGTTACTCAGGGGTTATACACTTGAGACTCATCGCTATCCGTTCCTTTGGGTTCGATATTAAAACTGGGTTACTCCGGTGAAGTGCTACATCGGTAGATTTTATCTGTGCGCTTGCGGATAAAGTAGAGTGTGCATTAATTTATACCAACAAGCATTTCTGGCGCCGTTGCCGTGGAACGGTAGATCATTTTACGTCTTAAGTATAACCTTGTAATATACTTTTATACTTTATCTTTTACCTTTATACTTTACTTTATATTTTGCCTTTGTTTTTATCTTTTATATCTTTTTATTCTTTTCACAATGGATTTCTCAGAGCCAACCACTAGCTCCACAGATTCCATTCCACTGAACCAGTATACCTATCACACTGTCGTAGACTTAGAGTTACCCAAATCTGCTAAGCCTATCCTTTCAGACAACTACGAGCTACGCCCATGCTTGATAGAAATGGTTAGGAATCAAACTTTTTCTGGCTTAGAAGACGAAAACCCACATATTCATTTAAATGAGTTTGAACAAACCTGTGTGTGCCTACATATCGCAGGCATGTCTGACGAAACCCTTAGAGACCAAAACATGGTACCTTCTAATTGCACCAAGTAAAAATGGGGATTGGAAAAATCATAAAATTATTTGCTTAGAACTGGGTTCCATTCTGCTCTAGCTTTTGCTTAGAATACTTCTCTGTCTCCAAAATTATTTGTCTTCGCTTAGAGATTTTGTCCTTCATCCTAGAGGATAATGAGTCTCTAATTGCAGCCTGGGAAAGATTCAATTATCTTGTCCGCTCTGGTCCAGCCTTATCTATTCCAGACCCTGTCTTGCTTCAACAGTTTTATAATGGTCTGAATAGAAAAACTTCTAATTACCTTAACTTAGCTTCAAACGGATCATTCCTACATACCCCAGCCTCCAAGGCAAGGGAAATGTTACAAAACTTATCTCAAATCACTCCTACTCCTGAAGCTAAACCACAAGAACCACTAGAAGTAAATCTAGAAGCTGAGCCTATATCTATTCTTAATCATGAACAAACCTCAGTTTTAATTCCTAGTGAGAGGGAAACCTCAATCTTAGGAGACATCTTTGATTTCGAGGATGAATATCTTACCAAATTTGGTAATACCTCGAAATATCACACAATTAGGAAACCACAAAATCAAAAATCATCTTTAGAAGAACTTACTGATAAGGTTTTCCTAAAAGAGACTACGAAGAAACTAATCTCTATAATAAGTCATAAATGGTTAGAAGAATCAGAACTTTCCACTGATACAATCCGCTTAAATTCACCTTCTACACACATTCAATGTCAAATCCATCAACAACCCTTCGAAGCTCTCTTTAATCCTGTTGTGGGAATCAACATTATGTCTGAAACCTTTGCTCAAGATTTACTAAAACAAATGCCACTTACCCCAACAGTTAAACTTTTAAAAACCCCTTCAGGACTGTTGACGCAAAAAGTGACACCTTGCGCCAAGGCACACAGCAAGCCGAACGAGGCTAGCTTCAATCGGGTGCCCGGAGTGTGCTGAATCCGGAGACGTGCCAGTCTGTTTGACCTGAACACCAACAAGGGATAAAGCGTGAGAATACCTCTGGAACATGCTGGGTAAAACCAGACAGTTCCATATGTACGGCTTTGAAAGCCAGTTATGACGGCACACAGCTATAGAAGCTGTCTGTCAGAGCATGTTTATAAAGCCATTCGGCAAGTATGAGAACAGAGTATGTGAAGCATATTAACTGCCGAATGCAAAAGAAAGACATGCTTGAACGAATCAAAGATATTATGAACAAATAACTTGCAAGAATAGATCTATTCAAATAACACATGCATAGGTTAATCCGACTAATCTGCCGCACGTTTAGTCTTCATAAACCCGTCAAGCATAAACTTAAGCGAAGCTAATCGACCGCATGATACCACTTGCTATAAGTCTATACCACTTCTTATAATTAGATTAATCCACCGCATGATACAATCTAATTATAACAAGCTAAAAGCATGCATATATTTGTACAGATCTATAAGAGCTCATTACTCGTGTAAGCTTAACCAAAATCGGCAAACTAGCCGAGTTGGGGTCCATGAGGAAGGAACATGCAAGCAAGCATGATCAAACTAATCTAAAACCTGCATCTGCCGCACGACACCCAGTTCTATCAAAGCATAAACATGATTGACATGTATGAACCCATAACATGTAACAACCTAGATTGAAAGCTGATCCGGCCATCATGATCTTATGATTAGCAAAGCACAAGCAAACTTGTGAAACAAGGCCGAATAGAGATCAATTTAGATTGGGCAAAAGAGTGTTACAGCAATTAAATAAATAAAACACATAACACATGATAACTTAATGAATCTACTAGATCTGCCAAATCTAATAGAGCCGATGACTATTTTTACTCATGTCTTAATCCGCCGCACGATACAAGGCACAAGCAAAAACTTCCCGTCATAAGCTTAAATCCGTCGCACGATAGTAAGCTTAACATACGAGACTACTTGCATCATATCTAAATCCACCGCATGATACTAGACATGATAACAAGGTTGCCGGTACTTACGGAGGTCGACAGATCGATGGTTCCTCTCGAAGGACTCGACGACACGACTTAGGGACTCGAAGATGGCACGGGGCCGATTTGTATTGATGTGGTTGTGAACAATTTTACAATGGTCGAGGGCTTATATTTATACCCTGGACGAAATACGAGTCCTAGACAATTACGATTTACAATGATAAAATATGGAAAGATACGAAATCCATTCCTAATCTTCTCGGTATCTTTCATCGCCATATGTCTTCCCATGCAAGCCGACTTCATCTGCAACATCCATCTCCCGAATGGAACCACCTCTCTGCAAGATAGCCGACCGCACAGACATTCATCGAAATCCTGAGGACCAAATAGCCGTCTGATTACTTGTTGAATCCTTTCTTCTCTGCCGGCTAGGTTCACCTGTCATATCCTCATACGTGCGAAAATCTGGTGTTAACACATGCCCCCTAATTTTGGGATAAATATTTATTCCAAAATTCCTTTTTTAACGTGGAACCTCCGGAAGCTTTCACACGCTACAATTGCTACACCTGCCGACTCATCTCCCGATGCACCCTCTGGGATTCTTTAAAACCTTCTTTTGCCCTGTTTTGACTTGTGCACTCTGAACTCCTCTGCTTAGACTCAAAAAACCCTCTTTTCTCACATCTCACTCTGGAGGATGTCTTCCGCAGCGAGTCGCCATAGCTCTGAATTCGGCGCTTCCAGCACTTCCAAGAAAAGGTTAATCCTTTCTTCCTTCTTCTTGATTACTCCAAAAATGAAGCAGTAATCCTTACATTGTTACTTCCTCCAGGAGAAACGGTGACGATCTCTCCGAGGATCTGACTCAGAAACTTGTAAACCTTCAATTTGATCTGGAGGAAAAAGATTGGGAGACTACCCGAATCTCTCGAGAACGTGATGCTGCTCGGGAACGGGCCGCCGGCAAGTACCTTCTATCATTTCTTTCATTACCCTTCCTTCTTGCTTTTACTGATCCCTCCTTCTTCTAGCCCTGGCGGCCAAACTTCACGCCCTTGAAGCTGCCGTCACTAAGCTTGCCATCACGGCCGATGTAACCAGCACAACCCCTTGAAGCGGATTAACGAAGTTAATCGAGTTCTCCCCATCATCTCCAGAGCCAGCATGGGGTACGGTGCAACACTCGCCTTTTCTGCCGTGAAGATTCATTCTGGTGCCGATTACCGTAGATTTGATGTCTGCGAGCAAGAACTAGAGGATAGAGTAGAGCATTCCGCAGAAGATATGAAGGAAGCCGGAACAGATCTGGCTGACGCCTTCGATCACTCTCTCCCGATAAGGTGTAGAATGGATTGGACGAACTAACTCACTGTAATCTCGCTCCTTTTTGTAAATAAGAAGTCCCCTTGTTCATCCTTTTGAAATCAACTTGTGATTGACCCTTCGAGATCAACGTGTGTCCTTTTTTCCGCATATTGATTACCGATCTCTGCTCCCTGCTTCAACGGCGATGCATACCGGCTATCGCTGATAATTGTATCATAAATCTTTGCTCTGTAGACAACTGCCGTAATCAGTTATTTCAGATTCTAAGAATTCAGCCTGATCCACGATAATCACCAGGATAGTATTTATTTTTTTTAAGATATTTTCCGCCTTTGTTCCCAGTATCTGTAACATCCCTGGTTTTTTCCAACAACCAAAAATACGAGCTTTTTAAAACTTTTTCCTGTAATGTGTGGACCATGTAGTTGCTAGGCCAAACGCTAGTCAACGTGTCATTCTTTTCTCACGAAACGTTGCATACATATAGATTTGCTTGTAGACGAGTGCCCGTGTTTCTCGAGTCGGTTTAGGGTTGAGTTATGTCTAGAGTTGGAGTGCACAAATCCGTGGCAACCTCCTCAACTCCTTTGTGAAGCTTTTCTTGATCTCTCTGCTTCGACTTCAAAAGATCTTCGGGTCATCTTAATTCATGACTCGGGGAAAATCCTTTCCCTTTTCTCCCCTCTTTTTCCAAATTTCGAATCAATTCCAATTCCTTTTAAACCCCGTTCATGAATTCTCCCGTTGAACCTTTTTCCTAAGTGATCTTTTTCCCGTTCAAAAGATCACTTAGGAAAAAGGTTCAACGGGAGAATTCATGAACGGGGTTTAAAAGGAATTGGAATTGATTCGAAATTTGGAAAAAGAGGGGAGAAAAGGGAAAGGATTTTCCCCGAGTCATGAATTAAGATGACCCGAAGATCTTTTGAAGTCGAAGCAGAGAGATCAAGAAAAGCTTCACAAAGGAGTTGAGGAGGTTGCCACGGATATGTGCACTCCAACTCTAGACATAACTCAACCCTAAACCGACTCGAGAAACACGGGCACTCGTCTACAAGCAAATCTATATGTATGCAACGTTTCGTGAGAAAAGAATGACACGTGGACTAGCGTTTGGCCTAGCAACTACATGCTCCACACATTACACGAAAAAGTTTTAAAAAGCTCGTATTTTTGGTTGTTGTAAAAAACCAGGGATGTTACAGTATCAATCGGTAATACGAGCCCTCAAACAACCGGCTGAAACTGAACAATTCTTAGCCGAAATCCATCGGCTTTCTGACCTTGGAATCATGACTTCCTTTAATAGCCAAAAGATTTGGCCTGGCCCAATAACGGCCCATAACATGTGAAAAACAAACCCTAATCCGATGCTTGGTCTTCTAGTGTACAAGCCAAAGTTCTATAAATATGACTCCATACAAGCTACCACTTCATGCTCAGCCAAATAGTCTGACCTGTAGACCTTCCAGCTTTCGGTCCTTAGCTCAAACCAGAGAAAATCTTTTGTCTATGTTTTCCATCAAGGCAGGCAAAAACAACCAAAGCAGACATCCCATTGGAGTTGAAGTAAGAAGAAACCGAGCACTAACTCACTGGCGTCACGGGTAAAAAACCTTGCCCCCTTGTGGTAGCTTTTCATATTTGTTCACCTCCGATTTACTGCTCATTTTTCCTTTCAAAGCGGAATTTTCCCCCAACCAAACTTGGGTTCCTCCTCTAGAAACGGTAACTCTAATACCCTTTTTCAACCTTTTCCTCAAGCCACCAGATTCTGAATTTGATGATCTGTTTCAGCAGATCCATCTGGATGCTCTTCGGTATCATGAGGAAAAGGACAAATTCCCAGAAGGAACTGGAAGATGCATCCAAAAAAGCATGATATTGAGGAAGCTGAGTGGGCAAACCAACGGAAGCAACTCCGCAGTATAATCACAGGTTAGCAGAGCCTTGGTTCCTCTCCTTCTCCGTATCGAGCTTGCCTCCGCCTAATATACCCTTTTTTCCTTGTCAGCCCTGTCTGCAGAGAATGACCGCTGGAAAGCAGCAGCAAACAGAGTTACCCTCAAAGTGAATGCTCATGGAGACTCAGTCGAGGCTCGTCTTGATGCCGTGGATAGTCGTATTGATCAGGCCATCATCCAAGGCGTGCACACTGGGGTTCCCTTCGGGCTAGCGGCAATGAACTCTTGGACCAAAGAAGATCACTCCCTTTTACCAGTTGGCTTCGCAAACGGGGGTGCAGATGAATTTGAAGACCTTGAGATCTATGACAACCATGCTACTGCTACTGCTGAAATCATTGATCCACAATCCATTGTAAACAAAATATTTCAAGGGTAGTCTGTATTAGGATGGATCTATGAATGAGGCCTGCAATATGTAACACTTGTTCTCCTCTGAATCATGCCTATTTGCATTTCCCAATTCCTCAGTGATTTTCTCTGATTGCAATATTTCTTCAGAAGAGAGATTGCCGAACGTATGACATCATTCTAGCCGACTAGATCTCATTCTTGACATGTCATGTCACCTGACATTGCTCTTACTGCGCTTCATCTTTCTCTTCCCCCAATGAACCTACCGACTTGGAAAATGCTAAGGTCACCAAGGCTATAAATACCTTTGTACTAAAGGCGGTATAAATAATATCGTCTATAACTTAAACTTCTTGGAACATTTTTTCTGCTAAAGGCGATGCTTTACATCGGCTGTATATAAGTATTCCTTAAGTTACATAATTTTCATGCGTTCGGCTTTTAACAAGTAGTGCCGAAGCTTAGTCCACAAGTGACAAAATTTCTTTACAGCCGAATACCCTTCTTCGGGTATAACATTTTTCGGCTAAAGCTAGCTGCCATTTAAACTAAAATTCAAAAAATAAGGGCCGGTCCTGTTATAAGGCTATCGGCCGTCACGTTCAACTTGAAATGATTACTAAGTTGCAGAAGTGTCTTCATACTTTCCAAGACCCCCTGTTGTACGTCACCTCACGTGAACTCTTGTCCTTCCCTTAACTTCGGCAATGGAGAAATAGGCAGAACCCTTTCAAAAGTACGTTAACTTCAAAACATGCTCGAGACCCAGACTTGCATACATTGATCCTATTTCGGCTTCATTATCAGCATTTATTCCTTGTCAGCCGACATGAAATTTGGTCTCAACCTTTCTCCATCAGTTGGACTATCTATTCAAAAATTGCTCTGAGAGCCGATTGTCTGAATCGGCTGTTGATCCTCGTTGAAAACGTTTACAGGACCTGCTTCCCAAGATCTCCCAGAAAAGCACTCAACGCCATCATACTCCCAGTAGATAGGCTCTGTATTAGCAATACTCACTGAATCATCAGCATGGACAATTTCGATGTCATTTCCGATCCACTGGATAAGGAATTGATGCATAGTCGACGGCACACAGCAGTTTGCATGTATCCAATCTCTTCCCAATAGCAAACTGTATGCCCCCTTGCCATCAATGACGAAAAAAGTAGTAATCAAGGTCTTGGATCCGATCATCAATTCAACATGAACTGCCCCCCGAGTATCAGAAGAATTGCCAGCAAAGTCTCTCAACACCATGTCGGTTTTCAGCAAGTCTTCACTTGCCATTCCCAGTTTTCTGAAGGTGGTATACGGCATGATATTTATGGAAGCCCCTCCATCAATGAACATCTTAGTCAATGGCTTGCCATTAACATAGCCTCTCATATACAATGGCTTCAGGTGTCGATGCTTAGCTGGTTTATCGAATACTGCACTTTGAGCCAAGACAAGATGAGCCAACAACTCTTGGAATTCATCTTCATCAAAGTCTGAATACACTTCGTCTTGGACATCCTGTTCTTCGAGAGCTATAAATTCTGATGGAAGAAAGAAAGCCATGCATGCGTCAGCCGAACGATCACCCCCATCCGACTTCTCTTTGGGGCGCCAAACTCGCTTTACTTTGGCATTTGCTTGTTCTAGCTCTCTATTTCTTAGGCGCTGCACCCTCCTTTTCTGGTTTTTCCTCAATCCTGGTGCACACCACTGTCCTCTCTGCCAGACATACTCGCGGTACTCTTCTTCTTCAGCACGAGCCCAACTTTGATCTGCGGATACATGGGTGTATGCCGAGTCTCTGAGTGATGAGTGATTGTCAACTGGGATGATGCGCATGTTCTTTGGCTTGTGTTGTGCAGGTGTCGAGCACGAATACAGTGATCAGAGGCAAGGTGAAGGTCAAGTAGAGACGTGCCGTGCCGATGGACCGAGAGTGGCGAAGGGCGGACGTGAGACTTGGAATGAGGGACTGGTGGCCCGAGGATCAGCTGTGGTGGCTGGCAGCCTGGGACAGCGACGAGCGAAGACTTGCGGTCATGTGTTGCCTGAGTCGTGGACTTGGGGACACGTGTCGGTGGACGGGGTGCACGGGAGGTGCATCCCCTCTACGGCGTCGGTTTGGTGGTAGAGCCAGAGAAAAACTATCGGGTGGACGGTTTCCAGGTTTGGGCCTCAAAACCTGGGTGCTGAGGGTTTCCGAGTTTGGCCACAAAACTCGGGCTGAGGACGGCTTCCAGGTTTGGGCCTCAAAACCTGGGCGCTGCAGGTTTGCCGAGTTTAGGCCTCAAAACTCAGATGCTGGTGGGCTGGTTTCCTGGTTTGGGCCTCAAAACCGGGGGTTGGCTGGAAAGGCTGGTTTCCCGGTTTGGGCCACAAAATCGGGGGTGCAGAGCGGTGGCGGCACGTGGCGGCAATCAGGAGGTTGCGTCGAGGCAACGCTACGAGTTGTGCGGGCGTGGCCGTCGGATCCACCTACCATCGAGTTGGTCCAGAATAACCTTAGGGTTTCGCTGGTTCGCTCTGTAAGTAGTTAGGGGTAGAGTGGGAATTAGGAATAGTTAGGATTAGGATAAGTAGGGGGAGACACCCACCTCCCCATCCATCTCAGTCATTTGCTCTTTGCTTCTAGGGTTTCCTGCTCTCCCAATCCCCTGTTGTAGCTAGCTGAGATCCGCAGAGAACCATACCTCTGTGTACTGGAGATTTTGAGGAAGTGAGGCCGTAACCTCACTGTTGTAGCGTGTGGTAGCCACACGGTTGCAGATCGATGTGTTGATTCGCGTTTTGGTTCGTGTTCTTCGCGTTCTTCGTTTCACCACGATTTTCCCGTCACTCGATCTCCCTCTCTCGTGCGTCTTTGCGAAATCCGTTTGAATCAACTTGTTCGTATTTGAAAGGAGATCATTTCCACCAAAGGAATTTATCTAACTCCTTACGAACAAGTAGATCGGGTTGATTTCGTTTTCGTGGCGCTTTTCGGTTCATCCTCCACCCCTTTTGATTTCCCGGTGTTTGAGTCAATTTGAGCGGATGATTTCTTGGGGATAGTCTCCTAACAACTCCGTGATCATCCTCTCCAAGTTTGGGAACTTGGGATTTTGGTTTGAATCGATTTAGAGGAGATTTGGGGAGAAGGCGACTGAAATCGCCCTCTCTGCGCACTCGCGGACAGTCCGCGATTTGACCAGCGGACAGTCCGCGCGTCGGGTTTCGACCGAGCAGTGGTCGCGTGGCTTGACTGTTTTTGCCTCGGGTGACCGGCGGACAGTCCGCCGTTGTCAGGCTCGGACAGTCCGGGCCCGAGCAGGGAGACTTCAGCAACTGTGCTATTTTGGGGATTTTGCCGGTGGACAGTCCGCCATCCCCCCGCGGACAGTCCGCGGTTGAGTCGGACAGTCCGGAACCGTACCGGCGGACAGTCCGGGACTCGGCTGTTTGTTCTGGTTTAGTGCGTTTGCTCTCCCGGCTTCTTCGCTTGGATTCCGGACTTCTCGTTTGGCCTTGTAGTTGACCAAGGAACATCTCTAGGTATCTTTGCTACTTGTTGGCATCGGTATTTGGAGATTTATCGACGTAGCTGTCTATCTACGTTCGAGACTTGGTTGTTGAGGGTCGAACTTTTCTCTGCTCTTTCGGCGTTTGGTTTGCTATCTCTTTGTGGTGCCTCGCTGTGATCCTAGGGATCATCCACCCTCTTCCAAGGGTCGTGGGCATCACGGTTTCGGTCCTAGCTCTTGGGGCTTGATTTTGGGACATTTGGCCAAAGTTTCAAGAGAAATTTTTGAGCTCCCATTCCCCCCCCTCTGGTCGCCTTGCTAGTGCTTTCTCGGTACTTCAATTGGTATCGGAGCAGGTTAAGGATCTTCCACCTTAGCCGGTTCCAGATCCACAGAAGGCGACATGGATTGCGGCGTGGGCAAACCGCCGTTCTTTGATGGGACGAACTATGCGTATTGGAAGATACGCATGTCGGCCTATCTGCAGAGTTTGGGTGCTTTCATTTGGGATATTTGCAACTCTGCCGATTACGTGGTCTTGGCTGCTCGTGTCTCTCAGCTTCAGATCGATGAGCACGATGCCAATAGCCGAGCCCGTAATGCTCTTTTCTCATGCTTGAGCATGAGTGAGTTTGATCGCGTTTCTCACGTCGCTACGGCTCGGGAGATGTGGGCTACCCTCATGCGTTTCCATGAGGGAACCTCTCAAGTCAAAACCCGACTCTACGAGTCATTCAAGCGAGAGTATGAGAACTTTCGACATATGCCTGGCAAGAGCATAGAAAGCTTATTCGCTCGCTTTCAGGTGATTGTCAACAGGATGAGGGCTAACAAGGAGCTGTTGCCTTTCGACGATCATGAGAGAGCTTTGAAGCTTTTGCATACTCTTGATCGGTCGGTGTGGGATTCCAAGGTTCAGGCGATCATCGAATCGCCTAACTATGAGACCCTCACGTGCGACGAGCTCTTCAGTAAGCTCAAGTCCAGTGAGATTGATGCCATGGCGAGGGCTTCTTATGAAAATCCTTCTGGCCCGTCAATGGCTTTGGTTTCTGGCTCTTCTGCTAACCCCTCTGGAGGTTTTGCACTCTCTTCACTCTTTTCTGTCACAGAGGACCAGCTTGAGTCTTTGGGGGATGACGAGCTAGCTTTGCTCGCCAACCGGTTCTCGCGGTTTCACAACAACCGCATGAACCGTCGCCGCGGAGGAGGACGCTCAGGATGCTATGAGTGCGGCGACCCCGACCACTTCATCGCCAACTGTCCCAAGAAGAACAAGCATTCTGGGAAGGGCGATCATGGGCACAAGTACGACTCCGGCAAGCGCAAGGAGAAGTACGTCCCCGCGAAGCACAAGCGGAAGGGCGGCTTCAACAAGGATGTCACACCCAGATTTCCGAAGAATTCCCAGTGCCAACTATATGTGTGCCCAGGAAGTCCACAAGACACATATAGCACCAAATATGGAATTTTCTCAAAGACAATGCTCTGTTACATAGCGAAACATATTTACATTAAGACTTACATATAAAACAAAGCAGAGTGGAAACTACTCTTCGGGACTCCAAACTCCACAGGGACGGTTGACTGGGGGAACACCCGCCTAGAACTCTTGGAACATCTTCTGTAACTCTTCACTTGAATACACCATCTGGTACCCATCCGGGATTTTTTTTTATGTGAACCAACGACAAACGTCAGCTCACCATGCTCAGCAAGTACAACTACGGGGATGCAAGGCTCAAAGGCTTGACTCGGTTAACTGCGGTTAGCATTTTAGGTTGATCATGTTTTATATTAACCTTACATTACTAAATTTATGAACCCTGTTGTCCCATGGTAAGAGATATCCATTATGTTAAAAAGAGGTAACCAACCAACCACCAACATACCCCACTATGAACCTCTTATAAAGGATCCGAGCCGCTCGTATCCGTGAGCACGGCTGATATATCAGGTTTACACTCTGCAGAGGTTGTACACTTTCACCTTAGGCCGTGATTCCCATATGCCGGGGTTTGCAAGGCCCACATTACCTCCTCTATGGAAGTACGACAGGGTCTCACTACGTAGCCTTTCACTAGCTACCCTAACAAGTAGTAGCCGCAAGGTTTCAGCATCTAGGCGAATGGAGGCCGCCTTCAAGATGGCACACCTGACAGCCGACCAGTACACATCTTGATAGGCAAGGAAGCCATTCTAAGCCTAGGCTCCCCTCTAGCGCCTTTCGGTAACTACCACAAGCTAGAGAAAGTCTAGTTACACAACTAAGATCAGAGCCATATAATACCCAAGGTTGCACGGGATCTCCCGGGTGGCCGCTTTAAAAGATAGTCCCTGGGGTGGGTCACTGAGCAACACCAGGCTCCAGTGCCCTAAATGTGGTTAAAAGCCTCTTTTAACATTTGTTCCATAGTCATTAATCAACAATAATCATTTAGCATTTAAGTAGCGTATAGCATTACTAAACATATTATGCAAAACCTTCCCATAGGTACAAGGTAATAAGATCAAGTGAAACTAGGGTTGTCCTGTGGTTCATCAAGTTATGACACATGCATAATGAATATTTAGTCTTGCAGTTAATAGGTAACAAGGTATCCGTAGTTATACTTGCCTTCCAATAACTTGTGTTGATGGTCTCACTTCTTCAGAGATCTTCTTCCTGATAACCTTGATCAGCTTGAACTCTAAACGAGATAAAAGGTACCACACAAGCATCCATTCCAATCATCACATGCAAATAAAATATACTTCTATTAGAACAGTACACCAAGTATTGAAAACACGTAGAGAAACATATATAAAACTATTCTACTCGTCGATACGATCACATGAACATAAAGATCACTTTAATCGGACCTAAAACGAGAAAGTTACGAAGAAAACAAGTTTTAGGGGCACCTTTGTAAATAAAACTCATTTTTCGGGGGCTAACTCGCGAAAACCGAGGACCTAAACATGATAAAACCTAGACCAGA
This sequence comes from Coix lacryma-jobi var. lacryma-jobi, assembly GCA_009763385.1. Lineage (NCBI taxonomy): Eukaryota > Viridiplantae > Streptophyta > Magnoliopsida > Poales > Poaceae > Coix > Coix lacryma-jobi. The sequence continues at coordinate 116,258,922 of CM019829.1, forward strand.
GGGGCTAGCACGCGAAATTGCGTGATCTGGACGGCGGGTTCTATAACCGAAAAGCTCAGGGTTAAAACCGTAAGAAAACAGGACTAAAAAGAAATTCTTTTGAACTAGCTTGGACTGCGGGTTTATTTTCATAAAACGCAGGGGTTTTTCTGCAAAACGCGCAGCGGCGGCTGCGCTGACGCCGACACGGCGCCACGTGGCGCAGCGCGGTTGGCCGGTTCACCACGCGGCCGGTGGACCGCGCGCGGGGCCGCTGGTCCACGACTCCGTGGACCCGGCGTATACCCCTTCGGGGTATACTTCTAATCCTGGCCGTCCGTGGCCAGATGGACGGCGCAGGGGGCTCTGAGCGGCGCGAGGCGGCGGCGGGGTCGCCGGAGTGCGGCGGCGCGCCATAACAGGCGCTCGGGAGCTCCTCCGGAGGACACTCCCGACCTCGGCTGGCTACGCGGGTCACACCAGGGTGACGCGGAGGGAACGGCGAGCACGATGGCGGCTCGGCTATGGCGGAGAGCTTACCACGGCGGTGGACAGCGACGGCGGTGATCTGCAAGAGAGAGAGAGGGGGTCGGGTGAGCTCAGGGTCACGCAAAACAGCAGAGGGAGAGCTCGGGGTGCTTCGGGCGACCGCGGCGTCACCTGGGGGCGCTCGGAGAGGTGTTCAAGCGGCCGGCGAAGCTTGGCAACGGCAGCAGAGGGGGTGGAGCGGGGAGGTGTGAGGGAGAGGGCGAGGGGCTTCGCCCTGGCCTTTATAGGCTTCGGGGGAGGCGGCGAAAGGTCGGGGGAAGCTCCACCGAGCTCGGTTGCAAGCTGAGTGGCCATAAAGGCCACTCCCGCGGCAGTTTCGGGAGTGGAGGGGGTGCGGCGGCGGCGGCGGGAGCTTGGCCGTCGCGAGGTAGGGGAAGGGCCAGCGGCTGACCGGTGGGGCCAAGCGGCAGGCGGGGGAGAGCGGGCGCGGGCGCTGCGCGCGATGCGGGCGAGCAAGCTGGGTCGGCTGCGAGCGCGCGCGCGAGAGAGAGGGAGCTGGCCGGGGCAAGCTGGGCCGCTGGGCGAGGAGGGGGTTGGGCCGCTGCTGGGCCGGTGCGCGAGCGGGGGAAGGGGAGCGAGGCTGGGCCAGGTCAGGCCGGGAAAGGGGGAGGGGAGAGGGGTGTGGGCCGGGCTGCCATGCTCGCTCGGGCCAAAAGAGTGAAGGAGGGAGGGAGAGAAAAGAAAAACCTTTTCCTTTTTATTTTGTTTCAAAACTTGTTCAAATCCAAACAAAGTTTGAATTCAAACCACCCAACACTATTCCTACACTCAAACAAAATATTATGCTCCAGCATGAATGCAACAAAAATGTTTCTAAGCCCTAACTTAATTTATTAATTCACCAAAAATTATTATTTGACCTATATGTTTCATGAAAAATAAATAAACAAAGCCATATTAAAATCTAATTTTCCAAAAGCGATTTTCAGGGTGTCACAAACCTACCCCCCTTAAAAGAATCTCGTCCTCGAGATTCGAAGAGACTTAGCACGAAGAGAACATCAAAGGATCTTGGAGATATAGAAAAGAGGACTTGGTTAAACATTCCACACTTTCACATGTGAAGCAACTTTGAGAAGCGACTCATGACAGGTCTTTTATACTTGATATCACGGAGGTTCGACTAAACGGCTACCCCCCTTAGAACAAGGGTTACAACTGACTTGCCAACAAAACACTGAACTGAAAAACATAGCCGAACTTCATATGACACCTTGGTGTTTTTGTCCTTCTTGACTGACTAACGTTTATCTTGACCCCACTGTGATCTTGTTATGCTTCAAAAAGGCAAGGAAACTTTATCTTTATTTGATCCTCGATTTCCCAAGTTGCGTCTTCTTATAATTGGTTACTCACTGAACTTTGCATATTTTAACCACTCTTTCAGTAAGGATCCTCTGAACTGATTCCAAGATTCTGACCGGATACTCATCACAGGTGAAGTTATCTGTTGTATTTGGTTCACTTCATCGGTGCTTGTTCCTCTTTAAGGACATCTGAAGTCTCACAGTTTTCGATATCATCCTCTGGGTTTACACCTTCTATTGGGTCAACTTCATACTCCTGGGGTAAAGGTTGAATACCTTGATATCCAATTCTTTCTCCTGACGGGGTTGTTAGAAGTACCGAACGTTGAGTATAGTTAATTACTCCATCACAAGCAGATAGCCATCCTATTCCAAGGATAACATCGACCTCTGTTATCTTCAAAACTATAAGGTTTGCCTCGAAGTTTACTCCCTTTATATCCAGTCTGACCTTTGGACACATTCGGTTTGCTTTTATTTCTCCTCTTGAAGAGTTAACTATCACGGGTTTCCTCATTGGAAACATAGGTATACCATGACTTTCAACAAATTCGCTAGAGATGAACGAATGTGAAGCTTTGGGATCAAACAAAACCATGGCACTGACTGAGTTTACTGGTAACAAACCATATATGACTTCTTGAGCTTTGTAAGTGGTATTTATATCCACCTGGTTCAACCTTCCTTGGATACAATTCCTTTTTACTTTGTTTCCTTTTGTCGGCTTCTTACGTACCTTTTGTATCTGTTGCTGAAGTGGTTGATTTTGGCTCTGATTACTTGAATCAAGATTCTCAGTGTAGTTACTCACATCATGCACATTCTCTTCACCATTGTAACATTCTTCACTAGGAGTGTTAATCTTCATCAAGGAGTTGGTAGAATATGACAGACTTGGTTCTTGAGTGAAAAGTTGCACATCATCATTTCTTCTGCCTGACATCTGACGTTTAACAAGGTGGCATGAGAAAGAGGGAGATGACCTTAAAGCATGGCTTGATAAGAGACTTCATTGATGGATTTAGGATAGATTTGAGAGAACACGTGGGTGAGAGATCGACAACACTGCCCCAACTATCTACTCACTATCTTTTAACAATCATTACAAAGATCCAAAACAATCATATACATAATGATAAACCAACTTGCACAATAAAGGTTCACATATCACACAAAGACTCAACTTCGTGACTAGCGATTTTATTACATAAAGGGCATAAGCTCCTAATCCTCAAAGACGACATGGTTACAGGGATATCTTGGTAGCATCTCCTGTGCAGGAGAAAGAGTGACACATCCAAACCTTTTCTCAAGCTCATCAAGGGGTTTCTTCATATGACGTGTTGGCAACACTTGTTAGAGGTTGTTTTGCAGTGACTTGACTCTGGTTATATTCACGGCATAGCTGTTGATTCTTCTGTGGGCAAGACCTAATAAAGTGTCCTTCTTCTTGGCAATGATAACACCTTCTCTTGGCTGGATCTTTTGTGTTCAGATTGTCACCTGATGTATTGTTGTCTTGCTGACTCGTAGGGTTCAACTTTATCTGATTAGCTTGTTTCTTGGCTTGCTTGGTCTTCCACGGTTGAAATTCCTTATAGGTGATGGTCCATCCATCAATGTATACCTCATGTGAATTTGTTCCAGCTGACTGTCGGTTGCTCTTCATGGAGTCTACCTTTCTCTTCTTATCCTCATTGGCCTTACCATTTGGGTCCTCCTTGTTTTGCTTCTTAGTTGACTTGATTCGAAGACAGGGGAAGCCATAATGCTTGCAACAACGACATTGATCCTGACTTCCAAGCATCTTACTGTCTACATCTTCATTGGATTTCATATACTTCCAAGCTTCTGCTACTTGTCTCTTCACTGGCCCTTTGATAGAATTCTCTTGTTGAGCCATACCTTCTAAAACTTTTCTTTGCATAGCTAAGAGTTTCTCCTTGTCAAAAGCATTCTTGGGCAACATAGCTTGGTCCTCTTGACCTTTGGTGTTGGTGGTATCCTTGTTGTGGTCCATATCTGAGAGAGAGAGAGAAGACTTAGAAAAGAGGCAAAGTTTTATAATGGAACATGGATAGAAGTAGAATTTCTTTCATCAAATAACAAGGTTGGAGAACTAAGCTAGGTTGAAAGCATGCTAAAACGTCCAGTACTAACTAGGCTTGCGTCCTACAGTCAACATTGCTTTGATACCAATTTGTCACACCCGGATTTCCGAAGAATTCCCAGTGCCAACTATATGTGTGCCCAGGAAGTCCACAAGACACATATAGCACCAAATATGGAATTTCCTCAAAGACAATGCTCTGTTACATAGCGAAACATATTTACATTAAGACTTACATATAAAACAAAGCAGAGCGGAAACTACTCTTCGGGACTCCAAACTCCACAGGGACGGTTGACTGGGGGAACACCCGCCTAGAACTCTTGGAACATCTTCTGTAACTCTTCACTTGAATCCACCATCTCGTACCCATCCGGGATTTTTTTTATGTGAACCAACGACAAACGTCAGCTCACCATGCTCAGCAAGTACAACTACGGGGATGCAAGGCTCAAAGGCTTGACTCGGTTAACTGCGGTTAGCATTTTAGGTTGATCACGTTTTATATTAACCTTACATTACTAAATGTATGAACCGTGTTGTCCCATGGTAAGAGATATCCATTATGTTAAAAAGAGGTAACCAACCAACCAGCAACATACCCCACTATGAACCTCTTATAAAGGATCCGAGCCGCTCGTATCCGTGAGCACGGCTGATATATCAGGTTTACACTCTGCAGAGGTTGTACACTTTCACCTTAGGCCGTGATTCCCATATGCCGGGGTTTGCAAGGCCCACATTACCTCCTCTATGGAAGTACGGCAGGGTCTCACTACGTAGCCTTTCACTAGCTACCCTAACAAGTAGTAGCCGCAAGGTTTCAGCATCTAGGCGAATGGAGGCCCCCTTCAAGATGGCACACCTGACAGCCGACCAGTACACATCTTGACAGGCAAGGAAGCCATTCTAAGCCTAGGCTCCCCTTTAGCGCCTTTCGGTAACTACCACAAGCTAGAGAAAGTCTAGTTACACAACTAAGATCAGAGCCATATAATACCCAAGGTTGCACGGGATCTCCCGGGTGGCCGCTTTAAAAGATAGTCCCTGGGGTGGGTCACTGAGCAACACCAGGCTCCAGTGCCCTAAATGTGGTTAAAAGCCTCTTTTAACATTTGTTCCATCGTCATTAATCAACATTAATCATTTAGCATTTAAGTAGCGTATAGCATTACTAAACATATTATGCAAAACCTTCCCATAGGTACAAGGTAATAAGATCAAGTGAAACTAGGGTTGTCCTATGGTTGATCAAGTTATGACAAATGCATAATGAATATTTAGTCTTGCAGTTAATAGGTAACAAGGTATCCGTAGTTATACTTGCCTTCCAATAACTTGTGTTGATGGTCTCACTTCTTCAGAGATCTTCTTCCTGATAACCTTGATCAGCTTGAACTCTAAACGAGATAAAAGGTACCACACAAGCATCCATTCCAATCATCACATGCAAATAAAATATACTTCTATTAGAACAGTACCCCAAGTATTGAAAACATGTAGAGAAACATATATAAAACTATTCTACTCGTCGATACGATCACATGAACATAAAGATCACTTTAATCGGACCTAAAACGAGAAAGTTACGAAGAAAACAAGTTTTAGGGGCACCTTTGCAAATAAAACTCATTTTTCGGGGGCTAACTCGCGAAAACCGAGGACCTAAACGTGATTAAACCTAGACCAGAGGGGCTAGCACGCGAAACTGCGCGATCTGGATGGCGGGTTCTATAACCGAAAAGCTCAGGGTTAACACCGTAAGAAAACAGGACTAAAAAGAAATTCTTTTGAACTAGCTTGGACTGCGGGTTTATTTTCATAAAACGCAGGGGTTTTTCTGCAAAATGCGCAGCGGCGGCTGCGCTGACGCCGACACGGCGCCACATGGCGCAGCGCGGTTGGCCGGTTCACCACGCGGCCAGTGGACCGCGCGCGGGGCCGCTGGTCCACGGCTCCGTGGACCCGGCGTATACCCCTTTGGGGTATACTTCTAATCCTGGCCGTCCGTGGCCAAATGGACGGCGCAGGGGGCTCTGAGCGGCGCGAGGCGGCGGCGGGCGGCGGCGGGGTCGCCGGAGTGCGGCGGCGCGCCATAACAGGCGCTCGGGAGCTCCTCCGGAGGACACTCCCGGCCTCGGCTGGCTACGCGGGTCACACCAGGGTGACGCGGAGGGAACGGCGAGCACGATGGCGGCTCGGCTATGGCGGAGAGCTTACCACGGCGGTGGACAGCGATGGCGGCGATCTGCAAGAGAGAGAGAGGGGGTCGGGTGAGCTCAGGGTCACGCAAAACAGCAGAGGGAGAGCTCGGGGTGCTTCGGGCGACCGCGGCGTCACCTGGGGGCGCTCGGAGAGGTGTTCAAGCGGCCGGCGAAGCTTGGCAACGGCGGCAGAGGGGGTGGAGCGGGGAGGTGTGAGGGAGAGGGCGAGGGGCTTCGCCCTGGCCTTTATAGGCTTCGGGGGAGGCGGCGAAAGGTCGGGGGAAGCTCCACCGAGCTCGGTTGCAAGCTGAGTGGCCATAAAGGCCACTCCCGCGGCAGTTTCGGGAGTGGAGGGGGTGCGGCGGCGGCGGGACCTTGGCCGCCGCGAGGTAGGGGAAGGGCCAGCGGCTGACCGGTGGGGCCAAGCGGCAGGCGGGGGAGAGCGGGCGCGGGCGCTGCGCGCGATGCGGGCGAGCAAGCTGGGCCGGCTGCGAGCGTGCGCGAGAGAGAGAGGGAGCGGGCCGGGGGCAAGCTGGGCCGCTGGGCGAGGAGGGGGTTGGGCCGCTGCTGGGCCGGTGCGCGAGCGAGGGAAGGGGAGCGAGGCTGGGCCAGGTCAGGCTGGGAAAGGGGGAGGGGAGAGGGGTGTGGGCCGGGCTGCCATGCTCGCTCGGGCCAAAAGAGTGAAGGAGGGAGGGAGAGAAAAGAAAAACCTTTTCCTTTTTATTTTGTTTCAAAACTTGTTCAAATCCAAACAAAGTTTGAATTCAAACCACCCAACACTATTCCTACACTCAAACAAAATATTATGCTCCAGCATGAATGCAACAAAAATGTTTCTAAGCCCTAACTTAATTTATTAATTCACCAAAAATTATTATTTGACCTATATGTTTCATGAAAAATAAATAAACAAAGCCATATTAAAATCTAATTTTCCAAAAGCGATTTTCAGGGTGTTTGTTCCGGTTTAGTGCGTTTGCTCTCCCGGCTTCTTCGCTTGGATTCCAGACTTCTCGTTTGGCCTTGTAGTTGACCAAGGAACATCTCTAGGTATCTTTGCTACTTGTTGGCATCGGTATTTGGAGATTTATCGACGTAGCTGTCTATCTACGTTCGGGACTTGGTTGTTGAGGGTCGAACTTTTCTCCGCTCTTTCGGCGTTTGGTTTGCTATCTCTTTGTGGTGCCTCGCTGTGATCCTAGGGATCATCCACCCTCTTCCAAGGGTCGTGGGCATCACGGTTTCGGTCCTAGCTCTTGGGGGTTGATTTTGGGACATTTGGCCAAAGTTTCAAGAGAAATTTTTGAGCTCCCATTCACCCCCCCTCTGGTCGCCTTGCTAGTGCTTTCTCGTTACTTCAATTGGTATCGGAGCAGGTTAAGGATCTTCCACCTTAGCCGGTTCCAGATCCACAGAAGGCGACATGGATTGCGGCGTGGGCAAACCGCCGTTCTTTGATGGGACGAACTATGCGTATTGGAAGATACGCATGTCGGCCTATCTGCAGAGTTTGGGTGCTTTCATTTGGGATATTTGCAACTCTGCCGATTACGTGGTCTTGGCTGCTCGTGTCTCTCAGCTTCAGATCGATGAGCACGATGCCAATAGTCGAGCCCGTAATGCTCTTTTCTCATGCTTGAGCATGAGTGAGTTTGATCGCGTTTCTCACGTCGCTACGGCTCGGGAGATGTGGGCTACCCTCATGCGTTTCCATGAGGGAACCTCTCAAGTCAAAACCCGACTCTACGAGTCGTTCAAGCGAGAGTATGAGAACTTTTGACATATGCCTGGCAAGAGCATAGAAAGCTTATTCGCTCGCTTTCAGGTGATTGTCAACAGGATGAGGGCTAACAAGGAGCTGTTGCCTTTCGACGATCATGAGAGAGCTTTGAAGCTTTTGCATACTCTTGATCGGTCGGTGTGGGATTCCAAGGTTCAGCCGATCATCGAATCGCCTAACTATGAGACCCTCACGTGCGACGAGCTCTTCAGTAAGCTCAAGTCCAGTGAGATTGATGCCATGGCGAGGGCTTCTTATGAAAATCCTTCTGGCCCGTCAATGACTTTGGTTTCTGGCTCTTCTGCTAACCCCTCTGGAGGTTTTGCACTCTCTTCACTCTTTTCTGTCACAGAGGACCAGCTTGAGTCTTTGGGGGATGACGAGCTAGCTTTGCTCGCCAACCGGTTCTCGCGGTTTCACAACAACCGCATGAACCGTCGCCGCGGAGGAGGACGCTCAGGATGCTATGAGTGCGGTGACCCCGGCCACTTCATCGCCAACTGTCCCAAGAAGAACAAGCATTCTGGGAAGGGCGATCATGGGCACAAGTACGACTCCGGCAAGCGCAAGGAGAAGTACGTCCCTGCGAAGCACAAGCGGAAGGGCGGCTTCAACAAGGAGTACATCAAGACCAAGTACTTGGAGAAGGCCCAGGCTAAGCAGCGTGCGTTCTTCGCCACGCTCAGCGACGTCGACGACTCGGACGACGACTCCGCTTCTTCAAGCGACGACGAGTCCGAGAAGAAGAAGAGGATCGAGGACAAGCTCAACGGTCTCTGCTTCTTTGCCGATGACGACGGCCTCTGCACCATGGCCCTCGGCAAGGAGGTCGACGGTGAGCTGGTGAACTCCCCTCGGAATGACGACGATGACGACACCTCCCAGGTATCTCTCACCCACGACGAGCTTTCTACTGAGGTTGAGAAGCTTACTGCCGCCTTGCTTAGTCAGGATAAGCTGCTTAGGCGTGCCGCTAGAGAGCGCAAGGAGTTTAGGCAGAAGTGGGAGGACACGGTGAAGGAGCTTGAGTTTGCAAAATCCACCGTGGTCGTGTCTGAGGAGGTTGAGTGCGAGATGTGCACCACGCACATGACTGACCTTCTCACTTTGAGAAGCAAGTATGCTGCGTTGGTAGGAGAGGTGGATGAGCTGAAGGCTAGACCCTCGCTGTTGGGTGCGTGCAAGACTTGTCCTGTCTTGCAATCCGAGTTGGCAGAGAAGAATGCCAAGATTGTGTCTCTTGAGGAGGCCAGCTCGGGTAGCACTTGTGTGTCCAGGTGCGCTTTGTGTGAGGGTTTGGAGATGGAGATTGCTAATGTGAAGCATGACAAGATGCAAACCGAGGAAGAAAACACATACCTTCGGACCATCTTGTCATGGGTGTCTTGTGGTGAGCCGCAGCTTGGGATGATGATCTCCCAGTTCAAGCGTGCTGCTGGAGGTCCTGGTGTAGGTTTTTCTCCGGGTGTTGATCTTTCTGCTTTTGGGAAGATTGGAGAGTCGAGTGGTCTGAACCCATGTGAGAAGCCCAACTCCACCACTACTCCCAAACTTACCAAGCTTCCACCCAAAGAGCCGCTCAAGCCCAACACCAAGGACGGAGTGTTTGAAGAACCTCCGAGACCTCCACCCAAGAACCATGTGTGGCATCCCAAACCCAATCACCTGAAGAACAAGCTTGATACGATGCCACCTATCCAGGAGGAGTGCTTGCCACAGAAGGGCAAAGTGATCCATACCCACAACCGTGAGTACCAACAACCCCGTTTGAGAGCGGTGAGGTACCATTGTGAGCATTGTGGGCGAGATGGACACTTGAGTGAGTTCTGCTTTCGGCGCAAGAGAGAGGCGCGCCGTGCTAGGGAGATGAACAACCCGGACATGTACCATCCTTTCCATGATGTACATGTGCCGAATGTTCAGAGGAGAGCTCCGAGGAGAGCTGCTAGGCCCAGAGGTCCAGAACCTCAAGTTCCCAGGCCTAGGCAAAGGAGAGCTCCAAGGAGAGATGCTAGGCCTAGAGGTGCAGTGCCTCAAGTTCCTAGGCCTAGGCCTCGTAGAGAGCGTGCCCGGCGGGAGCCTGCATTTGTGGGCTATGGACCCCGTGGCGGTGGCGTTGTAGTTGAGCGTTTTCCCCCACCGCGTTTTGAGTATCGCGGTGAGCGCTCCTTCCCCAGCGGACCACGTCTGTCTAAACGTGGTGATCGCTCCCTTCGTAGGTGTGCTAGGAATGGTTTTTACACTGACCGTTCTTTTGAGCAGCCGGCCCAACACTGGTATTCTTCCCACTTCTCTAACCCCAGTGTTGGCCCGTATGCTCACCCTATGTCTTTTTATTGATGTAGGTAAAACGATTGGAGAACGTTTGGTTGGTGGATTCCAGTTGCTCGAGGCACATGACCGGAAACGCCAAGTGGTTCTCCAGTCTTAATCCGGTCGCCGGAAAGGAGTTTATCACCTTCGGCGACAATAGCAAAGGTAAGGTTTTGTCTCGTGGGTCTGTGCGAGTTAATGAGCACTTTGTGTTGCGCGATGTTGCTCTTGTTTCTAACTTGCATTTTAACCTTCTTTCTGTTTTGCAACTTTTCGATGATGACTATGAGATTCGTTTTAAACCGAATCTCAGTCGTATTTTAGACCCTTAGGGCAATCTTGTTTGTGTGATTTCGCCCTTTGGGAAAGTCTTTCGTGCGGATTTCTCGGAGTCGTTTGGTATTTCCCGCTGTCTTTTGGCTAGTCCTTCCTCCTCTGATCTTTGGAAGTGGCATGGGAGGCTCGGTCATTTAAGCTTCGACTTGCTTGCAAGACTTAGCTCACTTGGCTTAATCCGAGGATTGCCCAAGTTATCCATGGAGAAGGATCTTGTTTGCCATTCTTGTAGACATGGGAAGATGGTGGCCGCTCCCCACCATCCAGTGACTCAGGTCATGACTAAGCGCCCTGGAGAGCTTTTGCATATGGACCTTGCTGGTCTGGCTCGGGTGAGCTCGGCTAGGGGGAAGTGGTATGTGCTTGTTGTTGTCGACGATTTTTTGAGATATTCGTGGGTCTTCTTTTTAGCCGAGAAGACCGAGACTTTCTCCTTTGCTCGCAATCTGATTTTGCGTCTTCAGAACGAGTTCCCTTTGAACTCGATGCGAGCAATTAGGAGTGATAATGGTTCCGAATTCAAGAATTCGGATTTTGAGAAGTTTTGTAACTCTTTGGGCTTAGAGCATCAGTTTTCTTCCCCCTACACACCGCCACAGAATGGTGTTGTAGAGAGGAAGAATCGGACCCTTGTAGAGATGGCCAGGACGATGCTCGATGAGCATAGGACTCCTAGGCGATATTGGGCCGAAGCTATGAGCACTGCATGCTATATTTCCAATCGCATTTTTCTTCGAGCTTTCTTGAAAAAGACCTCTTATGAGTTGCGTTTTGGAAAACTCCCCAAGGTGAGTTATTTTAGAGTTTTTGGTTGCCATTGTTTTATACTCAAAAAGGGCAACTTGGACAAATTTGAGTCTCGTTCTTCTGACGGTGTGTTTTTGGGTTATGGCACTCACACTCGAGCTTATCGCGTACTTAACCTTGACACTAACCGAGTCATGGAGACATCTGATGTCACCTTCGACGAGACCATGGTTTGTCCTTCTTCTCGTTTTGAGCATGCAGGTGATCATGAGGTTGGCGAACCTCTTTTCGATGATGAAGAAGAAGGTGCTGAAGGGATAGATGACCCAGCACCTCCTCCACCTGCTGTGCCGCAAAGAGCGGCTTCTACGACGACTCACGGCCCCGACACGTCTTCTTCCTAGGGGCCGTGGGATCCGCCACCCCGAGCGATACCTTTTGTACCCGGGGAGGCACCAGGTGCTGTTGAGGGGGAGATCACTTCTGCACGGGAGGCGCCACGACATATCCAGTGCCAACACCCCCCTCTGCAGATGATCGGCAACATTGACGAACGAGTCACTCGGTCCAGGTCTCAAATCTCTCACTTTGCTCATTCTGCTTTTGTTGCTGATTTTGAGCCCCGAGATGTTGGACACGCTTTGACGGATCCGGATTGGGTCAATGCCATGCATGAGGAGCTTGAGAACTTTGAGAGAAATCGGGTTTGGGTTCTAGTGTCTCCACCTTCTGAGTGTCATCCTATTGGGACAAAATGGGTTTTCAAAAACAAACAGGGAGAAGATGGCCATGTTGTGAGAAACAAGGCCAGACTCGTAGCCCAGGGATATAGTCAGAAGGAGGGGATAGACTATGAGGAGACTTTTGCTCCTGTAGCTCGTTTGGAGGCGATTAGGATACTCTTGGCTTTTGCTGCATCCAAAGGTTTCAAACTTTTTCAAATGGATGTCAAGAGTGCCTTCTTAAACGGCTACATAGAAGAGGAGGTGTATGTTAGACAACCCCCCGGTTTCGAAAATCCCAAGTTTCCAAACCATGTCTTTAAACTCCACAAAGCTTTGTATGGTTTGAAACAAGCCCCTAGAGCCTGGTATGATAGGTTGAAAACCTTTTTGCTTGCTAAGGGTTTTAAAATGGGATGTGTAGATAAAACGCACTTTCTCCTCAAGCAAGGCACTGACACACTCTTGGTCCAGATTTGCGTGGATGATATCATTTTTGGTGGTTCTTCTCACGCTTTGGTTGCCAAGTTTGCAGATACTATGAGCAGGGAATTTGAGATGAGCATGATGGGCGAGTTGAGGTTTTTCCTCGGGTTGCAAATCAAGCAATCCCGGGAAGGAACGTTCGTGCACCAAGGTAAGTATACTCGTGACATTCTGAAGAAATTCGATATGGGTGAGGCCAAGCCTCTTCCAACACCCATGTCGACCACGACGGCCCTAGATGCGGATAAGGAGGGAGAAGCAGTGGACCAGAAGGAGTACCGGAGTATGATCGGGTCGCTGCTGTACCTGACGGCGACACGCCCGGACATTCAGTTCGCAGTGTGTCTCTACGCGCGATTTCAGTCTTCGCCGCGCACCTCTCACCGTCAGGCGGTCAAGCGCATTATGAGGTACTTATCCTTCACTCCAGAATTTGGGATTTGGTATTCTGCTTCCTCCACCCTTTCCCTTTGTGGTTATTTCGATGCCGATTTTGCTGGTTGCTGGATTGATCGCAAGTCCACTTCTGGGACTTGCCAGTTTATTGGATCTTCTCTTGTATCGTGGTCTTCTCGCAAGCAGTCTAGTGTCGCCCAGTCTACCACGGAGGCTGAGTATGTTGCTGCGGTTAGCCGCTGTTCCCAGTTACTCTGGATGATGGCCACTTTGCGTGATTTTGGTCTGAGCTTTTCTCGCGTTCCTTTGCTTTGTGGCAGCACGAGTGCTATTAGCGTTGCTAAGAACCCCGTGCTGCACTCGAAGACCAAACACATTGATGTGCGCTTTCATTTTCTGCAAGACCACTATGAGAAGGGTGATATCGACCTTCGCCATGTCGATACTCATCATCAGTTGGCTGATATTTTCACCAAGCCTCTGGACCAATCTACCTTTAATCGGTTGAGAGGTGAGCTTGGTGTGTGTTTCCCCTTTTAGATGGGGGAAACATTTTGACTCTTGTATGATACACTGACTTTGTGTTTTTCAGTTGGTCTTACTTCTTTTAGTTTCTTCATGCATCTTTGCATTTCAGCATACGCTTTTACATTCTGAGCTTCATGAATATAGTCTGAAGAATGTAACTATGCTCTGTGTAGTCTTTGCTCCGATGCTTTATGTTGATGCTATAGCTTATGCTCTTTCTGATCACTGATACATACTGTGAGCCGAGCTATTTTTGAATGGTGAATTTGATTAATGAACTTAAAACTTGAAAATGTTCACCATTGAGATATGCAACTAGCATGTGTAGAATGTGTAGAAGTCACTTATGCTATTTATGTATGCTAGGTTGCTATGTCTCTAGTGTTGAGTCATTCACTTGCTTGGTATGTCATATTCTGTTTAAAATCTGAACCAAGTTAAGTGAATTGAAAAGATCGAGATGGGTTTGCTTGTTAGCATCTCACAGTTTCGAGACTGTTTCTCATTGCACTTTGAGTTAAACTTGAGCTGTGTAGTGTATGACCGAAACTGTTGCTTTAAGCTTCTGATTGCTTATGCATAGGCTTCGCACAGTTGGAAAGTTAGGCAATAACAAGCATTCAACCTCTCGCTGTCACATGCTGATTTCTGGACTTGTGAAATTTCACCGCTGCAACTCCGATTAAAATTTGAAATCACAAGTACATGCTTCATTTTTCAATTGATATCAGCATGATGATTGAACTGTGCTAGGGGTAGTTCACCTTGTATACATGTTTAGCACTTGTCTGACTTCCTGTCTATATATGTCTTGTGCTATTTTGATGGTGAATACCTTTTTGGCTGAAAACTGCTCTTGTTGCTCTCATTTCAGATTTAGTGATCAGTTTGAGCCTTTGCTAGCATTCTGTGCATTTTCTGAGTCATCGGATCAGAACCCTGTAGAGCATCTTTGCACTCTTTTGAGTATACTCCTGAAGCTCCTAACTTGCATTTTGACTCATGCATTTTGGACGGGGGAGAACCTCTCTTGTTGGCACTTTTTGAGTGGTGCATTTTCTGAGGGGGAGCATTGTTTCTTGATAAGTGCTTTTTCAACTAAGGGGGAGAAATTGCAAATCATTACCCTCCATTTGATCCAAGGGGGAGCTTTCTTGGTTGTTTGCACTATTCGAGGGGGAGTTTTTGCTGCTTCCTGTTGCTGTTTCCTGTTGGCCGTAAGGCTTTGGTATCGAACTTTCTTTGCTAGTTGTGTTGAGCCTCTGTGCCTCTATCTTGAGGGACTAGCATTTTGTTTCGATTTTTCAATTGGTATTTGCTAGCGGTGTTGAGCCTGTTCTACCTCTTCTTGAGGGCTAGCTTTGCTTTGCTTGGTTGCATCGAGCCGTTGCCCATGTCTTTGGGAACCAAGTTGTTTTGCTCTTTCCACTTGACCTTCTTCGGCTTTGCTATGCTTTTGGGTCATTTGGTTGAGTTCTCTCTTCTCCTTCTTCCTCCTTCTCTTTCCATTATGATTTGTGTTGGTAGTTGACAATGCACTCATCAAGAGGGAGATTGCGGATACATGGGTGTATGCCGAGTCTCTGAGTGATGAGTGATTGTCAACTGGGATGATGCGCATGTTCTTTGGCTTGTGTTGTGTAGGTGTCGAGCACGGATACAGTGATCAGAGGCAAGGTGAAGGCAAGTAGAGACGTGCCGTGCCGATGGACCGAGAGTGGCGAAGGGCGGACGTGAGACTTGGACTGAGGGACTGGTGGCCCGAGGATCAGCTGTGGTGGCTGGCAGCCTGGGACAGCGACGAGCGAAGACTTGCGGTCATGTGTTGCCTGAGTCGTGGACTTGGGGACACGTGTCGGTGGACGGGGTGCACGGGAGGTGCATCCCCTCTACGGCGTCGGTTTGGTGGTAGAGCCAGAGAAAAACCATCGGGTGGACGGTTTCCAGGTTTGGGCCTCAAAACCTGGGTGCTGAGGGTTTCCGAGTTTGGCCACAAAACTCGGGCTTAGGACGGTTTCCAGGTTTAGGCCTCAAAACCTGGGCGCTGCGGGTTTGCTGAGTTTGGGCCTCAAAACTCAGATGCTGGTGGGCTGGTTTCCCGGTTTGGGCCTCAAAACCGGGGGTTTGCTGGAAAGGCTGGTTTCCCGGTTTGGGCCACAAAATCGGGGGTGCAGAGCGGTGGCGGCACGTGGCGGCAATCGGGAGGTTGCGTCGAGGCAACGCTACGAGTTGTGCGGGCGTGGCCGTCGGATCCACCTACCATCGAGTTGGTCCAGAATAACCTTAGGGTTCAGCTGGTTCGCTCTGTAAGTAGTCAGGGGTAGAGTGGGAATTAGGAATAGTTAGGATTAGGATAAGTAGGGGGAGACACCCACCTCCCCATCCATCTCAGTCATTTGCTCTTTGCTTCTAGGGTTTCCTGCTCTCCCAATCCCCTGCTGTAGCTAGCTGAGATCCGCAGAGAACCATACCTCTGTGTACTGGAGATTTTGAGGAAGTGAGGCCGTGACCTCACTGTTGTAGCGTGTGGTAGCCACACGGTTGCAGATCGATGTGTTGATTCGCGTTTTGGTTCGTGTTCTTCGCGTTCTTCGTTTCACCGCGATTTTCCCGTCACTCGATCTCCCTCTCTCGTGCGTCTTTGCGAAATCCATTTGAATCAACTTGTTCGTATTTGAAAGGAGATCATTTCCACCAAAGGAATTTATCTAACTCATTACGAACAAGTAGATCGGGTTGATTTCATTTTCGTGGCGCTTTTCGGTTCATCCTCCACCCCTTTTGATTTCCCGGTGTTTGAGTCAATTTGAGCGGATGATTTCTTGGGGATAGTCTCCTAACTACTCCGTGATCATCCTCTCCAAGTTTGGGAACTTGGGATTTTGGTTTGAATCGATTTGGAGGAGATTTGGGGAGAAGGCGACTGAAATCGCCCTCTCTGCGCACTCGCGGACATTCCGCGATTTGACCAGCGGACAGTCCGCGCGTCGGGCTTCGACCGAGCAGTGGTCGCGTGGCTTGACTGTTTTTGCCTCGGGTGACCGGCGGACAGTCCGCCGTTGTCAGGCTCGGACAGTCCGGGCCCGAGCAGGGAGACTTCAGCAACTGTGCTGTTTTGGGGATTTTGCCGGCGGACAGTCCGCCATCCCCCCGCGGACAGTCCGCGGTTCAGTCGGACAGTCCGGGACCATACCGGCGGACAGTCTGGGACTCGGCTGTTTGTTCCGGTTTAGTGCGTTTGCTCTCCCGGCTTCTTCGCTTGGATTCCGGACTTCTCGTTTGGCCTTGTAGTTGACCATGGAACATCTCTAGGTATGTTTGCTACTTGTTGGCATCGGTATTTGGAGATTTATCGACGTAGCCGTCTATCTACGTTCGGGACTTGGTTGTTGAGGGTCGAACTTGTCTCCGCTCTTTCGGCGTTTGGTTTGCTATCTCTTTGTGGTGCCTCGCTGTGATCCTAGGGATCATCCACCCTCTTACAAGGGTCGTGGGCATCATGGTTTCGGTCCTAGCTCTTGGGGGTTGATTTTGGGACATTTGGCCAAAGTTTCAAGAGAAATTTTTGAGCTCCCATTCATCCCCCCCCTCTGGTCGCCTTGCTAGTGCTTTCTCGGTCCTTCATGATCGACAAAATCTCTTCCCTGCCGATCTTTTTAATTATTTATTTTTACGCGCCGATCGTCGTCAGGGATTCATGCCCCAAGCCTCTCATGGACAGATCGGCGGTTGACTCGAGACTGCCTATACTCGAAGTACTGATTATTGCACTCAGGGTAGTTGTTCTTAACAGGCAGCTTCAAACCTTCGTTCCAACAATACTGGAAGAACGAGCATTCCCAATGAGACTGTTCCTGTTCCTTCGTATCTTCCCGGTCTTCCTGGTACATCTCTTCTTTGTACCTTTCTTGTTTCTCCCGGAACTCCCATTCTTCATAAAGTCTCTGCCTCTGGTACCGTTCCTGTTCCCGACGCCATTTATTCAACAAGATGCGCGTCGTGACCCTGGGTCTGGAAGTTTCAACCGTCTCAGTTCGGTTGTTTTGGAACCGAACCCTCTGCTGAAGCACTCTCTTTGTAGTCTGCCGATTAGGGTCAACGGCACCAGCTTCCCTCGCTCTATCAGAGGTTAACACTTTCATGTTGCTCTTATCTCTGCGATCAGCTGCATTGATCATATTAACAGAGAAGGACACAGTGTTCTGTCCAAAAGGGCTATCATCAATTTTCATCTTTCCATCAAACCTCAGATGCCCGTCCTGGATAGCTTTCTGGATCCGCACTCTGAACACTCGGCAATCGTTTATGGAGTGGGATCTAGTATTGTGAAAACCACAATATTTCTTGTCCTTGACCCCTTCAGGATGTAGCATAGGATGACCTTCCGGCAACTTGATGCGTCCTTCCTTCAACAAGTATTCAAATAATTTATCTGACTTGGAAACATCAAAGTCATAAGTACCTTTCTGCTGCCTCAGCCATCGCTGGTTGACTTGAGTCGGTTCTTTATCCCAGACTATCTCGGCTGCAGCTATTTCATCTTCATCATCGTACTCAGTTGCTTCTTCTAGGAAAGCCTGATACATCTTGGCAGCCACATCACCCTTCTGGAACTGATTATTCCTCTTGAATCCCTGGGCTTGATTACTCATTGTTGCCAACCTTTGTGATAACTGCCCGAGGTCATCAAACTCCATGCCGAATAGCCTCTCTTTGATACTCGGCAACATGCCGGCTATGGCTATTTCCGGCAGTTGATCATCTGGCAAATTCAGAGAATAGCAAAGATTCTTGGTCTCCCTGAATCGGCGTAGATACTCTTGTGGCATCTCGCCAGGTTTCATCCTTAAGCTCATGAGATCGACCAACTTTTTCTCGCTGGTACCCGTAAAGAAATACGAGTGGAATTTCTGCTCTAGTTCTGTCCATGTACTGATAGAATTTGATGGCAGAGAAGAAAACCACGAGAAGGCTGGTCCTGTTAACGACAACGGGAAATACCGAATCCTCCAAGCCTCATCTGTAGATGCTTCTCCGAGTTGCATCAAGTAGCGGCCGATGTGCTCTATAGTACTGGTGTCATCCTGGCCTGAAAACTTGGTAAAATTAGTAGGAGGCTTCACCCTTGGAGGTAGAGCTACCCGATTGTACCACTCTGGATAAGGGGACTTGTATGTGTAAGTTTGATTCTTAGGTTTCAGGCCGAATTGATTCTGCATCATATCAGCCATCTTATGCATGATGAGGTCAACATTCGGATCAGGTGCTGCTTGTGCCTGCCCCCCAGGATGTAGCCCTGCTGAACTCTTATAGCCTGGATTGGGAAGAGCATTAATTGAGCTATAATCGATGAACTCATGATATCCGTCTCCAAACATATTCTTCTGTATCCTGTTCGCTGCAGGCACTACTAGAGAACAGGCCTTTAGCCCCGGGCCATTTTGGCCTTTAGCCCCAGGCATGGAGCCGGGGCTAAGGAATCGAGACTAAAGGCCCGACCTTTAGCCCCGGTTCCCTGCCCCAGGGCTAAAGGGGGACCTTTAGCCCCGGTTGGTAATACCAACCGGGACTAAAGAGGTCTCCAGCCGAGCCACGGTTGCTGGCTTCTTTAGTCCCGGTTGGTATTACCAACCGGGGCTAAAGAGGCCGCCTCTTTTTTCTTTTTTCTTTTTTCTTTTTCTTTTCTTTTCAATTGGTTATTGTTTTCGGTTTTACAATTACATTAGGGTTTCTAATACGTATTCTTCGCTGCTAATATATTCCATTAGGGTTTCAAATTCGTATTCTTCGCTGCTAATAAATATATATAAACACATAAAATTTACAATTACACACAAATGAAATATGAAACTATATATATTATAGATCGAGCTATACATATGTACATAAAATATACAATCCATCATGCATCCTTAACTTTATATTTACAACACAAATATTGTTCCTGACTTAGAGGTCATACAAGTGTTCGTCTTGGTTTGGCTTCATTGGTTCATCTTTGTTAAACCAATACTCGTTGCCAGACTTAAGGACATGGTCGTTAATGAAGCCCGCGATGGTCTCTTGAATTGCTTTGAGGCGGACCTTATCCATCACCTGGTTCTTCAACCATGTCTCCTTCAATTTGGATTAAAAGAAAAAGAAAGTATTAGCATACATAATATTTATGTAAAAGCAAAAAAAATGAAATAAATTCATTTACATGTTACGTACTTGCTGACTCTGTAGAGGAGTTCTTTTTTCATACACTGTCAGGAACTCGCAAACATAGTACACACATAAATTGTTTCCCGGTGACTGCCGTAGAACCCACTGTACAAGATATAAAAAGATTACTCTCGGCTGAGCGTGCGTCTGCTGAGTGATGCTAATGAAGGTAAAGAGGCGGAGAGGTAGTACAACTTACATTTAGTCGTAGAGGATCAGGAAGTTGCGCTTTCAGATCCGGACGGTGTTTCTGAACAAACCAAGCCCAAACCCTGCACAATATATATAATTGGATCGTTAATTATTAACTATTGCAGAGTTAAAGAGCAGGAATCAATATTTAAAGATCACATTTACCCTCCGATAATATCTATCATATCTTGGTAATCTTCTTGTGGGTTTCTCAGAGAGTCATAGATTAGCAAACGACTTTCGTGGAGATCGATCACAATTAGTATCCAGTGAAAACTGCATTTATATTTATTAGTCAACACATATATCTTTATGTCAACCTATAATAAAATGTGCATATGATAACAAAACTCACCTAAAGTTGTAGGGGAATAGTATATATCTTTTGTCCCTTTGGTTTACGAAGAACCTCCACAAATTCCTCCCTGTTTGAGTTTTCCATGCATCCGAGGGAGTATTGCTTGGGTGCTTGAAGACGATATATGGATCGATGAAACCAATCTCCTTGTCATTTTTACGCCTTAGTTGTCTCATCATGTTTCTGCATATGTTTCGAAACGCTTGCTAGTGTGAGGATAATTACTTATACATATACATAAGCTAAAGTGAGATTGTTAAAAGAAAAAATCACTTACAGGCAAAAGCAGCTGACGAGAGATTTGTCTAGAGCGTCCATGTGGCAGAGCTGATGTAACTCATTAAACTGAACATATATTATGTCATCACCACGAAAGTAATCATGGTCTCTAATTCTGACGCAAATATAGTCATCAGCTTTTCTGCCACACGCCGTGAGGTACCACTGATTTAGCAAGTGCATTTGCGTACCAAGATCCCTCAGGGCCGCTGGGTTGTATAGACTTTGACCATATACATATGCCCTCTGCCATTTATCAACTTCTGGAGCACTTATGATGCCTGCTTCTTCGAGTATATTTTCCACATTTAAACCAGTTTCCTCGAAAAATTTGAGCAGTTGCTCAGGATCAACGTCTCCATATGTTCGTTGTATGATGTCCATGTTTGTACCGTATTCATTCCCAACAGCTAGATCCGGCACTGATTGTTGCGTTTGTTCCCCGAGCTGTGGGACACCCTTTCCTGCTCTCTTCTTTGTCTTCTTCGCCTCCTCAATTGATTTGCTGAGCGTGCGATCATAGTCTGATTTTGGCGAAGCCTTACGGGCAGCACGTACCTTTTTCTGGTGAGCGTCCACAATTTGCCTTAGTTTTTCAGGACGAACAAAAAGGTACGGCTTCTCCGGGTTTCGCTTTGCTCGAGTACTAGCAACGACAACGTCGAAGAACTTGTTCAAGTCTTTTTGTGCTACAGCTTCAGTCTCCTCATCGGTCATGTCATATGGAAGTTTTGTCATCTTGGGAATGGCCGCTGGTTTTCTCATAGAGGCTGTCTTCTTCGGAGGTGGTGGGGCTGACGCCTTTGTTTGTGTGACAGGCCTCTTCTTTGTTGGCGGTGGCGGTGTTGGAACCCGCCGTGGAGATGGGGCAGGTGGCGGTGTTGGAGCCCGCTGTGGAGGAGATGGTGGGGCCGGTGGCGGTGTTGGATCACGCCGTGGGGGAGATGGGGCCGGTGGCGGTGTTGGATCCCTTCGTGGAGGAGATGGTGGGGCCAGTGGCGGTGATGGATCCCGTCGTGTTAGATCTTGATCATCATCGCCCGCAACACTGTGATCATGTGGTGAATGAATAATTGTACTAAGGTTGGGGGATGTCCTGCTGCGAAAACAACATGGTATATGAGTATCCATTTATACTATTAGCTCACCAATACTATTAACATTCATTAACTAATTTCATACACACATAGGGTTAGGTTGTTGAGGAGGAGGAGGTGATGCACCAGGAATTATGATATAACGCTTGCGCCAACATATGAATGTCTTCTCCGCTTCTCCTAATGTCTTCTCGCCATCACCTCCTTTAATGTCAAGTTCAACATTGTTGTAACCTTTCACCACCCTATCCACCGAGACGCTAGCATATCCAGGAGGTATTATTGCCCCATGACATCTTGGTGTCTTCGTAGGATCGATAGGAGATACAACACCTATAGCCACCATGACTGTGGCATTCCCCTATGGAATGTGCAGTTCACATGTTGTGAGAGGCTCGGTGATGTCGTCCACGGGAAAGCGCAGTCCTGCGTCCGGGACCTCTGTGGAAGCGCAACTGCTTTTCATTTGATCAGGGAGGCTGATGTTGACTCCCAGCTCTGACGCAGATTGCCTTTGCATCGAACTTACTGCTAACTGCACTTGCCTTTTTATTTCCTCGTTCATTTTGCCTTCAAGTGTTTTTTCTCGCTCAACTACTTCACGAGCCGCAGCCTGTGACTGAAGAACCATTTCCTCTAACCTTTGCATCCGCTCTTCGTCCTCCTCCTTCTTTCTCGCGCGGCTTCTATTGGTCTCTTTGTCCCGGGGGAAGGCATGCTCCCACGACAGCTCCCCATAGCCTCTAGTTCTCCCACCATGTTCCGGATTCTCCAGGGTGTATGTCAGCTCGTCCTTTTCTCTGTTCGGCTGCCACCTGCCACTGTCAGCCATTTCTCTTGCATAAGCAAATCTTTCTGCTGCTCTATGGAGTTTTTCGCCATACTGTATCCTTCCTGTCTGTTGGTCCAGGCTTCCTCCATGACCAAAAAACCAATACTTGGCGCGCTCAGGCCAGTTTATTGATTCTGGTTCAATGCCCTTGGCTAGCATCTCTCGTTCCATTCTTTTCCATTTAGGAATGGCACTCTTGTAGCCAGCTGATCCCAAGTGATGGTGGTATTGTTTTTGTCGGGCATTCTGTTGGTTCCTTCTGACCCGTGCCTCACCCTCTTCTGATTTCTTGAATTCTACAAACTCATCCCAAAATGGCCTCAACTTGACGTAGGCCTTAGTGTTGAAATCCGGAGTTAGATCCTTCTTGATAAATGTGTTATACAACTTCTTCTTCCAGCCCTGGAATAGTGTTGCCATTTTCTTCATAGCCCACTCCCGAACTCTTTGCTTCAAATTTCTATCTTCTGTTTCAAGCATGAAATGTGCAAGGACATCTTGCCAAACCAATTCCTTATCAAGATCAGAGACAAAACTTATATGAGGAGCACTTCTCTTTTCCTTCCATTCACGAGCACTGATCAGGATCTTATCCCTTACAAGGTACCCACAGTGGTTAACAAATTTTTGTGCATGTTCTCCAAGTACTTGGCCTGTTTCCTCGTTGAATTCTGAGATAATGTACCGGCCATCCAACGGCTTCTTCGGACCTCATACGGTCCTACTCTTCCCGGTAGTCATTGTCGATCCCGAGGGCTACGTATGTAGGAACAGTACATTATAAATACATTTATAAATTGTTTAGAATTTCAGGTGCACAAAGAGATTGTAGGTATACCTCGCCAGTATTTTCTTGCATGATTTCTTCATAATCGGCAAAGTATTGACTGCCGTCATCTACTTCTTGATTATTGTTATCATCACCTGCTAATTCTTGATTAGCGCCGCTGTTGATTAAGTCGTACATTTCCTCCTCCATGTTGTCAACTGGGTCGGCCATTTCTGCGAATAACGTATATTCATAAAGACCATATTCATTTTTTATTTAACACTTTGTAAAGGTAACACGATCGATAATAAACACTTTGGGTTTGGGGATTAGGGTTTAGGGTTTGGGTTTTACGGTTTAGGGTTTCGGGTTTGGGTTTAGGGTTTACGGTTTAGGGTTTGGGGTTTAGTGTTTAGGGTTTAGGGTTTCGAGTTTAGGGTTTGGGGTTTAGTGTTTATGGTTAAGGGTTAAGGGTTAAGGGTTTAGGCTTAGGGTTTCGGGTTTGGGGTTTAGGGTTTCGGGTTTGGAGTTTAGGGTTTACGGTTTAGGGTTTAGGGTTTCGGATTTGGGGTTTAGGGTTAAGGTTTAGGGTTTACGGTTTAGGGTTTGGGGTTTAGGGTTTAGGGTTTAGGTTTAGGGTCTAGGTTTTGACAACATTAAAAATAAGGGTTTAGGGTTTTAGGGTTTAGGGTTTAGGGTTAAGGGTTAAGGTTTAGGGTTTAGGGTTTAGGGTTTAGTGTTTAGGCTTAGGGTTAAGCGTTTGGGGTTTAGGGTTTCGGGTTTGGAGTTTAGGGTTTACGGTTTAGGGTTTAGGGTTTCGGATTTGGGGTTTAGGGTTAAGGTTTAGGGTTTACGGTTTAGAGTTTGGGGTTTAGGGTTTAGGATTTAGGGTTTAGGTTTAGGGTCTAGGTTTTGACAACATTAAAAATAACGTATATTCATAAAGACCATATTCGTAAAAAGAACACTACCGACATACACGAAAAGTCATATCATGTCTATGTGAACCAAAAAATTTATATCTAAGTGATTATTCCATAAACATATATACGACCGATATAAATAAATGTTTACATATCATATCTAAGTGAACCAAAAAATATATATCTAAGTGATTATTCCAAAAACATATACACGACCATATTCGTAAAAATAACACTACCGACATGATCGAAAAGTCATGTCTAAGTGATTATTCCATAAACATATCTAAGTGATTATTCCATAAACATATCTAAGTGATTATTCCATAAACGTATCTATGTGATTATTCCTCCTCCATCTATCACAAAGGACACACCGTTGACGAGAGGACGACGACAGACGACGGCGAGGATGACGACGCGGTGAGGACGACGACGGACGGCGGCGAGGATGACGTCGCGGTGAGGACGACGACGGACGGCGGCGTGGATGACGTCGCTGTGAGGATGACGGCGGACGGCGGCGTGGTCAACGCGAACAATCTCTTTTTATCTACACGTGTAAACATAATATTTTGTTAGGGTAAAAAACATTTTCTATAAACATTTTCTACAAATGTCTGATCGTTGCAAAGGAACACACGATTTATATA
This sequence comes from Coix lacryma-jobi var. lacryma-jobi, assembly GCA_009763385.1. Classification (NCBI taxonomy): domain Eukaryota; kingdom Viridiplantae; phylum Streptophyta; class Magnoliopsida; order Poales; family Poaceae; genus Coix; species Coix lacryma-jobi. The sequence goes on from CM019829.1 coordinate 116,283,689, forward strand.
TTTATTTTTCTATAAATATATATGTATACACTACAAAGAAACATTTTCTATAAACATGATTTTCTAAAAATGATTTATATAACTATATTTATATAAATATATATTCATTTTTCTATAAACATATATAAATATATATGTATTTATAATCATTTTCTATAATCATTCATTTTCTATATATATCATTTTTTCTATATATATATATCATTCATTCTTTTTCTTTTTCTTTTTCTATACACTGCACATACACAGCACATGCACACACGCACACGGCGAGGACACACACGCCGGCGGCGGCCCGGTGGGGGCCTCACCGGTGGTGGCCGCGCCCGAGGACGAAGCGCGGACGGCGCGCGGCCAGAGAGGCCGAGGGCGCCGGTGCGAACGTACGGCGAACGGCCGAGGGCGGCCGGTGGTGCGCGGCGGCGGGCCGAGTCTTTGACCGGCGGCGGCGAGGGAGGCCGAGGGCGCCGCGACGAACGGCGGCGCGGCCGGCGGGGAGTCCCGACCGAGGACGACGGCGACGGAAGCGAGGACGACGCGGCGGCGAGGCACACAGGGAAGACGACGAAGACAACGGAGGCGGCGGCGCAAACTCTGACGTCGATCTGAGGAGGTAGGAGGGCCTGTACCCTATATACTCGGGGACCCTTTAGTCCCAGGCGGTGGCACCACCCGGGACTAAAGGGCCTTTAGTCCCGGGGCGTAAGCCCGCCCGGGACTAAAGGTACCTTTAGTCCCGGGTGTTGCCGAAGCCCGGGACTAAAGGTTCTTTCCCGCCACTGTTTTGGGCTTTCCGTATTTTGGGTTTTGTATTAGGTTTTCACTATATTAATATGTTGTAATACTTGTTAATTCCATAGTAAATTCAATATTAGGCATAAAATTTCTTAAAAGTAGCAGTTGTATTTTCTTTTACCTTATTGTATAGTAGAAAATTTTGTAACATAAATTCTTTTCTTTTCTTATAATAACAAATATAAATGTAAATAACAATTCATATTTTGTTAATGCAAAAATATCACCAAAGTCATCTTCAACGAGTGTGTCTTCTGCTCTTGCCTCTTCTTCACCTTCCCCCATTGCAGTATCACCAAAGTCACCGTATTGAGCAATAATATCATCGTCAGGGTCTAATTGTTCTTCTTCACCTTCTTTCATCATAACACCAATTTCTCCATGCTTCGTCCCACAACTATAGTTTGGCATGAAACCTGACTTGAACAAGTGTGAGTGAAGACTCCTTGAGCTAGAATATTCTTTCGAATTATTACAAAGGGCACATGGGCAGCACATAAAACCATTCCGCTTGTTTGCCTCGGCCACTCTTAAAAAATAATGCACGCCATCAATGAACTCTTTTGAGCGACGATCGGCATTGTACATCCAGTGACGTGTCATCATCTGCATTATATGACATATCACATAATTATATCTCTCATTCTTATCAACAAATTTAATTTTCTAGCTCAAATTTATAAACATGTTCATGACACCCAAATTTAATAAGCATCACTGGTGGCATATAAGTAGTAGCAGTTGAACTTGTCTAATTAATTATTACATCAAGATAACAGTGGAGCCTCATCCACTTGGCCACAACGAAAGCAACTAACAACACCTGCACATTTTTCCCACGTCACAGTCCAACGAGATGGACTGCCTGCCACTCCAACCTGATAGGAAGGTAAGGTAGGGGTAGGTGCAGTAGGAATTGAGTTGATTCTTGAGTTGAAAGCCTCTAGAGCTGCAGAAGCTTCCTCGAAAGACTTGTACTTTTTATGCACAACTCCCTTAACTTTGAGGACATACTGACTGCACTCGGCCCAGCTGGTGTAAATACCTGGCTTGGTGCCCTCGAAAACGACATACCAAGCAGGCATCCTTCTGCATCTTAGTTGAGTATGAAACTAAAGTATTATATATTTCTAATTTCTGTAAACAAATGATTTAACTGATCTCTATTTCTCCAAAAAGTTAAAATAAACTAATTAAACAGGTCACATTTTGTAAACTAAAGTATTATATATTTCTATTTTCTGTAAACAAATGATTTAACTGATCTCTATTTCTCCAAAAAAATTAAAATAAACTAATTAAACCAGTCAAATTTTGTAAACAAAAGTATTATATATTTCTATTTTCTGTAAACAAATGATTTAAATGATCTCTATTTCTCTAAAAAATTAAAATAAACTAATTAAACCGGTCACATTTTGTAAACTAAAGTATTATATATTTCTAATTTCTGTAAACAAATGATTTAACTGATCTCTATTTCTCCAAAAAGTTAAAATAAACTAATTAAACCGGTCACATTTTGTAAACTAAAGTATTATATATTTCTATTTTCTGTAAACAAATGATTTAACTGATCTCTATTTCTCCAAAAAATTAAAATAAACTAATTAAACTGGTCACATTTTGTAAACTAAAGTATTATATATTTCTATTTTCTGTAAACAAATGATTTAAATGATCTCTATTTCTCTAAAAAATTAAAATAAACTAATTAAACTGGTCACATTTTGTTTTTAGGGTACTAATTTAAACTATCAAGTGAATGAACTCAAAATAGCTTCAAAAACCACATATATATATATAGCAGCTAAAAGTATGAAATACTGAAGCTAGTAACTTTTGAATGAGTCGATGTCGACGTAGATGTGATGAAATAGATCAATTGCCGGAGATATGTTAACAAACAAAAATCACCGGAGAAGAGAGCAAACAAGGAGCAAAGCAAGAACTCAATGAAAAAATGAAGACTGAGAGAGCTCGGGCAGCTGAAGAAGGTGGAAGAGCAGTTCAAATATAGCGAGGGACATTTAGTCCCGGGCCTTGTTCCTAGCCGGGGCTAAATGTTGGCATTTAGCCCCGGTTGGATACAGCAACCGGGGCAAAACTGCGGATACATGGGTGTATGCCGGGTCTCTGAGTGATGAGTGATTGTCAACTAGGATGATGCGCATGTTCTTTGGCTTGTGTTGTGCAGGTGTCGAGCACGGATACAGTGATCAGAGGCAAGGTGAAGGTCAAGTAGAGACGTGCCGTGCCGATGGACCGAGAGTGGCGAAGGACGGACGTGAGGCTTGGACTGAGGGACCGGTGGCCCGAGGATCAGCTGTGGTGGCTGGCAGCCTGGGACAGTGACGAGCGAAGACTTGCGGTCATGTGTTGCCTGAGTCGTGGACTTGGGGACACGTGTCGGTGGACGGGGTGCACGGGCGGTGCATCCCATCTACGACGTCGGTTTGGTGGTAGAGCCAGAGAAAAACCATCGGGTGGACGGTTTCCAGGTTTGGGCCTCAAAACCTGGGCGTGGATGGTTTCCGAGTTTGGCCACAAAACTCGGGCTGAGGACGGTTTCCAGGTTTGGGCCTCAAAACCTGGGCGCTGCGGGTTTGCTGAGTTTGGGCCTCAAAACTCAGATGCTGGTGGGCTGGTTTCCCGGTTTGGGCCTCAAAACCGGGGGTTGGCTGGAAAAGGCTGGTTTCCCGGTTTGGGCCACAAAACCGGGGGTGCAGAGCGAGGGCGGCACGTGGCCGCAATCGGGAGGTTGCGTCGAGGCAACGCTACGAGTTGTGCGGGCGTGGCCATCGGATCTACCTACCACCGAGTTGGTCCAGAATAACCTTAGGGTTTAGCTGGCTCGCTCTGTAAGTAGAGAGGGGTAGAATAGGAATAGAGTAGGAATTAGGAATAGGTTAAATAGAGGGAGACACCCTCCTCCCTATCTATCTTAGTCATTTGCTCTTTTGCTTCTACGTTTTCGTGCTCTCCCTCTCCTCTGCTGTAGCGAACCTGAGATCCACAGAGAAGAGAACAATACCTCTGTGTTCATGAGATTTTGAGGAAGTGAGGCCGTAACCTCACTGTTGTAGCGTGTGGTAGCCACACGGTTGCAATCTCGTGGTTGTGATTCGCGTTTCGTTCGTGTTCTTCGCGGAATCCTTTTCTCCACGTTTTTCCCGTCGCTTGATCTTTTTGCTCGGTTCATCTTTTGCAAATCCGTTTGAACCAAGTTGTTCTAGATCGTGAGGCACTTCTTTCCACCGAAGGAATTCTCCTCTAACCTCACGGTCTAGGAGATCGATCGATTTTAGATTCGGGTCAAGTTTTTCTGCTTTCCCCCGTATTTCTTTGTTTCACTGATTTGGAGATAGGTTCGAGCCATGATCTCTTAGAGATAGCTCACTATCTTCCTTGTGACCCCTCTCACCAAGTTTCATCCCTAGAGGATTAGTTTTGGGTGAGATCGTGTTGAATCGGTGAGCGAACAGTTCACTGTCGGGGTGACCGGACGCTTGATTCGTGACAACCGGACGCTAGGGCAGTGCGTCCGGTGGTTGAACACTCTCTGTGTTCAGTTTGGTCTTGACCGGACGCTTGACTGTCACACTGACCGGACGCTCCCGCAGAGTCCGGTCGTTGAACGTTCATCGCAATTTTTCGTGTGTAATGACCGGACGCTCGGTTTCTCAGTGATCGGACGCTTCGCTTGCACTGTTCACTATCTGCGTCTTCTAGTGACCGGACGCTCGAGGTGTGACCGGATGCTCAGTGACCGTGAGTCCGGTCCAACTCAGAGAGGTCTGAAATTGGACTTTGCCTGACCGGACGCGTCCGGTGCCTGTTGACCGGACGCAGGGTGAGTCCGGTCAGTACTGTTTCACGCTGTCTCGTCCGCAGTTTGGTCGTTTGTTGTCGGTTTTGGATTCTGACTTTTGCGTTGGATTTCTAGAGTTGTGTAGTGTCCCGCTGTGCTTCTCGGAAGCATCCACCCTACATCTAGGGTCGTGGACACTTGCAAGCTCTAGGTTTGCTCTTGGGGTTGATTCTCGGGACAGTGGCAACAAGTTTCCATAAGGAAAATTTGGAGCTCCCATTCACCCCCCCTCTGGTCGCTTTCTGGTAGCATTCTCGGTCCGTCAATTGGTATCGGAGTGGGTTAAGGATCTTCCACCTTAGCCGGTTCCAGATCCACAGAAGGTGACATGGATCGCGGCGTGGGCAAACCGCCGTTCTTTGGTGGGACGAACTATGCATATTGGAAGATACGCATGTCGGCCTATCTGCAGAGTTTGGGTGCTCCCATCTGGGATATTTGCAACTCTGCTGATTACGTGGTTTTGGCTGCTCATGTCTCTCAGCTTCAGATCGATGAGCACGATGCCAATAGCCGAGCACATAATGCTCTTTTCTCATGTTTGAGCATGAGTGAGTTTGATCGTGTTTCTCACCTCGCTACGGCTCGGGAGATTTGGGCTACCCTCATGCGCTTTCATGAGGGAACCTCTCAAGTCAAAACCCGTCTCTACGAGTCGTTCAAGCGAGAGTATGAGAACTTTAGACATATGCCTAGCGAGAGCATAGAAAGTTTATTCGCTCGCTTTCAGGTGATTGTCAACAGAATGAGGGCTAACAAGGAGCTGTTGCCTTTCGACGATCATGAGAGGGCTTTGAAGGTTTTGCATACCCTTGATCGGTCGGTGTGGGATTCCAAAGTTCAGGCGATCATCGAATCACCTAACTATGAGACCCTCACGTGCGACGAGCTCTTTAGTAAGCTCAAGTCCAGTGAGATCGATGCCATGGCAAGGGCTTCTTATGAGAATCCTTCTGGCCCGACTATGGCTTTGGTTTCTGGCTCTTCTGCTAACCCCTCTGGAGGTTTTGCTCTTTCGTCTCTCTTTTCTGTCGCAGAGGACCAGCTAGAGTCTTTGGGGGATGACGAGTTGGCAATGCTTGCCAACCGGTTCTCGCGGTTTCACAACAACCGCATGAACCGTCGTCGCGGAGGAGGACGCTCAGGATGCTACGAGTGCGGCGACCCCGATCACTTCATCGCCAACTGCCCCAAGAAGAAGCATTCATCTGGGAAGGGCGATCATGGGCACAAGTACGACTTCGGCAAGCGCAAGGAGAAGTACGTCCCCGCGAGGCACAAGCGGAGGGGCGGCTTCGACAAGGAGTACATCAAGAAGAAGTACTTGGAGAAGGCCCAGGCTGAGCAGCGTGCGTTCTTCGCCACGCTCAGCGACGTCGACGGCTCGGATGACGACTCCGCTTGCTCAAGCGACGACGAGTCCGAGAAGAAGAAGAGGATCGAGGACAAGCTGAACGGTCTCTGTTTCTTCGCCCACGACGATGGCCTCTGCACCTTGGCCCTCGGCAAGGAGGTCGACGGCGAGCTGGTGAACTCCCCTCGGAACGACGACGACGACGACAGCTCCCAGGTATCTCTGACCCACGATGAGCTTTCCGCTGAGGTTGAGAAACTTACTGTCGCGCTTCTTAGTCAAGATAAGTTGCTTAGACGAGCCGCTAGAGAGCGCAAGGAGTTTAGGCAGAAATGGGAGGATACGGTGAAGGAACTTGATTCTGTCAAGTCCACCGTGGTTGTTACCGATGAGGATGAGTGCGAGATGTGCACCACGCACATGACTGACCTTCTCACTTTGAGAAGCAAGTATGTTGCGTTGGTAGGAGAGGTGGATGAGCTGAAGGCTAGACCCTCGCTGTTGGGTGCGTGCAAGACTTGTCCTGTCTTGCAATCTGAGTTGGCAGAGAAGAATGCCAAGATTGTGTCTCTTGAGGAGGCCAGCTCGGGTAGCACTTGTGTGACTAGGTGTGCTTTGTGTGAGGGTTTGGAGATGGAGATTGCAAACGTGAAACATGACAAGATGCAAACCGAGGAGGAAAACACATACCTTCGGACCATCTTGTCATGGGTGTCTTGTGGTGAGCCGCAGCTCGGGATGATGATCTCCCAATTCAAGCGAGCTGCTGGAGGTCCCGGTGTAGGTTTTGCTCCGGGTGTTGATCTTTCTGCTTTTGGGAAGATTGGAGAGTCGAGTGGTTTGAACCCGAGTGAGAAACCCAACTCCACCACTACTCCCAAACTTACCAAGCTTTCACCCAAAGAGCCTCTCAAGCCTAACACCAAGGATGGAGTGTTTGAAGAACCTCCGAGAGCTCCACCCAAGAACCAAGTGTGGCATCCCAAACCCAACCACCTAAAGAACAAGCTAGACACAATGCCACCTATCCAGGAGGAGTGTTTGCCACAGAAGGGCAAAGTGATCCACACCCACAACCATGTGTACCAACAACCCCCTTTGAGAGCGGTGAGGTACCATTGTGAGCATTGTGGGAGAGATGGACACTTGAGTGAGTTTTGCTTTCGGCGTAAGAGAGAGGCGCGCCGTGCAAAGGAGATGAACAACATGGACATGTACCATCCTTTCCATGATGTACATGTGCCGAATGTTCAGAGGAGAGCTCCGAGGAGAGCGGCTAGGCCCAGAGGTCCAGAACCTCAAGTTCCCAGGCCTAGACAGAGGAGAGCTCCGTGGAGAGATGCTAGGCCTAGAGGTGCAGTACCTCAAGTTCCTAGGCCTAGGCCTCGTAGAGAGCGTGCCCGGCGGGAGCCTGTTGTTATAGGCCATGGACCCCATGACGGTGGCTTTGTAGTTGAGCGTTTTCCCCCACCGCGTTTTGAGTATCGCGGTGGGCGCTCCTTCCCCAGCGGACCACGTTCTTCTAAACGTGGTGATCGCTTCCTTCGTAGGTGTGCTAGGAATGTTTTTTTCGCTAACCGTTCTTTTGAGCAGCCGGCCCAACACTGGTATTCCCCTTACTTCACTAACCCCAGTGTTGGCCCGTATGCTCACCCTATGTCTTTTTATTGATGTAGGTAAAACGATTGGAGAACGTTTGGTTGGTGGATTCCGGGTGTTCGAGGCACATGACCGGAAACGCCAAGTGGTTCTCCAGTCTTAGTCCGGTCGCCGGAAAGGAGTATATCACCTTCGGCGACAACAGCAAAGGTAACGTGCTGTCTCGTGGGTCTGTGCGAGTTTATGAGCACTTTGTGTTGCGCGATGTTGCTCTTATTTCTAACTTGCATTTTAACCTTCTTTCTGTTTCGCAACTCTTTGATGACGACTATGAGATTCGTTTTAAGCCGAATCTCAGTCGTATTTTGGACCCTCAGGGCAATCTTGTTTGTGTAATTTCGCCCTTTGGGAAAGTCTTTCGTGCGGATTTCTCGGAGTCTTTTGGCATTTCTCGTTGTCTTGTGGCTAGACCTTCCTCTTCTGATCTTTGGAAGTGGCATAGGAGACTTGGACATTTGAGCTTCGACTTGCTTGCAAGGCTTAGTTCACTTGGCCAAATCCGAGGATTGCCCAAGTTGCATATGGAGAAGGATCTTGTTTGCCACTCTTGTAGACATGGGAAGATGGTTGCCGCTCCCCACCATCCAGTGACTCAGGTCATGACCAAGCGCCCTGGAGAGCTTTTGCACATGGACCTTGTTGGTCCGGCTCGGGTGAGCTCAGTTGGGGGGAATTGGTATGTGCTTGTTGTTGTTGATGACTTTTCGAGATATTCGTGGGTCTTCTTTTTAGCTGAGAAGACCGAGACTTTGTCCTTTGCTCGCAATCTGATTTTGCGTCTTCAGAACGAGTTCCCTTTGAACTCGATGCGAGCTATTAGGAGTGATAATGGTTCCGAATTCAAGAATTCGGATTTTGAGAAGTTTTGTAACTCTTTGGGTTTGGAGCATCAGTTTTCTTCCCCCCTACACACCGCCACAAAATGGTGTTGTAGAGAGGAAGAATCGGACCCTTGTAGAAATGGCCAGGACAATGCTCGATGAGCATAGGACTCCTAGACGATATTGGGCCGAAGCTATGAGCACTGCATGCTATATTTCCAATCGCATTTTTCTTCGAGCTTTCTTGAAAAAGACCTCTTATGAGTTGTGTTTTGGAAAACTCCCCAAGGTGAGTTATTTTAGAGTTTTTGCTTGCCATTGTTTTATACTCAAAAAGGGCAACTTCGACAAATTTGAGTCTCGTTCTTCTGACGGGGTGTTTTTGGGTTATGGCACTCACACTCGAGCTTATCGTGTACTTGACCTTGACACTAACCGAGTCATGGAGACATCCGATGTCACCTTCAACGAGACCATGGTTTGTCCCTCTTCTCGTTTTGAGCGTGCAGGTGATCATGAGGTTGGCGAGCCTCTTTTCGATGATGAAGAAGAAGGTGCTGAAGGGATAGATGATCCAGCACCTCCTCCACCTGCTGTGCCGCAAAGAGCGGCTTCTACTACGACTCACGACCCCGACACGTCTTCTTCCTGGGGGCCGTGGGATCCGCCACCCCGAGCGGCACCCTTTGTACCCGGGGAGGCACCAGCTGCTGCTGAGGGGGAGATCACTTCGGCAAGGGAGGCACAGCGACACATTCAGCGCCAGCACCTGCCTCAGCAGATGATCGGCAGCATCGACGAACGCGTCACCCGGTCAAGGCAAATCTCTCACTTTGCTCATTCTGCATTTGTTGCTGATTTTGAACCCCGGGATGTTGGACATGCATTGACGGATCCGGATTGGGTCAATGCCATGCATGAGGAGCTTGAGAACTTTGAGAGAAATCGGGTTTGGGTTCTAGTATCTCCACCTTCTGAGTGTCATCCAATTGGGACAAAATGGGTTTTCAAAAACAAACAGGGAGAAGATGGCCATGTTGTGAGAAACAAGGCCAGACTCGTAGCCCAGGGATATAGTCAGAAGGAGGGGATAGACTATGAGGAGACGTTTGCTCCTATAGCTCGTTTGGAGGCGATTAGGATACTCTTGGCTTTTGCTGCATCCAAAGGTTTCAAACTTTTTCAAATGGATGTCAAGAGTGCCTTCTTAAACGGCTACATAGAAGAGGAGGTGTATGTTAGACAACCCCCCGGTTTTGAAAATCCCAAGTTTCCAAACCATGTCTTTAAACTTCACAAAGCATTGTATGGTTTGAAACAAGCCCCTAGAGCCTGGTATTATAGGTTGAAAACCTTTTTGCTTGCTAAGGGTTTTAAAATGGGATGTGTAGATAAAACGCTCTTTCTCCTCAAGCAAGGCACTGATACTCTTTTGGTCCAAATTTACGTGGATGATATCATTTTCGGTGGTTCTACTCATGCTTTGGTTGCCAAGTTCGCAGATACTATGAGCAGGGAGTTTGAGATGAGCATGATGGGCGAGTTGACGTTTTTCCTCGGGTTGCAAATCAAGCAATCTCGGGAAGGAACGTTTGTGCACCAGGGTAAGTATACTCGCGACATTCTGAAGAAGTTCGATATGGGTGAGGCCAAGCCTCTTCCAACACCCATGTCGACCACGACGGCCCTGGATGCGGACAAGGAGGGAGAAGCAGTGGACCAGAAGGAGTACCGGAGTATGATCGGGTCGCTGCTGTACCTGACGGCGACACGCCCGGATATTCAGTTCGCGGTGTGTCTCTGCGCGCGATTTCAGTCTTCGCCGCGCATTTCTCACCGTCAGGCGGTCAGGCGCATTATGAGGTACTTATCCTTCACTCCAGAGTTCGGGATTTGGTATTCTGTTTCCTCCACCCTTTCCCTTTGCGGTTATTCCGATGCCGATTTTGCTGGTTGTCGTATTGATCGCAAGTCCACTTCTGGGACTTGCCAGTTTATTGGTTCTTCTCTTGTTTCGTGGTCTTCTCGCAAGCAGTCTAGTGTCGCCCAGTCTGCCACGGAGGCTGAGTATGTTGCTGCGGCTAGCTGCTGTTCCCAGTTACTCTGGATGATGGCCACTTTGCGTGATTTTGGTCTGAGCTTTTCTCGCGTTCCTTTGCTTTGTGACAGCACGAGTGCGATTAGCGTTGCTAAGAACCCCGTGCTGCACTCGAAGACCAAACACATTGATGTGCGCTTTCATTTTCTGCGAGACCACTATGAGAAGGGTGATATCGACCTTCGCCATGTCGATACTCATCATCAGTTGGCTGATATTTTCACCAAGCCTTTGGACCAATCAACCTTTAATCGGTTGAGAGGTGAGCTTGGTGTGTGTTTCCCCTTTTAGATGGGGGAAACATGTTTTGACTCTTGTATGATACACTGACTTTGTGTTTTTCAGTTGCTTTTGCTATCTTTTGATCTCTTGATGCATCTTTGCATTTCAGCATACGCTTTTTACATTCTGAGCTTCATGAATATAGTCTGAAGAATGTAACTATGCTCTGTGTAGTCTTGGCTCTGATGCTTTATGTAGATGCTGTAGCTTATGCTCTTTCTGATCACTGAAACATACTATGAGCTGAGCTATTTCGGAATGGTGAATTTGATAATGAACTTAAAACTTGAAAATGTTCACCATTGAGATATGCAACTAGCATGTGTAGGATGTGTTGAGGTCATTCCTGCTTTTCATATATGCTAGGTTGCTATGTCTCTAGTGTTGAGTCATTCACTTGTTGGGTATGTTCATACTCTGTTTAAAATCTGAACCAAGTTAAGTGAATTGGAAAGATCGAGATGGGTTTGCTTGTTAGCACCTCACAGTTTTGAGACTGTTTCCCATTGCACTTTTGGGTTAAACTTGAGCTGTGTAGTGTATGACCGAAACTGTCGCTTTAAGCTTCTGATTGCTTCTGCATAGGCTTCGCACAGTTGAAAAGTTAGGCAATAACAAGCATTCAACCTCTCGCAGTCACATGCTATTTTTCTAAAACTTGTGTAATTTCACCGCTGCAACTCCGATTAAAATCTGAAATCACAAGTATATGCCTCAATTGGTATCAGCATGATGTTTGAACTATGCTAGGGGTAGTTCACTTGGTATACATGCATAACACATTTGACCTCTTGTCCATACATGTCTTGTGCTATTTCGATGGTGAATACCTTTTTGGCTAAAAACTGCTCTTTGTGCTCTCATTTCAAACTTAGTGATCAGTTTGAGCCTTTGCTAGCATTCTGTACACTTTCTGAGTCATCGGATCAGATCTCTGTAGAGCATCTTTGCACTCTTTTGAGTATACTCCTGAAGCTCCTAACTTGCATTTTGACTCATATGCATTTTGGAAGGGGGAGAACCTCTCTTGTTGGCACTTTTTGTTGGTGCATTTTCTGAGGGGGAGCCTTATTTCTTGATAAGTGCATTTTCAACTAAGGGGAGAAATTGCAAATCGTTCCCTCCGGTTCAGCTAAGGGGGAGCCTTCCTCGTTGTTTGCACTATTCAAGGGGGAGTTTTTTTCTGCTTCCTGTTGGCCGTAAGGCATTGGTATCGAGCTTCTTTGCTAGCGGTGTTGAGCCTGTTTTACCTCTTCTTGAGGGCTAGCTTTACTTTGCTTGGTCGCGTCGAGCCGTTGCCCATGTCTTTGGGAACCAAGTTGTTTTGCTCTTTCCACTTGACCTTCTTCGGCTTTGCTATGCTTTTGGGTCATTTGGTTGAGTTCTCTCTTCTTCTCTTTCTTTCTTCTTCTGCTTCCTTTATGATTTGTGTTGGTAGTTGACAATGCACTCATCAAGGGGGAGATTGCGGATACATGGGTGTATGCCGGGTCTCTGAGTGATGAGTGATTGTCAACTGGGATGATGCGCATGTTCTTTGGCTTGTGTTGTGCAGGTGTCGAGCACGGATACAGTGATCAGAGGCAAGGTGAAGGTCAAGTAGAGACGTGCCGTGCCGATGGACCGAGAGTGGCAAAGGGCGGACGTGAGGCTTGGACTGAGGGACCGGTGGCCCGAGGATCAGCTGTGGTGGCTGGCAGCCTAGGACAGCGACGAGCGAAGACTTGCGGTCATGTGTTGCCTGAGTCGTGGACTTGGGGACACGTGTCGGTGGACGGGGTGCACGGGCGGTGCATCCCATCTACGGCGTCGGTTTGGTGGTAGAGCCAGAGAAAAACCATCGGGTGGACGGTTTCCAGGTTTGGACCTGAAAACCTGGGCGTGGATGGTTTCCGAGTTTGGCCACAAAACTTGGGCTGAGGACGGTTTCCAGGTTTGGGCCTCAAAACATGGGCGCTGCGGGTTTGCTGAGTTTGGGCCTCAAAACTCAGATGCTGGTGGGCTGGTTTCCCGGTTTGGGCCTCAAAACCGGGGGTTGGCTGGAAAAGGCTGGTTTCCCGGTTTGGGCCACAAAAACGGGGGTGCAGAGCGAGGGCGGCACGTGGCGGCAATCGGGAGGTTGCGTCGAGGCAACGCTACGAGTTGTGCGGGCGTGGCCGTCAGATCTACCTACCACCGAGTTGGTCCAGAATAACCTTAGGGTTTAGCTGGCTCGCTCTGTAAGTAGAGAGGGGTAGAATAGGAATAGAGTAGGAATTAGGAATAGGTTAAATAGAGGGAGACACCCTCCTCCCTATCAATCTCAGTCATTTGCTCTTTTGCTTCTACGTTTTCCTGCTCTCCCTCTCCTCTGCTGTAGCGAACCTGAGATCCACAGAGAAGAGAACAATACCTCTGTGTTCATGAGATTTTGAGGAAGTGAGGCCGTAACCTCACTGTTGTAGCGTGTGGTAGCCACACGGTTGCAATCTCGTGGTTGTGATTCGCGTTTCGTTCGTGTTCTTCGCGGAATCCTTTTCTCCACGTTTTTCCCGTCGCTTGATCTTTTTGCTCGGTTCATCTTTTGCAAATCCGTTTGAACCAAGTTGTTCTAGATCGTGAGGCACTTCTTTCCACCGAAGGAATTCTCCTCTAACCTCACGGTCTAGGAGATCGATCAATTTTAGATTCGGGTCAAGTTTTTCTTCTTTCCCCCGTATTTCTTTGTTTCACTGATTTGGAGATAGGTTCGAGCCATGATCTCTTAGAGATAGCTCACTATCTTCCTTGTGACCCCTCTCACCAAGTTTCATCCCTAGAGGATTAGTTTTGGGTGAGATCGTGTTGAATCGGTGAGCGAATAGTTCACTGTCGGGGTGACCGGACGCTTGATTCGTGACAACCGGACGCTAGGGCAGTGCGTCCGGTGGTTGAACACTCTCTGTGTTCAGTTTGGTCTTGACCGGACGCTTGACTGTCACACTGACCGGATGCTCCCGCAGAGTCCGGTCGTTGAACGTTCATCGCAATTTTTCCTGTGTAATGACCGGACGCTCGGTTTCTCAGTGACCGGACGCTTTGCTTGCACTGTTCACTATCTGCGTCTTCTAGTGACCGGACGCTCGAGGTGTGACCGGACGCTCAGTGACCGTGAGTCCGGTCCAACTCAGAGAGGTCTGAAATTGGACTTTGCCTGACCGGACGCGTCCGGTGCCTGTTGATCGGACGCAGGGTGAGTCCGGTCAGTACTGTTTCACGCTGTCTCGTCCGCAATTTGCTAGTTTGTTGTCGGTTTTGGATTCCGACTTTTGCATTGGATTTCTAGAGTTGTGTAGTGTCCCGCTGTGCTTCTCGGAAGCATCCACCCTACATCTAGGGTCGTGGACACTTGCAAGCTCTAGGTTTGCTGTTGGGGTTGATTCTCGGGACAGTGGCAACAAGTTTCCGAAAGGAAAATTTGGAGCTACCATTCACCCCCCTCTGGTCGCTTTCTGGTAGCATTCTCGGTCCTTCAAAAACCTTTAGTCCCGGTTGGTGTCACCAACCGGGGCTAAAGGTCAATCTTTAGCCCCGGTTGGTGACACCAACCGGGACTAAAGGTCCCTCTGACCAATGAGCCGTTGGGCAGGGGAACTTTAGCCCCGGTTGGTGTTACCAACCGGGGCTAAAGACCTTTCTAGTCCCGGACGCAAAATTTTCCGTGACTAAAGCTGATTTTGCAGATCGTCCAAAGGCATGTTCTCTAGTAGTGAGGAGACACTTTAGAAGCAGATTGCGGGACATTCCCTGTCGTGCCGAATGCGAGCTGGCCATAGGTCTGAGGAGGTTGCTGCGTCTCATGAGGAACCATCCCACCTGTGCTTGGGCCAGCTCCGCCCTCTCCTGCGATCCTTTGACGTTGAGGTACTGGGAACAACAATGGTCCCTGCATCGGACCAACAGTTTCTTCAAAGCATTTATCCACGGCTGGACTGAAAGCATTGACCATGATAGCACGAAAAGTGTTCAGGAAAGCCGATTGATGATTGGTTACAGCTTCTGATACAACCTTATGCATTATTTCAGTCATCTTCCGAATAGCTTCTTCTTCATTGGGGATATCAGGTTGATGGTGAGGAAGAATCTTTGGGAACTCCTGCTTCTGGAAGACCCTGCCGCTCTTGTTCTTGGAGAAAGACGCCAGGCACTTGCGCTGGAATTCATCACATGCCTGTTGTACTAAGCTTTTCGACTCTAGCGACAAGTCATCCATGATCACATCCAGAACTTGATCATCGCTGATCTCAGGCATCTTGAAACGAAGTGGTCCCACCGGGCGTGCCAAAAAGTGTGTTGACGCAAAAAGTGACACCTTGCGCCAAGGCACACAGCAAGCTGAACGAGGCTAGCTTCAATCGGGTGCCCGGAGTGTGCTGAATCCGGAGACGTGCCAGTCGGTTTGACCTGAACACCAACAAGGGATAAAGCATGAGAATACCTCTGGAACATGCTGGGTAAAACCAGACAGTTCCATATGTATGGCTTTGAAAGTCACTTATGGCGGCACACAGCTATAGAAGCTGTCTGTCAGAGCATGTTTACAAAGCCATTCGGCAAGTATGAGAACAGAGTATGTGAAGCATATTAACTGCCGAATGCAAAAGAAAGACATGCTTGAACGAATCAAAGATATTATGAACAGATAACTTGCAAGAATAGATCTATTCAAATAACACATGCATAGGCTAATCTGACTAATCTACCGCACGTTTAGTCTTCATAAACCCGTCAAGCACAAACTTAAGCGAAGCTAATCCACCACATGATACCACTTGCTATAAGTCTATACCACTTCTTATAATTAGATTAATCCACCGCATGATACAATCTAATTATAACAAGCTAAAAGCATGCATATATTTGTACAGATCTATAAGAGCTCATTACTCGTGTAAGCTTAACCAAAATCGGCAAACTAGCCGAGTTGGGGTCCATGAGGAAGGAACATGCAAGCAAGCATGATCAAACTAATCTAAAACCTGCATCTGCCGCATGACACCCAGTTCTATCAAAGCATAAACATGATTGACATGTATGAACCCACAACATGTAACAACCTAGATTGAAAGCTGACCCGGCCATCATGATCTTATGATTAGCAAAGCACAAGCAAACTTGTGAAACAAGGCCGAATAGAGATCAATTTAGATTGGGCAAAAGAGTGTTACAGGAATTAAATAAATAAAACACATAACACATGATAACTTAATGAATCTACTAGATCTGCCAAATCTAATAGAGTCGATAACTATTTTTACTCATGTCTTAATCCGCCGCACGATACAAGGCACAAGCAAAAACTTCCCGTCATAAGCTTAAATCCGCCGCACGATACTAAGCTTAACATACGAGACTACTTGCATCATATCTAAATCCACCGCATGATACTAGACATGATAACAAGGTTGCCGGTACTTACGGAGGTCGACGGATCGATGGTTCCTCTCGAAGGACTCGGCGACACGACTTAGGGACTCGAAGATGGCACGGGGCCGGTTTGTATTGATGTGGTTGTGAACAATTTTACAATGGTCGAGGGCTTATATTTATACCCTGGACGAAATACGAGTCCTAGACAATTACGATTTACAATGATAAAATATGGAAAGATATGAAATCCATTCCTAATCTTCTCGGTATCTTTCATCGCCATATGTCTTCCCATGCAAGCCGACTTCATCTGCAACATCCATCTCCCGAATGGAACCACCTCTCTGCAAGATAGCCGACCGCACAGACATTCATCGAAATCCTGAGGACCAAATAGCCGTCTGATTACTTTCCGAATCCTTTCTTCTCTGTCGGCTAGGTTCACCTGTCATATCCTCATACGTGCGAAGATCTGGTGTTAACAAGGACGTGTTATTCCTAGCTCAGGAATCATGTATGTCCTGCCTGTCACAGTAGATAACACTCTGCTACACTTAAGTTTTTATATCTTTGATATTAAAGAGTTTAATCTGCTGATAGGCCAACCACTTAAGCAACTCATTCATGAAGGACAATTAGGGATCTTAAACTTCCATCTTGGGAAAAAACTTAAAGGAACCATACCTATCACTCACTCTCTAAATGCTGAGAATGAATCATGTCCTGAGCCAGATCCTATGGAAGAAATTAAGGAAGCATCTTTTGAAATAATAAATGAATCCGAATATGAAGAAGATGCTCAGTTCTTCACTGAGGAAGAAGATAACACACCTGATCCAGATCCTTTAGATTCCTTAGAAGAACCTCCTAAACCTCCCATAGAGTTAAAACCCTTACCTTATGGGCTTCGATATGCTTTCTTGAATAATGATCCTGAATCTCCTGTAATCATAAATAATAATCTTACTCAGGAACAAACTTCTAGGTTGATCACTGTCTTAGAAAAGCATAAGTCAGCCTTTGGCTATTCACTCCATGATTTAAAGGGAATCAACCCCGCTTTCTGCACCCATCGCATTCCTACTGATCCTAACATATCACCATCCAGAGAGCCACAACGCAGGCTTAACAATGCGATTTGAGAGGTAGTAAAGAAAGAGGTTTTGAAACTCTTGCACGCCGGGATCATTTATCCTGTGCCACACAGTGAGTGGATAAGCCCTGTCCAAGTTGTGCCTAAAAAGGGAGGCATGACTGTGGTAAAGAATGAGAAGAACAAATTAATTCCACAAAGAACTGTTACTGGTTGGAGAATGTGCATTGATTACAGAAAATTAAACAAGGCAACTAAGAAAGATCACTTTCCGCTACCTTTCATAGATGAAATGTTAGAACGGTTAGCCAATCACTCTTTCTTTTGTTTTCTTGATGGATATTCTAGATATCACCAAATCCCAATCCATCCAGATGATCAAAGCAAAACCACTTTTACATGTCCATACGGAACTTATGCTTACTGCCGAATGTCTTTTGGATTATGTAATGCACCTGCTTCTTTTCAAAGATGTATGATGTCTATATTTTCTGATATGATTGAAGAAATCATGGAAGTTTTCATGGATGACTTTTCTGTTTATGGAAAAACTTTTAATGATTGTCTTGAAAATTTAGACAAGGTTTTGCAAAGATGTGAAGAAAAGCACTTAGTCCTTAATTGGGAAAAATGTCATTTTATGGTTAAGGAAGGCATAGTGCTAGGTCATTTAGTATCAGAACGTGGAATTGAGGTAGACAAAGCTAAAATTGAAGTAATTGAACATTTGCCTCCACCAATTAATGTCAAAGGAATTCGAAGTTTTCTTGGCTATGCTGGTTTTTACCGTAGATTTATAAAAGATTTTTCTTACATTGCAAGACCACTTACAAATCTTTTGGCCAAGGATGTTCCTTTTGAATTTGATGATGCATGTTTAGAATCTTTTAACACTCTTAAGAAAGCACTCACTTCTGCACCTATCATTCAGCCTCCTGATTGGTCTCTACCCTTTGAGATCATGTGTGATGCAAGTGATTTTGCTGTAGGAGCTGTGCTAGGACAATATAAGGATAAAAAGCATCATGCAGTCGCTTATGCCAGCAAAACTTTAACTCGACCTCAACTTAATTATGCTACTACTGAAAAAGAACTTCTGGTTGTTGTTTTTGCTATAGACAAGTTTAAATCTTATTTAGTGGGATCAAAGGTGATTGTTTTTACTGATCATGCTGCATTAAAATACCTGCTCACTAAGAAAGATGCTAAGCCACGTTTAATAAGATGGGTTTTGTTACTCCAAGAGTTTGACTTAGAAATAAAAGTTAAGAAAGGAGTAGAAAACTCTGTAGCTGATCACTTGTCTAGAATGTATTTTGAAAATCCGCAGGAATTGCCTATAAATGACTCACTCAGGGATGACATGCTTTATCAAATCTCTAGATCTGACCCCTGGTATGCAGATATTGTCAATTTTATAGTTGCAGGGTATGTATCACCAGGAGCAAATAAGAAGAAGCTGATCTATGAAAGCAGGATCCACCTATGGGATGATCCATATCTATTCAGAGTGTGCTCTGATGGATTACTCAGACGATGTGTGCCAGCTAAAGAAGGAATCAAGATCATTGAACGCTGCCACTCTTCACCATATGGAGGACATTATGGGGCATTCCGAACGCATGCAAAGATCTGGCAAAGTGGATTTTTCTGGCCATCTATGTACCAAGACACAAAGGATTTCGTCCGGAGGTGTGGATCATGTCAGAGGCACGACAGCATCAACACCAGAGATGCCATGCCACTCACTAACAACCTTCAGATTGAGCTCTTCGATGTCTGGGGAATTGATTACATGGGACCATTCCCCAAATCAAGGAATCATGAGTATATTCTAGTTGTTGTCGACTACGTCTCAAAATGGGTCGAAGCAGTGCCATGCAAGTCCGCTAATGCAAGAAACTCTCAGAGGATGGTCGAGGAGATAATATTTCCAAGATTTGGAGTGCCAAGGATGGTAATTAGTGACGGAGGAACCCACTTCATTGACAAAAGCTTTCATAAATATCTAACAAATCATGGGATCCATCACAATGTTGCCACTCCCTATCATCCTCAGACAAGTGGCCAAGCAGAAACATCAAACAAGCAAATCAAGAATATTCTGCAGAAAATAGTTGACGAGATGGGAACACAATGGAAAGATAGACTACCTGAGGCACTGTGGGCTTATCGTACTGCCTACAAAACACCACCGGGGTTGTCTCAATATCAGCTCGTCTACGAAAAGACTTGTCACTTACCAGTAGAACTAGAATTCAAAGCTCATTGGGCAATCAAAAGATGGAACATAGACTTAGAAGCTGCAGGAGTCAAGAGGAAAATGCAACTCTCTGAACTATATGAATGGCGCGAAAAAGCATATCATAACGCGAAGATCTACAAAGAGAGAACAAAGAGGTGGCATGACAAGAGAATCAAGAAGAAGAGCTTCACTCCTAGAGACAAGGTATTACTTTTTAATTCCAGGGTAAAATTGTTCGGGCATGGAAAACTACGCAGCAAATGGGAAGGACCTTTCACGGTGGTAGCCACTTCATCACATGGAGCCATTACACTTCAAAATGACGAAGGTACGCTATTCAAGGTAAATGGACAATGTCTTAAGATTTTTCTAGAGCCTGAAAAGAGTCCTGAAGAGTTGGATGTCATCCAATTCTTCATTATCCCATAGATTTACACCATCGTCATTTTTCCGATAAGTTTGCGCATCGGGGTTATAATTTCTGGGATTAGGATCAAGTTTAAAGACACCACGAGCGACGGACCCACGAGATCCCACAGGGAGGGACCGACCGGTCTCCTTGGGAGACCGAACGGTCTGCCCTGGAGGCCCCTCGCCCTCTGCCTTCTTTCGTTACGTGTCCCGACTCTCTCTCGTACCCATTCTGGTAACCTGATCCATAGAATCAATAACTCTTGTAATGAACCTATCGTACCTATCATTCTGCCTCCTCAGCTATAAAACCAGCCCCATGCCTGCCTCTAGATTCATTACAGCCTCTTCCAGAAAACCAGCAGCAACAGAGCTCTCCTCCCACCAGCGCTAATGGCCTCCTATCCAAGGATCGACCTCAATGAGCCCGCTGACGACTCGATGGCTCTTGTCGTCACCGCATCAAAAGACCTTGCCGTAACGCCGCCCAAGGAGATCGCCCCCGTTGACTCGCCGACACCCGTCGATATGATCCCGCCAGAAGAGACCTCGTCGCATCGTCAACAAGCTTTTTATGCTCAAGCGGTGCCGGCGAGAAGACTTCCGACTTTCTCCGTCACCAAAGAGATCCCGCTCCTTCCTCCTAGGCCCAATGAGACACTCGTCGGGCTAAAGACGAACAAGCATGGGGAACCCACGGTCGTAAAATACACATCTACAAATCCGCGCCCGCGCTTTGAGGGAGTTCGTGGTCACCCTGAGCAGATCAAGGTCACTCCACCAGTAAACAGGGCACCCACCACTCCTAATATCGCAGCCAAACGCAAGAGGACCACCCAGTTAGATCGCCTCGGGGACAGAATTGAAGAGCTTGAGAGAGATAATTTAGAACTCAAGCAGAGATACGTTTCTCTAGCCAAGACTATGAAAAAGATGGCTAATACGATGCATGAATATGTAACTAAACACATTAGCTTAAAGGATAAGGTCGTTAGTGTAGCCTCTACAATAACAAATCTGCTCGAGGGAGAGAAGTAAGAAATAGTTCGTCGATAGTTTGATAAGGCACTTGTGTTTGCAGAGTCTTGTGTTTAAGTCTAGTTTCGTTATGAGTTTTGTTTAGTTAATTCATTGTGTAATAAAAGTGCCTTGAATATCAATAAAGTTTTTGTTAGAGTTATCTTTTATTTTGTTATTTTGGATATATGTCTTGTCTCCACATGTTGTGATTAGCAGAAAACAGAAAATAAGTGTAGGGGAGAAGACGACGACAGAATTACCGAAAATCGATCGCGAAAGCTGCATAGAACAGAAGATATCATTACCAAGATCACGCACCACGACGCGGGCCACGGTTGGGCCCTAAGCCCAACCGACCGGTTGGTGGACCCCACCGGTCGGCCAGGGGTTGACCCCTCTTGCCTCCTCTTTCGTCCACGAATTGGTACGCAATTGTTACATTCTATTTTCCGATGTTTAAGCTTCTGTTCAAATTAAAATCATATTCTTGCAATTTATGAACTCTAATTAAAAAGGAAAAAGATATTTTGACATGCTCATAGAATCTCACAACAACCTATTTTGATATTTAAAAGAAACCTATATTATCTAGAGTTGTTGTGGAATATGATAGAAGAATAATGAGAACTCAATTCTTATGGTATGAGCATTGGAGAACTTTACTTGCAAAGTTAAAAAGAGATTAGCACACTTCTCCTTTGTAGTAAATAAGTTGCCTGCCAAAGTCATTTATAATCAATCAATTATTGTTTACTTTAATACAGAGTTCTTTGTTGAGAAATTTATTATGCTCCAAAGATCGAGACCCTTACAAGTAAAGAAAGATTCACTCTTCTGAATTAGTATTGTATTAGAGGCATGGGCTATGCAAAAGTATGAAATATGAGGAAAGAAAAAAGGACAAGTGTCCAACATACCTCATAGAAACAAATATATATATAATAGAAAAAGAAAAAGTATTATGATAAAAGTATGATAAAGAGAAAAAGAAGATAGCCCATGGTCCCTCTAATTGCAATATGCCAGTAAGAGTGACAAAGTTTAAAAAGATTAATGTCTTGATCTAAGAGTATAGTATTCTTCTCCATTGGCTTAGTAACATAAAACTGCTTCACAAAAATTTAATGCTTTGGTAAGGAATTGAAGTGCTACAAAAGGAGAAGGAAAGCTATGACTTGTTTCAGAAATTTCAAAAACTCCAATGTCTTATGCTAAAAAGAAAAGGGTGATCTGTTTCAACTATTCTATTCTCCAAACTTCTCAAGGTTTTATGGTAAACACAGAAAGGTTTAATGTTTGATATCTTATGATCTAACCTTTTATCGAGGACGAGTAAAAGTCTAAGTGTGGGGGAGCTTATTGACACTAATTAACTCTTATTATTAAAGGTCAATTAAGCATGAAAATGGATGAATATATAAACTCCACCTTAGTATAGGGTTTAAAACTAATAAATTCCACGAGTTTTGGTGAATTGTGAATCCGCAGGGACTAAACAAGGAAACAGCCTTCGATTCCTTCCCCTAGAAGGAAACCGACGGGAGATAACGCATTCGGCAAGTCAGGAACCTTTCGGAAGACTCCAGAGAACACCTAGAGACACCACGAGGAAAGGCACCCCGATCCACTTCCAGGTGGGACCGACCGGTCCCCTGGGCCCACCGGTCGGTCTCCCCCTGACGCCGCTGGCTTCCGTCTTCTGCAAGCTACTTCCACCGCCTTTGAGGATCAATCTCAGCCCTACGTGAAGTCAGTTTGATCCAACGGTCGCGGTTGATCCCTCAGGGCTATATAAACAGACCCCTAGGCCCCAGGTCAGACAGAAGGTCCCTCTTCAGAAGACTACGCTTCAATTAGAAACCCTAGAAGAGACTTCAGGAGTCAGCTTTCAAGAAGAAGACTAGATACCCCTCTAGTTAGGATTAGAACCTAGTCTTATACTAGAACTAGAAGAGAGAGAGAGAGAGGAATAGATCAAGAAGGAGCTCCGGCCTGTCGGATCAACTTCTTCATCTTGTACCTGTGGATTCAAGTTCTTCATCGACTTGCTTCAACGATTGTTTCGGTAATCAACCTCTATATTTAAGTTTGAGCCATTGTTCTTATTGTTCTTAAGGTTTATGACTCTCTTTTGAGTACTTTAATTCTAGTCGCTCTAGAGTTAGAGTAGTTGGATAGTATAAGCGTGGTGCTTAGACTTGATAGCTCATTTTTGCCTCCTATAACGCTGGTAGTAGTGGTTGTTCGCAAGGGTGACTCTTATAGCCTTGTTGATTCTTCTATAGTCCACTTACTCGTGTGTAGGCTCGGTAGGATTATACATTTGCATAAAAGAATCATACTCTGTTTGTGACCTTTTATGGCAACTTCCCCAATAAGAATAATATAAACATATCACTCTTAAGTTGGATTTAGATAACCTTAGTGATCCCCTCTATACTTTTAGCTTCTCCATCCTTGTTAGTTACTTAGGGGTTATACACTTGAGACTCATCGCTATCCGTTCCTTTGGGTTCAATATTAAAACTAGGTTACTCCGGTGAAGTGCTACATCGGTAGATTTTATCTGTGCGCTTGCGGATAAAGTAGAGTGTGCATTAATTTATACCAACAATGACACGTGGCGGTATCACGAGGCTTGCATCAAGGTGAAGTTAGCGATGAGGAGGCTCATGTTTGTCGGGGCGACATGTGGCGGCATCATGATGCTTGCGTTGTGGCAAAGTTAACGATGAGTAAGGCATGTGACCATCGATGGAGCAACCTAACAGAGTTGGACTAGAATGCCCCTGGGCTAGCTAGTTTGCTTTTTGTATCCTAGGGGTAGAAGGGGTATTATGTTTAGGCTATAAATAAGGATGACACCCCACATCCCCGGTTATCACTTCAGTCAAACTATTTTCATATTCATCTGTTAGGCATCTCCTTCCTTGTAGTTGTTGTAGAGATGCATAGAGACGAATCATTCCTCTGTATATTTGGATTTTAGGAAAGGTGACCATAATCACCTTGTAGTCATGTTGGCTCTTTTGCTGAAATCTTTTGTTTCGTGTTTGTTCTTCGTGTTCTTGTGTTTTCCCCTTTCTTCGCTCCTCGAGATCTATTGTTTGAAGGGATGGATTGCGATTCCGTTTGAACCATCTTGTGCTTTGTCGTGAGAGGCATCTCTTCACTGAAGGATTTCCTCTAATTACTCACTGGCACATAGATCGGGCGATTTTTGTTTTGCATCTCATTTTCCTATTCTTCACTAATTTTCTTTGATTCCTTTATTTGTAGTTAGGTTCAAGTCATGATCTCATAGGAGTAGCTCACTAAACTACTTGTTACCTCTCGTGCAAAACTTGAGCCCAAGTCCTCAAGATTTGAGGGAAATTGGGACATTTCGGTGGATGAATAGTATAGTTTTGGGGTGACCAGACGCTTTGCTCGGGTTTGACCAAATGCTGACCAGCGAGTCCGGTCTTTGAAGGTTTGCGCAATCCAGTTCACGCAAACTGATCCGACGTACCCTAGGTATCTACTGGATGCACCATAAGCCGAGTTCTATCAATTCCAGAGAGCTCCAGGACCGACCAGACGTGCCTATTACACTATGGCAGATGCACAACTAATACTGTTCACACTGTTCACTCAGTAGTTGTGACCGAACACTTGACTGGACGCAACTGTGAATAGAGTCCGGTCACTTCTAGAAAGGTTCTGGATGGGATTGAACACGTTTGATCAAGTCTGACTGGACACAGCTCAGAGTCCGGTCAGTGACCTGTCAGATCAGTTCGATTTGTGGTTTCTGTTGCGCTGGGTTCTAGATTTATATCCCCTTCAGAAATTGAGCTTCTCACTTTGAATCTTAGCATGAATCCCTTTCCCTTTACTCGGGGGAGATTAAGGTATCCCAAAGTTTGTCTAAACACTATTTAGTTTGTGTGAACTAGGGTGTGGGCATTTTTGTGGTGTCCCACTATGTTCCCAAGGAACATCCACCCAATCATGGGTCGCGGACATCATGTGTGCTGGTTTTGCTTTTGGGGATTGATTTTGGATAGAGGCTATCTATTTCTGAGAAGAAATTTGAGGCTCCCATTCACATAAGTACATCTCATACTTAACAAGATTACATGGGGTTATTAAGCTCAAAAGGCAAGACACTGGTTTACTGCAGTTAGCAATTTTAGTTGATCATCATTTTAGCATTTAATATCATCAAGTTATTGCTTAAGCCCCCAATAACCTCATGATCAATAATATGAACAACATTCATCATAAGAAACATCATAATAAAGTAAGCGTTAACATAATTAATTATTATGTAAGTTTTCTGGGACGCTCACGACCGTGAGCATGGTTGTTAGAATAGTTTATAACACTCTAAAGAGGTTGTACATCTTTACCCATGAGTCATGACACCATGTGTCAGGGTTTGCAAAGCCCATATCACCTCTTCCAAGGAAGTGTGATAGGTTACAATATGAAGTCTTTCAAAGGTTCATCTAACAAGTTAGGGCCAGGTTGTTAGATTTATTATGGGCCAAGCCCATTAATATATTTAATAAATCAATAACTCTATGGTGTGTAATTGTGGGAATTAATGTTTGTACCGTGTTGGAAGTTAAAGGGACATTGACTCAACTTATATGGTGGAAATTAATCCGTCTAGTTTGAGAAGTTAAGAAACGGACAAAGGCAGCCACACGTGCGCGCGCCGCCGCCGGCCGGCCGGGCCAGGCACGGGCACGGGCATGTGAAAGGTCCAAAATGGCTAGAGGGGGGTGAATAGCCTAATTAAAAATCTACAAGAACACTTAGGAAAACACTATTAGTATAACAAATGGCGAAGCTTTTTGCGCTAGCCTAATAGTGTGTTGCAAGCCACCTATCCAACAATTGTACCTAATATTTCTATGTCACACAATCAACTAGAGCTAATATCTAATGCGAAATAAAACTATATAGCTCTAGTACAAGTAAGATATACAAAATGTATATGAGACAAGTATGTGCAATAGATAGACTAAGCAAGCTAATCACAACTACCTACACAAGGTATATAACACAAGGTATACAACAAGTAATAGTATCTAGACAAATGAAATAGCTCAATAGTGAATAAACAAAGTAAGTGAGCTAGATAGAAGTGGTTTCACCGAGCGTTCGGGAACGTCTAGTAGAGAGCCTATCATAGATGAAGTCCACTTGAGATACCAATCACTAAGAATGTAAATATGAAGACCAATCGCAATAAGCACACGGGACAACAAGATTTATCCCGAGGTTCACGTGCTTGCCGGCACGCTACTCCCCGTTGTGTCGACCAACACTAGGTGATCCGGTGGCTAATCGGCACAAAGCCAAGCTCACAAAGAGCACCACAAGAATCTACCACTAGCGCGGTAGCTCAATGACACGAGCAATCCACTAAGGATGCCTCTTGTCCGGCGAGGTGAGGCTCCAAAACCTCTCACAATCACGAACGGTGGTGGCCAAGAACAATCACCAATCTTGCCAATTAACCACCTCAATGCCTCCAAGCCATCTAGGCACCGGCAAATGCCAAGAGTAACAAGAAAACTCAATGCCGATGCGAAGAACTAGTGCGACTAGATTGAACTCTATCAAATCACGCACTAGATCACTCAATCTCACTTGGTTTGATCAAATCCACTTTGGAGATGAGTTGGGAGGCTTGACAAAGCTCACTAGTATGCTTAGGAATCAGAATGTGCAAGAGAGAATCCAAGTGAGCCGGCAAAGCCTCTTAAATAGGCCACACAAGTCGGCCTTCCCGTTGGGCTGAAAACCCGAGCATCGGACGCGCTGGTGTCGGGGCCATCGGACGCTCCCCCAGCGTCCGATGCTCCGATGAGCACCACGTGTCCCCCTGCTATGAATTCAGTCCGTCAGATCCCAACAGTCATATCCCTTCGCGCCATGGTTAAAGTGACATCGGACGCGCCGATGCTAGGCATCAGACGCTCCGATGCCATTGCTTGATTTAGCTCTTTTCTGCGCCACATCAGACGCGCAGGCACCATCACATCGAACGCTCAACCCCTGCGTCCGATGACCATGCAGAGAGGTTCAAGAACGCTCCCAAACACATTGGACGCGACCGATGGCTCCCTGCAGAGTTCGCTCATGCCACATCATCTCCATCGGACTCTGCAACAGTGCTTCCTCAGCGTTCGTTGCCAGCGTCCGATGCTTCTTCAGCATTATTCTGTAGCTAGGGTTAGCCATCGGACGCTCGACCCAGCTTCCGATGCTGCCGCCTCCAGCGTCTGATGCTGATAACTCAGCACCTTTCGCTTTCTAACTTCTACCCTTGCTTCCATGTGCCAACACCAAAGTGTTCCAACACTTGTGTTCGTGTGTTAGCATTTTGCAAAGCATTTTCCAAGGGTTTGTTAGTCACTCACTAGGTCTATATCATCGATATGTTAGAGAACACCTAGTGGCACTTAAACACCGCATAAGCCGTGAATTATCTCCTCTTAATAGTACGACTATGTATCCTAAATGTGATCACACTCGCTAAGTGTCTTGATCACCAAAACAAAGAGCCCTATAGGTTATACCTTTGCCTTCGGCCTCTTTGCATCATCTCTTCTCTTCGTCATTTCACCAATGATAGAGCACTTAATCTCCTGAGTGCTTGTGACCATCACCATCCTCCATGGTTTCCACCTTGCTAGCTCCACCACTTGGCTTGGTCACAATCCTTTCTTATAAGCTATACACATGCTTAGCAATAGGATTAGACCAAATAGGTTTCATCAATTAACCAAAATCAAACTAGGGCTTTCAATGTCCCTCTTTTTGGTAATTGATGACAACCTATACAAAGATATGTGATTTAAATTTGAGTAACCACATTGATAGTATTAGCTCCACCTACATATGTGCTATAGAGTTTGGTTTTAAAATTGGCACATATGTATGGGTATGAAATGTGGGTGAGCAATATTATCAATGATGATGCCAAGGCATAAGAATGGACCTTTGAAGCGTGATACTAATCGGAGTGCACATATTATACCATCCTTAGCACCATTTATCACTAGACATACATCAAAACTCAAGAACCCCGTGAGATCACCATTATAAAAGGGCTCTTGAACCACTTGACAAACATATATGTCTAGTTACCTTCTTATACATGCTAGGGAATCAATTCATCAATCATGTCCTATCACTAGCATTCACCACATAAGCATGGAAATCACATTAAAAAGCTTATGCAATGCAATCCATCATATGAATATGCACATTTCAAATGCAACATACATGTTTATGAGCTTGCTCCCCTTTATCTCCCCCTTTCATTAGCATATCTTTGTTGCATCATTTTCTCCCCCTTTGTCAACAAGTCCCATAAAGGTGGGGCAAGTTTTAATGAAAAAGAGACACCATTGTTCTTGAGATTCGCATGAGGGGATCAAAGTAAGTCAAGTTGTGGCTTAATCTAGCTTATGAGCATAAGATATTTAACACGGTTTGCTCTAGAGTAAGCTTCTTCACACATCTTGCAATGGTTATCTTACTCACGTTGGTTAAACACCTATTGCTTACTTACTAGATCAAACACTAGAGTTACAAGCTCACAAACAAGTTATATGCTACCACTAGAACAAGTCAAACATAGAAGCAATAGTGGTACCATATATACTTCAAATTCATTTGATTTACCATGAATGAGTCTAGATAAGCAATGTGATGGCTATATGAACTAGAATACAACCTAATAAGAATGAATGCACATGCCAAACAATTTCACCTTTGCTTTCTTGGAGGAGAGGCATGTCATAAGTGGGGGTGCATTCAACTCATGTTGGAGAAGTCTAGGACATTCAATTCATTCCTTAGCTTGCAAAACCTTCTCTCATCTGGTGGCTTGGTGAAGATATCGACAAGTTGATCATCGGTGCCCACACTCTCAATAGATATGTCTTTCTTTGCTTGATGATCTCTAATGAAGTGATGCCTTATATCAAAGTGCTTTGTCCTTGAATGTTGAACCAGGTTGGTGGCTATTTTGATGGTGCTCTCATTATCACATAGCAATGGTACTTGTCCAAAATTGACTCCATAATCTTGCAATGTTGCTTTCATCCATGGCAATTGTGCACAACTACCCGCGGATTGCGGATACATGGGTGTATGTCGGATCTTGAGATGATGAGTGATTGTCAACTGGTATGATGCGCATGTTCTTTGGCTTGTGTTGTGCAGGTGTCGAGCTCGGATACCCGGGACAGCGACAAGTGAAGACTTGCGAGTGGACGGGGTGCACGGGCGGTGCATCCCTCTATGGTGTCGGTTTGGTGGTTGAGCCACAGAAAAACCACCGAGTGGACGGTTTCAAGGTTTGGGCCTCAAAACCTGGATGCGGCCGGTTTCCGAGTTTGGGCCACAAAACTCGGGCTGAGGACGGTTTCCAGGTTTGGGCCTCAAAACCTGGGCGCTGGCGGGTTTCTGAGTTTGGGCCACAAAACTCAGGCGACGGACGACAGGTGTCCCAGTTTCAGCCTTAAAACCGGGGGATGGCCCAGGTTTCCCGGTTTCGGCCTCAAAACCGGGGGGAGGTCCGTGAAAAGGACTAGTGGCGCTTGGCGGCACGTGGTGGCATCCGGTGAGGTCGCGTAGAGGTGAAGCTACCTGATGTGCGGGCGTGGCCGTCGGATCGACTACACTTCAAGTTAGTCAGGAATACCCTTAGGGTTAGCCTGCTCGCTCATTAGCAGTAGGGGTAGAAGGGGAATAATTGTATTAGGCTATATTAGGAGAGGCAACCCCTCCCTCCAAACTATCTCAGCCATTGCTATTTTCATTCTAGGGTTTCTTGCTCTCCTAGTCCCTGTTGCAGCTACTGAGATCCGTAGAGACGGTTTGATCATACCTCTGTTTATTTGGATTTTGCGGAAACGGGACCAGATTCCCGTTGTCTCCTCGCGGGGACGAATTTCGGCTGGCAATCGTGATTGTGATTCGCGTTTTGAACTTGTTCTTTGCGTTCTTCGTTTCTCCATGATTTTCCCGTCACATGATCTCCCTCCTTGCTATGTCTTTTCAAATCCACTTGAATCAACTTGTTCTTTGATGTGAGGAGAACATTTCCACCAAAGGAATTTATCTCTACCCTCACGAACAAGTAGATCGGGTCGATTCAAGTTTCGTGGCAACTTTTTCGGTTCTTGCACTTTCCCTTTCGATTTGAGCGGATGATTTCTTGGGGATAGTCTCCTAACTATCTTGTGATCATCTTCTCCAAGTTTGGGATCGAGGGATTTTGATTTGGATCGAATTTGGGAGAAGGGCGATTGAAATCGCCCTCCCTGAGTGGTCGCGGACATTCCGCCACTCAGGGCGTGGACAGTCCGTGCGTCGGGGCCGTGCCTGTTCAGTGGCTGTGCGTCTCGGCACTTTGCCTCGGTTTGATCGGCGGACAATCCGTCGTTGTCATCCGCGGACAGTCCGGGACCGTCCAGGGAGACTTCAACAACAGTGTTGTTTTTCGTTTCTTGCAGGCGGACAGTCCGCCAGTGGACCGCGGACAGTCCGCAATAGGCCCAGACAGTCCGGCACCAGGAGCCCGGACAGTCCGCCAACCTGCTGTAGGTTGTGATTTAGTGCGCTTGCTCTCCTGGCTTTTTCGCTTGGTTTTCGGACTTCTCGTTTGCTCCTAGAATTCATCAAGGAACCTCTCTAGATATCTTTGCTACTTGTTAGCATTGGTATTTGGAGATTTCCCGACGTAGCCATCCATCTACGTTTGGAAGTCGGTTTTTGGGATTGAGTTTGAGTCGGAGATTTCGAGTTTTGGTTTGCTCTAGTTTGGTGGTGCCTCGCTGTGATCCTAGGGATCATCCACCCTCTTTCCGAGGGTCGTGGGCATCACGTTTGGGTCCGAAGCTTTGAGGGTTGATTTGTTGGGACAAAGGCTGAAGTTTTGAAAGGAATTTTTAGGCTCACATTCACCCCCCTTCTGGTCGCTTTCTGGTAGCATTCTCGGTCCTTCAATTGGTATCCAAGCGGGTTAATGATATTCCACCTTAGCCGGTTCCAGATCCACAGAAGGCGACATGGATCGCGGCGTGGGCAAACCACCGTTTTTCGATGGGACGAACTATGCGTATTGGAAGATACGCATGTCGGACTATCTTTAGAGTATGGGTGCTTCCATTTGGGATAATTGCAACTCTGCTGATTACGTGGTCTTGGCTGCTCGTGTGACTCAGCATTAGATCGATGAGCATGATGCCAATAGCCGAGCCCGTAATGCTCTTTTCTCCTATTTGAGCATGTCTGAGTTTGATCGTGTTTCTCACCTCGCTACGGCTCGGGAGATTTGGGCGACTCTCATGCGTTTTCATGAGGGAACCACTCAAGTCAAAACCCGTCTCTACGAGTCACACAAGCGAGAGTATGAGAACTTTTGACACATGCCTGGCGAGAGCATAGAAAGTTATTCGCTCGCTTTCAGGTGATTGTCAACAGGATGAGGGCTAACAAGGAGATGTTGCCTTTCGATGATCATGAGAGGGCTCTCAAGCTTTTACACACTCTCGATCGGTCGGTGTGGGACTCTAAGGTTCAGGCGATCATCGAATCGCCTAACTATGAGACTCTCACGTGCGACGAGCTCTTTAGTAAGCTCAAGTCCAGTGAGATTGACGCCATGGCGAGGGCTTCTTATGAAAATCCTTATGGCCCGTCGATGGCTTTGGTTTCTGGTTCTTCTGCTAAACCCTCTGGAGGCTTTGCTTTGTCATCTCTTCTTTCTGCCACAGAGGAGCAGCTGGAGTTCATGGCGGACGATGAGTTGGCCCTGCTTGCCAACCGGTTCTCGTGGTTTCACAACAACCGCATGAATTGTCGCCGCAGAGGAGGACGAGGTGGCTGCTACGAGTGTGGAGGCTCGGACCACTTCATCGCCAAATTTCCCAAAGAAGAACAAGCAAGCTTTCAGCAAGGCGGATCATGGCCACAAGTACGACTCTGGCAAGTGCAAGGAGAAGTACGTCCCCGCCAAGCACAAGCGGAGGGGCGGCTTCAACAAGGAGTATATCAAGGAGAAGTACTTGGAGAAGGCCCAGGCTGAGCAGCGTGCCTTCTTCGCCACGCTCAGCGACATCGACGACTCGGCTGCATCAAGCGATGACGAGTCCGAGAAGAAGAAGAAGATTGAAGACAAGTTGAACGGTCTCTGTTTCTTCGCCGACAACGAGGGCTTCTGCACCATGGCCCTCGACGATGAGGTCAACAGCGAGCTGGAGGAGATCCCTCGGAATGACGACAATGACGACGACACCTCCCATGTATCACAAACCCCTGATGAGATCTCTGCTGAGGTTGATAAACTTACTGCCACCCTCCTTAGTCAAGATAATCTGCTTAGGCGTGCTGCTAGAGAGAGGAAGGAGTTTAGGCAGAAGTGGGAGGATGCAGTGAAGGAGCTTGAGTCTATCAAGTCGACCGTTGTCGTGACTGAGGAGGATGAGTGTGAGATGTGCTCCAAGCACATGACTGACCTTCTCACTTTGAGGGGGAAGTATGTTGCTTTGGTTGGAGAGATGGATGAGCTTAGGGCTAGACCCATGTTGCTGGGTGCGTGCAAGTCCTGTGCGGGCTTGCAATCTGAGTTGGCAGAGAAAAAATGCCAAGATTGTTTCTCTTGAGAAGGCCAACTCGGTAGCACTTGGATGTCTAGGTGCGCCTTGTGTGATGGTTTGGAGATGGAGATTGCGAATGTGAAGCATGACAAGATGCAAACCGAGGAAGAAAACACATATCTTCGGACCATCTTGTCATGGGTGTCTAGTGGTGAGCCGCAGCTTGGGATGATGATTGCCCAATTGAAACGTGCTGCTGGAGGTCCTGGTGTTGGTTTTGCTCAGGGTGTGGAGAGTGCTACATCTTTTGGGAAGGTTGGAGAGTTTAGTGGTCTTAAGCCGAGTGAGAAGCCCAACTCCACCAGTACTCCCAAACTAACCAAAATTCCACCCAAAGAGCCTCTTAAGCCGAACACCAAGGATGGAGTGTTTGTGGAACCTCCAAGAGCTCCACCTAAGAAACAGACATGGGCTCCAAAACCAAACCACCTCAGGAACAAGCTAGACACTATGCCTCCAATCCATGAGGAGCTCATGCCACAAAAGAACCAAGTGATCCACACCCAATACCGTGAGTACCAACAACCCCCTATGAGAGCGGTGAGGTATCACTACGAGCACTGTGGGAGAGATGGACACTTGAGGGAGTTTTGCTTTCGGCGCAAAAGAGAGGAGCGTCGTGCAAAGGAGTTGAACAACACGGACATGTACCATCCTTTCCATGATGTACATGTGCCGAATGTTCAAAGGAGAGCTGCTAGGCCTAGAGGTCCAATGCCTCAAGGTCCTAGGCCTCAAGGAGGACGTGCCCGACGGGATCCTGCTTTTGTAGGCTATGGACCCCGTGGTGGTGGCTTTGTTGTTGAGCGTTTCCCCCCACCGCGTTTTGACTATCGCGATGGACGCTCTTCCCTTAGCGGACCACGTTTTCCTATGCGTGGTGATCTCTTTCCTTGTAGGCGTTCTAGAAATGGTTTTTCTACTAACCGTTCTTTTGAGCAGCCGGGACAACACTGGTATACTTCCCATTTTACTCACCCCAGTGTTGGACCGTATGCTCACCCTATGTCTTTTTATTGATGTAGGTAAGGAGATTGGAGAACGTTTGGTTGGTGGATTCCGGGTGCTCAAGGCATATGACCGGAAATGCCAAGTGGTTCTCCAGTCTTTGTCCAGTTGTTGGAAAGGAGTTTTTCACCTTCGGCGACGATAGCAAAGGTAAAGTGTTGTCCCGTTGGTCTATGCGAGTTAATGAGCATTTTGTCCATCGTGATGTTGCTCTTGTCTCTAACTTGCATTTTAATCTTCTTTCTGTTTTGCAACTCTTTGCTGATGACTATGAGATTCGTTTTAAGCCGAATCTCATTCGTATTTTAGATTCTCAGGGCAATCTTGTATGTTTGATTTCGCCCATTGGGAAAGTCTTTCGTGCGAATTTCTCAGAGTCTTTTGGCATTTCTCGTTGTCTTTTGGCTGGACCTTCCTCCTCTAATCTTTGGAAGTGGCATAGGAGACTCGGTCACTTGAGCTTCGACTTGCTTGCAAGGCTTAGTTCACTTAGCCTAATCCGAGGATTGCCCAAGTTGCATATGGATAAGGACCTTGTTTGCCACTCTTGTAGACATGGGAAAATGGTTGCCGCTACCCACCATCCTGTGAACCAAGTTATGACCAAGCGCCCTGGAGAGCTTTTGCATATGGACCTTGTTGGTCCGGCTCGGGTGAGCTCAGTTGGTGGGAAGTGGTATGTGCTTGTTGTTGTTGACGACTTCTCGAGATATTCGTGGGTTTTCTTTTTAGCTGAGAAAACTAAGACTTTCACTTTTGTTCGCAATCTGATTTTGCCACTTCAGAACGAGTTCCCTAAGAACTCGATGAGAGCTATTCGTAGCGATAATGGTTCCGAGTTTAAGAACTCGGATTTTGAGAAGTTTTGTAACTCTTTGCGTTTAGAGCATCAGTTTTCTTCCCCCTACACACCGCCACAAAATGGTGTGGTAGAGAGGAAAAATCGGACCCTTGTAGAGATGGCCAGGACGATGCTCGATGAGCATAGGACTCCTAGGTGGTATTGGGCCGAGGCTATTAACACTGCATGCTACATTTCCAATCGCATTTTTCTCCGTGCTTTCTTGAAGAAAACTTCTTATGAGTTGCGATTTGGGAAGCAACCCAAAGTGAGTTATTTTAGAGTTTTTGGTTGTCACTGTTTTATACTCAAGAAATGCAACTTGGACAAGTTTGAGTCTCGTTCTTCTGACGGTGTATTTTTGGGTTATGGTAATCATACTCGTGCATATCGTGTACTTAAACTTGATACTAACCGAGTCATGGAGACATCTGATGTCACCTTCGATGAGACAATGCATTGTCCTTCTTCTAGATTTGAGCGTGCATGTGATCATGTGGTTGGCGAACCTCTTTTTGATGATGAGGAAGAAGGTGCTGAAGGGATTGATGATCCAGCACTACCTCCACCTGCTGTGCCGATTGGGTCGACTTCGACCACGACTGCTCGCGGCCCCGACCCGTCTTCTTCTACTACATGGGGGCCGTGGGATCCACCACCTCGGGCTGTACCACCTGTACCCAAGGAGGCACCAACTACTGTTGAGGGGGAGGTCACTTCAGCAAGGGAGGCGCCTCGACACATTCAGCGCCAACACCCTCCTCAATAGATGATCGGCGACATCCACGAACGCATCACTCGGTCAAGGTCACAACAAATCTCTCACTTTGCTCATTCTGCATTTGTTGCTGATTTTGAACCCCGAGATGTTGGACACGCTTTATCTGATCCAGATTGGGTCAATGCCATGCATGTGGAGCTTGAAAATTTTGAGAGAAATCTAGTTTGGGTTCTTGTTCCTCTTCCTCCTAAGTGTCACCCTATTGGGACAAAATGGGTTTTCAAAAACAAACAAGGACAAGATGGCCATGTTGTGAGAAACGAGGCCAGGCTTGTAGCCTAGGGGTATAGTCAGAAGGAAGGGATAGACTATATGGAGACTTTTGCTCCTGTAGCTCATTTGGAGGCAATTAGGATCCTCTTGGCTTTTCCTGCATCCAAAGGTTTCAAACTTTTTCAAATGGATGTCAAGAGTGCCTTCCTAAACGACTACATAGAAGAAGAGGTGTATGTGAAACAATCCCCCGGTTTCGAAAATCCCAAATTTCCAAACCATGTTTTTAAACTTCACAAAGCTTTGTATGGTTTGAAACAAGCCCCTAGAGCCTGGTATGACAGGTTGAAAACCTTTTTGCTTGTTAAGGGTTTTAAAATGGGATGTGTGGATAAAACTTTTTCTCCTCAAGCAAGGCAATGACACTTTGTTGGTTCAGATTTACGTGGATGATATCATTTTCGGTGGTTCTTCTCATGCTTTGGTTGCCAAGTTTGCAGATACAATGAGCAGGGAATTTGAGATGAGCATGATGGGCGAGTTGACGTTTTTCCTCTGATTGCAAATAAAGCAATCCCGAGAGGGAAAATTTGTGCACCAGGGCAAGTACACCAAGGACATATTGAATAAGTTTGATATGGGTGAGGCCAAGCCTCTTCCAACACCCATGTCGACCACGACGGCCCTGGATGCGGACAAGGATGGAGAAGCTGTGGACCAGAAGGAGTACCGGAGTATGATCGAGTCGCTGCTGTACCTAACGGCGACACGCACGGACATTCAGTTCGCGGTGTGTCATTGTGCGTGCTTTTAGGCGTCACCGCGCACTTCTCACCGTTAGGTGGTCAAGCGCATTATGAGGTACCTCTGTTTCACACCCGAGTTTGGGATTTGGTATTCTGCTTCTTCAACCCTCTCCCTTCGCGGTTACTCGGATGCTGATTTTGCTGGTTGCCGACTTGAGCGCAAGTCCACTTCTGGGACTTGTCAGTTTTCGGGTTCTTCCCTTGTTTCTTGGTCTTCTCGCAAGCAGTCTAGTGTCGCTCAGTCTACTACAGAGGCTAAATATGTTGCTGCGGCTAGCTGCTGTTCCTAGTTGTTGTGGATGATGGCCACTTTGCGTGATTTTGGTCTGAGCTTTTCTCGAGTTCCATTGCTTTGTGACAGCACGAGTGCAATTAGAGTTGCTAACAACCCGTGCTGCATTCTAAGACTAAACACATTGATGTGCGCTTTCATTTCTTGCGAGACAATTATGAGAAGGGTGATACCGACCTTCACCATGTCGATACTCATCTTCAGTTGGCAGGTATTTTCACCAAGCCTTTGGACCAATCAACCTATGCTAGGTTGAGAGGTGAGCTTGGTGTGTGCTTCCCCTTTTAGTTGGGGGAAACATTTTGGTTCTTGTATCATAAACTGACTTCTTTTTCTTTGTTCTTGTTAGTTTTTGCATTTCATCATATTTGTATCTTTATCTTTTTGAGCTTCATGTCTATAATCTGTAGAATGAATCTATGCTCTGATTAGTGTATGCTCTGATGATATATGATGATGCTTGTAGCTTAGGCTCTTCTTGATCACTGATACATGTTGTGAGCTGAGCTATTTTTTCAGAACTGTGAATATGCTTAATTCAAACATAAAATGTGAAACTTGTTCACCATTGAGATTGGCAACAAGGAAGTGTAGAATATGTTGAAGTAACTTGTGCTATTCCTATATGCTAGGTTGCTATGTCTCTAGTTCTGAGTCCTTCACTTGCTTGGTATGTTCATTTTCTGTTAAAATTTGAACTAAGTCTAAGTGAATTGAAAAGATCGAGATGGGATCACTTGACAGCACATCATGGTATCACGACTGTTTCTCATTGCACATTGAGTTAAACTTGAGCCGTGTAGTGTAAGACCGAAACCGTTGCTTCAAGCTTCTGATTGCTTATGCATAGGCTTAGCTCGGTTGAAAAGTTAGGCAATGTCAAGATTTTCAACCTCTCGCAATCGCATGCTAAAAATTCAAACTTGTGTAATCACCGCTGCAACTCCGATATTCTTTTGAAAACACAAGTCTATGTTTCATTCTATAGCATGATGATTGAACTTTGCTAGGGGTAGTTCACCTTGTATACATGTTTAGCACTTGTGTAACTCCTTGTCTATACATGTTTGGTGCTATTTTGATGGTGAAACCCTTTCTGAATGGCTTAAAAACTGCTCACTTTGCTCATATGTTCATATTTCGTATTTTGTGATTAGTTCGAGCCTTTGCTGGCATTCTTACTTGTTGTTGAGTCATCAGATCAGCACTCTTTAGAGCATCTATTCTTTCTATCGACTATATACCTGAAGCTACTAACCTGCATTTGTGATTCATATGCATTTGCCTTGTTTTGTGCATTTTCAACTAAGGGGGAGAAAATTTGATAAATCATGCCCTAGTTGTGTGCACTATTGAAGGGGGAGTTTGCTCGTTTTGCTTGTTTGACAAGTTGTTCAAATTGGTTTGGAGCTATTTGTTTTCAATTGGTTTATTTTCAATTGGTTTTGAGCGATTTTCAGCTAGTTGTGTTGAGCCTTTGCCTCTTTCTGGAGGGACTAGCTGATTTTCTCGAGTTTTGGCTTCATTGCTCTGAACTTCTCGCTAGCGGTGTTGAGCCTGTTCTGCCTCTTCTTGAGGGCTAGCCTAATGGATAACCTGTCTAAGAAATTGGCATCTAATGATAAAATGCTAGAAAATATAAATAATAGAATGGATAATTTTTCTACTGCCATCAAGAATCAAATTAGCTTTAATAAAATGATTGAATCTCAGTTAAATCAAATAGCTGCTGCTGTTCCTGCTACTAACCCCGGTATACCATCACAACCGGAAGGATTAGAATCTGCAAATCTTGTAGACATGTTTGATGCAGGTAACTACTGAAGTAACCCCGTTGTGGAAGTACATAATGACCTTCTGCCGGTCAAGAGAGGCGATCCAGGATGCCCCGTCATCCCGATCTCCATCGGCATGGTGGACTTCCCAGAAGCACTCTGCGACTTTGGCTCCAGCGTCAACATTATGCCCAGGGTACTCTACGAAAAATTCTTTACACGTCCTTTATTAGAAACAACCATGTGTTTGCAGCTTGCAGATCGGACACTGAGCTTCCCAAAAGGAATATTGAAGAACATATGTGTCCGAGTTGGTACCTCCTCGTACGTCCCAGCAGACTTCGTGGTGATAGAGACCGGTGCTGATGAGAGGTCACCCGTCATCTTGGGGAGGCCATTCCTGAACACCTCGGGAGCTGTCATCTACGCCAGTGCTGCGAAGATCAACTTCAACATCAAGGGGAGGAAGGAGACGTTTTCCTTCAAGAACAAGACTGCACAAATCCCAGAATAACCCCAATATGAACCAAGGAAGAGGACCAAGAGGAGGAACAAGCAGAACAAGAACAAGAAACAAGTGTGGACCGAATCAGCTAAGATGGTCACTGCAATTCACGGAGGACAAGATCGTCGACTCAAGTCGCCTTTCCTGATCAAGAAGGACGACCCTAGTGTTCCAAGCATCGAGTGCTCAATCAATGGATACTCCTTTCAAAAGACACTCTGCGACACCGGATCGGGCGTCAACATAATGGCCGCAGTCACCTATCAGCTCCTGTACGGAACCATGCCCCTAAAACCGACATACATTCAGCTCCAGATGGCAGACCAGACATTCCGAAAGGTTGAAGGTATAGTGACCGATGTCCCTGTCAAAATAAACGATCATTTTGTCCATATAGATTTTCAGGTCATTAACATGGGAGAAGACGAGTACGATCCACCTATCATCCTTGGAAGACCGTTCCTCAGCACCGTCAAAGCAATCATCTACATTGGAACCGGAGAAGTCCACATGCACTTCCCCTCTGAGAAGGTACGCCGCTACTTTAATGACCCTAACTATATAGTTGAAGATTCTAAGCAGGTCAGGACAAGAAGAAGGCGACTCAACCGCAAGCAGAGGAAGCAAATCATCAAGGACGGATGGGCAGATTATGAAGGAGAGGTAGTAAGGTTTGAGGATATACAGCTGGAACAGGAGACCATAGCACCAAATTAGGTGTGGAGAGAGAAGATAGTTGTACAAGAAGAGGAGGCGCTGCCGGAACCGCTGTCTACGCCATCCAGCGAATCCCAGGACGACTAAGAATACAAAGAGTCCCGTTCGGAGGACTTTAAAACACCGAACACCGTGCCAAGAGGTAAACTTGGTAGTTATAACTTTCCCTTCTTCTATTATTTACTTTTTATCAAAGTAGCTAGTTCAGTTAATCATATTCATACTATCTTAAAAAGAAAATAAAAATGTTAAAACCAGTAAGCCCCATGTGAGTATACGAGTGGCATAAAACCCATAAGTACATTCACTGTGGTGGCATAAAAAAAATAAAAATATTTTTCTGCTCCATAAAAATGAAAATACAAAAAAAATAAAATTGTAATCCTACTAAAGAGAGTAACACTTATTGAGGAAGCTCAACATGATAAAGGCTAGATATTTATGCTAACACTTAACCAGTTCCACAAAGCTTTGTTGTCTATTTGAGCTCCACAGAAATGCAAGGATCAAGAAGACTAGCAGACGGAGGACATCCTAATCGCTGTCAGGGTTCTGCCGACATTCAAATACACCTCTGCCACCTGCTAGCTACATCAGAAGAAATTACGTCAAAATCCAGCTTGGGGGAGAGCACCCCCATTTATCCAGCTAAGTATTTCTATCTATATTTATACTATTTTAAAATAATAAAAAGATACATAATCATGAAAACCCAGATAAAGATTTTGTGCTTATATATATATATATATCTTTGCTTAGTTTGCTTAATAAATAAATAAAGTAGCTATGCTAAACTGAATCTTAATAAAACTCTAGCATGGATATGATGAATAGTTGCTCTGCCTAGTTTTCAAATTTGAAGCTCTCTCTCAAGTTTAGACATAACTGTTATAATTTAAAGCTTGCTCTAAACCTAAACTTGTGGGAAGAGAACCTGATCTAAAATCTAAGTCGTTAACGGATATGATATGGGAAGGT
Source organism: Coix lacryma-jobi var. lacryma-jobi (assembly GCA_009763385.1). Classification (NCBI taxonomy): domain Eukaryota; kingdom Viridiplantae; phylum Streptophyta; class Magnoliopsida; order Poales; family Poaceae; genus Coix; species Coix lacryma-jobi. The sequence continues at coordinate 116,324,314 of CM019829.1, forward strand.
TGAGCTGCTGTTTATCTGTTCCTAGAGATGCTAGAATTCTGGAGGTTTGTATCTTTGAAAATCTTTAAAATCTTGCATGATGAGTTCCTGTATGATGAGAGTTTAAATTTCTGCCACAGCCATATATACATACTTGCTAGACTTTGAGCCACACATTTACTTTTTACTGCTTATGAGCATTGAGTGTGGTCAAGCTGTGTAGACCCTTAGGAGCTTGTCATGCGGTTAAAATCAAGATGCACTTGCACGTTCACTCATACATGCTGCTTCTACTTTGGGAGTACGCATCCACATACATCCACTCATTTCCATCTCCAGATTCACCCAAAATTATTCTACTCCTATCTAGGAGAGAATAGCCAAAAACATTCTCCTATTCCTGTTTTTCCCTGTGAAATAAATGCTCAAGTTATCTTGGTTACTACCACTTGCTATATTATTCTGGGAAGATGAGTGCTCTGAAAAAAAAGAGGAAACGAGGAAATAAAAAGGGGCAAGTGCCCGGAACCTCGAAGAAAAGAAAAAGTGAGACGAGAGGTAAAAATGGACAATTGTCCGACAGTAGAATTAGGGGTACAAGATACCCACCTGAGAGGAAAGAAAAAAGAAAATATAGAGCATCTCATTCTCCTCAAAAAGCTTCAAAGAGCAAGAAAGGTATGTATCCCCTCAAAAGAGCCAAAGTAGAATTAGACTTTCACCACTGTTATCACCATCACCATACACCATTCATTCGCCACACATGCACATCTTGATTTGACTTATTGACTTGTTTCTCTGGATCCATGGTTTGACTATGCAATAAATGTCTTGTAAGTATGTATACTTTATCTCCCACCGATAAGCTCCAGATATCAAAGCCTTATTAGAGTAGGATGAGAGAAAAGGCATATATCATCACTGCCTTGGTAAGGATCCAGAAATACCACAAAAGAGAGATTTGAGAGAGTCATACAAAGGAATCTCTGAGTTTTATTGGAAAATCTGCAAAAACTCTAGAGCTATAGCTGATCAAGAATAAGAGACATGGCGCTTGACTAGACCGTTCTATCTTTTAACTGCTCAAGACACAGGTGACGGTTGCAAGCCCCATGGTGAGAGGAAAAATGAGTAAGTTTTAAGTCTTGACAGTTTACTCTAACTCGGAGATGAGACCTTTTTTGAAAGCATGTGTACCGTCAAAGTTCTAAGGCATTACAGCAACTTCTGATCCATCACTCAGTCTATCCTTGCTCAGGGACGAGCAAGAGGTAAGCTTGGGGGAGCTTGTTGACGGTCCTTAAGTACCAAATATAATCATCAAATAAATAAAGAAAAGGATCCAAATGCAACCAACACCCAGACTTAGGGTTTTATCTGACAGAATTCCACGAGTTTTGGTGTTTGTCTATTTCTGCAGGGGGTTATCAGGAAATATGGAGGAAAGGCCCACACGTCGGGTTTACATAAAGATATTAACGTGTGCGGCAATTATCCAACATCTAGAAGAGTCCAGAAGCCACGGGAACGAGCGGGAGGCCGAGCGTGCCCGGGGGCTGGGCGCCCGCCCAGGTCTCAGGGCCAATCGGCGCCCGTCTTGCGGATCATGCTCCACCGACCTAAGGGATTAAGGAAAACCGTGCGATTAAGGTCGGTTTGATCCGACGACCCACGTTCATTTGGAGGGGCTATATAAGCAGGCCCCCTAGCCCCTGGAGAATAAAATTCCCTCATTCTCTGAAACCTTAATTCATTCATCAGGAGGAGAGTCTCTGATCAAGCCCTAGAGCCACCACATCAACTAGATCTCTAGTTTAGCATAGCTACATTGGATTAGAACTAGAAGGAGTCAACCTTCGATTGGTTTCCGGATCTGTCAAGAGGATTCTTGGTAATTCCTCTACTGTTCTTCATTTGTTCATCATTGTTCTTCAATATTATGAATATAACTTTGTTCTATTTCAATATATTGATTATGACTTTACTCTACTTGTTTATATTTGCAATTATATCGTTCTTAGTTTATCATAGTTATATGCTTGGCTTAGTTAGATTGGAATTATATACATGTTTAGGATCGTATAGCGTTTATCCATGTGTACAGTGGGTAAATGATAAGTATTGTGTAGGCGTGGTGCCTATACCGTATTTATCTGCGATTGTACCCTATATGCCGGATCGCGGAGTAGTTCGCGATAGTGACAGCTTCGTTGATTCTTATATAGTCCCCCTCCCGTGTATAGGGCAGGCAGAGCAACATTATTACAGGGGAGTGATTGCTATGTTTCTCATCTTCCTTGATAATATCACTATGCATGGGCGTAGTCCTTTCTCGCAATGATTGCCAAGTATAATTGCACTAACTATGATATGCTAGACATTATAGTTAAGAATAACTTAGGAAATATTCTTGTAGTTCATCCTAATCCCATGCTAATGACTTGCTAGAATATCTGTTGAGGTGCTTATCATTATTATATGTGGCTAGTTATGCCGATCAGATTAGTTATCTTTGTCACCATTCATACTTTATCTATATTTTATGTGACATTTATCCCTGTATGCAAGAGATAGATGAATGCTCTCTATTACACATGCAATGATAGATACTCAGTTCCATATTTCATTCCATAATCAACATTGGTGTTAGTAATCCCTTCCCAGTGGTAAAAATATAAATAACGATACCTGGAATACTTCCCGGTTAAAATGCTACATCGGTATTAATCTGTGCGCTTGCAGATCTCATTTATTATTTATCCAGAAGAGCAATTGCATATTTCAATACCGCGTCTCTCATGTCATGCTGGGGATGACAACTTGGCTTAAGTGGCATGAGGGATAGGTTCGGCATTTTTGGTGCCGTTATCAGAATTAGAAAACTAAGTCTACTTTTGGTAATGACATTAAGAATGTCCAACAGCCACAAGTACGACTCCGGCAAGCGCAAGGAGAAGTACGTCCCCGCCAAGCACAAGCGAAGGGGCGGCTTCAACAAGGAGTATATCAAGGAGAATTACTTGGAGAAGGCCCAGGCCGAGCAGCGTGCCTTCTTCGCCACTCTCAACGACGTCGACGACTTGGATGACGACTCCGCTGCATCAAGCGATGACGAGTCCGAGAAGAAGAAGAAGATCGAGGACAAGCTGAACGGCCTCTGTTTCTTCGCCGACAACGAGGGCTTCTGCACCATGGCCCTCGGTGATGAGGTCAATGGCGAGCTGGAGGAAATCCCTCGAAACGACGACGAAGACGACACCTCTCAGGTATCTCAAACTCCTGACAAACTTTTTGCTGAGGTTGACAAGCTTACTGCTGCTCTCATTAGTCAAGATAAACTGCTTATGCTTGCCGCTAGAGAGAGAAAGGAGTTTAGGAGAAAGTGGGAGGACGCCGTGAAGGAGCTTGAGTCTGTCAAGTCCACCGTTGTCGTGACTGAGGAGGATGAATGTGAGATGTGCTCCAAGCACATGACTGACATTCCCACTTTGAGGGGGAAGTATGCTGCTTTGGTTGGAGAGATGGATGAGCTTAGAGCTAGATCCTCCGTGCTTGGTGCGTGCAAGTCTTGCGCAGGCTTGCAATCCAAGTTGGCAGAGAAGAATGCCAAAATTGTGTCACTTGAGAAGGCCAGCTCGGGTAGCACTTGTGTGTCTAGGTGTGCTTTGTGTGAGGGTTTGGAGATGGAGATTGCAAACGTGAAGCATGACAAGATGCAAACCGAGGAAGAAAACACATACCTTCGGACCATCTTGTTATGGGTGTCTTGTGGTGAGCCGCAGCTTGGGATGATGATTGCCCAATTCAAGATTGATGCTGGAGGCCCACGAGTAGGCTTTGCTCAGGGGATGGAGAGTGCTGCGTCGTTTGGGAAGATTGGAGAGTCTAGTGGTCTTAACCTGAGTGAGAAGCCCAACTCCACCACTACTCCCAAACTTACCAAGATACCACCCAAAGAGCCTCTTAATCCTAACACCAAAGATGGAGTGTATGAGGAACCTCCGAGAGTGCGAATACATGGGTGTATGCCGAGTCTCTGAGTGATGAGTGATTGTCAACTGAGATGATGCGCATGTTCTTTGGCTTGTGTTGTGCAGGTGTCGAGCACGGATACAGTGATCAGATGCAAGGTGAAGGTCAAGTAGAGACGTGCCGTGCCGATGGACCGAGAGTGGCGAAGGGCGAACGTGAGGCTTGGACTGAGGGACCGGTGGCCCGAGGATCAGCTGTGGTGGCTGACAGCCTAGGACAGCGACGAGCGAAGACTTGCGGTCATGTGTTGCCTGAGTCGTGGACTTGGGGACACGTGTCGGTGGACGGGGTGCACGGGCGGTGCATCCCCTCTACAGCTTTGGTTTGGTGGTAGAGCCAGAGAAAAACCATCGGGTGGACGGTTTCCAGGTTTGGGCCTCAAAACCTGGGCGCGGATGGTTTCCGAGTTTGGCCACAAAACTCGGGCTGAGGACGGTTTCCAGGTTTGGGCCTCAAAACCTGGGTGCTGCGGGTTTGCTGAGTTTGGGCCTCAAAACTCAGGCCTTGGATGGCTGGTTTCCCGGTTTGGGCCTCAAAACCGGGGGTTAGCTGTGAAGGCTGGTTTCCCGGTTTGGCCACAAAACCAGGGGTGCGACGTCCAGGAAAAGGACAAGCAGAGCGGTGGCGGCACGTGGCAGCGATCGGTGAGGTTGCGTCGAGGCAACGCTACCAGTTGTGCGGGCGTGGCCGTCGGATCACCACCTACCCGAGTTGGTCCAGAATAACCCTAGGGTTTAGCTGGTTTGCTCTGTAATTAGTTGAGGGGTAGAGTAGGAATTAGAAATTAGGATAAGTAGAGGGAGACACCCTCCTCGCTATTGATCTCAGTCATTTGCTATTTTGCCTTCTAGGTTTTCCTGCTCTCCCTCTCCCCTGCTGTAGCGAACTGAGATCCATAGAGAAGACAATCATACCTCTGTGTCCGTGAGATTTTGAGGAAGTGAGACCGTAATCTCACTGTTGTAGCGTGTGGTAGCCACACGGTTGCAAATTCGTGGTTGTGATTCGCGTTTTGTTCGTGTTCTTCGTGGAATCCTTTTTCTCCACGTTTTTCCCGTCGATCGATTTCTTTGCTTGGTGCGTCTTTTGGAAATCCGTTTGAACCAAGTTGTTCTAGATCGTGAGGCACTTCTTTTCACCGAAGGAATCCACCTCTAATCTCACGAGCTAGTAGATCGATTGAGTTTTTGTTTCGGGTCAAGTTTTTCTCCCTTCCCCCGAAATTCTTCGATTCATCGATTTGGAGATAGGTTCAAGCCATGATCTCTTAGAGATAGTTCACTATCCTCCTTGTGACTCCTCCCACCAAGTTTGATCCCTAGAGGATTTGTTTTGGGTGAGATCGAGTTAGATCGGTGAACGAGCAGTGCAGTTTCGGGGTGACCGGACTCTAGTGTCGGAACGACTGGACGCTTGGTCAGAGTCCGGTCGATGAATGTTTGACTCGAGTGTTTTCTGTTGACTAGACCGGACGCTGGTTCTTGGGAGTGACCGGACGCGCCCTTGTTACTGTTCTCGTTCTTTGTCTGAAGCGACTGGACGCTGGTGCCCTGACCGGACGCATCTCCTTCGAGAGTCCGGTCAGAAACAGTAAGGTCCAAAATCCACTCTGGCTCGACCGGACGCGTCCGGTGTGCGTTGACCGGACGCAGGGTGAGTCCGGTCAGTACTGACTTGCATTGCTTTGTCTGCTGTTCGTCTGTCCGTTGTCGGTTTTGATTTCCAGTTTTTGCGTTGGGTTTCTAGAGTCGTGTAGTGTCTCGCTGTGCTTCTCGGAAGCATCCACCCTACATCTAGGGTCGTGGACACTTACGAGCTCTAGGGTTTGCCTTTGGGATTGATTTTGGGACAGTGGCAACAAGTTTTCGGAAGGAAAATTTGAAGCTCCCATTCACCCCCCCCTCTGGTCGCTTTCTGTAGCATTCTCAGTCCTTCAATTGGTATCAGAGCAGGTTAAGGATCTTCCACCTTAGCCGGTTCCAGATCCACAGAAGGCGACATGGATCGCGGCGTGGGCAAACCGCCGTTCTTTGATGGGACGAACTATGCGTATTGGAAGATACGCATGTCGGCCTTTCTGTAGAGTATGGGTGCTTCCATTTGGGATATTTGCAACTCTGTTGATTACATGGTCTTGGCTGCTCACGTGACTCAGCGTCAGGTCGATGATCACGATGCCAATAGCCGAGCCCGTAATGCTCTTTTCTCATGCTTGAGCATGACAGAGTTTGATCGCGTTTCTCACCTTGCTACGGCTCGGGAGATTTGGGCATCCCTCACGCGTTTCCATGAGGGAACCTCTCAAGTCAAAACCCGTCTCTACGAGTCGCACAAGCGAGAGTACGAGAACTTTCGACATATGCCTGGCGAGTGCATAGAGAGTTTATTCGCTCGCTTTCAGGTGATTGCCAACAGGATGAGGGCTAACAAGGAGTTGTTGCCTTTCGACGATCATGAGAGAGCTTTGAAGCTTTTGCATAATCTCGATCAGTCGGTGTGGGATTCCAAGGTTCAGGCGATCATCGAATCGCCTAACTATGAGACCCTCATGTGCGACGAGCTCTTCAGTAAGCTCATGTCCAGTGAGATCGATGCCATGGCGAGGGCTTCTTATGAAAATCCTTCTGGCCCATCGATGGCTTTGCTTTCTGGCTCTTCTCCTAACCCCTCTGGAGGCTTTGCACTTTCCTCTCTTCTTTCTGTCATAGAGGAGCAGTTGGAGTTCTTTGGGGATGACGAGTTGGCCTTGCTCGCCAACCGGTTCTCGCGGTTCCACAACAACCGCATGAACCGTCGCCGCGGAGGAGGACGTTCGGGATGCTTCGAGTGCGGCGACCCCAACCACTTCATCGCCAATTGCCCGAAGAAGAACAAGCAGACCTTCGGCAAGGCGGATCATGGGCACAAGTACGACTCTGGCAAGCGCAAGGAGAAGTACGTCCCCGCGAAGCACAAGTGGAAGGTCGGCTTCGACAAGGAGTACATCAAGACCAAGTACTTGGAGAAGGCCCAGGCGGAGCAGCGTGCTTTCTTCACCACGCTCAGCGACGTCGACGACTCGGATGACGACTCCGCTGCCTCCAGCGACGACGAGTCCGAGAAGAAGAAGAGGATCGAGGACAAGCTGAACGACCTCTGCTTCTTCGCCGACGACGACGGCTTCTGCACCATGGCCCTCGGCAAGGAGGTCGATGGCGAGCTGGAGACTCCTCGGAACGACGACGATGACGACGACACCTCCCAGGTATCTCAGACCCCCGACGAGCTTTCTGCTGAGGTCGAGAAACTTACTGTCGCGCTCCTTAGTCAGGATAAGTTGCTTAGGCGTGCTGCTAGAGAGCGTAAGGAGATTAGGCAGAAGTGGGAGGATACGGTGAAGGAACTTGAATCTGTCAAGTCCACCGTTGTTGTCATAGATGAGGAGGAGTGCGAGATGTGCACCACGCACATGACTGACCTTCTCACTTTGAGAGGTAAGTATGTTGTGTTGGTAGGAGAGGTGGATGAGCTGAAGGCTAGATCCTCGCTGTTGGGTGCATGCAAGTCCTGTGCGGGCTTGCAATCTGAGTTGGCAGAGAAGAATGCCAAGATTGTGTCTCTTGAAGAGGCCAACTCAGGTAGCACATGTGTGACGAGGTGTGTTCTTTGCGAGGGTTTGGAGATGGAGATAACCAATGTAAAGCATGACAAGATGCAAACCGAGGAGGAAAACACATACCTTCTGACCATCTTGTCATGGGTGTCTAGTGGTGAGCCATAGCTCGGGATGATGATCTCCCAATTCAAGCGAGCTGCTGGAGGTCCCGGTGTTGGTTTTGCTCCGGGTGTCGATGTTTCATCATTTGGGAAGATTGGAGAGTCGAGTGGTCTTGACCCATGTGAGAAGCCGAACTCCACCACTACTCCCAAGCTTACCAAGATTTCACCCAAAGAGCCTCTCAAACCTAACACCAAGGATGGGGTCTTTGTTGAACCTCCGAGAGCTCCACCAAAGAAACAAGCTTGGGCTCCCAAACCAAACCACCTCAAGAACAAGCTTGACACCATGCTACCCATTCAGGAGGAGCTTGAGTTTGCCAAGTCCACCGTGGTCGTTTCTGAGGAAAGCGAGTGTGAGATGTGCACCACGCACATGACTGACCTTCTCACTTTGAGGGGAAAGTATGTTGCGTTGGTAGGAGAGGTGGATGAGCTGAAGGCTAGATCCTCGCTTTTGGGTGCGTGCAAGTCCTGTGTGGGCTTGCAATCCGAGTTGGCAGAGAAGAATGCCAAAATTGTGTTTCTTGAGAAGACCAGCTTGGATAGCACGTGTGTGACTAGGTGCGTTCTGTGCGAGCGTTTGGAGATGGAGATTGCAAACGTGAGGCATGACAAGATGCAAACCGAGGAGGAAAACACATACCTTTGGACCATCTTGTCATGGGTGTCTTGTGGAGAGCCGCAGCTTGGGATGATGATTGCCCAATTCAGACGTGCTGCTGGAGGTCCAGATGTAGGCTTTGCTCAGGGTGTTGAGTGCGCTTCATCTTTTGGCAAGATTGGAGAGTCGAGTGGTTTGAACCCATGTGAGAAGGCAAACTCGACCACTACTCCCAAGCTTACCAAGATTCCACCCAAAGAGCCTCTCAAGCCTAACACCGAGGATGGAGTGTTTGTTGAACCTCCAAGAGCTCCACCCAAGAAACAATCATGGGCTCCAAAACCAAACCACCTCAAGAACCAGCTGGACACAATGCCACCCATCCAGGAGGAGCTTATGCCACAGAAGGGCAAAGTGATCCACACCCACTACCGTGAGTACCAACAACCCCCTATGAGAGCGGTGAGGTACCATTGTGAGCACTGTGGGAGAGATGGACACTTGAGTGAGTTTTGCTTTCGGCACAAGAGAGAGGCGCGCCGTGCAAAGGAGATGAACAACACGGACATGTACCATCCTTTCCATGATATACATGCGCCGGATGTTCGGAGGTGTGCTGCTAGGCCTAGAGGTCCAATGCCTCAAGTTCCTAGGCCTAGGCCGCATGGAGGACGTGCCCGGCGGGAGCCTGCAGTTGTGGGCTATGGACCCCGTGGCGGTGGTTTTGTAGTTGAACGTTTTCCCCCACCGCGTTTTGAGTATCGCGGTGAGCGCTCCTTCCCTAGCGGACCACGTTTCCACAGCGTGGTGATCGCTTTCTCCGTAGGCATGCTAGGAATGGTTTTGCAACTAACCGTTCTTTTGAGCAGCCGACCCAACACTGGTATTCTTCCTACTTCACTAACCCCAGTGTTGGACCGTATGCTCACCCTATGTCTTTTTATTGATGTAGGTAAAACGATTGGAGAACGTTTGGTTGGTGGATTCCGGGTGCTCAAGGCATATGACCGAAAACGCCAAGTGGTTCTCCAGTCTTAGTCCTGTTGCCGGAAAGGAGTTTATCACCTTCGACAACAATAGCAAAGGTAAGGTATTGTCTCGTGGGTCGGTGCGAGTTAATGAGCACTTTGTGTTGCACGATGTTGCTCTTGTTTCTAACTTGCATTTTAACCTTCTTTCTGTTTCGCAACTTTTTGATGATGACTATGAGATTGGTTTTAAACCGAATCTCAGTCGCATTTTGGATCCTCAGGGCAATCTTGTATGTTTGATTTCGCCCTTTGGAAAAGTCTTTCGTTCGAATTTCTCGGAGTCGTTTGAAATTTCTCGTTGTCTTTTGGCTGGACCTTCCTCCTCTGATCTTTGGAAGTGGCATAGGAGACTAGGACATTTGAGCTTCGACTTGCTTGCAAGGCTTAGTTCACTTGGCCTAATCCGAGGATTGCCCAAGTTGTCAATGGAGAAGGATCTTGTTTGCCATTCTTGTATACATGGGAAGATGGTTGTCGCTCCCCACCATCCAGTGACTCAGGTCATGACTAAGCGCCCTGGAGAGCTTTTACACATGGACCTTGTTGGTCCAGCTCGGGTGAGCTCGGTTGGGGGGAAGTGGTATGTGCTTGTTGTTGTTAACGATTTTTCGAGATATTCGTGGGTCTTCTTTTTAGCTGAGAAGACCGAGACTTTCTCCTTTGCTCGCAATCTGATTTTGCGTCTTCAGAATGAGTTCCCTTTGAACTCAATGCGAGCAATTCAGAGTGATAATGGTTCTGACTTCAACAATTCGGATTTTGAGAAGTTTTGTAACTCTTTGGGTTTGGAGCATCAGTTTTCTCCCCCCTACAGACCGCCACAAAATGGTGTTGTAGAGAGGAAGAATCGGACCCTTGTAGAGATGGCCAGGACGATGCTCGATGAGCATAGGACTCCTAGGCGATATTGGGCCGAAGCTATGAGCACTGCATGCTATATTTCCAATCGCATTTTTCTTCGAGCTTTCTTGAAAAAGACCTCTTATGAGTTGCGTTTTGGAAAACTCCCCAAGGTGAGTTATTTTAGAGTTTTTGGTTGCCATTGTTTTATACTCAAAAAGGGCAACTTGGACAAGTTTGAGTCTCGTTCTTCTGACGGTTTTTTTTTTGGTTATGGCGCTCATACTCGTGCTTATCGTGTACTTAACCTTGACACTAACCGAGTCATGGAGACATCCGATGTCACCTTCGACGAGACCATGGTTTGTCCTTCTTCTCGTTTTGAGCGTGCAGGTGATCATGAGGTTGGAGAACCTCTTTTTGATGACGAGGACGAGGGTGCTGAAGGTATGGATGATCCAGCACCGCCTCCACCTGCTATGCCGCAAGGAGCGGCTTCTACCACGACTCATGGCCCCGACACTTCCTCTTCTTGGGGGCCATGGGATCCGCCACCTCGAGCGGTACCTTTTGTACCCAAGGAGGCAGCAGCTGCTGCTGAGGGGGAGGCCACTTCGGCTCGGGAGGCGCCACGACACATCCAGCGCCAACACCCGCCTCAACAGATGATCGGCAGCATCGGCGAACACGTCACTCGGTCTAGGCCACAACAAATCTCTCACTTTGCTCATTCTGCATTTGTTGCTGATTTTGAACCTCGAGATGTTGGACACGCTTTGACGGATCCAGATTGGGTCAATGCCATGCATGAGGAGTTAGAAAACTTTGAGAGAAATCGGGTTTGGGTTCTAGTGTCTCCACCTTCTGAGTGTCACCCAATTGGGACAAAATGGGTTTTCAAAAAAAACAGGGAGAAGATGGCTATGTTGTGAGAAACAAGGCCAGACTCGTAGCCTAGGGATATAGTCAGAAGGAGGGGATAGACTATGAGGAGACTTTTGCTCCTGTAGCTCGTTTGGAGGCTATTAGGATACTCTTGGCTTTTGCTGCATCCAAAGGTTTCAAACTTTTTCAAATGGATGTCAAGAGTGCCTTCTTAAACGGCTACATAGAAGAGGAGGTATATGTGAGACAACCCCCCGGTTTCGAAAATCCCAAGTTTCCAAACCATGTTTTTAAACTTCACAAAGCTTTGTATGGTTTGAAACAAGCCCCTAGAGCCCGAGATGATAGGTTGAAAACCTTTTTGCTTGCTAAGGGTTTTAAAATGGGATGTGTGGATAAAACGCTCTTTCTCCTCAAGCAAGGCACTAATACTCTCTTGGTCCAAATTTACGTGGATGATATCATTTTCGGTGGTTCTTCTCACGCTTTGGTTGCCAAGTTTGCAGATACTATGAGCAGGGAATTTGAGATGAGCATGATGGGCGAGTTGACGTTTTTCCTCGGGTTGCAAATCAAGCAATCTCGGGAAGGGACGTTCGTGCACCAGGGTAAGTATACCAGAGACATTCTGAAGAAATTCAATATGGGTGAGGCCAAGCCTCTTCCAACACCCATGTCGACCACGACGGCCCTGGATGCAGACAAGGATGGAGAAGCTGTGGACCAGAAGGAGTACCGGAGTATGATCGGGTCGCTATTGTACCTGACGGCGACACGCCCGGACATTCAGTTCGCGGTGTGTCTTTGCGCACGATTTCAGTCGTCGCCGCGCACCTCTCACCGTCAGGCGGTCAAGCGCATTATGAGGTACTTATCCTTCACTCCAGAATTTGGGATTTGGTATTCTGCTTCCTCCACCCTCTCCCTTTGCGGTTATTCCGATGCTGATTTTGCTGGTTGCCGGATTGAGCGCAAGTCCACCTCTGGGACTTGCCAGTTTATTGGTTCTTCTCTTGTATCGTGGTCTTCTCGCAAGCAGTCTAGTGTCGCCCAGTCTACCACGGAGGCTGAGTATGTTGCTGCGGCTAGCTGCTGTTCCCAGTTACTCTGGTTGATGGCCACTTTGCGTGATTTTGGTCTGAGCTTTTCTCGTGTTCCTTTGCTTTGTGACAGCACGAGTGCGATTAGCGTTGCTAAGAACCCCGTGCTGCACTCGAAGACCAAACACATTGATGTGCGCTTTCATTTTCTGCGAGACCACTATGAGAAGGATGATATCGACCTTCGCCATGTCGATACTCATCATCAGTTGGCTGATATTTTCACCAAGCCTTTGGACCAATCAACTTTTAATCGGTTGAGAGGTGAGCTTGGTGTGTGTTTCCACTTAGATGGGGGAAACATTTTGGCTCTTGTATTATAAACTGACTTTGTGTTTTTCGGTTGTTTTTGCTTCTTTCAATTGGTTTCTTGTTTGCATCTTTGCATTTTCATCTTGCATATTTACATTCAGAGCTTCATGTGTATAATCTTTAGAATGTAACTATGCTCTGTGTAGTCTTTGCTCCGATGCTTTATAATGATACTGTAGCTTATGCTCTTTCTGATCACTGAAACATGTTGTGAGCGGAGCTATTTTATGAATGGTGAATCTGTTTAATGAACTTAAAACTTGAAAATATTCACCATTGAGATATGCAACTAGCATGTGTAGAATGTGTTGAAGTCACATGTGCTTTTCATATATGCTAGGTTGCTATGTCTCTAGTTCTGAGTCATTCACTTGCTTGGTATGTTCATATTCTGTTTACAATCTGAACCAAGTTAAGTGAATTGAAAAGATCGAGATGGGTTTGCTTGTTAGCACATCACAGTTTCGAGACTGTTTCCCATTGCACTTTGGGTTAGACTTGAGCTGTGTAGTGTATGACCAAAACTGTCGCTTTAAGCTTCTGATTGCTTCTGCATAGGCTTCGCACAGTTGGAAAGTTAGGCAATAACAAGTTTTCAACCTCTCGCAATCACATGCTGAAATGTAAACTTGTGTAATTTAACCGCTGCAACTCCGATAAAATTTGACTACACAAGTCTATGTTTTATTCTATAGCATGATGCTTGAACTGTGGTAGGGGTAGTTCACCTTGTATACATGTTTAGCACTTGTTTGACTTCCTGTCTATACATGATCTGTGCTATTTTGATGGTGAATCCCTTTCGGCTGAAAACTGCTCTTTTTGCTCTCATGTTCATATTTCATATTTAGTGATCAGTTTGAGCTTTTGCTAGCATTCTGTGCATTTTATGAGTCATCGTGTCAGAACTGTGTAGAGCATCTTTGCACTCTCTCGATTATACTCCTGAAGCTGCTAACTAACAGTTTGACTCATGTGCATTTTCTAAGGGGGAGAGTTTTTACTTGATTAGTGCATTTTCAACTAAGGGGGAGAATACTGACAAATCATGTGTTCCCTAAGGTTGTGTGCACTATTGGAGGGGGAGCTTGCTCATGATGATGAGTTTTGAAATTTCCAATTGGTTTGAAGCGTTTTCTTGCTAGTTGTGTTGAGCCTTTTGCCTCTTTCTTGAGGGACTAGCACTCGCTTTTTCCGATTTTCAATTGGTGATTTTTCAATTGGTGTCGAGCTCTTCTGATTCTTGAGTGTCGATTGTTCTCGCTAGCGGTGTTGAGCCTGTTCTACCTCTTCTTGAGGGCTAGCTCTATTTTGCTTGGTTTTCAGTAGATTCTTCAATTCGTATCAAGACCTCTTCTTGAGGGCTAGCTTTGCTTTGCTTGGTCGCGTCGAGCCGTTGCCCATGTCTTTGGGGACCAAGTTGTCTTGCTCTTTCCATTTGACCTTCTTTTGGCTTTGCTATGCTTTTGGGTCATTTGGTCGAGTTCTCTCTCCTTCCTCCTTCCTTCTTCTGCTTCAATATGATTTGTGTTGGTAGTTGACAATGCACTCATCAAGGGGGAGATTGCGGATACATGGGTGTATGCCGAGTCTCTGAGTGATGAGTGATTGTCAACTGGGATGATGCGCATGTTCTTTGGCTTGTGTTGTGCAGGTGTCGAGCACGGATACAGTGATCAGAGGCAAGGTGAAGGTCCATTAGAGACGTGTCGTGCCGATGGACCGAGAGTGGCGAAGGGCGGACGTGAGGCTTGGACTGAGGGATCGGTGGCCCGAGGATCAGCTGTGGTGGCTGACAGCCTGGGACAGCGACGAGCGAAGACTTGCGGTCATGTGTTGCCTGAGTCGTGGACTTGGGGACACGTGTCGGTGGACGGGGTGCACGGGCGGTGCATCCCCTCTACAGCTTTGGTTTGGTGGTAGAGCCAGAGAAAAACCATCGGGTGGACGGTTTCCAGGTTTGGGCCTCAAAACCTGGGCGCGGATGGTTTCCGAGTTTGGCCACAAAACTCGGGCTGAGGACGGTTTCCAGGTTTGGGCCTCAAAACCTGGGTGCCGCGGGTTTGCTGAGTTTGGGCCTCAAAACTCAGGCATTGGATGGCTGGTTTCCCGGTTTGGGCCTCAAAACCCGGGGTTAGCTGTGAAGGCTGGTTTCCCGGTTTGGGCCACAAAACCGGGGGTGCGACGTCCAGGAAAAGGACAAGCAGAGCGGTGGCGGCACGTGGCGGCGATCGGTGAGGTTGCGTCGAGGCAACACTATCAGTTGTGCGGGCGTGGCCGTCGGATCACCACCTACCCGAGTTGGTCCAGAATAACCCTAGGGTTTAGCCGGTTTGCTCTGTAATTAGTTGAGGGGTAGAGTAGGAATTAGAAATTAGGATAAGTAGAGGGAGACACCCTCCTCGCTATTGACCCCCTCCAATAGACTATGAGGAGACGTTTGCTCCTGTAGCTCCAAAGGTTTTAAACTTTTTCAAATGGATGTCAAGAGTTCCTTCCTAAACGGCTACATAGAAGAGGTGGTGTATGTGAAATAACCCCCCGGTTTTGAAAATCCCAAGTTTCCAAACCATGTTTTTAAACTTCACAAAGCTTTGTATGGTTTGAAACAAGCCCCTAGAGCCTAGTATGATAGGTTGAAACAAGCCCCTAGACCCGGTTTTGCTTGCTAAGGGTTTTAAAATGGGATGTGTAGATAAAACGCTTTTTCTCCTCAAGCAAGGCAATGACACTTTGTTGGTTCAGATTTACGTGGATGATATCATTTCGGTGGTTCTTCTCATGCTTTGGTTGCCAAGTTTGCAGATACTATGAGCAGAGAATTTGAGATGAGCATGATGGGCGAGTTGACGTTTTTCCTCGGGTTGCAAATCAAGCAATCCTGAGAGGGGACGTTCGTGCACCAGGGCAAGTACACCAAGGACATATTGAAGAAGTTCGATATGGGTGAGGCCAAGCCTCTTCCAACACCCATGTCGACTACGACGGCCCTGGATGCGGACAAGGATGGAGAAGCTGTGGACCATAAGGAGTACCGAAGCATGATCGGGTCGCTGCTGTACCTGACGGCGACACGCCCGGACATTCAGTTCGCGGTGTGCCTTTGCGCGCGATTTCAGTCGTCGCCGCGCACGTCTCACCGTCAGGCGGTCAAGCGAATTATGAGGTACCTCTTTCACACCTGAGTTCGGGATTTGGTATTCTGCTTCTTCCACCCTCTCCCTTTGCGGTTACTCGGATGCTTATTTTGCTGGTTGCCGACCTGAGCGCAAGTCCACTTCTAGGACTTGTCAGTTTTTGGGTTCTTCTCTTGGTCTTGGTCTTCTCGCAAGCAGTCTTGTGTCGCACAGTCTACCACAGAGGCTGAATATGTTGCTGCGGCTAGCTGCTGTTCCCAGTTGTTGTGGATGATGGCCACTTTGCGTGATTTTGTTCTAAGCTTTTCTCGAGTTCCATTGCTTTGTGACAGCACGAGTGCGATTAGCATTGCTAAGAACCCCGTGCTGCATTCTAAGACCAAACACATTGATGTGCGCTTTCATTTCTTGCGAGACCACTATGAGAAGGGTGATATCGACCTTCACCATGTCGAGACTCATCTTTAGTTGGCAGATATTTTCACCAAGCCTTTGGACCAATCAACCTTTGCCAGGTTGAGAGGTGAACTTGGTGTGTATTTCCCCTTTTAGTTGGGGAAACGTTTTGGTTGCTGTATCATAGACTGGCTTCTTTTATTTCTAGCTTTCGCATTTCATCATTTTTGCATCTTTCTCCTCTCGAGCTTCATGTCTATAATCTGTAGAATGAATCTATGCTCTGATTAGTGTGTGCTCCGATGATATATGGTGATGCTTGTAGCTTAGGCTCTTTTTGATCACTAATACATGTTGTGAGCTGAGCTATTTTTTCAGAATTATGGATATGCTTAATTCAACATTAATTTTGAAACATGTTCACCATTGAGTTTGGCAACTAGCATGTGTAGAAGGTGTTGAAGTCACTTGTGCTTTTCATATATGCTAGGTTGTTATGTCTCTAGTTCTGAGTCCTTCACTTGCTTGGTCTGTTCATTTTCTGTTAAAATTTGAACCAAGTCTAAGTGAATTGAAAAGATCGAGATGGGATCACTCGACAGCAAATCACGGTACCGAGACTGTTTCTCATTGGACATTGAGTTAAACTTGAGCCGTGTAGTGTAAGACAGAAACCGTTGCTTCAAGCTTCTGATTGCTTATGCATAGGCTTAGCTCGGTTGAAAAGTTAGGCAATGTCAAGTTTTCAACCTCTCGCAATCACATGCAGAAATTTTAACCTTGTGTAAAAACCGCTGCAACTCCGATAATTGTTGAAAACACAAGTCTTTGTTTCATTCTATAGCATGATGATTGAACTTTGCTAGGGATAGTTCACCTTGTACACATGTTTAGCACTTGAGTAACTTCCTGTCTATACATGTTGGTGCTATTTTGATGGTGAAACCCTTTTTCTGAAAGGCTTGAAACTGCTCACTTGGCTCATATGTTCATATTTTGTATTCTGTGATCAGTTTGAGCCTTTGCTAGCATTTATGTTTTTTGTTGAGTCATCGGATCAGCACTCTTTAGAGCATCTATTCACTCTCTGGAATATATACCTGAACCTGCTAACCTGCATTTCTAACTCATATGCATATTTGCCTTGTTGTGTGCATCTTCAACTAAGGGGGAGAAATTTGACAAATCATGTCCTTAGTTGTGTGCACTATTGAAGGGGGAGTTTGGGAGTTTGCTCGGATTTCTGCCTTGACGAGTTTTTCAATTGGTTTGGAGCGACTTTCAGCCTATATGGTTTTTCAATTGGTTCGAAGCAGTTTTTCAATTGGTTTGGAGCGATTTCCAGCTTGTGTGGTTTTTAAATTGGTTTGGAGCGGTTCTGCTAGTTGTGTTGAGCCTTTGCCTCTTTCTGGAGGGACTAGCTTGTCTTTGTCTTTCTTGCTCCGACCTTCTCGCTAGCGGTGTTGAGCCTGCTCTACCTCTTCTTGAGGGCTAGTTTTGCTTTGCTTGGTTGCGTCGAGCCGTTGCCCATGTCTTTGGGAACCAAGTTGTCTCGCTCACTCCATTCGACTTTTCCTGGCTTTGCTTCGCTTTTGGTCGTTTGGATGAGTTCGCTTACTTCTTCCTCCTTCTTTCTTCTATATTCATATGATTTGTGTTGGTAGTTGACAATGCACTCATTAAGGGGGAGATTGTGGATACATGGGTGTATGCCGGATCTTGAGATGATGAGTGATTGTCAACTGGGATGATGCGCATCTTCTTTGGCTTGTGTTGTGCAGGTGTTGAGCACGGATACGGTGATCAAAGGCAAGGTGAAGGTAAAGTAGAGACGTGTCATGCCGATGGACCCGGAGCGGTGAAGGGCGAACGTGAGGCTTGGACTGACGGAACGGTGGCCTGAGGATCGGCCGTGGTGGCTGACAGCCTGGGACAGCGACAAGTGAAGACTTGCGTGTGGACGGGGTGCACGGGCGGTGCATCCCCTCTACAGCTCGGTTTGGTGGTTGAGCCATAGAAAAACCACCGAGTGGACGGTTTCCAGGTTTGGGCCTAAAAACCTGGGTACGGCCGGTTTCTGAGTTTGGGCCACAAAACTCGGGCTGAGGACGGTTTCCAGGTTTGGGCCTCAAAACCTGGGCACTGGCGGGTTTCTGAGTTTGGGCCACAAAACTCAGGCGACGGACGACAGGTTTCCTAGTTTCGGCCTCAAAACCGGGGGATGGCCAGGTTTCCCGGTTTCAGCCTCAAAACCGGGGGGGAGGTCCGTGAAAAGGACGAGCAGAGCGATGGCGGCACGTGGCGGCAATCGGTGAGGTCGCGTCGAGACGAAGCTACCAGTTGCGCGGGCGTGGCCGTCGGATCACCATCAACTTCGAGTTGGTCAGGAATACCCTTAGGGTTAGCCTGCTCGCTCATTAGCAGTAGGGGTAGAAGGGGAATAATTGTATTAGGCTATATAAGGAGAGGCAACCCCTCCCTCCAAATTATGTCAACCATTTGCTACTTTCACTTAGGGTTTCCTGCTCTCCCACATCCCTGCTGTAGCTACTGAGATCCACAGAGACGGTGAATCATACCTCTGTGTATTTTCTTTTTGAGGAAACGAGACCGTAATCTCGTTGTCTCCTTGTGTGGAGAAGTTTCGGCTGGAATTCAAGATTGATTCGCGTTTTGAGTTGTTTTCTTCGCGTTTTGCTTTTCGTTCTCTCGGTGATTTGCTTTGTTCTCTCACTCCGACAAACGATTTTCAATTCCGTCTAAACTAAGTTGTTCTAGATCGTGCGGCGCACCTTTCCACTGAAGGAATTCACCTCTAACCTCACGAGCTAGTAGATCGATCGATTTTCCCTTCGAATCGGCTTTTGTCTCCCTTGCCCCGAATTCTTCCGATTCACCGATTTGGAGTTAGGTTCGAGCAATGATCTCTTAGGGGTAGCTCACTAACCTCTTTGGAACTCCTCATACCAAGTCTAAGCCTTAGAGCTTTTGATTCGGAGGAGATCAGGTTGAATCCGTGGAAGAACAATGCAGTTTCGGGTGCATCAGACGCTAGACTCGGGGGCATCGGATGCTGAGTTCGTCACATCGGACGCTCAGGTGCCACGTGTCAAAGAACAACATTTTTGAAGGAGCATCGGACGCTGACCATCGGACGCTCTGTTGCCATAGGACGCGTCCGAGGGTTGAGCATCGGACGCTGAACTATCACTGTAGCCAGCATCCGATGACTATGCAGTGAGGTTCTAGATTGGGTCATTTTGCATCGGACGCGTCCGATGCTTCTACATCGGACGTTGCCAGCGTCCGATGCAGTGAGTTTTGCACTGTTTCGTCCGCAGTTTGCTCGTTCGACTTCGGATTTGATTTTGGGTTTTTGCGTTGGATTTCCAACTTCATGCTCTACAGAAATCGGGCTTCCCGCTTTGCGAAATAGCATGAATCCCCCTCACGTTGCTCGGGGGAGGTTGAGGTTACCCAAAATCCATCCTCTCACTAGTTGACTTGCGTGAACTTGGGTGAGGAAGTTTTTGTGGTGTCTCGTTGTGTTCCTAGGGAACATCCACCAACTCTCTGGGTCGTGGACATCACGCGTCTCGGCTTTGCTCTTGGGGTTGATTTTCTGGGACAGAGGCCTCATCATTTCGAAAGAAATTTGGAGCTCCCATTCACCCCCCCTCTGGTCGCCTTGGATAGCTTTCTCGGTCCTTCACTCCCAAACACATCGGACGCGACCGATGGTTTGGCATCGGACGCAGGCCAGCGTCCGATGCTCCCTGTAGAGTTCGCTCACGCCACGTCATCTCCATCAGACTCTGCAATAGTGCTTCCTCAGCGTCTGTTGCCAGTGTCTGATGCTTCTTCAGCATTAGTCTGTAGCTAGGCTTAGCCATCGGATGCTCGGCCCAGCGTCCGATGCTGCCGCCTCCAGCGTCCGATGCTGATAACTCAGCACCTTTCGCTTTCTAACTTCTACCCTTGCTTCCATGTGCCAACACCAAAGTGTTCCAACACTTGTGTTCGTGTGTTAGCATTTTGCAAAGCATTTTCCAAGGGTTTGTTAGTCACTCACTAGGTCTATATCATCAATATGTTAGAGAACACCTAGTGGCACTTGAACACCGCATAAGCTGTGAATTATCTCCTCTTAATAGTATGGCTATGTATCCTAAATGTGATCACACTCGCTAAGTGTCTTGATCACCAAAACAAAGAGCCCTATAGGTTATACCTTTGCCTTCGGGCCTCTTTGCTTCATCTCTTCTCTTATTCGTTTCACCAATAATAAAGCACGTGACCATCACCATCCTCCATGGTTGCCACCTTGCTAGCTCCACCACTTGGCTTGGTCACAATCCTTTCTTATAAGCTACACACACGATTAGCAATAGGATTAGACCAAATAGGTTTCATCAATTAACCAAAATCAAACTAGGGCTTTCGTGGGCGTGGGCGTGGCGAGACAGGCAGGCAGGCAGGTGGGTGTGGCATGCTACCTTTTTAATGCCCACTAACCACGGGAGTTACCAACTCTTCGCCTCCCGACTCCTGACCTTCCGTCTTCCATAGTTTGTTCGCCTCCCCGCGAAACTGTCGCCCTTACAGGAATAAAGGAGTCACGCCTCCTCCTATCTTCTTCTTCCCTTCCCTAACCAAGAACACACACATATTCCAGAAACTCGATTCTGCTGCTCTAGTCGTTATCTCCATCTCGTAACTCTGCGTGCACGGAGGAGCGAGAGGGCAGGTGCCTCTGAAGCCCTTGCCGTTTGGGACCTTGCACGGGAGATCGGCAATTAAGTTTTTGGGGAATGATTATGCGACTGCCCGAACGCCTTGCTATCGTCGTTCGTCTTCTTCCCGAAGGAACGCCTTCAATGTTCGTCGTCTTCTTCCCGGTGAAGCCTTTGCATCTATCGACTTCCTGGTGGACTTCGTCTTCATCTCCTACGGCATGGAAGTTGGACAAGGTTCTGGATCTTCGAATTCTCTAAGGATGGGAGGGTGTGAACGTCTCATCTCCTCTCTATTTTTTGTATTTCAGAATATATATGTTCAGATTGTTGCATCATGCTTTTTCAGTAGATGTCTTGAGTATGTTTCAGTAGTTGTCGTCTACTATTTCATAAGATGCGCAGTTTCTGTTCGTGCAATAAGTTATATGTCATGTGTTCATGTTTTAGTAGTTTTGTTATGTCGTTTCATATACTGTCTTGTGATTGTTTCTGTATGAGATATAAGTCATATCTTGAAGTAATAATATATGAATCATGCTCACATGTTTAATGTTCATGGTTTATATCTTGTTCTTATTATCATATTCATGTTTTATATGATCACACGTTGGACTTTATCAGATATGATTGAAGTTGTTATCTAAATAATTAATATCATATTATATGTTGTCATCATCTTGTTAATTTATGGAATTAAAATGACATGGAACTTGCCTTTATTTCTAACAATCTGAATATCTAATTATAGGCATTTTTCTGTCAGTGGTTTTGATGCCGTTTTAAAGCCTGATGCTTTTGATGGTAAAAACTTCTTGGTATGGAGTGCTAAAATTGAATTGTGGCTAACTGCTATGTCATGTTATCATGCCTCTGAAGGCAAGCCTAATAACTTGTCTCCTGAGGATGGGGCTAAGTTTAAGGCTGATGACAACCTCTTTCGAGGAGCAATGATTAGCGCACTTGATGCTAAATTCTAGAAAAGCTACATCATACTTCCTACAAGAAAAGAGCTATGGGATGCACTTGTGGGAAAATTTAGGGTTACTGATGCTGGTAGCGAGCTATATCTTATGGAGCAACTGTATGACTACAAGATGGTTGAGAACCGATCTGTAGTGGAACAGGCTCATGAGATTTAGGCACTAGCAAAGGAACTTAAGCTTTTTCCTTGTCCTCTTCCTGACAAGTTTGTGGTTGGCGGTATTATCACCAAGCTACCACCGTCATAGAAGGACTTTGCAACCTCCCTCAAACATAAGAGACAAGAGTTCAATGTGGAAGAGCTCATTGGTACTCTTGATGTTAAGGAGAGGGCGAGAGCAAAGGACAATGAAAAAGGTGTTGAGACCTCTACTGCTAATGTGGTGCAGAAGAGAAACTCCAAATTGCGCAAGTATAACAAGAAGAAAAACCAGAACAAGCAAGCAACAGAACACTCCTAAGACCAATCAAACTGCACAATTTCAGAAAAAAAAAACAATAACAAGAAGAACGGATGATGCTTTGTCTGTGGTAGTGAGGATCACTAGGCAAGCGAGTGCCCTGAT
This sequence comes from Coix lacryma-jobi var. lacryma-jobi, assembly GCA_009763385.1. Classification (NCBI taxonomy): domain Eukaryota; kingdom Viridiplantae; phylum Streptophyta; class Magnoliopsida; order Poales; family Poaceae; genus Coix; species Coix lacryma-jobi. The sequence goes on from CM019829.1 coordinate 116,346,669, forward strand.
CGCAAGTACCAACAAGACAATAAATCAGCAAATGTTGTGACTACTGAAAATAGAGAAGGAACATCTAGGTATGGTAACTCTTTCAAATTCGTTCTTTCCATTTGTAATTCACCTGAGTGGTGGATGGACAGTGGTGCAAATATACATGTGGGCGCTGATGTATCTTTGTTTTCTTCCTACCAGATCAGGAGGTCTGACGCCTTGTTGATGGGAAATAGGTCGCGTTCTCATGTTCTTGGTGTTGGTCCAGTTATTTTGATGTTTACTTCAGGAAAGACGGTGGCATTGAAGAGCGTGCAGCATGGGCCCTTCATCAAGAAGAATCTTGTTAGTGTGTCTATGCTTTGTCGAGATGGCTACAGAGTTGTTCTTGAGTCAAATAAATGTGTTGTTTTTGAACATGGTTCGTTTATTGGTAAAGGATATGATTGCAGAGGTTTGTTCCGCTTATCACTGCATTATGTGTGTAATAAACTAGTCAATTCTGTTAATACTTCTGATGAGTCAGATTTATGGCATTCGCGTTTCTGTCATGCGAGTTTTGGCTGTTTAATGCAGTTAGCAAATCTAAATTTAATTCCTAAATTTAACTTGGTCAAAAAATCTAAGTGCCATGTGTGTGTTGAATCAAAACAACCCCACAAGCCACACAAGCCTGCTGAGGCGAGGAACTTGGCACCTCTAGAACTTGTGCATTCCGATCTATGCGAGATGAACAGAATTTTGACTAAAGGCGGTAAAAAATACTTTCTCACCTTTATAGATGACTCACTAGGTTTTGTTATGTGTATATCTTCAAAACAAAAGATGAAGCATTTAATTATTTTAAGACCTATAAAGCTAAAGTTGAGAACCAACTTGAGAGGAAAATAAAACATTTAAGGTCCAATCGAGGTGGAGAATATTTCTCTATTTTGTTCGATGAGTTCTGTGTGGAACACGAGATTGTTTATGAGTGGACACCGCCATACTCACCACAATCCAATGGGATTGCTGAAAGGAAAAACCACACTCTAACAGAGATGGTGAATGTCATGTTGAGTACAGCGGGATTATCCAAGGAATGGTGGGGTGAGGCGATTTTGATAGCGTGTCATGTCCTGAGCAGAGTTCCAACAAAGAACAAAGAGATCACACCATTCGAGGAATGGGAAAAAAGAAGAATAGATCTCTTATTTTTACGCACTTGGGGTTGTTTGGCTAAGGTGAATGTGCCAATCAACAAGAAGCGTAAACTTGGGCCTAAAACTGTTGACTGTATTTTCCTAGGTTATGCTTTTCACAGCATTGGGTATAGGTTCTTAATCATTAAATCTGATGTTCCTGATGTGTATGTTGATACAATCATGGAATCAAGAGACGCAACATTTTTTGAGAATTAATTCCCAATGAAGAATACACCTAGTGAAACAAGTGAATGAAGTCATGAGACTATAATTCCCCATGAGCTAGAATAAATAGATCATGCTAAAGATACTCATGTGCACATCCCTAAGGAGGATGACACTATAGTCACTTGAAAGAGTAAGAGACAGAGGGTTGCAAAATCCTTTGGTGACGACTATATCATGTACCTTGTGGAAGACACACTGACCACCATTAGACAAGCATATTCCACTCCTGATGCTGACCTGTGGACGGAAGCAGTAAGGAGTGAGATGGAATCTATTATGTCTAATGGAACTTGGGAGGTCGTTGACCGTCCTTATGGTTGTCAACCTATAGGTTGTAAATGGATCTTCAAGAAAAAGCTTAGGCCTGATGGTACCATTGAGAGATACAAGGCAAGGCTTGTGGCCAAAGGATACACCCAAAAGTAGGGTGAAGATTTCTTTGACACCTATTCACCAGTTGCTCGTTTGACTACAATTCGCACATTGATTGTCGTGGTAGCCTCATATGGTCTTATCATTCATCAGATGGATGTTAAGATAACTTTCCTAAATGGAGAGTTGGATGACGAGATCTATATGGATCAGCCAGAAGGGTTCATTGCGGATGGTCAAGAGAACAAGGTGTGGAGGTTGTTAAAGTCATTGTATGGCCTTAAACAAGCACCTAAGCAATGGCATGAGAAATTTGATAATACTCTACTTGCTGCTCTGCTGGCTTTGTTGTGGATGAAGCTGACACATGTGTGTATTATCGATATGGTGGGGGTGAGGCTGTTATGCTGTACCTTTATGTTGATGACATATTGATCTTTGGATCAAATCTCAATGTGATTGAGGAAGTAAAGAATCTTTTGTCAAACAACTTTGACATGAAACATTTGGGAGAAGCTTATGTCATCCTAAACATCAAGCTAATTAGAGAAGGTGATGGTGGGGTAACTTCGTTACAATCCCATTATGTGGAAAAGATGTTAAGTCTCTTTGGTTATAGTGACTGTAACCCTGCTCCTACACCTTATGACCCTAGCATGCTATTGAGGAAAAATCAAAGACTAGCAACGAATCAATTGACATACTCCCAAATCATTGGCTCGCTCATGTACCTTGCGAGTGCAACAAGGCCTCACATCTCATATGTCGTGAGCAAGCTGCGCATGTATGTGTCCAAACCTGGAGATGATCACTAGCGTGCTCTAGAGAGAGTGTTGCGGTACCTGAAAGGTACTATGACTTACGGTATTCATTATACCAGACACCCAAAAGTGCTGGAAGGCTATTGTGATGCCAACTAGATTTCTAAGGCTGATGAGCTTAGAGACACAAGCGAATATGTGTTCCTTCTTGGAGGTGGAGTTGTTTCCTAGAAGTCTTGCAAGCAGACTCTCATTACGAAGTCTACAATGGAAGCAGAACTCACAGTGTTAGACACTGCTGGGGCTGAGGCCGAGTGGCTTCGTGAACTCGTGTTGGATTTACCGGTGGTTGAAAAACCGATACCGACTATTTCCATGAACTGTTACAATCAGACTATGATTGCAAAGGTCAACAGTTCCAGGAGTAACATGAAGTCTACAAGGCATGTTAAGAGAAGATTGAAATCTGTTAGAAAGCTGAAAACCTCTGGAGTTATAACTGTGGATTATGTCGACACGTCGAATAATCTGGTAGATCAATTCACTAAGGATTTATCACAAAATGTGATAGAAAATGCATCGAGAGAGATGGGTATGAGACCCATGTGAAAATCTACTATAGTGTTAACCTGCTCTATGAGATCAGAGATCTCGTGAAGTAGAGTGGTGAAACAAGCTATGAGTAGGTTGAGAGGAAAGTTCCCTTTGAACCTATCTCTGATGCATAACTTTCCTTCTGTAAGGCAAGTTGGTATTCACCTTAATGTATTCTGAGAGTCTTATAAAGATGAAATGTTGTCCTATAGAACATCTTATGAGGAGTACACCTATATGAGTCAGACTGCCGGTCACAGTCTATGACATCTGGGTAGTCCCTAAATACTCATGAAAGGCACTGAAGTGTGACTTATATGCTTCAAACAGCGAGGATGTCTATTTCACCCTATTACCAACAAAGGACTTCAGTGAATCTCACCTCACGCAAAACTGTCAATTCAAGGCATAGTCCATTGTTTAGTTGTGACTGAGTGAAACTCTTGTTCTAGGTGGATGTTCAATTTAACAGTCTCCATCAACACACTAGTATATCAAAGAATTGAGATTCTGGAACTTCACAGTTACAAACCCTAGAGTTTGGTGGGGATTGTTAGATTTATTATGGGCCAAGCCCATTAATATATTTAATAAATCAATAATTCTATGACGTGTAATTGTGGGAATTAATGTTTGTATCATATTGGAAGTTAAAGGGACGTTGACTTAACTTATATGGTGGAAATTAATCCGTCTAATTTCAGAAGTTGAGAAATAGACAAAGGCAGCCACACGCGCACGCCGCCTTCGCCGCCTGGCCGGGCTGAGCACGGCCATGGGCACGGACCGGGCCGTGGGTGTGGGCGTGAGCGTGGGCGTGGCGAGGCGAGGCAGGCAGGCAGGCAGGTGGGCGTGGCGTATTACCTTTTTAATGGCCACTAACCAATGGAGTTACCAACTCTTCGCCTGCCTGACTCCTGACCTTCCGTCTTCCGCAGTCTCTTCGCCTCCCTGCGAAACCGTCTTCCACAGTCTCTTCGCCTCCCTACGAAACTATCGCCCTTACGGGAATAAAGGAGTCGCGCCTCCGCCTTTCTTCTTCTTCCCTTCCCTAACTGAGAACACACACATATTCAAGAAACTCGATTTTGCTGCTCTTGTTGATATCTCCATCTCATAACTCGACGCGCACGGAGGAGCGAGAGGGCAGGTGCCTCTGAAGCCCTTGTCGTTCGGGACCTTGCACGGGGGATCGACAATTATGTTTTTGAGGAGCGACTACGCGACTGTCCGAATGCCTTGCTGCCTCCATTCGTCTATGTCCCGGAGGAACGCTGTCGCCGTTCGTCGTCTTCTTCCCGGCGAAGCCTTTGCATCCATATATATGTTCAGATTGTTCCATCATATTGTTTCGGTAGATGTCTTGAGTATGTTTCAGTAGTTGTCATCTGCTATTTCATAAGATGCACAGTTTCTGTTCCTGGACATGTTTCAGTAGTTCTGTTATGTCGTTTCATATACTGTCTTGTGATTGTTTTTGTTATAAGATATATGTCATATCTTGCAATAATAATATATGAATCATGTTCACATGTGTTGGCGGTTCTTAACTCACATTTTATACTGCCAACTTTTATCTCAAACCTGCACTTCTAGAACCAAAACTTAGAATTAGGATTTAAACTAATAACTTCCACGAGTTTTGGATGTATCAATTGTATTGCAAGAATCACAGGTAAAACTACACTTGGGATGGGCCAAAAGTGCATACCAAATTCAAAACATATCAAGACCCAGCACTTCCGGCCCATCCAAATAAGAGAAATAGAGCTCAAAGACCATCCAAACTCCAAACCAGGCCTAACAACCTTGATGGACACGACCCACCGGAGCAAGATGGGCACGAGAGGGGCCACCAGGGGTGCGGAAAAAATGGGCACGTGCCCACAGTTGAATTAGGGGTATACTTAATGCCCACCTAAAAAAGGGAAAGAAAAAGAAAAAAAGAAAAGAGATAGCCCGTAGCTTCTAAAAGAGAGATCTTGACACAAGACCACAAAAGATCAAACATTCCACACACTTGCACATCTCAATCAAAGTGTATGACTTGCATGTCCATGTAGTTTGGTTTTTTACTTAGCAATACCATGTGATGCAAGTATGCCACACTTTTTATCCCTACCCAAACCTCCACATATACCTTGTAACAGGTAGGATGAAAAAGAAGGCACGACAAAAGCCTTTGGTGAGGATTTACTTATACACACATATATCTGGGTGACTAGAGAGAATTATACGAGGAACATCTGCTATCTTTGATTGTAAAAACTTCATAAAAACCCAAGTTTCTCTGAGCAGGGATGTGAAGGAAGATTGGAATCTAGGCTGTTACATTATCCAATCACCCAAGATATTTTGGTAGACACTTTGAATGTTCACAGGTGCGGGTGAAGCCTGAAAAACTTGTGTGCAAGTTTTTCAATCAAGGAAGATAAACCGCCTTAGTTTGAGCTTTACTTGAGGACGAGCAAAGGGCTAAGTGTGGGGGGTCTTGTTGGTGGTTCTTAACGCACATTTTATACCGCTAACTATTATCTAAAACTTGCACTTCCAGAACCAAAACTGAGAATTAGGATTTAAACTAACAACTTCCACGAGTTTTGGATGTATCAATTGTCTTGCAGGAATCACATGTAAAACTACACTTGGGATGAGCCAAAAGTACATACCAAATTCAAAACATATCAAGACCCAGCACTTTTGGCCCATCCAAATAAGAGAAATAGAGCTCAAAGCCCATCAAAACTCAAAACCAGGTCTAACAACCTCGATGGACATGACCCATGCCACCTCAGGGACCCACCAGAGCAAGATGGGCATGAGAGGGGCCACTAGGGGTGCGACTACACCACCAGGACCACCTCTCGGCCCCATCTTTGGTCGGTGGCTCGTTACCGCCTTCCTCACATCGGTTATCGAGGGTGTTCACATTCAATGTACCTGGAGAGGCGGTTTGGAGGTCGATTTGCACTTTCCATGTGGGGAGAGGAGGATCTCCACCCCTCCAAGGCACCTCCACTATAAAAGAAGGGCCCCAAAAGCTTCTACACAATCATTCTTTCATTCAATTAGTTGTAGAATAGTGTAGTTCCATTCCCACCTTGTGAAGGATTCATTCAAGAGAAGAAGTAGTGCTACATTCTAGCTTGTGAGCTAGCAGGAATAGGGAGCAAGTGAGTGCAAGTTGGAGAAGTACCGAAGTTGTCTGCTACCTCCTCAAGTGTACACTTAGCGGAAGGAATACCAGAATCACTGGTACAACTTCGCTTGTACCTCAACGAATCGCAATACTACATGAAGTATTAAGGTTCGTGTTGATCTTTGTATTCAAGTTCTTATCGTGTTCTAGCTTTTTCGCTAACTTAGTTTGCTGGACCGATCATTCACCCTCGGGTGGGTGCTCTAGTAAGAGGGCGCAAGTCCTGATCGTCGCTAGAGTAGTGGCCCTTAGTGTAAACGTGGTGTTTAGGCTAAGAGGTTACAGGTTGGTTGCCTGGTTCTCTGTGGTTGAGGATGTAGGTGGCAGGTGGTGACAGCCCTATCCATCCTTTCTAATCCACCCACATTTGGGAATACAGGTAGAGCTGTATCGGCATAGACTAGGAAACCGGTCTCCACCCGTTGACCGAAGCAAGCTACGTTAGTTGAGTTTGAGCACCTAAGGACTCGTTACCTAGAGAAACCCTGCTACCCTAAGTCGTCCTTCTTCTTACCTAAAGCCGAAAGATCTAGACCCGAAGGCTGCATCACACTGTTCCCTGTGGAAAATACGATACCCTGAATACTTCTGGGTGAAGTGCTACAACAATACTTCTTTGTGCTTGAGGACTTCGCTGCTTATGCTAACAAATACCAACAAGCATTTTTGGCGCCGTTATCGGGGGACGGTTATCGCGCGCCTTTAGTCTCCGAACCTAGTTCTACTGTGTATCCTTTGCATTCTATCTTTCATTTCTTTGTTCTTACCTATGGAGTCACAATCAATCCAAAACTTTTCTGCTCCACGGGCCATGTTCTGCGAGCCACCACAATCGTCAAAGCCAATCATAGCTTCAGGCTATGAACTTCGCCCTGGCTTTATAGCCATGGTTCGTGAACTGCCCTTCTCGGGGTATGATCATGAAAACCCCTACAATCACCTATGGGAGTTTGAGTTACTCTATGCGTGCCTGATGATTGTAGGCATGTCACAAGAAACATTGCGTTGGAAATTGTTTCCATTCTCTCTATCTGAAAGAGCAAAACAATGGTACAACCATATCATAGGAAAAGTTAGCGGAGATTGGAAAGAATTGCAGAACAACTTCTGCCTCGCGTTCTTTCCTATATCTCATATCATAAACCTACAACAAGAGACACTCAACTTCCAACAAAAAGGGAAGGAGTCATTAGGTGCAGCCTAGGAGAGATTTACAATCCTTTCAAAATCAGGCCCAAACTTGTATCTACCCGACCACATGTTGTTACAACATTTTTGGTCAGGGTTGAACAAGGAGCTTGCCCTACAGCTAGACATTTCTGCTGGAGGATCATTCATGTGCAAAACCACAAAAGAAGGACAAGCTCTTCTAGATCTTATTCTGCAAAACATGCCCCTTCCCCTCCATACGAAAAGCGAACCGCAGCATGAGGAGGTCTCTTCCGTTAACGTCGAAATTGAGATTCAAACTCAGAGACCCTCATCGCTAAAGGAATCTCCAAAGGAAGTTTACCTTCCTTCAGATTTTCCATTCTTCGAGGAAGATTACCCTGATGATCATGTAAATCCCTTGAAGTATGCACACCGGAAGAAGCCACCAGTTTCCGCTACTCCACTTGAACCTCGAGAAACCTGTTATATAGAGGAGTCCATACCCGTTATAAGTAGCGATCGGGGTGGAACAAGCAGAACTCTTTTCTAAAGAAATTCAGATCAGTCACTCTTGTTCGATCGTCCATGCTAAAATTAGCGGAGGCTGGATGGAAGTGCTTTACAATCCAACTATTAGGGCGAACATCATGTCTGCATCTTTTTTGAACATGATCGTTCACGAGTACTTCGCCCCAACAAACAAGCACTTAAGGCTAGATTCAAGGACAAGCGTGAATAGTCTAGCATCCTTCACAACATACTGCTTAAGCATGACAATGTCAAGTAGATGCTAGACTTCCACATCTTCGACATTCAAGACTTTGATGTCTTGATCGGGCTTCCCCTTCAAAAACATTTGGAAGAACCTCCAAAAACTGGGGAATTTGTTGTCAATATAAGGAGGAAAAACTTTTCCATACCAACAATTCAAGCAAAAAATTCCATGGTTGAACCCCTCTCTTATACAAACGAGCCTAAAACGGTAATGTCAGTGCAACCTATAGAGATCCTTGAATCGTTCTTGGAAAATGATGCTGAATTTTTCATCCAAAACCAGAACAAATTAGGAGAAACTCTTGACCTTCCCGATGAGGAAGCTTAGATGCATCCATGTGTTATTCCTTTGAACTTGAGGATGATCTTTTCAGTGATGCTGACTTGGGGAAATCTTTTGAGCTCCCCGATTCAACATCCTCATGCACCTCGATTGAACACCAAGAGTGCGTCAAGGATGAAACCTCACACAAACCCATGGAGGGAGAGCCAGTTCATGAAGAGATCAATTCTAACCTCTCTCCCCTTAAAATAAAAGATCCTAAGCATGGAAGTTACTTCCTTCCCATCCAACCGAATCCATGCTATTTTGAAGAAACTCCTGATCTGAGCGACAACTCTAACATCATTTGCAAAATCTATGACCCTTTCTTGATCCCTATGCCTAACATCGTTAAAAGGGTTGATGTAGACAGTTTTGTTTACCATAAATCTTGCAAGTTTCGTGGTGTTTTGCCTTGAGTTCTACAGATCAGGTTGATGAAGGTTGGTGTTGAAGGGGAAACCACATCACCAACATTTGATACAATTCAAAAGGTTTCCCAAGGTCAAGCTTATGACCATAATCAAAGCACTGCCGGGAGATACCCCGGATTATCAAAAAAATGTATTATTTGCCAATAATTGCAAGATCATGTTGCTAGGCTAGAATGCACCCTCGGGTATTATTGGTTGATAACCATTTCAGGTTGAAACTAAGAGGAACAAGGGATAGACGATGCACGGCAACGTGGAGCTACATCGACCACAACAAATTCCAATGTTTTGGAGCACACTCAAAAGGAGACCCCAACTTGGCACACTTGACTTTTTTACAAAAGTTCAAGTGTGGGGGAGGATAGTAAGAATGTCATGTTCCATCTACACCAAAATAGGAATGCTAGCTCATTTTAAAAAAAAATATATAATAATAACACCACCTTTCTTCTCAATGAAAACAAGACCATCTATTTTGTTTGTATGTACCTTCGGGTATTCCTGTTCGGTAACCTTATAGGTTGAGATCAAGAAGATCAAGGGAAGACACACCAACAAACAGCATGAGAGCTACACTGCTAACTGTGGAACACTGAGACCCTCAACATGCCATACTTGACTTTCAATCAAAAGTCCAAGTGTGGGGGAGGAGAGCATAGGTTCCATCTATCCAAAAAGGGAAAAGCTCGATCTTGTTGAGAAGAAATGGTGGAAAGAAGAGAAGGAGTTGGGTGGCGCCACATAAGCATCACGTACATCCATGTGCCTTTCAAAAAAAGAAAAAGAGGAAAAAAGAGTGAAAAAAGAGAAGAAAAGGAAGTTTGAAAAAAAATCATCCATAAAAGAGGGAGATAAAAAAAGAGTAAAAGAGAAAGAAGAAGCAGAGTGGTTCCATTCCTTTATCACAAAACACCTGTGATCCACCAGACTTCGCCTATATTGCTTACATAAGCAAGAAGGGTGTTTCTGCGGATACATGGGTGTATGCCGGATCTTGAGTGATGAGTGATTGTCAACTGGTTTGATGCGCATGTTCTTTGGCTTGTGTTGTGCAGGTGTCAAGCACGGTTACAGTGATCGAAGGCAAGGTGAAGGTCAAGTAGAGACGTGCTGTGTCGATGGACCGGGAGCGGTGAAGGGCGGACGTGAGGCTTGGACTGAGTGACCAGTGTCCTGAGGATCAGCTGTGGTGGCTGACAGCCTGGGACAGCGACGAGCGGAGACTTGCGGGGCACAGTGTTGCTCGGGTCGAGGACCTGGGGACATGTGTCGGTGGACGGGGTGCACGGGCGGTGCATCCCCTCTACGGCTCGGTTTGATGGTTGAGCCACAGAAAAACCATCCGGTGGACGGTTTCCAGGTTTAGGCCACAAAACCTGGGTGCTACGGGTTTGCCGAGTTTGGGCCACAAAACTCGGGCTGAGGACGGTTTCCAGGTTTGGGCCTCAAAACCTGGGCGCTCGCAGGTTTATGAGTTTGGGCCACAAAACTCAGGCGATGGACGGCTGGTTTCCCGGTTTGGGCCTCAAAACCGAGGGTTAGTCGTGAAGGCTGGTTTCCCGGTTTAGGCCTCAAAACCGGGGGCGAAGTCTGTGAAAAGGACGAGCAGAGCGGTGGCGGCAATCGGTGAGGTTGCGTCGAGGCAACGCTACCAGTTGTGCGGGTTTGGCCGTCGGATCAACATCCACTTCGAGTTGGTCCAGAATAACCCTAGGGTTTAGCTGGTTCGCTCTGTAATTAGTTAGGAGTAGAGTGGGAACTAGAATTAGGATAAGTAGAGGGAGACACCCACCTCCCATCCTATCTCAGTGATTTGCTATTTGCTTTCTAGGGTTTCCTCTCTTCCATTCCCTGCTGTAGCTACTGAGATCCGCAGAGACGGTGAACAATACCTCTGTGTATTTGCTTTTTGAGGAAACGAGACCGTAATCTCATTGTCTCCTCGTGGGGACGAATTTTGGCTGGCAATTCGTGGTTGTGATTCGCGTTTTGGTGTTGTTCTTCGCGGGTTGCTTTTCTCCATGATTTTCCCGGTGATCGATCTCATTACTCGTTGCGTCTTTTCCGATTCCGTTTGAACTGAGTTGTTCTAGATCGTGAGGCACTTCTTTCCACCAAAGGAATTCACCTCTAACCTCACGAGCTAGTAGATCGGTCGATTTTCGTTTCGAATCGAGTTTTGCTCCCTTTACCCCAAATTCTTTCGATTCACCGATTTGGAGTTAGGTTCGAGCCATGATCTCTTTGGGATAGCTCACTAACCTCCTTGGAACTCCTCATACCAAGTCTAAGCCTTAGAGCTTTTGATTCGGAAGAGATCGGGTTGAATCCACGGAAGAACAGTGCTGTGTCGGGGTGACTGGACGCTTGCATCGGGCTGACCGGACGCTCGGTCCAGAGTCCGGTCATTGAAGGTTTGATCGGCTCGTTTTCTGTTGACACGACCGGACGCTCTTCATTTCTTGACCGGACGCTCGCCCTTCTCGTGACCGGACGCACTGAAGGCACTGTTCAATGCCTCTTCTGTGCTCGACCGGACGCTCAAGTGTTATGACCGGACGCTTGCTCACCGTGAGTCCGGTCCAATACAGAGAGCTCTCAAACTGGTTTTTGGACGACCGGACGCGTCTGGTGCCCATTGACCGGACGCTCCAGTGAGTCCGGTCAGGTGTGTTCTGCGTGCTTTCATCCGCGATTTGTTCGTCCGTTGTCGGTTTTGGTTTCCAGCTTTTGCGTTGGGTTTCTAGGGTTGTGTTGTGTCTCATTGTGCTTCTTGGAAGCATCCACCCTACATCTAGGGTCATGGACACTCACAAGCTCTAGGTTTTGCTCTTGGGGTGATTCTCGGGACAGTGGCGACAAGTTTCTGAAAAGAAATTTGAAGCTCCCATTCACCCCCCCCTCTGGTCGCTTTCTGGTAGCACTTTCGGTCCTTCAATTGGTATCGGAGCGGGTTAAGGATCTTCCACCTTAGCCGGTTCCAGATCCACAGAAGGCGACATGGATCGTGGCGTGGGCAAACCGCCGTTTTTCGATGGGACGAACTATGCGTATTGGAAGACACGTATGTCGGCCTATCTTCAGAGTATTGGTGCTTCCATTTGGGATATTTGCAACTCTGCTGACTACGTGGTCTTGGCTGCTCGTGTGACTCAGCATCAGATCGATGAGCACGATGCCAATAGCCGAGCCCGTAACGCTCTTTTCTCATGTTTGAGCATGTCGGAGTTTGATCGCGTTTCTCACCTCGCTACGGCTTGGGAGATTTGGGCTACCCTCATGCGTTTCCATGAGGGAACCACTCAAGTCAAAACCCGTCTCTACGAGTCGCACAAGCGAGAGTATGAAAACTTTCGACACATGTCTGGCGAGAGCATAGAGAGTTTATTCGCTCGCTTTCAGGTGATTGTCAACAGGATGAGGGCTAACAAGGAGCTGTTGCCTTTCGATGATCATGAGAGGGATTTGAAGCTTTTACATACTCTCGATCGATCAGTGTGGGACTCAAAGGTTCAGGCGATCATCGAATCGCCTAACTATAAGACCCTCACGTGCGATGAGCTTTTCAGTAAGCTCAAGTCCAGTGAGATTGATGCCATGGCGAGGGCTTCTTATGAAAATCCTTCTAGCCCATCGATGACTTTGCTTTCTGGCTCTTCTGGTAACCCCTCTGGAGGATTTGCACTTTCTTCTCTTCTTTCTGTCACAGAGGAGCAGCTGGAGTTCATGGGGGATGACGAGTTGGCTTTACTCGCCAACCGGTTCTCGCGGTTCCACAATAACCGCATGAACCATCACCGCGGAGGAGGACGCTCTAGATGTTTCGAGTGCGGCGACCCCGATCACTTCATCGCCAACTGTCCCAAGAAGAACAAGCAAGCATTTGGGAAGGGCGATCATGGGCACAAGTATGACTTCGGCAAGCGCAAGGAGAACTACGTCCCCGCGAAGCACAAGCGGAAGGGCGTCTTCAACAAGGAGTACATCAAGAAGAAGTACTTGGAGAAGGCCCAGGCTGAGCAGCGTGCTTTCTTCGCCACGCTCAGCGACGTCGACTGAAGGACTGAGAAAGCACTAGCAAGGCGACCAGAGGGGGGGGTGAATGGGAGCTCAAAAATTTCTCTCGAAACTTTGGCCAAATGTCCCAAAATCAACCACCGAAAGCTACGACCGAAACCGTGATGCCCACGACCCTTGGAAGAGGGTGGATGATCCCTAGGATCACAGCGAGGCACCACAAAGCGATAGCAAACCAAACGCCAAAGGAACCGAGACAAGTTCGACCCTCAAAGACCAAGTCTCGAATGTAGATAGACGGCTACATTGAGAAATCTCCAAATACCGATGCTAACAAGTAGCAAAGATACCTAGAGAGGTTTCTTGGTCAACTACGAGGTCAAACGAGAAGTCCGGAAACCAAGCGAAGAAGCCGGGAGAGCAAACGCACTAAACCGGAACAAACAGCCGAATCCCGGACTGTTCGCCGGTACAGTCTCGGACTGTCCGGGCTAACTGCGGACTGTCCGCCGGCCAAATGGACAAAACAACAAGTCTGCTGAACGTCCCTGGTCGACTCCCGGACTGTCCGCGGTTTTCAACTGCGGACTGTCCGCCGGTCAAAAATCACTGAGGCAGCCGAGGAACGCAGCCACTGATCTGGCTCACCCCCGATGCCCGGACTGTCCGCGGTACCAGGCGCGGACTGTCCGCGACCTTGCAGAGAAGGCGATCTTGGTTGCCCTTCTCCCAAAACTTCTCCAAACCGAATCAACTCACAATCCCACGTCCCCAAACTTGGAGAGAATGATCACGGAGTAGTTAGGAGACTATCCCCAAGAAATCATCCGCTCAAATCGATTCAATCACCGAGAAATCAAAAAGGGAGGAGGATGAGCCAAAAAGCGCCGCGAAAACAAAATCAACCCGATCTACTTGTTCGTAAGGAGTTAGATAAATTCCTTCGGTGGAAATGATCTCCTTTCAAATACGAACACGTTGATTCAAACGGATTTCGCAAAGACGCACGAGGGAGGGAGATCGAGTGACGGGAAAATCGCGGAGAAACAAAGAACGCGAAGAACACGAGCAAAACGCGAATCAACACATCGATCTGCAACCGTGTGGCTAGCACACGCTACAACAGTGAGGTTACGGCCTCACTTCCTCAAAATCTCCAGTACACAGAGGTATGGTTCTCAGCGGATCTCAGCTAGCTACAGCAGGGGATTGGGAGAGCAGGAAACCCTAGAAGCAAAGAGCAAATGAACTGAGATAGATGGGGAGGTGGGTGTCTCCCCCTACTTATCCTAATTCTAACTATTCCTAATTCCCACTCTACCCCTAACTACTTACAGAGCGAACCAGCTAAACCCTAAGGTTATTCTGGACCAACTCGATGGTAGGTGGATCCGACGGCCACGCCCGCACAACTCGTAGCGTTGCCTCGACGCAACCTCCCGATTGCCACCACGTGCCGCCACCGCTCTGCACCCCCGGTTTTGTGGCCCAAACCGGGAAACCAGCCTTTCCAGCCAACCCCCGGTTTTGAGGCCCAAACCGGGAAACCAGCCCACCAGCATCTGAGTTTTGAGGCCCAAACTCAGCAAACCCGCAGCGCCCAGGTTTTGAGGCCAAACCTGGAAACCGTCCTCAGCCCGAGTTTTGAGGCCAAACTCGGAAACCATCCACACCCAGGTTTTGAGGTCCAAACCTGGAAACCGTCGACCCGATGGTTTTTCTCTGGCTCTACCACCAAACCGACGCCGTAGAGGGGATGCACCTCCCGTGCACCCCGTCCACCGACACGTGTCCCCAAGTCCACGACTCAGGCAACACATGACCGCAAGTCTTCGCTCGTCGTTGTCCCAGGCTGCCAGCCACCACAGCTGATCCTCGGGCCACCGGTCCCTCAGTCCAAGCCTCACGTCCGCCCTTCGCCACTCTCGGTCCATCGGCACGGCACGTCTCTACTTGACCTTCACCTTGCCTCTGATCACTGTATCCGTGCTCGACACCTGCACAACACAAGCCAAAGAACATGCGCATCACCCCAGTTGACAATCACTCATCACTCAGAGACTCGGCATACACCCATGTATCCGCAATCTCCCCCTTGATGAGTGCATTGTCAACTACCAACACAAATCATAATAGAAAAAGAAGAAGGAAGAAGGAGAAGAAGAGAGAACTCAACCAAATGACCCAAAAGCATAGCAAAGCCGAAGAAGGTCAAGTGGAAAGAGCAGAACAACTTGGTTCCCAAAGACATGGGCAACGGCTCGACGCAACCAAGCAAAGCAAAGCTAGCCCTCAAGAAGAGGTAGAACAGGCTCAACACCGCTAGCAAATACCAATCGAAAAATCGAAGCAAAAAATGCTAGTCCCTCAAGATAGAGGCACAGAGGCTCAACACAACTAGCAAAGAAAGCTCGATACAAAAGCCTTACGGCCAATCAGGAAGCAGCAAAACTCCCCCTCGAATAGTGCAAATAACCAGGATGGCTCCCCCTTGGATCAAACGGAGCGTAATGATTTGCAATTTCTCCCCCTTAGTTGAAAATGCACTTATCAAGAAACAATTCTCCCCTCAGAAAATGCACCATCAAAAAGTGCCAATAAGAGAGGTTCTCCCCCTTCCAAAATGCATAAGTCAAAATGCAAGTTAGGAGCTTTAGGAGTATACTCAAAAGAGTGCAAAGATGCTCTACAGAGTTCTGATCCGATGACTCAGAAAATGCACAGAATGCTAGCAAAGGCTCAAACTGATCACTAAGTCTAAAATGAGAGCAAAAGGAGCAGTTTTTAGCCAAAAAGGTATTCACCATCAAAATAGCACAAGACATGTATAGACAGGAAGTCAAACAAGTGCTAAACATGTATACAAGGTGAACTACCCCTAGCACAGTTCAAACATCATGCTGATATCAATTTAAAAATGAAGCATGTACTTCTGATTTCAAAATTTTAATCAGAGTTGCAGCGGTGAAATTTCACAAGTTCAGAAATCAGCATGTGACAGCGAGAGGTTGAATGCTTGTTATTGCCTAACTTTCCAACTGTGCGAAGCCTATGCATAAGCAATCAGAAGCTTAAAGCAACAGTTTCGGTCATACACTACACAGCTCAAGTTTAACTCAAAGTGCAATGAGAAACCGTCTCGAAACTGTGAGGTGCTAACAAGCAAACCCATCTCGATCTTTTCAATTCACTTAACTTGGTTCAGATTTTAAACAGGATATGACATACCAAGCAAGTGAATGACTCAACACTAGAGACATAGCAACCTAGCATACATAAATAGCATAAGTGACTTCTACACATTCTACACATGCTAGTTGCATATCTCAATGGTGAACATTTTCAAGTTTTAAGTTCATTAATCAAATTCACCATTCAAAAATAGCTCAGCTCACAGTATGTATCAGTGATCAGAAAGAGCATAAGCTACAGCATCTACATAAAGCATCGGAGCAAAGACTACACAGAGCATAGTTACATTCTTCAGACTATATTCATGAAGCTCAGAATGTAAAAGTGTATGCTGAAATGCAAAGATGCATGAAGAAACCAAAAGAAGTAAAACCAACTAAAAAACACAATGTCAGTGTATCATACAAGAGTCAAAATGTTTCCCCCATCTCAAAGGGGAAACACACACCAAGCTCACCTCTCAACCTATTAAAGGTTGATTGGTCCAAAGGCTTGGTGAAAATATCAGCCAACTGATGATGAGTATCGACATGGCGAAGGTCGATATCACCCTTCTCATAGTGGTCTCGCAGAAAATGAAAGCGCACATCAATGTGTTTGGTATTCGAGTGAAGCACGGGGTTCTTAGCAACGCTAATGGCACTCGTGCTGTCACAAAGCAAAGGAATGCGAGAAAAGCTCAGACCAAAATCACGCAAAGTGGCCATCATCCAGAGTAACTGGGAACAGCAGCTAGCCGCAGCAACATACTCAGCCTCTGTGGTAGACTGAGCGACACTAGACTACTTGCAAGAAGACCACGATACAAGAGAAGAACCAATAAACTGGCAAGTCCCAGAAGTGGACTTGTGATCAATCCGGCAACCAGCAAAATCGGCATCGGAATAACCACAAATGGAAAGGGTGGAGGAAGCAGAGTACCAAATCCCAAATTCTGGAGTGAAAGATAAGTACCTCATAATGCGCTTGACCGCCTGACGGTGAGAGGTGCGCGGCGAAGACTGAAATCGCGCGCAGAGACACACCGCGAACTGAATGTCCGGGCGTGTCGCCGTCAGGTACAGCAGCGACTCGATCATACTTCGGTACTCCTTCTGGTCCACTGCTTCTCCCTCCTTGTCCGCATCCAGGGCCGTCGTGGTCGACATGGGTGTTGGAAGAGGCTTGGCCTCACCCATATCGAATTTCTTCAAAATGTCCCGCGTGTACTTGCCCTGGTGCACGAACGTTCCTTCCTGGGATTGCTTGATTTGCAACCCGAGGAAAAACGTCAACTCGCCCATCATGCTCATCTCGAACTCCCTGCTCATAGTGTCTGCAAACTTGGCAACCAAAGCGTGAGAAGAACCACCGAAAATGATATCATCCACGTAAATTTGGACCAAGAGAGTATCAGTGCCTTGCTTGAGGAGAAAGAGCGTTTTATCTACACATCCCATTTTAAAACCCTTAGCAAGCAAAAAGGTTTTCAACCTATCATACCAGGCTCTAGGGGCTTGTTTCAAACCATATAAAGCTTTGTGAAGTTTAAAAACATGGTTTGGAAACTTGGGATTTTTGAAACCGGGGGGTTGTCTAACATACACCTCTTCTTCAATGTAGCCGTTTAAGAAGGCACTCTTGACATCCATTTGAAAAAGTTTGAAACCTTTGGATGCAGCAAAAGCCAAGAGTATCCTAATAGCTTCCAAATGAGCTACAGGAGCGAAAGTCTCCTCATAGTCTATCCCCTCCTTCTGACTATATCCCTGGGCTACGAGTCTGGCCTTGTTTCTCACAACATGGCCATCTTCTCCCTGTTTGTTTTTGAAAACCCATTTTGTCCCAATTGGATGACACTCAGAAGGTGGAGACACTAGAACCCAAACCTGATTTCTCTCAAAGTTCTCAAGCTCCTCATGCATGGCATTGACCCGATCCGGATCCGTCAAAGCGTGTCCAACATCTCGGGGTTCAAAATCAGCAACGAATGCAGAATGAGCAAAGTGAGAGATTTGCCTTGACCGGGTGACACATTCGTCGATGCTGTCGATCATCTGCTGAGGGGGGTGTTGGCACTGGATGTGTCGTGGCGCCTCCCGTGCAGATGTGATCTCCCCCTCAACAACAGCTGGTGCCTCCCCGGGTACAAAAGGTACCGCTCGGGGTGGCGAATCCCACGGCCCCTAGGAAGAAGACGTGTCGGGGCCGTGAGTCGTCGTAGAAGCCGCTCCTTACGGCAAAACAGGTGGAGGGGGTGCTGGATCATCCATACCTTCAGCAGCCTCGTCCTCGTCATCAAAAAGAGGCTCACCGACCTCATGATCACCTGCACGCTCAAAATGAGAAGAAGGACAAACCATGGTCCCGTCGAAGGTGACATCGGATGTCGCCATGACTCGGTTAGTGTCAAGGTTAAGTACACGATAAGCTCTAGTGTGAGTGCCATAACCCAAAAACACACCGTCAGAAGAACGAGACTCAAATTTGTCCAAATTGCCCTTTTCGAGTATAAAACAATGGCAACCAAAAACTCTAAAATAACTCACCTTGGGGAGTTTTCCAAAACGCAACTCATAAGAGGTCTTTTTCAAGAAAGCTCGAAGAAAAATGCGATTGGAAATATAGCATGCAGTGCTCATGGCTTCGGCCCAATATCGCCTAGGAGTCATGTGCTCATCGAGCATCGTGCTGGCCATCTCTACAAGGGTCTGATTCTTTCTCTCTACAACACCATTCTGTGGCGGTGTGTAGGGGGAAGAAAACTGATGCTCCAATCCCAAAGAGTTACAAAACTTCTCAAAATCCGAATTCTTGAATTCGGAACCATTATCACTCCTAATAGCTCGCATCGAGTTCAAAGGGAACTCATTCTGAAGATGCAAAATCAGATTGCGAGCAAAGGAGAAAGTCTCGGTCTTCTCAGCTAAAAAGAAGACCCACAAATATCTCGAAAAATCGTCAACAACAACAAGCACATACCACTTCCCCCCAACCGAGCTCACCCGAGCCGGACCAACAAGGTCCATATGCAAAAGCTCTCCAGGGTGCTTAGTCATGACCTGAGTCACTGGATGGTGGGGAGCGGCAACCATCTTCCCATGTCTACAAGAATGGCAAACAAGATCCTTCTCCATGGATAACTTGGGCAATCCTCGGATTAGGCCAAGTGAACTAAGTCTTGCAAGCAAGTCGAAGCTCAGGTGACCAAGTCTCCTATGCCACTTCCAAAGATCAGAGGAGGAAGGTCCAGCCAAAAGACAGCGGGAAATACCAAACGACTCCGAGAAATCCGCACGAAAGACTTTACCAAAGGGCGAAATCACACAAACAAGATTGCCCTGAGGGTCTAAAATACGACTGAGATTCGGCTTAAAATGAATCTCATAGTCGTCATCAAAGAGTTGCGAAACAGAAAGAAGGTTAAAATGCAAGTTAGAAACAAGAGCAACATCGCGCAACACAAAGTGCTCATTAACTCGCATCGACCCACGAGACAAAACCTTACCTTTGCTATTGTCGCCGAAGGTGATAAACTCCTTTCCGGCGACTGGACTAAGACTGGAGAACCACTTGGCGTTTCCGGTCATGTGCCTCGAGCAACCGGAATCCACCAACCAAACGTTCTCCAATCGTTTTACCTACATCAATAAAAAGACATAGGGTGAGCATACGGGCCAACACTGGGGTTAGTGAAGTGGGAAGAATACCAGTGTTGGGCTGGCTGCTCAAAAGAACGGTCAGTGTAAAAACCATTCCTAGCACACCTACGAAGGAAGCGATCACCACGTTTAGACAGACGTGGTCCGCTGGGGAAGGAGCGCTCACCGCGATACTCAAAACGCGGTGGGGGAAAATGCTCAACTACAACGCCACTGCCACGGGGTCCATAGCCCACAAATGCAGGCTCCCGCCGGGAACGCTCTCTACGAGGCCTAGGCCTAGGAACTTGAGGCACTACACCTCTAGGCCTAGCATCTCTCCTCGGAGCTCTCCTCTGCCTAGGCCTGGGAGCTTGAGGTTCTGGACCTCTGGGCCTAGCAGCTCTCCTCTGAACATTCGGCACATGAACATCATGGAAAGGATGGTACATGTCCGGGTTGTTCATCGCCCTAGCACGGCGCGCCTCTCTCTTGCGCTGAAAGCAGAACTCACTCAAGTGTCCATCTCGCCCACAATGCTCACAATGGTACCTCACCGCTCTCAAAGGGGGTTGTTGGTACTCACGGTTGTGGGTATGGATCACTTTGCCCTTCTGTGGCAAGCACTCCTCCTGGATAGGTGGCATCGTATCAAGTTTGTTCTTGAGGTGGTTGGGTTTGGGATGCCACACTTGGTTCTTGGGTGGAGCTCTCGGAGGTTCCTCAAACACTCCATCCTTGGTGTTAGGCTTGAGAGGTTCTTTGGGTGGAAGCTTGGTAAGTTTGGGAGTAGTGGTGGAGTTGGGCTTCTCACAAGGGTTCAGGCCACTTGACTCTCCAATCTTCCCAAAAGTAGAAAGATCAACACCCTGAGGAAAACCTACACCAGGACCTCCAGCAGCTCGCTTGAATTGGGAGATCATCATCTCGAGCTGTGGCTCACCACAAGACACCCATGACAAGATGGTCCGAAGATATGTGTTTTCTTCCTCGGTTTGCATCTTGTCATGCTTCACATTAGCAATCTCCATCTCCAAACCCTCACACAAAGCGCACCTAGTCACACAAGTGCTACCCGAGCTGGCCTCCTCAAGAGACACAATCTTGGCATTCTTCTCTGCCAACTCGGATTGCAAGACAGGACAAGTCTTGCACGCACCCAACTGCGAGGCTCTAGCCTTCAGCTCATCCACCTCTCCTACCAACGCAACATACTTGCTTCTCAAAGTGAGAAGGTCAGTCATGTGCATGGTGCACATCTCGCACTCCTCCTCATCGGTAACAACCATGGTGGACTTGACAGAATCAAGTTCCTTCACCGTATCCTCCCACTTCTGCCTAAACTCCTTGCGCTCTCTAGCGGCACGCCTAAGCAACTTATCTTGACTAAGGAGCGCGACAGTAAGTTTCTCGACCTCAGCAGAAAGCTCATCGTGGGTCAGAGATACCTGGGAGGTGTCGTCGTCGTCGTCGTCGTTCCGAGGGGAGTTCACCAGCTCGCCGTCGACCTCCTTGTCGAGGGCCATGGTGCAGAAGCCGTCGTTGTCGGCGAAGAAGCAGAGACCGTTCAGCTTGTCCTCGATCCTCTTCTTCTTCTCGGACTCGTCGTCGCTTGAGCATGCGGAGTCGTCATCCGAGCCGTCGACGTCGCTGAGCGTGGCGAAGAATGCACGCTGCTCAGCATGGGCCTTCTCCAAGTACTTCTTCTTGATGTACTCCTTTTCGAAACTGCCCCTCTACTTGTGCCTTGCGGGGACGTACTTCTCCTTGCGCTTGCCGGAGTCGTACTTGTGCCCATGATCGCCCTTCCCAGATGTGTTCTTCTTCTTGGGGCAGTTGGCGATGAAGTGGTCGGGGTCGCCGCACTCATAGCATCCTGAGCGTCCTCCTCCGCGGCGACGGTTCATGCGGTTGTTGTGGAACCGCGAGAACCGGTTGGCGAGCAAAGCTAGCTCGTCATCCCCCAAAGACTCAAGCTGGTCCTCTGTGACAGAAAAGAGTGAAGAGAGTGCAAATCCTCCAGAGGGGTTAGCAGAAGAGCCAGAAAGCAAAGCCATCGACGGGCCAGAAGGATTCTCATAAGAAGCCCTCGCCATGGCATCGATCTCACTGGATTTGAGCTTACTAAAGAGCTCGTCGCACGTGAGGGTCTCATAGTTAGGTGATTCGATGATCGCCTGAACCTTGGAATCCCACACCGACCGATCGAGAGTATGCAAAAGCTTGAGAGCCCTCTCATGATCGTCGAAAGGCAACAGCTCCTTGTTAGCCCTCATCCTGTTGACAATCACCTGAAAGCGAGCGAATAAACTTTCTATGCTCTCGCCAGGCATATGTCGAAAGTTCTCATACTCTCGCTTGAACGACTCGTAGAGACAGGTTTTGACTTGAGAGGTTCCATCATGGAAATGCATGAGGGTAGCCCAAATCTCCCGAGCCGTAGCGAGGTGAGAAACGCGATCAAACTCGCTCATGCTCAAGCATGAGAAAAGAGCATTACGGGCTCGGCTATTGGCATCATGCTCATCGATCTGAAGCTGAGAGACACGAGCAGCCAAGACCACGTAATCGGTAGAGTTGCAAATATCCCAAATGGAAGCACCCAAACTCTGCAGATAGGCCGACATGTGTATCTTCCAATACGCATAGTTCGTCCCATCGAAAAACAGCGGTTTGCCCACGCCGCGATCCATGTCGCCTTCTGTGGATCTAGAACCGGCTAAGGTGGAAGATCCTTAACCCGCTCTGATACCAATTGAAGGACCGAGAAAGCACTAGCAAGGCGACCAGAGGGGGGGTGAATAGGAGCTCAAAAATTTCTCTCGAAACTTTGGCCAAATGTCCCAAAATCAACCCCCGAAAGCTATGACCGAAACCGTGATGCCCACGACCCTTGGAAGAGGGTGGATGATCCCTAGGATCACAGCGAGGCACCACAAAGCGATAGCAAGCCAAACGCCAAAGGAACCGAGACAAGTTCGACCCTCAAAGACCAAGTCTCGAACGTAGATAGACGGCTACGTTGAGAAATCTCCAAATACCGATGCTAACAAGTAGCAAAGATACCTAGAGAGGTTTCTTGGTCAACTACGAGGTCAAACGAGAAATCCGGAATCCAAGCGAAGAAGCCGGGAGAGCAAACGCACTAAACCGGAACAAACAGCCGAATCCCGGACTGTCCGCCGGTACAGTCTCGGACTGTCCGGGCTAACTGCGGACTGTCCGCCACAGAAGCTCGGACTGTCCGCCGGCCAAATGGACAAAACCGCAAGTCTGCTGAACGTCCCTGGTCGACTCCCGGACTGTCCGCGGTTTTCAACTGCGGACTGTCCGCCGGTCAAAAATCGCTGAGGCAGCCAAGGAACGCAGCCACTGATCTGGCTCACCCCCGATGCCCGGACTGTCCGCGGTACCAGGCGCGGACTGTCCGCGACCTTGCAGAGAAGGCGATCTTGGTTGCCCTTCTCCCAAAACTTCTCCAAATCGAATCAACTCCCAATCCCACGTCCCCAAACTTGGAGAGAATGATCACGGAGTAGTTAGGAGACTATCCCTAAGAAATCATCCGCTCTAATCGATTCAATCACCGGGAAATCAAAAAGGGAGAAGGATGAACCAAAAAGCGCCGCGAAAACGAAATCAACCCGATCTACTTGTTCGTAAGGAGTTAGATAAATTCCTTCGGTGGAAATGATCTCCTTTCAAATACGAACAAGTTGATTCAAATGGATTTTGCAAAGACGCACGAGGGAGGGAGATCGAGTGATGGGAAAATCACGGAGAAACGAAGAACACGAACAAAACGCGAATCAACACATCAATCTGCAACCGTGTGGCTAGCACACGCTACAACAGTGAGGTTACGGCCTCACTTCCTCAAAATCTCCAGTACACAGAGGTATGGTTCTCTGCGGATCTCAGCTAGCTACAGCAGGGGATTGGGAGAGCAGGAAACCCTAGAAGCAAAGAGCAAATGAACTGAGATAGATGGGGAGGTGGGTGTCTCCCCCTACTTGTCCTAATTCTAACTATTCCTAACTCCCACTCTACCCCTAACTACTTACAGAGCGAACCAGCTAAACCCTAAGGTTATTCTGGACCAACTCGATGGTAGGTGGATCCGACGGCCACGCCCGCACAACTCGTAGCGTTGCCTCGATGCAACCTCCCGATTGCCGCCACGTGCCGCCACCGCTCTGCACCCCCGGTTTTGTGGCCCAAACCGAGAAACCAACCTTTCCAGCCAACCCCCGGTTTTGAGGCCCAAACCGGGAAACTAGCCCACCAGCATCTGAGTTTTGAGGCCCAAACTCAGCAAACCCGCCGCGCCCAGGTTTTGAGGCCAAACATGGAAACCGTCCTCAGCCCGAGTTTTGAAGCCAAACTCGAAAACCATCCACGCCTAGGTTTTGAGCTCCAAACCTGGAAACCGTCCACCCGATGGTTTTTCTCTGGCTCTGCCACCAAATCGACGCCGTAGAGGGGATGCACCTCCCGTGCACCCCGTCCACCGAAACGTGTCCCCAAGTCCACGACTCAGGCAACACATGACCGCAAGTCTTCGCTCGTCGCTGTCCCAGGCTGCCAGCCACCACAGCTGATCCTTAGGCCACCGGTCCCTCAGTCAGAGCCTCACGTCCGCCCTTCGCCACTCTCGGTCCATCGGCACGGCACGTCTCTACTTGACCTTCACCTTGCCTCTGATCACTGTATCCGTGCTCGACACATGCACAACACAAGCCAAAGATCATGCGCATCACCCCAGTTGACAATCACTCATCACTCAGAGACTCGGCATACACCCATGTATCCGCATCGACGACTCGGATGACGACTCCGCTTCTTCAAGCGACGACGAGTCCGAGAAGAAGAAGAAGATCGAGGACAAGCTGAACGACCTCTCCTTCTTCGCCGACAACGAGGGTTTTTGCACCATGGCCCTCAGCAAGGAGGTCAACAGCCAGCTAGAGGAGATCCCTCAGAAGGACGACGACGACGACGACACCTCCCAGGTATCTCAGACCCCTGACGAGCTTTCTGCTGAGGTCGAGAAACTTACTGCTGCCCTTCTTAGTCAAGACAAGCTGCTTAGGCGTGCTGCTAGAGAGCGGAAGGAGTTTAGGCAGAAGTGGGAGGATACGGTGAAGGAACTTGAGTCTGTCAAGTCCACCGTTGTCATGACAGAGGAGGATGAGTGTGAGATGTGCTCCAAGCACATGACTGACCTTCTCACTTTGAGGGGGAAGTATGTTGCTTTGGTTGGAGAGGTGGATGAGCTTAAAGCTAGATCCTCAGTGCTTGGTGCATGCAAGTCCTATGCAGGCTTGCAATCCGAGTTGGCAGAGAAGAATGCCAAGATTGTGTCTCCTGAGAAGGCTAGCTCGGGTAGCACTTGTGTGTCTAGGTGCGCTTTGTGTGAGGGTTTGGAGATGGAGATCGTGAATGTGAAGCATGACAAGATGCAAACTTGTAGGAAAACACATACCTTCGGACCATCTTCTCATGGGTGTCTTGTGGTGAGCCGCAGCTTGGGATGATGATTGCCCAATTCAAACGTGCTGCTGAGGGTCCTGGTGTAGGCTTTGCTCCGGGTGCTGAGTGTGCGTCATCTTTTGGGAAGATTGGAGAGTCGAGTGGTCTTAACCCGAGTGAGAAGCCCAACTCCACCACTACTCCCAAACTGACCAAGATTCCACCCAAAGAGCCTCTCAAGCCTAACACTAAGGATGGGGTGTTTGTTGAACCTCCGAGAGCTCCACCCAAGAAACAGACATGGGCTCCAAAACCAAACCACCTCAAGAACAAGCTAGAGACCATGCCACCTATCCAAGAGGAGCTCATGCCATAGAAAGGCAAAGTGATCCACACCCACTACCGTGAGTACCAACAACCCCCTATGAGAGCGGTGAGGTACCATTGTGAGCACTGTGGGAGAGATGGACACTTGAGGGAGTTTTGCTTTCAGCGCAAGAGAGAGGAGCGCCGTGCAAAGGAGATGAACAACATGGACATGTATCATCCTTTCCATGATGTACATGTGCCAAACGTTCAGAGGCGTGCTGCTAGGCCTAGAGGTCCAATGCCTCAAGGTCCTAGGCCTAGGCCACGAGGAGGACGTGCCCGGAGGGAGCCTGCAGTTGTGGGCTATGGACCCCGTGGCGGTGGCTTTGTAGTTGAGCGTTACCCCCACTGCGTTTTGAATATCGCCATGGACGCTCTTCCCTTAGTGGACCATGTTTTCCTATACGTGGTGATCGCTTTCCCCGTAGGCGTGCTAGGAATGGTTTTGCTACTAACCGTTCTTTTGAGCAACCGGCCCAACACTGGTATAATTCCCATTTTACTCACCCCAGTGTTGGACCGTATGCTCACCCTATGTCTTTTTATTGATGTAGGTAAAACGATTGGAGAACGTTTGGTTGGTGGATTCCGAG
The DNA here is from genome assembly GCA_009763385.1 of Coix lacryma-jobi var. lacryma-jobi. Taxonomy (NCBI): domain Eukaryota; kingdom Viridiplantae; phylum Streptophyta; class Magnoliopsida; order Poales; family Poaceae; genus Coix; species Coix lacryma-jobi. The sequence goes on from CM019829.1 coordinate 116,372,934, forward strand.
TGCTCAAGGCATATGACCGGAAAAGCCAAATGGTTCTCCAGTCTTAGTCCAGTTGCCGGAAAGGAGTTTATCACCTTCGGTGACAATAGCAAAGGTAAAGTGTTGTCTCGTGGGTCGGTGCGGGTTAATGAGCATTTTGTGTTGCGTGATGTTGCTCTTGTTTCTAACTTGCATTTTAACCTTCTTTCTGTTTCGCAACTTTTCGATGATGACTATGAGATTCGTTTTAAGCCGAATCTCAGTCGTATTTTAGACCCTCACGGCAATCTTGTATGTCTGATTTCGCCCTTTGGAAAAGTCTTTCGTGCAAATTTCTCGGAGTCGGTTGGGATTTCTCGTTGTCTTTTGGCTGGACCTTCATCCTCTGATCTTTGGAAGTGGCATAGGAGACTCGGTCACCTGAGCTTCGACTTGCTTGCAAGGCTTAGTTCACTTGGCCTAATCCGAGGATTTCCCAAGTTGTCCATGGAGAAGGATCTTGTTTGCCATTCTTGTAGACATGGGAAGATGGTTGCCGCTCCCCACCATCCAGTGACTCAGGTCATGACTAAGCGCCCTGGAGAGCTTTTACACATGGACCTTGTTGGTCCGGCTCGGGTGAGCTCGGTTGGGGGGAATTGGTACATGCTTGTTGTTGTTGATGATTTTTTGAGATATTCGTGGGTCTTCTTTTTGACTGAGAAGACTGAGACTTTCTCTTTTGCTCGCAATCTGATTTTGCGTCTTCAGAATGAGTTCCCTATGAACTCAATGCGAGCTATTCGGAGTGATAATGGTTCTGAGTTTAAGAATTCGGATTTTGAGAAGTTTTGTAACTCTTTGGATTTTGAGCATCAGTTTTCTTCCCCCTACACACCGCCACAAAATGGTGTTGTAGAGAGGAAGAATCGGACCCTTGTTGAGATGGCCAGGACGATGGTCGATGAGAATAGGACTCCTAGGTGATATTGGGCCGAAGCTATGAACACTGCAAGCTATATTTCCAATCGCATTTTTCTCTGAGCTTTCTTGAAAAAGACTTCTTATGAGTTGCATTTTGGAAGACAACCCAAAGTGAGTTATTTTAGAGTTTTTGGTTGCCATTGTTTTATACTCAAGAAAGGCAACCTGGACAAATTTGAGTCTCGCACTTCTGACGGTGTATTTTTGGGTTATGGCACTCATACTCGTGCATATCGTGTACTTAACCTTGACACTAACCGAGTCATGGAGACATCCGATGTCACCTTCGACGAGACCATGGTTTGTCCTTCTTCTAGATTTGAGCGTGCAGGTGATCATGAGGTTGGCGAACCTCTTTTTGATGACGAGGAAGAGGGTGCTGAAGGGATGGATGATCCAGCACCACCTCCACCTGCCGTGCCGCAAGCATCGGCTTCTACTACGACGACTCACGGCCCCAACCCCTCTTCGTCGACTACTTGGGGGTCGTGGGATCCGCCACCTCGAGCAGTACCATTTGTACCCGAGGAGGCACCAGCTACTGTTGAGGGGGAGGTTTCTTCAGCTCGGGAGGCGCCACGACTCATTCAGCGCCAACACCCGCCTCAATAGATGATCGGCAGCATCGACGAACGTGTCACTCGGTCAAGGTCACAACAAATCTCTCACTTTGCTCATTCTGCATTTGTTGCTGATTTTGAACCTCGAGATGTTGGACATGCTTTATCTGATCCGGATTGGGTTAATGCCATGCATGAGGAGTTAGAAAATTTTGAGAGAAATCGGGTTTGGTGCGGATACATGGGTGTATGCCGAGTCTCGAGTGATGAGTGACTGTCAACGGGTTTGATCGCAGGTTCTTTGGCTTGTGTTGTGCAGGTGTCGAGCACGGAGACAATGATCGAGGGCAAGGTGAAGGTCAAGTAGAGACGTGCCGTGCCGATGGACCGGGAGCGGTGAAGGGCGGACGTGAGGCTTGGACTGAGGGACCGGTGGCCTAAGGATCAGCTGTGGTGGCTGGCAGCCTGGGACAGCGACGAGCGAAGACTTGCGGGACATGGTGTTGCTCGGGTCGAGGACCTGGGGACACGTGTCGGTGGACGGGGTGCACGGGCGGTGCATCCCCTCTACAGCATCGGTTTGGTGGTAGAGCCAGAGAAAAACCATCGGGTGGACGGTTTCCAGGTTTGGGCCTCAAAACCTGGGTGCTGAGGGTTTCCGAGTTTGGCCACAAAACTCGGGCTGAGGACGGTTTCCAGGTTTGGGCCTCAAAACCTGGGCGCTGCGGGTTTGCTGAGTTTGGACCTCAAAACTCAGATGCTGGTGGGCTGGATTCCCGGTTTGGGCCTCAAAACCGGGGGTTGGCTGGAAAGGCTGGTTTCCCAGTTTGGGCCACAAAACCGGGGGTGCAGAGCGAGGGCGGCACGTGGCGGCAATCGGGAGGTTGCGTCGAGGCAACGCTACGAATTGTGCAGGCGTGGTCGTCGGATCCACCTACCATCGAGTTGGTCCAGAATAACCTTAGGGTTTAGCTGGTTCGCTCTGTAAGTAGTTAGGGGTAGAGTGGGAATTAGGAATAGTTAGAATTAGGATAAGTAGGGGGAGACACCCACCTCCCCATCTATCTCAGTCATTTGCTCTTTGCACTTAGGGTTTCCTGCTCTCCCAATCCCCTGCTGTAGCTAGCTGAGATCCGCAGAGAACCATACCTCTGTGTACTAGAGATTTTGAGGAAGTGAGGCCGTAACCTCACTGTTGTAGCGTGTGGTAGCCACACGGTTGCAGATCGATGTGTTGATTCGCGTTTTGTTCGTGTTCTTCGCGTTCTTCGTTTCTCCGCGATTTTCTCGTCACTCGATCTCTCTCCCTACTGCGTCTTTGCAAAATCCGTTTGAATGAACTTGTTCGTTTTTGAAAGGAGATCCCTTCCACCGAAGGAATTCATCTAACTTCTCATGAACAAGTAGATCGGGTTGATTTCGTTTTCGTGGCGCTTTTTCGTTCTTGATCTTCCCCTTTCGATTCCCCGGTGATTGAATCGATTTGAGCGGATGATTTCTTGGGGATAGTCTCCTAACTACCCCGTGATCATCTTCTCCAAGTTTGGGAACGTGGGATTTTGATTTGGAACAAATCTGGAGAGATTTGGAGAGGAGGCGACTGAAATCGCCCTCTCTGTTCGTTGGCGGACAGTCCGCGGTTTTGACTGGCGGACATTACGCGCGTCGGGATCGAGCCAAGTCAGTGGCTGCGGGTCTCGGTCGCTTTACTGTTCCTTGACCGGCGGACAGTCCGCCGAAGGAACTCGTGGACAGTCCGGGAACTGTCCAGGGAACTTCAGCGGCACTGCGGTTTTGCTCGTTTGGCCGGCGGACAGTCCGCGGCCTGAGCCCGGACATTCCGCCACTGGGCAGACAGTCCGCGACCGTACTGCTGGACAGTCCGGGACTTGGCTGTAGCCTCCGGTTTAGTGCGTTAGCTCTCCCGGCTTCCTCGCTTGGTTTTCGGACTTCTCGTTTGGCCTTGTAGTTGACCAAGGAACCTCTCTAGGTATCTTTGCTACTTGTTAGCATCGGTGTTTGGAGATTTCTCGACGTAGCCGTCTATCTACGTTCGGGACTTGGTTTTTGAGGGTCGAACTTGTCTCGGTGCTTTCGGCGTTTGGCTTGCTATCACTGTGTGGTGCCTCGCTGTGATCCTAGGGATCATCCACCCTCTTCCAAGGGTCGTGGGCATCACAGTTTCGGTCGTAGCTTTTGGGGGTTGATTTTGGGACATTTGGACAAAGTTTCGAGAGTAATTTTTGAGCTCCCATTCACCCCCCCCTCTGGTCGCCTTGCTAAGTGCTTTCTCGATCCTTCAATTGGTATCGGAGCAGGTTAAGGATCTTCCACCTTAGCCAGTTCCAGATCCACCGAAGGCGACATGGATCGCGGCGTGGGCAAACCGCCGTTCTTTGATGGGACGAACTATGCGTATTGGAAGATACGCATGTCGGCCTATCTCCAGAGCATGGGCTCTTCTGTTTGGGAGATTTGCAACAAGGCCGATTACGTTGTTCTGGCTGCTCGTGTCTCTCAGCTTCAGATCGATGAGCACGAAGCCAATAGCCGGGCACGGAACGCCTTGTTCTCCTGTTTGAGCATGTCCAAGTTTGATCGCGTTTCTCACCTCCCCACGGCTCGTGAGATTTGGGCGACCCTCATGCACTTCCATGAGGGAACCACTCAAGTCAAATCCCGTCTTTACGAGTCGCACAAGCGGGAGTATGAGAACTTTCGACACATGCCTGGCGAGAGCATAGAAAGTTTATTCGCTCGCTTTCAGGTCATTGTCAACAAGATGAGAGCGAACAAGGAGCTGTTGCCTTTCAACGATCATGAGAGGGCTTTGAAGCTTTTGCACACTCTTGATCGGTCGGTGTGGGACTCAAAGGTCCAGGCGATCGTCGAATCGTCTAACTATGAGACCCTCACTTGCGACGAGCTCTTTAGTAAGCTCAAGTCTAGTGAGATTGACGCCATGTCAAGGGCTTCTTATGAGAATCCTTCTGGCCCGACTATGGCTTTGGTTTCTAGCTCTTCTGCTAACCCCTCTGGAGGATTTGCACTTTCTTCACTCTTTTCTGTCACAGAGGACCAGTTGGAGTCTTTGGGGGATGACGAGTTGGCAATGCTCGCCAACCGGTTCTCGCGGTTCCACAACAACCGCATGAACCGTCGCCGCAGAGGAGGACGCTCAGGATGCTACGAGTGCGGCGACCCCGACCACTTCATCGCCAACTGCCCCAAGAAGAACAACACATCTGGGAAGGGCGATCATGGGCACATGTACGACTCCGGCAAGCGCAAGGAGAAGTACATCCCCGCGAGGCACAAGAGGAGGGGCGGCTTTGACAAGGAGTACATCAAGAAGAAGTACTTGGAGAAGGCCCAGGCTGAGAAGCGTGCATTCTTCGCCACGCTCAGCGACGTCGACGTCTCGGATGACGACTCCGCTTGCTCAAGCGATGACGAGTCCGAGAAGAAGAAGAGGATCGAGGACAAGCTGAACGGTCTCTGCTTCTTCGCCGACGACGAGGGTTTCTGCACCATGGCCATTGGTGATGAGGTCGAGGGCAAGCTGGAGCACACTCCTCGGAACGACGACGACGACGATGACACCTCTCAGGTATCTCTCACCCACGACGAGCTTTCTGCTAAGGTCGAGAAGCTTACTGCCGCCTTGCTTAGTCAGGACAAGTTGCTTAGGCGTGCTGCTAGAGAGCGCAAGGAGTTTAGGCAGAAGTGGGAGGATACGGTGAGAGAGCTTGAGTTTGATAGGTCCACTGTGGTCGCTTCTGAGGAGGTAGAGTGTGAGATGTGCACCAAGCACATGACTGACCTTCTCACTTTGAGAGGTAAGTATGCTGCTTTGGTTGGAGAGGTGGATGAGCTGAAGGCTAGACCCTCGCTGTTGGGTGCGTGCAAGACTTGTCCAGTCTTGCAATCCGAGTTGGCAGAGAAGAATGCCAAGATTGTGTCTCTTGAGGAGGCCAGCTCGGGTAGCACTTGTGTGACTAGGTGTGCTTTGTGTGAGGGTTTGGAGATGGAGATTGCGAATGTGAAGCATGACAAGATGCAAACCGAGGAGGAAAACACATACCTTCGGACCATCCTGTCATGGGTATCTTGTGGTGAGCCGCAGCTCGGGATGATGATCTCCCAATTTAAGCGAGCTGCTGGAGGTCCAGGTGTAGGCTTTGCTCCGGGTGTTGATGTTTCAGCTTTTGGGAAGATTGGAGAGTCGAGTGGTCTGAACCCGAGTGAGAAGCCCAACTCCACCACTACTCCCAAACTTACCAAGCTTCCACCCAAAGAGCCGCTCAATCCCAACACCAAGGACGGAGTGTTTGAAGAACCTCCGAGAGCTCCACCCAAGAACCAAGTGTGGCATCCCAAACCCAACCACCTGAAAAACAAGCTGGATACAATGCCACCTATCCAGGAGGAGCTTATGCCACAGAAGGGCAAAGTGATCCACACCCACAACCGTGTGTACCAACAACCCCCTTTGAGAGCGGTGAGGTACCATTGTGAGCACTGTGGGAGAGATGGACACTTGAGTGAGTTCTGCTTTCGGCGCAAGAGAGAGGCGCGCCGTGCTAGGGAGATGAACAATGGGGACATGTACCATCCTTTCCATGATGTACATGCGCCAAATGTTCAGAGACGTGCTGCTAGGCCTAGAGGTCCAGAACCTCAAGTTCCCAGGCCTAGGCAGAGGAGAGCTCCGAGGAGAGATGCTAGGCCTAGAGGTGCAGTGCCTCAAGTTCCTAGGCCTAGGCCTCGTAGAGAGCGTGCCCGGCGGGAGCCTGCTGTTGTAGGCTATGGACCCCGTGGCGGTGGCTTTGTAGTTGAGCGTTTTCCCCCACCGCATTTTGAGTATCGCGATGGACGCTCCTCCCTTAGCGGACCACGTCTTTCTAAACGTGGTGATCGCTTCCTCCGTAGGTGTGCTAGGAATGGTTTTTCTGCTAACCGTTCTTTTGAGCAGCCGGCCCAACATTGGTATTCCCCTTACTTCACTAACCCCAGTGTTGGCCCGTATGCTCACCCTATGTCTTTTTATTGATGTAGGTAAAACGATTGGAGAACGTTTGGTTGGTGGATTCCGGGTGTTCGAGGCACATGACCGGAAACGCCAAGTGGTTCTCCAGTCTTAGTCCGGTCGCCGGAAAGGAGTTTATCACCTTCGGCGACAATAGCAAAGGTAAGGTATTGTCTCGTGGGTCGGTGCGAGTTAATGAGCACTTTGTGTTGCGCGATGTTGCTCTTGTTTCTAACTTGCATTTTAACCTTCTTTCTGTTTCGCAACTCTTTGATGATGACTATGAGATTCGTTTTAAGCCGAATCTCAGTCGTATTTTGGACCCTCAGGGCAATCTTGTTTGTGTGATTTCGCCCTTTGGGAAAGTCTTTCGTGCAGATTTCTCGGAGTCTTTTGGCATTTCTCGTTGTCTTGTGGCTGGACCTTCCTCCTCTGATCTTTGGAAGTGGCATAGGAGACTGGAACATTTGAGCTTCGACTTGCTTGCAAGACTTAGCTCACTTGGCCTAATCCGAGGATTGCCCAAGCTGTCAATGGAGAAGGATCTTGTTTGCCATTCTTGTAGACATGGGAAGATGGTTGCCGCTCCCCACCATCCAGTGACTCAGGTCATGACTAAGCGCCCTGGAGAGCTTTTGCATATGGACCTTGTTGGTCCGGCTCGGGTGAGCTCGGTTGGGGGGAAGTGGTATGTGCTTGTTGTTGTTGATGACTTTTCGAGATATTCGTGGGTCTTCTTTTTAGCTGAGAACACCGAGACTTTCTCCTTTGCTCGCAATCTGATTTTGCGTCTTCAGAACGAGTTCCCTTTGAACTCGATGCGAGCTATTAGGAGTGATAATGGTTCCGAATTCAAGAATTCGGATTTTGAGAAATTTTGTAACTCTTTGGGCTTGGAGCATCAGTTTTCTTCTCCCTACACACCGCCACAAATGGTGTTGTAGAGAGGAAGAATCGGACCCTTGTAGAGATGGCCAGGACGATGCTCGATGAGCATAGGACTCCTAGGCGATATTGGGCCGAAGCTATGAGCACTGCATGCTATATTTCCAATCGCATTTTTCTTCGAGCTTTCTTGAAAAAGACCTCTTATGAGTTGCGTTTTGGAAAACTCCCCAAGGTGAGTTTCTTTAGAGTTTTCGGTTGCCACTGTTTTATATTGAAGAAAGGCAACTTGGACAAGTTTGAGTCTCGTTCTTCTGACGGTGTGTTTTTGGGTTATGGCACTCACACTCGAGCTTATCGTGTACTTAACCTTGACACTAACCGAGTCATGGAGACATCCGATGTCACCTTCGACGAGACCATGGTTTGTCCTTCTTCTCGTTTTGAGCGTGCAGGTGATCATGAGGTTGGTGAGCCTCTTTTTGATGACGAGGACGAGGGTGTGCGGATACATGAGTGTATGCCGGGTCTCTGAGTGATGAGTGATTGTCAACTGGGATGATGCGCATGTTCTTTGGCTTGTGTTGTGCAGGTGTCGAGCACGGATGCAGTGATCAAAGGCGAGGTGAAGGTCAAGTAGAGACGTGCCGTGCCGATGGACCGAGAGTGGCGAAGGGCGGACGTGAGGCTTGGACTAAGGGACCAGAGGCCCGAGGATCAGTTGTGGTGGCTGGCAGCCTGTGACGACTACAAGTGAAGAAGTGCGGTCATGTGTTGCCTGAGTCGTGGACTCGGGAACATGTGTCGGTGGACGGGGTGCACGGGAGGTGCATCCCCTCGACGACGTCAGTTTGGTGGTAGAGCCAAGGAAAAACCATCGGATGGACGGTTCCCAGGTTTGGGCCTCAAAACCTGGGCGTGGACGGTTTCTGAGTTTGGCCACAAAACTCGGGCTGAGGGTTTCCGAGTTTGGCCACAAAACACGGGCTGAGGACGGTTTCCAGGTTTGGGCCTCAAAACCTGGGCTCTGAGGGTTTGCTGAGTTTGGCCTCAAAACTCAGATGCTGGTGGGCTGGTTTCCCGGTTTGGGCCTCAAAACCGGGGGTTGGCTGGAAAAGGCTGATTTCCCGGTTTGGGCCACAAAACCGGGGGTGCAGAGCGAGGGCGGCACGTGGCGCCAATCTGGAGGTTGCGTCGAGGCAACGCTTCGTATTGTGCGGGCGTGGCCGTCGGATACACCTACCACCGAGTTGGTCCAGAATAACCCTAGGGTTTAGCTGGTTCGCTCTGTAATTAGAATAGTGAGGGGTAGAGTAGGAATTAGACTTAGGTTAGAATTAGGATAAGTAGAGGGAGACACCCTCCTCCCTTCCTATCTCAGTCATTTGCTCTTTCGCACTTAGGGTTTCCTGCTCTCCCATCCCCTGCTGTAGCTAGCTGAGATTCGCAGAGAGACTTGCCTCTGTGTACTATTGATTTTGAGGAAGTGAGACCGTAATCTCACTGTTGTAGCATGTGGTAGCCACACGGTTGCAATTCGTGGTGTGATTCGCATTTCGTTCGTGTTCTTCGCGGAATCCTTTTTCTCCACGATTTTCCCGTCGCTTGATCTCTTTGCTCGGTTCATCTTTTGCAAAACCGTTTGATCCAAGTTGTTCTAGATCGTGAGGCACTTCTTTCCACCGAAGGAATTCACCTCTAACCTCACGGTCTAGGAGATCGATCGATTTTCGTTTCGGGTCAAGTTTTTCTCCCTTCCCCCGAAATTCTTCGATTCATCGATTTGGAGATAGGTTCGAGCCATGATCTCTTAGGGATAGCTCACTATACTCCTTTTGACTCTTCTCACCAAGTTTGATCCCTAGAGGATTCGTTTTGGGTGAGATCGAGTCGAATCGGTGGACGAACAGCGCTGTTTCGGGGTGACCGGACGCTCGGTCGAGATGACCGGACGCACAGGCAGAGAGTCCGGTCGTTGAACGCTCAGAGTGTTGATCTCGTAACTTGACCGGATGCTCGTTTTGAACACTGATCGGACGCATAGGTCCTACTGTTCATTGAGCTTGTCGTCTTTTGACCGGACGCACTGTTGCTGACCGGACGCTCCCAGCTCGTGAGTCCGGTCAGGAACAGTAAGGTTCCAGAACCATTTTCTTGTGACCGGACGCGTCCGGTGGTGACTGACCGGACGCAGTCAGAGTCCGGTCCAAGCTGTTTCGCGCGTTTTCATTCGCAGCTCGTTCGTTCATTGTCGGATTTGGTTTCTGTCTTTTGCGTTGGCTTTCTAGAGTTGTGTAGTGTCCCGCTGTGCTTCTTGGAAGCATCCACCCTTCATCTAGGGTCGTGGACATTAGCAAGCTCTAGGGTTTGTCTTTTGGGTTGATTCTCGGGACAGTGGCTACTAGTTTCTGAAAGGAAATTTTGAAGCTCCCATTCACCCCCCTCTGGTCGCTTTCTGGTTGCTTCTCGGTCCTTCAATTGGTATCGGAGCAGGTTAAGGATCTTCCACCTTAGCTGGTTCCAGATCCACAGAAGGCGACATGGATCGCGGCGTGGGCAAACCGCCGTTCTTTGATGGGACGAACTATGCGTATTGGAAGATACGCATGTCAGCCTATCTTCAGAGCATGGGCTCCTCTGTTTGGGAGATTTGCAACAGGGATGATTACGTTGTCTTGGCTGCTCGTGTTACTCAGCTTCAGATAGATGAGCACGATGCCAATAGCCGAGCGCGTAACGCTCTTTTCTCCTGTTTGAGCATGTCTGAGTTTGATCGAGTTTCTCACCTCCCCACGGCTCGTGAGATTTGGGCTACCCTCATGCGCTTCCATGAGGGAACCTCTCAAGTCAAATCTCGTCTCTACGAGTCGCACAAGCGGGAGTACGAGAACTTTCGACATATGCCTGGCGAGAGCATAGAGAGTTTATTCGCTCGCTTTCAGGTTATTGTCAACAAGATGAGAGCGAACAAGGAGCTGTTGCCTTTTGACGATCATGAGAGGGCTTTGAAGCTTTTGCACACTCTTGATCGGTCAGTGTGGGACTCAAAGGTCCAGGCGATCAACGAATCGTCTAACTATGAGACCCTCACCTGCGACGAGCTCTTTAGTAAGCTCAAGTCTAGTGAGATTGACGCCATGTCGAGGGCTTCTTATGAGAATCCTTCTGGCCCGACTATGGCTTTGGTTTCTGGCTCTTCTAACTCCTCTGGAGGTTTTGCTCTTTCGTCTCTTTTCTCTGTCACAGAGGATCAGCTTGAGTCCTTGGGGGATGACGAGTTGGCAATGCTCGCCAACCGGTTCTCGCGGTTCCACAACAACCGCATGAACCGTCGCCGCGGAGGAGGACGCTCGGGATGCTACGAGTGCGGCGACCCCGACCACTTCATCGCCAACTGCCCCAAGAAGAAGCATTCATCTGGGAAGGGTGATCATGGGAACAAGTACGACTCCGGCAAGCGCAAGGAGAAGTACGTCCCACGAGGCACAAGCGGAGGGGCGGCTTCGACAAGGAGTACATCAAGAAGAAGTACTTGGAGACGGCCCAGGCTGAGCAGCGTGCGTTCTTCGCCACGCTCAGCGACGTCGACGGCTCGGATGACGACTCCGCTTGCTCAAGTGATGACGAGTCCAAGAAGAAGAAGAGGATCGAGGACAAGCTGAACGGTCTCTGCTTCTTCGCCGACGACGACGGCTTCTGCACCATGGCGCTTGGTGATGAGGTCGACGGAGAGCTGGAGCACACTCCTCGGAACGACGACGACGACGACACCTCCCAGGTATCCCTCACCCATGACGAGCTTTCTGCTGAGGTCGAGAAGCTTACTGCCGCGCTTCTTAGTCAAGATAAGTTGCTTAGGCGTGCCGCCAGAGAGCGCAAGGAGTTTAGGCAGAAGTGGGAGGACACGGTGAGAGAGCTTGAGTTTGCCAAGTCCACCGTGGTCGTGTCGGAGGAGGTTGAGTGTGAGATGTGCACCACGCACATGACTGACCTTCTCACTTTGAGAGGTAAGTATGCTGCGTTGGTAGGAGAGGTGGATGAGCTGAAGGCTAGACCTTCTCTGTTGGGTGCGTGCAAGACTTGTCCTGTCTTGCAATCTGAGTTGGCAGAGAAGAATGCCAAGATTGTGTCTTTTGAGGAGGCCAACTCAGGTAGCACTTGTGTGGCTAGGTGTGCCTTGTGTGAGGGCTTGGAGATGGAGATAGCCAATGTGAAGCATGACAAGATGCAAACCAAGGAAGAAAACACATACCTTCGGACCATCTTGTCATGGGTATCTTGTGGTGAGCCGCAGCTTGGGATGATGATCGCCCAATTCAAGCGAGCTGCTGGAAGTCCCGGTGTAGGTTTTGCTCAGGGTGTTGATCTTTCTGCTTTTGGGAAGATTGGAGAGTCGAGTGGTTTGAACCCGAGTGAGAAGCCCAACTCCACCACTACTCCCAAACTTACCAAGCTTCCACCCAAAGAGCCTCTCAAACCTAACACCAAGGATGGGATATTCGAGGAACCTCCGAGAGCTCCACCCAAGAACCAAGTGTGGCATCCCAAACCCAACCACCTAAAGAACAAGCTGGATACAATACCACCTATCCAGGAGAAGTTGCCACAGAAGGGCAAAGTGATCCACACCCACAGCCATGAGTACCAACAACCCCCTTTGCGTGCTGTGAGGTATCATTGTGACTTCTGTGGGAGAGATGGACACTTGAGCGAGTTCTGCTTTAGGCGCAAGAGAGAGGTGCGCCGTGCTAGGGAGATGAACAACACGAACATGTACCATCCTTTCCATGATGTACATGTGCCGAATGTTCAGAGGAGTGCTCCGAGGAGAGCAGCTAGGCCCAGAGGTCCAGAACCTCAAGTTTTCAGGCCTAGGCAGCAGAGAGCTCCGAGGAGAGATACTAGGCCTAGAGGCGCAGTGCCTCAAGTTGCTAGGCCTAGGCCTCGTAGAGAGCGTGCCCGGCGGGAGCCTGCAGTTGTAGGCTATGGACCCCGTGGCGGAGGCTTTGTAGTTGAGCGTTTTCCCCCACCGCGTTTTGAGTATCGCGATGGACGCTCCTCCCTTAGCGGACCACGTTTTCCTCTACGTGGTGATCGCTCCTCTCGTAGACGTGCTAGGAATGGTTTTTCTGCTAACCGTTCTTTTGAGCAGCCGGCCCAACACTGGTATTCCCCTTACTTCACTAACCCCAGTGTTGGACCGTATGCTCACTCTATGTCTTTTTATTGATGTAGGTAAAACGGTTGGAGAACATTTGGTTGGTGGATTCCGGTTGCTCGAGGCACATGACCGGAAACGCCAAGTGGTTCTCCAGCCTTAGCCCTGTTGCCGAAAAGGAGTTCATAACCTTCGGCGACAATAGCAAAGGTAAGGTATTGTCTCGCGGGTTGGTGCGAGTTAATGAGCATTTTGTGTTGCGCGATGTTGCTCTTGTTTCTAACTTGCATTTTAACCTTCTTTCTGTTTCACAACTCTTTGACGATGACTATGAGATTCGTTTTAAACCGAATCTCAGTCGTATTTTGGATCCTCAGGGCAATCTTGTATGTTTGATTTCGCCCTTTGGAAAAGTCTTTCGTGCGAATTTCTCGGAGTCTTTTGGCACTTCTCGTTGTCTTGTGGCTGGACCTTCCTCCTCTGATCTTTGGAAGTGGCATAGGAGACTTGGACATTTGAGCTTTGACTTGCTTGCAAGGCTTAGTTCACTTGGCCTAATCCGAGGATTGCCCAAGTTGCATATGGAGAAGGATCTTGTTTGCCACTCTTGTAGACACGGGAAGATGGTTGCCGCTCCCCACCATCCAGTGACTCAGGTCATGACCAAGCGCCCTGGAGAGCTTTTGCACATGGACCTTGTTGGTCCGGCTCGGGTGAGCTCGGTTGGGGGGAAGTGGTATGTGCTTGTGGTTGTTGATGACTTTTCGAGATATTCGTGGGTCTTCTTTTTAGCTGAGAAGACCGAGACTTTCTCCTTTGCTCGCAATCTGATTTTGCGTCTTCAGAATGAGTTCTCCTTGAACTCGATGAGAGCAATTCGGAGTGATAATGGTTCCGAATTCAAGAATTCAGATTTTGAGAAGTTTTGTAACTCTTTGGGTTTAGCGCATCAGTTTTCTTCCCCCTACACACCCCCTCAGAACGGTGTTGTAGAGAGGAAGAATCGGACCCTTGTTGAGATGGCCAGGACGATGCTCGATGAGCATAGGACTCCTAGGCGATATTGGGCCGAAGCTATGAGCACTGCATGCTACATTTCCAATCGCATTTTTCTCCGAGCTTTCTTGAAAAAGACTTCTTGTGAGTTGCGTTTTGGAAAACTGCCCAAGGTGAGTTATTTTCGAGTTTTTGGTTGCCATTGTTTTATACTCAAAAAGGGCAACTTGGACAAATTTGAGTCTCGTTCTTCTGACGGTGTATTTTTGGGTTATGGCACTCACACTCGCGCATATCGTGTACTTAACCTTGATACTAACCGAGTCATGGAGACATCAGATGTCACCTTCGACGAGACCATGGTTTGTCCCTCTTCTCGTTTTGAGCGTGCAGGTGATCATGAGGTTGGTGAGCCTCTTTTTGATGACGAGGACGAGGGTGCTGAAGGTATGGATGATCCAGCACCCCCTCCACCTGCTGTGCCACAAAGAGCGGCTTCTACGATGACTCACGGTCCCGACACCTCTTCCTCCTGGGGGCCGTGGGATCCGCCACCCCGAGCGGTACCATTTGTACCCGGGGAGGCACCAGCTGCAGTTGAGGGGGAGGCCACTTCGGCAAGAGAGGCGCCACGACACATTCAGCGCCAGCACCCCCCTCAGCAGATGATCGGCAACATCGACGAACGTGTCACTCGGTCCAGGTCACAGAACATTTCTCACTTTGCTCATTCTGCATTTGTTGCTGATTTTGAACCCCGAGATGTTGGACACGCTCTGACGGATCCCGATTGGGTCAATGCCATGCATGAGGTGTTAGAAAATTTTGAGCGAAATCGGGTTTGGGTTCTAGTTCCACCGCCTCCTGAGTGTAAGCCTATTGGGACAAAATGGGTTTTCAAAAACAAGCAAGGAGAGGATGGCCACGTTGTTAGAAACAAGGCCAGGCTTGTAGCGAAGGGTTATAATCAGAAGGAGGGGATAGACTATGAGGAGACTTTCGCTCCTGTAGCTCGTTTGGAGGCAATTAGGATACTCTTGGCCTTTGCTGCATCCAAAGGTTTCAAACTTTTTCAAATGGATGTCAAGAGTGCCTTCTTAAACGGCTACATAGAAGAAGAGGTTTATGTTGAGCAACCCCCCGGTTTTAAAAATCCCAAGTTTCCAAGCCATGTTTTTAAACTCCACAAAGCTTTATATGGTTTGAAACAAGCCCCTAGAGCCTGGTATGATAGGTTGAAAACCTTTTTGCTTGCTAAGGGTTTTAAAATGGGATGTGTAGATAAAACGCTCTTTCTCCTCAAGCAAGGCAAAGACACTCTCTTGGTCCAGATTTACGTGGATGATATCATTTTCGGTGGTTCTTCTCACGCTTTGGTTGCCAAGTTTGCAGATACTATGAGCAGGGAGTTCGAGATGAGCATGATGGGCGAGCTGACGTTTTTCCTCGGGTTGCAAATCAAGCAATCCCGGGAAGGGACGTTCGTGCACCAGGGCAAGTACACCAAGGACTTGCTGAAGCGGTTCGATATGGGTAAGGCCAAGCCTCTTCCAACACCCATGTCGACGGCGACTGCCCTGGATGCGGACAAGGATGGAGAAGCAGTGGACCAGAAGGAGTACCGAAGCATGATCGGGTCACTCCTCTACCTGACGGCGACACGCCCGGACATCCAGTTCGCGGTGTGTCTGTGTGCGCGCTTTCAGGCGTCGCCGCGCACCTCTCACCGTCAGGCGGTGAAGCTGATTTTCAGGTATCTTTGTTTCACACCTGAGTTTGGGATTTGGTATTCTGCTTCCTCCACCCTCTCCCTTTGCGGTTATTCGGATGCCGATTTTGCTGGTTGCCGTATTGAGCGCAAGTCCACTTCTGGGACTTGCCAGTTTATTGGTTCTTCTCTTGTTTCGTGGTCTTCTCGCAAGCAGTCTAGTGTCGCCTAGTCTACCACGGAGGCTGAGTATGTTGCTGCGGCTAGCTGCTGTTCCCAGTTGCTCTGGATGATGGCCACTTTGCGTGATTTTGGTCTGAGCTTTTCTCGCGTGCCTTTGCTTTGTGACAGCACGAGTG
The DNA here is from genome assembly GCA_009763385.1 of Coix lacryma-jobi var. lacryma-jobi. Classification (NCBI taxonomy): domain Eukaryota; kingdom Viridiplantae; phylum Streptophyta; class Magnoliopsida; order Poales; family Poaceae; genus Coix; species Coix lacryma-jobi. The sequence continues at coordinate 116,388,571 of CM019829.1, forward strand.
CCATTAGCGTTGCTAAGAACCCCGTGCTTCACTCGAAGACCAAACACATTGATGTGCGCTTTCATTTTCTGCGAGACCACCAGGAGAAGGGTGATATCGACCTTCGCCATGTCGATACTCATCATCAACTGGCTGATATTTTCACCAAGCCTTTAGACGAATCAACCTTTAATCGGTTGAGGGGTGAGCTTGGTGTGTGTTTCCTCTTTTAGTTGGGGGAAACATTTTGGTTCTTGTATAATAGACTGACTCTTTTTCGTTTGTCTTTCTTTTCTTTTGCACTTCAGCATACGCATTTACATTCTGAGCTTCATGTTTATAATCACTAGAATGTAACTATGCTCTATGTGGTATGCACCGATACTTATGATGATGCTCGTAGCTTATGCCCCTTCTGATCACTAGTACATGCTGTGAGCTGAGCTGTTTTTGAAATGGTGAACTTGCTTAATAACTTAAAATCTGAGAATGTTCACCATTGAGATATGCAACTAGCATGTGTAGGTTGTGTTGAGTTCACTCGTGCTTTTCATATATGCTAGGTTGCTATGTCTCTAGTTCTGAGTCATTCACTTGCTTGGTCTGTTCATATCATGTTTAAAATTTGAACCAAGTTTTAGTGAATTGAAAAGATCGAGATGGGATTGCTTGTCAACACATCACGGTATCGAGACGGTTTCTCATTGCACTTTGAGTTAAACTTGAGCCGTGAAGTGTATGACCGAAACCGTAGCTTTAAGCTTCTGATTGCTTCGGCATAGGCTTCGCTCGGTTGAAAAGTTAGGCATTGACAAGCTTTCAACCTCTCGCAATCACATGCTAATAATTGAACTTGTGTAATTTCACCGCTGCAACTCCGATCTGAATTTGAATTCACAAGTGTATGGTTCAGTCTTAAGCATGATGATTGAACCTTGCTAGGGGTAGTTCACCTTGTATACATGTTTAGCACGTGTTCAGACTCCTGCTTATACATTGCTAGTGCTATTTTGATGGTGAATACCTTTTGACTCAAAACTGCTCATTTTGCTCATATGTTCATATTTCGTATCTGGTGATCAGTTTGAGCCTTTGCTGAGCTTGTATGCTGTTGGTTGAGTCATTGGAGTTATACTGTTTAGAGCATCTTTGCATTCTCCTGAATATATGCCTGAAGCTGCTAACTTGCATTTTGATTCATATGCATGTTGGAAGGGGGAGATCCTCCCTTGTTAGCACTTTTGTTGGTGCCTTTTCTGATGGAAAGAGTCTTTTACTTGATTAGTGCATTTTAAACTAAGGGGGAGAGTTTGCAAATCATATGTCTCCTGGATGTTCAACTAAGGGGGAGTTTGAGGGAAAATTTTCAAATCTTTGTGTTATTCCCAAGTTGGACCTAAGGTGCTTTTTGTTGGCCGTAAATCATTGGTATCGAGCTTTCTGTGCTAGTTGTGTTGAGCCTCTGTGCCTCTATCTTGAGGGACTAGCATTTTGCTTCGATTTTCCAATTTGTGTTTGCTAGCGGTGTTGAGCCTGTTCTACCTCTTCTTGAGGGCTAGCTTTGTTTTGCTTGGTTGCGTCGAGCCGTTGCCCATGTCTTTGGGGACCAAGTTCTTTCGCTCTTTCCACTTGACCTTCTTCGGCTTTGCTATGCTTTTGGGTCATTTGGTTGAGTTCTCTCTTCTTCCTTCCTCCTTCTTCTCTTTCTATTATGATTTGTGTTGGTAGTTGACAATGCACTCATCAAGGGGGAGATTGCGGATACATGAGTGTATGCCGGGTCTCTGAGTGATGAGTGATTGTCAACTGGGATGATGCGCATGTTCTTTGGCTTGTGTTGTGCAGGTGTCGAGCACGGATGCAGTGATCGAAGGCGAGGTGAAGGTCAAGTAGAGACGTGCCGTGCCGATGGACCGAGAGTGGCGAAGGGCGGACGTGAGGCTTGGACTGAGGGACCAGAGGCCCGAGGATCAGCTGTGGTGGCTGGCAGCCTGTGACGACTACAAGTGAAGAAGTGCGGTCATGTGTTGCCTGAGTCGTGGACTCGGGAACACGTGTCGGTGGACGGGGTGCACGGGAGGTGCATCCCCTCGACGACGTCGGTTTGGTGGTAGAGCCAAGGAAAAACCATCGGATGGACGGTTTCCAGGTTTGGGCCTCAAACCTGGGCGTGGACGGTTTCTGAGTTTGGCCACAAAACTCGGGCTGAGGGTTTCCGAGTTTGGCCACAAAACTCGGGCTGAGGACGGTTTCCAGGTTTGGGCCTCAAAACCTGGGCTCTGAGGGTTTGCTAAGTTTGGCCTCAAAACTCAGATGCTGGTGGGCTGGTTTCCCGGTTTGGGCCTCAAAACCGGGGGTTGGCTGGAAAAGGCTGGTTTCCCGGTTTGGGCCACAAAACCGGGGGTGCAGAGCGAGGGCGGCACGTGGCGGCAATCTGGAGGTTGCGTCGAGGCAACGCTTCGTATTGTGCGGGCGTGGCCGTCGGATACACCTACCACCGAGTTGGTCCAGAATAACCCTAGGGTTTAGCTGGTTCGCTCTGTAATTAGAATAGTGAGGGGTAGAGTAGGAATTAGACTTAGGTTAGAATTAGGATAAGTAGAGGAGACACCCTCCTCCCTTCCTATCTCAGTCATTTGCTCTTTCGCACTTAGGGTTTCCTGCTCTCCCATCCCCTGCTGTAGCTAGCTGAGATCCGCAGAGAGACTTGCCTCTGTGTACTGTTGATTTTGAGGAAGTGAGACCGTAATCTCACTGTTGTAGCGTGTGGTAGCCACACGGTTGCAATTCGTGGTGTGATTCGCGTTTCGTTCGTGTTCTTCGCGGAATCCTTTTTCTCCACGATTTTCCCGTCGCTTGATCTCTTTGCTCGGTTCATCTTTTGCAAAACCGTTTGAACCAAGTTGTTCTAGATCGTGAGGCACTTCTTTCCACCGAAGGAATTCACCTCTAACCTCACAGTCTAGGAGATCGATCGATTTTCGTTTCGGGTCAAGTTTTTCTCCGTTCCCCCGAAATTCTTCGATTCATCGATTTGGAGATAGGTTCGAGCCATGATCTCTTAGGGATAGCTCACTACACTCCTTTTGACTCTTCTCACCAAGTTTGATCCCTAGAGGATTCGTTTTGGGTGAGATCGAGTCGAATCGGTGGACAAACAGCGCTGTTTCGGGGTGACCGGACGCTCGGTCGAGATGACCGGACGCACAGGCAGAGAGTCCGGTCGTTGAACGCTCAGAGTGTTGATCTCGTAACTTGACCGGACGCTCGTTTTGAACACTGATCGGACGCATAGGTCCTACTGTTCATTGAGCTTGTCGTCTTTTGACCGAACGCACTGTTGCCGACCGGACGCTCCCAGCTCGTGAGTCCGGTCAGGAACAGCAAGGTTCCAGAACCATTTTCTTATGACCGGACGCGTCCGGTGGTGACTGACCGGACGCAGTCAGAGTCCGGTCCAAGCTGTTTCGCGCGTTTTCATTCGCAGCTCGTTCGTTCGTTGTCGGATTTGGTTTCTGTCTTTTGCGTTGGCTTTCTAGAGTTGTGTAGTGTCCCGCTGTGCTTCTTGGAAGCATCCACCCTTCATCTAGGGTCGTGGACATTAGCAAGCTCTAGGGTTTGTCTTTTGGGGTGATTCTCCGGAAAGTGGCTACTAGTTTCCGAAAGGAAATTTTGAAGCTCCCATTCACCCCCCTCTGGTCGCTTTCTGGTTGCTTCTCGGTCCTTCAGGGTGCTGAAGGTATGGATGATCCAGCACCCCCTCCACCTGTTGTGCCACAAGGAGCGGCTTCTACTACGACTCACGGCCCCGACACTTCTTCTTCCTGGGGGCCGTGGGATCCGCCACCCCGAGCGGTACCTTTCGTACCCGGGGAGGCACCAGCTGCTGTTGAGGGGGAGATCACTTCTGCACGGGAAGCGCCATGACACATCCAGCGCCAACACCCCCCTCAGCAGATGATCGGCAACATTGACGAACGGGTCACTCGGTCCAGGTCTCAAATCTCTCGCTTTGCTCATTCTGCTTTTGTTGCTGATTTTGAGCCCCGAGATGTTGGACACGCTTTGACGGATCCGGATTGGGTCAATGCCATGCATGAGGAGTTAGAAAACTTTGAGAGAAATCGGGTTTGGGTTCTAGTGTCTCCACCTTCTGAGTGTCATCCCATTGGGACAAAATGGGTTTTCAAAAACAAACAGGGAGAAGATGGCCATGTTGTGAGAAACAAGGCCAGACTCGTAGCCCAGGGTTATAGTCAGAAGGCGGGGATAGACTATGAGGAGACTTTCGCTCCTGTAGCGCATTTGGAGGCTATTAGGATACTCTTGGCTTTTGCTGCATCGAAAGGTTTCAAACTTTTTCAAATGGATGTCAAGAGTGCCTTCTTAAACGGCTACATAGAAGAGGAGGTGTATGTTAGACAACCGCCCGGTTTTGAAAATTCCAAGTTTCCAAACCATGTTTTCAAACTCCACAAAGCTTTATATGGTTTGAAACAAGCCCCTAGAGCCTGGTATGATAGGTTGAAAACCTTTTTGCTTGCTAAGGGTTTTAAAATGGGATGTGTGGATAAAACGCTTTTTCTCCTCAAGCAAGGCACTGTGACTCTCTTGGTCCAGATTTACGTGGATGATATCATTTTCGGTGGTTCTTCTCACGCTTTGGTTGCCAAGTTTGCAGATACTATGAGCAGGGAGTTCGAGATGAGAATGATGGGTGAGCTGACTTTCTTTCTCGGATTGCAAATTAAGCAATCCCGAGAAGGGACGTTTGTGCACCAGGGCAAGTATACCAAGGACTTGCTGAAGAGGTTCGATATGGGTGAGGCCAAGCCTCTTTCAACACCCATGTCGACCACGACGGCCCTGGATGCGGACAAGGATGGAGAAGCTGTGGACCAGAAGGAGTACCGAAGCATGATCGGGTCGTTGCTCTACCTGACGGCGACACGCCCGGACATCCAGTTCGCGGTGTGTCTGTGCGCATGCTTTCAGGCGTCGCCGCGCACTTCTCACCGTCAGGCGGTGAAGCGCATTTTCAGGTACCTTCGTTTCACACCTGAGTTCAGGATTTGGTATTCAGCTTCCTCCACCCTCTCCCTTTGCGGTTATTCCGATGCCGATTTTGCTGGTTGCCGTGTCGAGCGCAACTCCACTTCTGGGACTTGCCAGTTTATTGGATCTTCTATTGTATCGTGGTCTTCTCGCAAGCAATCTAGTGTCGCTCAGTCTACCACAGAGGCTGAATATGTTGCTGCGGCTAGCTGCTGTTCTCAGTTGCTTTGGATGATGGCCACTTTGCGTGATTTTGGTCTGAGCTTTTCTCGTGTTCCTTTGCTTTGTGACAGCACGAGTGCTATTAGCGTTGCTAAGAACCCCGTGCTTCACTCGAAGACCAAACACATTGATGTGCGCTTTCAGTTTCTGCGTGACCACCAAGAGAAGGGTGATATCGACCTTCGTCATGTCGATACTCATCATCAATTGGCTGATATTTTCACCAAGCCTTTAGACGAATCAACCTTTAATCGGTTGAGGGGTGAGCTTGGTGTGTGTTTCCCCTTTTAGATGGGGGAAACATTTTGGATCTTGTATCATAAACTGACTATTTTCTCTTTTGTTTTGCTTTTTGTTTGCATTTCAGCATACGCTTTTACATTCTGAGCTTCATGTATATAATCTTTAAAGTGTAATTATGCTCTGTTTAGTGTGCTCTAATGCTTATGTTGATGCTTGTAGCTTATGCTCTTTCTGATCACTGATACATCTTATGAGCTGAGCTATTTTTGAATGGTGAACCTGCTTAACATACATAAAACTTGACAATGTTCACCATTGAGATATGCAACTAGCATGTGTAGGATGTGTTGAGTTCACTCATCCTTTTCATATATGCTAGGTTGTTATGTCTCTAGTTCTGAGTCATTCATTTGCTTGGTATGTTCATATTCTGCCAATAAAATCTGAACCAAGTTTTAAGTGAATTGAAAAGATCGAGATGGGATTGCTTGTCGACACATCATAGTTTCGAGACTGTTTCTCATTGCACTTTGAGTTAAACTTGAACTGTGTAGTGTATGACCGAAACTGTTGCTTTAAGCTTCTGATTGCTTCTGCATAGGCTTCGCACAGTTGAAAAGTTAGGCAATGATAAGTTTTCAACCTCTCGCAAACACATGCTGAATTTGAACTTGTGTAATTTCACCGCTGCAACTCCGATTATAAATTGAAATCACAAGTCTATGTTTCATTCTATAGCATGATGTTTGAACTTTGCTAGGGGTAGTTCACCTTGTATACATGATTAGCACTTGTCTTCCTGTCTATACATGTTTGGTGCTATTTTGATGGTGAATACCTTTTTGGCTAAAAACTGCTCACTCTGCTCGTATGATTCATATTGCATATTTGGTGATCAGTTTGAGCCTTCGCTAGCTTGTATGCTTTCCAATGAGTCATTGGAGTTATACTATTTAGAGCATCTTTGCATTTTCTTGACTATATTCCTGAAGCTGCTAACTTGCATTTTGAATCATATGCATTTTGGAAGGGGGAGAACCTCTCTTGTTGGCACTTTTTGATGGTGCATTTTCTGAGGGGGAGAAAATTGCTTTCGATTCCTTTTTCTTGATGGTGCATTTTCAGCTAAGGGGGAGAATTTGGACAAATCATGCCTCCCATGTTCAAAAGGGAGAAGAATCGGTTGTGTGCACCATGCAAGGGGGAGTTTTTGCTCGTGCTGAATTTTTGAATTTTCCAATTGGTTCGAAGCGCTTTGCTAGTTGTGTTGAGCCCCTACCTCTTCTTGAGGGACTAGCAGTTGCTTCAGTTGGTTTCAGCTGGTATCGAGTTTTTCAGTTGATGTCAAGTCTTTTGCTAGTTGTGTTGAGCCTCTGTGCCTCTGTCTTGAGGGACTAGCATTTTGCCTTCATTTTTTTTCAATTGGTATCTGCTAGCGGTGTTGAGCCTGTTCTACCTCTTCTTGAGGGCTAGCTTTGCTTTGCTTGGTTGCGTCGAGCCGTTGCCCATGTCTTTGGGAACCAAGTTGTCTTGCTCTTTCCACTTGACCTTCTTCGGCTTTTGCTATGCTTTTGGGTCATTTGGTTGAGTTCTCCCTTCTCCTTCTTCTTCCTTCTATTTCCATTATGATTTGTGTGTGTAGTTGACAATGCACTCATCAAGGGGGAGATTGCGGATACATGGGTGTATGCCGAGTCTCGAGTGATGAGTGATTGTCAACGGGTTTGATCGCAGGTTCTTTGGCTTATGTTGTGTAGGTGTCGAGCACGGAGACAGTGATCGAGGGCAAGGTGAAGGTCAAGTAGAGACGTGCCGTGCCGACGGACCGGGAGCGGTGAAGGGCGGACGTGAGGCTTGGACTGAGGGACCGGTGGCCTGAGGATCAGCTGTGGTGGCTGGCAGCCTGGGACAGCGACGAGCGAAGACTTGCGGGACATGGTGTTGCTCGGGTCGAGGACCTAGGGACACGTGTCGGTGGACGGGGTGCACGGGCGGTGCATCCCCTCCACAGCATCGGTTTGGTGGTAGAGCCAGAGAAAAACCATCGGGTGGACGATTTCCAGGTTTCGGCCTCAAAACCTAGGTGCTGAGGGTTTCTGAGTTTGGCCACAAAACTCGGGCTGAGGACGGTTTCCAGGTTTGGGCCTCAAAACCTGGGCGCTGCGGGTTTGCTGAGTTTGGGCCTCAAAACTCAGATGCTGGTGGGCTGGTTTCCCGGTTTGGGCCTCAAAACCGGGGGTTGGCTGGAAAGGCTGGTTTCCCGGTTTGGGCCACAAAACTGGGGGTGCAGAGCGAGGGCGGCACGTGGCGGCAATCGGGAGGTTGCGTCGAGGTAACGCTACGAATTGTGCGGGCGTCGCCGTCGGATCCACCTACCATCGAGTTGGTCCAGAATAACCTTAGGGTTTAGCTGGTTCGCTCTGTAAGTAGTTAGGGGTAGAGTGGGAATTAGGAATAGTTAGAATTAGGATAAGTAGGGGGAGACACCCACCTCCCCATCTATCTCAGTCATTTGCTCTTTGCACTTAGGGTTTCCTGCTCTCCCAATCCCCTGCTGTAGCTAGCTGAGATCCGCAGACAACCATACCTCTGTGTACTGGAGATTTTGAGGAAGTGAGGCCGTAACCTCACTGTTGTAGCGTGTGGTAGCCACACGGTTGCAGATCGATGTGTTGATTCGCGTTTTGTTCGTGTTCTTCGCGTTCTTCGTTTCTCCATGATTTTCCCGTCACTCGATCTCTCACCCTACTGCATCTTTGCGAAATCCGTTTGAATCAACTTGTTCGTTTTTGAAAGGAGATCCCTTCCACCGAAGGAATTCATCTAACTCCTCATGAACAAGTAGATCGGGTTGATTTCGTTTTCGTGGCGCTTTTTTGTTCTTGATCTTCCCCTTTCGATTCCCCATTGATTGAATCGATTTGAGCGGATGATTTCTTGGGGATAGTCTCCTAACTACCCCGTGATCATCTTCTCCAAGTTTGGGAACGTGGGATTTTGATTTGGAACGAATTTGGAGAGATTTGGAGAGGAGGCGACTGAAATCGCCCTCTCTGTTCGTTGGCGGACAGTCCGCGGTTTTGACCGGCGGACAGTCGGCGCGTCGGGATCGAGCCAAGTCAGTGGCTGCGGGTCTCGGTCGCTTTACTGTTCCTTGACCGGCGGACAGTCCGCCGAAGGAACTCGCGGACAGTCCGGGAACTGTCCAGGGAACTTCAGCAGCACTGCGGTTTTGCTCGTTTGGCCGGCGGACAGTCTGCCACTGGGCAGACAGTCCGCGACCGTACTGCCGGACAGTCCGGGACTTGGCTGGAGCCTCTGGTTTAGTGCGTTAGCTCTCCCGGCTTCCTCGCTTGGTTTTCAGACTTCTCGTTTGTCCTTGTAGTTGACCAAGGAACCTCTCTAGGTATATTTGGTACTTGTTAGCATCGGTATTTGGAGATTTCTCGACGTAGCCGTCTATCTACGTTCGGGACTTGGTTTTTGAGGGTCGAACTTGTCTCGGTGCTTTCGGCGTTTGGCTTGCTATCACTTTGTGGTGCCTCGCTGTGATCCTAGGGATCATCCACCCTCTTCCAAGGGTCGTGGGCATCACAATTTCGGTCGTAGCTTTTGGGGGTTGATTTTGGGACATTTGGCCAAAGTTTCGAGAGTAATTTTTGAGCTCCCATTCACCCCCCCTCTGGTCGCCTTGCTAAGTGCTTTCTCGGTCCTTCATTTGGGTTTTGGTTCCACCTCCTCCTGAGTGTCACCCTATTGGTACAAAATGGGTTTTCAAAAACAAACAAGGAGAGGATGGCCACATTGTGAGAAACAAGGCCAGACTTGTAGCCCAGGGGTATAGTCAGAAGGAGGGGATAGACTATGAGGAGACTTTTGCTCATGTAGCTCGTTTGGAGGCAATTAGGATACTCTTGGCTTTTGCTGCATCCAAAGGGTTTAAAATTTTTTCAAATGGATGTCAAGAGTGCCTTCCAAAACGGCTACATAGAAGAAGAGGTGTATGTGAAACAACCCCGCGGTTTTGAAAATCCCAAGTTTCCAAACCATGTTTTTAAACTTCTCAAAGGTTTATATGGTTTGAAACAAGCCCCTAGAGCCTGGTATGACTGGTTGAAAACCTTTTTGCTTGCTAAGGGTTTTAAAATGGGATGTGTGGATAAAATGCTTTTTCTCCTCAAGCAAGGCAATGAAGCTCTCTTGGTCCAGATTTACGTGGATGATGTCATCTTCGGTGATTCTTCTCACGCTTTGGTTGCCAAGTTTTCAGATCTTATGAGCAGGGAGTTTGAGATGAGCATGATGGGTGAGTTGACATTCTTTCTTGGGTTGCAAATTAAGCAATCCCAAGAAGGGACGTTTGTGCACCAGGGCAAGTATACCAAGGACATCCTGAAGAAGTTCGATATGGGTGAGGCCAAGCCTCTTCCAACACCCATGTCAACTACGACGGCCCTGGATGCGGACAAGGATGGGGAAGCTATGGACCAAAAGGAGTACCGGAGTATGATCGGGTCGCTGCTGTACCTGACGACGACACGCCCGGACATCCAGTTCGCGGTGTGTCTTTGCACACGATTTCAGTCGTCGACGCGCACCTCTCACCGTCAGGCAGTCAAGCGCATTATGAGGTACTTATGTTTCACTCCAGAGTATGGGATTTGGTATTCTGCTTCTTCCACCCTCTCCTTTTGCGGTTATTCTGATGCCGATTTTGCTGGTTGCCGACTTGATCGCAAGTCCACTTCTGGGACTTGTCAGTTTATTGGTTCTTCTCTTGTATCTTGGTCTTCTCGCAAGCAGTCTAGTGTCGCCCAGTCTACTACAGAGGCTGAGTATGTTGTTGCGGCTAACTGCTGTTCTCAATTGCTTTGGATGATGGCCACTTTTGCGTGATTTTGGTCTGAGCTTTTCTCGAGTCCCTTTGCTTTGTGACAGCACGAGTGCAATTAGCGTAGCTAAGAACCCCGTGCTACATTCTAAGACCAAACACATTGATGTGCGCTTTCATTTCTTGCGAGACCACTATGAGAAGGGTGATATCGACCTCCGCCATGTCGATACTCATCATCAGTTGGCAGATATTTTTACCAAGCCTTTGGACCAATCAACTTTTGCTAGGTTGAGAGGTGAGCTTGGTGTGTGTTTCCCCTTTTAGATGGGGGAAACATTTCGATTATTGTATCATAGACTGACTCTTTTTCTTTCATTTTGTTTACGTTTTTGATAAGTTAGTCTTTGCATTTCTTCATGCATTTTTGCATTTCGAGCTTCATGTATATAATCTTTAGAATGTGATTATGCTCTATCTAGTATGCTCCGATGCTATATGATGATGCTTGTAGCTTATGCTCTTTCTGATCACTGATACATGTTGTGAGCTGAGCTATTTTATGAATGGTGAACTTGCTTAATGAACATAAAATTTGAAATTGTTCACCATTGAGATTGGCAACTAGCATGTGTAGAATGTGTCGAAATCACTTGTGCTTTTCATATATCCTAGGTTGCTATGTCTCTAGTTTTGAGTCATTCACTTGCTTGGTATGATCATAGTCTGTCATAAATTTTGAACCAAGTTTTTAAGTGAATTGAAAAGATCGAGATGGGATTGCTTGTCCACACATCACGGTTTTGAGACTGTTTCTCATTGCACTTGGAGTTAAACTTGAGCCGTGTAGTGTAAGACCGAAACCGTTGCTTTAAGCTTCTGATTGCTTCTGCATAGGCTTAGCTCGGTTGAAAAGTTAGGCAATGACAAGCCTTCAACCTCTCGCAGTCACATGCTGAATTTTTAAACTTGTGTAATTTCACCGCTGCAACTCCGATTAAAATCTGAAATCACAAGTATATGTGTCATTCTGCAGCATGATGATTGAACTGTGCTAGGGGTAGTTCACCTTGTATACATGTTTAGCACTTGTTTGACTTCCCGTCTATACATGCTTAGTGCTATTTTGATGGTGAATACCTTTTGGCTAAAACTGCTCACTTTGCTCATATGTTCATATTTCGTATGTTGTGATCAGTTTGAGCCTTTGCTAGCATGTATGCTTTTATTGAGTCATCGGTTCCGTACTTTGTAGAGCATCTTTTCATTCTATTGACTATATTTCTGAAGCTGCTCACTTGCTTTTTTGACTTATATGCATTTGGAAGGGAGAAGTTTGCCTGATAGTGCATTATCAGCTATGGGGGAGAAATTTGTCAAATCATAAGGAGGAGAAATCATAAAATCATATCCTAGTTGTGTGCACTATTGGAGTGGGAGTTTGCTCGCTTTGTTTGATGAATCTTCAATTGGTTTGGAGCATTTTTCCAATTGGTTCGGAGCATTTTTGGTAGCTAGTTGTGTTGAGCTTTTGCCTTTTCCTTGAGGGACTAGTGACTTTGCCTATATGCTCTTCACTTGGTATCGAGCTCTTTTGCTTTTCAGTTGGCATTCCTTCAGTTGGTATTGAGCTTTCTTGCTAGCACCATTTTACTTGGTTATTTGTATCGAGATCTTTTGCTTTTCAGTTGGCGTTCCTTCAGTTGGTATCGAGGTTTCTTCCTAGCACCATTTTACTTGGTTATCAACTGATATTTCAATTGGTGACGAGTTTTACTTCAATTGGTGTCGAGCTTTCCTGCTAGTGGTGTTGAGCCTGTTCTACCTCTTCTTGAGGGCTAGCTTTGCTTTGCTTGGTTGCATCGAGCCGTTGCCCAATGCTCTGGGGACCAAGTTGTTTTGCTCTTTGTTGGGTATTTTAAACGCACACAGAAAAATCCGCAAGCGCATGGATACCGATGTAGCTTTCACCCGAGAATATTCCAGGGTATCGATTTCCACGAGGAACGTGAAGTGTACTAGAAGAATTAAGAACGTCCAAGAAAAGAATGGTAATGTGGATAGAGAGGGATATAAGGGTTTTCTAAGCGGTCTATTTAATTAAAGGCTTACTATACTTTACTTACTTCGGAGCAGCACGTCCTTTCCAACTCTCGAGAAAGACTGGGAAGAAGGTAGTTGGGAGAAGGCTGCCAAAAGCTCTACGAGAACACCAACCCTAACGTGGTGGATTACAAAGACCTGAGAGAGCTCTCACCTCTGGGGCTACCACAACTATTCCGGAGGATTGGGCGCAAACTCAGGTAAACCCTAGTCTAGACACCAAGTCTACACTAACGCTTACTACTCTAATTATTGCAGATAACTAGAGCACTCAATATGAGCGGAGATCCAGTAAATAAAATAAAACAAGAATTAAATATAATACTTAGAAATAATAAATGAAAAACCTGGAGATTACTTGAAGACGAACCAGATGCTGCACCAATACAATGTCGAGGAAGATCCGGCTCCTCCTTAGCTCTCTCCTCCTCCTCTCTCTAATCCAATCTCTAATTACAACTAGATGAACTAGACAACTAGAACTAGAACTAGATCTAATTCTAGATGAACTAGAAGAGATTCATCTAGAGGGACCTCTACTTCTAATTGAAACCCTAGTTTCTGATGTGGAGATGAATAATGAAAATGGAGATGCCTAGAGAGGGGGGTCTGGGGTTGCTTATATAGCCCGAGGTGGAGTAGGGGGCAAGGAATCGTCATGTCATCGATCCGCGTCATGTTTATCGCCCACCGTTAGATCAATCCGACTTCGGGGATGGTGGAGATGCATCCTAGGAGGCGGTGGAAGAAGGTTCCAGAAGGCGGAGGCGAAACGGGCTCTGTGGCCGACCGGTCGGTCTCCATGTGGGACCGGTCGGTCTGGCCCAGTGGGCCCACGTGGTGGCCCGCCTTGTGGTGTCTTCTGCTGTCTTCTAGATCCTTTTTTTGTAGATTTCGTTGCGAAATTAATATCTTTTCATCCGGGACTCCGAATATAGCAAATGATATGTCCGTCTCGATCATCTTGACGAGCTCTTCGCAATGGAGCACTCCAATTCATCACTTGAGATACTTTTATATGGTGAAATATTGATGTCCTACAAAACAAGTGAGAGCACCAAAACTCGTGGAACTTATTAGTTTCAAACCCTACAACTACGCTTTATAATTCATTTAGTGTCATTTCATGCAATAGTTGATGGTTAATTATGAGCATTATTGAGCTTCATGTATATAATCTTTAGAATGTGATTATGCTCTATCTAGTATGCTCCGATGCTATATGATGATGCTTGTAGCTTATGCTCTTTTCTGATCACTGATACATGTTGTGAGCTGAGCTATTTTATGAATGGTGAACTTGCTTAATGAACATAAAATTTGAAATTGTTCACCATTGAGATTGGCAACTAGCATGTGTATAATGTGTCGAAATCACTTGTGCTTTTCATATATGCTAGGTTGCTATGTCTCTAGTTTTGAGTCATTCACTTGCTTGGTATGATCATATTCTGTCATAAATTTTGAACCAAGTTTTTAAGTGAATTGAAAAGATCGAGATGGGATTGCTTGTCCACACATCACGGTTTTGAGACTGTTTCTCATTGCACTTGGAGTTAAACTTGAGCCGTGTAGTGTAAGACCGAAACCGTTGCTTTAAGCTTCTGATTGCTTCTGCATAGGCTTAGCTCGGTTGAAAAGTTAGGCAATGACAAGCCTTCAACGTCTCGCAGTCACATGCTGAATTTTTAAACTTGTGTAATTTCACCGCTGCAACTCCGATTAAAATCTGAAATCACAAGTATATGTGTCATTCTGCAGCATGATGATTGAACTGTGCTAGGGGTAGTTCACCTTGTATACATGTTTAGCACTTGTTTGACTTCCCGTCTATACATGCTTAGTGCTATTTTGATGGTGAATACCTTTTGGCTAAAACTGCTCACTTTGCTCATATGTTAATATTTCGTATGTGGTGATCAGTTTGAGCCTTTGCTAGCATGTATGCTTTTATTGAGGCATCGGTTCCGTACTTTGTACAACATCTTTTCATTCTATTGACTATATTTCTGAAGCTGCTCACTTGCTTTTTTGACTTTATGCATTTGGAAGGGAGAAGTTTGCCTGATAGTGCATTATCAGCTATGGGGGAGAAATTTATCAAATCATAAGAAGGAGAAATCATAAAATCATATCCTAGTTGTGTGCACTATTGGAGTTGGAGTTTCTCGCTTTGTTTGATGAATCTTCAATTGGTTTGGAGCATTTTCCAATTGGTTCGGAGCATTTTTGGTAGCTAGTTGTGTTGAGCTTTTGCCTTTTTCTTGAGGGACTAGTGACTTTGCCTATATGCTCTTCACTTGGTATCGAGCTCTTTTGCTTTTCAGTTGGCATTCCTTCAGTTGGTATCGAGCTTTCTTGCTAGCACCATTTTACTTGGTTATTGGTATCAAGCTCTTTTGCTTTTCAGTTGGCGTTCCTTCAGTTGGTATCGAGCTTTCTTCCTAGCACCATTTTACTTGGTTATCAAATGATATTTCAATTGGTGTTGAGTTTTACTTCAATTGGTGTCGAGCTTTCCTGCTAGTGGTGTTGAGCCTGTTCTACCTCTTCTTGAGGGCTAGCTTTGCTTTGCTTGGTTGCGTCGAGCCGTTGCCCAATGCTCTGGGGACCAAGTTGTTTTGCTCTTTGTTGGGTATTTTAAACGCACACAGAAAAATCCGCAAGCGCATGGATACCGATGTAGCTTTCACCTGAGAATATTCCAGGGTATCGATTTCCACGAGGAACGTGAAGTGTACTAGAAGAATTAAGAACGTCCAAGAAAAGAATGGTAATGTGGATAGAGAGGGATATATGGGTTTTCTAAGCGGTCTATTTAATTAAAGGCTTACTATACTTTACTTACTTCGGAGCAGCACGTCCTTTCCAACTCTCGAGAAAGACTGGGAAGAAGGTAGTGGGGAGAAGGCTGCGAAAAGCTCTACGAAAACACCAACCCTAACGTGGTGGATTACAAAGACCTGACAGAGCTGTCACCTCTGGGGCTACCACAACTATTCCGGAGGATTGGGCGCAAACTCAGGTAAACCCTAGTCTAGACACCAAGTCTACACTAACGCTTACTACTCTAATTACTGCAGATAACTAGAACATTCAATACGAGCGGAGATCCAGTAAATAAAATAAAACAAGAATTAAATATAATACTTAGAAATAATAAACGAAAAACCTGGAGATTACTTGAAGACGAACCAGATGCTGCACCAATACAATGTCGACGAAGATCCAACAGATCCGGCTCCTCCTCAGCTCTCTACTCCTCCTCTCTCTAATCCAATCTCTAATTACAACTAGATGAACTAGACAACTAGAACTAGAACTAGATCTAATTCTAGATGAACTAGAAGAGATTCATCTAGAGGGACCTCTACTTCTAATTGAAACCCTAGTTTCTGATGTGGAGATGAATAATGAAGATGGAGATGCCTGGAGAGGGGGGTCTGGGGTTGCTTATATAGCCCGAGGTGGAGTAGGGGGCAAGGAATCTGAGAACACAAGGTTGATATGTGCCCTTGTGGTTCCCTTCCTGAGTGATGAGTGATCGATCAACGGGCAACATGTCTCTTGGCTGTGTTGATGTGCAGGTGCGGAGCTCGGACAGTGGTCGAAGGTGAGGTGAAGGTCAAGTAGGGACGTGCCGTGCCGACGGACCGAGAGCGGTGAAGGGCGGACGTGGAGCTTGGACCGACGGACCAGGAGACCTGAGGATCAGCTGTGGTAGCTGGCACGTGGCGTTGACAAGCAAGAGTACATGGGGATGTGCGGTGCATCGGCCGAGTCGGGAGGATGCCCGGCGTGGAAGCTGGACATGCTCCGGCATCGGTGCTGGAACTCGGGGTGTGCGAAACACATCCCGTCTACGGCACGGGTTCGGTAGCTGAGCCTCGAAAAGCTACCCTCGACAGTTTCCGAGTTTGGGCCTCAAAACTCGGGGTGGCCGGTTTCCGAGTTTGGGCCTCAAAACTCGGCGAGGACGGTTTCCAGGTTTAGGCCTCAAAACCTGGGCGCGCGGGTTTCTGAGTTTGGGCCACAAAACTCAGCCTGAGGACAGGTTTCCTTGTTTCGGCCTCAAAACCGGGGGAAGGCCCAGGTTTCCCGGTTTCGGCCTCAAAACCGGGGGGAGGTCCGCAAAAAGGACGGTCGACGCGTGGCGGCATGGAGAGGCTGGCGCGGAGGTGAGGCTATCCACGAGGTAGGCGCGGCGGTCTATTGGGCGGCACGTGGCGGCATCCTGAGGCTTGCGTCGAGGCGAAGCTAAGGATGAGGAAGGCGCGTGGCCGTCAGATCAACTATCAGCAGAGTTGGATCGGGATACCCCTAGGGTTGGCCGTTTCGCTCATGTATCTAGGGGTAGTAAGGGGATTATTGTTTTAGGCTATAAATAAGAGAGGCACCCCTCCTCTCTCCATATCCTTGCAGTCATTTGTTCCTGAGCTCTCTCTCTCTAGCCCTCGCTTAGGTTCTAATCATACCTCACTGCAAGCGATCCGCAGAGACGGGAATCATACCTCTGTGTATTTGGATCTTTTGAGGAAACGAGACCGTATTCTCGTTGTCTCCTCGTGTGGAGGAATTTCGGCAGAAATCGAATCGTGTTCTGTGTTCTTCACGTTTTGGTTTTTCATCTCTTGGAGATTTGCCTCGTTCTCCCTCTCCACGAGATGATTTTTGATTCCACTTGAATCAATCTGTTCTTGGTCGTGAGTCCCTTCTTTCTACCGAAGGAATTCTCTCCTAACCTCACGAATTCATAGATCTGGTTGATTTCGTGTTCGTTCTTCCTCTTTCCCCCCTTTCCGGTGTTTCTCGGATTACTCTCGATTGACTTGGATTGGTGCGATGATTTCTTAGGATTAGCACCCCAATACATTGAGGAACACCTGGGAGAAGTTTGATCGAAGCCTCTTTTGATTTGGTGAAGTTTCGATTGATTTGCCTTTTGTCCCGAGCTGTTTTTCTGCTCTCTGTTCATCCGCGGACAGTCCGCGCCCCCAGCGGCGGACAGTCCGGGGATCGGGGTTGGTCAGGTCAGTCAGGCGCAGTCCCCTGATTGTTCACTGTCAAGTGAACGGCGGACAGTCCGCGGTACAAACCCGTGGACAGTCCGGGACCTGTCCAGCAGACTTGCAGCGCTGTTGAGTTTCTGCGTTTTTGCCGGTGGACAGTCTGGCTCCCAGTCGCGGACTGTCCGGGACTTAACGGCGGACAGTCCGGGACTCTGACCGCGGACAGTCCGCGAATCTGCTGATTGTGCTATTTTGCTCCGTGGCTTTGGCAGTTGGTTTTGGGGTTTCTCCGGAGGTTCCGCTGTACCACTAGGACATCTCCTAGGGTATCCACCTACTCATAGGTCATGAACTCTCCGGTCGTTTTGAGTCTTCGCTTTTGGGGTGATTTTCTGGGACAAGGGCTATACAATTCACGAGTTGAATTTGAAGCTCCCATTCACCCCCCTCCCCCTCTGGTCACTAATCCGGTCCTTCAATTGGTATCAGAGCCGGTTAAGGATCTCTCCTACCTTAATCGGTTTCGGATCCTAAGGGCGACATGGAACGAGGGAACAGCAAGGCTCCTTGGTTCGATGGAACGAACTATCCCTATTGGAAGATTCGGATGCATGCTTATCTCAACAGCATCGGATCTTCTGTCTAGGAGATATGTGAGAACGCTGAGTACGTAGTCCTTGCGGCTCGTGTGGGTCAGATCCAGATTGACCAACACGAGGCCAACTCCAAGGCTCGTAATGCTCTTCTGGCCAGCCTCTCCCTTCCTGAGTTCGAACGTATCTCTGAGCTTGAGACGGCACGAGAGATCTGGGTGAAGCTTCAAAGCTATCACGAGGGGACCGCTCAGGTCAAGACCAGACTCTTCGAGACCTACAAGCGAGAATACGAGAATTTTGTTCAGTTGGAGGGAGAAACGATTGACGCCATGTTCGCTCGTTTCCAAACGATTGTGAACAAGATGCGTGCCAATCGGGCCAACCTACCCTATGACGATCATGAGAGGGCTCTCAAGTTGCTATACGCCCTAGATCGGAGGGTATGGGAGATGAAGGTGTCGACCATCATTGAGTCTCCTGCTTACGACACCCTCACCGTGGACGAGCTGTTCAGCAAGCTCAAGTCCACTGAGATCGATCACCTGACTCAGGCCAAGCTAAAGAACCCATCTTCACACACCATGGCTTTGGTCTCAGGCACAGGTGGATCGACTTTCTCTGCTAACGCTTCACCTCCTCTTGTTGCTTTGTCTTCTTTGCATACAGTCATGGAGGAGCAGTTGGAGGCGCTTGGAGACGACGAGCTCGCCCTCGCCATCACCCGGTTCTCGCGGTTTCACAACAACCGCCTGAATCGCCGGCGTGGTGGCGCACGCGAGGGCTGCTACAAGTGTGGTGATCTAGACCACTTCATGGCGAACTGCCCCAAGAACGACAAGAACTTCCCCGGCAAGAACCGCAACTTCAGGCGCAAGGGCAAGCCGGAGAACAAGGCCGGGAAGAAGAAGAAGAATGGCATCTACCGCCAGGAGGACATGGAGAAGGCTTTCGACGCCGACAAGCGTGCCTTCCTCGCCACTATCGGCGATGGCGAGAAGACCTCCGACGGCGACTCCAGCGACGACGAGTCCGAGCACAAGATGGAGGATTGCTTCAACGGACTCTGCTTCTTCGGCAAATCCTACAAAGGCTTATGCACCATGGCCTTAGATGAAGAGGATAGCAAGCACCAGGCAGAGGACGCCGATGACGCCCACAGCGACGACGACGACGACAGTGCTTCCGAGGTATCAAACTCTTCTGAAGTTGATTGTCTCATTGATGAGCGGGATAGGTTTGCGGATTTAGTCCTTGTCCTGGAGAAGAGGCTTACGCAAGTTTTCCAAGAGCGCGGTGAGTTTAAGGCTAAGATGAGAGAGGCGCGTAAGGAGCTTGAGTTCGCTAGGTCCGAGGTGAAGGTGGCCGATGTGGAGGAGTGTGAGGAGTGCACGATGCATATGACAAACTTTGCCACCCTGCAAACCAAGTATGCCTCTTTGATTGAGGTGTATGATGAGCTGAAGAGTAGGCTAGACTTGGTGGGTGATTGCAAAGAGTGTCCCTCCCTGAAGGAAGAGCTGGAGGAAGTGAAGGCTAGGTCTTCTTTGCTGGGTGCGTGCAAGCTTTGTCCTAGCTTGCGAACTGAGTTGGCAGGAGTTAATGCCAAGCTTGCTGAAGCCTTGAAGGCCAGCTCAGTTAGCACCTTGTCCGCTCCATGTGAGCGATGCGTGGGGATGGAGCTTGAGATTGCCAACTGTCGGCATGACAGGATGCAAACCGAGGAGGAAAACACATACCTTCGGTCCATCCTGAGTTGGGTGTCATGCAGTGAGCCGCAGTTGGGCATGATGATCAGTCAGTTCAAGAGGGGAACTGATTGCTCGGGAGTAGGCTTTGCTTCAGGTGGGAAGGGCGCTAGTACCTTTGGTAAGATCGGTGAGTTTAGCGGAGTGAACCCGAGTGAGAATCCATCCGCTATCCCTAAGCTTACCAAGATCACCCCACCTGAGCCTCCCAAGCCTATCACCAAGGATGGCATCCTTGATGAACCTCCCAAGGCTCCACCTCGCAAGCAAGTGTGGGTTCCCAAACCTAACCATCTTAGGAACACACTTGACACCCTTCCTGACGTCTCTAGTGAACCCCTTCCAAAGGGCAAGCAGCCAGCCAGAGTGAACAACCCTCGCAACAATAGGAACCAACAACCCAAGAGAGTGGTGAGGTTCGAGTGCGAGTACTGTCACCGCGAGGGTCATCTAGCTGAATTTTGCTTTCGGAGGAAGAGAGACGCTAGGAAGGAGTTGGAGCTGAACAACCAGGCCAGGCACCACCCTCTCCATGGTGTGCAAGGTCGGGGAGTTCAGAGGCAGGGCGCTAGACCTGGAGGAGCACCCCCTCAGGTTGCTAGGCCCCAGGCAGCGAGACCACAGGGTGGTGGTCGTGCCCGTCATGGTTCCGGTCGTCCTCAATACTATCGTGAGCCGAGTGTAATAGGCTTTGCTGCTCAGTCCCATAGTGGACCACCTTTTCAGTATGGTGGTGATCGCTTTGCTCAGATGGGACAGGTAGGTCAGTTTGGAGGTTTTCCGTTCCATAGCGGACCACCCTTTCAGGTTGGTGGTGATCGCTATCCACCCATGGGACGAGGACAGTTTGGTGTTGCTTCTAACACTTTTTCTGGGCCTATGACACAGCACTGGTATCCTTCTCAGTATACTAACCCCAGTGTTGTGCCATATGCTCACTTCCTGCCTTTCTATTGATGCAGGAACTTTGGTTGGAGAACATGTGGCTCATGGATTCCGGGTGTTCGCGCCACATGACCGGAAAGAAGGAATGGTTCTCCAGCCTTAGCCCCGTGATGCACAAGGAGTACATCACTTTCGGGGATAATAGTAGAGGTAAAGTTGTTTCTCAGGGAGCTATCCGGCTCAATGAGAACTTTGTCCTGAAGAATGTTGCCTTGGTTTCTAATTTGCATTTCAACTTGCTTTCTGTTTCGCAACTTCTTGAGGATGATTGTGAAGTGCGTTTTAAGAAGGGTTTGAGTCGCGTTTTAGACCCTCGGGGAGATCTTGTTTGTCGGATCATCCCTTTTGGCCGTGTTTTCAGAGCCGACTTTTCTCATTCTTTCGGCTCTACTAGGTGTTTGATGGCTGGTCCTTCTTCTGATTTGTGGAAGTGGCATAGGAGGCTCGGTCACTTGAGTTTTTACTTGCTTGCAAGACTTAGCTCACTTGGCCTAATCCAAGGATTGCCCAAGCTTAAATTTCAGAAGGACCTTGTTTGCCATCCGTGTCGTCACGGGAAGATGGTTGCTGCTTCCCACCCACCTGTTAATCAGGTGATGACAAAGCGACCCGGCGAACTTTTTCACATGGACACAGTTGGTCCAGCTCGGGTATGCTCAGCGGGTGGGAAGTGGTACGTTCTAGTGATCGTTGACGATTTTTCGAGGTATTCTTGGGTGTTCTTTATGAAGGGTAAGGATGAAGCTTTCTCTTTTGCTCATGACTTGATTTTGAGGTTAAAAACTGAGTTTCCCCCCTGATACCATTAGAGCTATTCGTAGCGATAATGGTACTGAGTTTGATAACTCCCAGTTTGCTTCCTTCTATTCTTCTAATGGAATTGAGCATCAGTTTTGTTCTCCTTATGTCCCTCAGCAGAACGGTGTTGTTGAGCGCAAAAACCGGACCCTTGTTGAGATGGCCAGGACGATGCTCGATGAGCATAGGACTCCTAGGCGTTTTTGGGCCGAGGCGATCAACACCGCTTGCCATGTTTCAAATCGCATCTTTCTTCGTGCTTTGATGAAAAAGACTTCTTATGAGTTGCGTTTTGGACGGGTACCCAAGGTATCTCATTTTCGGGTGTTTGGGTGTAAGTGTTTTATCCTAAAGCAAGGCAATTTGGACAAATTTGAATCTCGCTCTGCCGATGGGGTGTTTCTTGGTTATGCCTCTTATTCACGTGCTTATCGAGTTCTTAATCTTGTAACTAACCGGATAGTGGAGACCTGCGAGGTCACATTCGACGAAACTATGCCTTGTGTTTCTTCTTCTTTTGATGTTGCAGGAGAACAGGAGATGGGAGAGACCATCTTTGTGGAGGAGGAGTAGGAGAATGCCGATTGGGGTGATCCCGAGCCAACTCCACTGGCTGCCCCCGTCGACCCTGCGACGTCTACTTCAGCTCGAGGACCTGATCCCACGACGTCTTCTTCTTGGGGTCCTCTAGAGCCACCTCTCCAGCGAGCACCTGCTGCACCTGAGGGAGCGACAGCATCTGGCGAGGGGGAGGCGACTTCGGCGAGGCAAGCACCCCGAAGCGTTCAACAAGTTCACCCCCCGCGACAGATGATCGGCGGCATCGACCAGCGAGTCACGTGGTCGCGAGCGTATGAAATCTCTCACTTTGCTCATTCTGCATTCGTTGCTTCTTTCGAGCCCAAAGATGTTGGACACGCACTTTCTGATCCTAACTGGGTAAATGCCATGCATGAGGAGCTAGAAAACTTTGAGCGAAACCAATTTTGGACCCTAGTTCCACCTCCACCACAATGCCACCCTATAGGTACCAAATGGGTTTTCAAAAACAAAGAGGGTGAGGATGGGATGGTAGTGAGGAACAAGGCTAGGCTAGTAGCCCAGGGTTTTTGCCAGAAAGAGGGTATAGACTATGAGGAAACCTTTGCCCCTGTAGCCCGTTTAGAAGCCATTAGAATCCTTCTAGCCTTTGCTGCTTCGAAGGGTTTTAAGCTTTACCAGATGGATGTCAAGAGTGCCTTCTTGAATGGGTATATAGAGGAAGAGGTTTATGTTAGGCAACCCCCTGGCTTTGAGGATCCCAAGTTTCCAAACCATGTTTATAAACTTTCAAAAGCTTTGTATGGTTTGAAACAAGCCCCGAGAGCGTGGTACGATCGTTTGAAAACCTTTTTACTCTCCAAGGGTTTTAAAATGGGACGGGTCGATAGAACCTTGTTTCTCCTCAAGCAAGGCAACGATACCCTGTTAGTCCAGATTTACGTGGATGACATCATCTTTGGTGGCTCTTCTCATGCGCTTGTTGCCAAGTTTGCAGATACTATGAGCAGGGAGTTCGAGATGAGTATGATGGGCGAGTTGACTTTCTTCCTCGGGTTGCAAATTAAGCAAACCCGAGACGGGACATTTGTGCATCAAGGAAAATACACGAAGGATATCCTGAAGAAATTCGACATGGGCGAGGCCAAGCCTCTTACGACGCCCATGCCGACGACTGCAGCGATGGACACGGACCAGGACGGAGAGCCGGTTGACCAGAAGGAGTACAGAAGCATGATTGGCTAACTTCTGTACCTGACGGCGACGAGGCCGGATATACAGTTTTATGTGTGTCTGTGCGCTCGTTTTCAGGCGTCCCCTCGGACTTCCCACAAGCAAGCGGTCAAGCTCATCATGAGGTACCTCTGATACACTCCTGAGTTCGGACTTTGGTACTCCTCTTCTTCGACTCTTTCGCTCTGTGGTTATTCCGATGCGGATTTTGCCGGCTGTCGGCTTGAGCGCAAGTCTCCTTCTAGGACTTGTCAGTTTCTTGGCTCTTCTTTGGTTTCGTGGTCTTCTTGCAAGCAGTCGAACGTTGCCTAGTCTACTACTGAAGCCGAGTATGTTGCCGCTGCTTCTTGTGCTTCGCAGCTTTTATGGATGGTTGCTACGTTGCGTGATTTTGGTCTAGATTTCAGTCGGGTTCCTTTGCTTTGCGATAGCACTTCTGCCATTAGTGTAGCAAAGAACCCTGTTCTTCACTCCAAGACCAAACACATCGATGTTTGCTTTCATTTTCTTCGTGATCACTATGAGAAAGGCGACATTGATCTTAGGCATGTAGACACCCATAACCAGGTTGCGGATATTTTCACCAAGCCTTTGGATCTCTCAACTTTTGCTAGGTTGAGAGGTGAGCTTGGTGTGTGTTTCCCCTTTTAGATGGTGGAAACATTTTGCCTGTTGCACTATAAACTGACTTTCTGATCCTTTTTGTTTTTGGGTCTTGAGTCTTTCTGTTTTTACTTTGGCTCCGATTCTGACTTCATCTTGCATACATCTTTTATTTCAAGCTTCATGTCTATATTCCTTAGAATGAATTTATGCTCTGATTAGTGTATGCTTCGATGATATAAGATGATGCTTGTAGCTTAGGCTCTCTTTGATCACTGTTACAATTTGTGAGCTAAGCTATTTCTTTCAGAACGCGGAACATGTTTAATGAACTTAAAAACTTGATACATGTTCACCATTGAGTTTGGCAACTAGCATGTGTAGGATGTGTTGAGGTCACTTGAGCTATTGCATATATGCTAGGTTGCTATGTCTCTAGTTCTGAGTCATTCACTTGCTTGGATTGTTCATATTCTGCTTAAAATGAACCAAGTTTTAGTGAATTGAAAAGATCGAGATGGGATTGCTTTGTCAGCACATCACAGTATCGAGACTATTTCTCATAGCACTTTGAGTTAAACTTGAGCCGTGTAGTGTAAGACCGAAACCGATTCTTTAAGCTCCTGATTGCATATGCATAGGCTTAGCACAGTTGGAAAGTTAGGCAATGACAAGCTTTCAACCTCTCGCAATCACATGCTGATTTTGATCTTGTGTAAAAACTGCTGCAAATATCTCCGATAAAATCTAAAAACACAAGTTTATGTTTCACTCTATAGCATGATGGTTGAACTTTGCTAGGGGTAGTTCACCTTACATACATGTTTAGCACTTGTTTGACTTCCTGTCTATACATGCTCAGTGCTAATTTGATGGTGAAACTCCTTTTTAAATGGCTTAAAACTGCTCACTGGGCTTATGCATTCATATCTTGTTTTCGGTGATCAGTTTGAGCCTTTGCTAGCACTTGTGTTTGCTGCTATGTAGTCGGGCCAGCACTCATTAGAGCATTCTTTCACTCTTTCGAGTATATACCTGAACCTGCTAACATGCATTTTTGACTCATGTGCATGTGCTTGACTCCGATAGGCATGACCTAGCTCCGTTTGACTTACTTGAGCCCTTTTCCTTCTCCTTTTTGATTGCAAATTGCCCCCAAGGGGGAGAATTGGGGGAGAAATGTCTTGTTGTGGTGACAATTTGCAATTTGTGCTTCACTTATTGAGGGGGAGTTCTTTGAGTGAGGGGGAGTGTTTCTGCCTGCTCCGAGTTGGTTTTCGTTGATATCGATCTTTTCAGCAAGTTGCGTCGAGCCTCTGTGCCTCTGTCTTGAGGGACTAGCTGTCTTCATCTTGTTTTAGTGGTTCTTGATTGGTATCAGGCTTACTGCTGGTTGTGTTGAGCCTCTGTGCCTATATCTTGAGGGACTAGCAGTAGCTGCTTCTTATGCAGTCTTCATTTGGTGTTCGAGCTTTCAGCTAGTGGTATTGAGCCCCTTCTGCCTCTTCTTGAGGACTAGCCTGCTTCTGACTTGGTTGCGTCGAGCCGTTGCCCATGTCTTTGGGAACCAAGTCTTGTGCTCTGATCGAGTTTTTGCTCTTTGATGAGTTGTTACTCCAATTTCTTGCATGGTTGTGTCGAACCGTTGCCCATGTCTTTGGGGACCAAGCTTCGCTTATCTCGAATTGTTCTTCTTCGGCCTTTTCTCTGGCTTTTGGACATTTCGAGTGAGTTTTTCTCCTTCTATCTAATTCTTCTTTTTTTCTATTCTGGTTACGAATACTATGAGTTGACGATGCACTCATCAAGGGGGAGATTGAGAACAAAAGGCTGACATGTGCCCTTGTGGTTCCCTTCCTGAGTGATGAGTGATCGATCAACGGGCAACATGTCTCTTGGCTGTGTTGATGTGCAGGTGCGGAGCTCGGACAATGGTCGAAGGTGAGGTGAAGGTCAAGTAGGGATGTGCCGTGCCGACGGACCGGGAGCGGTGAAGGGCGGACGTGGAGCTTGGACCGACGGACCAGGAGACCTGAGGATCAGCTGTGGTAGCTGGCACGTGGCGTTGACAAGCAAGAGTACATGGGGATGTGCGGTGCATCAGCCGAGTCGGGAGGATGCCCGACGTGGAGGCTGGACATGCTCCAGCATCGGTGCTGGAACTCGGGGTGTGCGAAACACATCCCGTCTACGGCACGGGTTCGGTAGCTGAGCCTCGAAAAGCTACCCTCGACGGTTTCCGAGTTTGGGCCTCAAAACTCGGGGTGGCCGGTTTCCGAGTTTGGGCCTCAAAGTTCGGCGAGGACGGTTTCCAGGTTTGGGCCTCAAAACCTGGGCGCGCGGGTTTCTGAGTTTGGGCCACAAAACTCAGCCTGAGGACAGGTTTCCCGGTTTCGGTCTCAAAACCGGTGGAAGGCCCAGGTTTCCCGGTTTCGGCCTCAAAACCGGGGGGAGGTCCGCAAAAAGGACGGTCGACATGTGGCGGCGTGGAGAGGCTGGCGCGGAGGCGAGGCTATCCACGAGGTAGGCGCGGCGGTCGATTGGGCGGCACGTGGCGGCATCATGAGGCTTGCGTCGAGGCGAAGCTAAGGATGAGGAAGGCGCGTGGCTGTCAGATCAACTATCAGCAGTGTTGGATCGGGATACCCCTAGGGTTGGCCCTTTCGCTCATGTATCTAGGGGTAGTAAGAGGATTATTGCTTTAGGCTATAAATAAGAGAGGATTATTCCTAGGAGGCGGTGGAAGAAGGTTCCATAAGGCGGAGGCGAAACGGGCTCTGTGGCCGACCGGTCGGTCTCCATGTGGGACCGGTCAGTCTGGCCCAGTGGGCCCACGTGGTGGCCCGCCTCGTGGTGTCTTCTGGTGTCTTCGAGATCCTTCTTTTATAGATTTCGTTGCGAAATTAATATCTTTTCATCCGGGACTCCGAATATAGCAAATGATATGTCCGTTTCGATCATCTCGACGAGCTCTTCGCAATAGTGCACTCCAATTCATCACTTGAGATAGTTTTATATGATGAAATATTGATGTCCTACAAAACAAGTGAGAGCACCAAAACTCGTGGAACTTATTAGTTTCAAACCCTACAACTACGCTTTATAATTCATTTAGTGTCATTTCATGCAATAGTTGATGGTTAATTATGAGCATTAGTGAGCTTCATGTATATAATCTTTAGAATGTGATTATGCTCTATCTAGTATGCTCTGATGCTATATGATGATGCTTGTAGCTTATGCTCTTTTTGATCACTGATACATGTTGTGAGCTGAGCTATTTTATGAATGGTGAACTTGCTTAATGAACATAAAATTTGAAATTGTTCACCATTGAGATTGGCAACTAGCATGTGTAGAATGTGTCGAAATCACTTGTGCTTTTCATATATGCTAGGTTGCTATGTCTCTAGTTTTGAGTCATTCACTTGCTTGGTATGATCATATTCTGTCATAAATTTTGAACCAAGTTTTTAAGTGAATTGAAAAGATCGAGATGGGATTGCTTGTCCACACATCACGGTTTTGACACTGTTTCTCATTGCAATTGGAGTTAAACTTGAGTCGTGTAGTGTAAGACCGAAACCGTTGCTTTAAGCTTCTGATTGCTTCTGCATAGGCTTAGCTCGGTTGAAAAGTTAGGCAATGACAAGCCTTCAACCTCTCGCAATCACATGCTGAATTTTTAAACTTGTGTAATTTCACCGCTGCAACTCCGATTAAAATCTGAAATCACAAGTATATGTGTCATTCTGCAGCATGATGATTGAACTATGCTAGGCGTAGTTCACCTTGTATACATGTTTAGCACTTGTTTGACTTCCCGTCTATACATGCTTAGTGCTATTTTGATGGTGAATACCTTTTGGCTAAAACTGCTCACTTTGCTCATATGTTCATATTTCGTATGTGGTGATCAGTTTGAGCCTTTGCTAGCATGTATGCTTTTATTGAGTCATCGGTTCCATACTTTGTAGAGCATCTTTTCATTCTATTGACTATATTTCTGAAGCTGCTCACTTGCTTTTTTGACTTATATGCATTTGGAAGGGAGAAGTTTGCCTGATAGTGCATTATCAGCTATGGCAGAGAAATTTGTGAAATCATAAGGAGGAGAAATCATAAAATCATATCCTAGTTGTGTGCACTATTGGAGTGGGATTTTGCTCGCTTTGTTTGATGAATCTTCAATTGGTTTGGAGTATTTTTCCAATTGGTTCGGAGCATTTTTGGTAGCTAGTTGTGTTGAGCTTTTGCCTTTTTCTTGAGGGACTAGTGACTTTGCCTATATGCTCTTCACTTGGTATCGAGCTCTTTTGCTTCTCAGTTGGTATCGAGCTTTCTTGCTAGCACCATTTTACTTGGTTATTGGTATCGAGCTCTTTTGCTTTTCAGTTGGCGTTCCTTCAGTTGGTATCGAGCTTTCTTCCTAGCTCCATTTTACTTGGTTATCAACTGATATTTCAATTGGTCGAGCTTTCTTCCTAGCTCCATTTTACTTGGTTATCAACTGATATTTCAATTGGTGACGAGTTTTACTTCAATTGGTGTCGAGCTTTCCTGCTAGTGGTGTTGAGCCTGTTCTACCTCTTCTTGAGGGCTAGCTTTGCTTTGCTTGGTTGCGTCGAGCCGTTGCCCAATGCTTTGGGGACCAAGTTGTTTTGCTCTTTGTTGGGTATTTTAAACGCACACAGAAAAATCCGCAAGCGCATGGATACCGATGTAGCTTTCACCCGAGAGTATTCCAGGGTATCGATTTCTACGGGGAACGTGAAGTGTACTAGAAGAATTAAGAGCGTCCAAGAAAAGAATGGTAATGTGGATAGAGAGGCATATATGGGTTTTCTAAGCGGTCTATTTAATTAAAGGCTTACTATACTTTACTTACTTCGAAGCAGCACGTCCTTTCCAACTCTCGAGAAAGACTGGGAAGAAGGTAGTTGGGAGAAGGCTGCCAAAAGCTCTACGAGAACACCAACCCTAACGTGGTGGATTACAAAGACCTGACAGAGCTGTCACCTCTGGGGCTACCACAACTATTCTGGAGGATTGAACGCAAACTCAGGTAAACCCTAGTCTAGACACCAAGTCTACACTAACGCTTACTACTCTAATTACTGCAGATAACTAGAGCACTCAATACGAGCGGAGATCTAGTAAATAAAATAAAACAAGAATTAAATATAATACTTAGAAATAATAAATGAAAAACCTGGAGATTACTTGAAGACGAACCAGATGCTGCACCAATACAATGTCGAGGAAGATCCGGCTCCTCCTCAGCTCTCTCCTCCCCCTCTCTCTAATCCAATCTCTAATTACAACTAGATGAACTAGATAACTAGAACTAGAACTAGATCTAATTCTAGATGAACTAGAAGAGATTCATCTAGAGGGGCCTCTACTTCTAATTGAAACCCTAGTTTCTGAAGTGGAGATGAATAATGAAGATGGAGATGCCTGGAGAGGGGGGTCTGGGGTTGCTTATATAGCCCGAGGTGGAGTAGGGGGCAAGGAATCGACATGTCATCGATCCGCGTCACGTTTATCGCCCACCGTTAGATCAAACCGACTTCGGGGATGGTGGAGATGCATCCTTGGAGGCAGTGGAAGAAGGTTCCAGAAGGCGGAGGCGAAACGAGCTCTGTGGCCGACCGGTCGGTCTCCATGTGGGACCGGTCGGTCTGGCCCAGTGGGCCCACGTGGTGGCCCGCCTCATGGTGTCTTCTGGTGTCTTCTAGATCCTTCTTTTGTAGATTTCGTTGCGAAATTAATATCTTTTCATCCGGGACTCCGAATATAGCAAATGATATGTCCGTTTCGATCGTCTCGACGAGCTCTTCGCAATGGTGCACTCCAATTCATCTCTTGAGATAATTTTATATGGTGAAATATTGATGTCCTACAAAACAAGTGAGTACCAAAACTCGTGGAACTTATTAGTTTCAAACCCTACAACTACGCT
Source organism: Coix lacryma-jobi var. lacryma-jobi (assembly GCA_009763385.1). Lineage (NCBI taxonomy): Eukaryota > Viridiplantae > Streptophyta > Magnoliopsida > Poales > Poaceae > Coix > Coix lacryma-jobi. The sequence continues at coordinate 116,418,438 of CM019829.1, forward strand.
TTATAATTCATTTAGTGTCATTTCATGCAATAGTTGATAGTTAATTATGAGCATCAGTGAGCGTCAACAAGTTCCCCCAAGCTTAACCTTTGCTAGTCCCGAGCAAAGCCAATCTCAACATTGGATCAGGAGTTGCTGCAATATCTTCACTTCCAACAAGTACACATGTATTCAAATATAAGTTCTCATATGGAATAGGAAAAAGTATCATATTATTCATCATGGGGCTTAGTACTTTACCTTGAATCTTGAGTAATTGAAAGATAGAACGATCAAATCAAGCACTGTCTCTAGTTCTTTCACTTCACCTTTATCCCGGAGTTTTATGAATTTTCAGAAAAGCTTAAAAACATATGTTGTCAAATTAAACAATGGATCCAAAGAGAAAGTCAACAATACCATTGAATCGAGAAGTGCATGTGTATGGACAATGGAGGCGGATGCTCTTTTGAATGTATCACTCTTTTCTGTTTATCAGAGACACATGGCTATCAGGCTAATTCTACTGGCGGGCACATGCCCATTTTTTTCTGATATTCATTTTTTATCATTTTTTTCTTTCGAGGTTCCGGACACTTGTCCCTTTTTATTTCCTCGGGATCTTTCTTTTTGAGGTTTCGGACACTTGTCCCTTTTTATTTCCTCGGATTTTTTTTTCTCTCTTTTTTTCTTTTTTTTCAATAGCCACATGCTTCCAACAAACTTTTCAGAGGATTGGAACAAATAATCATGAGCATTTATGTGAAAAATGGATGGAATGTGTGAGTGATCTCAATTCAATAGGATGATAACTTTTCATAGGGTCAACAAAGCTTAATTTAACTCAATGCAATTATTAGTCATATTAATATTGGAAACTCTCCGGAACTCTAGTGTTGTTTTAAAACAAGATAACAGTAGCTCAGATCATCACATATCATATCTGTCAATTACCTAGACTCTGGATCAAGCATTTACTACCCATAAATTTAATTTCATTTTTAAGCATCATTATTAATCAGGAGAACTCATGCTTTGAAGGCTAGGTACTTGGAAGAAATTAGATAGAGCAACTATTCATCATTTCCATGTAAAAGATCACAGAGAGTGTTCTTCTTTTATTATTAACTTCTTAAAACAATCTAAGCAAACTTAACATAGTATTTATTTAATCTAACACACTTTAAGATAATGAATAAGACATATCTAGATCACAAAGATAGCGAGGGTGCGTCTCCCCCAAGCCGGTTCCCTTAATAACGTTGAGCCTTCATGTGCCCATATATATATATATATTATTAATGGTGCACCTTCATGTGCCCACATCCTTTTTTTTCTTTTTGTTTTACATTTTATTTTCATTTATGTATAGAAAGAAAACTTAAGAGGATATGGATACTTACCTGGATACACGGGGGTGCTTTCCCCCAAGCTGAATGTTGACGTAGTCGTTCGATCTTGCAATGTAGCGAACTGGCAGTGGAAATGTGTTTCCTCTGTCGGAGCTTTGATTGATGTTAATGGTTGTGGAAACAGTGCTCCAACAGTGGATAGAACATCCACTTGCTCGTCAGCTTTTCTTGGTCTTTCAATCCTGTGAAACTCAAATAGACAACAAGACTTGTGGAACAGATTAAGCGTTAGTGGTTGGCCACTTAAGCCTTAGTTGTCTAGAATTTCAGTAAGATATCTTTCTCAATATTTTTGTATTTTATATTTTTATGATGCAAGAGAAAATACACAGGATGAATGCATGCATATTTATTTTTTATATTATATTTTTTTATGCCACCATGGTGAACATTCCTGTGGGTTTTTACACACCATAGAATTATTCACATGGGGCTTTATGATGCAGTGAAATATTTTTATTTTGTTTTCTAATGTAATGCAGAAATTAAAATGTGTTGTGAATTAAAGATGATGATACAAGAAATGGTTATGGATTAAATATGAGAAATATGCAGCAAAGTAAATATAAAGATAACTACCGATTTTTACCTTTTGGTGAAGGTTCGGATATTTAGGTCCGACGAACCGGACCTTCCCTTGGTTCAGACCTCCCATGGTTGTCAGACGTTTGGAAATTTGTTATTGATTGTACCTCTTAGGTGCAGACTTTTTCTTCCATACTTTCTTGGTCTGAGTCTTCACTTCTTGTGGTTCACTGTCTTGAGGTTTCTCTTCTTTCTTTTCTGGGACAGTGTCGATAGCTTCTTTTTCGTGATTGGCCTCTCTATTCTTGATAGTTTGTCTTCTTTGGCTTTGAGAGCGGCATCTTTCACTTCTATTCTTATTGGGTGCTTCATTGGGCATGTAGTTGATGAAGTTGCATCGTGCATTTTCTCCAGGAAAGTGAAAATGGATTTCCTCTTGTAGATGATCGTACTTGAAGCGTAGAGGAATGGTCTTCCTAGGATGAGGTGGACATCATCGTCTTCTCATGTCGAGGATCAAGAAGTCTGTGGGGACTTCATGACCTCTAATTCTGACTATGACGTCTTCCATCATTCCTTCTTGTTTATGCCTCTTGATATTGTGTCACTCATGTTATTTGTTCGTCTAGTAGTTTGAAGTGAAGCATTAATTGTGGACGTTGGCAGCATCTTGCTTAGTGTGCATGTTCTTATAGATCTAGGACCTTTACTCTGTAGAATATGGGAGTTGACAAACTCTTCCTTGTTTTGCTCAAGAGTGTGTCCTGCTCATAAAGACAAGGTAGAGATCAAGTGCATGGGTTCACCAACAGAACCAAAAGTTTTATTTCATTCCTCTCTAACCTTAGCCACATCAAGCAAGACAAACTTGTTGTTTATGTGCTTTATTTAATCTTAACATGAGTGATAGGATCAAAAGATGAGCATGAAAGTAGTGTTGGTAGTTCTTAGCTTCACTAAAGATAGAGCTAGGCAACTATCCCCGGTAACGGCCCAGAAATGCTTGTTGGCACTCGCTAACGTTGTTACTAGGAGTAGACTATGGAATCTATTCCAGGCAACGGCGTCAGAAGTGCTTGTAGCAAGTCCGGTCACTATACCAAAAGGAATGAAGCTAAAGCAGCTATCTACTAAAGTCAAATGGGGTTGTCAATCCCGACACTAGTAGGAGCTAGCTAGAGAGGTTGCAATCTACCAAGGGGAGATTATGCAAGCGCACAGAACTATCGTAGTAGCACTTCGCCTAGGAGTACCAGGTGACGATTTATTTCATCCCAAGGGAAGGCTAGGGTGGTGTATGAGTCGAGTCAAGGATGGGATGAGAGTCGAAGAAATAAGAAAAAGGAAAAGGGGAGAAGGGAAGAGAGGGGATGAAAGGCTAGAAAGAATATATGGATGGATAGGTAAGGATGAAATGGATGGCTAAGGTAAGGTGGATGGATAGATGGATAAAGGGATTAGGATAACTAAGGATAACTAACTAATAACTACTAACTACTCCTAGATAACTACAAAGCAAGATAACTACGAAGCAAGATAGTTACGAAGCAAGGCAAGTAAAAGTCAATAAAGCAACTAAGTTGAGAATAGTTTTATTCCTATCTTATCAAGTATCGAGGCGTACTAGACTTTACCACTTACTTAGGTTGAACGCTAGCACAATGAGCCTTAGTGTTAAACTGGGCCAACTACGTGGTGGAATTCAAGGCGCACAGGGCTGTCACCACCTGCTTGCTACCACAGCTATCCGGGGGTCCAGCCATATCTGAAGGTAAGTCTATAACTAAGCACCACGCTTAACTATATTCTAACTATCTCTATCGTAGCTTTGAATAGAGACACCCTTGCGGACGTCAGAGCAAATACTTGACTTAATAAGATAAACACTAAACTAACTAAGCAACCTATTGGCAAAGATCAATCACTAAGCGCACTAGAGATTAACTACTGTGGCTAAGTGAATTGAACTATAGGATAGCTAGGCACTCAAGCAATCAATCAAGTATACTACTCAATACTGATAAGTAGAATAAAGTAATACTTGAAATGATGAAATAGAATATAGTAAAGTGCTTGAGTAACAAGAGCAAAACCTGAACTGGAGATGAAGACTCTTCCCAGCTCCAGGACCGATCACTCGCACGCCTCTACTCTTGAGCTAAGCCTTGAGCAGCGCTACCGCGAGGGCGAAGATTCCTTGCTCTACTAGCTACCTACTTGCCTAAGCTCTCTGAGCTTCTAACCTAACTCTCACTTGCTTCTCTTGCTTGTGTGTTGCTTTCTTTGGGATATTGTGGGATATGATGGTGCAAATGAAGTGGTGTCACCAAGGGGGTATTTATAGCCTTGTGGAGTGAAGGGGGTACTTATAGAGGGCAGCCAGCCGACCTAGGGCTAACCCTAGTGGCGGGCGCCAGCCCTAGGTGGCGGCCGCCACCCCCATCACCGTTGGATGCACTGCCTCTGCTTCAACGGCATCCAGGGGCTCCAGAGAGGCGGTGGTTAGGTCGGTTGCATGTCTGAGTAACCGCCATTCGGCCTTGATCCACGCCATTCCATCCTGAGCCGTCTGATGCCACTGACCTAGTGACCAAGGGCCAAGATTTGGCCTTGGGATGGTCACACGGATCAGTGACGTGGCAAAGGCGGAGAGTTGGGCCTCTCCATGTGGCGGGCGCCACATTTCGGTGGCGGGCGCCACCTCTGGTTGGCGGGCGCCACCTCACTCGGGCCCAAATGGGTCCTGGTGAGGGGGCTTGTCTCCTGGTGGGTCCATTCTCCAAATTTGGTCCAAATTCCTGCATTCAAATAAAAATCTATGGACATGTGGAATTCGGTTAGTTTGAAACCTATTTGACTACATTTCATGCCTTTTTGGTGAATTTTAGGGTAAAATGTTGATGGTAAAACAGGTGTTTAAGGACCATCAACAAGCTCCCCCAAGCTAACCTGTTGCTCGTCCTCGAGCAACAATGCGGTTTAAGCATTGAGCATGAAATGGATAGCAACTTAAGATGTATGCAAGTGCATATTGTATAGTGAGAAATAACTTAGCATATATCATTAATCATAGCAATGTGGGGCTTATAGCTTTTCACTTCAAACATGCAAGAGTGAAATAAAGCAGTAGATAGGAAACTTTTATCTTGCTTAGGTTTGACTAGGATTCTGTCTGGAGGTTTTTCAAGGTTTTCAAAAGATAACAACTTGCTTAAGTCCTCCAAGATTCACTCAATCAGTCAATGGTGTTTAAATCCTCACTTAGGCCAAAATGTAGCCTTTCCTACTTCTAAAGAATGATATGTGGAGTTATAGGTAGGCTAAGAATCATGAGCAAATTGCCTGATGTTTATTGCTAAGCTAGACACTCAGATCATAAGGAGCAGCAAATCATAAAAATTGATCAAGATGTGCATGTGTGGATATGTGGAAGTGTATAGAGAGATATTTCATAATCTTTCCTATCCAATTTCTGGGGTCTAGAGCTAATGATAATTCTCTCCTTTTTTTTGGATACATAGTGAGTAGACAAAAGATGTGTCCTCACATTTTCTTAGGACATAGTCCTCTCTTGAGCTACTTTGCTCACATTTTTTTCAGGACATAGTCCTTTCTTGAGCTACTTTCCTCATTTTTTCTCTCTTTGTCTTTTTTAGCTCTAGAGTTCCCCAGACATCTATAGGAAAGGATTTTAGAAATGAAAAAGGGGGAAGAGGGAGAAATGCTTATTCCCAGTGTAGGAATAAGCATAAGGCTAGCAATGGGATGTTTGGCAGGGTTTTGCATATCTCCGGTGTAGAGAATAAGCAAATTATTTGGTGGTTGCAAACTTCCAAAGTGGAAAGTAGGCAATTTATTGTGGGTGCGTGAATCTTGATTCAAAAGATATGATAAGCTTCTCTACTAAGATCTCTGAGGTCTAACAAAGCTCAACACAAACAAAGCTCTTTGTGGTTTTGACTAATGACTAACAAATATTTGGCTGGTGGTGGGATGGGATAAAATCCAGGAGGAACTTTTAGCAAGGTTTTCATGATTTTTAAAAGAAATCCTCCAGATTAGGTCCTAATTTCACTTTAGCAAGTTTAAAGAATTACTCCATTTTTTACTAACTTTATTCACTAAGCATGATTTCAGTTAAAGCATGTGCAACCCACAAAAGCTACAACTTAGATAAGACTAGTCATTCAAACCATAACAATAGCATTTGCATGACATATTTCAAATCTTATTCAGGTTTCAACTTGTTTAAGCAGATTTTATCAATTTTATTCATGGAGTGGTTATTTAGGCAAGCATGTGACATTCAAAAGATATAGAATTTAAGAACTGAATGTAAAGTGTAGGCTTTGAGACATACCTTATTGGAGCGGGAGTCTCCCCCAAGCTGGCTTCTTGCTTGGTGAAGGGTCTTCTTCTTTCTCGGTCGGAGCTCTTGTTCTCATTTTATTAAAAGGGAAACTATCTAATGTTGTGAAAAGGGAAACTATCCTATTATGATATTTTATTGTTCTAACTAAGTTAACATATACCTATGCATATAACTAATGATAACTGGTGATTTTTTTTAGTTGCATGCATGACATATGTTATTTATTTGAAAAAGGGAAATTTGAAGGGAAAAATTAAAAGTAAAACCATACCTTAGGTCCATGGAGTTTCATCCTTATCGGGTGGATCTTCTTCCTTGGGCACTTCTTCTCTTAGTACTCCATCGGGTTATTCTTCTTTTGGCACCTCTCCTTTGTTATGTGAATTACACAACTCAGGAGGAGGTGGTTCTTTCTTTCTGCTCCACCTTGTTCTTGGGCGCCTCTTCTTGGTATGAACGGGTTTTGCTTCCTGCATGTTAGCGGCATATGCGGGACCACGGGAAAAGGAGAATATTTCCTTCCTCCCTCCTAATGTCATTTGCATTTTAGCACTTCCCACATATATGCAGGCATCAACAGTGTTCAAGAAGGGTCTACCTAAGATTAGAGGCACATCTTTCCTATTTCCCATATCTAGTATTATGAAATCAGCAGGAACATATGAACCTCTAATATGAACAGGTAAATCATTAACTATTCCTTCTACATAGCAAGTGGATTGATCAGCTAGCACAACATAGGCAGATGTGGATGACATGGGTGGAAAGAACGAGTTTTCATAGAAATCTTTAGATATAATGTTCACACTCGATCCTAAATCACACATGGCATTTTTAAAGACTTCACCAAAGATTGAGCATCTAATTATGGGACTACTAGGATCACCCTTTTTAACAGTCATGGTTTGATCTTCATAATAGTTAAAATATTTTATTTCAACCATATTAGCAGTTTCCATGTCAGGTTTAGCAAAAATTTTGCCAGTTTCAAAAGATGGTATGATAGCAGCAAGTTGAGCTAATTGGGTTTCTAACATCTTATTAAAGCTTAATTGATTTTTCAGAGCAGATGAGAAATCTTCCAATTTAGCATTTATATTCTCAAGGGTTTTATCATTCGACATTAATTTCTTATTCAAGAAATCAGTAGTTCTACCTTGTGAGTAAACTAAATTTTTCAAGAATGAGAGACTATCAGAATTATGAAAATTAGAGCGGGGGAATGAATTGTTACCTTGAGAGTTTGCAGGCTGATTCCATCCTTGATTCTGTTGACGGAAACCGTTGTTGTTGTTGATGAAGTTCAAATCTTCATGTAGCTCGGGGCAGTGGCTCCCAGAATGTCCGGTTTCTCCATAGACTTCACAAGTCATGTAGGATTCCAGAGATTGGACACTCTCTTGTTGGTTCATCTTGTCACAGCTGTCCAGCTTCTTTGCCAGCAGGTCCATCTTGGCCATGATCATGTCGGCCTCCTTAAGGGAATGCATACCTCGCTTACGGGGCTGTAGTCTTTCGTCATTCCATCCTTGGTTCGACACCATCTTCTCTATGAGAGCCTTAGCATCTGCAACATTCAAAGAAAAGAATGCACCACCACCGGCGGCATCCAAATGGCTTCTAGAGAGAGGGGTTAGGCCATGGTAGAAGTTCTGGATCAATAGCCAGTCCTCCATACCGTGGTGTGGACAAGCAGCGACATACTCTTGCAACCTCTCCCAAGCCTCGGGAATAGATTCCTCGGCTTGTTGCGTAAAGCTGGAGATTTTGTTGCGCAGAGCATTCGTCTTGCCCATAGGAAAGAATTTGGCGAGAAAAGCATTGGAACACTCGTCCCATGTGTCTACAGCGTTGCGATCGGTATAGAACCATTGCTTCGCTTTTCCTAGCAAAGAGAAAGGAAAGAGACGAAGACGGATGGCTTCTTGGGTTATCCCCTTAATGGTGAAGGTGCCGCAAATCTCCAAAAATTGTTGGAGGCGAGCATTGGCATCCTCATGAGCTTTGCCGCAGAACGGGCTAGCTTGGACCATCGTGATCAAAGCCGGTTTTAACTCAAAATTGAGGTTGGCATCGATCACGTCTGGTCCTATCGCTACATTAGCGGCAGAAGGAGCAGAAAATTCATGAATGGTCTTGTTGGCCATCGTGAAGATAGAACGAGAGAAGAAAGAAAGAAGTTGAAGAAGATGAGGGAAAAAGATAAGAAGGACTAAGGAAAGAAAGAATGGGGTAAGATGGGATTCGCTAAGCGGGAGCTTAAGCAAAGGTAAATTCGACACGGACTCAACCGATACACCGATTGCCTTCCCCGGCAACGGCGCCAGAAATGCTTGTTGGTAGTTCTTAGCTTCACTAAAGATAGAGCTAGGCAACTATCCCCGGTAACGGCCCAGAAATGCTTGTTGGCACTCGCTAACGTTGTTACTAGGAGTAGACTATGGAATCTATTCCAGGCAACAACGTCAGAAGTGCTTGTAGCAAGTCCGGTCACTATACCTAAAGTAATGAAGCTAAAGTAGCTATCTACTAATATCAAATGGGGTGGTCAATCCTGACACTAGTAGGAGCTAGCTAGAGAGGTTGCAATCTACCAAGGGGAGATTCTACAAGCGCACAGAACTATCGTAGTAGCACTTCGCCTAGGAGTACCAGGTGTCGATTTATTTGATCCCAAGGGAAGGCTAGGGTGGTGTATGAGTCGAGTCAAGGAGGGGATGAGAGTCGAAGAAATAAGAAAAAGGAAAAGGGGAGAAGGGAAGAGAGGGGATGAAAGGCTAGAAAGAATATATGGATGGATAGGCAAGGATGAAATGGATGGCTAAGGTAAGGTGGATGGATAGGTGGATAAAGGGATAGATTAGGATAACTAAGAATAACTAACTAATAACTACTAACTACTCCTAGATAACTACAAAGCAAGATAACTACGAAGCAAGATAGTTACGAAGCAAGGCAGGCAAAAGTCAATAAAGCAACTAAGTTGAGAATAGTTTTATTCCTATCTTATCAAGTATCGAGGCGTACTAGCCTTTACCACTTACTTAGGTTGAATGCTAGCACAACGAGCCTTACTGTTAAACTGGGCCAACTACGTGGTGGAATTCAAGGCGCACAGGGCTGTCACCACCTGCTTGCTACCACAGCTATCCGGGGGTCCAGCCGTATCTGAAGGTAAGTCTATAACTAAGCACCACGCTTAACTATATTCTAACTATCTCTATCATAGCTTTGAATAGAGACACCCTTGCGGACGTCAGAGCAAATACTTGACTTAATAAGATAAACACTAAACTAACTAAGCAACCTATTGGCAAAGATCAATCACTAAGCGCACTAGAGATTAACTACTATGGCTAAGTGAATTGAACTGTAGGATAGCTAGGCACTCAAGCAGTCAATCAAGTATACTACTCAATACTGATAAGTAGAATAAAGTAATACTTGAAATGATGAAGTAGAATATAGTAAAGTGCTTGAGTAACAAGAGCAAAACCTGAACTGGAGATGAAGGAAGACTCTTCCCAGCTCCAGGACCGATCACTCGCACGCCTCTACTCTTGAGCTAAGCCTTGAGCAGCGCTACCGCGAGGGCGAAGATGCCTTGCTCTACTAGCTACCTACTTGCCTAAGCTCTCTGAGCTTCTAACCTAACTCTCACTTGCTTCTCTTGCTTGTGTGTTGCTTTCTTTGGGATATTGTGGGATATGATGGTGCAAATGAAGTGGTGTCCCCAGGGGGGTATTTATAGCCTTGTGGAGTGAAGGGGGTACTTATAGGGGGCAGCCAGCCGACCTAGGGCTAACCCTAGTGGCGGGCGCCAGCCCTAGGTGGCGGCCGCCACCCCCATCATCGTTGGATGCACCGCCTCTGCTTCAACGGCATCCAGGGGCTCCAGAGAGGCGGTGGTTAGGTCGGTTGCATGTCTGAGTAACCGCCATTCGGCCTTGATCCACGACATTCCATCCTGAGCCGTCCGATGCCACTGACCTAGTGACCAAGGGCCAAGATTTGGCCTTGGGATGGTCACACGGATCAGTGACGTGGCAAAGGGAGAGAGTTGGGCCTCTCCATGTGGCGGGCGCCACATTTGGGTGGCGGGCGCCACCTCTGGTTGGCGGGCGCCACCTCACTCGGGCCCAAATGGGTCCTGGTGAGTGGGTGTGTCTCCTGGTGGGTCCATTCTCCAAATTTGGCCAAATTCCTGCATTCAAATAAAAATCTATGGACATGTGGAATTCGGTTAGTTTGAAACCTATTTGACTACATTTCATGCCTTTTTGGTGAATTTTAGGGTAAAATGTTGATGGTGAAATAGGTGTTTAAGGACCATCAACAAGTAGCATCTTAAAATATTTAACAGATCAGATTACTTAACCCAAGGAAAGATAATCTATGCATAAAGTGTCGATATTTTCATGATTGTGATATATCATCTTCCAAAGGTTAGATGCATAACATTTTAGCTCATTGGTTAAGAGAGTAAAGCTAGGAACAAAGAGTAAAGAACTGAACATGTTGAGTTGATTAGGTTGGATCAATTAATGTGCTACTAAAACATGTTTGGTTCTTATTTATGCACATACCAGAATTAAAGAGAAGCTTTTAAAGTGATGGTCACATACCTTGAGATGTTACCTTTATCATTGAAGAGTGATGTGGCGAACCACCTTGTGGAAGCTTCTCTTGTCTGGCTGGTTGTTCTTCATGAATAGCTTGTCTTCTCTTGCTTATCTCATAGTGAACCTGAGTGATGGGAGCTTGAGAGGAGGAAGGTATAGTAGGATCATCTTTAGAGGGATCAACCTTCCTTCTCTGTGTGTCAACCTATCAGTGAAGGTGTGTTGTTCCTCCCACGATGGTCTTTATCTTCTAGTGCCCCAGCTCAGACTTGTTCATGTGTTTCTTCATCTCTAGTGTGAGTTCATCTCAGGACTTTCCCATAAATTATATTGAAAGTTTTCCTACAGGGGTTAGTCCAACAAAATATCCAGCATCCACTATAGTATACTATTGGCTCAAAAATCAACCTAGACACCACATCTAATTTGATCTAGGAAAGCATTTTAACCTAAGCACCATACTTAATTTAAAAGCCTTTAGAGGTAAAATCAGGACACCTTTTAGCTTAAGAATCAAACCAGACACCATGTCTTACTTTAATTCATGAAAACAGTTTAAACTAAGCACCATGCCTAATTTAGAAGGTGTATGAGAATACTTCAAAACCAAAGCATATACCATAGAAAATGAAGGTAGCATTAAAGCATTAAAGATATTTACTCAAATGGTGATGAGAGAGCATGATTAATGTATGGCACATGAGCATGTCTTAAAGGTAGGGACAACCAATATAACAACATGTTAAGAGATGTTCTTACAAAGTGTATACCCCAAGCTTAGATTTGCAAAAATCAAGATTGGATGAATGTAATTCAATGTTGCATGATGATTGGTTGGACATACCTTGTGTTTGTCGTTCCTTCAACCTTTTTGCTCTAGACCTGCAAAGGTTAGTGACAAGAATACCCGAAGGAATATTTTAACAATTATATCCCTATGCTCATTACACAAGGGCAGTATAGAAGGAAGGTGAACACTGATATAAAAGGTGCTTGTTTTAGGACACTGAGCTTGTCCTGGAGAAACCTTCAAGATGTGATTTGGTGAAGTGGTTTCCCCTCCAACACCAACTTAAAAGCACAACGAGATCTACAAAATTTGTGATAAACATATGCATCGACAACCACCCTTTTGAAGTTTTTGTAAACAGAAAGTGTGAGGGGGTTGAAAATCTCGAGTGTGGCAATGTTAGACACACCAATTGAATCAGGAGATGTTTCATATGAGCATGGTTTTAAAGAGGTGTTTATGAAGTAGATTCCATGCTCTTTGATATCATCTTCCTCGATTTCAGAGAAGAACACCGAAGGGTGGGGTTCATCATTTTCTAAAGTGTAGGGTGTCTTCTCTAGAGAAGGTTCTGTGACAACCAAATTATTAGAAGGATTTGAAGGAATTTCAAATTTGGTTGGGTATTCCTCCTCGTGTTGGTCGGGGTTAGGCTCCACTTCTTCTTCTGGGAATTCGTCAAAAATGCCAGTGTAAGGAGTGTTTTCAAGGATTTTATTTAGGTTGTCTCCTCCTTCACTAACAAGTTTATGTGAGAATGATCCTCCAGAAGCTAAATCGAGATGTAGAGCAACTTCCTTGTTAAGACCACAATAAAAGTGAAAGTGTAGCACATGGTCTGGCAACACATACTGATAACTTGTTTTCATGGTAATGTGAACATCTGACCCCTTAAATAATCTTTCTGCAGGCAAAAGTTGGGACATACAGTACAACCGTGAGGGCTACATGGCTCTGGTTTTAGTTCAGTACGAGGACCTCTCCTGGCTTGATGGTGGTTACCCGAAAGGGCACAAAAGGGGCTTGCCGAGACGGATATCTTGCTCCCGTATTTATTTTATTTTGAGTTAGAATAGTTAGATCCAGTAGATGCATGCAGTCTTAAATTGAATCCCAAGTTAAGGTTTACTAGAACTTGTTTATATTATCCTTGTCACCTGGTTTGGGATGTTTTGGGTAGAAGTCATTGTTGACACCTCGGGTGGCACGCAGAAGAAACCGCAAGCGCACGGCTGTCAGTTGTAGCTTTTCACCTCAGAGTATTCCGGGGTATCGAATCCACGAGGAACGCGAAGTGACTTTGAGAAAACTAGGGGGATAAGGATATCTAGGATAGATGAAGGGGAACGGGAACTACCTACTGGGGTAGATCCTAGTTCTATTAGAATTCTAGTGATTTAAGTTCTTTACTAGTGTACTATGGGCGTACTAGCCTTTACCACTGACTTAGGTTGAACGCTAGCACAACGAGCCCTACTGTTAAACTAGACCAACTACGTGGTGGAATTCAAGGCGCACAGGGCTGTCACCACCTGCTTGCTACCACAGCTATCCGGGGGCCTAGCCGTATTCACTGGCAATATATAGCCTAAGTACCACACTTAATCTATATATTACTACTACTAGCCCTGTACTAGAACTAGAGCACTTGAAACTAATATCAAGCAATGAAACGAGCACACAAGTACTGAAAATAAATACTTGAAGATAAAATAAATACTAAGTTACCAAAGTTGAAGCGCAGAGTAGAGAGAAGCAGAGGTCTCCGACAACTCCGGAAATCTCCAGACTTCTACTCTTCTCCTCTCCAGCTCCTCTTCTAGTGAGGCACTCACACTCTCTCTAATCTTTCTAGCATAGCAAGTGTGCTAATCTAACCAAATGGTGAAGACTGATGTGAGGCTCCCCGAATGAGAACTCTAGGGGCCTATTTATAGTGCTAGGAAGCTAGGGGGTACTTATAGAGTGAAGGGGAGGTCGGTTAGGGTTTAGGGGGTGGCGCCCGCCACTAAACCCTGGCGCCCGCCACCCCTCTGCCGTCCATTGCAACCGCCATTCATCCAACGGTCCTCACTTGCTCCCTTAAGTCGGTTTGAGGGTCGGTTAGGGTTTTAGACAGGGATTTCCACGTGTCCAAAGCCCACTATCCAGGTGATACTCCTCTTAGCCCTTGGATCAAACCTTCTTAGTGTGCAATGGCCAGGATTTGTGCTTGAGGTGACTCCCACGGATCAATGACGTGGCCTGGGCCACTTTGGGCAAGATGGGCCTGGCGGCCGCCAGTAATAGGTGGCGGCCGCCACCCTACTCAGGCTCAAATGGGCCAGAGTGGCTTGGCCTTGCTCCTAGTACACTTGTTTGGCCCAAATTCCATCATTTCCTGCATTAAGATAAGAAACTATGCACATGTGGAAATAGGTTAGTTATAAACCAAATCTTCTACTTTTTATGTTATTTTACCTTGGTTTTGGGTGAAATGTTGATGGTGAAATGATGCTTTAAGCACCATCAACAGTCATGCTTAGCCCTGCTGTCTTGGGATGGGATGGTGGTTAATAATTAATTCTGATTAATGATCTATGGAACATGTGGACTGGTGATGAGTAGTATGGTGAGTAGGTAAATCCGACAGGATGGACCGTATTGGTGGTTTTGTGTCGTGGGACTCGGCAGCTGGATTTGGTTTTTGGTTCTGGGCTTGTGCTAGATTTATCCTGCCTGGATCCCTAGGACCCGGTTACACAGCACAGCCATGAGGTCTGGATGGGCTGGACCTGGCTAATTAATTAGTTTCCTCCAAGTTATGCTACACGGGGTTTGTTTAGTGGCTCAAGAGGGGGTCCCTGGGGTCGTTGACTTATGTACGCGGATGAAACCTTATAGTCCGTGTAACACAGGCTTGGAGGGGCTTTGTAAAGGCCATGTAGTGTGATCCTGCTGTGCACCTGGGTAGTGTTTAGCGTGATGGGGAACGCATGACTCATGGGTAACGATGTGCAAACTCTGCAGAGTAATAAACTGATATATCAGCCGTGCTCATGGTCACGAGCGGGCTTGGACTTCTTCGAGATTAGTTGGTGGGTTGGGTCTGGTTCGTTAGGAAAGCCTTATGTGGTCATTAGTCCCATATGACATGGGTACATAGGCTTCTTCTACGCGGGTTACTGTTTGGTACGGGAGTGACACCCAGGCTCGGGCGCAGACCTGGTGTTATTACGGAAGATTCTATGTCGTGACATATGGAACTAATACACATAGGGGGACTCTTCGAGTCGGACTTGTGGGTGGCCTGATGGACTTCAGGTGTGGTTTGCCTGATCGACTTCAGGTGTGGTTGCTTGGTGTGACTCCAAGTGTGGTTGCTTGGTGGGCTCCAAGTGTTGGTTGCTCGGTGTGACTCCGAGTGTGGTTTTGCTCGGTGCGACTCCGAGTGTGGTTACTCTTCTGAGGAGACTGTGGTTATAACCTAGTAAATAGGTGCACAGGATTAATAGGAATAATAGGATGTGTCGCTTTAGGTGCTCGAGTCAAACAAAGTCAGCCTACCTTTGTTAATAGCCTCATAAGCATATATTTCCTACACTTGCGGAGTACATTTCGATGTACTCACCCTTCCTCTTTGAACCCCCTGCTACCCCACCCAGATATTGGAGTCTACGACGCGGAGCAGGAGTACCGAGAAGACGGTGGAACGACCTAGACGACTTGTACTAGGATGGCGCAGCCCCCGGTCGACCTTCCTGTGGAGATTGCGTCCAGTTTCCGCGAGTCAACATTAGAGTTAGACTGAGAGTCTGTACTTTTCTTTCAGACCCGACGGTCATTTATGTAATAATGTTCGATATATTAATAAAAGCATTGTTTTGATATTTAATATGATGTCGATATATGTATGAAAATTGATCCTGGCATACATATATTGTGCTCCAATTTTGTTCTTAAAATTGGGGTGTGACAATTGTCCTGTCAGGGGAACCTTCGAAAGACATCATAGTGAACCCTGTCGGCCTTCCTCGAAAGTGGGCTAAGAGGCTAGCTACCTCGGGTGAAAGGGTAAATCATGGTAAAGATGTACAACCTATGCAGAGTGTTAAAAACTGTTATTACAGCCGTGCTCACGGTCACGAGCGGCTCAGAAAACTTGCAGACTAATAACTTTAACAATATATACTTTATGTTCATATTACTATCAACTTGTTAATCTTTGATGTGGTTGCTCATAATATTATTCATGTGGTTTGATTGAGATTTAAGCACACTCTGATGACTATTTTATGCTAAAATGTTGACCAACCTAAAAGTGTTAATCGCACTGAAACCGTGTCTAGCCTTTTGAGCTTCATAACCCTATGTTGTATTTGCTGAGTACGACATATGCTTACCCTTGTATTTCCTCCACACCCCAGTCTCCATCAGAGTCGCGCAGCGAAAGCGTGGTGAAGACACAGATGAGTTTCCAGAATACTGACAGAAGTGCTAGGCGTATGTTACCCCCAGTCAGCTGTCACTGTGAAGTATGAAGCCTAAAGAGAAGATTAGTATCCGTTCCGCCTAACTTTGATGTAAGTTTTAGTTATAGCTATGTTTTCAATATCTTTTTCCTCTGTGGTTGTATGTGCGGACTTTCTAGGCACACATATGGCATACCTGGTTTTGTTGTTTAAAACCGGGTGTTACAGTTTCCCAAACAGAGCTAGCAATCTGGTCCCGGGTGCTCCCAACCGGGGCTAAAGGCTCCCACGAGAAAAATAAATGTGCGTCTGTGAGATTCGAACTCAGCACCTCTCACCTCGCGCACACTTACCAACTCGGCTACACAACCCATGTGATATAGTTGTGAACGTTTTCCTTTTGAATTCACTTGTGAAGGACCTCTAGTCCCGGTTGGTAACACCAATGGAGACTAAAAGGACTTTTAGTCCCGGTTGGTAACACCAACCAGGGCTAAAAGGTCACCCTTTAATCCCGGGTTGTATTACCAACCGGGACTAAAGGTTGGGGACCTTTAGTCCGGGTTGGTAATACCAACCGGGACTAAAGATCCACCTTTAGTCTCGGTTGGTTTTACCAACCGGGACTAAAAGTCTTTAGTCCCGAACACAATTTTTTACCGTTGATAGATCGTCCAAAGGTCTGTTCTCTAGTAGTGGACCTGTTGACTGGTATGCGTCTTCGTGTGGGAAAAGGTCACGGACGTACAAGTTGTCATTTCCAACAGCAAATGCATAAAGACAAGGCAACAGTAGTT
The DNA here is from genome assembly GCA_009763385.1 of Coix lacryma-jobi var. lacryma-jobi. NCBI lineage: Eukaryota > Viridiplantae > Streptophyta > Magnoliopsida > Poales > Poaceae > Coix > Coix lacryma-jobi. Next base: position 116,435,386 of record CM019829.1, read on the forward strand.
TGAGCGGCATGACCAAAGCTAGGCACAACATGCGGAGCAATGGTTATTTGAGTTTCGCATTGCGTCTCACCTAAAATGGGTCCGTCATTTCCATCGTCTGTTGGACGGCGTTTTTGTCTGATAAAGCAACATAGAGTAGGTATTTTGTGTTTGGATGCCACGATACGTCATCCGTTGGAGATAGTCTTAGCACGGACTGCAGTTACATGTTGTGGGCAGGTTCCTTAAGACAACGGGCGGTACAAGTGGTTTTAAAGGATAATAAAATATCCCAATAAAACGTCTCATCATCACATCAATTTCACGAGAAAAAGCTAGGAAATATTAAACCACCTCACATAGTTATTACAAACAACATGAGTGTCTGCAACAAATGAAAGCCTCATTGAGCAACAAATGAGAACAAGCTAAGTGATGAAAATCAAAATAAACTAATCAGTTTCTCTAGGCACCGAACAATAGGACATTGGTAGCCATCGACGCGCATTATTGAAGATCCGATTTTACGTCTAATTTCCTCTTGCATCATATTCTGCATGAAAGCGTAAGCGTTTAGAAAAAGGGAATGTAGAAATTGGTTGCAACTGGACAAGCGACGAGATGTTTGTTGGTTGAAGCAAGCAGTGTTTCATGCTATCAACAAAAAGTCCCAAGTCATCGCTGATGCACCAATTCTCACTACACTTAACCTTTGAAAAAGAAAGCAAATAAAGAATCGTTTTCTAGAATTTGTGCAGTGCAATTTAAAATACATATGCACAATTCACTAGGTTCCTTGTAAAAGAAGTAAGTATTTATGCTTTTCTTATGGAACAGGAGGGTTGCCTTCTACTGATAATTTATTAAAGAAAACTTAAATATGCTTTCAAAAGAGCAATAAATTTGTAGTTGTTCTCTTTCCTTGTGACCAGGTTGTGCTCTTCTAATTTCCTTATTCCATAATAAGTTTATAAACATCTTAACATTCCGTTGGTATCTTAACATTCCAGAAACATTTCCTTGAATATTTTTCATTTTGTGTGTAAGTACTTTGCTACGTAAATTGTTGATTCATTAGAAGTCTGGCGCCAAATACTTTTCATAGGTACTTCTTATTTCAATTTATCTGCCAAGACTTTCCAGGTATGTATGTAGACAGATATTTTAGGGACATGTAAAACTTGAATATGCCTTGATAATTGTTAATCAATCCTTCTCCCTTAATTTCTGAAATTGATGTTTCAGCAACTGTATATCAAGAAATGTCCAGTACTTTACCTTAGACGTTGAAGGACCTCCTGCTCAATTTTGGTAACTCATTGCTGGAAAACTGGTCCATGCCAATACAAACAATCGGCAACTTCACCACATCCAAGACCTTTTCCTTCATGGCTTCTTTGAAGAAGTCTTCAGTTATCTCATCGGACTTCAGGTCTTTTGAGACATTAACACTTTGCACAAGGAACATATCATTACACTGAAAATTCAGCAGCACCTCATCCTGTGCTAGCAATGTCACACTGATATAACCCTTGGAGCATGGTGGCATCATTCCTTTACTTGGCTGCGTCTTGTACTTGGTTTTATCGGTCTTTATATTAAACGCAATGAATTGATCAGTTATGTTGGTTAGCTGCAGGCAGCATGCTATGTCCTTCCTTGGCTCGAATATGAAGCGCAACTCTAAGGATGGATCTAACGCAAGAATGTTGGAGTCACAGCTTCTCTGCAATCATGATGTGATTCATGTAAATGCATGTCCTAGTCAAGCTAATATTAACATAACATATTTGTGGAAGTAGATAATCTATATGCCATAGTCTAATTATATCCTTCATTGTTTTATTGAATGATCCGGATGCTATCTAATATATAGCATCGCTTGGATCTTATTAGGAAATTTTTTAATCTCATGGAACACTACATGCAAATGCAAGTTCTAGTTACTTGGCTCCAGGGACCTATCAACTCAAAATGATTTGCTTTTCCTTGTTTCCTATGAAAATGTGATTTTGGTCATCCAAGGCCTTCTTTATTTTCTGAATGACTGTACCTGGACAGTTAAAACTTGTGACTCCTCAGATGCTAGTGACATCATCTTAATTTCTGCTTCTAATTTTTCCAGTTCATCAATAACATCCTTTATTGAAGGCCTTTCTTTCCGGTTGGCTACCACACATCTTAAGCCCATTTCAACACATTTCTTCACTCGTAGTGTCTCTATTTTGTGTGATAGAGGCATTGGCATTTCCTGCAGCTTTTTCCTCCAATTTTCACAAACCTGTTTGTTGTCCCATAAAGTTAGGAAAGCGCAAATAGAATTTATATATATATTAGATGAAATTGTGGAGACATATAATTGCTCATATATATTTTTTTCTGACATACCCGCTTGATGAACTGTTCAGTGCCCATATCAACAAAGCGGGTGTGACCCTTCTCCCCATCCATTAATTTGATTATTATAACTCCAAGACTAAACACATCAAACTTCTTTGAGATGTAGGCAGTGTCGACATATTCTGGTGGCATGTAGCCGCTGCATCATATTTTCAATCTGTGTTAGTACGGTTGGTGCAATGCAAATTGAACAATGAGTTAAGAAACTACAAGATATTTTGCTTGAAACTAAGTTCTGTGGTCCTACAAGAATCATGCCGCATCGACTTACTATGTTCCTTGCTGGGCACTCTGTGTTTTATAGGTTTTTGTTGAAGCAACCAGTTTTGATAAACCAAGATCTGCAATTTTAGCCCGCTTACTGTTGTCCAGTAAAATATTAGCAGGCTTTAGATCCATATGGAAAATAGGTTTCTCGTATGCATTATGAAGGTGATTTATACCCTCACATGTGCCTTTAATGATTTGGTAACATGTGGGCCAATCAAGATCACAAGAGTCATCTGCGAAAATTAAAAACAAATCAGGATACAAATCACTTATCCAAGTATGGCAAATCACTCATCATACCTTTGATATGTTTATCAAGGGTTCCTCCATACATATATTCAAAGCAGAGAATTCTCTCCATTACTGTTGCAAAAAACTGTCTCCCTTCATGATTAACATATTTTCTGCTTGATTCATGACAGTAGCCAAGTAACTTTACAACATTTGGATGGTTGACCTTGATAAGGTTGCCTAATTCATTATCAAATTGCTTATCATCAAGTCCTTGCAACTGGTTAAGCTTCTTGACGGCAATATCTTTGCCTTTATACACCCCCTGACAAGAATAACTTGTTGATATAGATCACAAAATTCTAGTTCTCAGTTGTGTATCACTGAAACTAGTGGAAGAGGAATGTGTATTCATACCTTGTAAACATCTCCAAACCCACCACTGCCAACTTTTTGGTCCTCTGAAAAGTTGTTCGTTATGGTTTCCAGCACGTGCAGTTTGAAATAAATGTCATCAGACATCTTGCACCACGCTTATGTTGATTGCTCCTGGGACAAGACAAGTCTTCACATTCACAAAGAATATGTCTGACAAATGCATTTTGTGCAGGAAAAAAGGGGGGTAACTAAAAGATGTAGAGTATTATCATGATATACGACTAACTATTTTCAATCCGTATGTAGTTTCGCACATGGTTTACCTTAGAAACTCAGGAACAGCAGCACTTTCACTTAAGGCGATAGCAGAGAGAAGAATGGCCTGCTCCTTGCGTGGTTCCCATCCATCCAGCCACATTTATATCAAGGGGATCCATGTATAACGTTCATTAACAGATGTTGTTGACTTGACTCCTGATCAGGTACACGGTCCAACAGGCTGGGAATATGCATGTGGGCTCCTTGGGCAATGATAAAACACGAAATGATGTGACATTTGGAATCAATTATTGACTCACGCATGATATTTCTTTTTAGCCGAAGCCAACCCTTATTTCCACTGTCACTAGACAAATAATGTTAATACAGATAAGAAAACCGGGATGCAAGGGAAGACTTGCCTAGTCTACCCCCAACCCCACACACACACACCCACCAAAAAAACAATTAGGGCTCGTTCGGTCAGAGAATTTCTGCCCATGAATAGTTCCAGGCCGTCAAATATTATGCAAATTAGACTAGCGTTCCTTCTAGGAACAACGGTTTCATCAGACCAAGATTCCGCGTCAAAAGTTTAAGGACTGTCCAAACGAGTAGATCGACTACCTATCAGCGCGCTTTTTGGTGAAGATAATACCATTATTTAGCTTTCCTTTATGCCTCCGTTGGCTGCAAACGAATAAAAGTATTGCCTTAAGTTTCTTTAGAGCACTATCGATATTCTTGGTAATAACTAGCACTACCATAGAACAGGCCTTTGGACGATTTACAAAATCGGCATTAGTCACGGAAAAATTTGCGCCCGGGACTAGAAAGGTCTTTAGCCCCGGTTGGTAACACCAACCGGGGCTAAAGTTCCCCAGCCCAACGGCTCAATTGTCAGAGGGGCATTTAGTCCCGGTTGGTGTTACCAACCAGGGCTAAAGGCCGGTCTTTAGCCCCGGTTGGTAACACCAACCGGGACTAAAGGTTTTGCCCCGGTTGGTGTATCCAGCCGGGGCTAAATGTTGGCATCTTTAGCCCCGGTTGGTAACACCAACCGGGACTAAAAGGTTTTGCCCCGGTTGGTGTAGCCAGCCGGGGCTAAATGTCAACATTTAGCCCCGGCTGGGAATAAGGACCGGGGCTAAATGTCTGTCCCTATATTTGAACTGTTGTTCCACCTCAAGCCGTGCCCGAGCTCCTGTCTTCATTTTTTCTTCATTCAGTCACTTGCTTGCTTGTTTGCTCTCTTCTCCGGTGATTTTTGTTTGTTAACACATCTCCGGCGATTGATTTACTTCATTACATCTATACCGCCATCGACTCTTGAAAGGTTACTAGCTTAAGTTTTTCATTTTTGTAGCTATTTTGAGTTCATTGACTTGATAGTTTAATTAGTTTATTTTAATCTTTTAGAGAAACAGAGACCATTTAAATCATTTGTTGACAAAAAATAGAAATATATAATACTTTAGTTTACAAAATATGACCGGTTTAATTAGTTTTTTTTGAGAAATAGAGATCAGTTAAATCATTTGTTTACAGAAATTAGAAATATATAATACTTTAGTTTACAAAATATGACCGGTTTAATTAGTTTATTTTATTATTTTGGAGAAATAGAGATCAGTTAAATTATTTGTTTACAGAAATTAGAAATATATAATACTTTAGTTTACAAAATGTGACCGGTTTAATTAGTTTATTTTAATTTTTTGGAGAAATAGAGATCAGTTAAATCATTTGTTTACAGAAATTAAAAATATATAATACTTTAGTTTACAAAATGCAGCAGGATGTCTGCTTGGTATGTTGTTTTCGTGGGCACCAAGCCAGTTATTTACACCAGCTGGGCCGAGTGCAGTCAGTATGTCCTCAAAGTTAAGGGAGCTGTGCATAAAAAGTACAAGTCTTTTGAGGAAGCTTCTGCAGCTCTTAAGGCTTTCAACTCAAGAATCAACTCAATTCCTACTGCACCTACCCCTACCTTACCTTCCTATCAGGTTGGAGTGGCAGACAGTCCATCTTGTTGGACTGTGATGTGGGAAAAATGTGCAGGTGTTGTTAGTTGCTTTGGTTGTGGCCAAGTGGATTAGGCTGCACTGTTATCTTGATGTAATAATTAATTAGACAAGTTCAACTGCTACTACTTTTATGCCACCAGTAAGAATCACTAAATTTGGGTGTAATGAACTTGTTTATAAATTTGAGCTAGAAAATTAAATTTGCTGATAAGAATGAGAGATATAATCATGTTATATGTCATTTTATAATTTTATTTGTTTATAAGAATGAGAGATATAATTATGTGATATGTCATATAATGCAGACGATGACACGTCACTGGATGTACAATGCCGATCGTCGCTCAAAAGAGTTCATTGATGGCGTGCATTATTTTTTAAGAGTGGCCGAGGCAAACAAGCGGAATGGTTTTATGTGCTGCCCATGTGCGCTTTGTAATAATTCAACGGAATATTCTAGCTCAAGGAGTCTTCACTCACACTTATTCAAGTCGGGTTTCATGCCAAACTATAGTTGTTGGACGAAGCATGGAGAAACTGGGGTTATGATGGAAGAAGGTGAAGAAGAACAATTGGACCCTGACGATGACATTATTGCTCAATACGGTGACTTTGGTGATACTGCAATGGGGGAAGGTGAAGAAGAGGCAAGTGCAGAAGACACACTCGCTGAAGATGATGCTCTTGGTGATGTCATTCGTGATGCACAAAGAGATTGCGAAAGTGAAAAGGAGAAGGCTAAGTTTGACTGTACGCTAGAGGATCACAGGAAATTACTATACCCGTCTACTGCAGATGGACAAAAAAAGTTGGGTACAACACTTGAGTTGCTACAATAGAAGGCACAAAATGGTGTATCTGACAAGGCATTTGGACAATTATTCAAGATTATAAAACAAAAGATGCTTCCGAAACCTAACGAATTGCCCGCCATTACGTACGAAGCAAAACAAGTCGTCTGTCCTTTGGGTTTAGAAATCCAGAAGATACATGCATGTCCTAATGACTGCATCCTGTACCGTGGCAAGGAATACGAGAATTTGGATGAATGCCCTGTATGTAACGCGTCACGATATAAGATCAGGCGAGATGACCCTGGCGATGTTGAGGGTGAAGAACGTCCCCGGAAGAAAATTCCTGCCAAGGTTATGTGGTACGCTCCTATAATACCACGCCTGAAACGTCTGTTCAGAAACAAGGACCATGCAAAGTTGGTGCGATGGCACAAAGAAGACCGTAAGGTAGACAACATGTTGAGACACCCTGCTGATGGGTCCCAGTGGAGAGCAATAGACAGAGAATTCCCGGAATTTGCAAAAGACGCTAGAAACTTAAGGTTTGGTTTAAGTACCGACGGGATGAATCCTTATGGGGAACATAGCAGTAGTCACAGCACGTGGCCTGTTACTCTATGTATCTACAACCTTCCTCCATGGTTATGCATGAAGCGGAAGTTCATTATGATGCCAGTGCTCATCCAAGGCCCGAGACAACCTGGCAACGACATCGATGTCTACCTGAGGCCATTAGTTGAGGAACTCCTACTTTTATGGAGTAAATCAGGTGTACGTGTGTGGGATGATTACAAACAGGAACACTTTGACCTGCGAGCATTGTTGTTCGTAACAATCAATGATTGGCCTGCTCTAAGTAATCTTTCAGGACAGACAAACAAGGGATATAATGCATGCACACATTGTTTTGATGACATGGATAGTATATATTTGAAAAAATGTAGAAAGGTAGTGTACCTTGGCCATCGTCGATTTCTTTCCGTGAATCACCAGGTTAGAAAGAAAGGCAAACATTTTAAAGGTGAGACAGACCACCGGAGCAAGCCTCGCAACAGAACTGGGGAAGATATACTTGAGATGATCAAGGATGTGAAAGTAGTCTTTGGAAAGGGGACGGGCAGTGAACCTGTTCCGAAAGACGCTTCGGGACACGCACCCATGTGGAAGAAGAAATCAATATTTTGGGAGCTACCCTATTGGCATGTACTAGAGGTCCGCCACGCGATCGACGTGATGCACCTGACAAAGAATCTTTGTGTCAACCTTCTAGGATTCATGGGTGTGTATGGAAAGTCTAAGGATACACTTGAAGCACGACAAGACTTGCAGCGCATGAAAGAACGAGACAACCTACATCCAGAGAAGACAGATGATGGACGCCATTACTTAAGACCTGCTAGCTATACTCTTAGCAATGAAGAGAAGGAAATCATGTTTGAATGCCTAAACAGCATCAAGGTCCCATCTGGATTCTCCTCCAATATAAAGGGAATAATAAATATGCAAGAAAAGAAATTCCTAAACTTAAAGTCGCATGACTGCCACGTGCTTATGACGCAATTGCTTCCGGTTGCTTTAAGAGGAATTCTACCTCCACATGTACGTCTGGCCACTGTGAAGCTATGTGCATTCCTCAATGCAATTTCTCAGAAGGCAATTAATCCACTAGAACTAGCTACTCTACAGAATGATGTGGTTCAATGTCTTGTGAGCTTTGAGTTGGTGTTCCCTCCATCCTTCTTTAATATCATGACACACCTCCTAGTTCACCTGGTCAAGGAGATTCATATTCTCGGTCCTGTGTTCCTACACAACATGTTCCCCTTCGAGAGGTTCATGGGAGTACTGAAAAAATATGTTCACCAACGTGCTCGGCCAGAAGGAAGCATCGCCAAGGGCTATGGGACAGAGGAGGTCATAGAGTTCTGTGTTGACTTTATTCCTGACCTTGACCCGATTGGTGTTCCTGAATCACGACACGAGGGGAGGCTGTGTGGAAAGGGGACACTAGGGAAGAAAACATATATCGGTACGGGGAACGATTATTTCAATAAAGCGCACTACACAGTTCTTCAAAACTCATCAGTGGTGGATCCATATATCGAGGTACACAAGGAGTTCCTACGATCCCAATTTCCTGGGAAGAATGAAGTTTGGATTACACGTGAGCACACGAATACTTTTAGCACTTGGTTGCGAAAAGAATGTCTGGGTGATAACAATATTGATGAGCAACTATATTTGTTGGCTAGGCAACCATCATGGCACATCCTCACGTACAAAGGATATGAGATAAATGGAAACACATTTTACACCATTGCCCAAGATAAAAGGAGCACAAACCAAAGCAGTGGTGTTCGCGTAGATGCCACAGACCCAAATGGGAATAGACAAACATATTACGGCCGCATAGAGGAGATTTGGGAACTAGACTACAGACCTAATTTTACAGTCCCTTTGTTTCGATGCCAATGGGTCAAGACGACCGGAGGCGGAGTAACAGTTGACAAGGAGTATGGAATGACAACAGTGGATCTCAACAATATTGGATACAAAGGTGAACCATTCGTCCTTGCTGCTGATGTGAATCAGGTGTTCTACGTGAAAGACATGTCTACAAAACCCAAGAGAGGGAAAAATGATGAAAAATCAACCAAAGAGCCAAAACGCCACATAGTTCTTTCAGGAAGAAGAAACATCGTGGAAATTGAGGACAAGTCAGACATGTCAGAAGATTATGAAAGGGATGACCGAATACCGCCCTTCAGTGTGACCAAAGACCCAAGCATCCTGCTAAATGCTGAGGAGACTCCATGGTTACGACATGATCATAACCAAGGGACATACGTCAAGAAGAAGATCACCAGTGTACCCGCTTGATATATAGTGATGTTTTAACTAATATTATGTATTACAGTTTTTGTGTAATTAATAATGATTATGGATAGTCATGGTTCGTTGATGTTTTATCTTTTTAAATTATATTGCAATTTAACAGTGAATTTCTCTACCGTGTATTTGGACAATGAAAGATGAACAACCCAAAATTTAACGTTCAGATAATGCAAAAACAATTTTCCTATCGAGAACCAGTTGTTTTAGATATTTAAATTTAACATTATATTTTTGCATTAACAAAATATGAATTGTTATTTACATTTATATTCGTTATTATAAGAAAAGAAAAGAATTTATGTTACAAAATGTTCTACTACACAATAAGGTAAAAGGAAATACAACTGTTATTTTTAAGTAATTTTATGCCTAATATTGAATTTACTATGCAATTAACAAGTATTACAACATATTAATATAGCCAAAACTTAATTCAAAACCCAAAATACAGAAAACCCAAAACAAAGGCGGGAGAAACCCCTTTAGTCCCGGGCCGTGGCACCACCCGGGACTAAAGGTCTTTTAGTCCCGGGTGGTGCCACCGCCCGGGACTAAAGGTGCCCCGCGTATATAGGGCACAGGGCCCTCCTCCTTCCTCAGATCGACGTCAGAGTTTGCGCCGCCGCCTCCATCTTCGCCGCCGTCTCGTCCTCCCGCTCGCCGTCGTCCTCGGTGCCCTCGGCCTCCCTCGCCGTCCTCCGCGGTGCCCTCGGCCTCCCTTCCGCGCGCGCGGCGCCCTCGGCCTCCCTCGTGTCGCCGCCGCCATCGGCCTCAGAGAGCTCCGGCCCTCGCCGTCGTCGGCGCGGTCCCTCGGCCTCCCTCGCCGTCGTTCGCGGCGCCCTCTGCCGTCGAGCTCGCTTTTGCCGCGCGCCGCCGTCGCGACATCCTCGCCGTTCGCCGCTGGCCGTTGCTCCCCTTGTGCCGTAGTGTCTCGTCCTTGCCGTCGTCTCGCGGCCGCTCCGGCCGTGTGCCTCGTCCTCGCGCTGCCGGTGAGGAGTGCCACCGCGCGTGCGTGTGTGTGTGAAGTGTTTGTGCGTGTGCGTGTGCGTGTGTGTGTGCACTGTGTGCAGTGTATGTGTGTGTGTGCAGTGTGTAAAGTGTGTGTGCACTGTGTGTAAGGAAAAGGAAAATAGAAATCCATATGAATTGAAAATAGAAAATAGTTTTTACCCTAGCAAAATATTATGTTTACACATGTAGATAAAAAGAGATTGGTCGCGTTGACCGCGCCGTCCGCCGTCATCCTCACCGTGTGATCCTCACCGCAACGTGATCTTCGGCGTCGTCCGTTGTCGTCCTCACCGCGACATCATCCTCGCCGTCGTCCGTCGTCGTCCTCTAATGAACGGTGTGTCCTTTGTGTTAGATGGAGGAGGAATAATCACTTAGATAATTTGGTCTTTAGATATGTAAACATTTATTTATATCGGTCGTGTATATGTTTATGAAATAATCACTTGGATATGTTTATGGAATAATCACTTGGATATGTTTATGGAATAATCACTTGGATATGTTTATGGAATAATCACTTGGATATGTTTATGGAATAATCACTTGGATATGACTTTTCGATCATGTCGGTAGTGTTATTTTTACGAATATAGTCTTTATGGATATATGTTATTTTTAATGTTGTCAAAACCTAGACCCGAAACCCCCTAAACCCAAACCCGAAACCCAAACCCGAAACCCTAAACCCGAAACCCGAAACCCTAAACCCCAAACCCGAAACCCTAAACCCGAAACCTAAACACTAAACCCGAAACCCGAAACCCTAAACCCGAAACCTAAACACTAAACCCTAAACCCTAAACCCTAAACCCTAATCCCGAAACCCGAAACCTAAACCCGAAACCCTAAACCCGAAACCCGAAACCCTAAACCCTAAACCCGAAACCCTAAACCCTACACCTAAACCCTAAACACTAAACCCTAAACCCTAAACCCGAAACCCGAAACCCGATACCCCAAACCCGAAACCCTAAACCCGAAACCTAAACACTAAACCCGAAACCCGAAACCCTAAACCCGAAACCTAAACACTAAACCCTAAACCCTAAACCCGAAACCAGAAACCCCAAATCCGAAACCCTAAACCCGAAACCTAAACACTAAACGCGAAACCCGAAACCCTAAACCTGAAACCTAAACACTAAACCCTAAACCCTAAACCCGAAACCCGAAACCCGAAACCTAAACACTAAACCCTAAACCCTAAACCCGAAACCCTAAACCCGAAACCTAAACACTAAACCCTAAACCCGAAACCCGAAACCCTAAACCCCAAACCCGAAACCCTAAACCCGAACCCTAAACCCTAAACCCGAAACCCGAAACCCAAACCCGAAACCCTAAACCCTAAACATGGTGTTGAATAAAAATGAATATGGTCTTTATGAATATATATATATATATATATACGTTATTTGCAGAAATATGGTGTTTATTATCCTCCATGTTATTCGCAGAAATGGCCGACCCAGTTGACAACATGGAGGAGGAAATGTACGAATTAATCAACAGCGGCGCTAATCAAGATTTAGCAGGTGACGATAACAATAATCAAGAAGTAGATGACGACAGTCAATACTTTGCCGATTATGAAGAAATAATGCAAGAAAATACTGGCGAGGTATATACCTACAATAATCTCTATGTGCACATGAAATTCTAAACAATTTATAAATGTATTTATAATCTACTGTTCCTACATACGTAGCCCTCCGGATCGACAACGACTACCGGGAAGAGTAGGACCGTACGAGGTCCGAAGAAGCCGTTGGATGGCCGGTACATTATCTCAGAATTCAACGAGGAAACAGGCCAAGTACTTGGAGAACATGCACATAAATTTGTTGGCCACTGTGGGTACCTTGTAAGGGATAAGATCCCGATCAGTGCTCGTGAATGGAAGAAAAAGACAAGTGCTCCTCATATAAGTTTTGTCTCTGATCTTGATAAGGAACTGGTTTGGCAAGATGTCCTTGCACATTTCACACTTGAAACAGAAGATATAAATTTGAAGGCAAAAGTTTGGGACTGGGCTATGAAGAAAATGGCAACACTATTCTAGGGCTAGAAGAAGACCTTATACAACAAATTTATCAAGAACGACCTAACTCCGGATTTCAACACTAAGGCCTACGTCAAGTTGAGGCCATTTTGGGATGAGTTTGTAGAATTCAAGAAATCAGAAGAGGGCGAGGCACGGGTCAGAAGGAACCAACAGAATGCCCGACAAAAACAATACCACCATCACTTGGGATCAGGTGGCTACAAGAGTGCCATTCCTAAATGGGAAAGAATGGAACGAGAGTTGCTAGCCAAGGGCATTGAACCAGAATCGATAAACTGGCCTGAGCGCGCCAAGTATTGGTTTTTTGGTCATGGAGGAAGCCTGGACCTACAGACAGGAAGGATACAGTATGGCGAAAAACTCCATAGAGCAGCAGAAAGATTTGCTTATGCTAGAGAAATGGCTGCCAGTGGCAGGTGGCAGCCGAACAGAGACAAGGACGAGCTGACATACGCCCTGGAGAATCTTGAACATGGTGGGAGAACCAGAGGCTATGGGGAGGTGTCGTGGGAGCATGCCTTCCCTCGGGACATAGAGACCTATAGAAGCCGCGCGAGAAAGAAGGAGGAGGAGGCACAGCGGTTGCAAAGGTTAGAGGAAATGGTTCTTCAGTCACAGGCCGCGGATCTTGAAGCAGTTGAGCGAGAAAAAGCACTTGAAGGCAAAATGAACGAGGAAATAAAAAGGCAAGTGCAGTTAGCAGTAAGTTCGATGCAAAGGCAATCTGCATCAGAGCCGGGAGTCAACATCAGCCCCCCTGATCAAATGAAAAGCAGTTGCGCTTCCACAGAGGTCCCAGACGCAGCACTGCGCTTTCCCGTGGACGACATCACCGAGCCTCTCACGACATGTGAACTGCATATTCCACAGGGGAATGCCATAGTCATGGTGGCTATAGGTGTTGTATCTCCTATCGATCCTACAAACACACCAAGATGTCATGGGGCAATAATACCTCCTGGATATGCTAGCGTCTCGGTGGATAGGGTGGTGAAAGGTTACGACAATGTCGTACTTGACATTGAAGGAGGTGATGGCGAGAAGACATTAGGAGAAGCGGAGAAGATATTCATATGTTGGCGCAAGCGCTATATCATAATTCCTGGCGCATCACCTCCTCCTCCTCTACAACCTAACCCTAGGTGTGTATGAAATTAGTGAATGAAAGTTAATAGTATTGGTGAGCTAATAGTATAAATGGATACTCATACCATGTTGTTTTCGCAGCAGGACATCCCCCAACCTAAGTCCAATTATGCATTCACCACATGATCACAGTGTTGCGGGCGATGATGATCAAGATCAAACACGCCGGGATCCATCACCGCCACTGGCCCCATCTCCTCCACGACGGGATCCAACACCGCCAACGGCCCCATCTCCCCCACGGCGTGATCCAACACCGCCGCCACCTGCCCCATCTCCTCCACAACGGGATCCAACACCGCCACCGGCCCCATCTCCCCCACGGCGTGATCCAACACCGCCACCGGCCCCACCATCTCCTCTAAAGCGGGCTCCGACACCGCCACCTGCCCCATCTCCACGGTGGGTTCCAACACCTCCACCGCCAACAAAGAAGAGGCCTGTCACACAAACAAAGGCGTCAGCCCCACCACCTCCGAAGAAGACAGCCTCTGTGAGAAAACCAGCTCCCAAGATGACAAAACTTGCATATGACATGACTGAGGAGGAGACTGAAGTTGCAGTGTAAAAAGACTTGAACAAGTTCTTCGACGCTGCCATTGCTAGTGGTCGAGCAAAGCGAAACCCGGAGAAGCCGTACCTTTTTGTTCGTCCTGAAAAACTAAGGCAAATTGTGGATGCTCACCAAAAAAAGGTACGTGCTGCCCGTAAGGCTTCGCCAAAATCAGACTATGATCGCACGCTCAGCAAATCACTTGAGGAGGCCAAGAAGACAAAGAAGAGAGCAGGAAAGGGTGTCCCACAGCTCGGAGAACAAAAGCAGCAATCAGTGCTGGATCTAGTTGTTGGGAATGAATACGGTTCAAACATGGACGTCATACAACAAGCATATGGAGACGTTGATCCTGAGCATCTGCTCAAATTTTTGGAGGAAACTGGTTTAAATGTGGAAAACATACTCGGAGAAGCAGGCATCAAAAGTGCTGCAGTTGTTGATAAATGGCAGAGGGCATATGTATATGGTCAAAGTCTATACAACCCAGCGGCCCTGAGGGATCTTGGTACACAAATGCACTTGCTAAATCAGTGGTACCTTACGGCGTGTGGCAGAAAAGCTGATGACTACATTTGCGTTAGAATTAGAGACCATGATTACTTTCGTGGTGATGACGTCATATATGTTCAGTTTAATGAGTTACATCAGCTCTGCCACATGGACGCTCTTGACAAATCTCTCGTCAGCTGCTTTTGCCTGTAAGTTATTGTTTCTTTTAATAATCTCACTTTAGCTTATGTATATGTATAAGTAATTATCCTCACACTAGCAAGCGTTTGTAAACATGTGCAGAAACATGATGAGACAACTAAGGCGTAAAAATGACAAGGAGATTGGTTTCATCGATCCATATATCGTCATCAAGCACCCAAGCAATACTCCCTCAGATGCATGGAAAACTCAAACAGAGAGGAATTTGCGGAGGTTCTTCGTAAACCAAAGGGACAAAAGATATATACTATTCCCCTACAACTTTAGGTGAGTTTTGTTATCATATGCACATTTTATTATAGGTTGACATAAAGATATATGTGTTGACTATATAAATATAAATGCAGTTTTCACTAGATACTAATTGTGATCGATCTCCACGAGAGTCGTTTGCTAATCTATGACTCTCTG
Organism: Coix lacryma-jobi var. lacryma-jobi; assembly: GCA_009763385.1. Classification (NCBI taxonomy): domain Eukaryota; kingdom Viridiplantae; phylum Streptophyta; class Magnoliopsida; order Poales; family Poaceae; genus Coix; species Coix lacryma-jobi. The sequence continues at coordinate 116,450,521 of CM019829.1, forward strand.
AGAAAACCACAAGAAGATTACCAAGATATGATAGATATTATCCGAGGGTAAATATGATCTTTAAATATTGATTCCTGCTCTTTAACTCTGCAATAGTTAAGTACTGATCCAATTATATATATTGTGTAGGGTTTGGGCTTGGTTTGTTCAGAAATACCGTCCGGATCTGAAAGCGCAACTTCCTGATCCTCTACTACTAAATGTAAGTTGTACTACCTCCCTGCCTCTTTACCTTAATTAGCATCACTCAGCAGACGCACGCTCAACCGAGAGTAATCTTTTTATATCTTGTACAGTGGGTTCTACGGCAGTCACCGGGAAACAATTTATGTGCGTACTATGTTTGTGAGTTCCTGACGGTGTATGAAAAAAGAACTCCTCTACAGAGTCAGCAAGTACGAAACATGTAAATAAATTTATTTCATTTTTTTGTTGCTTTTACATAAATATTATGTATGTTAATACTTTCTTTTTCTTTTAATCCAAATTGAAGGAGACATGGTTGAAGAACCAGGTGATGGATAAGGTCCGCCTCAAAGCAATTCTAGAGACCATCGCAGGCTTCCTTAATGACCATGTCCTTAAGTCTGGCACCGAGTATTGGTTTAACAAAGACGAACCAATGAAGCCAAACCAAGATGAACACTTGTATGACCTCTAAGTCAGGACAATATTTGTGTTGTAAATATCAAGTTAAGGATGCATGATGGATAATGTTGTATATTTTATGTATATATGTATAGATAGCTCTATAATATATATGTATATAGTTTCATATTTCATTTGCGTGTAATTGTAAATTTTATGTGTTTATATATATATTTATTAGCAGCGAAGAATACGTATTTGAAACCGGCCTAATGGAATATATTAGCAGCAAAGAATACGTATTAGAAAACCTAATGTAATTGTAAAACCAAAAACAATAACCAATTGAAAAGAAAAGAAAAAGAAAATAGAAAAAAGCAGCGGCCTCTTTAGCCTCGGTTGGTAATACCAACCGGGACTAAAGAAGCCAGCCACCGTGGCTCGGCTGGATACCTCTTTAGTCCCGGTTGGTATTACCAACCGGGGCTAAAGGTCCCCCCTTTAACCCCGGGGCGGGGAACCGGGGCTAAAGGTCGGGCCTTTAGTCCCGATTCCTTAGCCCCGGCTCCATGCCCGGGGCTAAAGGCCAAAATGGCCCGGGGCTAAAGGTCTGTTCTCCAGTAGTGTAGGGATGAAGATTTTGATGAAAAAAATACCAAGCAACAACTTCTTCATTTTGCTATCTAAATATAGTCATTTTCTATTCTGGATTTCTCACTAACCAAAGATAGAAATTAAATGAGAATGACTCTAGAGTGCATAAACATATAGAAAAAAAATTGTTAGAGAGTGAAAAGATACATAAATTGATTTTTATGCAAATAACTCTCTAAATGATAATTTAGAGAATGAGTTTTAGAAAGTCTCTTGTAAATGCTCTTAAATTCCCAAATTTACCGGCATTGTATTTTCCTTCCTAGTTTTATACATGCAATAATAATTAGTAAAAAAACGAACTGATACATACTCCCTCTATTTCAAATTATAAAACATTTAACTTTTTTGTCCTAAAGTTTGAACACTTGTCTTATTCAAAAAATATATAAACAAAGTGAAATCTTAAACTCCTATAAAGATAAAGCCCACTAGCATATTTCTCTAGCCTCTCCTTACGGCTTACGCCATGTCATCGTGCACTTTCTTTGAGCCATTACCACTAATTTTCCATTTACTCAACAGTACACAACAGGCATTATGGCCTAAGAGGTTTATTAGAAAAAAAACATTAAGGCCTAAGTAACTACATACATGTCATCGTTTATTTCTTCCTCTAATACCACCAGTGTATTGTTCTAACCAAGAATAGGAGAGGTTGCACCTCTCCATTTCTTTGACGGTTCATATATAGCTCCTTGCATAGTTGTGCAGCAACTCTCCAAGCCATGCCTCCAAAGAAGTAGTGCTCACACCTTAGCCTTCCACGGTACTGCCTCCAGCCGGCAACGTCAAGGAAACTTCCAATGATCTCTATGCGCCATGGCGTCGTTATTGCATCCTTTGTGGCTATGGTGAGTGGCCGAGTGGGATGCCCTCCCCTGCAACACGTAGCTGACCTTAAGGTTCCACTTAATCCCCATGGCCACGGCACCTACCTGACCATGGTGAGTAGGGTGCCATCCCCTGCGGCACATAGCTGCATGCTCCTGGCAAGTTTCTTTCATGAGAACTTTTTTGTTTCAATTTTGTATCCTCAATAGAGTTTGATTGAATATTTAATTATATTTGTTCCAGGTTTCAAACTTCATCTCATGGTCTATATATGTGATCAAATAACATTCTCAAACCGATGAAACTATTTTCCACAATATGCATTTTCACATCGTTTGTAATAGAATCTAAAGCAGGTTCCCAAGAGACTATTTCAACAAATTCCTGCCGCAACGCGCGGGGAATCCACCTAGTTTAAGTTATTCTTGAAGAATTTTTATTAATAAAGAAAACCACGACAAAAGAATTGATATTTTGCACAAAATTTTGAATAAGACGAGTAGTCAAACTTGGTGTCAAAAAAGTCAAACGTCTTAGAATTTAGGATGGATTGAGTAGCTCGGTGGTTAGTTCGCTATCGTGGTTGGACGCACGCAATAGCAGTGCTTCTATTACAGGTTTCTCCTCGGATAATGCCATTGAGGCGTTTTCTTATGGCAAAAGTAGTTGAGGTTTCTATCTCAAGCGACCTCGTTGATCCATAATAATTAGGATGGGAGTTCCTGGTCTTCCGTTAGGTGATGATAACTATCGTTTCGGTGGAGCACAAGACACCGATATATTTGGCTTCAGATCAAAAGACCCAAACCCTGCAATCTTAGCCCCACGACTCCTCTGATTATCAACCGTGTCTCCAGTCGGTTGACCTCTCCAAAAAGACTAATCCCTGCAAGCAAAATGAAGAACACAAGCAATAACTCAAAATTATACGGCTCAAAGATTGAGACAATCTACAGATGAATGATTAAGTTCTTAAATCGGGGTCTCACAAACTGATGACGGCGGCAGCGTACCTTTATAAAGGTGTTAGGGTCGTCGCCTACCCTAGACGTGCCCCTCTAATAGGCTCAAAGACGATACATGACCTATTGCATCAAATATAGTGACACAGCACCCGAACATATTCTGAACCCTCACTTGTTTTGACGATCCCCGTTGATTCTGAAGAAATTTTGAGGTGAGACCAGTTCCATTAGCTTCCATATCAAATTATCTTTCCAACCATACAGGGAGTATAAAAACAGAGCCCTAATGCGCCTGGGGACGAGTTCTACGGCAGACCGGTCCTGGAGGCCGAGGTTGACTCAAATTCATGTTGGACTAGGCCTCTGGCTTCATTTGGACGTCCTTTGCTGGTCATCTTTGCTTCGCTTGCTGCTTCCAGTTCCTCATGAGCTTCTCCATTGTTGCTAAGAAGTAACAACACTGGGTAGTAATCTATTCTCAATACTATAAAAAGGATCGCTTAAAAACGAGCTCACCTCTAAATTTAATTATCGTATTTGAGCTCCGGTCATTGGTCGTTGTATGATGCTTGGAGGATCAGTGAGTGCATCCGAAGGAGCTAGTGATGTCGGAGGGAAGGGGGGGGGCTGAGGGGTGCCTGGCACCTCCAACCTCCCCCGTAACTCCCATAATATACCTCAATTATATGCCTAATTATGTAATTAGCCAGTTAATGATATTATCTGTAGAATGATTCTTATTCTTACTATGTATTAATCTCTAAAAATATCTTATATAAATGAATTAGGTTGTCCTCATATTTTTCCCATGTCTTTTATTTTTCTTAGTCTATCAAATATCGGTTTATTCTCAAAACACACTCTAATTAGCTAGTTAATTGGAATTTTTTTTTATTTATCCCTTTGAATTGGTCTGCGATTAGATCTATAGCATTTAGCATTAGTTTTTCTCATAACACACACTCTAATTAGCTTTTAAACACTACACAATGATACGATGTTTTCGTTTATCGTCTATTTAAAACGACTATTTTATTTGTTTAAGTGATCGTTTTATCCAAGGTTAAATAACAAATGACTAATTGCTGGCCATTTAGTGTTTAGGAGCTAGTGCTAATTAATTTTGCCCCGATTAGCTATTTGTTATTATCATGATTCTTTTTCAGGAAAAGAATTATATTGATTGGATGAAGGTTATAAGTCTGAGACTAATTAATTTTCCTTTATTTTTTAGTTTTTCTATTTTTTTTATTGCAACATACACGTTTGTTTAGGTGTACGTATACCTTTGTCATGTTATATTTTGATAAACATGATTATTACTGGTTTGCACGGCCTCCTATGTTTAAATCCTGGCTTCACCCCTACTCATCACATAAGTAGGTGTAACACTCCAGCCCGTTAGAAGGATATAGTAGCTGTGAAGTTGGCGCATGTAGTACACCTGACACGTGTAGTATAACCTTGGATGCTGGCTCTGGCCCGCACGAATTAAAACAACTTATGATTATTTGTACGACTGATCTATCATGAGAGAAGAATATCCACGACTATTTTGTACGGATTAAAATTGAGTTATATCTCAAGGAAAGAGAGCCCAGCTTGAAGCATTTAACCAGAGCCAAGAAAACTATGCTTTAATTTTTCCTAAATGCGGTGACAAAAATATAAAGGAGAATCCATCAGGGTCAGACGCCCCTCTCGTTTTCAGAAAAAGGCCTCTCAATAAGGTTATTCTCCAAGAGTAAGCTTTTCATCTCCATCTCTGAGTCGGCCTTTCTAGATAGGTTTTGGTAAAAGTCAACAGTGATGTTGAACATATATCTTCAGACTTGTCTACATCGCCAGTGGGACCCTGAACGGTTGGTAATGGGTAGTTTTCTAAGGCCTTGTTTGGTTGAGTTATGACTTTAGCAAAAGCTAATGTGAACTATGACTTTTACAAAAGCTGTGAGATAGTTGAAAGTCCATTTAACAGTTGTGGCTTTTGAAAAAAAGCTTATCTCACTCACGAGCAAGCCCACCTCTCATGGACAGAGCGGATCTTCTTTTTTCTCTCACCAGAGTTCGCCATGCAGGGATGGTTGCGCCGCCTGCCATGCTCGCCGGTGCTCTTGTTTGGGCGGAGGAGGCCGAAGCAGGGGTCACCGCCGAGGCCTACACGAAGAGGCGAGAGGTTGCAAAGGTGCAGTCCAAAAATTGGCATCGTCGGAGCTGAGGACGTCCTCCGTATGTCCCCGTTGCATACGGACGCGCTCGTCACGTGACATTGGAGATAGGCCCGCGGCGGCTGGAGGCAGGGCACGTGGCACCAGAGCTAGGCGGCGGCGGTGGCCGGAGTTGGGGCGCATGACGGCGGCTAGAGCTAGGCGCGTGGCGGCTAGAGGCGGGGCGTGTGGCACCATATCGCAGCTAGATGCGTGGCGGCCTTTTGAGTTGCGCGCTGCGGTGGCCGGAGGCAGGGCGCGAGGTGGTGGTCGAAGGCGAGCTCGTGGCGGTGGGCGGCTCACGGCGGCGGCTGGAGCTAGGTGCGTAACGGCTGGGTAGGTTGCGCGGTACGGTGGCCAGAGGTGAATTGCAGACTTCCGCGAATCCACCGAAGGGAAAAGAGAAACAATAACGAAACATTATCTTCGTAACCGGTGGCAGCCTCTTCGTAACCGGTAGCAGGTGGGTATATTTTTTTTTTCTAGAAGCGTTGAAAGCACAAAGAGAGATGTTTTTGATTTGTAATACAGTAAAAGCTATTTTTAGCCTAAAGCAGTTCTGGCTTTTGAGCCCTTTGGCTCGTTGGTTTTTGCATAAATAAAAGTAGGTTGAAAAACTCAACCAAAGAAAATGAGTATATATATAACCACTACTTTATAGCTGGCTATAAAATAATTTATTTTGTAGCCACTTTGAGTTACGATAATTACGGTGTTGATTTTACGAGATTGTAGTAATTGATTACTATGTAAATTTATTATAATGTTATGGTAAATATCCCCATGTATTATAATAACATAACTATCATAAATATGTATATATATACTTTATCGTAAATTAGTATAGAAATTATCGTAAATAGAGGTGCCTACAGAATAACTTATTCTGTAGCTAGCTAGCTACAGAGTATATATATATACACATATATGTCGGTGTTCGGAACCCGGGGGTCTACACCAACGAGTGAATTTCTGATGCGTGCTCCCTGATCCGGATGGTGATGCAAGAAGAATACATGCGATTTATCCTGGTTAGGCAAGAGGCCCTACGTCCAACGGGGGAAGAGAGTTTGTATTATCCTGCACTGAAGTGTTTGTATAGGGGCGGATACAAGCGTGAGAGAGTACAGGGGGTGTGAAGGAAGGAGCTAGAACTAGACAACCAGGCTCTGGAGTCCTATGCTATGGTGGGTTGCTTGAGCGTTTGAGAGTTTGATTGCTTGTGCGTTGTTGAACTTGCCCTTTCCTATGAACTGGCGTCTCCTTTTATAGGCGAAGAGGAGGCACAAGGTTACACGAGCTATGTGGCTGGCGTAGGCCACGAGCTATAGGGCTGGTGTAGGCGGTGATGTTGGCAAGGCGAGGCCGGTCATGCCAGTGTTGCTGTAGCGGCGTGCTCTGTCGCGTCATGGCTGTCCTTGTCCTTGCTGAGACCCTGTTACGCACATCGATGCGTTGATGATGACGAAGGACGACGCCCACGTGCGAGATGTACGGGATGCCAGAGATGTCGCGTCGGTAGTCGCTGAGGCGCTGACTGGTCTTGGCGAAGTCCCGCTCGAGAGGGTGGTCGAGGCAGTCGAGGCTTCCACGGGTAGGGTCGAGTCTGGAAAATACGGGAGATGTGTTGACAATGGTACCTCGAGAAGGTGCCTGACGCTGCACAGTGCGCGGTACGACGTAACAGTGCTGTACGAGCCACTCATTGCCGGGTACGAGCGGTAAAAGTTTGATTTGACTTGAGCATGACTCACTGCGGCACGCGCCACTCATTTGCCTGGCACGAGTGCTAAAAGTTTGATTTGACCTGAGCACGACTCACTACGGCATGCGCTGCAGTCATACGATTTGGATGGGAGTGAGCAGGTGCATTTAATGGGCCGACCCAGTATGGTTTTGGCGCTTGGGCTGGTTTGACAGTTAGGGGGGAGGAGTGATAGCGGGTTTTGCTGTGGTTTTAGTTTTTCTTAATCGAAGTTTTGGGGTACCCCTTGTCTATGTACCCGACAGTATGAAGGACCGAGAAAGCTACCAGAAAGCGACCAGAGGGGGGGTGAATGGGAGCTCCAAATTTTCCTTTCGGAAACTCGTAGCAACTGTCCCAAAATCAACCCCAAAGGCAAACCCTAGAGCTTGCTAGCGTCTACGACCCTAGATGTAGGGTGGATGCTTCCAAGAAGCACAGCGGGACACTACACAACTCTAGAAACTCAACGCAAAAGACGGAAACCAAATCCGACAACGAACGGGCCAACCGCGAACGAAACAGCACAAACTAGTACTGACCGAACTCGGGCCTGCGTCCGGTCAGAGAGCACCGGACGCGTCCGGTCAAGCAAAGTCCAAAATCGGACCTCTCTGAGTTGGACCGGACTCACTGAGAGGGTGCGTCCGGTCAAGCACTCAGCGTCCGGTCGCGCGAAACAAAGCTCATGAACAGGAGCACCTGCGCGTCCGGTCCGTCTCAAGATCCAGCGTCCGGTCACGTTGAAACACACACGCAGTCAACGCATTCAACGACCGGACTCAGACCGTGCGTCCGGTCAGCACGTGTCAAGCGTCCGGTCACCCCGACAATGAACTGTTCGCCCACCGATTCAACTCGATCTCACCCAAAACAAATCCTCTAGGGATCAAACTTGATGAGAGGAGTCACAAGGAGTATAGTGAGCTATCTCTAAGAGATCATGGCTCGAACCTATCTCCAAATCGATGAATCGAAGAATTTCGGGGAAAGGGAAAAAAAAACTTGACCCGAAACGAAAATCGATCGATCTCCTAGACTGTGAGGTTAGAGATTAATTCATTCGGTGGAAGGAAGTGCCTCACGATCTAGAACAACTTGGTTCAAACGGATTTGCAAAAGATGAACCGAGCAAAGAGATCAAACGACGGGAAAAACGTGGAGAAGAAGGATTCCGCGAAGAACACGAACGAAACGCGAATCACAACCACGAATTGCAACCGTGTGGCCACCACGCGCTACAACAGTGAGATTACGGTCTCACTTTCTCAAAATTTCATGAACACAGAGGTATTGTTCTCTTCTCTGTGGATCTCAGGTTCGCTACAGCAGAGGAGTGGGAGAGCAAGAAACCCTAGAAGCAAAGAGCAAATGACTGAGATGTTTTGGGGAGGAGGGTGTCTCCCCCTACTTAACCTATTCCTAATTCCTACTCTATTCCTATTCTACCCCTCTCTAATTACAGAGCGAGCCAGCTAAACCCTAAGGTTATTCTGGACCAACTCGGTGGTAGGTAGATCCGACGGCCACGCCCGCACAACTCGTAGCGTTGCCTAAACGAAACCTCCCGATTGCCGCCACGTGCCGCCCTCGCTCCGCGTCCTTTTCCTGGACGTCGCACCCCCGGTTTTGAGGCCCAAACCGGGAAACCAGCCTTCACAGCCACCCCCGGTTTTGAGGCCCAAACCGGGAAACCAGCCCACCAGCTTCTGAGTTTTGAGGCTAAACTCAGCAAACCATCTGCACCCAGGTTTTGAGGCCCAAACCTGGAAACCGTCCACCCGATGGTTTTTCCCTGGCTCTACCACCAAACCGACGTCGTAGATGGGATGCACCTCCCGTGCACCCCGTCCACCGACACGTGTCCCAAGTCCACGACTCAGGCAACACATGACCGCAAGTGTTCACTTGTAGCTGCCACAGGCTGCCAGCCACCACAGCTGATCCTCGGGCCTCTGGTCCCTCAGTCCAAGCCTCACGTCCGCCCTTCGCCACTCTCGGTCCATCGGCACGGCACGTCTCTACTTGACCTTCACCTCGCCTTCGATCACTGCATCCGTGCTCGACACCTGCACAACACAAGCCAAAGAACATGCGCATCATCCCAGTTGACAATCACTCATCACTCAGAGACTCGGCATACACCCATGTATCCGCAATCTCCCCCTTGATGAGTGCATTGTCAACTACCAACACAAATCATAATAGAAAGAGAAGAAGGAAGAAGGAGAAGAGAAAACTCGACCAAATGACCCAAAAGCATAGCAAAGCCGAAGAAGGTCAAGTGGAAAGAGCGAAAGAACTTGGTCCCCAAAGACATGGGCAACGGCTCGACGCAACCAAGCAAAGCAAAGCTAGCCCTCAAGAAGAGGCTAATGCTCAACGCAACTAGCAAACCGCTCCAAACCAATTGAGAATGTCAAAGACTCAACCGGAAACAAACTCCCCCTCGAATAGTGCAAACAACCAGGAAATATGATTTGCAATTTCTCCCCTTAGTTGAAAATGCACTTGTCAAGAGTCAAAGCTCCCCCTCAGAAAATGCAGCACAAAGTGCTAACACGCAGATTTCTCCCCTTCCAAGATGCATATGAGTCAGAATGCAAGTTAGGAGCTTCAGGAGTATACTCAAAAGCGTGCAAAGATGCTCAACAGAGTTCTGATCCGATGACTCAGAAAATGCGCAAAATGCTAGCAAAGGCTCAAGCTGATCACTAAGAATGAAATATGAACATGTGAGCAGTTTTAAGCCGAAAAAGGTATTCACCTATCAAAATAGCACAAGACATGTATGGACAGGAAGTCAAATGTGCTAAGCATGTATACCAAGTGAACTACCCCTAGCACAGTTCAATCATCATGCTGATATCAATTTAGGCATTTACTTGTGATTTCAAATTTTAATCGGAGTTGCAGCGGTGAAATTTCACAAGTCCAGAAATCAGCATGTGACAGCGAGAGGTTGAATGCTTGTTATTGCCTAACTTTCCAACTGTGCGAAGCCTATGCATAAGCAATCAGAAGCTTAAAGCAACAGTTTCGGTCATACACTACACAGCTCAAGTTTAACTCAAAGTGCAATGAGAAACAGTCTCGAAACTGTGAGGTGCTAACAAGCAAACCCATCTCGATCTTTTCAATTCACTTAACTTGGTTCAGATTTTAAACAGAATATGACATACCAAGCAAGTGAAAGACTCAACACTAGAGACATAGCAACCTAGCATACATAAATAGCATAAGTGACTTTGACACATCCTACACATGCTAGTTGCATATCTCAATGGTGAACATTTTCAAGTTTTTAAGTTCATTATCAAATTCACCGTTTAAAAATAGCTCAGCTCACGGTATGTATCAGTGATCAGAAAGAGCATAAGCTATAGCATCAACATAAAGCATCGGAGCAAAGACTACACAAAGCATAGTTACATTCTTCAGACTATATTCATGAAGCTCAGAATGTAAAAGCGTATGCTGAAATGCAAAGATGCATGAAGAAACTAAAAGAAGTAGAATCAACTGAAAAACTCAAAGTCTGTGTATCATACAAGAGTCAAAAATGTTTCCCCCATTTAAAAGGGGAAACACACACCAAGCTCACCTCTCAACCGATTAAAGGTTGATTGTTCCAAAGGCTTGGTGAAAATATCAGCCAACTGATGATGAGTATCGACATGGCGAAGGTCGATATCACCCTTCTCATAGTGGTCTCGCAGAAAATGAAAGCGCACATCAATGTGTTTGGTCTTCGAGTGAAGCACGGGGTTCTTAGCAACGCTAATCGCACTCGTGCTGTCACAAAGCAAAGGAACACGAGAAAAGCTCAGACCAAAATCACACAAAGTGGCCATCATCCAAAGCAATTGTGAACAGCAGCTAGCCGCAGCAACATATTCAGCCTCTGTGGTAGACTGAGCGACACTAGACTGCTTGCGAGAAGACCACGATACAAGAGAAGATCAAATAAACTGGCAAGTCCCAGAAGTGGACTTGCGATCAATTCAGCAACCAGCAAAATCGGCATCGGAATAACCACAAAGGGAAAGGGTGGAGGAAGCAGAATACCAAATCCCAAATTCTGGAGTGAAGGATAAGTACCTCATAATGCGCTTGACCGCCTGACGGTGAGAGGTGCGCGGCGAAGACTGAAATCGCGCGCAGAGACACACCGCGAACTGAATGTCCGGGCGTGTCGCCGTCAGGTACAACAGCGACCCGATCATACTCCGGTACTCCTTCTGGTCCACTGCTTCTCCCTCCTTGTTCGCATCCAGGGCCGTCGTGGTCGACATGGGTGTTGGAAGAGGCTTGGCCTCACCCATATCGAATTTCTTCAGAATGTCCCGGGTGTACTTGCCCTGGTGCACGAACGTTCCTTCCTAAGATTTGCTTGATTTGCAACCCGAACAAAAACGTCAACTCGCCCATCATGCTCATCTCAAACTCCCTGCTCATAGTGTCTGCAAACTTGGCAACCAAAGCTTGAGAAGAACCACCGAAAATGATATCATCCACGTAAATTTGGACCAAGAGTGTGTCAGTGCCTTGCTTGAGGAGAAAGAGCGTTTTATCTACACATCCCATTTTAAAACCCTTAGCAAGCAAAAAGGTTTTCAACCTATCATACCAGGATCTAGGGGCTTGTTTCAAACCATACAAAGCTTTGTGAAGTTTAAAAACATGGTTTGGAAACTTGGGATTTTCGAAACCGGGGGGTTGTCTAACATACACCTCCTCTTCAATGTAGCCGTTTAAGAAGGCACTCTTGACATCCATTTGAAAAAGTTTGAAACCTTTGGATGCAGCAAAAGCCAAGAGTATCCTAATAGCCTCCAAACGAGCTACAGGAGCGAAAGTCTCCTCATAGTCTATCCCCTCCTTCTGACTATAACCCTGGGCTACGAGTCTGGCCTTGTTTCTCACAACATGGCCATCTTCTCCCTGTTTGTTTTTGAAAACCCATTTTGTCCCAATTGGATGACACTCAGAAGGTGGAGACACTAGAACCCAAACCCGATTCTCTCAAAGTTCTCAAGCTCCTCATGCATGGCATTGACCCAATCAGGATCCGTCAAAGCGTGTCCAACATCCCGGGGTTCAAAATCAGCAACAAATGCAGAATGAGCAAAGTGAGAGATTTGTCTTGATCGGGTGACGCGTTCGTCGATGCTGCCGATCATCTGCTGAGGCGGGTGCTGGCGCTGAATGTGTCGTGGCGCCTCCCTTGCCGAAGTGGCCTCCCCCTCAACAGCATCTGGTGCCTCCCCGGGTACAAAAGGTACCGCTCGGGGTGGCGGATCCCACGGCCCCCAGGAAGAAGACGTGTCAGGGCCGTGAGTCGTCGTCGAAGCCGCTCCTTGCGGCACAGCAGGTGGAGGAGGAGGTGCTGGGTCATCCATGCCTTCAGCACCTTCTTCTTCATCATCGAAAAGAGGCTCGCCAACCTCATGATCACCTGCACGCTCAAAACGAGAAGAAGGACAAACCATGGTCTCGTCGAAGGTGACATCGGATGTCTCCATGACTCGGTTAGTGTCAAGGTTAAGTACACGATAAGCTCGAGTGTGAGTGCCATAACCCAAAAACACACCGTCAGAAGAACGAGACTCAAACTTGTCCAAGTTGCCCTTTTTGAGTATAAAACAATGGCAACCAAAAACCCGAAAATAACTCACCTTGGGCAGTTTTCCAAAACACAACTCATAAGAAGTCTTTTTCAAGAAAGCTCTCAGAAAAATGCGATTGGAAATATAGCATGCAGTGTTCATAGCTTCGGCCCAATAACGCCTAGGAGTCCTATGCTCATCGAGCATCGTCCTGACCATCTCTACAAGGGTCCGATTCTTCCTCTCTACAACACCATTCTGAGGGGGTGTGTAGGGGGAAGAAAACTGATGCTCTAAACCCAAAGAGTTACAAAACTTTTTCAAAATCCGAATTCTTGAATTTGGAACCATTATCACTCCGAATTGCTCGCATTGAGTTCAAAGGGAACTCATTCTGAAGACGTAAAATCAGATTGCGAGCAAAGGAGAAAGTCTCGGTCTTCTCAGCTAAAAAGAAGACCCACGAATATCTCGAAAAGTCATCAACAACAACAAGTACATACCACTTCCCCCCAACCGAGCTCACCCGAGCCAGACCAACAAGATCCATGTGCAAAAGCTCTCCAGGGCGCTTGGTCATGACCTGAGTCACTGGATGGTGGGGAGCGGCAACCATCTTCCCGTGTCTACAAGAATGGCAAACAAGATCCTTCTCCATATGTAACTTGGGCAATCCTCGGATTAGGCCAAGTGAACTAAGCCTTGCAAGAAAGTCGAAGCTCAAATGTCCAAGTCTCCTATGGCACTTCCAAAGATCAGAAGAGGAAGGTCCAGCCACAAGACAACGAGAAGTACCAAAAGACTCCGAGAAATTCGCACGAAAGACTTTTCCAAAGGGCGAAATCAAACACACAAGATTGCCCTGAGGATCCAAAATACGACTGAGATTCGGTTTAAAACGAATCTCATAGTCATCATCAAAGAGTTGCGAAACAGAAAGAAGGTTAAAATGCAAGTTAGAAACAAGAGCAACATCGCGCAACACAAAGTGCTCAATAACTCGCACAGACCCACGAGACAGCACCTTACCTTTGCTGTTGTCGCCGAAGGTGATATACTCCTTTCCGGCGACCGGACTAAGACTGGAGAACCACTTGGCATTTCCGGTCATGTGCCTCGAACACCCGGAATCCACCAACCAAACGTTCTCCAGTCATTTTACCTACATCAATAAAAAGACATAGGGTGAGCATACGGGCCAACACTGGGGTTAGTGAAGTAAGGGGAATACCAGTGTTGGGCCGGCTGCTCAAAAGAACGGTTAGCAGAAAAACCATTTCTAGCATGCCTACGGGAGGAGCGATCACCACGTTGAGGAAAACGTGGTCCGCTAAGGGAGGAGCGTCCATCGCGATACTCAAAACGCGGTGGGGGAAAACGCTCAACTACAAAGCCACCGCCACGGGGTCCATAGCCTACAACTGCAGGCTCCCGCCGGGCACGCTCTCTACGAGGCCTACGCCTAGGGACTTGAGGCTCAACACCTCTAGGCCTAGCGTCTCTCCTCGGAGCTCTCTGCTGCCTAGGCCTGGGAACTTGAGGTTCTGGACCTCTGGGCCTAGCAGCACGTCTCGGTGCTCTCCTCTGAACATTCGGCACATGTACATCATGAAAAGGATGGTACATGTCCGGGTTGTTCATCTCCCTAGCACGACGCGCCTCTCTCTTGCGCCGAAAGCAGAACTCGCTCAAGTGTCCATCTCTCCCACAATGCTCACAATGGTACCTCACCGCTCTCAAAGGGGGTTGTTGGTACACATGGTTGTGGGTGTGGATCACTTTGCCCTTCTGTGGCAACTCCTCCTGGATGGGTGGCATTGTGTCCAGCTTGTTCTTTAGGTGGTTGGGTTTGGGATGCCACACTTGGTTCTTGGGTGGAGCTCTCGGAGGTTCCTCAAACACTCCATCCTTGGTGTTAGGCTTGAGAGGCTCTTTGGGTGGAAGCTTGGTAAGTTTGGGAGTAGTGGTGGAGTTGGGCTTCTCACTCGGGTTCAAACCACTCGACTCTCCAATCTTCCCAAAAGCAGAAAGATCAACACCCTGAGCAAAGCCTACACCGGGACCTCCAGCAGCTCGCTTGAATTGGGAAATCATCATCCCGAGCTGCGACTCACCACAAGACACCCATGACAAGATGGTCCGAAGGTATGTGTTTTCCTCCTCGGTTTGCATCTTGTCATGCTTCACATTAGCAATCTCCATCTCCAAACCCTCACACAAAGCACACCTAGTCACACCAGTGCTTCCCGAGCTGGCCTCCTCAAGAGACACAATCTTGGCATTCTTCTCTGCCAACTCGGATTGCAAGACAGGACAAGTCTTGCACGCACCCAACAACATGGGCCTAGCCCGGAGCTCATCCACCTCTCCTACCAACGCAACATACTTACTTCTCAAAGTGAGAAGATCAGTCATGTGCGTGGTGCACGCCTCACACTCCTCCTCATCGGTAACGACTACGGTGGACTTGACAGAATCAAGTTCCTTCACCGTATCTTCCCACTTCTGCCTAAACTCCTTGCGCTCTCTAGCGGCTCGCCTAAGCAACTTATCTTGACTAAGGAGCGCGGCAGTAAGTTTCTCGACCTTAGCGGAAAGCTCATCGTGGGTCAGAGATACCTGGGAGGTGTCGTCGTCGTCGTCGTTCCGAGGGGAGTTCACCAGCTCGCCGTCGACCTCCTTGCCGAGGGCCATGGTGCAGAGGCCGTCGTCGTCGGCGAAGAAGCAGAGACCGTTCAGCTTGTCCTCGATCCTCTTCTTCTTCTCGGACTCGTCGTCGCTTGAGCAAGCGGAGTCGTCATCCGAGCCGTCGACGTCGCTGAGCGTGGCGAAGAACTCACGCTGCTCAGCCTGGGCCTTCTCCAAGTACTTCTTCTTGATGTACTCCTTGTCGAAGCCGCCCCTCCGCTTGTGCCTCACGGGGACGTACTTCTCCTTGCGCTTGCCGGAGTCATACTTGTGCCCATGATCGCCCTTCCCAGATGAATGCTTCTTCTTGGGGCAGTTGGCGATGAAGTGATCGGGGTCGCCGTACTCATAGCATCCTGAGCGTCCTCCTCCGCGGTGATGGTTCATGCGGTTGTTGTGAAACCGCGAGAACCGGTTGGCGAGTATTGCCAACTCGTCATCCCCCAAAGACTCCAGCTGGTCCTCTGTGACAGAAAAGGGAGACGAAAGAGCAAAACCTCCAGAGGGGTTAGAAGAGCCAGAAACCAAAGCCATAGTCGGGCCAGAAGGATTCTCATAAGAAGCCCTTGCCATGGCATCGATCTCACTGGACTTGAGCTTACTGAAGAGCTCGTCGCACGTGAGGGTCTCATAGTTAGGTGATTCGATGATCGCCTGAACCTTGGAATCCCACACCGACCGATCAAGGGTATGCAAAAGCTTCAGAGCCCTCTCATGATCGTCGAAAGGCAACAGCTTCCTGTTAGCCCTCATCCTGTTGACAATCACCTAAAAGCGAGCGAATAAACTTTCTATGCTCTCGCCAGGCATATGTCGAAAGTTCTCATACTCTCGCTTGAACGACTCGTAGAGACGGGTTTTGACTTGAGAGGTTCCCTCATGAAAGCGCATGAGGGTAGCCCAAATCTCCCGAGCCGTAGCGAGGTGAGAAACACGATCAAACTCACTCATGCTCAAACATGAGAAAAGAGCATTACGGGCTCGGCTACTGGCATCGTGCTCATCGATTTGAAGCTGAGAGACACGAGCAGCCAAGACCACGTAATCGGCAGAGTTGCAAATATCCCAGATGGAAGCACCCAAACTCTGCAGATAGGCCGACATGCGTATCTTCCAATACGCATAGTCGTCCCATCAAAAAACGGCGGTTTGCCCACGCCGCGATCCATGTCGCCTTCTGTGGATCTGGAACCGGCTAAGGTGGAAGATCCTTAACCCGCTCCGATACCAATTGAAAGACCGAGAAAGCTACCAGAAAGCGACCAGAGGGGGGGTGAATGGGTGCTCCAAATTTTCCTTTCGGAAACTCGTAGCAACTGTCCCAAAATCAACCCCAAAGGCAAACCCTAGAGCTTGCTAGTGTCCACGACCCTAGATGTAGGGTGGATGCTTCCAAGAAGCACAGCGGGACACTACACAACTCTAGAAACTCAACGCAAAAGACGGAAACCAAATCCGACAACGAACGGGGCAACCGCGAACGAAACAGCACAAACTAGTACTGACCGGACTCGGGCCTGCGTCCGGTCAGAGAGCACCGGACGCGTCCGGTCAAGCAAAGTCCAAAATCGGACCTCTCTGAGTTGGACCGGACTCACTGAGAGGGTGCGTCCGGTCAGGCACTCAGCGTCCGGTCGCGCGAAACAAAGCTCATGAACAGGAGCACCTGCGCGTCCGGTCCGTCTCAAGATCCAGCGTCCGGTCACGTTGAAACACACACACAGTCAACGCATTCAACGACCGGACTCAGACCGTGCATCCGGTCAGCGCGTGTCAAGCGTCCGGTCACCCCGATAATGAACTGTTCGCCCACCGATTCAACTCGATCTCACCCAAAACAAATCCTCTAGGGATCAAACTTGATGAGAGGAGTCACAAGGAGTATAGTGAGCTATCTCTAAGAGATCATGGCTCGAACCTATCTCCAAATCGATGAATCGAAGAATTTCGGGGGAAGGGAAAAAAGAACTTGACCCGAAACGAAAATCGATCGATCTCCTAGACCGTGAGGTTAGAGATTAATTCCTTCGGTGGAAAGAAGTGCCTCACGATCTAGAACAACTTGGTTCAAACGGATTTGCAAAAGATGAACCGAGCAAAGAGATCAAACGACGGGAAAAACGTGGAGAAGAAGGATTCCGCGAAGAACACGAACGAAACGCGAATCACAACCACGAATTGCAACCGTGTGGCCACCACACGCTACAACAGTGAGATTACGGTCTCACTTCCTCAAAATCTCATGAACACAGAGGTATTGTTCTCTTCTCTGTGGATCTCAGGTTCGCTACAGCAGAGGAGTGGGAGAGCAGGAAACCCTAGAAGCAAAGAGCAAATGACTGAGATGTTTTGGGGAGGAGGGTGTCTCCCCCTACTTAACCTATTCCTAATTCCTACTCTATTCCTATTCTACCCCTCTCTAATTACAGAGCGAGCCAGCTAAACCCTAAGGTTATTCTAGACCAACTCGGTGGTAGGTAGATCCGACGGCCACGCCCGCACAACTCGTAGCGTTGCCTCAACGCAACCTCCCGATTGCCGCCACGTGCCGCCCTCGCTCCGCGTCCTTTTCCTGGACGTTGCACCCCCGGTTTTGAGGCCCAAACCGGGAAACCAGCCTTCACAGCCACCCCCGGTTTTGAGGCCCAAACCGGGAAACCAGCCCACCAGCTTCTGAGTTTTGAGGCTAAACTCAGCAAACCCTCAGCGCCCAGGTTTTGAGGCCCAAACCTGGAAACCGTCCTCAGCCCGAGTTTTGTGGCCAAACTCGGAAACCATCCGCACCTAGGTTTTGAGGCCCAAACCTGGAAACCGTCCACCCGATGGTTTTTCCCTAGCTCTACCACCAAACCGACGTCGTAGATGGGATGCACCTCCCGTGCACCCCGTCCACCGACACGTGTCCCCAAGTCCACGACTCAGGCAACACATGACTGCAAGTCTTCACTTGTAGCTGCCATAGGCTGCCAGCCACCACAGCTGATCCTCGGGCCTCTGGTCCCTCAGTCCAAGCCTCACGTCCGCCCTTCGCCACTCTCGGTCCATCGGCACGGCACGTCTCTACTTGACCTTCACCTCGCCTTCGATCACTGCATCCGTGCTCGACACCTGCACAACACAAGCCAAAGAACATGCGCATCATCCCAGTTGACAATCACTCATCACTCAGAGACTCGGCATACACCCATGTATCCGCACAGTAGCCCCCGAGCCCCTGCTCGAGTGCTGACACTCGAGCTGGGGGTCACGAAATCAGGAGCGCAGGGTACTTCGAAACTTCTCTGCGGGAGAGGCGCGAGCGTTACCCGCGGGGGTAGCCTCCGAGGCCTCGAAGGAGTGGGAAGAACTCCTTCGAGGGCTTTATTTACTTCGTGTTGCTTGTCGCGCGTGGGGTCGAGTGCGGTTGATTCTCCTGCAAGATTGAGTCAACTTGAGTCGGGGTGATGGTTCTTAGCCGCGGCGGGCCTCGAGCTGTCGATCCCCTGGGTTAGTTCGACCCTCTTTTGTCGAGGGGTGCCAGACGTAGTCGAGCCCCCGAGCCTCATGCGGCTTAGGGCGTTGCTAGCTCCGGCGTCCTTCTCACGAGCCCTTTCGATCAGGTGTGAGGTGAGAAGCGTCGTATTATGCTCGATAGGGCGAGTCTCAACGTCCTCGGTGAGTTGGTAACGGGGGGATCCAAGTGAGAGCTCGTGCCCTATTCGATAGGGGTCGACTGTGGCCCGGAGGCGGTCTCATTGAAGCAGGACGCGCGGATGCCCGGATACCGACTCCATTCGATAGGAGCTGGCAGCTCGATGCCTCTCCACGTGGAGATTCCATGGCGACCCATTTGTCTTGCCTTGGATACGCGTGAGGGGTCTCGAGAGTTCGCCCTCGAGCTAGGCTCCGAGTGAGCTCCCCTTTGGCGTCCCTAACTCGGGTACTCGAGGTCGGCTGTTCGAACCCTTCGAGGGTCAGCCTTCGCTACCTCGAGATTTTCGTATGGGCCGGAGTCCGTTTTACTTCCTGAGTTAGTTCAACCATCTTTTGTCGAGGGGTGCCAGGCGTAGTCGAGCCCCCGAGCCTCGTGCGGCTTAGGGCGTTGCTAGGTCCAGTGCAGATACATGGGTGTAATCCGGGTGTTGAGATGATGAGTGATTGTCAACAGGTTTGATGTGCATGTTCTTTGGCTTGTGTTGTGCAGGTGTCGACCTCGGAGACGGTGATCAAAGGCAAGGTGAAGGTCAAGTAGAGAAGTGCCATGCCGATGGACCTGGAGCGGTGAAGGGCGGACGAGAGGCTTGGACTGACGGACCGGTGGCCTGAGGATCTGCTGTGGTGGCTGACAGCCTGGAACAGCGATAAGTGAAGACTTGCAGGTGGACGGGGTGCACGGGCGGTGCATCCCTCTACTTCGGTTTTGTGGTAGAGCCCCAGAAAAACCACCGGTGGGCCAGTTTCTGAGTTTGGGCCACAAAACTCGGGCTGAGGACGGTTTCCAGGTTTGGGCCTCAAAACCTGGGTGCTAGCGGGTTTCTGAGTTTGGGCCACAAAACTCGGCCGGAAGACAAGTTTCCCGGTTTCAGCCTCAAAACCAGGGGAGGTCCAAAAAGGATGAACGACACATGGCGACATCCTAAGGCTTGCGTCGAGGCGAAGCTAAGGATGAGGAAAGCGCGTGGCCATCGGATCGGCTACACTTTGAGTTGGTCAGGAATACCCTTAGGGTTAGCCTGCTCGCTCATTACCAGTAGGGGTAGAAGGGGACTATTGTATTAGGCTATAAATAAGAGAGGCGCCCCTCCTCTCTCCTTATCCTCGCAGCATTTCATTCTCTAGCCCTTGCTTAGGTTCCAATCATACCTCGCTGCCTGTGATCCGCAAAGACGACTAATCATACCTCTATGTATTTGGATTTTGAGGAAACGAGACGATAATCTCGTTGTCTCCTCGTGGGGACGAGTTTCGGCTGGAAATCAAGATCAATTCGTGTTTTGAGTTGTGTTCTTCGCGTTTTGGTTTGCGCCTTCTCGGAGATTTGCTTAGTTCTCCCTCTCTGAGAAACAGTTTTTCGATTCCACTTGAGCCAGGTTGTTCTAGATCATGAGGCACCTCTTTTCACCGAAGGAATCCGTCCCTAACCTCATGAACTAGTAGATCGATCGATTTTCGTTTTGGATCGTGTTCTTTCTCCCTTATTCTGAATTCTTCTGATTCACCGATTTGGAGTTACGTTCGAGCCATGATCTCTTAGGAGTAGCTCACTAACATCCTTTGAACTCCTCATATCAAGTCTAAGCCTTGGAGCTTTTGATTCGGAGGAGATCGGGTTGAATCCGCGGAAGAACTTCTCAGTTTCGGGGGCATCAGACGCTGAGCATGGGGGCATCAGACGCTGAGTTTGTCACATCGGACGCACCGATGCCACGTGTCAAAGAACTGCATTTTTGAGTGAACATCGGACGCTGGGCATCGGACGCTCCGTTGATCATCGGACGCTCCGAGGCCTGAGCATCAGACGCTGAGCTTTCACTGTAGCAGCGTCCGATGGCTATGCAGTAAGGTTCCCGAGTTGCTGATTTTGCATCGGACGCGTCCACCAGTTTGGCATCGGACGTTGGCCGTCCGATGCAGTGAAGTCCGCACTTTTCATTCACAGTTCGTTTGTCCGACTTCAGATTTGGTTTTGGGTTTTTCTGTTGGGTTTCTAGAGTTGTGTAGAGTCGCGCTGTGCTTCTTGGAAGCATCCACCCTATATCTACGGTCGTGGACACTATCAAGCTCTAGGAAAGCACTTGGGGTTGATTCTTGGGACAGTGCTCATAAGTTTCTGAAAAGAAATTTGAGACTCCCATTCACCCCCCTCTAGTCTCCTTTGTGTAGCACCTTCGGTCCTTCATCCAGCGTTTTTCTCACGAGCTCTTTCGATCGGGTGTGAGGTGAGAAGCGTCGTACTACCCTCGATGGGGCCAGTCTTGATGTCCTTGGTGAGCTCGTAACGGGGGAATCCAAGTGAGAGCTCGTGCCCCGTTCGATAGGGGTCGACTGTGGCCTAGAGGCGGTCTCATTGAAGCAGGACACGCGGATGCCTGGATACCAGCTCCATTCGATAGGAAATGGCGGCTCGATGCCTCTCCACGTGGAGATTCAGTGGCGTTCCATAAGTCTTGCCTTGGATACGCATGAGGGGTCTCGAGAGTTCGTTCTCGAGCTAGGCTCCGAGTGAGCTCCCCTTTGGCGTCCCTGACTCGGGTACTCGAGGTCGGCTGTTCGAACCCTTCGAGGGTCAGCCTTCGCTACCTCGAGATTTTCGTATGGGCCGGAGCCTGTTTTACTTCATGAGGAAGGATCCGTTGTGGAGATGATCTCTCCCATCTGACGGGCGCGTCTTTTTAGGCAACAACTATTGCAGGGCAGCAATCGTGGCAGGCCTGTGCGACGGAAAGCAGTCGAGGAGACGACGTGTGTATCTGTTGCGTGTTCTCGAGGAGTGGGTAGGCGAAGGTATTAAATGCGGGACGTTACCCTTCCCTTCCCGGGCTACGACCTCGATGTCGATGAGGAAGGTCCGGGTAGCGAGGAGGAGGACGACGATGATGATGGAGGCGCCGAAGCTTGAAGCCTGCGAGCCATATCTGGGCAAGAAGGACCATGTAAATAATTAGTATTTTTGCGACGTTGTGGCCCTTCGTGGCCCGAAAAACTTATGAGTGCTCGAGATGATAATGAAACATCTTTGCGCTCGAGTTTTCTTATTTTTCTTTGCTTGAGTTTTGCTTCTTTGACTAAGTTTTCGACACAGTCTTGAGACCCTCGAGGGAGGGGGGGGAGTGAGTGGAGGTACCGTAGCCCAGAGGCGTAGGGGAGCTCCCGTCTTGACGTCCCTCGACCCTAAGGGATCTCGAGGTGTTTTCGACTTAGTCGCAAAGCGCGTTCGAGGCATAGATAAATAAAGTAACGTCGAGTTTTGGAAAAAACATGTGAGTTTTTTAGGAACTTAGGGGGTTACCCCCCTGTCAGCCCCTTGCGCTTGAGTTTTCTTATTTTTCTTTGCCTGAGTTTTGCTTTGACTAAGTTTTCGACACAGACTCGAGACCCTCGAGGTGGGGAGTGAGTGGAGGTACGGTAGCCCGGAGGCGTAGAGCTCCCGTCTCGACATCCCTCGACCCTTAGGGAGCTCGAGGTGTTTTCTACTTAGTCGTGAAGTGCGCTCGAGGCATAGATAAATAAAATAATGTCGAATTTGGGAAAAATCGTGCGAGTTTTTTTGGGAACTTAGGGGGTTATCCCCCTGTCAGCCCCCGAGGGACTCCTGACT
This sequence comes from Coix lacryma-jobi var. lacryma-jobi, assembly GCA_009763385.1. Lineage (NCBI taxonomy): Eukaryota > Viridiplantae > Streptophyta > Magnoliopsida > Poales > Poaceae > Coix > Coix lacryma-jobi. The sequence continues at coordinate 116,473,107 of CM019829.1, forward strand.
CTAATTTGACAGAGTCGAGGCTACCTCTATTTTTGAACGAAAGAAAGTGCATGGAAACGATGACTTTTATTCATTCATAATACGATGTTTGTACAAAACATGAGAAATGTACAGGGCCTCGAGACCCTAGGGGTAGAAATGACGTAGCTATTAGGCGTTCAGAGCGTTGGTGAAGGTTTCACCTTTGTTGTTCCCTTCCTCAAAGAACGCTCCAACCGCCTCATCGCCGACCGCATAGTTCGCGACTACGTCCATCAGCTCGCTGACGGTCTCGGGGCGGTTGCGCCCCAACTCATGAATCAACTCCTTGCAGGTGGTGCCTGAGACAAATGCCATGATGACATCATGGTCAGAGATGAGTGGGAGCTCGGTGCGCTGCTTGGAGATGCATCAGGCGTAGTCGCGGAGGGACTCCCTAGGTCGCTGCTTGCATCTGTTGAGATCCCACGAGTTACCGGGGCAGATGTAGGTTCCCGTGAAGTTCCCCTCGAAGGCCCGAATCAGGTCGACCCAATCGTTGATCTGATCGGGAGGTAGTGCCTCGAGCCACCTATGGGCGGTGTCGGAGAGAAACAATGGCAGCTGGCGGATGATCGCGCGATCGTCGCCTCGCGCTCCGCCTAGTTGGCAGGCTAGGCGGAAATCGGCTAACCAGAGCGCGGGCTCGGTTTCGCCGTTGTACTTGACGATGCTCGTGGGGGGTCGAAACGGGTCGAGCAGCGGGGTGTTCCGGATTGCCCTGCTGAAGACTTGAGGCCCCGGCGACTTGGGAGCCCCACGGTCCTCGTCCCTGTTGTGATGCCCCCTTCGATGGGCACTATAGCTTCGGTCCTCGACTCCCCTGTCTTTGCGTCACCGGCTCATGATGATGTCGTGGCAGGCGTCGTTTGGTTCGCAGGGTTCGCGAGGGTTGAGGATACGGTCTCGAATGTTCTTGGCTCGAGGGGCGGCTTCCTGGTGGACCGAGGCCTCCCTGTTGCGGCGAGAGGGCTCGACCGGTCGTTCCGAGGATGCACCTCGACGTCTCGAGGCCGAACTCTTAGCTTGTTGAACGGCTGTGACTTGGAGCAGGCTCTGCATCTTGTCTCGTATGCATCGAGCCTAAGGATTCGACAGCTCAGGCATGCTGTGTAGCAACATGGTTGCTGCTACAATGTTTTGCCCAGCTCAATGAAAGCAGTTGGGGGTCTCGAGCGCTCCAACCTCGACGATCTGCCGATTGACCTATCGAACCATAGCGCGAGCTCCTCCACCATGTGGCGGAGCCCGGCTTTGCTCGAGGGGCTGCTCGATCTGGTCGAGCCGCCGACGATCTTCGTCGAACTTGGCCTTCATCTCCCTGATCTGCGCAATCTGTGCGATTTGTTCATCGTGAGGGGTGGGTGGATTGGCGGGATCCTCCGGCCCGTTTCCTCGTATTGGGGATGCACCTTCGGCCCCAGCTGCAGTTGCTGCGGCGACCGCGTCCGGGATCTCCGTCTCATCATCCGAGGCGACGACTCCATCACCCTCGATGTGGAAGCATTTCCTCGTGGGGTCATAGTGATCCGAGTCAGAGTCGGGGTTGTCGCAGTAGATGGCAGGGAACTGTCCCCGCCGTTCCTCCTCCAACTGTTGTCGCAGCGTGCCAATGGTGTGTCGCCCCGGCCCCGGTGCTCGCATGAACCCTAAATCCACGGAGGCCGGGAAGACGGTAGCTAGGCTTGTGGTGGCACGTAGGAGAGCCCCAGGGCGATCCTCGTGCGCATTCATGCCAGAGCGCATCTCGACAGAGTAGCTCGCGGCGGCGTTGTTGAGGCCGAAAGGGAGTCGCCGACGGGTGCTGAACAGCCCGTGTGGCAGCAGGTTTGGCGGTGTCGAGGTTGCGCGTGTCGGGGGACATCGTCCAGGCTCCTTTGTCGTGCGCTTGGCGAAGGTGGAGTCCGGGTTCGCCCGCAGCTCCTCCTCTGTTCCTGAGCTAGGATCAGACATGTCCCCAACAGGGGACTCCACGTCACCTACCAGGAACGGTGGGACTGCTACGGTCGTGAGCCTAGTCATGAGTTGATGAAGATGGCGGCGTCGGCCGTGCCTCTCCTTCGATGAAGAAGCGTGGTGGTGAGGTCGGCGTGCGGCCCCTCCTACGCGTGGGGGCTTGACACTTTCTCCGCTTGGATCACCGACCGAGAGCAGTGTCGTGTCGTAGCCGCGGCCAAGAGACACGAACTCCAGGCTCTCGAAGCGGATCACCATATAGCGCGGAAGTGGCGAAGCAGAGTCGGCCATCTGGAAAATGGTGGGAAATCGTTAGTGACACGCAGTACCCCTACCTGGCGTGCCAACTGTCGGTGTTCGGAACCCGACGGTCTACACCAATGAGTGAATTTGTGAGTGCGTGCTCTCGCTAATCTGGATGGTGATGCAAGAAGAATACAAGCGATTTATCCTGGTTCGGGCAAGAGAAGGCCCTACGTCCAGCGGGGGGAGAGAGTTTGTATTATACTGCACCGAAGTGCTTGTACAGGGGCGGATACAAGTGTGAGAGAGTACGGGGGGTGTGAAGGAAGGAGCTAGAACTAGAGAACCGAGCTCTGGAGTCTTAGGCTATGGTGGGTTGCTTGAGCGTTTGAGAGTTTGAGTGCTTGTGCGTTGTTGAACTTGCCCTTTCCTATGTCCTGGCGTCCCCTTTTATAGGCGAAGAGGAGGCACAGGGTTACATGAGCTATAGGGTTGGCGTAGGCCACGAGCTATAAGGCTGGCGTAGGCAATGATGTTGGCGAGGCGAGGCCGGTCATGTCAGTCAACCACGAAGGCAGCGGCCGGGCGGCACGGGCTAAACACCCCCTACCATAAAAAAATAAAGGAACCCCCAAGAACCTCCTCTAAATTTTCAGTTGTTCATCTACACATATGAAAGGCTGAAATAAGAGATATTGGGCCAAGGCCCAAAGTGGAGAAATCCTATCTCCATACTCCCGTCACCCACCAGCCACCAGCGCCGCAAAAACGCGTTCGTCTCTGGTCTTCGTGACTCCGGCTCTCCCCGACTAGCCGACTCCCTCCTTCCAACGCGCTGCGCGCCGCTGTCTCCTTCCAGGCGCGACACCACGGTGGGGCCTCAGCCAGGCAGCGATCGCAGGAGCAGCCAGGCTCTCCGCCTCTCCCCAACTCCCTTCGGTCCCGTTCCAGGCAGCAGGAGCCAGCGCGGGGCGCCAGGCCGCCAGCGGCGAGCCGACCAGGCGGGCAGGGGCAGCCCGGCGAGCGGCGAGCCGGAAGCCGGCCATGAGCGGCAAGCCCTCTACCCAGTACCCACGACCAGCCCCACGACGCACCCGGCCAGGGGGCTAGATTCACATCTATTTTTTCCTGATTGGATGGAATTGAGTATTTGATTGTATGATTTTAATTTTCAGTATGTCGAAAAAAACATTGCGCAACTATTTTTCAAGTTCAACCGGTGGTAGTGGCTCCTTAACTCCACATACTAATGAGAGCACAACCCAACAGAAGAAACCTAGGGCAGAGTTCACTCATTCGAACCTAATTGTCGACCCTGGAAATCGCAAACCAATTGATTCATATGAACCTGAAATTAGAGACCATGTAAAGAGAGCATATGCTTTGAGTGGTCCAACCCAACCTCTTGAATTTTTATTTCCTCGTAAATATATTGGTGGTGAATGGAGATCATTTCAACCTTGAATATTATAAAGACAGATTTGCGTAATAAAATGGGTGATGAATGGCTCAATGACTTGATGATATCCTATACTGAGAAGGAGATATTTAGAAAGATTGATAATGTAAAGATCAAAAAATGGTTCCAAGAGATGAAAAAGCGTCGTATGTTATTGCCTAAAAAAATAGTGGTACGCTCTATTCTCTTCTAAATTCATAATTTGGAGATCCTTATATGTTTGACTAATCAATTATGTCTATTTGTGTAGGTTGCTACTTCAGAGGAATAATGTGCGGCAACTTCACGTGTTGTTTATTACTTTCGCAATTGGGACTTTCGGTTATTCGGTATGAATGAACTGCATTCTTCTTTTAATGATGTATTTTGTGAATTCCATCGCTACTCGATGATCTTGCAATATAAGATTAATTCAAGCTATTATATATTGTCTATTATGATAAGTCATAGTAGAGTTAAGTTGTCGTACGCTTTCGTTCAGCCCGCCCTCAATTTTTTCCTGGCTTCGTCCCTGATGCCAGTGTTGCTCTAGCGGCGTGCTCTATCGCGTCGTGGCTGTCCTTGTCCTTGCTGAGACGTGCTCCGTGTTGTCGTCGTTGTCCATGTTACACACATGTTGATGATGACAAGGACGACGCCCATGTGCGAGATGTACGGGACACCAGAGATGTCGCGTCGGTAGTCGCTGAGGCGCTGACTGGTCTTGGCGAAGTCCCGCTCGACGGGGTGGTCGAGGCGGTCGAGGCTCCCACGGGTAGGGTCGAGTCCGGAAAATACGGGAGATGTGTTGACAATGGTACCCCGAGGAGGTGCCTGACGCGACACAGTGCGCGGTATGACGTAACAGTGTTGTACGAGCCACTCATTGCCGGGTATGGACGGTAAAAGTTTGATTTGACCTGAGCATGACTCACTACGGCACACGCCACTCATTTATTACCTGGCATGGGCGGTAAAAGTTTAATTTGACCTGAGCACGACTTACTACGGCATGCGCTGCAGTCATACGATTTGGATAGGAGTGGGCAGGTGTATTTAATGCTCCTGAAGTCGTGCAGGGTATCCGAGGAGTGCCCGAGGGGTGCCCCAGGAGCGCTCGAGGGGGTGTGTGGCGAGGCGGTCGAGGCCTGCCCTAGGAGTGCTCGAGGGGTGCCCAAGGAATACTCGAGAGGTGCCCCTCGAGGGGTGCCCGAGGAGGTGTGTGGCGAGGGGATCGAGTCCTGCTCGAGGGGTGCTTGAGGAATGCTCGAGAGGGCTCAAGGGGTGCCCGAGGTAGTGTGCGGCGAGGCGGTCGAGGCCTGCCTCATTCGCTCGGGAGAGTTCCGTAATCGAGGGGTGCCTCGTTCGCTTGGGAGAGTTCCATAATCGAGGGGTGCCTCGTTCGCTCGGGAAGTTTCCGTCGCCGAGGGGTGCCTTGTTCGCTCGGGAAGTTTCCGTCGCCGAGGACTGCCTTGTTCGCTCGGGAAGTTTCCGTCACCGAGGACTGCCTCGTTCGCTCAGGAAGTTCCGTAATGGAGGGCTACCTCGAGCTGACTGGCTTCGTCCCGAGAAGGGACTCCTCAAGGGTGTTGTCGACTGAGCCCTCGAGGGTGTTGCGGACTGAGCCCTCGAGGATGTTGCGGACTGAGCCCTCGAGGGTGTTGCGGACTGAGCCGTCGAGGCCCGTTCGTGCGCCGGCCCAGTATGGTTTTGGCGCTTGGGTTGGTTTGACAGTTAGGGTGAAGAAGTGATAGTAGGTTTTGCTGCGGTTTTAGTTTTTGTTAATCGAGGTTTTGAGGTACCCCTTTTCTATGTACCCGATAATATACATATATATATATATATATATATATAGTCTCGTTGTTTGTCAATGACAACTATAGAAAGTAATATTTACTTCCACTTAGGCCAGTCTCAGTAGGAGTTTTATAGAGTTTCATGACCATTTAATACGCTGATATGGCGTATATAATGTGTGGCCGCCGGGGGCGAGAGTTGTCTTTTATTTATTTGGATTATGAGTGCAGACCATTCTGCCTACCAGATCGCGAACTGGTAGTGCATAAACCAAAGGTATGCGGTGTGGCACCTCTCATCAGTCTGCACCATATTCAACTTCGTCATGTGAAACTGCATACCACCTTGTCATCATCTATGGTCATGGCACGGTTGCCTGTGGTGACCAAACAACGACTAGGCATGTTTATTTGAACTATTTTCAGCTTGTTTCAGCTTATTTTGGCTTATTCTCTCACACAGAATACTATTAAATCATCGAAAATCATAACAGCCAAACATGATTATTTTTCGTGTGGCGACACAAGATGATGAGAATAAAAAAAATTCCATGGACAAACGTGCTACTCCATACTCCCTCAGCCCAGTCCCAACAAATAACTGTCATTTTTTTCCGAAAAATAACTTTAACTAAATATATTTTATAAAATATTAATAGTTATAGTACATAATTAGTATTATCGAAAAGATCTTTAATTTTATTTTAATAAATTTATTTAAAGATATAAAGATTACATATTTTTCGTACAAATCGACTTAAACTTGTAGCACCAAAACCAAAAGTAATACTCCCTCCATCCCAAATTATAAGGCATTCCAAGAATTTTGGAGAGTCAAACTTTTTCAACTTTGACCAAATTTATATAATAAGATAATAATATTTATGATACCAATTAAGTACAATTAGATTCTTTATTGGTTATATTTTCATAATATACATATTTAATGATATAAATATTTGTATTTTTTTTCTATAATTTTGATCAAAGTTGAAAAAGTTTGACTCCAAGATTCTTGGAATGACTTGTAATTTGGGATGGAGGGAGTACTGGTTAGACGCCATCTGCCTGTCTGTCATCAAAGATGCCCCCTACCGCAGCGCAAATATCAATATAAACAATGTGGTTCTCTGTTACCAGCATCGTTTGCAACAACCAGCTATCAACAAAAACAAACAGAGTCGCGTGACTCTGCCGACGACTTCGATGTAGGTCATAAAGAAGTTTAATTTTTTGATATCTAGCGCATCAGATAATATGGCATGCATCATATGGAGTTGTTCGCCTCTCACAGTCTCACTGACATGCATCATATGGAGTTGTTCGCCTCTCACTAATGGAATGTTAATATATATAGACTGTGTCATGTATATAAACACATGCATCATAATTTTTGTATGTGGTTATACTGAGGTGGAAGTTTCTTCCATTTTCTAAAAAGCAGATAATATGGCATCAAAATACAGCCAGATTAAAAGTACATTACAAAGCTAACTTTGAATCCAGTTGAAATTTTAAAACATCATTATTTATTTGAAGACCGCTACAAGAAAACAAAAGTTATGCTCTTGTGACCCACAATTTCCCCGAGCTGAAATCCAGCCACCAAAGAATAATCATTTCCTCGGTGGTTGTAGCAAACCGCCAAGGTATTTGTATCCTTGGTCATTCGACCTCCAAGAAAATATGCAATAATTTTTCTTGAGTGTTATTATCAATGCCAACAAAAATGGTCATCCACTTGAGTGCAATTTTAAATCTTCATCATTTTGAAATTAATACTTTTTTATTTTTTGAAATAACCTCGGATGAAAAAAGACCTAATAAAAAAGACGTAGTACTCGCGATCAGAATTGCTTGGGATGTTCTACCTTGAATATGATTGTTGAAGTAGGCTGGACCAACGTCTCTAGTAATTCTCTGGTAGTATGGCGCTTTCTTCTGAGTAAATTGTGGTATCTAAAGCGTTGTTTAGTTTCCCCAACTTCTCTCAAATATTTCTAAATTTTCCGTCACATCAATCTTTAGTTGTATGCATAAAGCATTAAATGTAGGTAAAAAAATAACTAATTGTACTTTTAGTATGTGCATGTCGAGACGAATCTTTTGAGGCTAGTTAGTCCATGTTTGGACAAAGTTTTCCAAATAACAACGAAAGTACTACAGTGCATTTTTCAAATATTTCCCAAAACTAAACAATACCTAAGTGAAAGTGTTGAATGTAACCATAGGAGAAGACTGGGTTTGCTAGCTATTTTGTATAGGCGGCTATTGTACACATGGCTATGAAGACTGTCACATCCGGTCTAATTTGAAATTTGGTCCAAGTGGTCCATGTGTATGTTAACGATATATTGTGTGTGGAGGGGAAAGGAGACCAGTGATGTTTAGGATGAGTTAGACCAATATATAAGGCTTCTAGAGTCTATCCCATCATCCTTGGTTTAATCCTTTTATGTAAAGCGGGGATGAAAACGTAAGTGGGATGGCGGGTTAATCCTCTTATGTAGCACAACTTAACTATGCTACACCCAAAAAAGAGCTCCTAGCGGTCATTTTTGTTGTCAACAAGTTTAGATCTTACTTGGTTGGAGCAAAGATTATTGTTTACACTGATCATACAACATTATAATATTAGCTCACCAAGAAAGATATTAAACCTAGATTAATAAGATGAATTCTCTTACTCCAAGAATTTGTCCTTGAAATAAAAGATAAAAGGGAGTAGAGAATATTATTGCAGACCATGTTTCGTGTATGCAAGTCACTAACATACAGGAGTTACCAATAAATAACTTCCTACGTAATGACATGAACACAAACAGAAGCTCCAAGACTAGAGTAGACTTCACCTTTGTGATGATTGTTGATGGTTGTTAAACCCTATTTTTACCGTCAATATTTCGTCCAAAACATGGTGAAAATCAACACATGTACAAAGAATTTTATTTGAATACAGGAAAAACATGAAAAATAGAGAAAAAAGTGGAGAAATGGACCCACCAGGCGTTGACCACCACACTTGGACCCACATGGCAGGCCCAGGGGTGGCGCCCGCCACCCCCCTATGTGTCGGCCGCCACCCCCAAGTGTGCCTCCACGTCACTGGTCCGCGAGAGAGGGTCAGGGTGCAATCCAGAGAGTTGATTGATGGCAGTTTCCTCCAACGGTGCCGAAACACTGTGACGCGGATCATGGTTTTCCTTCTTACAACATTGTAACGTGTGAACCGACGTCCCAACTTCACAACCAACTTCGGGAGGTGATCAACACCGTTGATCAAAGGCGACTGGAGGGCTGGGGCTGGCGCCCGCCGTTGATGGGTGGCGGCCGCCATCCCCACCTTGGCAGGCGCCACACCCCTGTTGCCACTCGCCACTCTCCACACTCTCCTTCACATGGAAGCAACCCTTGGTGCTCCTCAAGCTATAAAAGGACCCCCACGGCCTCCTTTCCAAAGTGCCCCCTGGTGATCAAGCTCATTTGCTTTCTGAAGTCGCGCTAGCGCTGCTCTGCACTCTACTTAGCTTAGCTTAGCCTAGCATAGCTCTAGTGCTAGTTAGCGGGAAGAGAAGAATCGGGTGAAGCTCAGCATCGGAGTCTGGAAGAGTCTTACGAAGTCTCTAACACTACGTCAATTTTGAGTATGCATAGTGCTGGGAAAAAGAGTTCCGTAACGGACACCTATTTTCGCCCGCTGCAATAAATCATATGATTTTTCGTGATGGGCATTTTTTATTTTCCGTGGCAGGATCTTTTGCCCGCTGCGGTAAATTCATTAACCACAGTGGGCTTCTTAATACACCCGCCACGGAAAATGGCCAGCACTGCGAACAATGCCCCGCGCTACGCTGTCCTCAACTTCAGCCCACTGCGGTTAAGGCTAAAGCCCAGGCGAGGCCCAATAATTGCCGTTCATATAAATACGAATACTTAGGGTTTCTCTTTGCCGCAGACACACGCGAAACCCTCTCCTCTCCCGCAGCCGCACGCCTCCTCCCTCTCCTCCCTCTCCGTGCGGCGGCCACAGACACGCGCCCGCACCTCTCTCCCTCAGCCTCACTCTCGCACCTTCTCCTCCCTCTCCGGTGGAGAGCCCGGAGGCCCGCCACGGCAGCAAGTGGAGGAGGCTCCGGCGACCCTCTCCTCTCTCTCCGCGATGGCCTCGTGCTCTGATGGCAGCGGATCCAGCAGGGAGCCCGGAGGCCCGCCCCGGCATCAAGTGGAGGAGGCAGCGCGGCGACCCTCTCCTCCCTCTCCGCGGTGGCCTCGTCCAGTATGGATCTGTGTGGCCGCTCGCGGATCTGCCCAGCTCCCCGGTGGATCTGCGCGGCTCCATGGCACCACCGCGCGGCGGTGGGCGGGCCCCACGGCGTGACCCGGCCCCCACAGCGGCCTGCTGCTTCTCTTCACGGATGGTGGGCGGATCCACGGTGGGCTGCTGCTTCTCTTCTGCGGATACATGGGTGTATGCCGAGTCTCTGAGTGATGAGTGATTGTCAACTGAGATGATGCGCATGTTCTTTGGCTTGTGTTGTGCAGGTGTCGAGCACGGATACAGTGATCAGAGGCAAGGTGAAGGTCAAGTAGAGACGTGTCGTGCCGATGGATCGAGAGTGGCGAAGGGCGGACGTGAGGCTTGGACTGAGGGACCAGTGGCCCGAGGATCAGCTGTGGTGGCTGGCAGCCTGGGACAGCAACGAGCGAAGACTTGCGGTCATGTGTTGCCTGAGTCGTGGACTTGGGGACACGTGTCGGTGGACGGGATGCACGGGCGGTGCATCCCATCTACGGCGTCGGTTTGGTGGTAGAGCCAGAGAAAAACCATCGGGTGGCGGTTTCCAGGTTTGGGCCTCAAAACCTAGGTGCTGAGGGTTTCCGAGTTTGGCCACAAAACTCGGGCTGAGGACGGTTTTCCAGGTTTGGGCCTCAAAACCTGGGCGCTGCGGGTTTGCTGAGTTTGGGCCTCAAAACTCAGATGCTGGTGAGCTGGTTTCCCGGTTTGGGCCTCAAAACCGGGGGTTGGCTGGAAAGGCTGGTTTCCCGGTTTGGGCCACAAAACCGGGGGTGCAGAGCGGTGGCGGCACGTGACGGCAATCGGGAGGTTGCGTTGAGGCAACGCTACGAGTTGTGCGGGCGTGGCCGTCGGATCCACCTACCATCGAGTTGGTCCAGAATAACCCTAGGGTTTAGCTGGTTCGCTCTGTAAGTAGTTAGGGGTAGAGTGGGAATTAGGAATAGTTAGAATTAGGATAAGTAGGGGGAGACACCCACCTCCCCATCTATCTCAGTTATTTGCTCTTTTGCTTCTAGGGTTTCCTGCTCTCCCACATCCCTGCTGTAGCGAACCTGAGATCCATAGAGAAGAGAACAATACCTCTGTGCCCGTGAGATTTTGAGGAAGTGAGACCGTAATCTCACTGTTGCAGCATGTGGTAGCCACACGGTTGCAGATTTGTGGTTGTGATTCGCGTTTTGTTCGTGTTCTTCGCGAAATCCTTTTTGTCCACGTTTTTCTCGTCGATCGATCTCTTTGCTTGGTGTGTTGTTTGCAAATCCGTTTAAACCAAGTTGTTCTAGATCGTGAGGCACTTCTTTCCCCCGAAGGAATTAACCTATAACCTCACGAGCTAGTAGATCGGTTGATTTTCGGTTCGGGTCAAGTTTTTCTCCTTTCCCCCGAAATTCTTCGATTCATCGATTTGGAGATAGGTTCGAGCTATGATCTCCTAGGAGTAGCTCACTATCCTCCTTGTGACTCTCCTCACCAAGTTTGATCCCTAGAGGATTGGTTTTGGGTGAGATTGAGTCGAATCGGTGGACGAACTATGCTGAGTCGAGGTGACCGGACGCTGGCTGTTCAACGACCGGACGCTGACAGTGAGTCCGGTCGATGAACATTTTTGCTGTGTTAGTTTCATGACTTGACCGGACGCTTCCTTTGCTCTGTGACCGGACTCGACGATACTACTGTTCATTGTAGTTGTGTCATTGTGACCGGACGCTCGAGCATGGACCGGACGCTCAGGGTCAGAGAGTCCGGTCAGGAACAGAGAGGGTCCAGAACCGATTTCGCTCGACCGGACGCGTCCGGTGCCTACTGACCGGACGCACCAGTGAGTCCGGTCGCATCTGTTTCGCGCTATTTCCTCCGCAGTTTGCTCGTTCATTGTCGGACTTGGTTTCCGTCTTTTGCGTTGGGTTTCTAGAGTCGTGTAGTGTCTCGCTGTGCTTCTTGGAAGCATCCACCCTATATCTAGGGTCGAGAACATTTACGAGCTCTAGGGTTTGCTTTTGGGGTGATTCACGGGACAGTGGCAACAAGTTTCCGGCAGGAAAACTTGAAGCTCCCATTCACCCCCCCTCTGGTCGCTTTCTGGTAGCATTCTCGGTCCTTCATCTTCGCTGATGGCAGGAGGATCCATGGCGGGTTGCTGCTTCTCTTCGCGGATCCGGCGGATGGAAGGCGGATCCGGCGGCGCCCGGCCTCGGGGCTCGCGGATCCGTCGGCACCCGGCGTGGATCCGGCGAGGCGGAGGTTCCGGGCAGCGGCTCCAGCGCTACAGCCCTAGATGGTCTCATCGGGCCCGTGGATGGGCTCGGCGGGCCTATCTAGGGCTTTTCTCTTTTTTTGTTTTTTTTGAAACATTTACCGCATCGGGCATTAGCGCCCGCTATGCCCGCTGTGGTGTTGCAACCATTTACCGTGGCGATGCAACCGTGGCGGATGCGTTTGTCCGCTTCAGGAAATGCAAAATGACTGTCACGGTAAAGAGTTGTGCAGTAGTGTGATCTGGTATTGCTCCTTTATATCTATCTCAAGTACTTTATTGTAATTTAGTTATTTCATACTTCAAGTACTTTGAGTGTTCTTTTTATACCTCTACATTTCAAGTACTTGTTCTTGCTTGATCATTATCATAGTGAGCTTACTTGCTTGATCTGTGGAAATAGGTTGCTTAGTTTGTATCATATTAGTCATATCAAATCGTGTGATTGCTCTGTTGTGCGGTTAAGATGTCTTTATCTCTGAGCTCGGGTAAAGATAGTAAGAATATAGATTAAGCGAGGTGCTTAGGCTATAGGCTTACCTACAGATACGGCTAGGCCTCCGGATAGTTGTGGTAACACCAGGTGGTGACAGCCCTGGGTCGCCTACGTATTCCACCACGTTGGGTTTAGTTCTTAAATCATAAGGCTCGTTGTACGATGTGTCTAGACTTTGATCTACGAGCTCGTATGCCTTTGTTGCTTGATAAGATAAGACTATTGCTTTACTTTACTTTCATCCTATCATTGTTCTTGTTCTTGTTCTAATTGTTCTATCTCTGTTCTTCCTGTTGTTTGTAGTGTTCTAGTTCTAGATCTTATTAGCTTAGTTAGTTTAGTTATACTAAGTTTATCCGTTTCATCCATCACACCATTTGTTCATCCACATCAAACCCATTACAACCATCTATTCTTGCTAGCCATTCATCCCTTCTCACCTTTCCTAAATTCCTTCTTGCCTCTTCTAACATGATCGTTACACCACCTAGCCTTTTCTTGGGAAAATATAAATTTGACACCTGGTTACTCCCAGGCGAAGTGCTACACACGATAGTTCTGTACGCTTGTAGAATCCCTTGATCTGTGCAAACACTCCTGTCTGGTCTGTTGCTAGTGTCGGGACTGACAACCCCTCAAGGCATTAGTACTTAACCGTTATTATCGTTAAGAATTATCGTTAATCATTTCTGACGCCGTTACCGAGGATGGGCTAAATCCTATTCTTAGCAATTGATGTAAGGAGTGTCAATAATGATCGATACATGCGCAGGGTGTGTTCTGACATACTGTTCAACAGGTGCATTCCAACAACAGAAGGAGTGCAAATTATACAAAGATGCCATGGGGCACCATATGGAGGTCATTACGGAGTATTCCACACACAGGCCAAAATCTAGCAGTTTAAGTTCTTCTAGCCAATTATGTATGAAGACACCAATGAATTCATTTGAAGGTGTTACAAGTGCCAATTTCAAGGAAGTATCACTTCTCGCAATGTAATACCCCTCCACTACAACCTTCAAATATAAATACTTGATGTACATCATCGGATTGTTCCCAAAATCCCATGATAGCGAGTACATCCTTGTCACCATCGATTACGTATTCAAATGGGTGGAGGCACTACAATGCAGAGCTGCTGATGTCAAGCATGCATGGAAGATGCTGAGGAAATGATCTTCCCTCGCTTTGGAACACCTAGGATGGTGGTAAGTGACGGGGGATCCCACTTCACCGATAAAACCTTTCAAAATTTCCTGAAGGATCTTGGATCAAAGGACAACATAGCCACACCCTATCATCTTCAAACAAGCGGTCGGGCAGAAACATCAAACAAACTGTTTACACCAGATTTTGGACCAAGAGGATTATTAATTTGTAAGCATAAACGGCTGATTTACTAAGGAAAGGATCAGCCTAAAAATAAAGAAGCTTGTGTGGATCAAACGTGACCAGAAGGATTCATGTGGACCAGTGCGACGGGCTTCAGAGACGTGTCGGGCTCCAAGGAGTTCAAGTCTGAGTCGTCTTTTGGTTTTACCTATTATGTAACCTAGTCGTGTTAGGACAGGAGTCAACCGGGTTATAAATAGTTAGAAACCCGAATTTTGTAAGGACATCCAATCAATCAATACATCGGCCCTCGGCCAAAACCCTAGGAGTAGGAGTAACGTATACTGCTAGATTCTTTGGTGGTTTGAATCGTGATATCCAGGATATTCTTGATTACAAAGATTGGAACATGTTCAACCAATTATATCATCTTGCTCTTAAAGCTGAACGCGAAGTACAGGGCCGCAAACAACAACATCAGCCTTTCAGGTATAACAATGGGAGGACTTTTCAGCAACGTTCCGAGCCGGAGACGCCCAAGCTTCCTGCTGCACCACAGCCGTCTACACCTTCCGAGGTAAGTAAATTGTCTAATGTGCAGTTTCCACAGCTGAAGAAAGGTGTCACTCCGGGTGCTTCTACTAGCTCTTCCTCATCCAGCTCTAAAATCATTTGCCACCAATGCAAAGGCATGAGACATGTCATGAAGGATTGCCCCAGCCGTCGCGCTTTCATTACTGTAGACGATGGATATGTAAGTGCTAGTGATATTGAAGATGATTTCGCCCTTGTTGCTAACGTTCATGCAGATTCCACCGAGGACGATCAAGACAAGGAGACCATCACCATTGACTCTGTGGCTGCTGCTGCGGACTACCCTTGTCATCTTGTGCAGCGAGTGTTGGTTACACGTGTGGGACATGAAGAAGAAGAGATGAAGATCCAACGCCACAATTTATTCCACATATATCTCATTGTGCAGGGTTGTCGTGTTCTCACCATCATTGATAGCGGGAGTTGCAACAACTTGGTGAGTTCAGATTTGGTTGAGAAGCTTGGCTTGACCACACGACAACATTCATATCCGTATAAACTTCAATGGTTCAATAATAATGGTATAACTAAGGTAACTAAATCAGCACGCATTAGCTTTTTCACAGGCTCTTATCATGATACTGCTGTTTTTGATGTTGTCCCTATGCAAGCTTGTTCCATTTTGTTAGGTTGCCCATGGGAATTTGATAATGATGCTTTACACCATGGTAGAACTAATACATACACTATCATACATAAGGACAAGAAAATTACTTTGCTGCCTTTGTCTCCTACGAATATTATTAAACATGCTAAAGAGATTAAAAATAAAAATAAACCTCCAACAGACATTGCTAACAATAATGAGATTAAGTTAAAAGGAGGTGCTTTTCTTGCTACAACTTCTTCTGCTGTTGCGTTATGTGATAATAATGATGCTCCTTGTTATACTATGCTTTGTCGACATGTTAGTGTTGCTGCACATGATCCTATACCTTGTGTTTCGTATTGTGCGGTCACTAACCTTTTGCAGGAGCTTGGAGATGACATGGAGTCGTGGACGACTCCAATTCTACAAGGAGGGATGATGAGGACATCGCCAAGATGGAGTCGAGGACGACTCCAATTCAAGAAGGGGAGGATGATGAGGACATCGCCACGCTGGACACACCGACGCCATGGTCTTTCCCAAGTTGCAATCCGTCTCCAACTCAGCTACCTCGTCACCCTCAGAATTCAGGAGCAGTCCCGGGTAAAATCAACGCCCCGGATGCATACGGACTCCGTTTTCGACGAACCCTATATGCTTGGAAAGATAATTTGATAAGCTAACCAATGAATTTGGAATCACGTCAAAATACGTCCGGAGTCAACAGGAATCGTCGAAACAAGTTAGTGTCCAGAATCTACCAGGGTGCTGCGACACCATCTTTTGGTCCGATGGGCCGTGTATCGTCTTAGAGCCCATTAGGGGCCGCGTCTAGCAATGGCGACGACCTAAACCCTATAATTAGCCGCCGCCGTCGTTGTTAGGTCTTGGGTTTTGTTTAGTGTTTAGTTTTCCATCGAGGAACTGAATCGTTCATTGTAACTGTGGTGTCGAATCCTTTTACAGTGATCCAAGGCCCCCATTCTTGATCTCCTCCGCTGTGTCGATTAGTCCTTTGGAACCGAGTTCTTGAACCCTCTATTGATATTCGCATAATTCATATTTGCAATTTTAGATTGCGTGTTTTTACCTTCTTGCTTGTGTTCTTCGATTCGCTTGCAGGATTAGCCTTCTCAGCGAGGTCAATCAAGTTGTGCTTGGTTGATAACCAACGGAGCAGTGGTGTAACGGTTGCAGGGTAAGAATCGTGTCTGATTTGAAGCCGGATCGTCAACGTCGAGATCTCCACCAATCGAATTTACCAGTTACCTCACGGAAGATCAGGCCGTCTCTCATCACATAGTTCTTTGACACGTGGCACCGGAGCATCCGATGTGATGAACTCAGCGTCCGATGCCCATGACGTCAGCGTCCAATGCCCCCGAAAACTACTCAGTTTTTCGGCAATTCAGCCTGATCTCCTCCGAATCAAAAGCTCTAGGGCCAACACTCGATCTGAGAGGTCACAAGGGTGTTAGTGAGCTACTCCTAAGAAATCATGGCTCGAACCTAACCCCATATCGGTGAATCGAAGAATTTCAGAGCAAGGGAGGAGAAAACCGATCCAAAACAAAAATGACTCGATCTGCTAGTTCATGAGGGTTGGGAAGAATTCCTTCGGTGGAGTGGAGCACCTCACGATCTAGAACAAGTAGGTTCAAGTGGAATCAAAAACCGTCTCGCGGAGAGGAAGAATAAAGCAAATCCTCGAGAAGACAAAAACCGAAACGCGAAGAACACGAGAACAAAACGCGAATCGATCGGGAATTCAGCCATGTCTCGAACCCATGAGACAATAGTGAGATTACGGTCTCATTTCCTCAAAATCTCCAGTACACAGAGGTATTACTCACTCTGCGGATCACAGACAGCGAGGTATGATTGAGAACCTAAGAGAGGGCTAATGAAATGAAAGCTGCAAGGATAGAATGGATGGAGGGGCTGCCATCACTACTTATAGCCTAATACACTTATTCCACTTCTACCCCTAGATACAAAGAGCGAACAGGCCAACCCTAGGGGTATCCCGGTCTAACTCTGCTGAGTCTTGATCCGAAGGCCACGTGCCTTCCTCATCCTTAGGTTCGCCTCGACGCAAGCCTCAGGATGCCGCCACGTGTCGTCCCGTCGACCGCCACGCCTTTCTCGCCGATAGCTTCGCCGCAACGCAAGACTCTCGGCACCGCCACGCGTCGATCATTCTTTTTGGATCTCCCCCCGGTTTTGAGGCTGAAACCGGGAAACCAGTCCTCAAACTGAGTTTAGAGGCTCAACTACCAAACCCGCGCTGTAGATGGGATGTGGTTCGCACACCCCGACCACTGGCACCGATGCCGATGCATGTCAAGCCTCCACGCCAGGCACAACGCCTTCGCCTTCCTTCTCGGCCTCCCGCCAAGTGTCACGATGCTATCGTCTTCCTCCCGACTCGGCCAATGCACCACACATCCCCATGTGCTCTCACTCGCCGATGCCATGTGCCAGCTACCACAGCTGATCCTCCGGCCTCCCGGTCCGTCGGTCCAAGCCTCACGTCCACCCTTCACCGCTCCCGGTCCGTCGGCACGACATGTCTCTACTTGACCTTCACCTCGCAATCAACCACTGTCTCCAAGCTCCACACCTGCACATCAACACAGCCAAGAACACATGTTGCCCGTTGACCGATCGCTCATCACTCAGGAATGGAACCACAAGGGCACATATCAACCTTGTGTTCGCAATCTCCCCCTTGATGAGTGCATCGTCAACACATAGTAACCAGTAACCAAAGAAGAAAAGAAAACATAAGTAGATAGAAGAGAAAACTCTCTCAAAATGTCCAAAAGCCACGATAAAAGACGAAGAAGGATAAATCAAGATAAGCATTGCTTGGTTCCCAAAGACATGGGCAACGGTTCGACACAACCAAGCAAAGGATCGGAGCAACAACTCAGCAAAGAGAAACACTCGATCACAAATAGCGAAAGACTTGGTGCCCAAAGACATGGGCAACGGCTCGACGCAACCAGGTGAAAAAAAGCTAGTCCTCAAGAAGAGGCAGAAAGGGCTCAACACCACTAGCTGAAAGCTCAATACCAACTGGAGCTGAAAATGCATAAACATGAAAAACTGCTAGTCCCTCATGGTAGAGGCACAGAGACTCAACAAAACTAGCTGAAAGCTCCAAACCAATAAAAGACATAGGCACAAGAAATGCCCCCTCGCTAAAAGAACTCCCCCTCAACAAGTGAAGCACAAAATTGCAACTTGTCACCATATGACAAAAATTCTACCCCTTGGGGGCAAATTGCAATTAGAAGGAGAGGAAAAGAAGCTCAAGTAAGCAAAATGGAGCTAGGCCATGCCTATCAGAGCAAGCAAATGCATATGAGTCAAAAATGCAAGTCAGCAGCTTCAGGTATATAGTAGTTAGAGTGAAAGAATGCTCTAAAGAGTGCTGATCCGACAACTTAGCAACAAGCAAACGTGCTAGCAAAGGCTCAAACTGATCACAGAATACAGAATATGAACATGTAAGCTTAGTGAGCAGTTTTTAGCCATTTAGAACTGGGTTTCACCATCAAACTAGCACTGAACATGTATAGACAGTAAGTCAAACATGTGTTGAACATGTATACAAGGTGAACTACCCCTAGCAAAGTTCAATCATCATGCTATAGAATGAAACATAGACTTGTGTTTTTCAGATTTATCGGAGAATTGCAGCGGTGATTAACACAAGTTCAGATTTTAGCATGTGATTGCGAGAGGTTGAAAGCTTGTCATTGCCTAACTTTTCAACCGTGCTAAGCCTATGCATATGCAATCAGAAGCTTGAAGCATCGGTTTCTATCTTACACTACACGGCTCAAGCTTAACTCAATGTGCAATGAGAAACTGTCTCGATACCGTGATGTGCTAACGAAGCAATCCCATCTCAATCTTTTCAAATACACTTAGACTTGGTTTAGATTAAGCATAATATGAACCTACCAAGCAAGTGAATGGTTCAGAAATAGAGACATAGCAACCTAGCATATATGAAATAGCACATGTGACTTCAACATATTCTAAACATGCTAGTTGCCAATCTCAATGGTGAACAAGTATCAAGTTTTATGTTCATTAAGCATATTCACTATTCATAAACTATAGCTTGGCTCACAACATGTATAAAGTGATCAACAGGAGCCTAAGCTACAAGCATCATCATATAGCATCATAGCAAAACTACTCAGAGCATAATTTCATTCTAAAGATTATAGACATGAAGCTTCAAAAATGCAAGATGTATACATGATAAGTGTTGGGAATATGCCCTAGAGGTAATCATAGAGATGATGATATTTCTATTGTATCCATGATTTATTATATGTTCATTGAATATCCATTAAAGACAACTTGTATTGATTGACAATTATGTGAATTATCTGTGAAACTCTTTTACTTGTATGGTTATTTGATAGTTGTCCCTGATCGGAGTTCATGTGAGGACACACATGAATATTAGATCAGCACATGTATTAGTTGATGACTATGTTTCACAAGTCATAGACATGGAGATGTCAAACTAATAATGTAGGCACATGTATGACATGGGGCTGGACTGACCAACATGAGATGTTCTTCTAATTTTCTCTTTACACATCATGTACGTTATGTCCTTAGACATTAGATTGTGGTATGTACTCAAGATATGAATCGACTTACTTAGGGACTATCAAACGCTACTTCGTAACAGAGTAGTTATAAAGATAGTCTTCGGGTTTGTCACGAAGTATGCTATGAGACATAGACGGTCAAGATGGGATTTGCCCCTCTCCATGCGAGAGAGATATCACTGGACCACTCAAATGATTGGATCATAAAATGCATGGTTGTGCTTAGGTTAAGTGTTAACCTATGAGTTGGACCAAATATTGTGTGGCAAGGGAATCACATGTATGTGATCGTGGTGGTTCGTCTGATATGATATTTGCACGTACATAGGAGTTGACACGTCTTGCTAGAGGCCGCTGTCAACTATCAGGCGAGTAGGAGTACTCGGGCCGTGTCTATGCGTGCGTGAACCCATAGGGTTGCACGCTTAAGGGGCTGGAAGCCTGATTCAAGTTGGACTCGAATTAGACTGGGATTAGGATTTGCTACTGGGCCTCCAGGTCGGCGGGCTTATTAGGGACGCCTATAAATAGAGGGGTGGGGCGGCTAGGGTTTTAACTACGTCATTAGACAACTACCGCCGTCACCCTTCGCCCATGCCCGTTGCTCCTTGCGGACCTAGCAGTCCGAAGGCGCGCTGCTTCCTCCCTGTACATGTGGGATACCTCGGAGGTGCTGCATCTGGAGCACAAGGACGAACTGCACGTGAAGACATGAAGGACAGACGTGAACATCTAAACGGCATCGCTGCGATGCGCATGTCTACACCGAGACGTCTTCTGCTGCATCTGCGCGTCTAGTGGTAATCTCGTGATCTATAACTAGCAGTAGTTCCTGGTTTATGAGGTCGAAAAATTTGTTTTCGGCTAGCGTAGCATCCTTGTAACCCTTTCAGTGGTATCGGAGCCAGGTTACTGCCTCGTTATAGATTTGGTTGTCTGCATATAGAGATATGCACGGTTGTAGATCAGTTTCCGATCTTGATTCGTGATCCTGCCGTGTTGGTCAAGTAACGATCTACTCCTACCGGTCCGAATTCTGCCATCGGAGTTAAGTGATACGTGTAAATCCAATCATGGCAAGATGGAGATCAATCAGATTGATCGAATCGAATCTAGGTCAAGAGCTGGGTGCATGAGATGTGCGTCGGCATGAGGAGATCTGCAAAGGAACGCTGTTCGGTAAAACAACCATAACTTTTGCATACGACCTTGGATTGAGACGATCCTTAAACGAAAAACGATCTACAGAAAATTTTACATCTGATTTTCACTGGCAATGGCCGGTTTCGTCGAATTTAGATTTGCGAAAAAAGGCTGGAAAAAATATGTTTTCTGCGATTCAAGATTAGAGGTTGGGAATGTTTAACTCTGTTTTGCAAGGATTGATGACTGGTATAGCCCTTATGTGTATCTGATGCATATATGTAATTGTTTCATGACTTTCATGTCGTGATTATGACAATATGGCTGGAGCCACATATATATTGTCCATTTGATGTAATGGCCTGCGTGCCAAAATTGTGATGATCCTACACGCCACTATGTAATTACTTTATTAATTACGCTAGTTGTAGCTAGTCTCGGTGGATTCATCGCTGGAGGATGGTATACATGTACCATGTAGATGGAGATCATCATGGTGAATAGATTGGCGGAGATGGAGATCTCCAAAGGAACACTGGGCTATACCAAGTCATATCTATGTTGATGTTATTCTCTTATTATGTTCTACTTTCACGTATGATTCATGTTTATTGTCTACATGCGGTAGTGAAAGTGTAGAACGACCCCTCAGTAATGTTCAAGTCATATGCTTCCCCAAACCTTGCACTGTCATATGTCTTGTACAATCGGTGGCGCGCCTATGAAATTAGGGTGTCACTGATTTTCCTTGACTAGGCAGGTTCGTATCGGATACTTACTGCAGAAGGGTTGGTTCCTTGACTAGTCGACTTGTTAGTTTGGGTCTTGAATCACTAAAATTCAATACATGGATATTGATCTTAGTGGGAGTAAATTTTATTAATGTTTTAATATCATTTACTCTGTCTTGGATACATTGTCTTAGTATTTTGCAGTTACTTTTGTTGTAGATAAATGGCACCCGCACCTCAACCATTTACTTTATGTTCGATACTTGAGAAAGATAAGTTGACTGGAACAAACTATGCGGATTGGATACACAACCTGAGAATTGTTCTTAGGGCTGAGAAAAAGGAAGATATTCTAGACACCCCACTACCAGAGAAACCTGCTGATAATGCGCCTGCTGTTGAGAAAACCGCTTACAAGAAAGCATGTGATGCTGATCTTGAAGTGGGATGCCTGATGCTTGCTAGCATGGAACCAGATCTGTAGATGCAGTTTGATAATAACCATACAACCTACGATATGATTGTAGCGCTAGATGAGATGTTCCAGATTCAGGCTAGAACTGAAAGGTTCAATGTCTCTAAGTCTCTTGCTGAGACTAAGTTAGCAGAGTGCGCAGCAATTGGACCACATGTGATCAAGATGGTTGGTTACACTCAGAGGTTGGAGAAGCTAGGCTTCCCAATTGGTCCAGAGCTGGCTACAGACTTTATTCTCTCTTCTCTCCCACCTAGTTATGGGAACTTCATCTCGAACTACCATATGCATGGTGCCGAGAGGGGCTTGAATGAGCTGTGTGGCATGCTTAAGACAGCAGAGGCAGATATCAAGAAAGGTGCTGGCAACAGCCATGTGATGATGATCCAAAACAAGCCAAACTTTAAAAGGACGGGCAACTTTTGGAAGAATAGGAAGGGCAAGGGAAAGGCCAAATATGTGATCTCTAAGCCAAACCCTCCTGCGCCTGACGCTGCTAGACCAACTGTTGATTCTGAGTGCTTCCACTGTAAGGGGAAAGGTCACTGGAAGATAAACTGCAAGGTGTACTTAGCATCCTTGAAGAAGGATGGCGGTGGTAAAGGTACTCCCGCTGCTCATACACTTGTTGTTTATATTACAGATATTTTCCTCGCTAACTCTTATATTAATTCTTGGGTATTTGATACCAGCTCGGTTGCTCATATTTGCAATACGATGCAGGGAAGGATAAGAAGTACAAGCGTTGGAAAGGGGGAGGTTGATTTCTGCGTGGGCAATAATGCAAGAGTTGTTGTGTTGAATGTCCGGACGATGCAACTACACCTCCCATCAGGATTTTTTTGGAGTTGAATAATTGTTATTTGTTCCAAGTTTAAGTTGAAACATTATGTCACCTTCATGTTTGATGAAGGATGGCTATTCATTTGCAAGTAAACACAATGGTTGTGTAATATCTAAGAATGATATGTTTGCGGCTTTTGCATCCATTGTGAATGGGTTATTTATTTTAAATCTTGATGATGCACCTATGTCTATCTGTAATGTTACTGCTAAAAGGCCTCGACTTAATGAGTTAAGTCCTACCTATATGTGGCATTATCGTTTAGGTCATATAAGTGAGGATCGCATGAAGAGGCTCCATGCTGATGGGTTTCTAACTTTATTTGATTTTGAATCATACGAGACATGTGAGGCTTGTTTGCTGGGCAAAATGAGCAAGACACCTTTCACAGGTTTTCCTGAGAGGGCGTCTGACTTATTGGAACTTGTACATACTGATGTATGCGGACCAATGAGTACGACAGCTAGAGGCGGATTTCAATACTTCATAACCTTCACTGATGATTTTAGCAGATATGGCTATGTCTATCTGATGAAGCATAAATCTGAGACATTTGAAAGGTTCGAAGAATTTCAGAATGAGGTAGAGAATTAACGTGGCAAGAAAATTAAGGCCTTGCGATCTGATCGTGGAGGCGAATATTTGAGCCACGAATTTAGCAATCATCTTAAGAGTTGCAGAATTGTTCCACAACCTACGCCACCCGGAATGTCTCAGAGAAACTGTGTGTCCGAGCGATGTAACCGAACTCTGTTAGACATGGTTCGGTCTATGATGAGCCAGTTGGACCTTCCTTTATCATTTTGGGGATACGCTATAGAAACAACCGCTTTCACATTAAACAGGGTACTGTCTAAATCCCTAGTTAAGACACCATATGAGATGTGGACTGTTAAGAGTCCCAGTTTGTCTTTTCTAAAGATTTGGGGTTGTGAAGTTTATGTCAAACGACTTATATAAGATAAACTAACACCCAAGTTGGACAAGTGCTTTTTCATGGGATACCCAAAGGAAACTTTAGGGTATTACTTCTACAACCGCTCAGAGGGCAAAGTGTTTGTTGCTTGAAATGGTGTTTTCTTAGAGAAAGAGTTTCTTAAAAGAGACAAGAGAGGGCGGAAGGTGTATCTTGAAGAAGTTCAGGATGAGCCAATAGGGATTGACTCCACGAGTGATGCTAATGTAGCAGAACAAGTTGAGCTACCTATGGCAACAGACACCCCGCCCCAACCACGAAGGTCGGCAAGAATCCATGAGTTGCGTGGGGATGTGTTATTGTTAGACGATGACGAACTTGCAACTCATGCCGAGGCAATGATGGACCCAGATTCTGAAAAATGGCATAGTGCCATGAGATCCGAGATAGATTCCATGGGAGCCAATCAAGTTTGGAACTTGGTTGACCCGCCTAATGGGGTAAGACCCATAGAGTGCAAATGGATCTATAAAAAGAAAAAGGATATGGATGGAAACGTCCAAGTTTATAAAGCTCGACTTGTCGCAAAAAGTTTTCGGCAAGTTCAAGGAGTTGCGTACGATGAGACTTTCTCACCAGCAGCGATGCTTAAATCTATCCGGATCATTCTAGCAATTGCTGCCTATTATGACTATGAGATATGGCAGATGGATGTTAAAACATCCTTTCTAAATGGAAATTTGGAAGAGGACGTGTATATGATACAGCCGGAAGGTTTTGTTGATCCTAGCAATGCTGGAAAAATATGCAAGCTTAAGAAATCTATTTATGGGTTAAAGCAAGCATCTCGGAGTTGGAATATTCGTTTTGATGAGGTGGTCAAAGGGTTTGGCTTCTGTCAAAGTGAAGAAGAACCTTGTGTCAGTGTTTCGAACCGGGGGGGGGCTCCTAGCACCGGCAAGTAAAATTGTATCTGCATGTTCCTAGCTCCGGATGGTGATGCAAGAAGAACACAAGAGGTTTATACTAGTTCGATCAAAGCGCGCCCTACGTCCAGTGTGAGATGCGGAGTTCGTGTTATCTTGCATCGGGGTGCTCGTAGTAGGGGTACAAGCTGGTGAGAGAGGGTACTAGACCCAGGTCTCGTGCGGGGATGAGCGAGTTGTATGTTTCTGGTTCGATGGTTCCCCTTTTTCTCTGCGTAGAGGCGTCTCCGACTCCTTTTATAGCCTCAAGGAGGGCACATGTTACAAGGAGATAGTACGTGGGTGCTCTTAGTCAAAAAGGTGGGGGTGAGCTACTGTGGCTCTATAGTGACGGTATGGTCGTCGTGGCCAGGTACGTCCGGCATTATGGCGACACAGTGTCGGATCCCTCAGTCCTGTCCTTGCACCTGTCGCCTTGTGCCAAGTCTTCCGATCGAAGGGTTGGACCTAGCCTGAGGCCTTGCCGCGAGGCCTCGGGTGAGACGGAGTGTAAATTCATCCTCCGAGGCCTGCCGTGGAGGGCCTAGGGGATGAGGTCATGTGGACCAGTAATCCACTGTGACAGGTGTAGTTGATGTACAGGGGCTTTGACTCTTGGGGAGAGCTGAGTCCTCCGCGGCGTTGTAGCTTGTCAGACGGTTGTACGTCATCGTGGTCCCGGAGTGGGTATAGTGCCGAACAGTGCCACCGGGTGTGGCTTTCCACGCCAAGATCCGCCGATGGTGGAAAAAAGGGGATGTGACTCCCGTCCTGTCTCCCCACGCCCCTTGCGCGTCCCTGCCCTGTCCTGACGGCAGATGTTAGCGCATTCTAGGGAGGAGCATGGTCCTGTTTGACAGGACGTGGGCGCAGCAGGCGGTGGTACGGTTGTCAGAGCAGAGAGGAGCGGGGAGTTGCCTTCTTGCGGAAGGCTTGGGAGGCGGTGGAGCGCTCGCCCGAGGCCTGACGCGGAGGGCTCGGGCGAGATGGAGATCGATCGTTTGCCCGGGGCCTGGCATGGAGGGATCGAGCGAGATGGAGAATGAGCGTTCGCCCTAGGCTTGGCGCGGAGGGCTCGGGCGAGAAGGAGAATGAGCGTTCGCCCGAGACCTGGCGCGGAGGGCTCAGGCGAGACGGAGAACGAGCGTTCGCCCGAGGCATGGCGCGGAGGGCTCGGGCGATACGGAGAACGAGCGTTCGTCCAGGGCTTGGCACGGAGGGATCGGGCGAGACAGAGAACGAGCGTTCGCCCGAGCCCTGGTGTGGAGGGCTCGGGCGAATGCCAGGATTGTTGGGCCGCCGCGGCCTACTTCCGCTTGACGGGTTTTCAGGCTTTGGCTTGGTGGGCCAAGTAGCGTCGATTGCCTTCTTGGCCCTCATTATGTTTTTCCGATGCGAAGGATTTGGGGTACCCCTTTTCCATGTACTCGACACCTTGTGTTTACAAGAAGGAAAGTGGGAGCGCTATTGTGATTCTAATCTTGTATGTAGATGACATACTGTTGATTGGGAATGACATTCCGATGTTGGAAACCATAAAGACTTCACTAAATAAAAGTTTTTCTATGAAGGATTTAGGAGAAGCAACATATATTCTGGGCATTAAGATCTACAGAGATGGGTCAAAGAGGCTAGTAGGATTAAGCCAAGAAACGTACATTGACAATGTGTTGAAGCGGTTCAACATGGAACAGTCCAAGAAAGGGTTCTTGCCTATGTCACATGGCATGCGCTTTAGCGAGAAATAGTGTCCTTCGACATCTGATGAGCGAGAGTGCATGAGCAGGGTTCCATATGCTTTGGCCATTGGTTCCATCATGTATGCCATGATATGAGCAGGTGAGAGTCACTCGACACTTGTTAAAACATCCTTAAGTACTTGAGAAGAACTAAAGATGTGTTCCTAATCTATGGAGGTGAGGAGGAGCTCGTTGTAAATGGTTACACCGATGCTAGCTTCCAAACTGACACAGATGATTCACAATCTGAATCAGGTTTTGTGCTCACAATAAATGGTGATGCAGTCAGTTGGAAAAGTTCCAAGGAGGAGACCGTGTCTGATTCTACAGCAGAAGCCGAGTACATTGCAGCTAGTGGAGCTGCAAAAGAAGGTGTTTGGATGAGGAGGTTCCTCATTGATCTTGGTGTGTTTCCAAATGCGTCCAGCCCATTGTCTCTACATTGTGATAGCAATGGGGCGATCGCGCAAGCTAAGGAGCCAAGGAATCACCAGAAGAACAAACATGTACTACAAAAATTTCACCTCATTCGAGACTTCATTAAAAGAGATGAAATTAAGATGTGCAAAATACATACGAATTTGAATATAGCAGATCATTTGACAAAGGCTCTTCCACAGCCTAAGCATGAGGCGCATGTGAGGTCTATGAGTATTAGATATCTAAAAGATTAACTCTAGTGCAAGTGGGAGACTGTTGGGAATATGCCCTAGAGGTAATCGTAGAGATGATGATATTTCTATTGTATCCATGATTTATTATATGTTCATTGAATATCCATTAAAGACAACTTGTATTGATTGACAATTATGTGAATTATCTATTAAACTCTTTTACTTGTATGGTTATTCGATAGTTGTCCTTGATCGGAGTTCATGTGAGGACACACATGAATATTAGATCAACACATGTATTAGTTGATGACTATGTTTCACAAGTCATAGACATGGAGATGTCAAACTAATGAAGGACCGAAAGTGCTACTAGAAAGCGACCAGAGGGGGGGGGGGTGAATGGAAGCTTCAAATTTCTTTTCAGAAACTTGTCGCCTACTGTCTCAAGAATCAACCCCAAGAGCAAACCTAGAGCTTGAGAGTGTCCACGGCCCTAGATGTAGGGTGGATGCTTCCAAGAGGCACAGCGGGACACAACACAACCCTAGAAACTCGATGCAAAAACCCAAAATCAAATCCGAAGTCGTACGAGCAAACTACGGACGAAACAGTGCAAAACTCCCTGCATCGGACGCTGGCCTGCGTCCGATGTTCAAGCACCGGACGCGTCCGATGCAAAATGACCAAATCTAGGACCTTACTGCATGGTCATCGGACACTGGCTACAGTGAAGCCCTAGCGTCCGATGCTCACCCTCAGACACGTCTGATGGCAACGGAGCGTCCGATGGTCAGCGTCCGATGCTCCTTCAAAAACACTGTCAGGTTACACATGGCGTCTGAGCGTCCGATGCCCCCGACCCGAGCATCTGATGCCCCCAAAACTGCACAGTTCTTCCGCGGATTCAACCCGATCTCCTCCGAATCAAAAGCTCTAAGGCTAAGACTTGGTATGAGGAGATCCAAGGAGGTTAGTGAGCTATCCCTAAAAGATCATGGCTCGATCCTAACTCCAAATCGGTGAATCGGATGAATTGGGGACAAACGGGAGAAATACGATCCAAACACGAAAACCGATCGATCTACTTGCTCGTGAGGTTTGAGTTGAATTCCTTCGGGGGAAATGATCCCCTCACTGTAAAGAACAAGTTGATTCAAACGGTTTTGCAAACAAAGCAACGTGGAGAGAGATCGATCGACGGGAAACTTGAGGAGAAAAGCAAAACGCGCAGAACAATACAAGAACGCGAATCACAACCACAATTTCCAGCCGAAAATCATCCCCACGAGGAGACAACAAGATTACGGTCTCGTTTCCTCAAAAAGCAAATACACAGAGGTATTGTTCACCGTCTCTGCGGATCTCAGAAGCTACAGCAGGGGATTGGGAGAGCAGGAAACCCTAGAAGCACAGAGCAAATGACTGAGATGGAATGGGAGGAGGGTGTCTCCCTCTACTTATCCTAATTCTAATTCCTACTCTACCCCTCTCTAATTACAGAGCGAACCAGCTAAACCCTAGGGTTATTCTGGACCAACTCATGGTCGGTGGTGATCCGACGGCCACGCCCGCACAACTGGTAGCGTTGCCTCGACGCAACCTCACCGATTGCCGCCACGTGCCGCCACCGCTCTGCTTGTCCTTTTCACGGGCCTCGCCCCCGGTTTTGTGGCCGAAACTGGGAAACCTGTCTTCACGACCAACCACTAGTTTTGTGGCCCAAACTGGGAAACCAGCCGTTCATCGCCTGAGTTTTGTGGCCCAAACTCAGAAACCCGCCAGCGCCCAGGTTTTGAGGCCCAAACCTGGAAACCGTCCTCAGCCCGAGTTTTGTGGCCCAAACTCGGCAAACCCGCGGCACCCAGGTTTTGTGGCCCAAACCTAGAAACCGTCCACCGATGGTTTTTCTGTGGCTCAACCATCAAACCGACGCTGTCGAGGGGATGCACCACCCGTGCACCCCGTCCATCGACACGTGTCCCCAGGTCCTCGACCCGTGCAACACCGTGCCCTGCAAGTCTCTGCTCATCGCTGTCCCAGGCTGTCAGCCACCACAGCTGATCCTCAGGCCACCGGTCCCTCAGTCCAAGCCTCACGTCGGCCCTTCACCGCTCCCGGTGCATCGGCATGGCACGTCTCTACTTGACCTTCACCTTGCCTTCGATCACTGTATCTGTGCTCGACACCTGCACAACACAAGCCAAAGAACATGCGCATCAAACCAGTTGACAATCACTCATCACTCGAGACTCAGCATACACCCATGTATCCGCAATCTCCCCCTTGATGAGTGCATTGTCAACTACCAACACAAATCATAATGGAAATAGAAGAAGGAACAAAAAGGAGAAGTAGAGAACTCGTCCAAATGACCCAAAATCATAGCAAAGCCAGAAAAAGGTCAAGTGAAAGAGCAAAACAACTTGGTGAAGGACCGAGAATGCAATAGCAAGGCGACCAGAGGGGGGGGTGAATGGGAGCTCAAAATTTTCTCTCGAAACTTGGGCCTTCTGTCCCCAAGATCAACCTCAAAAGCTTTGATCAAAACCGTTATGCCCACGACCCTTGGAAGAGGGTGGATGATCCCTAGGATCACAACGAGGCACCACAAAGCGATAACGAACCAAATGCCAAAAGCACCGGAACAAGTTCGACCCTCAAAGACCAAGTCCCGAACGTAGATAGACGGCTACGTCGAGAAACTCCCAAGTACCTATGCTAACAAGTAGCAAAGATACCTAGAGAGGTTCCTTGATCAACTCTAGGGCCAAACGAGAAGTCCAGAAACCAAGCGAAGAAGCCGGAAAAGCAAACGCACTAAACCAGAGCAAACAGCCAACTCGCGGACTGTCCGGACCTGGGATCCCGGACTGTCCGCCCCTACTGCAGACTGTCTGCTAGGGGATGGCGGACTGTCCGCCGGTCCAAAGTGCAAAAACGCACTGGTTCTGAAAGTCCCCTGGACAGTGCCGGACTATCCGCGGTTTATACCGTCGGACTGTCCGCCGGTCAACTGAGACCCAAACAGCAAGGACTCGCGGCCACTGCTCTGGCCAAGTCCCCGACGCGCGGACTGTCCGCGGGAGGAATGGCGGACTGTCCGTGACCTCCTAGTGAGGGCGATTTCGGTCGCCCCTCACACAACTCTTCCCAAATCCGAATCAAAACTCAATCCCACGTTCCCAAACTTGGAGAAGATGATCGCGAGGTAGTTGGGAGACTATCCCCAAGAAATCATCCGCTCAAATCGATTCAATCACCGGGAAATCGAAAGGGAAGGAGTATGAACGAAAAAAAACACCACGAAAACGAAATCAACTCGATCTACTTGTTCGTGAAGAGTTAGATGAATTCCTTCGGTGGAAATGATCTCCTCACTATAAAGAACAAGTTGATTCAAACGGATTTCGCAAAGACACAATAGAGAGGGAGATCGAGTGACGGGAAAATCACGGAGAAACAAAGAACGCGAAGACCACGAACAAAACGTGAATCAAGTCATCGATCTGCAACCGTGTGGCTACCACACGCTACAACAGTGAGATTACGGTCTCACTTCCTCAAAATCTCCAATACACAGAGGTATGATTCTCTACAGATCTCAGAAGCTACAGCAGGGGATTGGGAGAGCAGGAAACCCTAGAAGCAAAGAGCAAATGACTGAGATGGAATGGGAGGAGGGTGTCTCCCTCTACTTATCCTAATTCTAATTCCTACTCTACCCCTCTCTAATTACAGAGCGAACCAGCTAAACCCTAGGGTTATTCTGGACCAACTCATGGTAGGTAGTGATCCGACGGCCACGCCCGCACAACTGGTAGCGTTGCCTCGACGCAACCTCACCGATCGCCGCCATGTGCGACCACCGCTCTACTTGTCCTTTTCTCAGATGTCGCACCCCTGGTTTTGTGGCCCAAACCTGGAAACCAGCCTTTACAGCCAACCCCCAGTTTTGAGGCCCAAATCGGGAAACCAGCCATCCATGGCCTGAGTTTTGTGGCCCAAACTCAGCAAATCCGCAGAACCCAGGTTTGGAGGCCCAAACCTGGAAACCGTCCTCAGCCCGAGTTTTGTGGCCCAAACTCGGAAACAATCGGCGCCCAGGTTTTGAGGCCCAAACCTGGAAACCGTCCACTCGGTGGTTTTTCTGTGGCTCAACCACCAAACCGAGCCGTCGAGGGGATGCACCGCCCGTGCACCCCGTCCACCGACACGTGTCCCCAAGTCCTCGACTCAGGCAACACCATGCCCACAAGTCTTCGCTCGTCGCTGTCCCAGGCTGTTAGCCACCACAGCTGATCCTCGGGCCACCGGTCCCTCAGTCCAAGCCTCACGTCCGCCCTTCGCCACTCTCGGTCCATCGACACGACACGCCTCTACTTGACCTTCACCTTGCCTTTGATCACTGTATCCGTGCTTGACACCTGCACAACACAAGCCAAGGAACATGCGCATTATCCCAGTTGACAATCACTCATCACTCAGAGACCCGGCATACACCCATGTATCCGCAATCTCCCCCTTGATGAGTGCATTGTCAACTACCAACACAAATCATAATGAAACAGAAGAGGGAAGGAAGAAAGAAGAGAGAACTCGACCAAATGACCCAAAAGCATATCAAAGTCGAAGAAGGTCAAGTGGAAAGAGCAACACAACTTGGTTTCCAAAGACATGGGCAACGGCTCGACGCAACCAAGCAAAGCAAAGCTAGCCCTCAAGAAGAGGTAGAACTGGCTCAACACCGCTAGC
This sequence comes from Coix lacryma-jobi var. lacryma-jobi, assembly GCA_009763385.1. Lineage (NCBI taxonomy): Eukaryota > Viridiplantae > Streptophyta > Magnoliopsida > Poales > Poaceae > Coix > Coix lacryma-jobi. Next base: position 116,504,945 of record CM019829.1, read on the forward strand.
GAGAAAACTCGATACCAACTGAAACAGCATAAAGACTAGGTTGCTAGTCCCTCAACACAACTAGCTACCAAAACTGCTCCGAACCAATTGGACAACAAAGCCAAAAATGCTAGTCCCTCAAGACAGAGGCACAGAGGCTCAACACAACTAGCAGAAAAGCTCCAAACCAATTGGGAGATCCAAACAACCTCAAAAACGAGAATCAAGCAAACTCCAACTCAAGCTCCCCCTCCAATAGTGCACACAACTAGGGAATCTCCCCCTTAGTTGATCTTATGATTTGGAGAATTTCTCCCCCTTAGTTGAAAATGCACTATCAACCAAATTTCTGCCCCTTGACAAAAGAACTCTCCCTCCAAATGCATATGAGTCAAAATGCAAGTTAGCAGCTTCAGAAATATAGTCTTTAGAAAATGAAGATGCTTGACAGAATGTCGATCTGATGACTCAACAATATGCACACGATGCTAGCAAAGGCTCAAACTGATCACCAAATACTAAATATGAACAAATGAGCAAAGTGAGCAATTTTTAGCCAAAAAGGTATTCACCATCAAAATAGCACTAAACATGTATAGACAGGAAGTCAAACTAGTGCTAAACATGTATGCAAGGTGAACTACCCCTAGCAAAGTGCAATCATCAAGCTATAGAATGAAACATAGACTTGTGCATTCAGATTTTATCGGAGTTGCAGCGGTTAAATTTCAAAAGTTTAAAATTTAGCATGAGAGTGCGAGAGGTTGAAAGCTTGTCATTGCCTAACTTTTCAACTGTGCGAAGCCTATGCAGAAGCAATTAGAAGCTTAAGGCAACAGTTTCGGTCATACACTACACAGCTCAAGTTTAACTCAAAGTGCAATGAGAAACAGTCTCGAAACTGTGATGTGCTGACAAGCAGTCCCATCTCGATCTTTCCAATTCACTTAACTTGGTTCAAAATTAAAAACAGCATATGAACATACCAAGCAAGTGAATGACTCAGAACTAGAGACATAGCAACCTAGCATATATGAAAAGCACAAGTGATTTCAACACATTCTTCACATGCTAGTTGCATATCTCAATGGTGAATATTTTTCAAGTTTTATGTTCATTAGGGAAAATTCACCATTCAGAAAATAGCTCAGCTCACAACATGTATCAGTGATCAGAAAGAGCATAAGCTACAAGCATTAGTAAATAGCATCGGAGCATACACTAAGTAAAGCATAGTCACATTCTAAGGATTATATAGATGAAGCTTGGAATGTAAACATGCAAGATGAAATGCAAAGATGCATGAAGAAACCAAAAGAAGGAAAAAGAGTCAGTCTATAGAACAAGAGCCAAAATGTTTCCCCCAACTAAAAGGGGAAACACACAATAAACTCACCTCTCAACCTAGCAAAAGTTGATTGGTCCAAAGGCTTGGTGAAAATATCAGCCAATTGATGATGAGTATCGACATGGTGAAGGTCGATATCACCCTTCTCATAGTGGTCTCGCAGAAAATGAAAGCGCACATCAATGTGTTTGGTCTTCGAGTGCAACACGGGGTTCTTAGCAACGCTAATCGCACTCGTGCTGTCACAAAGCAAAGGAACACGAGAAAAGCTCAGACCAAAATCACGCAAAGTGGCCATCATCCAGTGTAACTAGGAACAGCAGCTAGCTGCAGCAACATACTCAGCCTCCGTGGTAGACTGGGCGACACTAGACTGCTTGCGAGAAGACCACGAAACAAGAGAAGAACCAATAAACTGACAAGTCCCAGAAGTGGACTTGCGATCAATGCGACAACCAGCAAAATCGGCATCGGAATAACCGCAAAGGGAGAGGGTGGAGGAAGCAGAATACCAAATCCCAAATTCTGGAGTGAAAGATAAGTACCTCATAATGCGCTTGACTGCCTGACGGTGCGAGGTGCGCGGCGACGACTGAAATCGTGCGCAAAGACACACCGCGAACTGAATGTCCGGGCGTGTCGCCGTCAGGTACAACAGCGACCCGATCATACTCTGGTACTCCTTCTGGTCCACTACTTCTCCATCCACATCCGCATCCAGGGCCATCGTGGTCGACATGGGTGTTGGAAGAGGCTTGGCCTCACCCATATCGAACTTCTTCAAGATGTCCTTGGTATACTTACCCTGGTGCACGAACGTCCCTTCCCGGGATTGCTTGATTTGCAATCCGAGGAAAAACATCAACTCACCCAACATGCTCATCTCAAATTCCCTGCTCATAGTATCTGCGAACTTGGCAACCAAAGCGTGAGAAGAACCACCGAAAATGATATCATCCAGGTAAATCTGGACCAAGAGAGTGTCATTGCCTTACTTGAGGAGAAAAAGCGTTTTATCCACACATCCCATTTTAAAACCCTTAGCAAGCAAAAAAGTTTTCAACCTATCATACCAGGCTCTACGGGCTTGTTTCAAACCATACAAAGCTTTGTGAAGTTTAAAGACATGGTTTGGAAACTTGGGATTTTCGAAACCGGGGGGTTGTCTCACATACACCTCTTCTTCTATGTAGCCGTTTAAGAAGGCACTCTTGACATCCATTTGAAAAAGTTTAAAACCTTTGGATGCAGCAAAAGCCAAGAGTATCCTAATTGCCTCCAAATGAGCTACAGGAGCAAAAGTCTCCTCATAGTCTATCCCCTCCTTCTGACTATACCCCTGGGCTACTAGTCTGGCCTTGTTTCTCACAACATGGCCATCCTCTCCTTGTTTGTTTTTGAAAACCCATTTTGTCCCAATAGGATGACAATCAGGAGGAAGAGGAACCAAAACCCAAACCCGATTTCTTTCAAAATTTTCCAACTCCTCATGCATGGCATTGACCCAATCCGGATTAGATAAAGTATGTCCAACATCTCGGGGTTCAAAATCAGCAACAAATGCAGAATGAGCAAAGCGAGAGATTTGCCTAGACCGAGTGACGCGATCGTTGATGTCGCCGATCATCTGTTGAGGCGGGTGCTGGCGCTGAATGTGTCGTGGCGCCTCCCTTGCCGAAGTGGCCTCCCGCTCAACAGCAGCTGGTGCCTCCTCGGGTACAAGCGGTACAGCCCGAGGTGGCGGACCACACGGCCCCCATGTAGTAGAGGAAGAAGGATCGGGGCCGTGTGTAGTCGTGGTCGATGTCAACCCACTAGGAGCAGCAGGTGGAGGAAGTGCTGGATCGTCCATACCTTCAGCACCCTCGTCCTCGTCATCAAAAAGAGGTTCACCAACCTCATGATTACCTGCAAGCTCAAAACGAGTAGAAGGACAAACCATGGTCTCGTCGAAGGTGACATCGGATGTCTCCATGACTCGGTTAGTGTCAAGGTTAAGTACACGATAAGCACGAGTATGAGCGCCATAACCCAAAAACACACCATCAGAAGAACGAGACTCAAACTTGTCCAGGTTGCCTTTCTTGACTATAAAACAGTGGCAACCAAAAACTCTAAAATAACTCACTTTGGGTTGTCTTCCAAACCGCAACTCATAAGAAGTCTTTTTCAAGAAAGCTTGGAGAAAAATGAGATTGGAAATATAGCATGCAGTGCTCATAGCTTCGGCCCAATATCGCCTAGGAATCCTATGCTCATCGAGCATCGTCCTGGCCATCTCTACAAGGGTCCGATTCTTCCTTTCTACAACACCATTTTGGGGCGGTGTGTAGGGAGAAGATAACTGATGCTCCAAACCCAAGGAGTTACAAAACTTCTCAAAGTCCGAATTCTTGAATTCGGAACCATTATCACTCCTAATGGTTCGCATCGAGTTCAAAGGGAACTCATTCTGAAGACGCAAAATCAGATTGCGAGCAAGGGAGTAAGTCTCAGTTTTCTCAGCTAAAAAGAAAACCCACAAATATCTCGAAAAGTCGTCAACAACAAGCACATACCACTTCCCCCCAACCGAGCTCACCCGAGCCGGACCAACAAGGTCCATGTGCAAAAGCTCTCCAGGGCGCTTGGTCATGACCTGTGTCACTGGATGGTGGGGAGCGGCAACCATCTTCCCATGTCTACAAGAATGGCAAACAAGATCCTTGTCCATGGATAACTTGGGCAATCCTCGGATTAGGCCAAGTGAACCAAGTCTTGCAAGCAAGGCGAAGCTCAAATGTCCTAGTCTCCTATGCCACTTCCAAAGATCAGAGGAGGAAGGTCCAGCCACAAGACAACGAGAAATGCCAAAAGACTCCAAGAAATCCGCACGAAAGACTTTCCCAAAGGGCGAAATCATGCAAACAAGATTGCCCTGAGGATCCAAAATACGACTGAGATTCGGCTTAAAACGAATCTCATAGTCGTCATCAAGGAGTTGCGAAACAGAAAGAAGGTTAAAATGTAAGTTAAAAACAAGAGCAACATCGTGCAACACAAAGTGCTCATTAACCCGCACAGACCCTCGAGACAATACCTTACCTTTGCTATTGTCGCCGAAGGTGATATACTCCTTTCCGGCAACAGGACTAAGACTGGAGAACCACTTGGCGTTTCTGGTCATGTGCCTCGAACACCCGGAATCCACCAACCAAACGTTCTCCAATCGTTTTACCTACATCAATAAAAAGACATATGGTGAGCATACGGTCCAACACTAGGGTTAGTGAAGTAGGAGGAATACCAGTGTTGGGCCGGCTGCTCAAAAGAACGGTTAGCAGAAAAACCATTCCTAGCACGCCTACGGGGAAATTGATCACCACGTTGAGGAAAACGTGGTCCGCTAAGGGAAGAGCGTCCATCGGGACACTCAAAACGTGGTGGGGAAAACGCTCAACAACAAAGCCACCGCCACGGGGTCCATAGCCCGCAACTGCAGGCTCCCGCCGAGCATGACCTCCTCGCGGCCTAGGCCTAGGAACTTGAGCTTTTGGACCTCTAGGCCTAGCAGCACGCCTCTGAACATTCGGCACATGTACATCATGGAAAGGATGGTACATGTCTGTGTTGTTCATCTCCTTTGCGCGGCGCGCCTTTCTCTTGCGCCGAAAGCAAAACTCACTCAAGTGTCCATCTCTCCCACAGTGCTCACAATGGTACCTCACCGCTCTCAAAGGGGGTTGTTGGTACTCACGGTAGTGGGTGTGGATCACTTTCCCCTTCTGTGGCATAAGTTCCTCCTGGATGGGTGGCATGGTGTCCAGCTTGTTCTTGAGGTGGTTTGGTTTGGGAGCCCATGATTGTTTCTTGGGTGGAGCTCTCGGAGGTTCAACGAAGATCCCATCCTTGGTGTTAGGCTTGAGAGGCTCTTTGGATGGAATCTTGGTAAGCTTGGGAGTAGTGGTGGAGTTGGGCTTCTCACATGGGTTAAGACCACTCGACTCTCCAATCTTGCCAAAAGATGAAACATCAACACCCGGAGCAAAACCTACACCTGGACCTCCAGCAGCTCGCTTGAATTGGGAGATCATCATCCTGAGCTGTGGCTCACCACTAGACACCCATGACAAGATGGTCCGAAGGTATGTGTTTTCCTCCTCGGTTTGCATCTTGTCATGCTTCACATTGGCTATCTTCATCTCCAAACCCTCACACAGAACGCACCTAGTCATACAAGTGCTACTCGAGCTGGCCTTCTCAAGAGACACAATCTTAGCATTCTTCTCTGCCAACTCGTTTTGCAAGCCAGCACATGACTTGCACGCACCCAATAGCGAGGATCTAGCCTTAAGCTCATCCACCTCTCCTACCAATGCAACATACTTACCTCTCAAAGTGAGAAGGTCAGTCATGTGCGTGGTGCACATCTCGCACTCCTCCTCATCTGTGACAACTACGGTGGACTTGACAGATTCAAGTTCCTTCACCGTATCCTCCCACTTCTGCCTAAACTTCTTGCGCTGTCTAGCAGCACGCCTAAGCAACTTATCCTGACTAAGGAGCGCGGCAGTAAGCTTCTCGACCTCAGCAGAAAGCTCGTCGGGGGTCTGAGATACCTGGGAGGTGTCGTCGTCGTTGTTCCGAGGGGTGTCCTCCAGCTCGCCATCGACCTCCTTGCCGAGGGCCATGGTGCAGAACCCCTCGTTGTTAGTGAAGAAGCAGAGGCTATTCAGCTTGTCGTCGATCCTCTTCTTCTTCTCGGACTCGTCGTTGCTTGAGGCAGCGGAGTCGTCATCCGAGTCGTCGACGTCGCTGAGCGTGGCGAAGAACGCACGCTGGGCAGCCTGGGCCTTCTCCAAGTACTTCGTCTTGATGTACTCTTTGTCGAAGCCGCCCCTTCGCTTGTGCTTCGTGGGGACGTACTTCTCCTTGCGCCTGCCGGAGTCGTACTTGTGCCCATGATCCGCATTGCCGAAGACTTGCTTGTTCTTCTTTGGGCAATTGGCGATGAAGTGGTTGGGGTCGCCGCACTAGAGGCATCCCGAGCGTGCTCCTCCGCGGCGACGGTTCATGCAGTTGTTGTGGAACCGCCGAGAACCGGTTGGCGAGCAAAGCCAACTCGTCATCCCCCATGAACTCAGAGCTGCTCCTCTGTTACAGAAAAAGTGAAGACAAGCAAAGCCTCCAGAGGGTTAGCAGAAGAGCCAGAAAGCAAAGCCATCGACGGGCCAGAAGGATTTTCATAAGAAGCCCTCGCCATGGCATCGATCTCATTGGACTTGAGCTACTAAAGAGCTCGTCGCATGTGAGGGTCTATAGTTAGGCGATTCGATGATCGCCTGAACCTTGGAATCCCACATCGACCGATCGAGAGTATGCAAAAGCTTTAAAGCTCTCTCATGATCGTCGAAAGGCAACAAACTCCTGTTAGCCCTCATCCTTTGACAATCACCTGAAAGCGAGCGAATAAACTCTCTATGTCTCGCCAGGCATATGTCAAAAGTTCTCGTACTCTCGCTTGTGCGACCGTAGAGACGGGTTTTGACTTTGAGAGGTTCCCTCATGGGAAACGCATGAGGGATGCCCAAATCTCCCGAGCCGTAGCAAGATGAGAAACGCGATCAAACTCGTCATGCTCAAGAACACGAGAAAGAGCGCATTACGGGCTCGGCTATTGCATCTGTGATCATCGATCTGATGCTGAGTCACACGTGCAGCCAAGACCACGTAATCGGCAGAGTTGCAATATCCCAGATGGAAGCACCCATACTCTGCAGATAGGCCGACATGCGTATCTTCCAATACGCATAGTCGTCCCATCGAAAAATGGCAGTTTGCCCACGCCGCGATCCATGTCGCCTTCGGTTGATCTGGCACCGGCTAAGGTGGAAGATCCTTAACCCGCTTCCGATACCAAAGAAGGAACGGAATGAAATAGCAAGGCGACCAGAGGGGGGGTGAATGGGAGCTCAAAAATTTCTCTCAAAACCTTGGCCTTCTGTCCCCAAGATCAACCTCAAAAGCTTCGATCGAAACAGTGATGCCCACTACCCTTGGAAGAGGGTGGATGATCCCTAGGATCACAGCGAGGCACCACAAAGCGATAGCGAACCAAATGCCAAAAGCACCAGAACAAGTTCGACCCTTAAAAGCCATGTCCGGAACGTAGATAGACAGCTACTTCGAGAAAACTCCAAGTACCTATGCTAACAACTAGCAAAGATACCTAGAGAGGTTCCTTGATCAACTCTAGGGCCAAACGAGAAATCCAGAAACCAAGCGAAGATGCCGGAAAAGCAAACGCACTAAACCGGGGCAAACAGCCAACTCGCGGATTGTCCGACCTGGGATCCCGACTGTCCGCCCTACTGCGGACGTCCGCCCCTACAAGCGACTGTCCGCTAGGGGATGGCGGACTGTCCGCCGGTCAAAAGTGCAAAAACGCACTGTTCTGAAAGTCCCTGGACAGTCCCGACTGATCGGGCGGTTTATACCGTCGGACTGTCCGAGCCGGTCAACCGAGACCCAACAGCAAGGACTCCGGCCACTGCTCTGGCCAATCCCCGACGCGCGGACTGTCTGCGGGAGGAATGGCGGACTGTCCGCGACCTCCCATGAGTTCAATTTCGGTAGCCCCTCACAACAAAACTCTTCCCAAATCTGAATCAAAACTCAATCCTACGTTCCCAAACTTGAGAAGATGATCACGAGGTAGTTGGGAGACTATCCCCAAGAAATCATCCGCTCAAATCGATTCAATCACCGGAAATCGAAAGGGAAGGAGTATGAAACGAAAAAAAAACGCCACGAAAACGAAATCAAACTCAATCTACTTGTTCGTGAGGAGTTAGATGGAATTCCTTCGGTGGAAATGATCTCCTCACTATAAAGAACAAGTTGATTCAAACGGATTTCGCAAAAGACGCAATAGAGAGGGAGATCGAGTGACGGGAAAATCCTGGAGAAATGAAGAACGCGAAGAACACGAACAAAATGCGAATCAAGTCATCGATCATCAACCGTGTGGCTACCACACGCTACAACAGTGAGATTACGGTCTCACTTCCTCAAAATCTTCAGTACACAGAGGTATGATTCTCTGCGGATCTCAGAAGCTACAGCAGGGGATTGGGAGAGCAGGAAACCCTAGAAGCAAAGAGCAAATGACTGAGATGGAATGGGAGGAGGGTGTCTCCCTCTACTTATCCTAATTCTAATTCCTACTCTACCCCTCTCTAATTACAGAGCGAACCAGCTAAACCCTAGGGTTATTCTGGACCAACTCATGGTAGGTGGTGATCCGACGGCCACGCCCGCACAACTGGTAGCGTTGCCTCGACGCAACCTCACCGATCGCCGCCACGTGCCGCCACCGCTCTGCTTGTCCTTTCCCGGACGTCGCACCCCCGGTTTTGTGGCCCAAACCGGGAAATCAGCCTTTACAGCCAACCCCCGGTTTTGAGGCCCAAACCGGGAAACCAGCCATCCATGGCCTGAGTTTGTGGCCCAAACTCAGCAAACCCGCAGCACCCAGGTTTTGAGGCCCAAACCTGGAAACCGTCCTCAGCCCGAGTTTTGTGGCCCAAACTCGGAAACCATCAGCGCCCAGGTTTTGAGGCCCAAACCTGGAAACCGTCCACTCGGTGGTTTTTCTGTGGCTCAACCACCAAACCGAGCCGTCGAGGGGATGCACCGCCCGTGCACCCGTCCACTGACACGTGTCCCCAGTCCTCGACTCAGGCAACACCATGCCCGCAAGTTCTTCGCTCGTCGCTGTCCCAGGCTGTCAGCCACCACAGCTGATCCTCGGGCCACCGGTCCCTCAGTCCAAGCCTCACGTCCGCCCTTCGCCACTCTCGGTCCATCGACACGGCATGCCTCTACTTGACCTTCACCTTGCCTTTGATCACTGTATTCGTGCTCGACACCTGCACAACACAAGCCAAGGAACATGCGCATTATCCCAGTTGACAATCACTCATGAAGGACCGAAAGTGCTACCGGAAAGCGACCAGAGGGGGGGGGTGAATGGGAGCTTCAAATTTTCCTTTCGGAAACTTGTCGCCACTTTCCCTAAAATCAACCCCAAGAGCAAACCCTAGAACTCGTAAGTGTCTTCGACCCTAGAGATAGGGTGGATGCTATCAAGAAGCACAGCGAGACACTTCACGACTCTAGAAACCCAACGCAAAAGCCCAAAACAAAATCCGAAGACGAACGGACAAACTGCGGATGAAACAGCGCGAGACAGCACTGACCGGACTCTGCCTGCGTCCGGTCAAGGTACACCGGACGCGTCCGGTCAAGCTAAAACTAATTTGGGAGCTCTCTGTTTCTGACCGGACTCACCAGTCTCAAGCGTCCGGTCAAAGCACAGAGCATCCGGTCACATGAGCCAAAATGGATGAACAGTGTTAGGGGCGCGTCCGGTCATACACCAGAACCAGCGTCCGGTCAAGTTGCAGAAGAACACGAAGAAAACATTCAACGACCGGACTCTCGGCTTGTGCGTCCGGTCAACCCGACCCAGCGTCCGGTCACCCCGTAATTCCACAGTTCATCCACCGATTCCACTCGATCTCACCCAAAACGAATCCTCTAGGGATCAAACTTCGTGAGAGGAGTCACAAGGAGGATAGTGAACTATCTCTAAGAGATCATGGCTCGAACCTATCTCCAAATCGATGAATTGAAGAATTTCGGGGGAGGGGAGAAAAACTTGACCCGAAACAAAAATCGATCAATCTCCTAGACCGTGAGGTTAGAGGTGAATTCCTTCGGTGGAAAGAAGTGTCTCACGATCTAGAACAACTTGGTTCAAACAGATTTGCAAAAGATGAACTGAGCAAAGAGATCAAGCAACGGGAAAAAACGTGGAGAAAAGGATTCCGCGAAGAACACAAAACAAACCCGAATCAGAAGCACGAATTTGCAACCGTGTGGCTACCACACGCTACAATAGTGAGATTACGGTCTCATTTCCTCAAAATCTCACGGGCACAGAGGTATTGTTCTCTTCTCTGTGGATCTCCGGTTCGCTACAGCAGGGATGTGGGAGAGCAGGAAACCCTGAGACAAAATAGCCAATGACTGAGATAGGAAGGGAGGAGGGTGTCTCCCTCTATTTATCCTAATTTCTAATTCCTACTCTACCCCTCAACTAATTACAGAGCGAACCAGCTAAACCCTAGGGTTATTCTGGACCAACTCGATGGTAGGTGGATCCAACGGCCACGCTCGCACAACTCGTAGCGTTGCCTCGACGCAACCTCCCGATTGCCGCCACGTGTCGCCACCGCTCTGCACCCCCGGTTTTGTGGCCCAAACTGGGAAATCAGCCTTTCCAGCCAACCCCCGGTTTTGAGGCCCAAACCGGGGAACCAGCCCACCAGCATCTGAGTTTTGAGGCCCAAACTCAGCAAACCCGCAGCGCCCAGGTTTTGAGGCCCAAACCTGGAAACCGTCCTCAGCCCGAGTTTTGTGGCCAAACTCGGAAACCCTCAGCACCCAGTTTTGAGGCCCAAACCTGGAAACCGTCCTCCCGATGGTTTTTCTCTGGCTCTACCACCAAACCGACACCGTAGATGGGATGCACCGCCCGTGCACCCCGTCCACCGACAGTGTCCCCAAGTCCATGACTCAGGCAACACATGACCGCAAGTCTTCGCTCATCGCTGTCCCAGGCTGCCAGCCACCACAGCTGATCCTCGGGGCACCGGTCCCTCAGTCCAAGCCTCACGTCCGCCCATCGCCACTGTCGGTCCATCGGCACGACACGTCTCTACTTGACCTTCACCTTGCCTCTGATCACTGTATCCATGCTCGACACCTGCACAACACAAGCCAAAGAACATGCGCATCATCCCAGTTGACAATCACTCATCACTCAGAGACTCGGCATACACCCATGTATCCGCAACTCATCACTCAGAGACCCGGCATACACCCATGTATCCGCACTTGGTCCCCAAAGACATGGGCAACGGCTCGACGCAACCAAGCAAAGCAAAGCTAGCCCTCAAGAAGAGAGGTAGAACAGGCTCAACACCGCTAGCGAGAAAACTCGACACCAATTGAAATACCAATTGAAATTCAAGCAAGATAGAGCTAGCCCTCAGATGAGTAGAACGGGCTCAAACACCGCTATCAAGAAAACTCGATATCATCTGAAAAGCAAAAGAGCTCGATACCAAGTGAAGAGCATATAGGCAAAGTCGCTAGTCCCTCAAGAAAGAGGCAAAGGCTCAACACAACTAGCTACCAAAAATGCTCCGAACCAATTGGAAAAAATGCTCCAAACCAATTTGAAAATTCATTAGACAAACGAGCAAACTCCCCCTCCAATAGTGCACACAACTAGGATATGATTTTATGATTTCTCCCCTTATGATTTGTAAAAATTTCTCCCCCTTAGTTGATAATGCACTATCAAGCAAAATTTCTCCCTTCCAAATGCATATGAGTCAAAAATGCAAGTTAGCAGCCTCAGGAATATAGTCGATAGAATGAAAAGATGCTCTACAAAGTATAACCAATGACTCAATAATAAGCATACATGCCAGCAAAGGCTCAAGCTGATCACCAAATACGGAATATGAACATAGGAGCAAAGTGAGCAGTTTTGGCCAAAAAGGTATCACCATCAAAATAGCACTAAACATGATAGACAGGAAGTCAAACAAGTGCTAAACATGTATACAGGTGAACTACCCCTAGCAAAGTTCAATCATCATGCTACAGAATGAAAACAATACTTGTGATTTCAGATTTTAATCGGAGTTGCAGCGGTGAAATTACACAAGTTCAGAATTCAACATGTGATTGCGAGAGGTTGAAAGCTTGTCATTGGCTAACTTTTCAACCGAGCTAAGCCTATGCAGATGCAATTAGAAGCTTAAAGCGTCGGTTTTGGTCATACACTGCACGGCTCAAGTTTAACTCAATGTGCAATGAGAAACAGTCTCGATACCGTGTTGTGTTGACAAGCAATCCCATCTCGATCTTTCCAATTCACTTAACTTGGTTCAATTTTATGACAGAATGTGAACATACCAAGCAAGTGAAAGACTCAGAACTAGAGACATAGCAACCTAGCATATATGAAAAGCCCAAGTGAATTCAACACATTCTACACATGCTAGTTGCATATCTCAATGGTGAACATTTTCAAGTTTTATGTTCATTAAGCAAGTTCACCATTCATAAAATAGCTCGGCTCACAACATGTATTAGTGATCAGAAAGAGCATAAGCTACAAGTATCATCATATAGCATCGGAGCATACTAGATAGAGCATAATCACATTCTAAAGATTATATACATGAAGCTCAGAAATAAAGATGCATGATGAAATGCAAAGATTAACCTTCCAAAGATGAAAACAAAACAAAAGAAAAGAGGTCAGTCTATAATACAATACCCAAAATGTTTCCCCCATCTAAAAGGGGAAACACACACCAAGCTCACCTCTCAACCTAGCAAAAGTTGATTGTCCAAAGGCTTGGTAAAAATATCTGCCAACTGATGATGAGTATCGACATGGTGAAGGTCGATATCACCCTTCTCATAGTGGTCTCGCAAGAAATGAAAGTGCACATCAATGTGTTTGGTCTTATAATGCAGCACGAGGTTCTTAGCAATGCTAATAGCACTCGTGCTGTCACAAAGCAATGGAACTCGAGAAAAACTCGGACCAAAATCACGCAAAGTGGCCATCATCCACAACAACTGAGAACAGCAGCTAGCCGCAGCAACATATTCAGCCTCTGTGGAAGACTGAGCGACACTAGACTGCTTGCGAGAAGACCAAGACACAAGAGAAGAACCAATAAACTGACAAGTCCCAGAAGTGGACTTGCGATCAAGTCGGCAACCAGCAAAATCGGCATCAGAATAACCGCAAAGGGAGAGGGTGGAGGAAGCTGAATACCAAATCCCAAACTCTGGTGTGAAGCATAAGTACCTCATAATACGCTTGACCGCCTGACGGTGAGAGGTGAGCGGCGATGACTAAAATCGTGCGCAAAGACACACCGTGAACTGGATGTCCGGGCGTGTCGCCGTTAGGTACAGCAGCGACCCGATCATGCTTCGGTACTCCTTCTGGTCCACAGCTTCTCCATCCTTGTCCGCATCCAGGGCCGTCGTGGTCGACATGGGTGTTGGAAGAGGCTTGGCCTCACCCATATCGAACTTCTTCAATATGTCCTTGGTGTACTTGCCCTGGTGCACGAACGTCCCCTCTCGGGATTGCTTGATTTTGCAACCCGAGGAAAAACGTCAACTCACCCATCATGCTCATCTCAAACTCCCTGCTCATAGTATCTGCAAACTTGGCAACCAAAGCGTGAGAAGAACCACCGAAAATGATATCATCCACGTAAATCTGGACCAAGAGAGTGTCATTGCCTTGCTTGAGGAGAAAGAGCGTTTATCCACACATCCCATTTTAAAACCCTTAGCAAGCAAAAAGGTTTTCAACCATCATACCAGGCTCTAGGGGCTTGTTTCAAACCATATAAAGCTTTGTGAAGTTTAAAAACATGGTTTGGAAACATGAGATTTTCATAACCGGGGTTGTTTCACATACACCTCTTCTTCTATGTAGCCGTTTAAGAAGGCACTCTTGACATCCATTTGAAAAAGTTTAAACCTTTGGATGCAGCAAAAGCCAAGAGTATCCTAATTGCCTCCAAATGAGCTATAGGAGCAAAAGTCTCCTCATAGTATATCCCCTCCTTCTGACTATACCCCTAGGCTACAAGTCTGGCCTTGTTCTCACAATGTGGCCATCCTCTCCTTGTTTTTTTTGAAAACCCATTTTGTACCAATAGGGTGACACTCAGGAGGAGGTGGAACCAAAACCCAAACCTGATTTCTCTCAAAATTTTCTAACTCCTCATGCATGACATTAACCCAATCTGGATCACATAAAGCATGTCCAACATCTCGGGGTTCAAAATCAGCAACAAATGCAGAATGAGCAAAGTGAGAGATTTGTTGTGACCTTGACCGAGTGACACATTCGTTGATGCTGCCAATCATCTGTTGGGGCGGATGTTGGCGCTGAATGTGTCGTGGCGCTTCCTGAGCTGAAGAAACCTCCCCCTCAACAGCAGCTGGTGCCCCCTCGGGTACAAACGGTACAGCTCGAGGTGGCGGATCCCTCGGCCCCCATGTAGTCGAAGAAGAAGGGTCGGGGCCGTGAGTCATCATTGTAGAAGCCAATCCTAGAGGCACAACAGGTGGAGGAAGTGCTGGGTCATCCATCCCTTCAGCCCCCTCGTCCTCGTCATCAAAAAGAGGTTCGCCAACCTCATGATCACCTGCACGCTCAAATCTAGAAGAGGGACAAACCATGGTCTCATCGAAGGTGACATCGGATGTCTCCATGACTCGGTTAGTATCAAGGTTATGTACACGATATGCACGAGTATGATTTCCATAACCCAAAAATACACCGTCAGAAGACCGAGACTCAAACTTGTCCAAGTTGCCTTTCTTAAGTATAAAACAATGGCAACCAAAAACTCTAAAATAACTCACTTTGGGTTGTTTTCAAAACGCAACTCATAAGAAGTCATTTTCAAGAAAGCTCGAAGAAAAATGCAATTGGAAATATAACATGCAGTGTTCATAGCTTCGGCCCAATATCGCCTAGGAGTCCTATGCTCATCGAGCATCGTCCTGGCCATCTCAACAAGGGTCCGATTCTTCCTCTCTACAACACCATTTTGTGGCGGTGTGTAGGGGGAGGAAAACTGATGCTCGAAACCCAAAGAGTTACAAAACTACTCAAAATCCGAGTTCTTGAACTCGGAACCGTTATCACTATGAATAGCTCGCATCGAGTTCATAGGGAACTCATTCTGAAGACGCAAAATCAGATTGCGAGCAAAAGTGAAAGTCTCAGTTTTCTCAGCTAAAAAGAAAACCCACGAATATCTCGAGAAGTCGTCAACAACAACAAGCACATAACACTTCCCACCAATCGAGCTCACCCGAGCTGGACCAACAAGGTCCATGTGCAAAAGCTCACCAGGGCGCTTAGTCATAACTTGGTTCACATGATGGTGGGGAGCGGCAACCATTTTCCCATGTCTACATGAATGGCAAACAAGATCCTTCTCCATGCACAACTTGGGCAATCCTCGGATTAGGCCAAGAGAGCTAAGCCTTGCAAGCAAGTCGAAGCTCAGGTGACCAAGTCTCCTATTCCACTTCCAAAGATGAGAGGAGGAAGGTCCAGCCAAAAGACAACGAGAAATCCCAAACGACTCCGAGAAATTCGCACGAAAGACTTTCCCAAAGGGCAAAATCAAACATACAAGATTGCCATGAGGATCTAAAATACGACTGAGAGATCGGCTTAAACTGAATCTCATAGTCATCATCAAAGAGTTGCAAAACAGAAAGAAGATTAAAATGCAAGTTAGAAACAAGAGCAACATCACGCAACACAAAGTGCTCATTAACTCGCACCGACCCACGAGACAACACTTTACCTTTGCTATTGTCGCCGAAGGTGATAAACTCCTTTCCGGCAACTGGAACTAAGACTGGAGAACCACTTGGCGTTTCCGGTCATATGCCTTAAGCACCCGGAATCCACCAACCAAACATTCTCCAATCGTTTTACCTACATCAATAAAAAGACATAGGGTGAGCATACGGTCCAACACTAGGGTGAGTAAAATGGGAATTATACAAGTGTTGGGCCGGCTGCTCAAAAGAATGGTTAGTAGAAAAACCATTCCTAGCACGTCTACAGGGAAAGCGATCACCACGCTGAGGAAAACGTGGTTCGCTAAGGGAGCAGCATCCATCGCGATACTCAAAACGCGGTGGGGGTAACGCTCAACTACAAAGCCACCGCCACGCGGTCCGTAGCCCACAAATGCAGGCTCCCGCCGGGCACGTCCTCCTTGAGGCCTAGACCTAGGACCTTGAGACATTGGACCTCTGGGCCTAGCAGCTCCCCTTTGAACATTCGGCACATGTACGTCATGGAAAGGATGGTACATGTCCTCATTGTTCATCTCCCTTGCACGGCGCTCCTCTCTCTTACGTTGAAAGCAAAACTCCCTCAAGTGTAAATCTCTCCCACAGTGCTGACAATGGTACCTCACCGCTCTCATAGGGGGTTGTTGGTATTCACGGTAGTGGGTATGGATCACTTGGCTCTTTTGAGGCATGAGCTCCACATGGATTGGTGGCATAGTGTCTAGCTTGTTCCTCAGGTGATTGGGTTTTGGAGCCCATGTCTGTTTCTTGGGTTGAGCTCTAGGAGGTTCAACAAACGCCCCATCCTTGGTGTTAGGTTTGAGAGGCTCTTTGGGTGGAATCTTGGTCAGTTTGGGAGTAGTGGTGGAGTTAGGCTTCTCACTCAGATTAAGACCACTCGACTCTCCAATCTTACCAAAAGAAGAAGCACACTGAATACCCTGAGCAAAACCTACACCTGGACCTCCAGCAGTGCATTTGAATTGGGCTATCATCATCCCAAGCTGCGGCTCACCACAAGACACCAATGACAAGATGGTCCGAAGGTATGTGTTTTCTTCCTCGGTTTGCATCTTGTCATGCTGCACATTAGCAATCTCCATCTCCAAACCCTCACACAAAGCGCATCTAGATACACAGGCGCTACCCGAGCTGGCCTTCTCAAGAGACACAATCTTGGCATTCTTCTCTGCCAACTCGGATTGCAAGCCTGCACAAGACTTGCACGCACCAAGAACTGAGGATCTAGCCCTAGCTCATCCACCTCTCCAACCAAGGCAACATACTTCCCCCTCAAAGTGAGAAGGTCAGTCATGTTCCTGGAGCACATCTCACACTCATCCTCCTCAGTGACAACAACGGTGGACTTGACAGATTCAAGTTCCTTCACCGTATCCGCCCACTTCTGCCTAAACTCCTTCCGCTCTCTTGCAGCACGCCTAAGCAGCTTATCTTGACTAAGAAGGGCGACATTAAGTTTCTCGACCTCAGCAGAAAGCTTGTCAGGGGTCTGAGATACCTAGGAGGTGTCGTCGTTGTCGTCGTCGTTCTGAGGGTTCTCCTCCAGCTGGTTGTCGACCTCCTTGCCGAGGGCCATGGTGCAAAAACCCTCGTTGTCGGCGAAGAAGCAGAGGTCGTTCAGCTTGTCCTCAATCTTCTTCTTCTTCTCGGACTGGTCGTCGCTTGCGGAAACGAAGTCGTCATCCGAGCCATCGACGTCGCTGAGCGTGGCGAAGAAAGCACGCTGCTCAGCATGGGCCTTCTCCAAGTACTTCTTCTTGATGTACTCCTTGTTGAAGCCGCCCTTCCGCTTGTCCTTCGCGGGGACGTACTTCTCCTTGTGCTTGCCGAAGTCGTACTTGTGCCCATGATCGCCCTTCCCAAAAGCTTGCTTGTTCTTCTTGGGACAGTTGGCCATGAAGTGGTCGGGGTCACCGCACTCGAAACATCCAGAGCGTCCTACTCCGCGGTGACGGTTCATGCGGTTGTTGTGAAACCGTGAGAACCGGTTGGCAAGCAAAGCCAACTCATCATCTCCCATGAACTCCAGCTGCTCCTCTGTGACAGAAAGAAGAGAAGACAAGGCAAAACCTCCAGAGGGGTTAGCAGAAGAGCCAGAAAGCAAAGCCATCGACGGTCCAGAAGGATTCTCAAAAGAAGCCCTCGCCATGGCATCAATCTCACTGGACTTGAGCTTACTAAAGAGCTCGTCGCACGTGAGGGTCTCATAGTTTGGCGATTCGATGATCGCTTGAACCTTGGAGTCCCACACCGACCGATCGAGAGTGTGTAAAAGCTTGAGAGCTCTCTCATGATCGTCGAAAGGCAACAGCTCCTTGTTAGCCCTCATCCTGTTGACAATAACCTAAAAGCGAGCGAATAAACTCTCTATGCTCTCGCCAGGCATGTGTCGAAAGTTCTCATACTCTCGCTTGTGCGACTCGTAGAGATGTGTTTTGACTTGAGTGGTTCCCTCATGGAAACACATGAGGGTAGCCCAAATCTCCCGAGCCATAGCGAGGTGAGAAACGCGATCAAACTCCGTCATGCTCGAACATGAGAAAAGAGAATTACGGGCTCGGCTATTGGCATCGTGCTCATCGATCTGATGCTGAGTCACATGAGCAGCCAAGACCACGTAATCAGCAGAGTTGCAAATATCCCAGATGGAAGCACCCAAACTCTGAAGATAGGCTGACATACGTATCTTTGAATACGCATAGTTCATCCCATCGAAGAACGGTGGTTTGCCCACGCCGCGATCCATGTCGCCTTCTGTGGATCTGGAACCGGCTAAGGTGGAAGATCCTTAACCCGCTCTGATACCAATTGAAGGACCAAAAGTGCTACCAGAAAGCGACCAGAGGGGGGGTGGTGAATGGAAGTTTCAAATTTCTTTTCAGAAACTTGTCGCCTACTGTCTCAAGAATCAACCCCAAGAGCAAACCTAGAGCTTGAGAGTGTCCACGACCCTAGATGTAGAGTGGATGCTTCCAAGAAGCACAGCGGGACACAACACAACTGAAAGGTCCTTGTTTGGTTTTGGTAATTGAGTGACAACTTAGGTGGACTAATATGTGTTTGAAGTAAATTACACAGGTGATTAGTCCATAGGTGATCATGTGTGAGCAACATATGCCATAGAGGAGAATTGGCTTGGAGGATGTTGCAATGCTCATACATGAAGATGAAGAAGGAGCTTAATGCATATGTGACATGACATGTGGTCATATGGCTAAGATGAAGAAGATCAAGGCAAGACTTGGCTTGATGGACCGGTTGCGAAGGTGAAGGGCAAGTTGAGGCTTTGAAGCCGTTGGTACCGAGTGTCGGGAGGCTTAAGCAAGACTTGCGCCGAAGGACCGAAGCGATGGTGAAGAGCAAGTGATGTCAAGATCGATGGACCATGGAGGCCATGTGATGATATGAAGTGGATCATATCATTTGAAGATAGGTTGGTGCATGTGTTGCATCAACACCGAAGGAGATGGAATGGAATGCGCAAGGCAAAGGTATATTTGTAGGGCATTTCATTTCACCGGTCATAGGTGTAGTAGAGAAGATTATGACCGGGTTTAGGATAGATGGCCGTACTATTAAGAGGAGCAAACTTGTTTGCATATCGGTCATCTAGTGCCACTTGAGCGATCTAACTTTGCGATGTTACTATGATCGAGTGGCGTGGTGAGTGCAAGTGAAAATCCTTTGAAAAAAAATGATTGTGAAAATGCTAACACACTTGCACAAGATGATGAACACTTGGTGGTGTTAGCACATTTGCAAAGGAGAAGTTGTTGAAATAGTTTTGGATCAACTCAGAGATGGAAATGAAGTTTTCTGTGTGTTGTCGGTGGTACCGACCTGGGGGTGTCGGTAGTACCGACCCAGGAGGGCTGTTTGCAGCCTCTCTGGATGTGGCTCGTTTTGGCCTGGCGGAGGTACCGCCATTACCTCGGTACTACCGCCGGCGGTGGTGGTACCGACCAGGGGTCGGTGGTACCGTGCCCTGAAGGGGTTTTGCGGAGCTCTCTGGAAGTGGCCAGTTTTGCCTACCGGTAGTTACCGCCATTACCTCGGTAGTACCAGCGCTCGGTACTACCGACTCAAGGCCGGTGGTTGGCAAGTTTGCGGAGCTCTCTGTGTTGGATGGAAAATGACCTGGCGGGGTGTACCGCCATAGGGCCGGTACCACCGGGCTCGGAAGTACCGACAGGGGTCGGTAGTTTCAAGGTCTGAAGGATGTTTTTGAATCCGTTCTGTAAAGATCCAAAAAGTAGCTGGCGGTAGTACCGCCATTTACCTCGGTACTACCAGACCTCGAGGAACCGACCAGGGGTCGGTGGTTTGCCTAAATCTGCGCGATGTGAGGTAACGGCTAGTTTGACTAAGCGGTAGTACCGCCCAGGAAGGGTCGGTACTACCGACCGAGGCGCAGGAAAGGGGAAACGGCTAGTTGGCCGCTCCCCTCTATAAATAGGAGTTGAGGCCGGCTTAGGGCCGGCTGCTGAGCACTCCAAAGCCTTGGTGGCTTGAGTGGATGTGCCTGGGAGCCCTCTAACTCGCTTGTGCTTGCTAGTGCGCGAAATCTATTGCGAGTGAGCGATTCTAGTGCGTTGCTTTGAGAGATAGCATCGAGTGGCACTAGGTGTTCGAGTTGCAAGCCGGTGGTGCTTATTACTCTTGGAGGTTGCCACCTCCTAGACGGCTTGGTGATCGAGTCTCCTTCGTGAAGCCCGCGTGAAGATTGTGCGTGGCTCCGGAGAAGGATTGTGAGGGGCATTGTGCTCGCCCGCGGGGATCGCGAAGAGCAACTCTAGTGGATTGCGTGTGTCATTGAGTTACCCTCACTTGTGGGTGAGTTCTTGCGGCGCTCGAGTGTCGAGCTAGGTGTGGTGCCTATTAGCCGCCGAACTACCAAAGTGTGTGGTCGACACAACGGGACTAGCTTGGTGGCAACCAAGTGAACCTCGGGAGAAAAATCACCGTGTCAACTTCGTGTTCATCTTCTCGGTGGTTTGCAAACTCTTTTCACTAGCTTGTATTTACTTGTTCATATACATGTGCTAGTTGCTCTTATGATTAGTTGGCTTGTGTAGCTTGCTAGTTACCTTCCTTGCTTGTGTAGCATAGAAGTTGATCCCATGAGTGACTAGTTGACTTGTAGTCTTGCTAGTCACATTGCTTAGTTTGTGTAGCTAAGTTGAGCTCTCTAATGGCTTTGTGTAGCCTTGTTATTGAGCATTGCTAGTGAGCTTAGACTTTGTGCTTTTTGCTTAGTTGCATGTGTAGGAGCTCCCCCTTGGTTGAAGTACTAGTTGCTTAGGTTTGTGTAACCTTGCAAGCTAGAATTGTTTAGGTGAGCTCTAGCTAGCCCGACACCTTATTTGCTTTGTTTAGGATCTTTTATAAGGTGTCATAGAGTATAAGTAGAGGGGTGTAGTAGATTTAATTCCGCATTTGTTTCGGTTAGCCATTCCGCTACAATTAAGTTTAAGTTTTTAGAAAAGACTATTCACCCCCCCTCTAGTCCGCCATCTCGACCCTTCAATTGGTATCGGAGCAAGGTCTCTCATTTGTGGTCTTCACCGACCCGAGAGGATGGCGACTTATGGGCTAGATGTTGAGTGTCCACACATTTTTGATGGCACACACTTTGCACGATGGAAAAATTGGATGATATGCAATTTTAAATTTATTAGTCCTCAAATGTGGTGGATCGTAGATGTGGGCCTTTCTCTTGTATTGGATAGAAAGAATGCAACTCAAGCGCAAAAGAAAATGCCTACATCTCGATTGCCAAGCTACTAACATTTTCTATCAATCTATGGAGGATAACATATTTGGTGAGATCATGGACTTGAAGTCCGCCCATGAAATTTGGATTTATCTCAATGAGAAATATGGGGCGATCTCCAATGATGATGTTGATGAGCCCAAGGAGGAGACGCATGAGGATGTTGAGCATGACCACAACTTGGTGGTTGTGGAGGATTGCTCCACCTCATGGTCAAGTGATGATGATGATGATCAATCCACAAGCTCACTTGACAAGGTTGATGGTGATGATTCAAGTGTTGCAAGTAATGATTCTACTCCAAGCACACTTGATGATGTTGATGGCTCATGCTCGAGCGATGATTGTGATACTACTACAAGCCCATCACCACATTGCTTCATGTCACAAGGTGACACCAAGGTATTTAATGCAAATGTGGTTGATCATGTTGATTCATATGATGAGCTTGTTAGTAGACTTGCTAGCATGACCATGTCTTTAGAAAATGAGAAAAAAATAAACAATGAAATTAGCAAATGAAAACTCATTTCTAAAGAACTCATGTGAAGAACATAAGCGCTTACTTGATGTTCTTAAAGCTTCACATGATGATTTAATTGAAAAGTATGGCTCTCTCATTAAGAAGCTTTCAAAGAAAATTAAAAATAATGAGAGCTCATCACATGGATCAAATGATCAATTGCAAAATGTTGCTAACCCATGTGATGTAGGCAAGAAGAATGTATCCACCTCTTGTGAAGATTTATTATCTATGCCATGTTCTTCACAATTAGATGCTTGTTCTACTTCCTTGTCTTGTGAGACTAACCTTTTGAAGGAGAACAATGAGCTCAAAAGTGAAGTGAAGAATTTGAGCAACAAGTTAGAGAGGTGGTGTAAATCAAAAGTCACCCATGAGCACATGATGAAGAATCAAAGAAGCTATGGTGACAAGAGTGGCATTGGCTTCAACAAAAGCAATGCCAAGGGCAAGAAAATGAGAAGCAAGAAGAAAAGAAGCTATC
The DNA here is from genome assembly GCA_009763385.1 of Coix lacryma-jobi var. lacryma-jobi. NCBI lineage: Eukaryota > Viridiplantae > Streptophyta > Magnoliopsida > Poales > Poaceae > Coix > Coix lacryma-jobi. The sequence continues at coordinate 116,527,557 of CM019829.1, forward strand.
TCATTTCATGTGCTATCAATGCCATGAGATGGGACATCTTGCAAAAGCTTGCCCCAACAAGAAGAAGCCCCAAGTTCAAATCAAGAACAACCATCATGATGGTGACTTGATGAAGAAGAAGAAAAAAGAAGGGGCGGAAGAGCAAGGCATCCAACTCACATTCAAGATGCCAAAATGATGATGAGCAAGAATGAAGAAAAGAAGAAAGATTTGGCTCACATCAAGTGCTACAAGTGTGTGATATGGGACACTTTGCCTCGAAGTGTCCTACCAAGCTTGAGAAGAAGGCTCAAGCAAATGAGAAGAGGCAAGGCAATGAGAAGCAACAAATGAGCAAGGAAGAGAAGGCTCAATCAAAGAGAAGTTGCTACTCATGCCGGGAAAGGGGACACATGGCAAATTCATGTCCCCTAGGTAACATTCCTAAGCCTATTTCAATTGCTAATGATTCTATGCTTAGGAAGGATGATAATGGTACCTCTAAGACTACCATTACAACTCATCCCGCTATTCATACTAAGGCTATGCCAAAGTATGTTGCACCTAACTTGAGAGGACCAAAACAATTTGGGCACCATCAACTAGTGGATGAATGTGTGTAGGTACCATGGCATTGGAGACTTGATTCAATTTGTTCTATGTTGATCATCATGTGATTGAATCAAGTAATGAAGCCTAGTGCTATCCATCCCAATGCCAAGACAAAAGAGTGAAGTCCAAGTGCAAAACATACAAGTGCAAAGATCAAGTTGTGGTGTAAAATGGAATATTTGAAGGCTTGCAAATCAAATTTAGTTGAAGCTTGCTTTTGGATGATCATGAGCTACTAAGGTATATCTCTAGTTGATCATGTTTATTTTAGATGCATATGAGATGATTGAATCGGATATATATGCATATGTTGCTTGCTATAAGATGATTGAATGGATAAATTGCTTAGTGATCAAAATTGAGTTAGTTTGAATAGATATGTTCATGAGACTCTTTTAGTAAGTGATTGAATGGATATATGTCTTGTGAGAGTATTCAAACATGTTAGCTCAAGTTTGATTCATATTGGTAGAGTATAGCTCAATTGCTCAAAGTTGTCAAAAATCTGAAATCTGAGCTAGCTGTGATAATAGCCATGTTTGAATGATCAAATCTATTTGGATTGGCTTGAAATTTGTGTACAACATGCTCTTACACTTATGATATTAGCTGCTGTGCAAAAATTCATGATTATTGGATAAGATGTACTTGGTTTGGAGTAGATCTTGTCAACTATTGTGCAGCAGTTTTCAGCATGTAGACTATGGAAAGAATTGAAATCTGGTAGCAATCTAGAAAGCCAATGAAGCTCAAATTTTTATGGCTGCTAGAACACTTAGAGAGGCACATCTCCACCAAATCATAGTCATTAGAACTTATATTTTTGGGAGATATGCATGTTTCTTTGAGAAGAACAGATGAATCTGCCAGAAAAGTGACAAATATTGGATTATATAGAGTCACTTTGATTGAAAGGCCCTCAAGTTGGAATCATGTTATAAGTGGTTGAGGGACCTATGTTTGGTTTTGAAATGAGCTAGAAGCATGACAAAGATGAGTACAAGTTCATTTGATTAAGAAGTGTATTTGGCACATTGGTACTCAAATTGAAGATCAAGACCAACATCAAGATGAAGAGAAGATGAAGCTCTAGTATCAAATTGAAGATCATTTGGAAGAAAGAAAAGGACTCAAAGAGGAATTCAAAGTCACATTTTCAAGAAGAGTTTAATGGATCAATCAAACAAGGTCAATTCAAGTGAGTATCAAGGATGGTCTTTGGAGAGAGGTCACTTCTCCCTTTTATAGGGGCTTGCCGCCTTTTGTAGGTTAACCGAGCATGATGCTTGGAAGGCTAACATGGAAGTGGTGATCTAGAGTATCATTGGAGATGCTTGGTTGGAGAAATCAAGAGATTGATCAAGAAAGAAGCAAGCAACACAAGATAGAAAAGCAAATCATGACAATTCAAGTGGTATTCATATGCAAGCTATGTTCAAATGAAGAAGCAAGCCAACCACAACAAGATAGCGCACTTAATCATATGAGTGAAGATTTGTTCTATCAATTGGTATATATATTGGTCTTCACCATGGACTTCACATTGCTATTTGGAGCTTAATTGGAATCAAATGACTATCCTCTACTCCAAGATAGCAAAGGTATCATTGTAATGTGCATGATCATATTCATCCCTTACTAGTATGCGGTTAGTGCATATAGTACATGCTCAATAGGATCATGCATAACAATTGAAAAGTTTAAATTCATAGCCTACCACTATTGCTTGATTGACTATATGATCTAGTGGATAGTATGTGAATTTGTTCATGAGCTAGTGAACCCAAGTACTTGATCTAGAAGATGAACATTCAAGTGTCTAATTCAACATGAGTAAGATAACCATTGAAAATGTGTGAAGAAGCTTACTCTAGAGCAAACCGAGTTAGATATCTTGTGCAATATTGCCTAGTTCAAGTCACAAATGAGAAGCTCATGAAGACGACAAGAGTTCAAGAAGAAGACAATAATGCAAATGGATATCAAGTTTAAACTTTCATTCAAGTGGTATCCTACAGACTTCAAGTGATCCTCACTATAAGTGATCAAATCAAGCAAAGCATCCTCTCCAACAAGAGCTCAAGTTTATCAATTGGATGACCCATGCTATGACATAAGGAGGTGCCCACCTAGTGGTATCAAGGTCAAAGATCCTTCAGTGGGTTTCATTCCAACACATATAGTAGTGTCCATCAAAAATGAAGCCTAAAGTGTCAACCATCTACCCTAGTGTCACCTTTGTGAGAAAAGAGCATACCTTTTATGGTCATTGATGACAAAGGGGGAGAAGTTATGGAAAAGATATGTCAATTATGATATGTCAAGGACAAAGAGGGAGAAAAGAAGATGGACATGGATCAAGAGGGAGCAAGATTGAAGGATCAAAATTCTTGGACAATGAGAGCACACAAGTAGGGGAGCAAGCTCATGAACTTGGTTGTTTGCATTTGATATGTGCATAATCATGTGCTTGCTTGCATTGCATAAGTTTTAAAATTTTATATGCATGCTTGTGTGGTGTATGCTAGTTATAGGATTTAATTGATGAATTGATAACTAGCATGCATAGGTTAATAGCTAGACTTGTGCTTTTAATGCAAAACTAGACCCTTGCTATTAATGTTGATCTCACGGGGTTTTCTAGTTTTTATGATGTCTAGCTACTCTTCGATGCTAAGGATGAATCAAAATGTGGTATGCACGCTTCAAAGGTAAATTTCATCATGTATACCTTAGCATCACTTAGTAGTGCTAACACTCCCACAAATTTCATATTTATGCATGTGCAAGCTTGAAACCAAACCATTTGAGCACACATGTAGGGGGAGTTAACACTACAAAGTCGGATTGTATGGTGCTTATCCAATTCTCGTATATGGTCTTAATGTTGGATAAGTAACATAGAATCCAAAGGAGCTTAATTTCCATATCTTTGTAGAGTTGTCATCAATTACCAAAAAGGGGGAGATTGAAAGGTCCTTGTTTGGTTTTGGTAATTGAGTGACAACTTAGGTGGACTAATATGTGTTTTGTAAATTACACAGGTGATTAGTCCATAGGTGATCATGTGTGAGCAACATATGCCATAGAGGAGAATTGGCTTGGAGGATGTTGCAATGCTCATACATGAAGATGAAGAAGGAGCTTAATGCATATGTGACATGACATGTGGTCATATGGCTAAGATGAAGAAGATCAAGGCAAGACTTGGCTTGATGGACCGGTTGCGAAGGTGAAGGGCAAGTTGAGGCTTTGAAGCCGTTGGTACCGAGTGTCGGGAGGCTTAAGCAAGACTTGGCGCCGAAGGACCAGCGATGGTGAAGAGCAAGTGATGTCAAGATCGATGGACCATGGAGGCCACGTGATGATATGAAGTGGATCATATCATTTGAAGATAGGTTGGTGCATGTGTTGCATCAACACCGAAGGAGATGGAATGGAATGCGCAAGGCAAAGGTATATTTGTAGGGCATTTCATTTCACCGGTCATAGGTGTGTAGAGAAGATTATGACGGGTTTAGGATAGATGGCCGTACTATTAAGAGGAGCAAACTTGTTTGCATATCGGTCATCTAGTGCCACTTGAGCGATCTAACTTTGCGATGTTACTATGATCGAGTGGCGTGGTGAGTGCAAGTGAAAATCCTTTGAAAAAAAAATGATTGTGAAAATGCTAACACACTTGCACAAGATGATGAACACTTGGTGGTGTTAGCACATTTGCAAAGGAGAAGTTGTTGAAATAGTTTTGGATCAACTCAGAGATGGGAAATGAAGTTTTCTGTGTGTTGTCGGTGGTACCGACCTGGGGGTGTCGGTAGTACCGACCCAGGAGGGCTGTTTGCAGCCTCTCTGGATGTGGCTCGTTTTTGGCCTGGCGGAGGTACCGCCATTACCTCGGTACTACCGCCGGCGGTGGTACCGACCAGGGGTCGGTGGTACCGTGGCCCTGAAGGGGTTTTGCGGAGCTCTCTGGAAGTGGCCAGTTTTGGCCTACCGGTAGTACCGCCATTACCTCGGTAGTACCGCCTGGTACTACCGACTCAAGGCCGGTGGTTGGCAAGTTTGCGGAGCTCTCTGTGTTGATGGAAAATGACCTGGCGGTGGTACCGCCATAGGGCCGGTACCCACCGGGCTCGGAAGTACCGACCGGGTCGGTAGTTTCAAGGTGAAGGATGTTTTTGAATCCGTTCTGTAAGATCCAAAAAGTAGCCTGGCAGTAGTACCGCCATTACCTCGGTACTACCGACCTCGGAGGAACCGACCGGTCGGTGGTTTGCCTAAATCTGCGCGATGTGAGGTAACGGCTAGTTTGACTAAGCCGGTAGTACCGCCCAGGAAGGGTCGGTACTACCGACCGAGGCGCAGGAAAGGGGAAACGGCTAGTTGGCCGCTCCCCTCTATAAATAGGAGTTGAGGCCGGCTTAGGGCGGCTGCTGAGCACTCCAAAGCCTTGGTGGCTTGAGTGGATGTGCCTGGGAGCCCTCTAACTCGCTTGTGCTTGCTAGTGCGCGAATCTATTGCGAGTGAGCGATTCTAGTGCGTTGCTTTGAGAGATAGCATCGAGTGGCACTAGGTGTTCGAGTTGCAAGCCGGTGGTGCTTATTACTCTTGGAGGTTGCCACCTCCTAGACGGCTTGGTGATCGAGTCTCCTTCGTGAAGCCCGCGTGAAGATTGTGCGTGGCTCCGGAGAAGGATTGTGAGGGGCATTGTGCTCGCCCCGCGGGGATCGCGAAGAGCAACTCTAGTGGATTGCGCGTGTCATTGAGTTACCCTCACTTGTGGGTGAGTTCTTGCGGCGCTCGAGTGTCGAGCTAGGTGTGGTGCTATTAGCCGCCGAACTACCAAAGTGTGTGGTCGACACAACGGGGACTAGCTTGGGCAACCAAGTGAACCTGAGAAAAATCACCGTGTCAACTTCGTGTTCATCCTTCGGTGGTTTGCAAAACTCTTTTCACTAGCTTGTATTTACTTGTTCATATACATGTGCTAGTTGCTCTTATGATTAGTTGGCTTGTGTAGCTTGCTAGTTACCTTCCTTGCTTGTGTAGCATAGAAGTTGATCCATGAGTGACTAGTTGACTTGTAGTCTTGCTAGTCACATTGCTTAGTTTGTGTAGCTAAGTTGAGCTCTCTAATTTGGCTTGTGTAGCCTTGTTATTGAGCATTGCTAGTGAGCTTAGACTTTGTGCTTTTTGCTTAGTGGCATGTGTAGGAGCTCCCCCTTGGTTGAAGTACTAGTTGCTTAGGTTTGTGTAACCTTGCAAGCTAGAATTGTTTAGGTGAGCTCTAGCTAGCCCGACACTTATTTGCTTTTTTAGGATCTTTTATAAGGTGTCATAGAGTATAAGTAGGGGGGTGTAGTAGATTTAATTCCACATTTGTTTCGGTTAGCCATTCCGCTACAATTAAGTTTAAGTTTTTAGAAAAGACTATTCACCCCCCCTCTAGTCCGCCATCTCGACCCTTCAAAAACCTAGAAACTCGATGCAAAAACCCAAAATCAAATCTGAAGTCATACGAGCAAACTACGGACGAAACAGTGCAAAACTCACTGTATCGGACGCTGGCCTGCATCCGATGTTCAAGCACTGGACGCGTCCGATGCAAAATGAGCAAATCTGGGACCTTACTGAATGGTCATCGGACGCTGGCTACAGTGAAGCCCTAGCGTTCGATGCTCACCCCTCGGACGCGTCCGATGCAACGGAGCGTCCGATGGTCAGCGTCCGATGCTCCTTCAAAAACCTTGTCAGGTGACACATGGCGTCTGAGCGTCCGATGTGACGAACTCAGCGTCCGATGCCCCCGACCCGAGCGTCCGATGCCCCCGAAACTGCACAGTTCTTCCACGGATTCAACCCAATCTCCCCCGAATCAAAACCTCTGAGGCTAAGACTTGGTATGAGGAGTTCCAAGGAGGTTTGTGAGCTATCCCTAAAAGATCATGGCTCGAACCTAACTCCAAATCGGTGAATCGGAAGAATTGGGGACAAACGGGAGAAATACGATCCAAACACGAAAACCGATCGATCTACTTGCTCGTGAGGTTTGAGTTGAATTCCTTCGGTGGAAATGATCCCCTAACTGTAAAGAACAAGTTGATTCAAATAGTTTTGCAAACAAAGCAACGTGGAGAGAGATCGATCGACGGGAAACTTGAGGAGAAAAGCAAAACGCGAAGAACAACACATGAACGCGAATCACAACCACAATTTCCAGCCGAAATTTGTCCCCACGAGGAGACAACGAGATTACGGTCTTGTTTCCTCAAAAAGCAAAAACACAGAGGTATTGTTCACCATCTCTGCGGATCTCAGTAGCTACAGCAGGGATGTGGGAGAACATAAAACCCTAAAATGAAAATAGCAATAGCTGACATAGGATGGGAGGTGGGTGTCTCCCTCTACTTGTCCTAATTCTAGTTCCCACTCTACCCCTAACTAATTACAGAGCGAACCAGCTAAACCCTAGGGTTATTCTGGACAAACTTGAAGTAGATGCTAATCCGACGGCCATGCCCGCACAACTGGTAGCGTTGCCTCGACGCAACCTCACCGATTGCCGCCACGTGCCGCCACCGATGTGCTTGTCCTTTTCACGGCTCGCCCCGGTTTTGTGGCCGAAACCGGGAAAACTGTCTTCACAACCAACCCTCGGTTTTGAGGCCCAAACTCAGAAACCCGCCAGCGCCCAGGTTTTGAGGCCCAAACCTGGAAACCGTCCTCAGCCCGAGTTTTGTGGCCGAAACTCGGCAAACCCGCAACACCTAGGTTTTGTGGCCCAAACCTGGAAACCGTCCACCGATGGTTTTTCTGTGGCTCTGAAGGACCGAGAATGCAACAGCAAGGTGACCAGAGGGGGGTGAATGGGAGCACAAATATTTCTTTCGAAGCTTTGGCCTTCTGTCCCCAAAATCAACCCCAAGAGCTTCGATCGAAACCGTGATGCTCACGACCCTTGGAAGAGGGTGGATGATCCCTAGGATCACAGCGGAGCACCACAAAGCGATAGCAAACCAAACGACAAAAGCACCGGAACAAGTTTGACCCTTAAAAACCAAATCCCGAACGTAGATAGACGACTACGTCGAGAAATCCCCAAACACCTATGCTAACAAGTAGCAAAGGTACCTAGAGAGGTTCCTTGGTCAACTCTAGGGCCAACCGAGAAGTCCGGAAACCAAGCGAAGAAGCAGGGAGAGCAAACGCACAAAACCGGAGGCTTCAGCCAAATCCCGGACTGTCCGGCCCTGGGGTCCCAGACTGTCCGCACCAGGCCGGACTGTCCGCCGGTTCCACTGGCGGACTATCCGCCGGCAGAAGACGCAAAACAGCAGTGTTGCTGAAGTCCCCTGGACTGATCCCGGACTGTCCGCGACCCACAACTGCGGACTGTCCGCCGGTCACGAAAAGTCAAATCGGTCGAAGAACACAGCCACTGACTCGGCTGATCCCCGACGCCCGGACTGTCCGCCGGTCAAGTGGCGGACTGTCCGCGGCTGTCCAGTGAGGGCGATTTTGATTGCCTTTCAACCAAATCACTCCCAAATCGATTGAAATCAAGATCCCTTGATCTCAAACTTGGAGAGGATGATCACGAGGTAGTAGTTAAAAGACTATCCCCAAGAAATCATCCGCTCAAATCAACTCAATCAACGGAAAATCGAAGGGCAAGGTGTATGAACCGAAAAAACACCACGAAAACGAAATCAACCCGATCTACTTGTTCGTGAGGAGTTAGATGAATTCCTTCGGTGGAAATGATCTCCTCACTATAAAGAACAAGTTGATTCAAACGAATTTCACAAAGACGCAGTAGAGAGGGAGATCGAGTGACGGGAAAATCGCGAAGCGAAAAGAAACGAAGAACACGAAGAGAACACGAACCAAAACGCGAAAATCAAGTCATCGATCTGCAACCGTGTGGCTACCCACGCTACAACAGTGAGATTACGGTCTCACTTCCTCAAAATCTCCAGTACACAGAGGTATGGTTCTCTGCGGATCTCAGCTAGCTACAGCAGGGGATTGGGAGAGCAGGAAACCCTAGAAGCCAAGAGCCAAATGACTGAGATAACATGGGAGGAGGGTGTCTCCCCTCTACTTATCCTAATTCTAATTCCTACTCTACCCCTCACTAATTACAGAGCGAGCCAGCTAAACCCTAGGGTTATTCTGGACCAACTCGTGGTAGGTGGTGATCCGACGGCCACGCCCGCACAACTGGTAGCGTTGCCTCGACACAACCTCACCGATTGCCGCCACGTGCCGCCACCGCTCTGCTTGTCCTTTTCCCGGACGTCGCACCCCCGGTTTTGTGGCCCAAACCGGGAAACCAGCCTTCACAGCCAACCCCTAGTTTTGAGGCCCAAACCGGGAAACCAGCCTTCACAGCCAACCCCCAGTTTTGAGGCCCAAACCGGGAAACCAGCCATCCAAGGCCTGAGTTTTGAGGCCCAAACTCAGCAAACCCGCAGCGCCCAGGTTTTGAGGCCCAAACCTGGAAACCGTCCTCAGCCCGAGTTTTGTGGCCAAACTCGGAAACCCTCAGCACCCAGGTTTTGAGGCCCAAACCTGGAAACCGTCCTCCCGATGGTTTTTCTCTGGCTCTATCACCAAACCGACACCGTAGATGGGATGCACCGCCGGTGCACCCCGTCCACCGACACGTGTCCCCAAGTCCACGACTCAGGCAACACATGACCGCAAGTCTTCGCTCGTCGCTGTCCCAGGCTGCCAGCCACCACAGCTGATCCTCGGGGCACCGGTCCCTCAGTCCAAGCCTCACGTCCGCTCTTCGCCACTCTCGGTCCATTGGCACGACACGTCTCTACTTGACCTTCCCCTTGCCTCTGATCACTGTATCCGTGCTCGACACCTGCACAACACAAGCCAAAGAACATGCGCATCATCCCAGTTGACAATCACTCATCACTCAGAGACTCGGCATACACCCATGTATCCGCAACTCATCACTCAGAGACCCGGCATACACCCATGTATCCGCACTTGGTCCCCAAAGACATGGGCAACGGCTCGACGCAACCAAGCAAAGCAAAGCTAGCCCTCATGAAGAGAGGTAGAATAGGCTCAACGCCGCTAGCGAGAAAACTCGACACCAATTGAAATACCAATTGAAATTCAAGCAAGATAGAGCTAGCCCTCAGATGAGGTAGAACAGGCTCAACACCGCTAGCAAGAAAACTCGATATCATCTGAAAAGCAAAAGAGCTCGATACCAAGTGAAGAGCATATAGGCAAAGTCGCTAGTCCCTCAAGAAAGAGGCAAAGGCTCAACACAACTAGCTACCAAAAATGCTCCGAACCAATTGGAAAAAATGCTCCAAAGCAATTTGAAAATTCATTAGACAAAGTGAGCAAACTCCCCCTCCAATAGTGCACACAACTAGGATATGATTTTATGATTTCTCCCCCTTATGATTTGTAAAAATTTCTCTCCCTTAGTTGATAATGCACTATCAAGCAAATTTCTCTCTTCCAAATGCATATGAGTCAAAAATGCAAGTTAGCAGCCTCAGGAATATAGTCGATAGAATGAAAAGATGCTCTACAAAGTATAACCAATGACTCAATAATAAGCATACATGCCAGCAAAGGCTCAAGCTGATCACCAAATACGGAATATGAACATAGGAGCAAAGTGAGCAGTTTTGGCCAAAAAGGTATTCCCATCAAAATAGCACTAAACATGTATAGACAGGAAGTCAAACAAGTGCTAAACATGTATACAAGGTGAACTACCCCTAGCAAAGTTCAATCATCATGCTACAGAATGAAACAAATACTTGTGATTTCAGATTTTAATCGGAGTTGCAGTGGTGAAATTACACAAGTTCAGAATTCAACATGTGATTGCGAGAGGTTGAAAGCTTGTCATTGGCTAACTTTTCAACCGAGCTAAGCCTATGCAGATGCAATTAGAAGCTTAAAGCGTCGGTTTTGGTCATACACTGCACGGCTCAAGTTTAACTCAATGTGCAATCAGAAAATAAAGATGCATGATGAAATGCAAAGATTAACCTTCCAAAGATGAAAACAAAACAAAAGAAAAGAGGTTAGTCTATAATACAATACCCAAAATGTTTCCCCCATCTAAAAGGGGAAACACACACCAAGCTCACCTCTCAACCTAGCAAAAGTTGATTGGTCCAAAGGCTTGGTAAAAATATCTGCCAACTGATGATGAGTATCGACATGGTGAAGGTCGATATCACCCTTCTCATAGTGGTCTCGCAAGAAATGAAAGTGCACATCAATGTGTTTGGTCTTATAATGCAGCCACCACAGCTGATCCTCAGGCCACCGGTCCCTCAGTCCAAGCCTCACGTCCGCCCTTCGCCACTCTCGGTCCCTCGACACGGCACGTCTCTACTTGACCTTCACCTTGCCTTTGATCACTGCATCCGTGCTCAACACCTGCAAAACACAAGCCAAAGAACATGCGCATCATCCCAGTTGACAATCACTCATCACTCAGAGACTCGGCATACACCCATGTATCCGCAATCTCCGCCTTGATGAGTGCATTGTCAACTACCAACACAAATCATAACGGAATAGAAGAAGGAAGGAAGAAGGGAGAGAGAACTCGACCAAATGACCCAAAAGCATAGCAAAGCCGAAGAAGGTCAAGTGGAAAGAGCAAAACAGCTTGGTTCCCAAAGATATGGGCAACAGCTCGACGCGACCAAGCAAGGCAAAGCTAACCCTCAAGAAGAGGTAGAACAGGCTCAACACCGCTAGCAAGAAAACTTGATACCAATTGAAGAATCAACTGAAAATCAAGCAAAACAGAGCTAGCCCTCAAGAAGAGGCAGAACGGGCTCAACACTGCTAGCGAAGCACCTCGATACCAACTGTTACCAACTCAAAATCAAAAGAGTGTGATACCAATTGAAAAGCTGAAAATGAGCTGAAAATGTTTGCTAGTCCCTCAACAAAGAGGCAAAGGCTCAACACAACTAGCAAACTCCCCCTCAAATAGTGCACACAAACTAGGGATCACATGATTTGACATGATTTGTCAATATTCCCCCCCCCCTTAGTTGAAAATGCACCATCAAGCAAATGTGCACACGCACTCAAAAGTCTCCCCCTTGACAGAATATCTCCCTCCAAAAATGCATATTAGTAAAAATGCAAGTTAGCAGCTTCAGGAATATAAACAAGAGAATGCAAAGATGCTCTACACAGTTCTGATCCGATGACTCAACAACATTCATAAGAAGCTAGCAGAGGCTCAAACTGATAACTAAATACGAAATATGATCATGAGAGAAAAACGAGCAGTTTTCAGCCAAAAAGGTATTCACCATCAAAATAGCACAAAACATGCATAGACAGGAAATCAGACAAGTGCTAAACATGTATACAAGGTGAACTACCCCTAGCACAGTTCAATCATCATGCTATAGAATGAAACATAGACTTTTGTATACAAATTTTATCGGAGTTGCAGCGGTTAAATTACACAAGTTTAAATTTCAGCATGCGATTGCAAGAGGTTGAAAGCTTGTCATTGCCTAACTTTTCAAATGTGCGAAGCCTATGCAGAAGCAATCAGAAGCTTAAAGCAACAGTTTCGGTCATACACTACACAGCTCAAGTTTAACTCACAGTGAAATGAGAAACAGTCTCGAAACTGTGATGTGCTGACAAGCAATCTCATCTCGATCTTTCCAATACACTTAACTTGGTTCAGAATTAAAGCAGAATATGAACATACCAAGCAAGTGAATGACTCAGACCTAGAGACAGAGCAACCTAGCATATATGAACAGCACAAGTGACTTCAACACATTCTACACATGCTAGTTGCATATCTCAATGGTGAACATTTTCAAGTTTTATGTTCATTTAGCAAATTCACCATTCATAAAATAGCTCAGCTCACAACATGTATCAGTGATCAGAAAGAGCATAAGCTACAACATCATCATAAAGCATCGGAGCAAAGACTATACAGAGCATAGTTACATTCTAAAGATTATATACATGAAGCTCTAAAAGATGTCCTTGGTATACTTACCCTGGTGCACGAACGTCCCATCCCGGGATTGCTTGATTTGCAACCCGAGGAAAAATGTCAACTCGCCCATCATGCTCATCTCGAACTCCCTGCTCATAGTATCTGCAAACTTGGCAACCAAAGCGTGAGAAGAACCACCAAAAATGATATCATCCACATAAATCTGGACCAAGAGAGTATCATTGCCTTGCCTGAGGAGAAAGAGTGTTTTATCCACACATCCCATTTTAAAACCCTTAGCAAGCAAAAAGGTTTTCAACCTATCATACCAGGCTCTAGGGGCTTGTTTCAAACCATACAAAGCTTTGTGAAGTTTAAAAACATGGTTTGGAAACTTGGGATTTTCGAAACCGGGGGGTTGTCTCACATACACCTCCTCTTCTATGTAGCCATTCAAAAAGGCACTCTTGACATCCATTTGAAAAAGTTTAAAACCTTTGGATGCAGCAAAAGCCAAGAGTATCCTAATTGCCTCCAAACGAGCTACAGGAGCAAAAGTCTCCTCATAGTCTATTCCCTCCTTCTGACTGTACCCTTGGGCTACAAGTCTGGCCTTGTTTCTCACAACATGGCCATCCTCTCCTTGTTTGTTTTTGAAAACCCATTTTGTCCCAATTGGGTGACACTCAGAGGGAGGAGAAACTAGAACCCAAACCCGATTTCTTTCAAAATTTTCTAACTCCTCATGCATGGCATTGACCCAATCTGGATCCGTCAAAGCGTGTCCAACATCCCGGGGTTCAAAATCAGCAACAAATGCAGAATGAGCAAAGTGAGAGATTTGCCTAGACCGAGTGACGCGGTCGTTGATGTCGCCGATCAACTGTTGAGGCGGGTGCTGGCGCTGAATGTGTCGTGGCGCCTCCCTTGCCGAAGTGGCCTCCCCCTCAACAACAGCTGGTCCCTCCTCGGGTACAAAAGGTACCGCGCGAGGTGGCGGATCCCACGGCCCCCATGTAGTAGAGGAAGAAGGGTCTGGGCCGTGAGTCGTGGTAGAAGCCGCTCCTTGCGGCACGACAGGTGGAGGAGGTGCTGGGTCGTCCATTCCTTCAGCACCCTCGTCCTCATCATCAAAAAGAGGTTCTCCAACCTCATAATCACCTGCACGCTCAAAACGAGAAGAAGGACAAACCATGGTCTCGTCGAAGGTGACATCGGATGTCTCCATGACTCAGTTAGTGTCAAGGTTAAGTACACGATAAGCACGAGTATGAGCGCCATAACCCAAAAACACACCGTCAGAAGAACGAGACTCAAATTTGTCCAGGTTGCCTTTCTTGAGTATAAAACAGTGGCAACCGAAAACTCTAAAATAACTCACTTTGGGCTGTCTTCCAAAACGCAACTCATAAGAGGTCTTTTTCAAGAAAGCTCGGAGAAAAATGCGATTTGAGATATAGCATGTAGTGCTCATAGCTTCGGCCCAGTATCGCCTAGGAGTCCTATGCTCATCGAGCATCGTCCTGGCCATCTCTACAAGGGTCCGATTCTTCCTCTCTACAACACCATTTTGTGGCGGTGTGTAGGGAGAAGAAAACTGATGCTCCAAACCCAAAGAGATACAAAACTTCTCAAAATCTGAATTCTTGAATTCGGAACCATTATCACTCCTAATAGCTCGCATCGAGTTCAAAGGGAACTCGTTCTGAAGACGCAAAATCAGATTACGAGCAAAGGAGAAAGTCTCAGTTTTCTCAGCTAAAAAGAAAACCCACGAATATCTCGAAAAGTTGTCAACAACAACAAACACATACCACTTGCCCCCAACCGAGCTCACCCGAGCCGGACCAACAAGGTCCATGTGCAAAAGCTCTCCAGGGCGCTTGGCCATGACCTGAGTCACTGGATGGTGGGGAGCGGCAACCATCTTCCCATGTCTACAAGAATGGCAAACAAGATCCTTCTCCATGGATAACTTGGGCAATCCTCGGATTAGGCCAAGTGAACTAAGTCTTGCAAGCAAGTCGAAGCTCAAATGTCCTAGTCTCCTATGCCACTTCCAAAGATCAGAGGAGGAAGGTCCAGCCACAAGACAACGAGAAATGCCAAAAGACTCCGAGAAATCCACACGAAAGACTTTCCCAAAGGGCGAAATCACACAAACAAGATTGCCCTGAGGATCCAAAATACGACTGAGATTTGGCTTAAAACGAATCTCATAGTCGTCATCAAAGAGTTGCGAAACAGAAAGAAGGTTAAAATGCAAGTTAGAAACAAGAGCAACATCGCGCAACACAAAGTGCTCATTAACCCGCACAGACCCTCGAGACAACACCTTACCTTTGCTATTGTCGCCGAAGGTGATATACTCCTTTCCGGCAACAGGACTAAGACTGGAGAACCACTTGGCGTTTCCAGTCATGTGCCTCGAACACCCGGAATCCACCAACCAAACGTTCTCCAATCGTCTTACCTACATCAATAAAAAGACATAGGATGAGCATACGGTCCAACACTGTGGTTAGTGAAGTAGGAAGAATACCAGTGTTGGGCCGGCTTCTCAAAAGAACGGTTAGCAGAAAAACCATTCCTAGCACGCCTACGGGAAGAGCGATCACCATGTTGAGGAAAACGTGGTCCGCTAAGGGAAGAGCGTCCATCGCGATACTCAAAACGCGGTGGGGAAAACGCTCAACTACAAAGCCAGCGCCACGGGGTCCATAGCCTACAACTGCAGGCTCCCGCCGGGCGCGTCCTCAACGCTGCCTAGGCCTAGGAACTTGAGGTTCTGGACCTCTAGGCCTAGCAACACGCCTCTGAATGTTCGACACATGTACATCATGGAAAGGATGGTACATGTCCGGTATGTTCATATCCTTTGCGCGGCGCGCCTCTCTCTTGCGCCGAAAGCAAAACCCACTCAAGTGTCCATCTCTCCCACAATGCTCACAATGGTACCTCACCGCTCTCATAGGGGGTTGTTGGTACTCACGGTAGTGGGTGTGGATCACTTTGCCCTTCTGTGGCATAAGCTCTTCCTGGATGGGTGGCATGGTGTCCTGCTTGTTTTTGAGGTGGTTTGGTTTGGGAGCCCAAGATTGTTTCTTTGGTGGAGCTCTCGGAGGTTCAACAAAGACCCCATCCTTGGTGTTAGGCTTGAGAGGCTCTTTGGGTGGAATCTTGGTAAGTTTGGGAGTAGTGGTGGAGTTGGGCTTCTCACATGGGTTAAGACCACTCGACTCTCCAATCTTCCCAAAAGACGAAACATCAACACCCTGAGCAAAACCAACACTGGGACCTTCAGCAGCTCGCTTGAATTGGGAGATCATCATCCCGAGCTATGGCTCTCCACTAGACACCCATGACAAGATGGTCTGAAGGTATGTGTTTTCCACCTCGGTTTGCATCTTGTCATGCTTCACGTTGGCTATCTCCATCTCCAAACCCTCACAAAGAACACACCTAGCCACACATGTGCTACCTGAGTTGGCCTCTTCAAGAGACACAATCTTGGCATTCTTCTCTGCCAACTCAGATTGCAAGCCTGCACAGGACTTGCATGCACCCAACAGTGAAGATCTAGCCTTCAGCTCATCCACCTCTCCTACCAACACAACATACTTGCTTCTCAAAGTGAGAAGGTCAGTCATGTGTGTGGTGCACATCTCACACTCCTCCTCATCGGTAACAACTACGGTGGACTTGACAGATTCAAGTTCCTTCACCGTATCCTCCCACTTCTGCCTAAACTCCTTGCGCTCTCTAGCAGCACGCCTAAGCAACTTATCCTGACTAAGGAGCGCGACAGTAAGCTTCTCGACCTCAGCAGAAAGCTCGTTGGGGGTCTGAGATACCTGGGAGGTGCCGTCGTTGTTGTCGTCGTTCCGAGGAGTCTCCTCCAGCTCGCCATCGACCTCCTTGCCGAGGGCCATGGTGCAGAAGCCCTCGTCGTCGGTGAAGAAGCAGAGGCCGTTCAGCTTGTCCTCTATCCTCTTCTTCTTCTCGGACTCGTCGTCGCTTGAGGCAGCGGAGTCGTCATCCGAGTCGTCGACGTCGCTGAGCGTGGCGAAGAACGCACGCTGCTCAGCCTGGGCCTTCTCCAAGTACTTCATCTTGATGTACTCCTTGTCGAACCCGCCCTTCCGCTTGTGCTTCGCGGGGACGTACTTCTCCTTGCGCTTGCCGGAGTCGTACTTGTGCCCAT
Source organism: Coix lacryma-jobi var. lacryma-jobi (assembly GCA_009763385.1). Taxonomy (NCBI): domain Eukaryota; kingdom Viridiplantae; phylum Streptophyta; class Magnoliopsida; order Poales; family Poaceae; genus Coix; species Coix lacryma-jobi. The sequence continues at coordinate 116,544,344 of CM019829.1, forward strand.
GATCTGCCTTGCCGAAGGTGTGCTTGTTCTTCTTCGGGCAATTGGCGATGAAGTGGTTGGGGTCGCCGCACTCGAAGCATCCCGAGCGTCCTCCTCCGCGGAGACGGTTCATGCGGTTGTTGTGGAACCGCGAGAACCGGTTGGCAAGCAAAGCCAGCTCGTCATCCCCCATGAGCTCAAGCTGCTCCTTTGTGACAGATAGAAGTGAAGACAAGGTGTTAACACTGGATTTTGGTCAACATTGAGAAGATGACAGGTGAACCCAACGAGCAGTGAGAAGAGCATTCGACAGACGGCCAAGCGGTCGGTCTACCTGTACGATCGGCTATTTTACAAGGGTTACTCCATTCAGGAAATAGATATGGCAAGAGAAGCTGATCACGAGGATAATCGACCATGACTGTGATGGATTAAACGAGTATTCAAGAAGCCAGAGGGGTCTGATCTCGTTGGCCAGGAGTTGGATTTGGTGGCGTTGTGATGTGGCAAGCATGCAAAGAAGGCAATATATATAAAGCATGCACATCTCGACGTCCAGTTCTATATTTAGCATAAATGGCTTCACGATGAAGGAAAGGCTAGAAGACAGCGTGCATGTCCAGTGTGCGATCGACGTATGAGGCATTCGACAAGTATCCATGCGGTCGGCTAGTTTCCAAGGATTCGGCAACTGCTCATGCGGTCGGCTATTTTGAGAAAAGGGAGTTTCCATTGAAACGACGGAAGCGAGAGCCGATCGGGCGACAAAATTGCGACAATTAAGGCAATGAAGATTCCGAAAGGAGTTGAAGGCCAAGAATATTGTATTTTCCTTTAATATTTCATAGTCGTGTCCTCTTAGGACTTGTATTGCGTCCAGGGTATAAATATAAACCCTTGGCTATTGTAAAAAGTGTTCACAACCACATCAATACAAACCGGCCCAGTGCCACCTTCGAGTCCTTAGTCGTGTCGTCGAGTTCTTCGAGAGGAATCATCGATCCGTCGACCTCCGTAAGTACCGGCAACCTTGTTATCATGTCTAGTATCGTGCGGTGGATTTAGATATGATGCAAGTAGTCTCGTATGTTAAGCTTAGTATCGTGCGGCGGATTTAAGATTATGACGGGAAGTTTTTGCTTGTGCCTTGTATCGTGTGGCAGAATAAGTCATGAGTAAATATATTAGATTTGGCAGATCTGATAGATTCATTAAGTTATCATGTGTTATATGTTTTATTTATTTAATTCATTTAATACTCTTTTGCCCAATCTAGATTGATCTTTGTTCGGCCTTGTTCCACAAGTTTGTTTGTGCTTTCGCTAATCATAATATCATGATGGCCGGATCAACTTTCAATCCAGATTGTTACATGTTGCGGGTTCATGCATGTTAATTACGATTAGGCTTTGATAAAACTAGGTATTGTGCGGCAGATGCAGGTTTTAGATCAGTCTAATCGTGCTTGCTTGTTTGTTCCTTCTTCATGGACCCCAATTCGGCTGGTTTGCCGATTTTGGTTATGCTTACACGAGTAACAAGCTTTTATAGATCTGTTCAAACATATGTATGCTTTTAGCTTGTTATAATTAGATTGTATCATGCGGTGGATTAATCTAATTATAAGAAGTGGTGTAGACTTATAGCAAGTGGTATCATGCGGTGGATTAGCTTCGCTTGAGTTTATGCCTGACGGGTTTATGAAGACTAAACGTGCGGCAGATTAGTTGGATTAGCCTATGCATGTGTTATTTGAATATATCTATTTTTTGCAAGTTACCTGTTTATAACATCTTTAATTCGTTCAAAGTATGTCTCTTTTTACATACGCATTCGGCAGTTAAATATGCTTTACATACTCTGTTTTCATACTTGTCGAATGACTTTACAAACATGCTTTGACAGACAGCTTCTATAGCTGTGTGCCGTCGTGATTGGCTTTCAAAGCCGTACATATGGAACTGTCTGGTCTCACCCGGCATGTTCCAGAGGTATTCTCACGTTTTTATCCCTTGTTGGTTTTCAGGTCAAACCGACTGGCACGTCTCCGGAATCAACATACTCCGGGCACCCAATTGAAGCCAGCTTTTCGGCTTGCTGTGTTCTTGGCGCGAGGTGTCACTTTTTGCGCCAACACACTTTTTGGCACGCCTGGTGGGACAACAATCATTTGATCGAACATCAGATCCTCTCCAAATATTTGTCACTTTCAGATTGCGATGAGATGATGTTTAACTTTTATTTTATCAATAAAAGTTCGGCCGAAAGAAGTGACAAAGACAAACTGCAATATAATTTGATGAAGAACTTTCTAGTAAAATCAGTTTGATGGCCGATATCATGATAAGTCAGAAAAAAAAGAGAAGTATTGGTTGATTTTATCAGAGGCTATGAACAAAGTGTCAGTGATGTATTGGCTAAACAAAGAACAACATGTACGTTGTAAGAGGAAGATTTCCATGGAGATGTTCAAAGAGATAAAGTCGAAACTCATATTTATTTGCATGCTGCTATAAATAGCCGATTGAGTATCAAGGGGTCATGCCGAGGGAAGTTGGTCGATAGCTAATTATCTGCATGTCATCTTTGGAATCGGCTATTCAAGAAAGGAATCGGTGGATACAACAACACGAGAAAATATACTAATTGGCCGATATGCATACATGAATCGGCTGGAGTTATCATCGTGCACGCATCCACGCACCGTCGAGCTCGTATTCGTCCTCTACGGCAAACTCACCCTCATCAAAAATGACGTTCTTTGAAGCTACCATGAGTTACCTGACAGCATGCTTACCTAAAGCATTAAAATTCCTCAACAAGAAGAAAGTCAAAGGCATACTAAGCAAAAGCCGATAAGACAGAACCTTCGGCTCCTATTAATATAACTTTACCTTTCCCTGAGTAACGCAAAGCTCAATCTGGTGATAAGGTTACGAAAGGCTACATCAGAGGCACAAAGGATGTTAGCAACCGGACGGCCGATAGAAGACCATCGGCTAAAATGTTTTCAGCACACTTCATATTGAAAGAGATACTTTTGCTGACGGCCTTGAATAAGGTGGCGCCAACAAGACACATGCAATGGTGACAAGTTCACTTATAGTCAGAATAGCTACAAGATCTAAAGCAGCCAGTCATTTACAGAAGAAGGATTGACGTTTATGATTGGCTTCAAATATTTTCAAGCCGTATTCGGCGAATACGTCTCGGATGAGAGAAAGGAGGATTACGCTGCTGTGAGTACGTGTCAGGGGGCCTGAGATCAACACGCACACATCGTACAGCATCGAGCGATCCATCGTGAAGAAGGACAAGACAAATGGCTGCTTCATCTTCAACGGTGGTTTGTGTAATTTTACCCTCGCTTCTCTAATAGTTTCAGAGCTTAAAATTAAAATCATTAAAAAGTGAAACCTCTCATGTTGCGTCTCCGCACTAAAAAAAATTCCACTCTATGAATATGTGATATAAATATTTTGGGTTATCCATTGTTGAAATGAATAAATAGATGCTCTGTTTTATGTTTTACCTGTGTCTGGTTTATAGCTTTGATTTCTTTAAGATTTGGGTGTAGTGGTTATTATATTTATCTTGAAGTCTTTGAAATTTGTGGTTTGCATAGTGTTGACGCAAAACGTGACACTCTGCGCCAGGCACACAGCAAGCCGAACGAAGCTGGCTTCAATCGGGTGCCCGGAGTATTCTGAATCCGGAAGCGTGCCAGTCGGTTTGACCTGAAAACCAACAAGGGATAAAAATATGAGAATACCTTGGAACATGCTGGGTGAGACCAGACAGTTCTAAATGTACGGCTTCGAAAGCCAATCATGACGGCACACAGCTATAAAAGCTGTTTGTCGAAACAGGTTTATAATGTCATTCGACAAGTATAAAGATGGAGCTCATAAACATGTTGAATGCCGAACACATGAATAACAAAAGGGTAATTTTGTAAATATAAATCTATTCAAATAACATATGCATAGGCTAATCCAACTAATCTGCCGCACGTTTAGCCTTCATGAACCCGTCAAGCATAAACTCAAGCAAAGCTAATCCACCGCATGATACCACATGCTATAAGTTCACACCACTCCTTATAATTAGATTAATCCACCGCATGATACGATCTAATTATAAGAAGCTAAAAGCATACATATATCTGAACAGATCTATAAAAACTCATTACTCGTGTAAGCATAACCAAAATCGGCAAACTAGCCGAGTTGGGGTCCATGAAGAAGAAACATACAAACAAGCATGGTCAAACTAATCTAAAGCCTGCATCTGCCGCACGACACCCAGTTCTGTCAAAGTATAAACATGATTGACATGCATGAACCCACAACATGTAACAACCTAGATTGAAAGCTGATCCGGCCATCATGATTTTATAATTAGCAAAGCACAACTAAACTCGTGCAGCAAAGCCGAATAGAGATCAATCTAGATTGGGCAAAAGAGTGTTACAAGAATTAAATAAATAAAACACATAACACATGATAACTTAATGAATCTATTAGATCTGCCAAATCTAATAGAGCCGATAACTATTTTTACTCATGTCTTAATCCGCCGCACGATACAAGGCATAAGCAAAAACTTCCCGTCATAAGCTTAAATCCGCCGCACGATACTAAGCCTAACATACGAGACTGCTTGCATCATATCTAAATCCACCGCATGATACTAGACATGATAGCAAGGTTGCCGGTACTTACGGAGATCGACGGATCGATGGTTCCTCTCGAAGGACTCGACGACACGACTTAGGGACTCGAAGATGGCACGGGGCCGATTGTATTGATATGGTTGTGAACAATTTTACAATGGTCGAGGGTTTATATTTATACCCTGGACGAAACATAAATCCTAGACGATTACGACTCAAAAAATAAGGAAAGATATAAATCATATTCCTAATCCTTTCGGCGTTTTCCATCGCCACGCGTCCTCTCGTGCAAGCCGACTTTACCTGCATCATCCATTTCCCGAATGGGGCCACTGCTTCACGAAATAGCCGACCGCGCAAGCATTCACCGAAAGTCTTAAGGACCAAATAGCCGTCCGAATGCTTGCCGAATCCTTCTCTTCTCTGCTGGCTGGACCCTCCTGTCATATCCTTGTGTGTGCGAAAATCTGGTGTTAACACATGCCCCCTAATTTTGGGATAAATGTTCATTCTAAAATTCCTTTTTCCTTTTCGCACTGACGTGGAACCCCCAGAAGCACCCGTCTTCACTCGCTATAATTACCGTACCTGCTGATTCGCCTCCCTATGCACTTGGGATCTTTTAAACTCCTCCTTTCACTTTATTTCGGCCTGTGCTTCTCGACCTCTCCTGCTTCGTTCGCAAACCAGAAAACCCTCTTCTCTCTTGCTACCCCAAATCAGTTAGGAGATGTCTTTTCAGGCGAGCCGCCATAGCCCCGAGCTCGGCGCTTCCAGTACTTCCAAGAGAAGGTTACCTCCTCCTCTCTTTTCCCTCGTTTCCAAAATGAAGTACCGGCCTCATTTCGTTACTCTTTTTCAGGAGGACTAGTGGCGTCTCCACCGAGGATTTGGCCCAGAAAATTATAGATCTTCAGCTTGACCTAGAAAAGAAGGATCGGGAAATTACCCGAATCTCCCAAGAGCGTGACGTCGCTCGAAAAAGGGCCGCCGGTAAGCATCCTCTCAACATTTTTCTTCATCCCGCCTCTCTGCTTTTACCGACTTCTTCTTTTTTCAGCCCTGGTGGCTAAACTCCACACTCTCGAAACTGCCGTCACTAAGCTTGCTGTTACGGCCGATGTAATGTGCACAACACCTTTGAAGCGGGTAAACGAAGTCAACCGCATCCTCCCCATCATCTCCAGAGCCGGCATGGGGTACGACGCGGCACTCGCCTTCTCTGCCGTGAAGATTCACTCTGGTGCTGATTATCAGAGATTTGATGTCTGTGAACAAGATCTAGAGGATAGAGTAGAACACTCCGCAGAAGACATGAAGGTAGCTGGATTAGATCTGGCCGATACCTTCGATCACTTTCTCCCGATTAGGCGTAGGATAGAGTGGACGAAATAACCCACTGTAATCTTGCATCTTCCTTTTGTAAATAAGAAGTTTCCTTGTTCGTCCTTTGTAATCAATCTGTGATTGATCCTTCGAGATCAATGTGTGCCCTGCTTTTTCCGCATTCTGTTTCTCTGTGACAAAACCAGGATAATATTTCTTAAAAAATCCTTTCCACCTCCGCCCCCAGCGTCAATCGGCAAAAACGAGCTTCAGACGATTAGTTGAAACTGAAAAGCTTTTAGCCGAACCCTATCAGCTTCCTGATTTTTGGAGTTATGATCTCTCTTTAATTGTCAAAAGATCTGGCCTGGCCCAATAACGGCCCATAAACTGTGAAAACCTTAATCGATGTTTGATCTTCCAATGCGTAAGCCATAGTTTTATAAATATGACTCTATACAGGCTACCACCCCTATCTTCAGCCAAATAGTCTGATTCACATACTTCCCAGCTTTCAGTTCCTAGCCCATATCGGAGAAAAACTTTCACCCCTTTTTACATTAATGGCAGGCAGCAACCATCACAGTAGACAAATCACCGGAGACGAAGCAGGAGGAAGCCAAGCACCAACTCATTCTCCCTTTTTCTTGCCCGTTCACCTTTGATTTACTCATCCATTCTCTTTTTCAGAACGGGGTCTTTCCCCAACCAAGCTCAGGACCTTCCAGAGACGGTAAATCCAAAAGTCCCTTTTGAATTTTCCCCCTAAGCTACCAGATTCTGAATTTGATGAATTATTCTAGCAGATCCACTTGGACGCTCTTCGAAATCGCGAGGAAAGGGATCAGGTTCAGAAAGAACTGGAAGCCGCATCTCAGAAGCATAGTATCAGGGAAGCTGAATGGGCAGCTCAACGGAAACAGTTCCGTAGCATCCTCACAGGTTAGCATAAATTGGGTTCTCTCCTCTTGGTCGAGCTTGCCATGTCTGATATATCCTTTCCTCTTGCTAGCCCTTTCTGCAGAGAATGACCGTCTGAAGGCAGCAGTAAACAAAATCTCCCTCAAGGTGAATGCTCGCGGAGATTCAGCCGAAGCCCGCCTTGGCGCCTTGGATGGCCGTATTGATCAGGCCGTCATCCAAGGTGTGCACGCCGGGGTCTCTTTCGGGCTAGCGGCAATGAGTTCTTGGACTAAAGAAAACTACTCCCTCTTACCAGTCGGTTTTGCTGGCGACCCAGATGAATTTGAAAATCCTGAGATTTATGATAACCATGCCGCTGCTATTGCTGAGATTGTTGATCCGCAATCCATTCTGATCAACTTATTCCGAGAGTAGTTTGTACTTAGGATAGACCTATAGATGAAGTCTGGAGCAGATGAACTTGTTCTCCTCTGAATAATGTTTATTTTAATTCTTCAATGACTTTCCTCGTTCGCAACATCTCTTCAGAAGAACGCTTGCCGAACGTATGACGTCATCTTAGCCGACTGAATCCTACTCTCAACATGTCATATCACTCGGCATTGCACTTATTACAATTCACCTTTCTCTTCCCCCGATAAACCTGCTAACTTTGAAAAACGCTAGGGTCACCAAGGTCATGAATATCTGTACTAAAGGCGATATAAATAAAATAGCGGCTATAACTTAAACCTTTTTGGAACATTTTTTCTGCTAAAGGCGATGCTTTTTACATCGGCTGTATATAAATATCCCTTGACTTACATAATTTCTATGCATTCGGCTCTTAAGTAGCGCCGAAGCTTCAACTGACAAGCAGTATATGCAAATCAACAATTCATCACAGCCGAATACCCTTTCCTGGGGTTTAACATTTTCGGCTAAGTCAAATCGCTACTCATCTTTTCCTTTAAGCTTCAAAAAATAAGGGCCGATTCTACTATAAGATCATCGGTCGTTAGGTACAACTCGAAACGATCACCAAGTCGTAGAAGTGCCTTTCATAAATCTTCAATTTCACTAAAAGCTTCCGTTGTACGCCACCTTGTATAAATCTTTTCTGATCTTTTTCTAGTAATGGAGAAGTAAACAGAATCCTTCAAAGGTCCGTCAATTTTAAAACATACTCAAGACCCAAACTTGTGTACATCGATCCAACTTTGGCTTCATTACCAACACTTTATTCCTTGTCAGCCGATACGAAACTTCGGTCTCAATTCTTCTCCATTACCACCGGTTGGACTAAAAATTGCTCTGAGAGCCGATCGTTTGAATCGGCTGTTGATCCTCGTCGAACACGTTCACAGGACCTGCCTCCCAAGCTCTTCCAGAGAAACACTCGACACCTTCATATTCCCAGTAGGTGGGCTCTGTTTTAGCAATACTCACCGAATCATCAGCGTGGACGATCTCAATATCTTCTCCAATCCACTGGATAAGGAATTGATGCATAGTTGACGGCACACAACAGTTTGCATGTATCCAATCCCTTCCCAATAGCAAACTGTATGCCCCCTTGCCATCAATGACAAAGAAGGTGGTGATTAAAGTTTTAGTCCCAATTGTTAACTCGACATGGACTGCACCTCGAGTATCAGAAGAATTGTCGGCAAAGTCCCTCAACACCATGTCGGTCTTCAATAGATCTTCACTTGTCATGCCAAGTTTTCTGAAAGTGGTATATGGCATGATATTTATGGCAGCTCCTCCATCGATGAACATCTTAGTCAACGGCTTGCCATTGACATACCCTCTCATGTATAACGGCTTCAAGTGCCGGTGCCTGATTGGTTTATCAAATACTGCCCTCTGAGCCAAGACGAGATCAGCCAATAAGTCCTGAAATTCACTTTCATCGAAGTCTGAATATGTCTCGTCTTGGACATCTTGATTCTCAGGGGCTATGAACTCTGATGGTAGAAAGAACGCCATGCATGTATCAGCCAAATGATTACCTTCACTCGGCCTTTCTTTAGGACGTCAGACTTGTTTTGCTCTAGTGCCTACTTGTGCCAACTCTTTGTTCCTTAAGCGATGCACCCTCCTTTTTCTGGCTTTTCCTTAAACCTGGCGGACACCATTGTCCCTTCTGCCAGACGTACTTACGGTACTCTTCTTCTTTAGTGTGAGCCCAATCTCGATCGGCAACTCCTCTTACCTGTCGATCTCCGGAACTATTTATTTTTACGCGCCGATCGTCCTCAGGGACTCATGCCCCAAGCCTTTCATGGACAGATCGGCGGTTGACTCGAGACTGCCTATACTCGGAATACTGATTACTGCACTCGGGGCAGTCATCTTTGACAGGCAGCTTCAAGCCTTCGTTCCAACAATACTGGAAAAACGAGCATTCCCAATGAGACCGTTCCTGTTCCCTCGCATCTTCTCGTTCTTCCCGGTACATCTCTTCTCTGTACCTTTGCTGCTCCTCCAGGAACTTTCGTTCTTCATAAAGCCTCTGCTTCTGGTACCGTTCCTATTCCCGACGCCACTTGTTCAACAGAATACGCGTCGTGATCCTAGGTCTGGAAGTTTCACCCGTACTAGTTCGGTTATTTTGGAACCGAACCCCTTGCTGAAGCTCTCTCCTTGTAATCTGCCGATCGGGATCAACAGTGCCAGCTTCCCTCGCTCTATCAGAGGTTAAAACCTTCATCTTACTCTTATCCCTGGGATCGGCTACATTGATCATGTTAACAGAGAAAGACACAGTGTTCTGCTCAAAAGGGCTACCACCAATCTTCATCTTTCCATCGAACCTCAGATGTCCACCTTGAATAGCCTTCTGGATCCGATCTCTAAACACTCGGCAATCATTTATGGAGTGGGATTTGGTATTGTGGAAACCACAATACTTCTTGTCTTTGACACCCTTAGGGAGCAGCATGGGATGACCTTCCGGCAACTTGATGCGTCCTTCCTTCAGCAAGTATTCAAATAATTTATCTGACTTAGAAACATCAAAGCCATAGGTACCTTTTTATTGCCTCAGCCACCGCTGGTTGACTTGAATTGGCTCTTTAGCCCAGATTATCTCGGCTGCAGCTACCTCATCTTCATCATCATATTCATTCGCTTCCTCTAGGAAAGCCTGATACATTCTGGCAGCTACATCACCCTTCTGGAATTGATTATTCCTTCTGAATCCCTGAGCTTGATTGCTCATCGTTGCCAGCCTGTGGGATAACTGCCCGAGGTCATCAAACTCCATGCCGAATAGCTTTTCTTTGATACTTGGCAACATGCCAGCTATGGCTATTCCCGGCAATTGGTCATCTGGCAGATTCAAGGAATAGCAGAGATTTTTGGTTTCCCTGAATCGGCGCAGATACTCTTGCGGCGTTTCGCCGGGTCTCATCTTCAAGCTCATAAGATCGACCAACTTCTTCTCACTGGCTCCCGTAAAGAAGTATGAGTGGAACTTATGCTCCAACTCTGCCCATGTATTGATAGAATTCGCTGGCAGAGAAGCAAACCAGGAAAAGGCTGGTCCTGTCAACGACAACGGGAAATACTGAATCCTCCAAGCTTCGTCCGTAGATGCTTCCCCAAGTTGCATCAAGTATCGACTGATGTGCTCTATAGTGCTGGTATCATCCTGACCCGAAAACTTGGTGAAATCAGTAGGAGGTTTTACTCTCGGAGGAAGTGCCACCCAATTGTACCATTCTGGGTAGGGAGACTTGTAAGCATATGTCTGATTCTTTGGCTTTAGGCCGAACAGATTCTGCATCATATCAGCGATTTTGTGCATGATGAGATCAACACTTGAATCAGGAGCTGTTTGTGCCTGCCCCCCAGTACGTAGTCCTGCTGAACTCCTGTAGCCAGCATTCGGAAGAGCATTAATCGAGTTATAGTCCACAAACTCCCGATATCCATCTCCAAACATATCCCTTTGTATCCTGTTCGCCACAGGAGACACTCTAGAAGCAGATTGTGGGACATTCCCTGTTGTGCCGAACGTGAGCTGGCCATAGGTCTGGGGAGGTTGTTGCGCCTCCTGAGAAACCACCCCACCTATGCTTGGGCCAGCTCCACTGTTCTCGACAACTTTCCGACGTTGAGGTACTTGAAATAACAATGGTCCTTGCATCGGGCCAGCAGCTTCTTCAAAGTACTTATCCGCATCTGGACCGAAAGTATTGACCATAATAGCGTGAAAAGTGTTTAAGAAAGCCGACTGATGATTAGTCACGGCTCCTGATACAACCCTGTGCATTATTTCAGTCATCCTCTGGATAGCTACTTCTTCACCACCATCGGGCAGCTCAGGTTGGTGATGAGGAACAACCTTCGGGAACGTCTGCTTCTGATAGACTTTGCCGCTTTTATTCTTGGAGAAAGTCTCCAAGCATTTGCGCTGGAATTCGTCACAAGCCCGTTGCACCAAATCCTTTGATTCTGGTGGCAACTCATCCATGGTCACATCAAAGACTTGATCTTCACTGATCTCAGGCATCTTGAAACAAAGTTGTCCCACCGGGCGTGCCAAAAAGTGTGTTGACGCAAAACGTGACACTCTGCGCCAGGCACACAGCAAGCCGAACAAGGCAGGCTTCAATCGGGTGCCCGGAGTATTCTGAATCCGGAAGCGTGCCAGTCGGTTTGACCTGAAAACCAACAAGGGATAAAAATATGAGAATACCTTGGAACATGCTGGGTGAGACCAGACAGTTCCACATGTACGGCTTCGAAAGCCAATCATGACGGCACACAGCTATAAAAGCTGTTTGTCGAAACAGGTTTATAATGTCATTCGGCAAGTATAAAGATGGAGCTCATAAACATGTTGAATGTCGAACACATGAATAACAAAAGGGTAATTTTGTAAATATAAATCTATTCAAATAACATATGCATAGGCTAATCCAACTAATCTGCCGCACGTTTAGCCTTCATGAACCCGTCAAGCATAAACTCAAGCAAAGCTAATCCACCGCATGATACCACATGCTATAAGTTCACACCACTCCTTATAATTAGATTAATCCACCGCATGATACGATCTAATTATAAGAAGCTAAAAGCATACATATATCTGAACAGATCTATAAAAACTCATTACTCGTGTAAGCATAACCAAAATCAGCAAACTAGCTGAGTTGGGGTCCATGAAGAAGAAACATACAAACAAGCATGGTCAAACTAATCTAAAACCTGCATCTGCCGCACGACACCCAGTTCTGTCAAAGTATAAACATGATTGACATGCATGAACCCACAACATGTAACAACCTAGATTGAAAGCTGATCCGGCCATCATGATATTATAATTAGCAAAGCACAAGTAAACTCGTGCAGCAAAGCCGAATAGAGATCAATCTAGATTGGGCAAAAGAGTGTTACAAGAATTAAATAAATAAAACACATAACACATGATAACTTAATGAATCTATTAGATCTGCCAAATCTAATAGAGGCGATAACTATTTTTACTCATGTCTTAATCCGCCGCACGATACAAGGCATAAGCAAAAACTTCCCGTCATAAGCTTAAATCCGCCGCACGATACTAAGCCTAACATACGAGACTGCTTGCATCATATCTAAATCCACCGCATGATACTAGACATGATAGCAAGGTTGCCGGTACTTACGGAGGTCGACGGATCGATGGTTCCTCTTGAAGGACTCGACGACACGACTTAGGGACTCGAAGATGGCATGGGGCCGGTTGTATTGATATGGTTGTGAACAATTTTACAATGGTCGAGGGTTTATATTTATACCCTGGACGAAACATAAATCCTAGACGATTATGACTCAAAAAATAAGGAAAGATATAAATAATATTCCTAATGCTTTTGGCGTTTTCCATCGCCACGTGTCTTCTCGTGCAAGTCGACTTTACCTGCAACATCCATTTCCCGAATGGGACCACTGCTTCACGAAATAGCCGACCGCGCAAGCATTCACCGAAAATCTTAAGGACCAAATAGCCATCCGAATGCTTGCCGAATCCTTCTCTTCTCTGCTGGCTGGACCCTCCTGTCATATCCTTGTGTGTGCGAAAATCTGGTGTTAACACATAGAATTTAAACTTTGTCTGAAGGTAGTTGTGGGATATGAATAGAAGTAGAATTTGCTATGACATTATTCTGAGAGATACTTGAAATTCGGAGATTTGATGAAAAAATAAAATTTACTTAATGTCATATTGAGCACTGTCAAATCATTGTGACTATTAGTTGAGATTATAGTCATATTCTCAAGATCAAGATTCACGTACACGTTATAAACTAATAAGTGTTTTGCATGTGCATTCTCTCTTTGATTAAAAATATGAGGCTATTCTATAAATCTCAGAAATAAAAACGACGGACACGTGTCCGCCAGAACTGAGAAAGAAAAAAGGGCAACTGACCGCCCAAATAAATATATGAAAAGGAAAAGGTCAAGTGACTGCCAAATAAAATAAAAGATGGCCGAAGGCCCACTAGCCTCGTAATTTTTAAAAGGTAGGAAGAATGACATATGCAAAAGAAAAAGTAATAAAAATATTCACTTGCACTTCTTGATCTAGGTTTATGGCTTGTATCTCCTTATGGTCGAATCTTTGACTTTGCAATATTATGTGATACGATTTTATATAAAGATAATGATAAAAACTCTGGATGAAAAGTGATCAAGGGGTAAAAGATAAGCATTTTCTGTAGCTATTCTGTTTTGCAATCGCTTGAGGGCTCAGTGAGATCTAAAGCCCCATAATTAAAGAGACGGATGGATGAGTAAGGTACCATTTTATTCAAGTTTAAAAGAAATCTTGGTTATGAAATATGATACTTTTGAGATGTAGTCGGCATTGCAGCATCTTCTGATCAATAAAATGGTAGAACTATAATATTTATACACATATGCATTTGTAACTGACTTGTTTCCACATGTATTGGAGAATTATTGTTTTACAGGCAAAATTGTGGAAACATGGTGAGAAAATGTTATTGCTATCAGTGGATTTCATGGCTTTTTGAAGAAGACCAACAAAGATCAAATAGTTCGAAGCATGACAATTCATACTCCGAACTAGAGGGGCCTGTGTTAACACTGGATTTTGGTCAACATTGAGAAGATGACAGGTGAACCCAACGAGCAGTGAGAAGAGCATTCGGCAGACGGCCAACCGGTCGGTCTACCTGTATGATCGGCTATTTTACAAGGGTTACTCCATTCAGGAAATAGATATGGCAAGAGAAGCTGATCACGAGGATAATCGACCATGACCGTGACAGATTAAACGAGTATTCAAGAAGCTGGAGGGGTCTGATCTCGTTGGCCAGGAGTTGGATTTGGTGGCGTTGTGATGTGGCAAGCATGCAAAGAAGGCAATATATATAAAGCATGCAGATCTCGACGTCCAGTTATATATTTAGCATAAATGGCTTCACGATGAAGGAAAGGCTAGAAGACGGCGTGCATGTCCCGTGTGCGGAGATCGGCGTATGAGGCATTCGGCAAGTATCCATGCGGTCGGCTAGTTTCCAAGGATTCGGCAACTGCTCATGCGGTCAGCTATTTTGAGAAAAGGGAGTTTCCATTGAAACGACGGAAGCGAGAGCCGATCGGGCGACAAAATTGCGACCATTAAAGCAATGAAGATTCCGAAAGGAGTTGAAGGCCAAGAATATTGTATTTTCCTTTAATATTTCATAGTCGTGTCCTCTTAGGACTTGTATTGTGTCCAGGGTATAAATATAAACCCTTGGCTATTGTAAAAAGTGTTCACAACCACATCAATACAAACCGGCCTCGTGCCACCTTCGAGTCCTTAGTCGTGTCGTCGAGTTCTTCGAGAGGAATCATCGATCCGTCGACCTCCGTAAGTACCGGCAACCTTGTTATCATGTCCAGTATCATGCGGTGGATTTAGATATGATGCAAGTAGTCTCGTATGTTAAGCTTAGTATCGTGCGGCGGATTTAAGCTTATGACGGGAAGTTTTTGCTTGTGCCTTGTATCGTGCGGCGGATTAAGTCATGAGTAAAAATAGTTATCGGCTGTATTAGATTTGGCAGATCTGATATATTCATTAAGTTATCATGTGTTATATGTTTTATTTATTTAATTCTTGTAACACTCTTTTGCCCAATCTAGATTGATCTTTGTTCGGCCTTGTTCCACAAGTTTGCTTGTGCTTTCGCTAATCATAATATCATGATGGCCGGATCAACTTTCAATCCAGATTGTTACATGTTGCGGGTTCATGCATGTTAATTACGATTAGGCTTTGATAAAACTAGGTATCGTGCGGCAAATGCAGGTTTTAGATCAGTCTGATAGTGCTTGCTTGTTTGTTCCTTCTTCATGGACCACAATTCGGCTGGTTTGCTGATTTTGGTTATGCTTACACGAGTAACAAGCTTTTATAGATCTGTTCAAACATATGTATGCTTTTAGCTTGTTATAATTAGATTGTATCATGCGGTGGATTAATCTAATTATAAGAAGTGGTGTAGACTTATAGCAAGTGGTATCATGCGGTGGATTAGCTTCGCTTGAGTTTATGCCTGACGGGTTTATGAAGACTAAACGTGCGGCAAATTAGTTGGATTAGCCTATGCATGTGTTATTTGAATAGATCTATTTTTTGCAAGTTACCTGTTTATAACATCTTTAACTCGTTCAAAGTATGTCTCTTTTTACATACGCATTCGGCAGTTAAATATGCTTTACATACTCTGTTTTCATACTTGCCGAATGACTTTATAAACATGCTTTGGCAGACAGCTTCTATAGCTGTGTGCCGTCGTGATTGGCTTTCAGAGCCGTACATATGGAACTGTCTGGTCTCACCCGGCATGTTCCAGAGGTATTCTCACGTTTTTATCCCTTGTTGGTTTTCAGGTCAAACCGACTAGCACGTCTCCGGAATCAACATACTCCGGGCACCCGATGGGAGCCAGCTTTTCGGCTTGCTGTGTGCTTGGCGCGAGGTGTCACTTTTTGCGCCAACACAAGGCGAAGCCTCCAGAGGGGTTAGCAGAAGAGCCAGAAAGCAAAGCCATCGACTGGCCAGAAGGATTTTCATAAGAAGCCCTTGCCATGGCATCGATCTCACTGGACTTGAGTTTACTGAAGAGCTCGTCGCATGTGAGAGTCTCATAGTTAGGTGATTCGATGATCGCCTGAACCTTGGAATCCCACACCGACCGATCAAGAGTATGCAAAAGCTTCAAAGCTCTCCCATGATCGTCGAAAGGCAACAGCTCCTTGTTAGCCCTCATCCTGTTGACAATCACCTGAAAACGAGCGAATAAACTCTCTATGCTCTCGCCAGGCATATGTCGAAAGTTCTCGTACTCTCGCTTGTGCGACTCGTAGAGACGGGTTTTGACTTGAGAGGTTCTCTCATGGAAACGCATGAGGGATGCCCAAATCTCCCGAGCCGTAGCGAGGTGAGAAACACGATCAAACTCAGTCATGCTCAAGCATGAGAAAAAGCATTACGGGCTCGGCTATTGGCATCGTGATCATCGATCTGACGCTGAGTCACACGTGCAGCCAAGACCACGTAATCGGCAGAGTTGCAAATATCCCAGATGGAAGCACCCATACTCTGCAGAAAGGCCGACATGTGTATCTTCAAATACGCATAGTTCGTCCCATCGAAAAACGGCGGTTTGCCCACGCCACGATCCATGTCGCCTTCGGTGGATCTGGAACCGGCTAAGGTGGAAGATCCTTAACCCGCTCCGATACCAATTGAAGGACCGAGAATGCAACAGCAAGGCGACCAGAGGGGGGTGAATGGGAGCACAAATATTTCTTTCAAAACTTTGGCCTTTTGTCTCCAAAATCAACTCCAAGAGCTTCGATCGAAACCGTGATGCTCACGACCCTTGGAAGAGGGTGGATGATCCCTAGGATCACAGCGGAGCACCACAAAGCGATAGCAAACCAAACGGCAAAAGCACCGGAACAAGTTCGACCCTTAACAACCAAATCCCGAACGTAGATAGACGGCTACGTCGAGAAATCCCTAAACACCTATGCTAACAAGTAGCAAAGGTACCTAGAGAGGTTCCTTGGTCAACTCTAGGGCCAACCGAGAAGTCCGGAAACCAAGCGAAGAAGCCTGGAAACGCACAAAACCGGAGGCTTCAGCCAAATCCCGGACTGTCTAGCCCTGGGGTCCCGAACTGTCCGCACGAGGCCGGACTGTCCGCGGTTCACTGGCGGACTGTCCGCCGGCAGAAGACGCAAAACAGCAGTGTTGCTGAAGTCCCCTAGACTGATCCTGGACTGTCCGCAACCCACAACTGCGGACTGTCCGCCGGTCAGGAAAAGTCAAATCGGCCGAAGAACACAGCCACTGACTCGGCTGATCCCCGACGCCCGGACTGTCCGCCGGTCAGGTGGCGGACTGTCCGCGGCTGTCCAGTGAGGGCGATTTTGACCGCCCTTCACCCAAATCACTCCCAAATCGATTCAAACCAAGATCCCTTGATCTCAAACTTGGAGAGGATGATCACGAGGTAGTTAAAAGACTATCCCCAAGAAATCATCAGCTCAAATCAACTCAATCAATGGAAAATCGAAGGGGAAGGTGTATGAACCGGAAAAACGCCACGAAAACAAAATCAACCCGATCTACTTGTTCGTGAGGAGTTAGATGAATTCCTTCGGTGGAAATGATCTCCTCACTATAAAGAACAAGTTGATTCAAACGGATTTCGCAAAGACGCGGTAGAGAGGGAGATCGAGTGACGGGAAAATCGCGAAGAAACGAAGAACGCGAAGAACACGAACCAAAATGTGAATCAAGTCATCGATCTGCAACCGTGTGGCTACCACACGGTACAACAGTGAGATTACGGTCTCACTTCCTCAAAATCTCCAGTACACAGAGGTATGGTTCTCTACGGATCTCAGCTAGCTACAGTAGGGGATTGGGAGAGCAGGAAACCCTAGAAGCAAAGAGGAGATGACTGAGATAACATGGGAGGAGGGTGTCTCCCTCTACTTATCCTAATTCTAATTCCTACTCTACCCCTCACTAATTACAGAGCGAACCAGCTAAACCCTATGGTTATTCTGGACCAACTCGTGGTAGGTGGTGATTCGATGGCCACGCCCGCACAACTAGTAGCGTTGCCTCGACACAACCTCACCGATTGCCGCACAACTGGACCAACTCTGCTTGTCCTTTTCCCGGACGTCGCACCCCCGGTTTTGTGGCCCAAACCGGGAAACCAGCCTTCACAGCCAACCCCCGGTTTTGAGGCCCAAACCGGGAAACCAGCCATCTAAGGCCTGAGTTTTGAGGCCCAAACTCAGCAAACCCGCAACACCCAGGTTTTGAGGCCCAAACCTGGAAACCGTCCTCAGCCCGAGTTTTGTGGCCAAACTCGGAAACCGTCCGCACCCAGGTCTTGAGGCCCAAACCTGGAAACCGTCCTCAGCCCGAGTTTTGTGGCCAAACTCGGAAACCGTCCGCGCCCAGGTTTTGAGGCCCAAACCTGGAAACCTTCCACTCGGTGGTTTTTCTGTGGCTCAACCACCAAACCGAGCCGTAGACGGGATGCATCGCCCGTGCACCCCATCCACCGACACGTGTCCCCAAGTCCTTGACTCAGGCAACACCATGCCCGCAAGTCTCCGCTCGTCGCTGTCCCAGGCTGTCAGCCACCACAGCTGATCCTTAGGCCACCGGTCCCTCAGTCCAAGCCTCACATCCACCCTTCGCCACTCTCGGTCCCTCGGCACGGCACGTCTCTACTTGACCTTCACCTTGCCTTTGATCACTGCATCCGTGCTCGACCCCTGCACAACACAAGCCAAAGAACATGCGCATCATCCCAGTTGACAATCACTCATCACTCAGAGACTCGGCATACACCCATGTATCCGCAGGCTCAACCATCAAACCGACGTTGTCGAGGGGATGCACCTCCCGTGCACCCCGTCCATCGACACGTCTCCCCAGGTCCTCGACCCGAGCAACATCGTGCCCTACAAGTCTCCGCTCATCGCTGTCCTAGGCTGTCAGCCACCACAGCTGATCCTCCGGCCACCGGTCCCTCAGTCCAAGCCTCACGTACGCCCTTCACCGCTCCTGGTCCGTCGGCACGGCACGTCTCTACTTGACCTTCACCTTGCCTTTGATCACTGCATCCGTGCTCGACCCCTGCACAACACAAGCCAAAGAACATGCGCATCATCCCAGTTGACAATCACTCATCACTCAGAGACTCGGCATACACCCATGTATCCGCAGGCTCAACCATCAAACCGACGTTGTCGAGGGGATGCACCGCCCGTGCACCCCGTCCATCGACACGTCTCCCCAGGTCCTCGACCCGAGCAACACCGTGCCCTACAAGTCTCCGCTCATCGCTGTCCTAGGCTGTCAGCCACCACAGCTGATCCTCAGGCCACCGGTCCCTCAGTCCAAGCCTCACGTACGCCCTTCACCGCTCCCGGTCCGTCGGCACGACACGTCTCTACTTGACCTTCACCTTGCCTTTGATCACTGTATCCGTGCTCGACACCTGCACAACACAAGCCAAAGAACATGCGCATTATCCCAGTTGACAATCACTCATCACTCAGAGACTCGGCATACACCCATGTATCCATAACTAATAATGTAGGCACATGTATGACATGAGGCTAGACTGACCAACATGAGATGTTGTTCTTATTATCTCTTTACACATCATGTACGTTATGTCCTTAGACTTAAGATTGTGGTATGTACTCAAGATATGAATCGACTTAGGGACTATCAAACGCTACTTCGTAATAGAGTAGTTATAATGATAGTCTTCGGGTTTGTCAGGAAGTATGCTATGAGAAATAGACGGTCAAGATGGGATTTGCCCCTCTCCATGCGAGAGAGATATCACTGGACCACTCAAATGATTGGATCATAAAATGCATGGTCGTGCTTAGGCTAAGTGTTAACCTATGAGTTGGACCAAATATTATGTGGCAAGGGAATTACATGTATGCGATCATGGTGGTTCGTCTGATATGATCTTTGTGCGTACATAGGAGTTGGCACGTCTTGCTAGAGGCCACAGTCAACTATCGGGCGAGTATGAGTACTCGGGCCATGTCTATGTGTGCGTGAACCCATAGGGTCACACGCTTAAGGAGCTGGAAGCCTGATTCGAGTTGGACTCGAATCAGACCAGGATTAGGGTTTGCTAATGGGCCTCAAGGTCGGCGGGCTCATTAGGAACGCCTATAAATAGAGGGGTGGGGCAGCTAGGGTTTTAACCATGTTATTAGACAGCCGTTGACCACCCCATGCCCGGGCCTATTGCTCCTCGCAGACCAAGCAGTCTGGAGGTGTGACGGGATGTGGTTCGCACACCCCGACCACCGACACCGATGCCTATGCATGTCCATCCTCCACGTCAGGCACAACGCCTTCGCCTTCTTTCTCGGCCTCCCGCCAAGTGTCACGACGCTATAGTCTTCCTCCCGACTCGGCCGATGCACCGCACATCCCCATGTGCTCTCACTCGCTGATGCCATGTGCCAGCTACCACAGCTGATCCTCCGGCCTCCCGGTCCGTCGGTCCAAGCCTCACGTCCGCCCTTCACCGCTCCCGGTCCGTCAGCACGACATGTCTCTACTTGACCTTCACCTCACCATCGACCACTGTCTCCGAGCTCCACACCTGCACATCAACACAGCCAAGAACACATGTTGCTCGTTGACCGATCGCTCATCACTCAGGAATGGAACCACAAGGGCACATATCAACCTTTTGTTCGCAATCTCCCCCTTGATGAGTACATCGTCAACACATAGTAACCAGTAACCAAAGAAGAAAAGAAAACAGAGGCTCAACACAACTAGCTGAAAGCTCCAAACCAATCGAAGACATAGGCACAAGAAATGCTCCCCCTCGCTAAAAGAACTCCCCCTCAACAAGTGAATCACAAAATTGCAACTTGTCACCATATGACAAAAATTCTCCCCCTTGGGGGCAAATTGCAATCAGGAGGAGAGGAAAAGAAGCTCAAGTAAGCGAAATGGAACTAGGCCATGCCTATTGGAGCAAGCAAATGCATATGAGTCAAAAATGCAGGTTAGCAGCTTCAGGTATATAGTCGTTAGAGTGAAAGAATGCTCTAAAGAGTGCTGATCCAACAACTTAGCCACAAGCAAACGTGCTAGCAAATGCTCAATCTGATCACAGAATACGGAATATGAACATGTAAGCTTAGTGAGCAGTTTTTAGCCATTCAGAACTGGGTTTCACCATCAAACTAGCACTGAACATGTATAGACAAGAAGTCAAACATGTGCTAAACATGTATACAAGGTGAACTACCCCTAGCAAAGTTCAATCATCATGCTATAGAATGAAACATAGACTTGTGTTTTCAGATTTTATCGGAGAATTGCAGCGGTGATTAACACAAGCTCAGATTTTAGCATGTGATTGCGAGAGGTTGAAAGCTTGTCATTGCCTAACTTTTCAACTGTGCTAAGCCTATGCATATGCAATCAGAAGCTTAAAGCATCGGTTTCGGTCTTACACTACATGGCTCAAGTTTAACTCAATGTGCAATGACAAACTGTCTCGATATCATGATTTTCTGACAAAGCAATCCCATCTCGATCTTTTCAAATTCACTTAGACTTGGTTTAGATTAAGCAGAATATAAACCTACCAAGAAAGTGAATGACTCAGAAATAGAGACATAGCAACCTAGCATATATGAAATAGCACATGTGACTTCAACATATTCTAAACATGCTAGTTGCCAATCTCAATGGTGAACAAGTATCAAGTTTTATGTTCATTAAGCATATTCACCACTCATAAAACAGTAGCTTGGTTCACAACATGTATAAAGTGATCAATAGGAGCCTAAGCTACAAGCATCATCATATAGCATCAGAGCAAAACTACTTAGAGCATAATTTCATTCTAAAGATTATAGACATGAAGCTTTGAAAATGCAAGATGTATACATGATAAGATGCATGCAGAAGTTAGTCTAGAAGTATCGGAGCAGAAAAGCTAGACTAAAACAGAAAACCCAAAACAAAAAGGATATCAAAAAGTCAATCTATTGTACAACAAGCAAAGTGCTTCCCCGATCTAAAAGGGGAGACACACACCAAGCTCACCTCTCAACCTAGCAAAAGTTGAGAGATCCAAAGGCTTGGTGAAAATATCTGCAAGTTGGTTATGGGTGTCTACATGCCTAAGGTCAATGTCCCCTTTCTCGTAGTGATCACGAAGAAAGTGAAAGCGAACTTCGATGTGTTTGGTCTTGGAGAGAAGAACAGGATTCTTTGCTACACTAATGGCAGAAGTGCTATCAGAAAGCAAAGGAACCCGACCGAAATCTAGACCAAAATCACGCAATGTAGCAACCATCGATAAAAGATGTGAAGCACAAGAAGCGACGCGACATACTCGGCCTCGGTAGTAGACTGGGCAACGCTAGACTGCTTGCGAGAAGACCACGAAACAAGTGAAGAACCAAGAAATTGACAAGTCCTAGAAGTAGACTTGAGCTCAAGCCGACAACCGGCAAAATCCGCATCAGAGTAACCACAAAGCGAAAGGGTCGAAGAAGAAGAGTACTAAAGTCCGAACTCAAGGGTGAATCGGAGGTACCTCATGATGTGCTTGACCGCCTGCTTGTGGGAAGTCCGAGGGGACGCCTAAAGACGAGCGCACAGACACACTGAGAAGTGTATGTTTGGCCTCGTCGCCGTCAAGTACAGGAGTGAGCCGATCATGCTTCTGTACTCCTTCTGGTCTACGGGCTCTCCATCTTGGTCTGCGTCCATCACAATCGTCGTCGCCATGGGCGTCGTAAGAGGCTTGGCCTCGCCCATGTCGAACATCTTCAAGATGTTCTTCGTTTATTTGCCTTGATGCACGAATGTCCCGTCTCGGGTTTGCTTGATTTGTAACCCGAGGAAGAAGGTCAACTCACCCATCATGCTCATCTCAAACTCCCTGCTCATTGTATCTGCAAACTTGGCAACAAGTGCGTGAGAGGAGCCACCATAGATGATATCATCCACGTAAATCTGAACTAAAAGAGTGTCGTTGCCTTGCTTGAGGAGAAAGAGGGTCTTATCTACCCGTCCCATTTTAAAACCCATGGAGAGCAAAAGGGTTTTCAAATGCTCATACCACACTCTCGGGGCTTGATTGAAACCATATAAAGCTTTTGAAAGGTTGAAGACATGGTTTGGAAACTTAGGATTCTCGAAACCAGGGGGTTGCCTAACATAAACCTCTTCCTCTATATACCCGTTTAGGAAAGCACTCTTGACATCCATTTAGTATAACTTAAAACACTTCGAAGGAACAAAGGCTAGAAGGATCCTAATGGCTTCTAAACGAGCTACAGGGGCAAAGGTCTCCTCATAGTCTATCCCCTCTTTTTGGCAAAAGCCCTGGGCTACTAACCTAGCCTTGTTCCTCACTACCATCTCATCCTCACCCTGTTTGTTCTTGAAAACCCAATTGGTACCTATAGGGTGGGATTCTGGTGGAGGTGGAACTAGGGTCCAGACTTGGTTTCGCTCAAAGTTCTCTAACTCCTCATGCATGACATTGACCCAGTTAGCATCAGAAAGAGCATGTCCAACATCTTTGGGAGCAGAAGAAGCAACAAATGCAGAATGGGCAAAGTGAGAGATCTCATACGCTCGCGACCACGTGACTCGCTGGTCGATACCCAGTTTCATCTGTTGCGGAGGGTGGATCTGCTGAGCGCTTCAGGGCGCTTTCCTCGCCGAAGTCGCCTCCCCTTCGCTAGATGCTGTCGCTCCCTCAGGTGCAGCCGGTGCTCGCTGGAGAGGTGGCTCAAGAGGACCCCAAGTAGTGGAAGTAGTGGGATCGGGTCCTCGAGCAGATGTCGTCGTCGCAGGGTCGAAGGGGGCAGCCAGTGGAGTTAGCTCGGGATCACCCCAATCGGCATCTTCCTACTCCTCTTCCACAAAGATCGTCTCTCCAAGCTCCTGTTCTCCTGCAACATCAAAAGCAGAAGAAACACAAGGCATAGTCTCGTCGAATGTGACCTCGCAGGTCTCCATTATCCGGTTAGTCTGAAGGTTAAGAACTCGATAAGCGCGAGAATGCAAAGCATAACCAAGAAACACACCATCAGCAGAACGAGATTCAAATTTATCCAAATTGCCTTGCTTTAGGATAAAGAACTTGCACCCAAACACCCGAAAGTGAGACACCTTGGGTACCCGTCAAAAACGCAATTCATAAGAAGTCTTTTTCATGAAAGCACGAAGAAAGATGCGATTTGAAACATGGCAAGCGGTGTTGATCGCCTCAGCCCAAAAACGCCTAGGAGTCCTATGCTCATCGAGCATCGTCCTGGTCATCTCAACAAGGGTTCGGTTCTTACGCTCAACAACTCCATTCTGCTAGGGGACATAGGGAGAGGAAAACTGATGCTCAATTCCATTAGAAGCACAGAAGGAGGTAAACTGAGAGTTATCGAACTCAGTACCATTATCGCTATGGATAGCTCTAATGGTATGAGGAGGAAACTCAGTTTTCAACTTCAAAATTAGATCTCGAGCAAAAGAAAAAGCCTCATCCTTACCCTCCATAAAGAACACCCAAGAGTACCTCAAAAAATGGATCCACGATCACTAGAACATACCACTTCCCACCTGCTGAGCAAACCCGAGCTGGACCAACTGTGTCCATGTGTAAAAGCTCGCTAGGTTGCTTGGTCATCAACTGATTAACAGGTGGGTGAGAAGCAGCAACCATCTTCCCATGACAACACAGGTGGCAAACAAGATCCTTCTGAAACTTAAGCTTGGGCGATCCTTGGATTAGGCCAAGTGAGCTAAGTCTTGTAAGCAAGTCAAAACTCAAGTGACCGAGCCTCCTTTGCCACTTCCACAAATCAGATGAAGGACCAGCCACCAAACATCTAGAAGAGCCGAAAGAGCAAGAGAAATCGGCTCGGCAAACACGGCCAAAGGGGACGATCCAACAAACAAGATCTCCCCGAGAATTCCAAACTCTACTCGAGTTGGCCTTAAAGCGCACTTCATAACCATCCTCAAGAAGTTGCAAAACAGAAAGCAAATTGAAGTGCAAATTCGAAACCAAAGCAGCATCCTTGAGAACAGAGTTTTCGTTGAGTCGAATTGACCCACGAGAAACTACCTTACCTCTACCACTATCCACGAAGGTGATGTACTCCTTATGCAAAACGGGGTCTAGGCTGGAGAACCATTCTTTCTTTCCATTCATGTGGCGCGAACTATGGCGGAACCGTCCAAATTATAAGAGCTCAAGTACTGTCTTAGCCAAATTCCTCGACTCATATTTGAACCCATATAACTCCGGTAGTCTCGAAATCTCGAAGGATTTCAAACAACTTACAACATACAACATCGCATCGTTCAAGTACCACATTCGCGAGGATACAACAGTTGATAATCGAAATTGAAATTAACATCAGAATGCGAAATCTTTAAAAGTTATTACAACATTGAGTTTAAAAGTGCGGAAGCTTAAATAAGTTTGAAACATGACCACCACACACGTGGTACAAATAAACATTGTTTTTGATACTCACTCCTCCCTTTTCAAATAACGTGCCACCAACAGTCTCAGTTCGGCAAAAGCAAAGGAGAAGCTTCTAGATGACCCTGCCCTGGGCCTACTCCTCATCACCCTCCACGGGGTAGAGGCAGTGCTTACAATAGCCGAAGTACACTTGGCCATCTGCAACAAATGGGATAAACCCTGAGTACGGGAATGTAATCAGCTAGACTTCCTCGTCCAACTGAAAAATATAAGACACCAAGGGTATGCTAGGTCTTTTGGTGGAGCTGGGAATTTACTTGCGAAAAGCTCAAGTTAAGGAAAGTATCATTTAGTTGTATAGATGAGCAGTCCAAATTTTAAGCCTATCTCTCAGATTAGGTTTGCACCTGATCTACAACATCCACTTGAATCTAGCAATCAATAGTATAAAACATATTCAGTTGACTTATCCACATTTTAGTTGAACCTTAAACATCACATGGAGTTGTATCGTGGTGAAGCTCGACATAGTTTCCCACTAACCGGGGGAGACGGCGACTCGAATCGAATTACAAACCAGCTGGCGTGCAACCTTTAATACAAACCCACACTTTCCCCGTCGGGTCCATGCATTGGGTCACCGCTCGATACTGTCCGTGGTGGTAATCGTCGCGGCTCACAGCACGGACCACCCAATTGGAACTAAACGATGGCCATTCCGAGGCAGATCATGTTTCCATACTAGAGGGTGCGACACGGGTTGAGACCGGCCCGAACAACGTCTAACAGGCTTCGGGGTCGGGAATACATCACCGACACCCTAAGTAAAAGGGCGCGTTCAAAAATGAACAAGGGCCAACATCGATACAAACCTACACGATCCAACGGACGAGCTGCCCCATGTTTCCAAACTTGTGCCTTGCCTTCCAGTTGACCGTATCTCATTACTACTCAGGTTCTTTTCCATGATAGCAAATATAGCCAACCGTGATCCGGTAAATACCCACCAATGGTATACGGGAACATCCTTTATTGCTACTTTTATTAAGCATGCTAAGCAATTCTATATTATAAATAAGTAACAAGACACAAGGCAGATAATCAAGGAAGGGTAATGCAGCAGGTAGGATTCAATCAACTCCTATACTTAATGCATCACGATATAAAATACTCAAGTAATTTAATTGTAAATACTAGGAGACTTAGAATGCTCCGGGGCTTGCCTTGGGAGAAGACCGATGCCTCATGGGAGGGGCACTCGGGCAGGTTAGTTTCTGATGCAGGGTCGGCCTCCTCGCTCCACGGCACCTCCTGGATTTCCGGCTCGGCGTTTACTTCTTGCTCTTGATCGGGCTCCGGGGCTGTCGATCCTATTGCAATGCGATAAATAAATAAATAATGCATGGTGCACTTATGATGCATGCCAGGTAAACTTTTCTTGCAAACTAACAATACCAACTTGTTGAACAACTTTTGACATTGAGGAAAGCACTTTATTGACTGTATTAAATAAAACCATTAACTCAACTATTTTCTATTGATTAATTCAAAAGAAACCTAGGTTTAAACAGCAAGTATATTTTTCTAAATTCAGAAAAATCCACAAAAATTACAGTAGGTAACCTACACCCACTGGATTCCACTGCACAAATTTCAGCAAGAGATAAATTACTGAACAACAGATATAAAAAGATGAAATAAACTGCCAAAAAAGTGCTTTGAACTAACTTTCCTTTTGAAAAGTGTCAAACAGCAGATTTCATATTTTTCCTAACTTCACCTACCTATTACAACCTTACTGCAAAAAAATTACTGCTTAAGCATGAACACATAATTCTATACAAAATAAACAAGTTTATCTCAAAATAAACCCTTTGAACTGCAGCCCTACTAGAAAAGGATGCAATCCTCATTTTTATATTCTTTCCAGATTCTACTCCATATTTCATATTTATCAAGAAAGTTCCATGAAAAGAAACATCATATTCTTTTCTGCATGAACTTTCTAAGAAAACACAGAAAAGCACACTTGTACTACAACTTCTTATTTCTCCATACAACAACCCATGCCTTTCCACAAATATTTCTCTTAACAATTACTTTAAGAAAACAGCTAAAAAGGAATTTAAATTTAAACAGATACTTTTCTACAAACGAAGGCCCTCATAAATTTTTCACAGACACATAACCTGATAAGAAACATACACAATTTTTGCCATGAATTAATTCAACCATAAAACATGTAATCCCATTTATTTAACAAAAAACACATAAACTGAATTAAATAAAAATAGTGCCATAAACTTCTACCAAAAATACTTTCATATTTTTCCTTGGTAGATCTACTCATGAACAAGCTATCAAAACTAGAAGGACCTCATTTGGATCATTAAAACGTGCTACACAAAATAAACAAGTTCTCTCTGGAAAATAAAAGGAAAAGAGCGGTTGACGTGCGCGACCAGCTGGGGCAACGGACCCACTTGTCGACCAGAGCAGAACAGAGGAGGGGTTTGACCCGCGATTGCTCGCCGACGACGAGCTCGCCTATGGTGGGGCTACGCTCGGTGTACTCGTCTCGACGAGACGGATCGGGTGGTGGTGTTGGTTTGGCTAGAGGATGGCCGTAGCTCATCAGCGGCGAGCCATAGCGGATGGCAGCGGCGGTGCGGCTCGGCCGTGCCATCTTCGGCGGTCGCCGGTGCAATTGGTGCGTGCAAAGGCTGGAGTAAACCCTAGGAAAGCTACGTGGCGGGTTGGTTGGGCCGGTGAAGCTCCGGAGGAGCTTGGCCACGTGCGAGGGCCACGGCGGCGCCCATGGCGTTCGGTTGTGATGGTGGGAGAGCTACGGGACGGTAGAGAGCAGGCAGATTGGTGTTCTCACTGTGCCTTGACGTGAGGAAGCTTGTCGGTGAAGGAGGGAGGCGGTGGAGCTCCGGGGGAAGCGGAACAAGCTCGAGCTCTCTTCGTCGGCGAACGGGGACCAAAGGGGACACTTTGTCCTCCGGTGGCGGTGGGGCTTCAATGGCGACGTTGACGTGAGCACCGCCTGTCCCACACGAGGGCGGAGTAATGTGCGAGGTGGATTGGGTGGTGGAGGTCAGGCTCGGTCGGAACGCCGACGGCGCTCTCGCGGCGGTGGCAAGGCAAGGGTGGTGCTCGGCTCGCGCGTCGCAGCGGAAGGGAGAGAGCGAGGTGCGGAAACATGGGTGTATGCCGAGTCTCGAGTGATGAGTGATTGTCAACGGGTTTGATGCGCATGTCTTTGGCTTGTGTTGTGCAGGTGTCGAGCACGGAGACAGTGATCGAAGGCAGTGAAGGTCAAGTAGAGACGTGCCGTGCCGACGGACCGGGAGCAGTGAAGAGCGGACGTGAGGCTTGGACTGAGGGACCGGTGGCCTAAGGATCAGCTATGGTGGCTGACAGCCTGGGACAGCGACGAGCGGAGACTTGCGGGGCACGGTGTTGCTCGGGTCGAGGACCTGGGAACACGTGTTGGTGGACGGGGTGCACGGGCGGTGCATCCCCTCGACGGCTCGATTTGGTAGTTGAGCCACAGAAAAATCACCGGTGCACAGTTTCTAGGTTTGAGCCACAAAACCTGGGTGCTGTGGGTTTGCCGAGTTTGGGCCACAAAACTCGGACTAAGGACGATTTCTAGGTTTGGGCCTCAAAACCTGGGCGTTGGCGGGTTTCTGAGTTTGGGCTACAAAACTCAGGCGATGGACGGCTGGTTTCCCGGTTTGGGCCTCAAAACTGGGGGTTGGTCTGGAAGACAGGTTTCCCGGTTTCGGCCACAAAACCGGGGGCGGAGTCCATGAAAAGGACAAGCAGAGCGGTGGCGGCACGTGGCGGCAATCGGTGAGGTTGCGTCGAGGCAACGCTATCAGTTGTGCGGACGTGGCCGTCAGATCAGCATCTACTTGGAGTTGGTCCAGAATAACCCTAGGGTTTAGCTGGTTCGCTCTGTAATTAGTTGTAAGGGTAGAAGGGGAATAATTGTATTAGGATATATAAGGAGAGGCCTCCCCTCCCTCCAGACTATCTCAGCTATTGCTATTTTCATTCTAGGGTTTTCTGTTCTCCCACATCCCTGCTATAGCTATTGAGATTCGCAGAGACGATGAACAATACCTCTGTGTATTTGCTTTTTGAGGAAACGAGACCGTAATCTCGTTGTCTCCTCGTGGGGACGAATTTTGGCTGGAAATTGTGGTTGTAATTCGCGTTCTTGTGTTGTTCTCGCGTTTTGCTTTTCTCCTCAAGTTTCCCGTCGATCGATCTCTCTCCACGTTGCCTTGTTTGCAAAACTGTTTGAATCAACTTGTTCTTTACAGTGAGGGGATCATTTCCACTGAAGGAATTCAACTCAAACCTCACGAGAAAGTAGATCGATTGGTTTTCGTGTTTGGATCGTATTTCTCCCGTTTGTCCCCAATTCTTCCGATTCACCAATTTGGAGTTAGGTTCTAGCCATGATCTTTTAGGGATAGCTCACTAACCTCCTTGGAACTCCTCATACCAAGTCTTAGCTTTAGAGCTTTTGATTCGGAGGAGATAGGGTTGAATCCGCGGAAGAACTGTGCAGTTTTGGGGGCATCAGACGCTCGGGTCGGGGGCAT
Organism: Coix lacryma-jobi var. lacryma-jobi; assembly: GCA_009763385.1. Classification (NCBI taxonomy): domain Eukaryota; kingdom Viridiplantae; phylum Streptophyta; class Magnoliopsida; order Poales; family Poaceae; genus Coix; species Coix lacryma-jobi. Next base: position 116,574,409 of record CM019829.1, read on the forward strand.
CGGACGCTGAGTTCGTCACATCGGACGCTCAGACGCCACGTGTCACCTGACAGCGTTTTTGAAGGAGCATCGGATGCTGACCATCGGACGCTCCGTTGCCATCGGACGCGTCCGAAGGGTGAGCATCGAACGCTAGGGCTTCACTATAGCCAGCGTCCGATGACCATGCAGTAAGGTCCTAGATTTGCTTATTTTGCATCGGACGCGTCCGGTGCTTGAACATCGGACGCAGGCCAGCGTCCGATGCAGTGAGTTTTGCACTGTTTCGTCCACAGTTTGCTCGTACGACTTCGGATTTGATTTTGGGTTTTTGCATAGAGTTTCTAGGGTTGTGTTGTGTCCCGTTGTGCTTCTTAGAAGCATCCACCCTACATCTAGGGTGGTAGACACTCTCAAGCTCTAGGTTTGCTCTTGGGGTTGATTCTTGAGACAGTAGGCGACAAGTTTCTGAAAAGAAATTTGAAGCTTCCATTCACCCCCCCCCTCTGGTCGCTTTCTGGTAGCACTTTCGGTCCTTCAATTGGTATCAGAGCGGGTTAAGGATCTTCCACCTTATCCGGTTCCAGATCCACAGAAGGCGACATGGATCGCGGCGTGGGCAAACCGTCGTTCTTTGATGGGACGAACTATGCGTATTAGAAGATACGCATGTCGGCCTATCTCCAGAGTTTGGGTGCTTCCATTTGGGATATTTGCAACTCTGCAGATTACGTGGTCTTGGCTGCTCGTGCGACTCAGCATCAGATCGATGAGCATGATGCCAATAGCCGAGCTCGTAATGCTCTTTTCTCATGTTTCAGCATGAGTGAGTTTGATCGCGTTTCTCACCTCGCTACGGCTCGGGAGATTTTGGCTACCCTCATGCGTTTCCATGAGGGAACCACTCAAGTCAAAACCCGTCTCTACGAGTCGCATAAGTGTGAGTATGAGAACTTTCGACACATGCCTGGCGAGAGCATAGAGAGTTTATTCGCTCGCTTTCAGGTGATTGTCAACAGGATGAGGGCTAACAAGGAGCTGTTGCCTTTCGACGATCATGAGAGGGCTTTGAAGCTTTTACATACTCTAGATCGATCGGTGTGGGACTCTTAGGTTCAGGCGATCATCGAATCACCTAACTATGAGACCCTCACATGCGACGAGCTCTTCAGTAAGCTCAAGTCCAGTGAGATTGATGCCATGGCGAGGGCTTCTTATGAAAATCCTTCTGGCCCGTCTATGGCTTTGCTTTTTGGCTCTTCTGCTAACCCCTCTGGAGGATTTGCACTTTCTTCTCTTCTTTCTGTCACAGAGGAGTAGCTGGAGTTCATGGGGATGATGAGTTGGCTTTGCTTGCCAACCGGTTCTCGCGGTTCCACAACAACCGCATGAACCGTCGCCGCGGAGGAGGACGCTCTGGATGTTTCGAGTGCGGCGACCCCGACCACTTCATCGCCAACTGTCCCAAGAAGAACAAGCAAGCATTTGGGAAGGGCGATCATGGGCACAAGTAAGACTCCGGCAAGCGCAAGGAAAAGTACGTCCCCGCGAAGCACAAGCGGAAGGGCAGCTTCAACAAGGAGTACATCAAGAAGAAGTACTTGGAGAAGGCCCTGGCTGAGCAGCGTGCTTTCTTCGCCATGCTCAGCGCTGTCGATGGCTTGGATGACGATTCCGCTTCCTCAAGCGATGACGAGTCTGAGAAGAAGAAGAAGATCGAGGACAAGCTGAACAGCCTCTGCTTCTACGCTAACAACGAGGGTTTTTGCACCATGGCCCTCGGCAAGGAGGTCAACAGCCAGCTGGAGGAGATCCCTCGGAACGATGACGACGACGACGACACCTCCCAGGTATCTTAGACCCCTGACGAGCTTTCTGCTGAGGTCGAGAAACTTACTGCTGCCCTTATTAGTCAAGATAAGCTACTTAGGCGTGCTGCTAGAGAGCGGAAGGAGTTTAGGCAGAAGTGGGAGGATACGGTGAAGGAGCTTGAGTCTGTAAAGTCCACTGTTGTCGTAACTGAGGAGGATGAGTGCGAGATGTGCTCCAAGCACATGACTGACCTTCTCACTTTGAGGGGGAAGTATGTTGCTTTGGTTGGAGAGATGGATGAGCTTAGAGCTAGATCTTCAGTGCTTGGTGCATGCAAGTCTTGTGCAGGCTTGCAATCTGAGTTGGCAGAGAAGAATGCCAAGATTGTGTCTCTTGAGAAGGCCAGCTCGGGTAGCACTTGTGTGGCTAGGTGTGCTTTGTGTGAGGGCTTGGAGATGGAGATAGCCAATGTGAAGCATGACAAGATGCAAACCGAGGAAGAAAATACATACCTTCGGACCATCTTGTCATGGGTGTCTTGTGGTGAGCCGTAGCTTGGGATGATGATTGCCCAATTCAAGCGTGTTGCTGGAGGTCCAGGTGTAGGTTTTGCTCAGGGTGTTGAGTGTGCTTCGTCTTTTGGTAAGATTGGAGAGTCGAGTGGTCTTAACCCGAGTGAGAAGCCCAACTCCACCACTACTCCCAAACTAACCAAGATTCCACCCAAATAGCCTTTCAAGCCTAACACTGATGATGTGGTTTTTGTTGAACCTCTGAGAGCTCCACCCAAGAAACAAACATGGGCTCCAAAACCAAACCACCTCAAGAAAAAGCTAGACACCATGCCACCTATCCAAGAGGAGCTCATGCCATAGAAAGGCCAAGTGATCCACACCCACTACCGTGAGTACCAACAACCCCCTATGAGAGAGGTGAGGTACCATTGTGAGCACTGTGGGAGAGATGGTCACTTGAGGGAGTTTTGCTTTCGGCGCAAGAGAGAGGAGCGCCGTGCAAGGGAGATGAACAATGCGGACATGTACCATACTTTCCATGATGTACATGTGCCGAATGCTCAAATGAAAGCTGCAAGGATAGAATGGATGGAGGGGCTGCCATCACTACTTATAGCCAAATACACTTATTCCTCTTCTACCCCTAGATACAAAGGGCAAACAGGCCAACCCTAGGGGTATCCTAGTCCAACTCTGCTGAGTCTTGATCCGACGGCCACGCGCCTTCCTCATCCTTAGCTTCGCCTCATCGCAAACCTCAGGATGCCGCCATGTGCCGTCCTGTCGACCACTGCGCCTCCTCGCCGATAGCTTCACCGCAACGCAAGCCTCTCGGCGCCGCCATGCGTCGATCGTCCTTTTTTGACCTCCCCCCGGTTTTGAGGCTGAAACCGGGAAACCTGTCCTCAGGCTGTGTTTTGTGGCCCAAACTCAGAAACCTGCGAGCCCAGGTTATGTGGCCCAAACCTGGAAACCGTCCACACCGAGTTTTCAGGCCCAAACTCGGAATCCCGCCACCCCGAGTGTTGAGGCCCAAACTCGGAAACCGTCGATGGTAGTTTTTAGAGGCTTAACTACCAAACCTGCGCTGTAGACAGGATGTGGTTCGCACACCCCGACCACCGGCACCAATGCTGATGCATGTCCAGCCTCCATGTCGGGCACAACGCCTTCGCCTTCCTTCTCGGCCTCCCGCCAAGTGTCACGACGCTATCGTCTTCCTCCCAACTCGGTCAATGCACCGCACATCCCCATGTGCTCTCGCTCACCGATGCCATGTGCTAGCTACCACAGCTGATCGTCCGGCCTCCCAGTCCGTCGGTCCAATCCTCACGTCCGCCCTTCACCGCTCCCGGTCTGTCGACATGACACATCTCTACTTGACCTTCACCTCGCCATCGACCACTATCTCCGAGCTCCACACCTGCACATCAACACAGCTAAGAACATATGTTGCCCGTTGACCGATCGCTCATCACTCAGTAATGGAACCACAAGGGCACATATCAACCTTGTGTTCTCACAATCTTTGGTGGTTGTGAGACCGACCGATTTTTATAGACCTGCTTATCATTCATTCTTTGATCTACTATCAATGCAGAGGTTTTAAAATATTTTGAAATTCAAAAGATAGTTCCTCTAATGATACACTCGGTCGCTCATTGTGTATTTGATCCTTACCAAAGGCTTTGGAAGTTGCCTCGCTTTCCCTACCAACTATGAAGGTTTATGTGGAGTTTTAGGTAGAGGATAAAGTGGGGCATACTTGTATTTACATATTTTGCTATGTCAAAGACCGAACCACATGGAGATTCAAGTTATATACCTTGATTGAGATGTGCAAATGTGCGAAAATGTTTTTGTTTTGAGCTCCTGAGTCAAATCTCTCCCTCTTTTTGGAATTTTGAGAGTACGGGCTATTTTTTTAGGTGGGTATTTGAGCATACCCCTAATTCTACATCGGGCACTTGCCCATTTTTTCCAACATGCCTTTTGGCATGGATTATTTTTCTCCCCTTTTTTCCATACCCCATAACTCTCTTTTTTGGATTTTTTGTGCGAGAGAGAAATGACAAGTGGATGGAGCTTTATTTGGTGGATGGATGGATGGCATGTTGTGCGTAACTCTTGGTATGAGAGTTAGTGATGTTTTGTGGAGTGTACGTGAATCTCAGATCATGGGTGTATGACAAGAATCTCAACATAGGTGAAAGCCCTAGTTTGTTTTGGATAATTGATGAAACCTATTTGGACTAACCCTATGCTTAAGTGTGTATAAGATAGGTTGGTCCAACATCAAGTGATGGAGCTAGATGGATGGTGATGTCCATATGATGGTGATCAAAGGCTCCAATGCTTGGAAAAGAAGAAAGAGAAAACAAAATGGGCTAAAGGCAAAAGTATATGCATAGGGCCATTTTGTTTTAGTGATCAATGCGGATACATGGGTGTATGCCGGATCTTGAGATGATGAGTGATTGTCAACTGGGATGATGTGCATGTTCTTTGGCTTGTGTTGTGCAGGTGTCGAGCTTGGATACGGTGATCAAAGGCAAGGTGAAGGTCAAGTAGAGACGTGTTGTGCCGATGAACCCGGAGTGGTGAAGGGCAGACGTGAGGCTTGGACTAACGGACCGGTGGCCTGAGGACCGGCCGTGGTGGTTGACAGCCTGGGTCAACGACAAGTGAAGACTTGCGGGTGGACGGGGTGCACGGGCGGTGCATCCCTCTACGACATCGGTTTGGTGGTTGAGCCACAGAAAAACCACCGAGTGAACGGTTTCTAGGTTTCGGCCTCAAAACATGGGTGCAGCCGGTTTCCGAGTTTGGGTCACAAAACTCGAGCTGAGGACGGTTTCCAGGTTTGGGCCTCAAAACCTGGGCGCTGACGGGTTTCTGATTTTGGGCCACAAAACTCAGGCGACGGACGACAGATTTCCCAGTTTCGGCCTCAAAACCAGGGATGGCCCAGGTTTCCCGGTTTCGGCCTCAAAACCGGGGGGAGGTCCGTGAAAAGGACGAGCGGCGCCTGGCAGCACGCGGCGACATCCGGTGAGGTCGCGTCAACGCGAAGCTACCTGATGTGCGGGTGTGGCCGTCAGATCAACATCAACTCGAGTTGGTCAGGAATACCCTTAGGGTTAGCCTGCTCGCTCATTAGCAGTAGGGGTAGAAGGGGAATAATTGTATTAGGCTATATTAGGAGAGGCAGCCCCTCCCTCCAAACTATCTCAGCCATTGCTATTTTCATTCTAGGGTTTCCTGCTCTCCCATTCCCTGATGTAGCTACTGAGATCCGCAGAGACGGTTTAATCATACCTCTGTGTATTTGGATTTTGCGGAAACAGGACCAGATTCCCGTTGTCTCCTCGTGGGGACGAATTTCGGCTGGCAATTGAGGTTGTGATTCGCGTTCTTGTGTTGTTCTTCGCATTTTGGCTTTTCACCTCAAGTTTCTCGTCGATCGATCTCTCTCCATGTTGCTCCGTTTGGAAAACCGTTTGAATCAACTTGTTCTTTATCGTGAGGGGATCGTTTCCACTAAAGGAATTCAACTCAATCCTCACGAACAAGTAGATCAGTTGGTTTTTGCATTTGGATCGGTTTTCTCTTTCCTTTCCTTTACCCCCAATTCTTCTGATTCACCGATTTGGAGTTAGGTTCGAACCATGATCTCTTAGGAGGAGCTCACTAACATCCTTGTGACCTCTCAAATCGAGTCTTGGCTCTAGGGCTTTTGATTCGGAGGAGATCAGTTTGAATCGGCGAAGAACAACATTGTTGTCGAGGGCATCGGACGCTCGGCTCGGGACATCGGACGCTGAGTTCGTCACATCGGACGCTCAGATGCCACATGTCAAGAACAACGTTTTTCGAAGGAGCATCGGACGCCAGGCATCGGACGCTCCGATGACCATCGGACGCGCCGGAGCCTGAGCATCGAACGCTAAGCTTTCACTATAGCAGCGTCCGATGGTCATGCAGTAAGGTTCCAGAACTGCACATTTTGCATCGAACGCGTCCGGTGCTTGGACATCGGACGTAGGCCAGCGACCGATGCAGTAATCTCTGCACTGTTTCATCCGTTGTTTGGTCGTCCGACTTCGGATTTGGTTTCCGGTTTTTGCGTTGGGCTTCTACAGTCTTGTAGAGTCCCGTTGTGCTTCTTGGAAGCATCCACCCTACATCTAGGGTCATGGACACTAACTAGCTCTAGATTTGCACTTGGGGTGGATTCTTGGGACAGCGGCGATAAGTTTCTGAAAAGAAATTTAAAGCTCCCATTCACCCCCCTCTGGTCGCATTGCTTTAGTATTCTCGGTCCTTCAATTGGTATCGGAGCGGGTTAAGGATCTTCCACCTTAGCCGGTTCCCGATCCACAGAAGGCGACATGGATCGTGGCGTGGGCAAACCGCCATTTTTCGATGGGACGAACTATGCGTATTGAAAGATACGCATGTCGGCCTATCTTCAGAGTATGGGTGCTTCTGTCTCGGAGATTTGCAACAAGGCTGATTACGTGGTCTTCGCTGCTCGTGTGACTCAGCTGTAGATCGATGAGCACGATGCCAATAGCCGAGCCCGTAATGCTCTTTTCTCTTGTTTGAGCATGTCTGAGTTTGATCACGTTTCTCACCTTCCCACGGCTCGGGAGATTTGGGCGACCCTCATGCGCTTCCATGAGGGAACTACTCAAGTCAAATCCCATCTCTACGAGTCGCACAAGCGGGAGTATGGGAACTTTTGACACAAGCCTAGCGAGAGCATAGAAAGTTTATTCGCTCGCTTTCAGGTGATTGTCAACAGGATGAGGGCTAACAAGGAGTTGTTGCCTTTCGACGATCATGAGAGGGCTCTCAAGCTTTTACACACTCTTGATTGGTCGGTGTGGGACTCTAAGGTTCAGGCGATCATCGAATCGCCTAACTATAAGACTCTCACGTGCGACGAGCTCTTTAGTAAGCTCAAATGCAGTGAGATTGACGCCATGGCGAGGGCTTCTTATGAAAATCCTTCTGGCCCATCGATGGCTTTGGTTTCTGGCTCTTCTCCTAACACCTCTAGAGGCTTTGCTTTGTCATCTCTTCTTTCTGTCATAGAGGAGAAGCTGGAGTTCATGGCGGACGATGAGTTGGTCCTGCTTGCCAACCGGTTCTCGCGGTTCCACAACAACCGTATGAACCATCGCCGTGGAGGAGGACGTGGTGGCTGCTACGAGTGTGGAGGCTCGGACCACTTCATCGCCAATTGCCCGAAGAAGAACAAGCAAGCTTTCAGCAAGGCGGATCATGGCCACAAGTACGACTCCGGCAAGCGCAAGGAGAAGTACGTCCCCGCCAAGCACAAGCGGAGGGGCGGCTTCAACAAGGAGTACATCAAGGAGAAGTACTTGGAGAAGGCCCAGGCCGAGCAGCGTGCTTTCTTTGACACTCTCAGCGATGTCGACGACTCGGATGATGACTCCGCTGCATCAAGCGATGATGAGTCCGAGAAGAAGAAGAAGATCGAGGACAAGCTGAACGGTCTTTGCTTCTTCGCCATCAACAAGGGCTTCTGCACCATGGCCCTCGGCGATGAAGTCAACGGCGAGCTGGAGGAGATCCCTCAGAATGACAACGACGACGACGACGACACCTCCCAGGTATCTCAAACTCTTGACGAACTCTCTTCTGAGGTTGACAAGCTTACTGCTGCTCTCCTTAGTCAAGATAAACTGCTTAGGCTTGCCGCTAGGGAGAGAAAGGAGTTTAGGAAGAAGTGGGAGGACGCGTTGAAGGAGCTTGAGTCTGTCAAGTCCACCATTGTCGTGACTGAGGAGCATGAGTGTGAGATGTGCTCCAAGCACATGACTGACCTTCTCACTTTAAGGGGGAAGTATGTTGCGCTGGTAGGAGATATGGATGAGCTGAAGGCTAGACTAGGGTTGCTGGGTGCGTGCAAGTCTTGTGCAGGCTTGCAATCCGAGTTGGCAGAGAAAAATGCGAAGATTGTGTCTCTTGAGAAGGCTAGCTCGGGTAGCACTTGTGTGTCTAGGTGTGTTTTGTGTGAATGTTTGGAGATGGAGATTGCGAATGTGAAGCATGACAAGATGCAAACCGAGGAAGAAAACACATACCTTCGGACCATCTTGTCATGGGTGTCTTGTGGTGAGCCGCAGCTTGGGATGATGATTGCCCAATTCAAGCGTGCAGCTGGAGGTCCAGGTGTAAGTTTTGCTCAAGGGATGGTGAGTGCTGCGTCTTTTGGTAAGGTTGGAGAGTCGAGTGGTCTTAATCCGAGTGAGAAGCCCAACTCCACCACTACTCCCAAGCTAATCAAGATACCACCGAAAGAGCCTCTCAAGCCTAACACTAAGGATGGAGTGTTTGTGGAACCTCCAAGAGCTCCACCCAAGAAACAGACATGCGCTCCAAAACCAAACCACCTCAGGAACAAGCTAGACACTATGCCACCAATCCATGAGGAACTCATGCCAAAAAAGAGCCAAGTGATCCACACCCACTACCGTGAGGACCAACAACCCCCTATGAGAGCGGTGAGGTACCATTGTGAGCACTGTGGGCGAGATGGACACTTGAGGGAGTTTTGCTTTCGGCACAAGAGAGAGGAAAGTCGTGAAAAGGAGTTGAACAACACGGACATGTACCATCCGTTCCATGACGTACATGTACCAAATGTTCAAAGGAGAGCAGCTAGGCCTAGAGGTCCAATGCCTCAAGGTCCTAGGCCTCAAGGAGGTCGTGCCCGGTGGGAGCCTGCTTTCGTAGGCTATGGACCCCGTGGCGGTGGTTTTGCTATTGAGCGTTACCCCTCACCGTGTTTTGACTATCGTGATGGACGCTCTTCCCTTAGCGGACAATGCTTTCCTATACGTGGTGATCGCTTTCCTTGTAGGCGTGCTAGGAATCGTTTTTCTACTGACCGTTCTTTTGAGCAGCCGGCCCAACACTGGTATAATTCCCATTTTACTCACCCCAGTGTAGGACCGTATGCTCACCCTGTCTTTTTATTGATATAGGTAAAACGATTGGAGGACATTTGGTTGGTGGATTCCGGGTGCTCAAGCCATATGAACGGAAAACGCCAAGTGGTTCTCCAGTCTTAGTCTAGCTGCCAAAAAGGAGTTTATCACCTTCGGCGACAATAGCAAAGGTAAAGTGTTGTCTCGTGGGTCTGTGCTAGTTAATGAGCATTTTGTGTTGCGTGATGTTGCTCTTGTTTGTAACTTGCATTTTAATCTTCTTTCTGTTTCACAACTCTTTGATGATGATTATGAGATTCGTTTTAAACCGAATCTCAGTCGTATTCTGGATCCTCGGGGCAATCTTGTATGTTTGATTTCGCCCTTTGGGAAAGTCTTTCGTGCGAATTTCTCGGAGTCTTTTGGCATTTCTCGTTGTCTTTTGGCTGGACCTTCCTCCTCTGATCTTTGGAAGTGGCATAGGAGACTAGGTCACTTGAGCTTCGACTTGCTTGCAAGGCTTAGTTCACTTGGCTTAATCCGAGGATCGCCCAAGTTATACATGGAGAAGGATCTTGTTTTCCATTCTTATAGACATAGGAAAATGGTTGCCGCTGCCCACCATCCTGTGAACCGAGTTATGACCAAGCACCCTAGAGAGCTTTTGCATATGGACCTTTTCGGTCCCGCTCAGGTAAGCTCAGTTGGTGGGAAGTGGTATGTGCTTGTTGTTGTTGACGACTTCTCGAGATATTCGTAGGTTTTCTTTTTAGCTAAAAACTGAGACTTTCACTTTTGTTTGCAATTTAATTTTGCGTCTTCAGAACGAGTTCCCTAAGAACTCGATGAGAGCTATTCGTAGCGATAATGGTTCTGAGTTTAAGAACTCGAATTTTGAGAAGTTTTCTAACTCTTTGGGTTTAGAGCATCAGTTTTCTTCCCCCTACACACCGCCACAAAATGGTGTTGTAGAGAGGAAGAATCGGACCCTTGTTGAGATGGCCAGGACGATGCTCGATGAGCATAGGACTCCTAGGCGATATTGGGCCGAGGCTATAAACACTGCTTGCTATATTTCCAATCACATTTTTCTCTGTGCTTTCTTGAAGTAAACTTCTTATGAGTTGCGATTTGGGAAGCAACCCAAAGTGAGTTATTTTAGAGTTTTTGGTTGCCACTGTTTTATACTCAAGAAAGGCAATTTGGACAAGTCTGAGTCTCGCTCTTCTGACGGTGTATTTTTGGGTTATGGTAATCATACTCGTGCATATCGTGTACTTAACCTTGATACTAACCGAGTCATGGAAACATCTGATGTCGCTTTCGACGAGACCATGCTCTGTCCCTCTTCTAGATTTGAGCATGCAGATGATCACAAGGTTGGAGAACCTCTTTTTGATGATGAGGAAGAAGGTGCTGAAGGGATTGACGATCCAGCACTGATGAGGGATGGCCCGATCTTCCGTGAGGTAGCTGGTAAATTCAATTGGTGGAGATCTCGACGTTGGCGATCCGGCTTCAAATCAACAAGATTCGAACCCTGCAACCGTTACACCACTGCTCTGTTGGTTATGAACCAAGCACAACTTGATTGACCTCGCCAAGAAGGCTAATCCTGCAAGCGAATCAAAGAACACAAGCAAGAAGGTAAAAACACGTAATCTGATATTGCAAATATGAATCTCACGAATTTATATGGAGGGTTCAAGAACTCGGTTCCAAAGGACTAATCGACACAGTGGAGGAGATCAAGAACGGGGGCCCTGGATCACTGTAAAAGGATTTGACACCACAGTTACAATGAACGATTCAGTTTCTCGATGGAAAACTAAACTCTAAACAAAACCCCAAGACCTAACGACGACGACGGCGGCTAATTATAGGGTTTAGGACGTCATCTACGCTGGACGCGCCTCCTAATGGGCTCTAAAACGATACACGGCCCAACGGACCAAAATACGGTGACGCAACACCCTGGCAGATTCTGGACGCTGAATTGTTTCGACGATTTCTATTAACTCTGGACGTATTTTGATGTGATTCCAAAGCCATTGGTTAGCTTATCAAATTATCTTTCCAAGCATATCTGGTTCATCGAAAACGGAGTCCGTATGCGTCCAGGACGTTGATTTTACCCGGGACTGCTCCTGAATTCCGAGGGTGACGAGGTAGCTGAGTTGGAGACGGATTGCAACTTGGGGAAGACCATGGCGTCGGTGTGTCCAGCGTGGCGATGTCCTCATCAAGCACTACCTCCACCTGTGGCGCCGATTGGGCCGACTTCGACCATGACTGCACGCGGCCCCGACCAGTCTTCCTCTACTACATGGGGGCCGTGTGATCCACCACCTCGGGCTGTACCACTTGAACCCGAGGAGGCACCAGCTACTGTTGAGGGGGAAGTTACTTCAACAAGGGAGGCGCCACGACACATCCATCGCTAACACTGAAACGACCCATGATTTCCTCGAAGGGAAATCCGCAGATACATCATAATATGTGATAGTCCACAAAGTCTCAAACCATCACATTACCATTATTCAGTTGTTACCATAGTTCATACAGCGCGATAGTACAGGTTACAAGTCATTACATCACATGGAAACACCATCTAGTACAAACTATATCGGTAACGCACGCCTAACGATGCTGGAGTCGGTGTAGAGCATCGGCGAGTGAAGGCTCCTCCTTCAAAGGCATGATCAAAGTTGTTGTAGCAGCGGGCGAAGACTCCATCTTCATCTTCTCATCCAAACTTGCGTATAGGAACGAGGCTTCCTAATCCATCTAGCTTCCACCATCGTCGTGGTAGAAGACGTCCAACCTGTCGTTAATTTTCAGTACTGTTTGTACTGGGCACATTTTCCCATCCTATGCTTGCATTTGCTATGTGGTATGTGGAATACAAGGGTAGAGCAAAAAGGGATCTATTTATGGCTATAGTTTTCCTATGCAGGTAATCAAGATTTTATAAATATATAATCATCAAGTTTTAATCCAGATACTCGGCCACATGGCCTTCCATTCGGCATCGACCGAACATCCGGCCACACGACCATCCATCCATCCATCTCATCCACACATCCACCACACTCTCACTCTCTAGGCGGCAAGGACGACTCCCACTCGTACCTTGCCTCAAGGGCCAGCGCCGGACCTATCAACCCAGAGGGAGAAGAAGAAAGGACACCTCTCACTAAGTCCGGGGAGACTCTAAGCACCATAGTGTTGTCCATGACCGTGGACACGGCTATACGTATAGATCGATCAACTCTGCAGAGCGTGTACGCCTGGAACTACATGTTAGCTATCATCGACGATCCGGCTCGTCTAAGCTGATTCCGAACTTCCCCCTAATCCGCAACGATGCCATCCTACCACTCAGCCCTAGGGCACCCCGGAATCCACCGGCACGCTGAGACTGTGAGACGTGGATCCTGGCGTACCAAATAAAACACCACGTTGTCTTAGGAGGGTGTGGGTATCCAGCCCTTACCTCCCTACACTTATCACCTTCTAGCCTACCAGTAATGGCATCGCTTGTTGACACAACACCTCTATCCTGGGGATTCGTCCCACGAAGACACTCCTCCCCAGGATCTATTCTCAAGATCACAATGTACCCGTCACAGGTACTCCCCAGGGGATGCCCAGGTCACATACCCTCGGCAAGACTCGTCACCGGACTCGTCGTAGATCCTGTCCAATCGACTCAACCCTCACCACACGCACCCAAGACACACGCCAAGATCTCCCCAAGTCATCATCCTGTTATCACGGCATCACGTGCCTTAGCCACCCACAAGTAACATCCACCAAGGATCACATCACAGATATAATGCGTAGTATAAGTGAGTAGCAAGTATATATAGTAAGCTGTGTGTAGCCTAACAGCGGGTGTGCAGGGGAAAGGGTTGCGTCAAGGTATAGGCTTCACAAGCAATCTAACATGCAACCTATCACTGTTCATTTGTAAATAGTAAAGCACTAGCAGCTACATTATTGCATGTCTAATAGGATTCTATGAGGTTGGATGGGTTGTGGCACCTGTTACGTTGTTAGTCCGAGATCTCTGATGTCCTCGTAGTCGTTCTCCTCAGGTCCTGTTGTCGTCCTCGGTCTCCTCCAGCGGGTTCCAGATCAGCCAACGTTGCTCCCAACACAACTACCTCGCGAGACCGACAAACAAGACAAAAGGGCAATCAAAACACTGACGTAACAGCTAGACTTGAAACGACTCCAAGGACACTAAACAAAGAAGGGACTCAGCCCTCGCAGAGGACATTAGATCCTCGGGCTCGAAAAGACGCAGGAGCAGATGCTTGCTAAGCACAAGCTCGAGTCACAACCTAGCTCGTACTTCCCGGGCCGACCGAGTCGACCTGTACGACTCAAGTAAAATGGTTGAGACCTGATCTTGACTTAAGCAAACATCCTGCAAAAACAATACTAGCCCTCACAAAGCGAGTTTGTTTTCCTCGGGCTCAAAAGAGGCGAAGGAAGAACTCGACTAAGCACATCTATGTTATGTTCTCGGTGTAAATGTTTTCGTACAGTCGATTTGGTCGACTCGCACGGAACCGAGATCATGACATGGACCTTAGCTTTGCCGACTAGAACAAGGGTCTGATCTTTGATCTAATCGTCATGGCTAAGGACGGGATCGAATAGAGTGGCCAACAGGGGAAAAGGAAAATAGTTCCGATCTCTTGCTCGATCCATGCGCCATTGTAATTGACGAGAACCAAGAAGAGGGAACAGAACAATAAGGGAGAAGAGAAGCAAAGGTAGTCTCACTTCCTTCTATAAACGCGCCATGGCAAAGACGGACATCGAAGGGAGCGACACACCGAGAACACAAGCACTTAAACCACTCGTAGGGTACCTCAACCCATGCACACTAAATGGCACTAGACGTTCCTAGAATCTGCAACGGTGCGGTTGTCACCGCAAGGATCTAGGAGCGCTTCGGTCTAGAATAGGTACAAGAATACAAGGGCTCAAGTGAGAAGAAGCAAAAGAGAGAGTATAACGATGATCCACCTTCCTTTGATCCACACGCCATAGTAGTAGACGGGAATCACATGAATGGGATCAAGAAGCAAGACTACTACATAAACATGACCAACACACAAAGGAGACAGACTAAAAGCGAGGAACTTGGTTCCACGGGGACTTCGATCCACAGTCATTGCATTTGACGGGGATCGGTGTGACGGGAAACAAAAGGAGATCGATCCACACCTTACTGAATCGGCGGAGATCGAAACAGAAGGGAGAAAAGAAAAGAGCGCCCGCATTCACTCGACCGACACGCCATGGTGAGGCCGGTGGCCGAAGAATTAGAGACACTCATCCTATGCCAATTCGTAGGGCACCATGACCTTCGTGCAACTAAACCAGCACTAGGCTATTTGCACGGCTCGTAGCGGTGCGGTTGTCACCGCAAGAGTCGGAGGAATGCTATGGTCGAAGCAGTGCAAGCATAGGAGGTGGCTAGTGAAGGACCGAGAATGCACTAGCAAGGCGACCAAAGGGGGGGTGAATGGGAGCCAACAAAAATTCTTTCGAATCTTCGGCCAAATGTCCCAAAATCAACCCCGAAAAGCTTCGACCGAAACCGTGATGCCCACGACCCTTGGAAGAGGGTGCATGATCCCTAGGATCACAGCGAGGCACCACAAAGCGATAGCGAACCAAACGCCAAAAGCGCCGGAGCAAATACGACCCTCCAAAACCAAGTCCCGAATGTAGATAGACGGCTACGTCGAGAAACTCCTAAATACCTATGCTAACAAGTAGCAAAGATACCTAGAGAGGTTCCTTGATCAACTATAGGGCCAAACGGGAAGTCCGGAAACCAAGCGAACAAGTTGGGAGAGCAAACGCACTAAACCGGAGGCTTCAGCCAAATCCTGGACTGTCCGGCAGTACGGTCGCAGACTGTCTGCCCAGTGGCGGACTGTCCGGGCTCAGCTGGCGGACTGTCCACCGGCCAAAAGAGCAAAACCGCAATGCTGCTGAAGTCCCCTGGACAGTACCCAGACTGTACGCGAAAACCAACGGCGGACTGTCCGCCGGTCACACTTCGGCACTGTTCACCAAGACACACAGCCACTGCTCGGCTGAGTCCCGACGCGCGGACTGTCCGCCGGTCAAACCGCGGACTGTCCGCGAATGCGCAGAGAGGGCGATTTCAGTCGCCTTCTCCCCAAATCTCTCCAAATTCGATCCAAATCAAAATCCCACATTCCCAAACTTGGAGAAGATGACCACGGGGTAGTTAGGAGACTATCCCCAAGAAATCATCCGCTCAAATCGATTCAATCACCGGGAAATCGAAAGGGGAAGATCAAGAACGAAAAAGCGCCATGAAAACGAAATCAATCCTATCTACTTGTTCGTGTGGAGTTAGATGAATTCCTTCGGTGGAAATGATCTCCTCACTATAAAGAACAAGTTGATTCAAACGGATTTCGCAAAGACGCAGTAGAGAGAGAGATCGAGTGACAGGAAAATCGCGGAGAAATGAAGAACACGAACAAAACGTGAATCAAGTCATCGATCTGCAACCGTGTGGCTACCACACGCTACAACAGTGAGGTTACGGCCTCACTTCCTCAAAATCTCCAGTACACAGAGGTATGGTTCTCTGCGGATCCCAGCTAGCTACAGCAGGGGATTGGGAAAGCAGGAAACCCTAGAAGCAAAGAGCAAATGACTGAGATAGAATGGGAGGAGGGTGTCTCCCTCTACTTATCCTAATTTCTAATTCCTACTCTACCCCTCAACTAATTATAGAGCGAACCAGCTAAACCCTAGGGTTATTCTGGACCAACTCGGGTAGGTGGTGATCCGACGACCACGCCCGCAAAACTGGTAGTGTTGCCTCGACGCAACCTCACCGATCACCGCCACGTGCCGCCATCGCTCTGCTTGTCCTTTTCCTGGACGTCGCACCACCGGTTTTGTGGCCCAAACCGGGAAACCAGCCATCCAAGGCCTGAGTTTTGAGGCCCAAACTCAGCAAACCCACAACACCCAGGTTTTGAGGCCCAAACCTGGAAACCGTCCTCAGCCCGAGTTTTGTGGCCAAACTCGGAAACCATCCGCGCCCAGGTTTTGAGGCCCAAACCTGGAAACCGTCCACCCGATGGTTTTTCTCTGGCTCTACCACCAAACCGAAGCTGTAGAGGGGATGCACCGCCCGTGCACCCCGTCCACCGACACGTGTCCCCAAGTCCTCGACTCAGGCAACACATGACCGCAAGTCTTCGCTCGTCGCTGTCCCAGGCTGTCAGCCACCACAGCTGATCCTCGGGCCACCGGTCCCTCAGTCCAAGCCTCACGTCCGCCCTTCGCCACTCTCGGTCCCTCGGCATGGCACGTCTCTACTTGACCTTCACCTTGCCTTTGATCACTGTATCCGTGCTCGACACCTGCACAACACAAGCCAAAGAGCATGCGCATCATCCCAGTTGACAATCACTCATCACTCAGAGACTCGGCATACACCCATGTATCCGCAATCTCCCCCTTGATGAGTGCATTGTCAACTACCAACACATATCATATAGAATAGAAGAAGGAAGAAGGAAAGGGGAGAGAACTCGACCAAATGACCCAAAAGCATAGCAAAGCCGAAGAAGGTCAAGTGGAAAGAGCAAAACAACTTGGTTCCCAAAGACATGGGTAACGGCTCGACGCAACCAAGCAAAACAAAGCTAGCCCTCAAGAAGAGGTAGAACAGGCTCAACACCGCTAGCAAGAGAACTTGATACCAATTGAAGAATCAACTGAAAACCAAGCAAAATAGAGCTAGCCCTCAAGAAGAGGCAGAACGGGCTCAACACAGCTAGCAAAGCAACTCGATACCAACTGTTACCAACTCAAAATCAAAAGAGTGCGATACCAATTGAAGAGCTAAAAAACCAAGTGAAGAGCTGAAAGAGCTGAAAATGTTTGCTAGTCCCTCAAGAAAGAGGCAAAGGCTCAACACAACTAGCAAACTCCCCCTCAAATAGTGCACACAACCCAGGGAACACATGATTTGTCAATATTTCTCCCCCATAGATGAAAATGCACCAGCAAGCAAATAATGCACAAGCATTCAAAGTTCTCCCCCTTGACAGAAAATCTCCCTCCACAAATGCAAATGAGTGAAAATGCAAGTTAGCAGTTTCAGGAGTATAAGCAAGAGAGTGCAAAGATGCTCTACAGAGTTTGGATCCGATGACTCAACAACATCCATAAGAAGCTAGCAAAGGCTCAAACTGATCACTAAGTACGAAATATGAACATGAGAGCAAAATGAGCAGTTTTCAGCCGAAAAGGTATTCACCATCAAAATAGCACAGAGCATGTATCGACAGGAAGTCAACCAAGTGCTAAACATGTATACAAGGTGAACTACCCTAGCAAGGTTCAATCATCATGCTATAGAATGAAACATAGACTTGTGTATTCAAAATTTTATCGGAGTTGCAGCGGTTAAAATTACACAAGTTTAAATTTCAGCATGTGATTGCGAGAGATTGAAAGCTTGTCATTGCCTAACTTTTCAACTGTGCAAAGCCTATGCAGAAGCAATCAGAAGCTTAAAGCAATAGTTTCGGTCATACACTACACAGCTCAAGTTTGACTCAAAGTGCAATGAGAAACAGTCTCGAAACTGTGATGTATTGACAAGCAATCCCATCTCGATCTTTCCAATGTACTTAACTTGGTTCAAGATTAAAACAGCATATGAACATACCAAGCAAGTGAAAGACTCAGAACTAGAGACATAGCAACCTAGCATATATGAAAAGCACAAGTGACTTCAACACATTCTACACATGCTAGTTGCATATCTCAATGGTGAACATTTTCAAGTTTTATGTTCATTAAGCAAATTCACCATAAAATAGCTCCGCTCACAACATGTATCAGTGATCAGAAAGAGCATAAGCTACAGCATCATCATAAAGCATCAGAGCAAAGACTACACAGATCATAGTTACATTCTAATGATTATACACATGAAGCTCTGAATGTAAGTATGCAAGATGAAATGCAAAGATGCATGATGAAATCAAAGAAAAGAGAAGATACCAACTGAAAAACACAAAGTCAGTGTATCGTACAAGAACCAAAATGTTTCCCCCATCTAAAAGGGGAAACACACACCAAGCTCACCTCTCAACCGATTAAAAGTTGATTGGTCCAAAGGCTTGGTGAAAATATCAGCGAACTGATGATGAGTATCGACATGGCGAAGGTCGATATCACCCTTCTCATAGTGGTCTCGCAGAAAATGAAAGCGCACATCAATGTGTTTGGTCTTCGAGTGCACCACGGGGTTCTTAGTAACGCTAATCGCACTCGTGCTGTCACAAAGCAAAGGAACACGAGAAAAGCTCAGACCAAAATCACGCAAAGTGGCCATCATCCAGAGTAACTGGGAACAGCAGCTAGCCGCAGCAACATACTCAGCCTCTGTGGTAGACTGGGTGACACTAGACTGCTTGCGAGAAGACCACGAAACAAGAGAAGATCCAATAAACTGGCAAGTCCCAGAAGTGGACTTGCGCTCAATACGGCAACCAGCGAAATCGGCATCGGAATAACCGCAAAGGGAAAGGGTGGAGGAAGCAGAATACCAAATCCCAAATTCTGGAGTGAAGGATAAGTACCTCATAATGCGCTTGACCGCCTGACGGTGAGAGGTGCGCGGCGATGACTGAAATCGCGCGCAAAGACACACCGCGAACTGAATGTCCGGGCGTGTCGCCGTCAGGTACAGCAGCGACCCGATCATACTTCGGTACTCCTTCTGGTCCACAGCTTCTCCATCCTTGTCCGCATCCAGGGCCGTCGTGGTCGACATGGGTGTTGGAAGAGGCTTGGCCACACCCATATCGGACTTCTTCAGAATGTCTCTGGTGTACTTACCCTGGTGCACAAACATTCCCTCTCGAGATTGCTTGAGTTGCAATCCGAGGAAAAATGTCAACTCGCCCATCATGCTCATCTCAAATTCCCTGCTCATAGTGTCTGCAAACATGGCAACCAAAGCGTGAGAAGAACCACCGAAAATGATATCATCCACGTAAATCTGGACTAAGAGTGTGTCACTGCCTTGCTTGAGGAGAAAGAGCGTTTTATCTACACATCCCATTTTAAAACCCTTAGCAAGCAAAAAGGTTTTCAACCTATCATACCAGGCTCTAGGGGCTTGTTTCAAACCATACAAAGCTTTCTGAAGATTAAAAACATGGTTTGAAAACTTGGGATTTTCGAACCCGGGGGGTTGTCTCACATACACCTCCTCTTCTATGTAGCCATTTAAGAAGGCACTCTTGAGATCCATTTGAAAAAGTTTGAAACCTTTGGATGCAGCAAAAGCCAAGAGTATCCTAATAGCCTCCAAACGAGCTACAGGAGCAAAAGTCTCCTCATAGTCTATTCCCTCCTTCTGACTATACCCCTGGGCTACAAGTCTGGCCTTGTTTCTCACAACATGACCATCTTCTCCTTGTTTGTTTTTGAAAACCCATTTTGTCCCAATTGGGTGACACTCAGAGGGAGGAGAAACTAGAACCCAAACCCGATTTATTTCAAAATTTTCTAACTCCTCATGCATGGCATTGACCCAATCCGGATCCGTCAAAGCGTGTCCAACATCTCGGGGTTCAAAATCAGCAACAAATGCAGAATGAGCAAAGTGAGAGATATGTTGTGACCTTGACCAAGTGACACGTTCGCCGATGCTACCGATCATCTGTTGAGGCGGGTGTTGGTGCTGGATGTGTCGTGGCGCCTCCCTTGCCGAAGTGGCCTCCCCCTCAACAGCAGCTGGTGCCTCCTCGGGTACAAAAGGTACCGCTCGAGGTAGCGGATCCCACGGCCCCCAAGAAGAGGAAGTGTCGGGGCCGTCAGTCGTGGTAGAAGCCGCTCCTTGCGGCATAGCAGGTGGAGGGGGTGCTGGATCATCCATACCTTCAGCACCCTCGTCCTCATCATCAAAAAGAGGTTCTCCAACCTCATGATCACCTGCACGCTCAAAACGAGAAGAAGGACAAACCATGGTCTCGTCGAAGGTGACATCGGATGTCTCCATGACTCGGTTAGTGTCAAGGTTAAGTACACGATAAGCACGAGTATGAGTGCCATAACCCCAAAACACACCGCCTGAAGAACGAGACTCAAATTTGTCCAGGTTGCCTTTCTTGAGTATACAACAGTGGAAACCAAAAACTCTAAAATAACTCACCTTGGGGAGTTTTCCAAAATGCAACTCATACGAAGTCTTTTTCAAGAAAGCTCGGAGAAAAATGCGATTGGAAATATAGCATGCAGTGCTCATAGCTTCGGCCCAATATCGCCTAGGAGTCCTATACTCATCGAGCATCGTCCTGGCCATCTCTACAAGGGTCCGATTTTTCCTCTCTACAACACCATTTTGTGGCGGTGTGTAGGGAGAAGAAAACTGATGCTCCAAACCCAAAGAGTTACAAAACTTCTCGAAATCCGAATTCTTGAATTCGGAACCATTATCACTCCTAATAGCTCGCATCGAGTTTAAAGGGAACTCGTTCTGAAGACTCAAAATCAGATTGCGAGCAAAGGATAAGGTCTCAGTCTTCGCAGCTAAAAAGAAGACCCACGAATATCTCGAAAAGTCATCAACAACAACAAGCACATACCACTTCCCCCCCAACCGAGCTCACCCGAGCCGGACCAACAAGGTCCATGTGCAAAAGCTCTCCAGGGCGCTTGGTCATGACCTGAGTCACTGGATGGTGGGGAGCGGCAACCATCTTCCCATGTCTACAAGAATGGCAAACAAGATCCTTCTCCATGGATAACTTGGGCAATCCTCGGATTAGGCCAAGTGAACTAAGTCTTGCAAGCAAGTCGAAGCTCAAATGTCCTAGTCTCCTATGCCACTTCCAAAGATCAGAGGAGGAAGGTCCAGCCACAAGACAACGAGAAATGCCAAACGACTCCGAGAAATCCGCACGAAAGACTTTCCCAAAGGGCGAAATCCCACAAACAAGATTGCCCTGAGGATCCAAAATGCGACTAAGATTTGGTTTAAAACGAATCTCATAGTCATCATCGAAAAGTTGCGAAACAGAAAGAAGGTTAAAATGCAAGTTAGAAACAAGAGCAACATCGCACAACACAAAGTGCTCATTAACTCGCACCGACCCACGATACAATACCTTACCTTTGCTATTGTCGCCGAAGGTAATAAACTCCTTTCCGGCGACCGGACTAAGACTGGAGAACCACTTGGCATTTCTGGTCATGTGCCTCGAACACCCGGAACACAAGCACTTAAACCACTCGTAGGGTACCTCAACCCATGGCAAAGACGCCATCGAAGGGAGCGACACACCGAGAACACAAGCACTTAAACCACTCGTAGGGTACCTCAACCCATGCACACTAAATGGCACTAGATGTTCCTAGAATCTGCAACGGTGCGGTTGTCACCGCAAGGATCTAGGAGCACTTCGGTCTAGAATAGGTACAAGCATACAAGGGCTCAAGTGAGAAGAAGCAAAAGAGAGAGTATAACGATGATCCACCTTCCTTTGATCCACATGCCATAGTAGTAGACGGGAATCACATGAATGGGATCAAGAAGCAAGACTACTACATAAACATGACCAACACGCAAAGGAGACAGACTAAAAGAGAGGAACTTGGTTCCACGGGGACTTCGATCCACAGTCATTGCATTTGACGGGGATCGGTGTGACGGGAAACAAAAGGAGATCGATCCACACCTTACTGAATCGGCGGAGATCGAAACAGAAGGGAGAAAAGAAAAGAGCGCCCGCATTCACTCGACCGACACGCCATGGTGATGCCGGTGGCCGAAGAATTAGAGACACTCATCCTATGCCAATTCGTAGGGCACCATGACCTTCGTGCAACTAAACCAGCACTAGGCTATTTGCACGGCTCGTAGCGGTGCGGTTGTCACCGCAAGAGTCGGAGGAATGCTATGGTCGAAGCAGTGCAAGCATAGGAGGTGGCTAGTGAAGGACCGAGAATGCACTAGCAAGGCGACCAAAGAGGGGGTGAATGGGAGCCAACAAAAATTCTTTCTAATCTTCGGCCAAATGTCCCAAAATCAACCCCGAAAAGCTTCGACCGAAACCGTGATGCCCACGACCCTTGGAAGAGGGTGGATGATCCCTAGGATCACAGCGAGGCACCACAAAGCGATAGCAAAACAAACGCCAAAAGCGCCGGAGCAAATACGACCCTCAAAAACCAAGTCCCGAATGTAGATAGACGGCTACGTCGAGAAACTCCTAAATACCTATGCTAACAAGTAGCAAAGATACCTAGAGAGGTTCCTTGATCAACTATATGGCCAAACGGGAAGTCCGGAAACCAAGCGAACAAGTTGGGAGAGCAAACGCACTAAACCGGAGGCTTCAGCCAAATCCTGGACTGTCCGGCAGTACGGTCGCAGACTGTCTGCCCAGTGGCGGACTGTCAGGGCTCAGCTGGAGGACTGTCCACCGGCCAAAAGAGCAAAACCGCAATGCTGCTAAAGTCCCCTGGACAGTACCCAGACTGTACGCGAAAACCAACGGCGGACTGTCCGCCGGTCACACTTCGGCACTGTTCACCGAGACACACAGCCACTGCTCGGCTGAGTCCCGACGCGCGGACTGTCCGCCGGTCAAACCGCGGACTGTCCGCGAATGCGCAGAGAGGGCGATTTCAGTCGCCTTCTCCCCAAATCTCTCCAAATTCGATCCAAATCAAAATCCCACATTCCCAAACTTGGAGAAGATGATCACGGGGTAGTTAGGAGACTATCCCCAAGAAATCATCCGCTCAAATCGATTCAATCACCGGGAAATCGAAAGGGGAAGATCAAGAAAGAAAAAGCGCCATGAAAGTGAAATCAATCCGATCTACTTGTTCGTGTGGAGTTAGATGAATTCCTTCGGTGGAAATGATCTCCTCACTATAAAGAACAAGTTGATTCAAATGGATTTCGCAAAGACGCAGTAGAGAGAGAGATCGAGTGACAGGAAAATCGCGGAGAAATGAAGAACACGAAGAACACGAACAAAACGTGAATCAAGTCATCGATCTGCAACCGTGTGGCTACCACACGCTACAACAGTGAGGTTACGGCCTCACTTCCTTAAAATCTCCAGTACACAGAGGTATGGTTCTCTGCGGATCTCAGCTAGCTACAGCAGGGGATTGGGAAAGCAGGAAACCCTAGAAGCAAAGAGCAAATGACTGAGATAGAATGGGAGGAGGGTGTCTCCCTCTACTTATCCTAATTTCTAATTCCTACTCTACCCCTCAACTAATTATAGAGCGAACCAGCTAAACCCTAGGGTTATTCTGGACCAACTCGGGTAGGTGGTGATCCGACGGCCACGCCCGCAAAACTGGTTGTGTTGCCTCGACGCAACCTCACCGATCGCCGCCACGTGCCGCCATCGCTCTGCTTGTCCTTTTCCTGGATGTCGCACCCCCGGTTTTGAGGCCCAAACCGGGAAACCAGCCATCCAAGGCCTGAGTTTTGAGGCCCAAACTCAGCAAACCCGCAGCGCCCAGGTTTTGAGGCCCAAACCTGGAAACCGTCCTCAGCCCGAGTTTTGTGGCCAAACTCGGAAACCCTCAGCACCCAGGTTTTGAGGCCCAAACCTGGAAACCGTCCTCCCGATGGTTTTTCTCTGGCTCTACCACCAAACCGACACCGTAGATGGGATGCACCCCCCGTGCACCCCGTCCACCGACACGTGTCCCCAAGTCCACGACTCAGGCAACACATGACCGCAAGTCTTCGCTCGTCGCTGTCCCAGGCTGCCAGCCACCACAGCTGATCCTCGGGGCACCGGTCCCTCAGTCCAAGCCTCACGTCCGCCCTTCGCCACTCTCGGTCCATTGGCACGGCACGTCTCTACTTGACCTTCACCTTGCCTCTGATCACTGTATCCGTGCTCGACACCTGCACAACACAAGCCAAAGAACATGCGCATCATCCCAGTTGACAATCACTCATCACTCAGAGACTCGGCATACACCCATGTATCCGCAGCTAGGACAGAAGCACGACAAAAAAGGTGAAGCCCGTTGGTCATGGCGAGCCAACTCGCGGCCATGAGCTTCACCCAAATGAGTTGGCACCCGTCGTCCTCCGTTCAGCATCTCCTTGCCCTTCTCCCACTAGACTAGGTCACAGAAGGCTCTTTGCATGCGGGTAATATCCGCATCGATATCGCTTCCGGTATTGTTAACACCAGATTTTTGCACACACAAGGGAATGACAGATGGGCCAATGTGCGAGAGATGGTCGTATGAGGCATTCAGCAGAAAACCAAGATCGGTTAATTCTCGGAGTTTCGGCAAGTGCATAAGCGGTCGGCTATCTTGCAAGGCAGTAATCTTGTTCGGGAGACAAATATGAAAAGTGGAGCCGGCTTGCATAAGAAGACGTGTGACAATGGAGAGCGCCGAAAAGAATAGGGGTAGGACTTGTATCTTTCCAATTTTGTTATGTAAATCGTAATTGTCTAGGACTCGTGTTTTGCCCAGGGTATAAATATAAACCCTTAGCCTTTGTAAAAGGGGTTCACAACCATATCAATACAAACCGGACCCGTGCCACCTTCGAGTCCTTAGTCGTGTCGTCGTGTTCTTCGAGAGGAATCATCAATCCGTCGACCTCCGTAAGTCCCGTCAACCTTGTTATCATGTCTAGTATCATGCGGTGGATTTAGATGTGATGCAAGTAGTCTTGTTTATTTTCAATGGTCGTGCGGCGGACCCTTGTTAGCGATGAAGAAGTCTTTGCTTATGTTTTGCTTATGGGTAAATACCGTGCGGCAGGCGTTTATTCATATGTTTAGCAAAAGTGAGATAGTTATCGGCTCTACTAGATTTGGCAAGATCTAATAGATTCATCAAGTTATCATGTGTTGCATGTTTTAATTATTTTTGTAACACTCTTTTGCCCAATCTAGATTGATCTTTGTTCGGCCTTGCTTTACAAGTTTACTTGTTCTTCCAAAAATTGTATGATCATGATGGTCGAATCGATTTCCAATCTAGGTTGTTATATGTTGTGGGTTCATGCATGTCAGTCACGCTTGAGCTTCGATGAAACTAGGTGTCGTGCGGCAGATGCAGGTTTTAGCTTGGTTTGATCTTGCTTGCTTGTATGTTCCTTCTTCATGGACCCCAACTCGGCTAGTTTGCCGAACTTGGTTAAGCTTACACGAGTAATGAGAGTTTATAGATCTGTTCAGATGCACATATGCTTTTAGCTTCTTATTGTCAGGTTGTATCATGCGGTGGATTGACCTGACCGTAAGAAGTGGTGTAGACATATAGTGAGTATTAATCTTGCTTAGGTTTATGCTTGACGGGTTTATGAAGATTAGACGTGCGGCAGATTAATTGGATTAATCTATGCATGTGTTGTTTGAATAGATTTACATTCTCAAATTTACTTATAATTCACTATGTCTTGATGACGTTTCCTTACATGTGCATTCGACAACCAATTGCTCACATATGTTTATTTTAATGTTAACCGAATGATCTTTAAATCTGTTGACAAACAGCTTCTATAGCTGTGTGCCGTCGTGATTGGCTTTAAAGCCGTAAATATGGAACTGTCTGGTTTTATCCGACATGTTCCAGTTTATTCTCACAGTTTTATCCCTTGTTGGTTTTCAGGTCAAACCGACTGGTACGTCTCCGGATTCCAAATCGTCTGGACACCCGATTGAAGCCACGCTTTTTTCGGCTTGCTGTGTGTGAGGTGCGGACCACATTTTGCGTCAACACACTTTTTGGCACGCTCGGTGGGACCGTTCTATTTCAAGATGCCTGAGATTGAAGACAACCAAATTCTGGAAGTGACCATGGATGAGTTGCCACCAGACTTGAAGGTTTTCGTACAGCAAGCTTGTGATGAGTTTCAGCACAAGTGTTTGATGACCTTCTCGAAGAACAAGAGCAACAAGGTTTTCCAGAAGCAACCGCTCCCAAAAGGCTTTTTCCCTCATGAGTCTGATGGCACTAGTGAAGAAGATGTTCAGAAGATGACTGAGCTAGTGTATAAAGCGATGTCGCAGGCCATGACCAATCATCAATCAGCTTTCCTGAATACCTTCCACGCCATCATGGTTGCTATCTTCGGCACGGTGGTTGATAAATGTTTCAAAGCGGCCGTTGGTCCGATGCAAGGGCCGTTGTTATTCCCTGTGCCTCAGCCTCAGAGCAAAATGCTGAAGACGGCGGAGCTGGTACAAGTGTAGGTGGGATGGTCCCACATGAGACACAACAACCCTCCACAACTTATGGCCAGCTCGCGTTCGGCACGATAGGAAATGTCCCGCAATCTGCTTTCAAAGTGTCTCCAGCGACAAATAGGTTACAGAAGAATATGTATGGAGGTGGATATCAGGAGTTTGTCGATTACAGTGCAATTGATGCTTTCCCAAATCCGGGTTATAAAAATTCGGCAGGATCATTCCCTAGGGGGCAAGCACAAGCAACTCCGGATTCGGGCGACGACCTCATCATGCATAGGATGGCCGACACGATGAAAAATCAATTCGGCCTAAAACCAAGGAATCAATCTTACGCTTACAAATCTCCTTACCCAGAGTGGTACAACCGGGTAGCACTTCCTCCAAGGGTAAAACCTCCCACTGATCTTACCAAGTTTTCGGGCCAAGACGACACCAGTACTGTTGAACATATCAGCTGTTACTTGATGCAGCTTGGAGAGGCATCTGTGGATGAAGCTTGGATGATACGTTATTTTCCGTTGTCTTTGACAGGGCCAGCTTTCTCATGGTTCACATCTCTGCCAGCAAATTCCATTAATACATGGGCAGAACTAGAACAGAAGTTCCACGCGTATTTCTTTACGTGCACCAATGAGAAGAAGTTGGTCGATCTCATGAGTCTGAAGATGAAACCTAACGAGAAGCCACAAGAATATTTGCGCAGATTCAGGGAAACTAAAAACCTCTGCTATTCTCTGAATCTACCAGATGATCAATTGCCAGAGATGGCTATAGCTGGCATGTTGCCAAGTATCAAGGAGAAGTTGTTCAGCATGGAGTTTGATGATCTCGGGCAATTATCACAACGGTTGGCTATGATGAGTAGTCAAGCTCAAGGGTTTAGGAGGAATAATCAATTCCAGAAAGATGATATAGCTGCCAAGATGTATCAGGCTTTCCTAGAGGAAGCATCAGAGTATGATGATGAAGATGAGATAGACTTTTTGAATATTTGTTGAAGGAAGGACGCATCAAATTACCAGAGGGTCATCCCATGTTGCACCCTGAAGGGGTTAAAGACAAGAAATATTGTGGTTTCCACAATACCAGATCTCATTCTATAAATGATTGCCGAGTATTCAGACCGCGGGTCCAGAAAGCTATCCAGGAAGGACACTTGAGGTTCAATGGAAAGATGAAGGTTGATGATAACCCTTTTGGATAGAATACCGTATCCTTCTCTGTTAATATGGTTAACGCAGCTGACCCCGGGGGCAAAAGCAAGATGAAGGTATTAACCTCTGATAGAGCACGAGAAGCTAGTACTGTTGACCCCGATCAGCAAATCACAAATAGAGAATTTCGGCAGCAAGTCCGTTTCCAGAATAGCCGAACTCAAGGGGGTGAGACCGCCAGGCCCAGGATTACAACGCGTATTTTATTGAACAAGTGGCGTCGGGAGCAGGAACAATACCAGAAGAAGAGGCTTTATGCGGATACATGGGTGTATGCCGGGTCTCTGAGTGATGAGTGATTGTCAACTGGGATGATGCGCATGTTCTTTGGCTTGTGTTGTGCAGGTGTCGAGCACGGATACAGTGATCAGAGGCAAGGTGAAGGTCAAGTAGAGACGTGCCGTGCCGATGGACCGAGAGTGGCGAATGGCGGACGTGAGGCTTGGACTGAGGGACCGGTGGCCCGCGGATCAGCTGTGGTGGCTGGCAGCCTGGGACAGCGACGAGCGAAGACTTGCGGTCATGTGTTGCCTAAGTCGTGGACTTGGGGACACGTGTCGGTGGACGGGGTGCACGGGCAGTGCATCCCATCCACGGCGTCGGTTTGGTGGTAGAGCCAGAGAAAAACCATCGGGTGGACGGTTTCCAGGTTTGGGCCTCAAAACCTGGGCGCTGAGGGTTTCCGAGTTTGGCCACAAAACTCGGGCTGAGGACGGTTTCCAGGTTTGGGCCTCGAAACCTGGGCGCTGCGGGTTTGCTGAGTTTGGGCCTCAAAACTCAGATGCTGGTAGGCTGGTTTCCCGGTTTGGGCCTCAAAACCGGGGGTTGGCTGGAAAGGCTGGTTTCCCGGTTTGGGCCACAAAACCGGGGGTGCAGAGCGGTGGCGGCACGTGGCGGCAATCGGGAGGTTGCGTCGAGGCAACGCTACGAGTTGTGCGGGCGTGGCCGTCGGATCCACCTTCCATCGAGTTGGTCCAGAATAACCTTAGGGTTTAGCTGGTTCGCTCTGTAAGTAGTTAGGGGTAGAGTGGGAATTAGGAATAGTTAGGATTAGGATAAGTAGGGGGAGACACCCACCTCCCCATCCATCTCAGTCATTTGCTCTTTTGCTTCTAGGGTTTCCTGCTCTCCCACATCCCTGCTGTAGCGAACCTGAGATCCACAGAGAAGAGAACAATACCTCTGTGCCAGTGAAATTTTGAGGAAGTGAGACCGTAATCTCACTGTTGTAGCGTGTGGTAGCCACACGGTTGCAATTTCATGGTTGTGATTCGCGTTTCGTTCGTGTTCTTCGCAGAATCCTTTTTCTCCACGTTTTCCCGTCGCTCGATCTCTTTGCTCGGTTCATCTTTTGCAAATTCGTTTGAACCAAGTTGTTCTAGATCGTGAGGCACTTCTTTCCACCGAAGGAATTCACCTCTAACCTCACGGTCTAGGAGATTGATCAATTTTGGTTCTGGGTCAAGTTTTTCTCCCTTCCCCCGAATTTCTTTGATTCACCGATTGGGAGATAGGTTCGAGCCATGATCTCTTTGAGATAGCTCACTATTCTCCTTGTGACTCCTCTCACCAAGTTTGATCCCTAGAGGATTCGTTTTGGGTGAGATCGAGTGGAATCGGTGGACGAACAGTAGAAACTCGGGGTGACCGGACGCTGCTGACGCGCTGACCGGACGCTGCCTCGTGCGTCCGGTGGTTGACTGTCAGGCGGAGTTTTTCTGTAGCTGACCGGACGCTCGTTCTTGCCAGTGACCGGACTCGCTCCTCGCACTGTTCATCTTCTTTGGCCTGTGCGACCGGACGCTTAGTGTTGCGACCGGACGCTCTGACTCCGTGAGTCCGGTCCAACACAGAGAGCTCCGAAATCCAGTTTCGTCCGACCGGACGCGTCCGGTGCTCCCTGACCGGACGCAGGCCAGAGTCCGGTCAATACTGTTTCACACTGTCTCGTCCGCAGTTTGCTCGTTAGTTGTCGGTTTTGGTTTCCGACTTTTGCGTTGAGTTTCTAGAGCCGTAGAGTGTCTCGCTGTGCTTCGTGGAAGCATCCACCCTACATCTAGGGTTGAGGACACTTACAAGGTCTAGGGTTTGCTCTTGGGGTTGAGTTTCGGGACAGAGGCAACAAGTTTCCGAAAGGAAAATTTGAAGCTCCCATTCACCCCCCCCTCTGGTCGCTTTCTGGTAGCATTCTCGATCCTTCAATTGGTATCAGAGCGGGTTAAGGATCTTCCACCTTAGCCGGTTCCAGATCCACAGAAGGCGACATGGATCGCGGCGTGGGCAAACCGCCGTTTTTCGATGGGACGAACTATGCGTATTGGAAGATACGTATGTCGGCCTATCTGTAGAGTTTGGGTGCTTCCATTTGGGATATTTGCAACTCTGCCGATTACGTGGTCTTGGCTGCTCGTGTCACTCAGCTTTAGATCGATGAGCACGATGCCAATAGCCGAGCCCGTAATGCTCTTTTCTCATGCTTGAGCATGAGTGAGTTTGATCGCGTTTCTCACCTCGCTATGGCTCGGGAGATTTGGGCTACCCTCATGCACTTCCATGAGGGAACCTCTCAAGTCAAAACCCATCTCTACGAGTCGTTGAAGCGAGAGTATGAGAACTTTCGACATATGCCTGGCGAGAGCATAGAAAGCTTATTCGCTCGCTTTCAGGTGATTGTCAACAGGATGAGGGCTAACAAGGAGCTGTTGCCTTTCGACGATCATGAGAGAGCTTTGAAGCTTTTGCATACTCTTGATCGATCGGTGTGGGATTCCAAGGTTCAGGCGATCATCGAATCGCCTAACTATGAGACCCTCACGTGCGACGAGCTTTTCAGTAAGCTCAAATCCAGTGAGATCGATGCCATGGCGAGGGCTTCTTATGAAAATCCTTCTGGCCCGTCGATGGCTTTGCTTTCTGGCTCTTCTGCTAACCCCTCTGGAGGTCTTGCACTCTCTTCTCTCTTTTCTGTCACAGAGGAGCAGCTGGAGTCTTTGGGGGATGACGAGTTGGCTATGCTCGCCAACCGGTTCTCGCGGTTCCACAACAACCGCATGAACCGTCGCCGCGGAGGAGGACGCTCAGGATGCTACGAGTGCGGGGACCCCGACCACTTCATCGCCAACTGTCCCAAGAAGAAGAACACATCTGGGAAGGGCGATCATGGGCACAAGTACGACTCCCGCAAGCGCAAGGAGAAGTACGTCCCCGCAAGGCACAAGCGGAGGGGTGGCTTCGACAAGGAGTACATCAAGAAGAAGTACTTGGAGAAGGCCCATGCTGAGCAGCGTGCATTCTTCGCCACGCTCAGCGACGTCGATGGCTCGGATGACGACTCCGCTTGCTCAAGTGACGACGAGTCCGAGAAGAAGAAGAGGATCGAGGACAAGCTGAACGGTCTCTGCTTCTTCGCCGACGACGACGGCTTCTGCACCATGGCCCTCGGCAAGGAGGTCGACGGCGAGCTGGTGAACTCCCCTCGGAACGACGACGACGACGACACCTCCCAGGTATCTCTGACCCACGACGAGCTTTCCGCTGAGGACGAGAAACTTACTGCCGCGCTTCTTAGCCAAGATAAGCTGCTTAGGCATGCCGCTAGAGAGCGCAAGGAGTTTAGGAAGAAGTGGGAGGATACGGTGCAAGAGCTTGATTCTGTCAAGTCCACCGTGGTGGTTACTGATGAGGAGGAGTGTGAGATGTGCACCACGCACATGACTGACCTTCTCACTTTGAGAAGCAAGTATGCTGCGTTGGTAGGAGAGGTGGATGAGCTCCGGGCTAGACCCATGCTGTTGGGTGCATGCAAGACTTGTCCTGTCTTGCAAACTGAGTTGGCAGAGAAGAATGCCAAGATTGAATCTCTTGAGAAGGCCAGCTCGGGTAGCACTTGTGTGACTAGGTGTGCTTTGTGTGAGGGTTTGGAGATGGAGATTGCTAATGTGAAGCATGACAAGATGCAAACCATGGAAGAAAACACATACCTTCGGACCATCTTGTCATGGGTGTCTTGTGGTGAGCCACAGCTCGGGATGATGATCTCCCAATTCAAGCGAGCTGCTGGAGGTCCAGGTGTAGGCTTTGTTCCGGGTGTTGATGTTTCAGCTTTTGGGAAGATTGGAGAGTCGAGTGGTCTGAACCCGAGTAAGAAGCCCAACTCCACCACTACTCCCAAACTTACCAAGCTTCCACCCAAAGAGCCTCTCAAGCCTAACACCAAGGATGGAGTGTTTGAAGAACCTCCGAGAGCTCCACCCAAGAACCAAGTGTGGCATCCCAAACCCATCCACCTCAAGAACAAGCTGGATACAATGCCACCTATCCAGGAGGAGCTTATGCCACAGAAGGGCAAGGTGATCCACACCCACAACCATGTGTACCAACAACCCCCTTTGAGAGCGGTGAGGTACCATTGTGAGCATTGTGGGAGAGATGGACACTTGAGCGAGTTCTGCTTTCGGCGCAAGAGAGAGGCGCGTCGTGCTAGGGAGTTGAACAACCCGGACATGTACCATCCTTTCCATGATGTACATGTGCCGAATGTTCAGAGGAGAGCTCCGAGGAGAGCTGCTAGGCCCAGAGGTCCAGAACCTCAAGTTCCCAGGCCTAGGCAGAGGAGAGCTCCGAGGAGAGATGCTAGGCCTAGAGGTGCAGTGCCTCAAGTTCCTAGGCCTATGCCTCGTAGAGAGCGTGCCCGGCGGGAGCCTGCATTTGTGGGCTATGGACCCCGTGGCGGTGGCGTTATAGTTGAGCGTTTTCCCCCACCGCGTTTTGAGTATCGCGGTGAGCGCTCCTTCCCCAGCGGACCACGTCTGTCTAAACGTGGTGATCGCTTCCTTCGTAGGTGTGCTAGGAATGGTTTTTACACTGACCGTTCTTTTGAGTAGCCGGCCCAACACTTGTATTCTTCCCACTTCACTAACCCAAGTGTTGGCCCGTATGCTCACCCTATGTCTTTTTATTGATGTAGGTAAAACGATTGGAGAACGTTTGGTTGGTGGATTCCGGTTGCTCGAGGCACATGACCGGAAACGCCAAGTGGTTCTCCAGTCTTAGTCCAGTCGCCGGAAAGGAGTTTATCACCTTCGGCGACAATAGCAAAGGTAAGGTTTTGTCTCGTGGGTCGGTGCGAGTTAATGAGCACTTTGTGTTGCGTGATGTTGCTCTTGTTTCTAACTTGCATTTTAACCTTCTTTCTGTTTCGCAACTCTTTGATGATGACTATGAGATTCGTTTTAAACCGAATCTCAGTCATATTTTGGACCCTCAGGGCAATCTTGTTTGTGTGATTTCGCCCTTTGGGAAAGTCTTTCGTGCGGATTTCTCGGAGTCGTTTGGTATTTCCCGCTGTCTTTTGGCTAGTCCTTCCTCCTCTGATCTCTGGAAGTGGCATAGGAGGCTCGGTCATTTAATCTTCGACTTGCTTGCAAGACTTAGCTCACTTGGCCTAATCTGAGGATTGCCCAAGCTGTCGATGGAGAAGGATCTTGTTTGCCATTCTTGTAGACATAGGAAGATGGTTGCCGCTCCCCACCATCCAGTGACTCAGGTCATGACTAAGCGCCCTGGAGAGCTTTTGCATATGGACCTTGTTAGTCCGGCTCGGGTGAGCTCGGTTGGGGGGAAGTGGTATGTGCTTGTTGTTGTTAACGACTTTTCGAGATATTCGTGGGTCTTCTTTTTAGCTGAGAAGACCGAGACTTTCTCCTTTGCTCGCAATCTGATTTTGCGTCTTCAGAACGAGTGCCCTTTGAACTCGATACGAGCAATTAGGAGTGATAATGGTTCCGAATTCAAGAATTCAGATTTTGAGAAGTTTTGTAACTCTTTGGGCTTGGAGCATCAGTTTTCTTCCCCCTACACACCGCCACAGAATGGTGTTGTAGAAAGGAAGAATCGGACCCTTCTAGAGATGGCCTGGACGATGCTCGATGAGCATAGGACTCCTAGGCGATATTGGGCCGAAGCTATGAGCACTGCATGCTATATTTCCAATCGCATTTTTCTTCGAGCTTTCTTGAAAAAGACCTCTTATGAGTTGCGTTTTGGAAAACTCCCCAAGGTGAGTTACTTTAGAGTTTTTGGTTCCCATTGTTTTATACTCAAAAAGGGTAACCTGGACAAATTTGAGTCTCGTTCTTCTGACGGTGTGTTTTTGGGTTATGGCACTCACACTCGAGCTTATCGTGTACTTAACCTTGACACTAACCGAGTCATGGAGACATCCGATGTCACTTTCGACGAGACCATGGTTTGTCCTTCTTCTTGTTTTGAGCGTGCAAGTGATCATGAGGTTGGTGAACCTCTTTTTGATGACGAGGACGAGGGTGCTGAAGGTATGGATGATCCAGCACCTCCTCCACCTGCTGTGCCGCAAAGAGCGGCTTCTACGACGACTCATGGCCCCGACACGTCTTCTTCCTGGGGGCCGTGGGATCCGCCACCCCGAGCGGTACCTTTTGTACCCGGGGAGGCACCAGCTGCTGTTGAGGGGGAGATCACGTCTGCTCGAGAGGCGCCATGACACATCCAGCGCCAACACCCCCCTCAGCAATGATCGGCAGCATCGACGAACGCGTCACCCGGTCAAGGCAAATCTCTCACTTTGCTCATTCTGCATTCGTTGCTGATTTTGAGCCCTGAGATGTTGGACACGCTTTGACGAATCCGGATTGGGTCAATGCCATGCATGAGGAGTTGGAAAACTTCGAGAGAAATCGGGTTTGGGTTCTAGTGTCTCCACCTTCTGAGTGTCATCCAATTGGGACAAAATGGGTTTTCAAAAACAAACAGGGAGAAGATGGCCATGTTGTGAGAAACAAGGCCAGACTCGTAGCCCAGGGTTATAATCAGAAGGAGGGGATAGACTATGAGGAGACTTTCGCTCCTGTAGCTCGTTTGGAGGCTATTAGGATACTCTTGGCTTTTGCTGCATCCAAAGGTTTCAAACTTTTTCAAATGGATGTCAAGAGTGCCTTCTTAAATGGCTACATTGAAGAGGAGGTGTATGTTAGACAACCCCCCGGTTTCGAAAATCCCAAGTTTCCAAACCATGTTTTTAAACATCACAAAGCTTTGTATGGTTTGAAACAAGCCCCTAGAGCCTGGTATGATAGGTTGAAAACCTTTTTGCTTGCTAAGGGTTTTAAAATGGGATGTGTAGATAAAACGCTCTTTCTCCTCAAGCAAGGCACTGACACACTCTTGGTCCAAATTTACGTGGATGATATCATTTTCGGTGGTTCTTCTCACGCTTTGGTTGCCAAGTTTGCAGACACTATGAGCAGGGAGTTCGAGATGAGCATGATGGGCGAGTTGACGTTTTTCCTCGGGTTGCAAATCAAGCAATCCCGGGAAGGAACGTTCATGCACCAGGGCAAGTACACCCGGGACATTCTGAAGAAATTCGATATGGGTGAGGCCAAGCCTCTTCAAACAACCATGTCGACCACGACGGCCCTGGATGCGGACAAGGAGGGAGAAGCAGTGGACCAGAAGAAGTACCAGAGTATGATCGGGTTGCTGTTGTACCTGACGGCGACACGCCCGGACATTCAGTTCGTGGTGTGTCTCTGCGCGCGATTTCAGTCTTCGCCGCGCACCTCTCATCGTCAGGCGGTCAAGCGCATTATGAGGTACTTATCCTTCACTCCAGAATTTGGGATTTGGTATTCTGCTTCCTCCACCCTTTCCCTTTGTGGTTATTCCGATGCCGATTTTGCTGGTTGCCGAATTGATCGCAAGTCCACTTCTGGGACTTGCCAGTTTATTGGATCTTCTCTTGTATCGTGGTCTTCTCGCAAGCAGTCTAGTGTCGCTCAGTCTACCACAGAGGCTGATTATGTTGCTGCGGCTAGCTGCTGTTCACAATTGCTTTGGATGATGGCCACTTTGCGTGATTTTGGTCTGAGCTTTTCTCGTGTTCCTTTGCTTTGTGACAGCACGAGTGCGATTAGCGTTGCTAAGAACCCCGTGCTTCACTCGAAGACCAAACACATTGATGTGCGCTTTCATTTTCTGCGAGACCACTATGAGAAGGGTGATATCGACCTTCGCCATGTCGATACTCATCATCAGTTGGCTGATATTTTCACCAAGCCTTTGGAACAATCAACCTTTAATCGGTTGAGAGGTGAGCTTGCTGTGTGTTTCTCCTTTTAGATGGGGGAAACATTTTTGACTCTTGTATGATACACTGACTTTGAGTTTTTCAGTTGATTCTACTTCTTTTAGTTTCTTCATGCATCTTTGCATTTCAGCATACGCTTTTACATTCTGAGCTTCATGAATATAGTCTGAAGAATGTAACTATGCTCTGTGTAGTCTTTGCTCCGATTCATTATGTTGATGCTATAGCTTATGCTCTTTCTGATCACTAATACATACCGTGAGCTGAGCTATTTTTAAATGGTGAATTTGATAATGAACTTAAAAACTAGAAAATGTTCACCATTGAGATATGCAACTAGCATGTGTAGGATGTGTCGAAGTCACTTATGCTATTTATGTATGCTAGGTTGCTATGTCTCTAGTGTTGAGTCTTTCACTTGCTTGGTATGTCATATTCTGTTTAAAATCTGAACCAAGTTAAGTGAATTGAAAAGATCGAGATGGGTTTGCTTGTTAGCACCGCACAGTTTCGAGACTGTTTCTCATTGCACTTTGAGTTAAACTTGA
The DNA here is from genome assembly GCA_009763385.1 of Coix lacryma-jobi var. lacryma-jobi. Taxonomy (NCBI): domain Eukaryota; kingdom Viridiplantae; phylum Streptophyta; class Magnoliopsida; order Poales; family Poaceae; genus Coix; species Coix lacryma-jobi. The sequence continues at coordinate 116,610,861 of CM019829.1, forward strand.
GCTGTGTAGTGTATGACCGAAACTGTTGCTTTAAGCTTCTGATTGCTTATGCATAGGCTTCGCACAGTTGGAAAGTTTGGCAATAACAAGCATTCAACCTCTCGCTGTCACATGCTGATTTCTGGACTTGTGAAATTTCACCGCTGCAACTCCGATTAAAATTTGAAATCACAAGTACATGCTTGATTTTTCAATTGGTATCAGCATGATGATTGAACTATGCTAGGGGTAGTTCACCTTGTATACATGTTTAGCACTTGCTTGACTTCCTGTCTATACATGTCTTGTGCTATCTTAATGGTGAATACCTTTTTGGCTGAAAACTGCTCTTTTTGCTCTCATTTCAGATTTAGTGATCAGTTTGAGCCTTTGCTAGCATTCTGTGCATCTTCTGAGTCATCGGATCAGAACTCTGTAGAGCATCCTTGCACTCTTTTGAGTATACTCCTGAAGCTCCTAACTTGCATTTTGACTCATGCATTTTGGAAGGGGGAGAACCTCTCTTGTTGGCACATTTTTGATGGTGCATTTTCTGAGGGGGAGAAGATTGCTTTCGATTCCTTTTACTTGATGGTGCATTTTCAACTAAGGGGGAGAATTTGGACAAATCATGCCTCCCATGTTCAAAGGGGAGAGGAATCGGTTGTGTGCACCTTGCAAGGGGGAGTTTTGCTCGAGTTGAATTTTTGAATTTTCCAATTGGTTCGGAGCATTTTTGCTAGTTGTGTTGAGCCCCTGCCTCTATCTTGAGGGACTAGCAGTTGCTTCAGTTGGCTTCAGTTGGTTTCGAGCTTTTCAGTTGATGTCAAGTCCTTTGCTAGTTGTGTTGAGCCTCTGTGCCTCTGTCTTGAGGGACTAGCATTTTTGCCTTGATTTTTCAATTGGTATTTGCTAGCGGTGTTGAGCCTGCTCTACCTCTTCTTGAGGGCTAGTTTTGCTTTGCTTGGTTGCGTCGAGCCGTTGCCCATGTCTTTGGGAACCAAGTTATTCTGCTCTTTCCACTTGACCTTCTTCAGCTTTTGCTATGCTTTTGGGTCATTTGGTTGAGTTCTCTCTTCTCCTTCTTCCTCCTTCTATTTCCTTTATGATTTGTGTTGGTAGTTGACAATGCACTCATCAAGGGGGAGATTGCGGATACATGGGTGTATGCCGGGTCTCTGAGTGATGAGTGATTGTCAACTGGGATGATGTGCATGTTCTTTGGCTTGTGTTGTGCAGGTGTCGAGCACGGATACAGTGATCAGAGGCTAGGTGAAGGTCAAGTAGAGACGTGCCGTGCCGATGGACCGAGAGTGGCGAAGGGCGGACGTGAGGCTTGGACTGAGGGACTGGTGGCCTGAGGATCAGCTGTGGTGGCTGGCAGCCTAGGACAGCGACGAGCGAAGACTTGCGATCATGTGTTGCCTAAGTCGTGGACTTGGGGACACGTGTCGGTGGACGGGGTGCACGGGCAGTGCATCCCATCTACGGCGTCGGTTTGGTGGTAGAGCCAGAGAAAAACCATCGGGTGGACGGTTTCCGAGTTTGGCCACAAAACTCGGGCTGAGGACGGTTTCCAGGTTTGGGCCTCAAAACCTGGGCGCTGCGGGTTTGCTGAGTTTGGGCCTCAAAACTCAGATGCTGGTGGGATGGTTTCCCGGTTTGGGGCTCAAAACCGGGGGTTGGCTGGAAAGGCTGGTTTCCCGGTTTGGGCCACAAAACCGGGGGTGCAGAGCGGTGGCGGCACGTGGCGGCAATCGGGAGGTTGCGTCGAGGCAACGCTACGAGTTGTGCGGGCGTGGCCGTCGGATCCACCTTCCATCGAGTTGGTCCAGAATAACCTTAGGGTTTAGCTGGTTCGCTCTATAAGTAGTTAGGGGTAGAGTGGGAATTAGGAATAGTTAGGATTAGGATAAGTAGGGGGAGACACCCACCTCCCCATCCATCTCAGTCATTTGCTCTTTTGCTTCTAGGGTTTCCTGCTCTCCCACATCCCTGCTGTAGCGAACCTGAGATCCACAGAGAAGAGAACAATACCTCTGTGCCAGTGAAATTTTGAGGAAGTGAGACCGTAATCTCACTGTTGTAGCGTGTGGTAGCCACACGGTTGCAATTTCGTGGTTGTGATTCGCGTTTCGTTCGTGTTCTTCGCGGAATCCTTTTTCTCCACGTTTTCCCATCGCTTGATCTCTTTGCTCGGTTCATCTTTTGCAAATTCGTTTGAACCAAGTTGTTTTAGATCGTGAGGCACTTGTTTCCACCGAAGGAATTCACCTCTAACCTCACGGTCGAGGAGATCGATCAATTTTGGTTGCGGGTCAAGTTTTTCTCCCTTCCCCCGAATTTCTTTGATTCACCGATTGGGAGATAGGTTTGAGCCATGATCTCTTTGAGATAGCTCACTATTCTCCTTGTGACTCCTCTCACCAAGTTTGATCCCTAGAGGATTCGTTTTGGGTGAGATCGAGTGGAATCGGTGGACGAACAGTAGAAACTCGGGGTGACCGGACGCTGCTGACGGGCTGACCGGACGCTGCCTCATGCGTCCGGTGGTTCAATGTCAGGCGGAGTTTTTCTGTAGCTGACCAGACGCTCGTTCTTGGCAGTGACCGGACTCGCTCCTCGCACTGTTCATCTTCTTTGGCCTGTGCGACCGGACGCTTAGTGTTGCGACCGGACGCTCTAACTCTGTGAGTTTGCTCCAACACAGAGAGCTCCGAAATCCAGTTTCGTCCGACCGGACGCGTCCGGTGCTCCCTGACCGGACGCAGGCCAGAGTCCGGTCAATACTGTTTCGCACTGTCTCGTCCGCAGTTTGCTCGTTAGTTGTCGGTTTTGGTTTCTGACTTTTGCGTTGAGTTTCTAGAGCTGTAGAGTGTCTCGCTGTGCTTTGTGGAAGCATCCACCCTACATCTAGGGTCGAGGACACTTACGAGGTCTAGGGTTTGCTCTTGGGGTTGAGTTTCGGGACAGAGGCAACAAGTTTCCGAAAGGAAAATTTGAAGCTCCCATTCACCCCCCCCTCTGGTCGCTTTCTGGTAGCATTCTCGGTCCTTCACTTTATGAGGAACAAAAGTTCATGAGAAGGCAACAGAGGTATGAAGAAGAAGTATACCAAGAGGAACGGGAATATATGAGAGATCAAGAGCAGTCTCATTGGGAATGCTCATTCTTCAAATATTGTTGGAATGAAGGCTTGAAGCTGCCTGCCAAGAACAATTGCCCTGAATGCAGTGATCAATATTATGAATACAGGCAGTCTCGAGTCAACCGCCGTTCGGTCCATGAAAGGCTTGGGGTTCGAATCCCTTAGGGCCATCCACGCTTAAAAATAAGTGATTCTGAGAATCGGCAAGGAAGAGGATTTGCCGATCGAAGTTGTGCACGTGCTGGAGAAGAAGAATACCGCTAATATGTTTGGCAAAAAGGACAGTGGTGTCCGCCAGGATTGAGGAAGAGCCAGAAGAGAAGAGTGCAGCGCTTAAGGAACAGGGAATTGGCACAAACAGACCACAGGACGAAACAGATTTGGCGTCCTAAGGAAAAGCTTAATGGAGGTGATCATTCGGCTGATGCGTGCATGGCATTCTTTCTCCCATCAGAATTCATAGCTCCCGAAAATCAAGATGTCCAAGAAGAAGTGTATTCAGATTTTGACGAAGACGAATTCCAAGATCTGTTAGCTCAACTTGTTTTGGCTCAACGGGCAGTTTTTGATAAACCAGCTAAGCACCGACACTTGAGGCCACACTATATGACGGGGTATTTCAATGGCAAGCCACTAACCAAAATGTTTGTTGATGGAGGAGCTGCCATAAACATCATGCCATATACTACCTTCAGGAAACTTGGGATGGCGAGTGAACAATTATTGAAGACTGACATGGTATTGAGGGACTTTGCTGGTAATTCTTCTGATACTCGAGGAGCAGTTCATGTTGAGTTGACGATCGGATCAAAAACTTTGATTACTACTTTCTTTGTCATTGATGGCAAGGGGGCATACAGACTGCTTTTAGGAAGGGATTGGATACATGCAAACTGCTGTGTTCCATCAACTATGCATTAATTCCTCATCCAGTGGATTGGAGAAGACGTCGAAATTGTCCATGATGATGATTCGGTGAGTGTAGCCAATGCAGAACCCATCTACTGGGAGTATGATGGTGTCGAGTGCTTCTCTGGAAGAGTTTGGGAAGTAGGTCCTATGAATGTTTTTGACAAGGACCAACAGCCGATTCAAACGATCGGCTCTCAGAGTAATTTTTGAATAAATAATTCCGATTGATGGCAATGGAGGAGAGTCAGGACCAAAATTCATGTCGGCTGATAAGGAATGAAGTGTTGATGATAAAGCCGAATTAAGACCAGATACGTGCATGTTTGGTCTGGATTATGATTGATAAACCTTTTGAAGGGTTTCTGCCTATTTCTCCGTTGCCGAAGCCAAGGAAGGAGCAAGAGTTCACATAAAGAGATGTACAACAGAAATTTTTTGATGAGATTGAAGAATATATAAAGGCACTTCCACAGCTTGGTAAATTTGTTCAAGTTGTACGTGGCAGCCGATAGCCTAACAATAGGATCGGCCCTTATATAAAATTTGAACGTAAAGAGGGAATAATAGCTCGTTTTAGCCGAAGATGTTAGACCTAGGGACGAGTATTTGGCTATGAAGGAATTCTGTTCGTGATACTTTTGAACCAAGCTTCGGCACTACTTGTTGAAAGCCGAATGTGTAGTGATTATGTACAAAGCAGATTCACGAATATTTATACAGAAATAGCCGATGTAAAGCATCGTCTTTAGCAGAAAAAATGCTTTAACAATTTGGAATATAGCCGATATTATTTATATCGCCTTTAGCACAGAAAAATGTTCGTAACCTTGGTGACCCTAGAATTTTTTCAATTTGGCAGGTTTATCGGGAGAAGAAAAAGGTGAAGTGCAGTAAGTAAGATACCGAGCGACGTGACATGGTAGAACAAGATCTAGTCGGATAAGCTGACGTCATGTGTTCGGGAAACGTTTCTCCAGAGAAATATTGCGATCGGGAAAGTCACTGAGGTATCCGTCTGCAAAGCCAACTGATAGGGAAGAGTAGTCCTCTTTGGTCCAAGAGCTCATTGCTGCTAGCCCGAGGGGAGCGCCAACATGTATCCCTTGAACAACAGCCTGACCTATGCGGCTATCTACAACATCAAGAAAAAGCTGGCAGGAGGAAAGGATGCGTCAGGCAAGGCAAGCTCAATCAGAGGAAGAAGGCCGAGGTTTGCTGAGGTGAATCATCAAACTCAGAATCTGGTAGCCTAGAAAGATTGAGAGAGGCTATTGGAACTACCATTTCTAGAGAAGGAACCGAGCCTGGCTGGGAGAAGACTTCGCCCTGGGGAGAAAGTGGACAACGAATCAGAAATTGATGATTGGGAACAGGCTATTGCAAAGGGGCAAGAGATCAATTTTCTGCCCGTAACGCTGATGAGTTCGACTTCCTCCTGCTTCGTCTCCAGTGGGATGCCTGCCGTGATCACCATTCCTTGCCAATGATGGACATACAAACAAAGGATTTTCTTTCTGACTTGGGCTGAAGGCTGTGGAGAGTTTGCAAGTCAGAATTTGCGATTGGAATCAGAGTGATGGCCTGTCTAGAGTCGTGTTTATAAAACCATGGCTTGCACATTGGAAATCAGGCATCAGAGTAGAGTTTTTTTACGGTTTATGGGCCGTTGTTGGGCCAGGCTGAATTTTTGGTGACTAGAGGGAGTCATGACTCCAGAATCGGGAAGCCGATAAAAATCGGCTAGAAGATTGTTGATGCATAGAGAGTTTAGTTTCGGTTATTTGTTTGGGGGCTCATCGGCACCAAATCCTTTAAAAGAGTACTATCCTGATATCGTCATGGGTTAGAAACATGAGAAAGGATTAGAACTTTAGATCTGAATTAACCAATTACAGCAAGGCGAAGAAGATTGATGGGATTATCAGCGATAGCCGATGAGATATGCATCGCTGCTTGAATAAAGATATAAGACAATGTACAGAGCAGAACACACATTGATCTCGAAGGATCAGTCACAGATTGGATCAAGCAAAAGAACTTTTATTTACAAAGGGGGAACGCAAGATTACAATAAGGATAGTCAGTTCGTCCACCCCATCCTATTCCTAATCGGAAGAGTATGGTCAAAAGAATCGGCCAGGTCTGTTCCAGCCTCCTTCATATCATCTATAGAGTGTTCTACCCTATCTTCCAGCTCTCGCTCGAAGACATCAAATCTACGGTAATCAGCGCCGGAGTGTATCCGCACGACATTGAAGGCAAGTGTTGCGCCGTACCCCATGCCGGCCCTGGAGATGACGGGGAGGATTCGGTTAACTTCATTTACCCGCTCCAGGGTCGTTGTACCTGTCACGTCAGCTGTGATAGCAAGCTTGGTGATGGCGGCCTCGAGGGCATGGAGTTTAGTTGCCAGAGCTGAAAGGAGGAAGAGTGGGTAAAAACAGGAGGAGAAAAACAAGAAAAGAAATGATGAAAAATATTTACCGGCGGCCCGATTACGAGCGACGTCACGCTCCCGAGAGATTCGGGTGATCTCCCGATCCTTCCCTTCCAAATCAAATTGAAGGTCTGCGGTTTTCTGGGCCAGGTCTTCGGAGGAGACGTCGTCGATCCTGCTAAACAAGAGGCAACGATGTAAGAACAGCTGCCTAATTTTCGGAACAAGAAAGAGAAGGAAGAAAGGAGCAACCTCTTCTTAGAGGTGCTGGAAGCACCGAGCTCGGAGCTGTGTCGACTCGCTACGGAGGACAATTTCTAGATTGGAACGAATGTTGAACAGGAAGAAAAGAGGGTTTTTTGAGTCGAAGCAGGGGAGTTCGGAATGCACAAGCCAAAACAGAGTGAAGGGAGATTTTAAAGGATCCCAAGAGGTGCATCGGGAGATGAATCGGTAGGTGAAGTAATTATGACATGCAAGATTTCTACAGAGGTGGATGCTTCCGGAGGTTCCACGTATGTATATGGAGAAAAGGAATTTTGGAACAAATATTTGCCCCAAAATAAGGGGCATGTGTTAACACCAGATTTTCGCACACACAAGGGAATGACAGATGGGCCAATGTGCGAGAGATGGTCGTATGAGGCATTCGGCAGAAAACCAAGATTGGTTAATTCTCGGAGTTTCGGCAAGTGCATAAGCGGTCGGCTATCTTGCAAGGCAGTAATCTTGTTCGGGAGACAAATATGACAAGTGGAGCTGGCTTGCATAAGAAGACGCATGACAATTGAGAGCGCCGAAAAGAATAGGGGTAGGACTTGTATCTTTCCAATTTTGTTATGTAAATCGTAATCGTCTAGGACTCATGTTTCGCCCAGGGTATAAATATAAACCCTCGGCCTTTGTAAAAGAGGTTCACAACCATATCAATACAAACCGGCCCCGTGCCACCTTCGAGTCCTTAGTTGTGTCGTCGAGTTCTTCGAGAGGAATCATCGATCCGTCGACCTCCGTAATTCCCAGCAACCTTGTTATCATGTCTAGTATCATGCGGTGGATTTAGATGTGATGCAAGTAGTCTTGTTTGTTTTCAATGGTCGTGCGGTGGACCCTTGTTAGCGATCAAGAAGTCTTTGCTTATGTTTTGCTTATGGGTAAATACTGTGCGGCAGGCATTTATTCATATGTTTAGCAAAAGTGAGATAGTTATCGGCTCTACTAGATTTGGCAAGATCTAATAGATTCATCAAGTTATCATGTGTTGCATGTTTTAATTATTTCTGTAACACTCTTTTGCCCAATCTAGATTGATCTTTGTTCGGCCTTGCTTTACAAGTTTACTTGTTCTTCCAAAAATTGTATGATCATGATGGCCGAATCAATTTCCAATCTAGGTTGTTACATGTTATGGGTTCATGCATGTTAATCACGCTTGAGCTTCAATGAAACTAGGTGTCGTGCGGCAGATGCAGGTTTTAGCTTGGTTTGATCTTGCTTGCTTGTATGTTCCTTCTTCATGGACCCCAACTCGGCTAGTTTGCCGAACTTGGTTAAGCTTACATGAGTAATGAGAGTTTATAGATCTGTTCAGATGCACATATGCTTTTAGCTTCTTATTGTCAGGTTGTATCATGCGGTGGATTGACCTGACCGTAAGAAGTGGTGTAGACTTATAGTGAGTATTAATCTTGCTTAGGTTTATGCTTGACGGGGTTATGAAGATTAGACGTGCGGCAGATTAATTGGATTAATCTATGCATGTGTTGTTTGAATAGATTTACATTCTCAAATTTACTTACTTATAATTCACTATGTCTTGATGACGTTTCCTTACATGTGCATTCGGCAACCAATTGCTCACATATGTTTATTTTAATGTTAACCGAATGATATTTAAATCTGTTGATAGACTTCTATAGCTGTGTGCCGTCGTGATTGGCTTTAAGCCGTAAATATCGAACTGTCTGGTTTTATCCGGCATGTTCCAGTTTATTCTCACAGTTTTATCCCTTGTTGGTTTTCAGGTCAAACCGACTAGCACGTCTCCGGATTCCAAACCGTCCGGGCACCCGATTGAAGCCACGCTTTTTCCGGCTTGCTGTGTGTGAGGCGCGGACCACATTTTGCGTCAACAGGTATCAAGCCCACAGTGGCCACGTCTTAGGGCTAAGGATAGGAGCTAACGCTCGTGTCACAACGGAGCCAACGAAACCCACAACAATGAGTAAGACTACGAGGGACAAGTTACGCTCAGCGTTACAACCACGGCGGGATGAACCCACGATCACAACGTCCGAGCGAGGGACGATCCCTCGACCGGCTCAAAGGCACGGTTCACAAACAAAACAAACGAGGACCGACTGGAAGGCATGGTCAACCACCGACTACATTGACACGACGACGACTAACACGGCCACAAAAGAGTAGCACATATCCATAACACAAGAATAGACCGGCACGAAGAATCGGCGCTGGCAAGTATAACACATAAGATGTGTAAGAGTGACATGATATGGACAAGATGGAAAGTAAATGAATTTGTGTCGACATCGAGGATGGCGTCGATCAGGTTGGAAAGGTTCAACCTTGACGATGGCACGAAGGACGGGCTTCAGCGAAGCGGTGCCGGAGACAGCGACACACCCTTGGCCGAACGGCAGCACGCCTTCGACCGAACCACTGCGCACGGTCGTCCGGTCAGCTGGGCGCGCCTTGGCCGAACTGCTGGGCGCAGTCGGCCGAATCAGCTGCGCGCACGACTGGACAGCAGGGCACCATCGGCCGAATCAGCAGGGCGCGTTCAACCGGACAGCAGGGCGCCGTCGACCGAATAGCAGCGCTGCCTTGGCCGAACTACTAGCGCTCGTCGTCGTGGCCGTCACGGCCGCTGCTCCTACACAGTCGTGGCCGTCATGGCCGCTGCTCCTACACAGTGAAGAACACGGCACGAAGGCCGGTCTCAGCTCGATGCACGACTGCGAGAAGGGAAACGCGGAAGCTTTGGTTGTGAGGGCTCACCTGCGATCGCTGATGCAGTGGTGCAGTGGCGGCTCCTGGCGACCACGGTATCGGCAGCAATAGCTTGCTGTCGGCCGGACGTGGCCCAGGCAAGCTTGGCAAAGCCGTGGCCCGCTAGGGAGAGCAGGCGAGGACGGCAGGGGCATTGGGGCTTGATGTAGGGCACCACATTGCCGTCCGGAGGGTTGCTCGAGGCAGATAGGTGCGGTGAACGCGGCCGGCGTGGCTAGAACAGCTCGGCGAGGCGCATGGCCAGTGATCGGCCCTCGACAGGGCGTTGCGTGATGCGGCCACAACCACGGTCGATGTACTCATTGCGGCGTGGCTCGGCTTCGGCCAGGGCTGGCGCGGCTGCGACCGGCGTGGACGCGGCTGGGGCCTCGAGGGCGAGGAAGAGCACCAAGGCGGCGTCGAGGCGAACCCGACGAGCGAAGTGGCGTGGCCTCGGCCCCCGGCCAATGAGGCGAGTGCTCGGCGTGGCACGGCCTTGGCCACGGCTAGCACACGGCTACGACCGACTGCATGAGGCAGCGGCGTGGCGGCAGCGTGTCCGCGGCCAGCCAGCGAGCGGCCACGGTGCTGTGCGAGCGTCCGGCGGCGTGGGTGGGGAGAAGCAGAGGGTGGCAGCGGCTATGGAGGAAGGAGAGGAAGGGAACGACAGCTGCGACGTTTTTATAGTGTGGCCGGTTAGGGCAAGAGGAGCTGGGGACCATCCTCATCGTCCGTGCAGGCTCCGGGACACACGGCGTCGATCTCGCGGTGCTGGGTACGGACGTCGAGGCGAGGATGAGGCAGGGAGCGGTGGCGGCGGCTCCTGGGAGCGCCCGGGGCGAGCACGCCCTAGGGTTTGCAAGGGGCGTGGCACGGGCTGGGCCTGGCGGCTCTATGCGCGAGCTGGGGGCGCTGCGCGGGCTTGCTTGGAAGCAAAGGCGAGCAGGCTGGCGGCCTGCTAGGCTTGTACGCGGGCGGGCCAAGGAAGGAGAGGGGGAGGGCGAGTGGGCCGTGTCTTGGGCCGCAACTTGGGCCGGTCGGGCCTTGCGTGCGAGCAGGCCTACGGGCGGCCTCCTGCGCTGGCGGGGGAGAGCTGGCCGCAGACGTGCGTGGTGGGGGGGTCCGGCTGGGCTCTTGGCCCACTCGGCTGTAGAAGGGAGGGGAAAGTGAGGAGAGGAGTTGGGCCATCCGGGGGTTAGGGCCCAAGAACGAGGAGGGGGTTGTTTTGCCCATTTTTGACAAGGAAAGAAAGAGTTTCAAAAGGAGTTTGTGTAAAAATTCGAGATGCATCCGGAAGGAGTTTGAAAGGATTTTTGGATTAGATTCAAAGCGGGTCTTGTGATGATTTCCAAAGGGAATTTGGAAAGGGTTCAAAAGGAATTTGATAAAGAGGACTTGGGATGACCGCGTGGGATTTATGGGATGAATCTCGAAGGGAGTTTGGAATAAAGTCAAAACAAGAAATGGGGCCAACGGGAAAAGGATTCTCCTCGAGTTATGAATTATTATGACTCGAAGATTCTTGGGGTTGGAGATAGGGAGATCGAGAAAAGTCCCAAAAAGGAGGAGAGGATATCACTATGGTTTTGTGGACTCCGACGCTGACACGACTCAAACCTTAAACCAACTCGTGAACCCAGGCACAGTCCAACAAGCAAAACTATGTGAGTGCAACGTTTGGGAAGCATACAACGATGCATTGACTAACGTTCAACCTAGCGACTACATGCTCCACACATTGCAGAAAAAAGTTTTAAAAAGCTCGTATTTTTGGTTGGTCAAAAACCCGGGATGTTACAGACCACCCCCTTACACGAATCTCGTCCCCGAGATTTAGGGGTTTCTGTCACAAGATGGTTGAACTGGTAGGCCTAACATAGGGTTGATGGTTTTCGTTAGCCAGCCTATATGCACTAATGCATTTTGCAAAAAGCTTTTGAAATAGGGTGTTTAGCAACTCCATTTTAAGAAAACAGTTCGCAATAAGACATTTGAAAAAGGGAGAGGTGGTTTTCTTAAATGGATAAAAAGGATTTTGCTAAACAAGGTCTTTTGAGGAAAATATGAGGCTCAAAACATAGGTAGGGAAGTTTTGAAGGCTTTCGCAAACCATGTTCGAAAAACCTTTTGAAAGCATTTTTTTTGCAAACCATGGTTTTGAGAAACTATTTCAAACACCATTTTGAAAGCATTTTGTAAACCACGGTTCTGGAAATCATGGTTTCAAACGCAATTTTGAATTTTTTTTTCTTTACGCACTGAGTTCGTAAAACAAGATCAAGCGCCATTTGCGAGAGCTCTCCCTTTTTTTTGAACAACGATTTTTCAACAAAAACCAAATCCATTTTTGAAGTCAGTTCTGAGTTTTTTTTAAACCAAAAACTTTTTTTTTCTTTTCCCAAGACATTTTGAAAAGCCTTTGAAGATCGATTTTTCATAAACTCTTTCTTTTGAATTTTGTTTTATAAAAAGGGAGATTTTCTCAAACTTTTCAAAAGAAACACAGATGAGAGTTCAAAAACTTCTTTTCGAACAACATTTGAAATAAAAGGCAAGGTTTTCGAAACATTTGAAATGAGTCACGAGTTTTGAAAACAAGATAGGTTATTTGAAAGAAGACTCTTCAAAAACTTTTCACAAACTCTTTTCTTTTAAAACTTTTACCAAAACGGGGTTGTTTTGAGCCAAAATTTTTGGGGTTTTAAAATCTCTATTAAATCAAATCAAGGCTTTGGAAGGAGGATTTTTGAAATTCAAAACAACTTTTGTTTTTATGTAAAAACCTTTTTTTAGAAGTTTTACCAAAACAAAACTTTAGGGTTTAAATTAAATCAAAATAGGGCTTTTGAAGAAGAATTTTCGAAAGTCAAAACAACCTTGTGTTTTTTTTTTAAAAAACCCCTTTTTTTAAATGGATACCTTTAAAAGTGATTTTGAAAGCTAAGCTTGTGGTCTCAGTTGTATGAGGGTATCTCTCGAGTGGTCACAGTCACGTACCGCGATACCAGCATACGCCCGACAGCAAGCCATGTGGATGCATCACACATGGGGCCCCAGGTTTCGTAGCGGCACCGTGGGTCATGATCACAACACACTACCAAAAGTTACCGACATCAACTCGCTATCCCAAGCTAGAGGGAGAGGTGTGGAAAACAGTTTTAAAATCCTTTGTTTTACAATTTTTTTTGCAAGGAGGAGTGGGTAACGACCTTTGAACTTTGAAATTAAAACAAGAACATTTTGAAATAAGTCATTACCCATTTTGGATTTTGAAACTCAAAATCATTCATTCTTTTTTTTGAACTGAAACAAGCTTTAGAAAGAGATTTTGAAAAAGTCCAAAACAGGTTTTGAGCTTTTAAAAACCAAAGCCTTTATAACGAGTTTTTTTTTCAAACTCTTTTTCAAAAGATTTTCAAGAATGGTTGAGCCTTTAGGAAAGAGAGCATTTTAAATCAAACCATTTTGTAAAACTTTTTCCAAACAGGCTTTTGGTTAAAAGATTTTTGGAATAGCGAGAACACGCAGTTCTAAAATTCCTTAAAAAACGTTTTGCAAACCTTTTTAAATTCAAGTCGGATTTTGAAGGTGTTTGAAATCGACACAGGTTTTGCGATCAAAGTCTTTTGAAAGTCTTTTTGTTTCGGAAAACAAAACACACACATTTATTTCTAAGAGTTTCGAAACAAGCCGTTTTGATGACACAAAAGTTTTTGAAACGGGGCGTTGCTCCCTTTTGTTTTGAAATAAACAAAACTAGTTTTTGAAACCAGTTTTAAAGCGTGTCTTTTGAAAAGCAAAGATTTTGCAAACAACTTTGTCTTCAGAAACCATTTTCAAAACAACTTTTGAAATAAACTTTGGAAAAACTCTTTTCAATTTTGACAAATACTTTTTAACATGGTTGCAAAGACGTACTTTGCGTAAATATTTTTCTTGGTAAAACAGTTGCAAAGCATTTTTTTTAAAGCAAGTTGATTTTAGAAATGGAACTTAGCTCTTAGTTTGAAATCAAATCTGTTTAGAATAAAATCAAGCCAAGGACCTTTGGTTTGAAAACATTTTACTTAGTGAAAGCAAAACTTGGTTTGCTGAAAACGAGTTTTGAAACACTTTTTTGAAAAGAAACGGTTTTCACATTGCTTGTAGATATTTTTTTGAAAGGAAACAGTTTGAGAAGAGAACTAAATTTGTTTTCTTTCGAAAAGGAAAAACCGTTTTGAAAACTTTGTAAAACTATTTTCCTTTGAAATAGAATAGCCTTTGCAAAACAAGAGACATTTTTCAACCAAAAGAAGGGAGAGAAGTTTTCAAAATTTGTTTGGTTGGAAAGCCGAAAACAATTTGGAAATGGTCTCAAAAGACATGATGCATTGGCCTTACCTTTCCCACTCAGTTAGTTAGGGTCTCTGACTTAGTTATATGGCAGCTTGGGTTTAGCCTGTAAAGGTTATCCAACACGTGGAGTCTCACGCAAAAACATCTTCTATAACTTACATTCAGATAATCAAGAAGCACAAAAGCTCAAGCAGAACGACAAAGATCGAGACAATCAAGCAGCATTACAACTCATATATGCATAATGTTGACTTAAGGCGACTCCAAAGCCTTCAAGTCTCACACAACTACTGATCTAGAGTAGGCAGTATAAGAGGGGGAAATGTATTATATAGGTCAACTTTCCAAAAGGGGTAGGATAGTTAGAATTAGAACTCAAGGCAGGGAGGGAAACATGTGTTAGCACTTATGGTTCTACCAACAAGCAGGAATTTTGTCTTCTATTCTAGTGTTTGGTCCTAAAGTCTCGTCCTACAGGCAAGTATGACTTTGATACCAACTGAAACGACCCACGATTTCCTCGAAGGGAAATCCGCAGATACATCATAATGTGATAGTCCAAAAAGTCTCAAACCATCACATTACCATTATTCAGTTGTTACCATAGTTCATACAGCGCGATAGTACATGTTACAAGTTATTACATGACATGGAAACACCACCTAGTACAAACAATATCGGTAACGCACGCCTAACGACGGTGGAGTCGGTGTAGAGCGTAGGCGAGTGAAGGCTCCTCCTTCAAAGGCATGATCAAAGTTGTTGTAGCAGCGGGCGAAGACTCCGTCTTCATCTTCTCATCCAAACTTGCGTATAGGAACGAGACGGTACAAGTCGTCCAACCTGTCGTTAATTTTCAGTATGGTTTGTACTGGCCACATTTTCCCATCCTATGCTTGCATTTGCTATGTGGTATGTGGAATGCAAGGGTAGAGCAAAAAGGGATCTATTTATGGTTGTAGCTTTCCCATGCAGGTAATCAATATTTTATAAATATATAATCATCAAGTTTTAATCCAGATACCCGACCACATGGCCTTCCATTCGGCATCGACCGAGCATCCGGCCACACGGCCATCCATCCATCCATCCCATCTACACATCCACCACACTCCCACTCTCTAGGCGGCAAGGACGACAACTACTCGTACCTTGCCTCAACGGCCAGCGCCGGACCTATCAACCCAGGGGGAGAAGAAGAAAGGACACCTCTCCCTAAGTCCAGGGAGACTCTGAGCACCATAGTGTTGTCCATGACCGTGGACACGGCTATACGTATAGATCGATCAACTCTGCAGAGCGTGTACGCCTAGAACCACAGGTTAGCTATCATCGACGATCCGGCTCGTCTAAGCTGATTCCGAACTTCCCCCTAATCCGCAATGATGCCATCCTACCACTCAGCCCTGGGGTACCCCATAATCCACCGACACGCTGAGACTGTGAGACATGGATCCTGGCGTACCAAATAAAACACCACGTTGTCTTAGGAGGGTGTGGGTATCCAGCCCTTACCTCCCTACACTTATCACCTTCTAGCCTAGCAGTAATGGTATCGCTTTGCACAGGGGGTAGGAACGGTTCTGTGCCCATATAAGAACAAGTGGTGCGCACGAAAGTACTATGGGCGGTGGCCCCAGTGCAATAAATCCTAAGGACTGGACAGGATATCTCCTCCTCGGGGCTTCCATCGCCCCCGTGCTGACACAGCACCTCTATCCTGGGGATTCGTCCCACGAAGACACTCCTCCCCAGGATCTATTCTCAAGATCACAATGTAACCGCCATAGGTACTCCCTAGGGGATGCCCAGGTCACATCCCCTCGGCAAGACTCGTCACCGGACTCGTCGTAGATCCTGTCCAGTCGACTCAACCCTCACCGCATGCATCCAAGACACATGCCAAGATCTCCCTAAGTCATCATCATGTTATCACGGCATCACGTGCCTTAGCCACCCATAAGTAACATCAAACAAGCATCACATCACATATATAATGCGTAGTAGAAGTGAGTAGCAAGTATATATAGTAAGCGGTGTCTAGCCTAACAGTGGGTGTGCAGGGGAAAGGGTTGCGTCAAGGTATAGGCTTCACAAGCAATCTAACATGCAACCTATCATAGTTCATTTGTAAATAGTAAAGCACTAGCAGCTACATTATTGCATGTCTAATAGGATTCTACGAGATTGGATGGGTTGTGGCACCTGTTACGTTGTTAGTCCAAGATCTCTGATGTCCTCGTAGCCGTTCTCCTCAGGTCCTGTTGTCGTCCTCGGTCTCCTCCAGCAGGTTTCAGATCAGCCAACGTTGCTCCCAACGCAACTACCTCGCGAGACCGACAAACAAGACAAAAGGGCAATCAAAACACTGACGCAGCAGCTAGACTTGAAACGACTCGAAGGACACTAAACAGAGAAGGGACTCAACCCTCGCGGAGGACATTAGATCTTCAGTCTCAAAAAGACGCAGGAGCGGATGCTTGCTAAGCACAAGCTCAAGTCACAACCTAGCTCGTACTTCCCGGGCCGACCGAGTCGACCTGTACGGCTCAAGTAAAATGGTTGAGACCTGATCTTGACTTAAGCAAACATCCTGCAAAAACAATACTAGCCCTCACAAAGCGAGTTTGTTTTCCTCGGGCTCAAAAGAGGCGAAGGAAGAACTCGACTAAGCACATCTATATTATGTTCTCGGTGTAAATGTTTTCCTATGGTCGATTGGGTCAACTCGCACAGAACCGAGATCATAACATGGACCTTAGCTTTGCCGACTAGAACAAGGGTCCGATCTTTGATCTAATCGTCATGGCTAAGGACAGGATCGAATAGAGCGGCCAACAGGGGAAAAGGAAAATAATTCCGATCTCTTGCTCGATCCATGTGCCATTGTAATCGACAAGAACCAAGAAGAGGGAACAAAACAAGAAGGGAGAAGAGAAGCAAAGGTAGTCTCACTTCCTTCTATAAACGCGCCATGGCAAAGATGGACATCGAAGGGAGCGACACATGGAGAACTTAAGCACTTAAACCACTCATAGGGTACCTCAACCCATGCACACTAAATGGCACTAGACATTCCTAGAATCTGCAGCGGTGCGGTTGTCACCGCGTGGATCTAGGAGCGCTTAGGTCTAGATTAGGTACAAGCATACAAGGGCTCAAGTGCGAAGAAGCAAAAGAGAGAGTATAACGAGGATCTACCTTCCTTTGATCCACACGCCATAGTAGTAGACGGGAATCACATGAATGGGATCAAGAAGCAAGACTACTACATAAACATGACCAACACGCAAAGGAGACAAACTAAAAGCGAGGAACTTGGTTCCACGGGGACGTCGATCCACAGTCATTGCATTTGACGGGGATCAGTGTGACGGGAAACAAAAGGAGATCGATCCACACCTTACTGGATCGACGGAGATCGAAACAGAAGGGAGAAATAAAAAGAGCGCCCGCATTAACTCGACCGACAAGCCATGGTGAGGGCGGTGGCCGAAGAATTAGAGACACTCATCCTATGCCAATTCGTAGGGCACCACGACCTTCGTGCAACTAAACCAGCAAAAGGCTATTCCCACGGCTCGTAGCGGTGCGGTTGTCACCGCAAGAGTCGGAGGAATGCTATGGTCGAAGCGGTGCAAGCATACGAGGTGGCTAGGACAGAAGCATGACAAAATAGGTGAAGCCCGTTGGTGATGGCGAGGCAACTCGCGGCCATGAGCTTCACCCAGATGAGTTGGCACCCGTCGTCCTCCATTCCTCATCTCCTTGCCCTTCTCCCACTAGACTAGGTCACAGAAGGCTCTTTGCGTGCGGGTAATATCCGCATCAATATTGCTTCTGATATCAATCCCATAGTGGCCACGTCTTAGGGCTAAGGATAGGAGCTGGCGCTCGTGTCGCAACGGAGCCAACGAAACCCACAACAACGACTAAGACTACGAGGGACGAGTTACGCTCAGTGTTACGACCATGGAGGGACGAACCCACGATCACTACGTCCGAGCAAGGGACGATCCCTCGACTGGCTCGAAGGCACGGTTCACAAACAAAACAAACGAGGACCGGCTGGAAGGCACGGTCAACCACCGACTACAAAGACACGACGACGACTAACACAACCACAAAAGAGTAGCACATATCCATAGCACAAGAATAGACCGGCACGAAGGCTCGGCGCAGGCAAGTATAACACATAAGATGTGTAAGAGTGACATGATATGAACAAGATGGAAAGTAAATGAATTTGTGTTGACGTCGAGGATGGCGTCGATCGGGTTGGAAAGGTTCGACCTTGACGATGGCACGAAGGACGGCCTTCAGCGAAGCGGTGCCGGAGACAGCGACGCACCTTTGGCCGAACGGCAGCACGCCTTCGACCGAACCGCTGTGCGCGGTCGTCCGGTCAGCTGGGCGCGCCTTGGCCGAACTGCTGGGTGCAGTCGGCCGAATCAGCTGCGCGCACGACTGGATAGTAGGGCGCCATCGGCCGAATCAGCAGGGCGCGTTCAACCGGACAGCAGGGCACCGTCGACCGAACAACAACGCTGCCTTGGCTGAACTGCTAGCGCTCGTCGTCGTGGCCATCATGGCCGCTGCTCCTACACAGTGAAGAACACGACACGAAGGCCGGTCTAAGCTCGATGCACGACTGCGAGAAGGGAAACACGAAAGCTTTGGTTGTGAGGGCTCACCGGCGGTCGCTGATGCAGTGGTGCAGTGGCGGCTCCTGGCGACCACGGTATCGGCAGCAGCAGCTTGCGGCCGGCCGGACGTGGCCGAGGCAAGCTTGGCAAAGCCGTGGCCCGCTAGGGAGAGCAGACGAGGATGGCAGGGGCGTTGGGCTCGATGCAGGGCACCACATTGCCGTCCGGAGAGGTGCTCGGGGCAGATAGGTGCGGTGAACGCGGCCAGCGTGGCTAGGACAGCTCGGCGAGGCGCATGGCCAGTGATCATCCCTCGACAGGGCGTTGGCACGACGCGGCCACGACCACAGTCGGTGCGCTCGTTGCAGCGTGGCTCGACTTCGGCCAGGGCGGGCGCGGCTGCGACCGGCGTGGACGCGGCTGCGGCATCGAGGGTGAGGAAGAGCACCAAGGCGGCGTCGAGGCGAACCCGGCGAGCGAAGTGGCCAGTGCGGCGTGGCCTCGGCCCCCGGCCAGCAAGGCGAGTGCTCGGCGTGGCACGGCCTTGGCCACGGCCAGCGCACGGCTACGGCCGACTGCATGAGGCAGCGGCGCGACGGCAGCGTGTCCGCGGTCAGCCAGCGAGCGCCCACGACGCTGGGCGAGCGTCCGGCGGTGTGGGTGGGGAGTAGCAGAGGGTGGCGGCAGCTATGGAGGAAGGAGAGGAAGGGAACGGCGGCTGCAACGTTTTTATATTGCGGTCGGTTAGGGCAAGAGGAGCTGGGGACCATCCTCGTTGTTCGTGTAGGCTCCGGGACACGCGGTGTCCATCTCGCGGTGCTGGGTATGGACGTCGAGGTGAGGATGAGGCAGGGAGCGGTGGCGGCGGCTCCTGGGAGCACCCGGGGCGAGCACGCCCTAGGGTTTGTAAGGGCCGCGACACGGGCTGGGCCTGGCGGCTCTATGCGCGAGCTGGGGGCGCCGTGCGGGCTTGCTGGGAAGCAGAGGCGAGCAGGTTGGCGGCCTGCTAGGCTTGTGCACGGGCGTGCCAAGGAGGGAGACGGGGAGGGCGAGTGGGCCGCGGCTTGGGCCGGTCGGGACTTGTGTGCGAGCGGGCCTACGGGCGGCCTGCTGAGCTGGCAGCGGAGAGCTAGCTAGAGAGCTGCGTGGTGGGGGTCCGACTGGGCTCTTGGCCCACTCGGTTGTAGAAGGGAGGGGAAAGTGAGGAGAGGAGTTGGGCCATCCGGGGGTTAGGGCCCAAGAACGAGGAGGGGTTGTTTTGCCCATTTTTGACAAGGAAAGAGAGAGAGTTTCAAAAGGAGTTTGTGTAAAAATTCGAGATGCATCCGGAAGGAGTTTGAAAGGATTTTTGGATTAGATTCAAAGCGGGTCTTGTGATGATTTCCAAAGGGAATTTGGAAAGGGTTCAAAAGGAATTTGATAAAGAGGACTTGGGATGACCCCGTGGGATTTATGGGATGAATCTCGAAGGGAGTTTGGAATAAAGTCAAAACAAGAAATGGGGCCAAAGGTAAAAGGATTCTCCTTGAGTTATGAATTATTACGACTCGAAGATTCTTGGGGTTGGAGATAGGGAGATCGAGAAAAGTCCCAAAAAGGAGGAGAGGAGATCACTATGGATTTGTGCAATCCGACGCTCACACGACTCAAACCTTAAACCAACTCGTGAACTCAGGCACACTCCTACAAGCAAAACTATGTGAGTGCAACGTTTTGGAAGCATACAACGCTGCATTGACTAACGTTCAACCTAGCGACTACATGCTCCACACATTGCATGAAAAAGTTTTAAAAAGCTCGTATTTTTGGTTGGTCAAAAACCCGGGATGTTACAAACACCCTCCTCAACAGATGATCGGCGACATTCACAAACACGTCACTCGGTCTAGGTCACAACAAATCTCTCACTTTGCTCATTCTGCATTTGTTGCAGATTTTGAACCCCGAGATGTTGGACACGCTTTATCTGATCCGGATTGGGTCAATGCCATGCATGAGGAGCTTGAAAATTTCGAGAGAAATTGGGTTTGGGTTCTTTTTTCTTTTCCTCCTGAGTGTCACCCTATTGGGACAAAATGGGTTTTCAAAAACAAACAAGGAGAAGATGGCCATGTTGTGAGAAACAAGGCCAGACTTGTAGCTCAGGGGTATAGTCAGAAGGAGGGGATAGATTATGAGGAGACTTTTGCTCCTGTAGCTCATTTGGAGGCAATTAGGATCCTCTTGGTTTTTGCTGCATCCAAAGGTTTCAAACTTTTTCAAATGGATGTCAAGAGTGCCTTCCTAAACGACTACATAGAAGATGAGGTGTATGTGAAACAACTCCCCAGTTTCGAAAATCCCAAGTTTCCAAACCATGTTTTTAAACTTCACAAAGCTTTGTATGGTTTGAAACAAGCCCCTAGATCCTGGTACGATAGGTTGAAAACCTTTTTGCTTACTAAGGGTTTCAAAATGGGATGTGTGGATAAAATGCTTTTTCTCCTCAAGCAAGGAAATGATACTTTGTTGGTTCAGATTTATGTGGATGATATCATTTTCGGTGGTTCTTCTCATGCTTTGGTTGCCAAGTTTGCAGATATAATGAGCAGGGAATTTGAGATGAGCATGATGGGTGAGTTGACGTTTTTCCTCGGGCTGCAAATCAAGCAATCCCGAGAGGGGACATTCGTGCACCAGGGCAAGTACACAAAGGACATATTGAAGAAGTTCAATATGAATGAGGCCAAGCCTCTTCCAACACCCATGTCGACCACGACGACCCTAGATGCGGACAAGGACGGAGAAGCTGTGGACCAGAAGGAGTACCGGAGTATGATCGGGTCACTGCTGTACCGGACGGCGACACGCCTGGACATTCAGTTCGCGGTGTGTCTTTGTGCGTGCTTTCAGGCGTCGCCCCGCACTTCTCATCGTCAGGCGGTCAAGCGCATTATGAGGTATCTCTGTTTCACACCTGAGTTCGGGATTTGGTATTCTGCTTCTTCCACCCTCTCCCTTTGCGGTTACTCGGATGCTGATTTTGCTGGTTGCTGACTTGAGCGCAACTCCACTTCTGGGACTTGTCAGTTTTTGGGTTCTTCCCTTCCATCTTGGTCTTCTCGCAAGCAGTCTAGTGTCGCACAGTCTACCACAGAGGCTGAATATGTTGCTACAGCTAGCTGCTGTACCCAGTTGTTGTGGATGATGGCCACTCTGCGTGATTTTGGTCTGAGCTTTTCTCGAGTTCCATTGCTTTGTGACAACACGAGTGCGATTAGCGTTGCTAAGAACCCCGTGCTGCATTCTAAGACCAAACACATTGATGTGCGCATTAATTTCTTGCGAGACCACTATGAGAAGGGTGATATCGACCTTCACCATGTCGATACACATCTTCAGTTGGCAGATATTTTCACCAAGCCTTTGGACCAATCAACCTTTGCTAGGTTGAGAGGTGAGCTTGGTGTGTGTCTTCCCTTTTAGTTGGGGGAAACATTTTGGTTTTAGTATCATAGACTAACTTCTTTTGCTTAGTTCTTGTTTAGTTTTTGTATTTCATCATATTTATTTGCATCTTTATGCGGATACATGGGTGTATGCCGGATCTTGAGATGATGAGTGATTGTCAACTGGGATGATGCACATGTTCTTTGGCTTGTGTTCTGCAGGTGTTGAGCTCGGATACGGTGATCAAGGGCAAGGTGAAGGTCAAGTAGAGACGTGCCGTGCCAATGGACCCGGAGCGGTGAAGGGCGGACGTGAGGCTTGGACTCACGGACCGGTGGCCTGAGGATCGACCGTGGTGGCTGACAGCCTCGGACAGCGACAAGTGAAGACTTGCGTGTGGACGGGGTGCACGGGCGGTGCATCCCTTCTACGGCTCGGTTTGGTGGTTGAGCCACAGAAAAACCACCGATTGGACGATTTCCAGGTTTGGGCCTCAAAACCTGGGTGCGGCCGGTTTCCGAGTTTGGGCCACAAAACTCGGGCTGAGGACGGTGTCCAGGTTTGGGCCTCAAAACCTGGGTGCTGGCGGGTTTCTGAGTTTGGGCCACAAAACTCAGGCGACGGACGACAGGTTTCCCGGTTTCGGCCTCAAAACCGGGGGATGGCCCTGGTTTCCCGCTTTCGGCCTCAAAACCAAGGGGAGGTCCATGAAAAGGACGAGTAGAGCGATGGCGGCACGTGGCGGCAATCAGTGAGGTCGCGTCGAGGCGAAGCTACCAGTTGTGCGGGCGTGGCCGTCGGATCACCATCTACTTCGAGTTGGTCCAGAATAATCTTAGGGTTTAGCTGGTTCGCTCTGTGTATAATTAGGGATAGAGTGGGAATAGGATTAGTATAAGTAGAGGGAGACACCCACCTCCCAACCTATCTCAGCCATTGCTATTTTCCATTCTAGGGTTTCCTCTCTCCCAATCCCTGTTGTAGCTACTAAGATCCGCAGAGACGGTGAACAATACCTCTGTGTATTTGGATTTTGCAGAAACGGGACCGGATTCCCGTTGTCTCCTCGTGGGGACGAATTTCGGCTCGCAATCGTGATTGTGATTCGCGTTTTGAACTTGTTCTTCGCGTTCTTCTTTTCTTCATGATTTTCCCATCACTCGATCTCCCTCCTTGCTATGCCTTTTTCGAATCCACTTGAATCAACTTGTTCTTTGAAGTGAGGAGAACATTTCCACCGAAGGAATTCATCTCTACCCTCACGAACAAGTAGATCGGGTCGATTCAAGTTTCATGGCGCTTTCTTGGTTCATACACCTTCCCTTTCGAATTCCCGTTGATTGAGTTGATTTGAGCGGATTATTTCTTGGGGATAGTCTCCCAACTACCTCGTGATCATCTTCTCCAATTTTGGGATCAAGGGATTTTGATTTGGATCGAATTTGGGGAGATTGGGGAGAAGGGCGATTGAAATCGCCCTCCTTGAGTGATCGTGGACAGTCCGCCACTCAGGGCACGGACAGTCCGCGCGTCGGGCTCGAGCCAGACCAGTGGCTGCGCAGTTTGACTGTTCCTGTCCAGGTTGACCGGCGGACAGTCCGCCGTTGTCATCCGCGGACAGTCCGGGACTATCCTGGGAGACTTCAGCAGCTGTGTTGATTTTCATTTCTTGCCAGCGCACAGTCCGCAGTAGGCCCAACCAGTCCGGCATCAGGAGCCCGGACAGTCCGCCAACCTGCTGTAGGTTGTGATTTAGTGCGTTTGCTCTCCCGGCTTTTCCGCTTGGTTTTTGGACTTCTCGTTTGGCCCTAGAGTTCACCAAGGAACCTCTCTAGGTATCTTTGCTACTCGTTAGCATTGGTATTTGGAGATTTCCTGACATAGCCGTCCATCTATGTTCGGGAGCCAGTTTTTAGGGTTGAACTTGAGCTGAAACTTTTGGTTTTTGACTCGCTCTCATTCGGTGGTGCCTCGCTGTGATCCTAAGGATCATCCACCCTCTTCCAACGGTCGTGGGCATCACGTTTCGATCGAAGCTTTTGGGGGTTGATTTTCAGGACAGAGGCCAAAGTTTCGAGAGAAATTTTTAGGCTCCCATTCACCCCCCCTCTGGTTGCTTTCTAGTAGAGTTCTCGGTCCTTCAATTGGTATCAGAGCGGGTTAAGGATCTTCCACCTCAACCGGTTCCAGATCCACAGAAGGCGACATGGATCGCGGCATGGGCAAATCGTCGTTTTTCGATGGGACGAACTATGCATATTGGAAGATACGCATGTCGGCGTATCTTCAGAGTTTGGGTGCTTCCATTTGGGATATTTGCAACTCTGCTGATTACATGGTTTTGGCTACTCGTGTGACTCAGCTGCAGATTGATGAGCACGATGCAAATAGCCGAGCCCGTAATGCTCTTTTCTCCTGTTTGAGCATGTCTGAGTTTGATCGCGTTTCTCACCTCCCCACGGCTCGGGAGATTTGGGTGACCCTCATGCGCTTCCATGAGGGAACCACTCAAGTCAAATCCCGTCTCTATGATTCGCACAAGCGGGAGTATGAGAACTCTCGACATATGCCTGGCGAGAGCATAGAAAGCTTATTCGCTCGCTTTCAGGTGATTGTCAACATGATGACGGCTAACAAACAACTGTTGCCTTTCGATGATCATGAGAGGGCTCTCAAGCTTTTACACACTCTCGATCGGTCGGTGTGGGACTCCAAGGTTCAGGCGATCATCGAATCACCTAACTATGATCGCCTAACTATGAGACCCTCACGTGCGACGAGCTCTTTAGTAAGCTCAAGTCCAGTGAGATTGATGCCATGGCGAGGGCTTCTTATGAAAATCCTTCTAGCCCATCGATGGCTTTGGTTTCTGGCTCTTCTGCTAACACCTCTGGAGGCTTTGCTTTGTCATCTCTTCTTTCGGTCACAGAGGAGCAGTTGGAGTTCATGGCGGATGACGAGTTGGCCCTGCTTGCCAACCGGTTCTCGCGGTTCCACAACGACCGCATGAACCGTCACCGCGGAGGAGGATGAGGTGGCTGCTACGAGTGTGGAAGCTCGGACCACTTCATCGCCAATTTCCCGAAGAAGAACAAGCAAGTCTTCGGCAAGGCGGATCATGGCCATAAGTACGACTCCGGCAAGCGCAAGAAGAAGTACGTCCCCGCCAAGCACAAGCGGAGGGGCGGCTTCAACAAGGAGTACATCAAGGAGAAGTACTTGGAGAAGGCCTAGGCCGAGCAGCGTGCCTTCTTCGCCACGCTCAGCGACATCGACGAGTCGGATGACGACTCCGCTACGTCAAGCGATGACGAGTCCGAGAAGAAGAAGAAGATCGAGGACAAGCTGAACGGCCTCTGCTTCTTCGCCGACAACGAGGGCTTTTGCACCATGGCCCTCGGCGATGAGGTCAACGTCGAGCTGGAGGAGATTCCTCGGAACGATGACGACGACGACACCTCCCAGGTATCACAAACGCTGATGAGCTTTCTGCGGAGGTCAATAAACTTACAGCTGCCCTCCTTAGTCAAGATAAGCTGCTTAGGCATGCTGCTAGAGAGAGGAAAGAGTTTAGGCAGAAGTGGGAGGACATGGTGAAGGAACTTGAGTCTGTCAAGTCCACCGTTGTGGCCACCGCGGAGGATGAGTGTGAGATGTGCTCCAAGCACATGACTGACCTTCTCACTCTGAGGGGGAAGTATGTTGCTTTGGTTGGAGAGATGGATGAGCTGAAGGCTAGACCAGGGCTGCTGGGTGCATGCAAGTCTTGTGCAAGCTTGCAATCCGAGTTGGCAGAGAAGAATGCCAAGATTGTGTCCCTTGAGAAGGCCAGCTCGGGTAGCACTTGTGTGTCTAGGTGTGCTTTGTGTGAGGGTTTGGAGATGGAGATTGCAAACGTGCAGCATGACAAGATGCAAACCGAGGAAGAAAACACATACCTTCGGACCATCTTGTCATGGGTGTCTTATGGTGAGCCGTAGCTTGGGATGATGATTGCCCAATTCAAGCGTGCTGCTGGAGGTCTAGGTGTAGGTTTTGCTCAAGGGATGATGAGTGCTGCCTCCTTTGGTAAGATTGAAGAGTCGAGTGGTCTTAATCCGAGTGAGAAGCCCAACTCCACCACTACTCTCAAGCTAACCAAGATACCACCTAAAGAGCCTCTCAGGCCTAACACCAAGGATGGAGTGTTTGTGGAACCTCCAAGAGCTCCACCCAAGAAACAAACATGGGCTCCAAAACCAAACCACCTCAGGAACAAGCTAGACACTATGCCACCAATCCATGAGGAGCTCAGGCCACAAAAGAACCATGTGATCCACACCCAGTATCGTGAGTACCAGCAACCCCCTATGAGAGCGGTGAGGTACCATTGTGAGCACTATGGGAGAGATGGACACTTGAGGGAGTTTTGCTTTCGGCGCAAGTGAGAGGAGCTCCGTGCAAAGGAGATGAACAACACAGACATGTACCATCCTTTCCATGATGTACATGTGTCGAACGTTCAAAGGAGAGCTGCTAGGACCAGAGGTCCAATGCCTCAAGGTCCTAGACCACAAGGAGGACGTGCCCGATGGGAGCCTGCTTTTGTTGGCTATGGACCCCGTGGCGGTGGCTTTGTTGTTGAGCGTTACCCCCCATCGCGTTTTGAGTATCGCGATGGACTCTCTTCCCTTAGCGGACCACGCTTTCCTCAGCGTGGTGATCGCTTTCCCCGTAGGCGTGCTAGGAATGGTTTTTCTACTAACCGTTCTTTTGAGCAGCCGGCCCAACACTGGTATAATTCCCATTTTACTCACCCCAGTGTTGGACCGTAGGCTCACCTTATGTCTTTTTATTGATGTAGGTAAAACGATTGGAGGACATTTGGTTGGTGGATTCCGGGTGCTCAAGGCATATGACCGGAAACGCCAAGTGGTTCTCCAGTCTTAGTCCAGTTGCCGGAAAGGAGTTTATCACCTTCGGCAACAATAGCAAAGGTAAAGTGTTGTCTCGTGGGTCGGTGTGAGTTAATGAGCACTTTGTGTTGCGTGATGTTGCTCTTGAGTCTAACTTGCATTTTAATCTTCTTTCTATTTCGCAACTCTTTGATGATGACTATGAGATTCGTTTTAAGCCGAATCTCAGTCGTATTTTGGATCCTCGGGGCAATCTTGTATGTTTCATTTCGCTCTTTGGGAAAGTCTTTCGTGCGAATTTCTCAGAGTCTTTTGGCATTTCTTGATGGCTTTTGGCTGGTCCTTCCTCCTCTGATCTTTGGAAGTGGCATAGGAGACTCGGTCGCCTGAGCTTCGACTTGCTTGCAAGCCTTAGTTCCCTTGGCCTAATCCGAGGATTGGCCAAGTTGCACATGGAGAAGGACCTTGTTTGCCATTCTTGTAGACATGGGAAAATGGTAGCCGCTCCCCACCATCCTGTGAACCAAGTTATGACCAAGCACCCTGGAGAGCTTTTGCATATGGACATTGTAGGTCCGGCTCGCGTGAGCTCGGTTGGTGTGAAGTGGTATGTGCTTGTTGTTGTTGACGACTCCTCGAGATATTCGTGAGTTTTCTTTTTAGCTGAGAAAACTGAGACTTTCACGTTTGTTCACAATTTGATCTTGCGACTTCAGAACGAGTTCCCAAAGAACTCGATGAGAGCTATTTGTAGCGATAATGGTTCCGAGTTTAAGAACTCAGATTTTGAGAAGTTTTGTAACTCTTTGGGTTTAGAGCATCAGTTTTCTTCTCCCTACACACCGCCACAAAATGGTGTTGTAAAGAGGAAAAATTGGACCCTTGTTGAGACGGCCAGGACGATGCTCGATGAGCATAGGACTCCTAGGCGGTATTGGGTAGAGGCTATAAACACTTGAAGGACCGAGAATGCTAAAGCAAGGCGACCAGAGGGGGGGTGAATGGGAGCTTCAAATTTCTTTCGAAATGTTGAGGCCTCTGTCCCAGAAAATCAACCCCAAGAGCAAAACCAATCCGCGTGATGTCCACGACCCAAGAGAATGGGTGGATGTTCCCTACGAACACAGCGGGACACCACAAAAACCTCCTCACTCAAGTTCACGCAAGTCAACTAGTGACAGGATCGACTTTGGGTAACATCAACCATGAGAAAAGAGCATTACAGGCTCGACTATTGGCATCATGCTCATCGATCTGCAGTTGAGTCACACGAGCAGCCAGCCAAGACCACGTAATCAGCCTTGTTGCAAATTTCCCAGACAGAAGCACCCATACTCTGAAGATAGGCCGACATACGTATCTTCTAATACGCATAGTTCGTCGCATCGAAAAACGGCGGTTTGCCCACGCCGCGATCCATGTCACCTTCTGTAGATCTGGAACCGGCTAAGGTGGAAGATCCTTAACCTGCTCCGATACCAATTGAAGGACCGAGAATGCTAAAGCAAGGCGACCAGAGGGGGCTGAATGGGAGCTTCAAATTTCTTTCGAAATGTTGAGGCCTCTGTCCCAGAAAATCAACCCCAAGAGCAAAACCAATCCGCGTGATGTCCATGACCCAAGAGAATAGGTGGATGTTCCCTAGGAACAAAGCGAGACACCACAAAAACCTCCTCACTCAAGTTCACGCAAGTCAACTAGTGACAGGATGGACTTTGGTTTGCTCGGGGGATTCAAGCTATTTCACAAAGCGGGAAGCCCGATTTCTGTAGAGCACGAAGTCGGAAATCCAACGCAAAAACCCAAAATCAAATCCGAAGTCGAACAAGCAAACTGCGGACGAAACAGTGCAGAACTCACTGCATCGGACGCTGGCCAGCGTCCGATGTAGAAGCACCGGACGCGTCCGATGCAAAATGACCCAATCTGGAACCTCACTACATAGTCATCAGACATTGGCTACAATGACAGTTCAGCGTCCGATGCTCAACCCTCGGACGCGTCTGATGGCAACGGAGCGTCTGATGGCCAGCGTCCGATGCTCCTTCAAAAACGCTGTTCTTTGACACGTGGCACCTGAGCGTCCGATGTGACGAACTCAGCGTCCGATGCCCCCGAGACCGGCGTCCGATGCCCCCAAAACTGCACTGTTCTTCCATGGACTCAACCCGATCTCCTCCGAATCAAAAGCTCTAAGGCTTAGACTTGGTATGATGAGTTCCAAGGAGGTTAGTGAGCTACCCCTAAGAGACCATGGCTCGAACCTAACTCCAAATCGGTGAATCGGAAGAATTCGGGGGAAAGGGAGACAAAAAACTGATTCGAAAGGAAAATCGATCGATCTACTAGCTCGTGAGGTTAGAGGTGAATTCCTTCGGTGGAAAGGTGCGCCTCACGATCTAGAACAACTTAGTTCATATGGAATTGAAAATCATTCCTCGGAGTGAGAGAACGAAGCAAATCACCGAGAGAACGAAAAGCAAAACGCTAAGAACACAACTCAAAACGCGAATCGATCTTGAATTCCAGCCGAAACTTCTCCACACGAGGAGACAACGAGATTACAGTCTCGTTTCCTCAATTAGCAAATACACAGATGTATGATTCACCGTCTCTGCGGATCTCAGTAGCTATAGCAGCGATGTGGGAGAGCAGGAAACCCTAAGTGAAAGTAGCAAATGGCTGAGATAGTTTGGAGGGAGGGGTTGCCTCTCCTTATATAGCCTAATACAATTATTCCCCTTCTACCCCTACTGCTAATGAGCGAGCAGGCTAACCCTAAGGGTATTCCTGACCAACTCGAAGTCGATGGTGATCCGACGGCCACGCCCGCACAACTGGTAGCTTCGCCTCGACACGACCTCACCGATTGCCGCCACGTGCCGCCACCGCTCTGCTCGTCCTTTTCACGGACCTCCCCCTGGTTTTAAGGCTGAAACCGAGAAACCTGGGCCATCCCCCGGTTTTGAGGCCGAAACCGGGAAACCTGTCGTCCATCGCTTGAGTTTTGTGGCCCCAACTCAGAAACCCGCCAGCACCCAGGTTTTGAGGCCCAAACCTGGAAACCGTCCTCAGCCCGAGTTTTGTGGCCCAAACTCAGAAACTGGTCGCACCCAGGTTTTGAGGGCCAAACCTAGAAACCGTCCACTCGGTGGTTTTTCTGTGGCTCAACCACCAAACCGAGCCGTAGTGGGGATGCACCACCCGTGCACCCCGTCCACACGCAAGTCTTCACTTGTCGCTGTCCCAGGCTGTCAGCCACCATGGCCGATCCTCAAGCCACCGGTCCGTCAGTCCAAGCCTCACGTTCACCCTTCACCGCTCCGGGTCCATCGACACAACACGTCTCTACTTGACCTTCACCTTGCCTTTGATCACCGTATCCGTTCTCAACACCTGCACAACACAAGCTAAAGAACATGCGCATCATCCCAGTTGACAATCACTCATCATCACAAGATCCGGCATACACCCATGTATCCACAACACTGCATGCTATATTTCCAATCGCATTTTTCTCCGCGCTTTCTTGAAGAAAACTTCTTATGAGTTGCGATTTGGGAAGCAACCCAAAGTGAGTTATTTTAGAGTTTTTGGTTGCCATTGTTTTATTCTCAAGAAAGGGAACTTGGACAAATTTGAGTCTCGCTCTTCTGACGGTGTATTTTTGGGTTATGGTAATCATACTCGTGCATATCGTGTACTTAACCTTGATACTAACCGAGTCATGGAGACATCTGATGTCACCTTCGACGAGACTATGCTTTGTCCTTCTTCTAGTTTTGAACGTGCAGGTGATCATGAGGTTGGAGAACCTCTTTTTGATGATGAGGAAGAAGGTGTTGAAGGGATTGATGATCCAGCACTTCCTCCTCCTGCTGTGCCGATTGGGTCGACTTCGACCATGACTGCTCACGGCCCCGACCCTTCTTCCTCTACTACGTGGGGGCCGTGTGATCCACCACCTCGGGTTGTACCACTTGTACCCGAGGAGGCACCAGCTACTGTTGAGGGGGAGGTTACTTCAGCAAGGGAGGCACCACGACACATCCAGCGCCAACACCCACCTCAACAAATGATCGGCGACATCCACGAACACGTTACTCGGTCAAGGTCACAACAAATCTCTCACTTTGCTCATTCTGCATTTGTTGCTGATTTGGAACCCCGAGATGTTGGACACGCTTTATTTGATCCAGATTGGGTCAATGCCATGCATGAGGAACTTGAAAATTTTGAGAGAAATCGGGTTTGGGTTCTTGTTCCTCTTCCTCCTGAGTATCACTCTATTGGGACAAAATGGGTTTTCAAAAACAAACAAGGAGAAGATGGCCATGTTGTGAGAAACAAGGCCATACTTGTAGCCAAGGGGTATAGTCAGAAGGAAGGGATAGACTATGAGGAGACTTTTGCTCCTGTAGCTCGTTTGGAGGCAATTAGTATCCTCTTGGATTTTGCTGCATCCAAAGGTTTTAAACTTTTTTCAAATGGATGTCAAGAGTGCCTTCCTAAACGACTACATAGAAGAAGAGGTTTACGTGAAACAACCCCCCGGTTTCGAAAATCCCAAGTTTCCAAACCATGTTTTTAAACTTCACAAATCTTTGTATGGTTTGAAACAAACCCCTATATGATAGGTTGAAAACCTTTTTGCTTGCTAAGGGTTTTAAAATGGGATATGTGGATAAAATGCTTTTTCTCCTCAAGCAAGGCAATGACAGTTTGTTGGTTCAGATTTGCGTGGATGATATCATTTTCGTTGGTTCTTCGCATGCTTTGGTTGCCAAGTTTGCAGATACAATGAGCAGGGAATTTGAGATGAGCATGATGGGCGAGTTGACGTTTTTCCTCGGGTTGCAAATCAAGCAATCCCGAGAAGGGACATTTGTGCACCAGGGCAAGTACACCAAGGACATATTGAAGAAGTTCGATATGGGTGAGGCCAAGCCTCTTCCAACACCCATGTTGACCATGATGGCCCTCGATGCAGACAAGGATGGAGAAGCTGTGGACCAGAAGGACTACCGAAGCATGATCGGGTCGCTGCTGTACCTGACGGCGGCACGTCCGGACATCCAGTTCGCGGTGTGTCTTTGCGCATGATTTCAGTCATTGCCGCGCACCTCTCACCGTCAGGCGGTCAAGCGCATTATGAGGTATCTCTGTTTCACACCTGAGTTCGGGATTTGCTATTCTGCTTCTTCCACCCTCTCCCTTTGCGGTTACTCGGATGCTGATTTTGCTGGTTGCCGACTTGAGCGCAAGTCCACTTCTGGGACTTGTCAGTTTTTGGGTTCTTCTCTTGTGTCTTGTTCTTCTCGCAAGCAGTCTAATGTCGCACAGTCTACCACAGAGGCTGAATATGTTGTTGCGGCTAGCTGTTGTTCCCAGTTGTTGTGGATGATGGCCACTTTGCGTGATTTTGGTCTGAGTTTTTCTCGAGTTCCTTTGCTTTGTGACAGCATGAGTGTGATTAGCGTTGCTAAGAACCCTGTGCTGCATTCTAAGACCAAACACATTGATGTGCGCTTTCATTTCTTGCGAGACCATTATGAGAAGGGTGATATCGACCTTCACCATGTCGATACTCATCTTCAGTTGGCAGATATTTTCACCACGCCTTTGGACCAATCAACTTTTGCTTGGTTGAGAGGTGAGCTTGGTGTGTGTTTTCCCTTTTAGTTGGGGAAAACATTTTGGTTGTTGTATCATAGACTGACTTGTTTCTCTTTTGTCCTGTTTAGTTTTGCACTTCATCATTTTTGCATCTTTATCTTTTCGAGCTTCATGTCTATAATCTGTAGAATGAATGTATGCTCTGATTAGTGAATGCTCCAATGATATATGCTGATGCTTGTAGCTTAGGCTCCTTTTGATCACTAATACATGTTGTGAGCTGAGCTACTTTTCAGAACGGTGAATATGCTTAATTCAACATGAAATCTTAAAACATGTTCACCATTGACATTGGCACCTAACATGTGTAGAATGTGTTGAAGTCACTTGTGCTTTTCATATATGCTAGGTTGCTATGTCTCTAGTTCTGAGTCTTTCACTTGCTTGGTATGTTCATATTCTGCTAAATTTGAACCAAGTCTAAGTGAATTGAAAAGATCGAGATGGGATCACTTGACAGCACATCACGGTATCGAGATTGCTTCTCATTGCACATTGAGTTAAACTTGAGCCGTGTAGTGTAAGACCGAAACCATTGATTTAAGCTTCTGATTGCTTATGCATAGGCTTAGCTCGGTTGAAAAGTTAGGCAATGTCAAGTTTTCAACCTCTAGCAATCACATGCTAAAATTTTGAACTTGTGTAATCACCGCTGCAACTCCGATAAAATTTGAAAACACAAGTCTATGTTTCATTCTATAGCATGATGATTGAACTTTGCTAGGGGTAGTTCACCTTGTATACATGTTTAGCACTTGTGTAACTTTATGTCTATACATGTTTAGTGCTATTTTGGTGGTGAACCTCTTTTATGAAAGGTTTGAAACTGCTCACTTTGCTCATATGTTCCATATTTCGAATTATGTGATCAGTTTGAGTTTTTGCTGGCATTTGTGCTTCTTGTTGAGTAGTTGGATCAGCACTCTTTGAAGCATCTATTCATTCTATGGAATATATACCTGAAGCTACTAACTTGCATTTGTGACTCATATGCATTTTTGCCTTGTTATGTGCATTTTCAACTAAAGGGGAGAAATTTTGACAAATCATGTCCCTAGTTGCATGCACTATTGAAGGGGGAGTTCATGTTCAGGGGGAGCTTGCTCAATTTTTGCTTTGACGAGCTGTTTAATTGGTTTGGAGCGACATTCAGCTTGTGTGGCTTTTCAATTGGTTTGGAGCGATTTTGCTAGTTGTGTTGAGCCTTTGCCTCTTTCTGGAGGGACTAGCTTGTCTTTGTTTTTGTTGCTCCGACCTTCTCGCTAGCGGTGTTGAGCCTGTTCTACCTCTTCTTGAGGGCTAGCTTTGCTTTGCTTGGTTGCGTTGAGCCGTTGCCCATGTCTTTGGGAACCAAGTTGTCTCGCTCACTCCATTCGACTTCTTCAGGCTTTGCTTCGCTTTTGGTCGATTGGTTGAGTTCACCACCTTCTTTATTCTTTGTTCTACCTTCATATGATTTGTGTTGGTAGTTGACAATGCACTCATCAAGGGGGAGATTGCGGATACATGGGTGTATGCCAGATCTTGAGATGATGAGTGATTGTCAACTGGGATGATGCCCATGTTCTTTGGCTTGTGTTGTGCAGGTGTTGAGCTCAGATACGGTGATCAAGGGCAAGGTGAAGGTCAAGTAGAGACGTGCCGTGCCGATGGACCCGGAGCGGCGAACGGCGGACGTGAGGCTTGGACTGACGGACCGGTGGCCTGAGGATCGGCCGTGGTGGCTGACAGCCTGGGACAGTGACAAGTGAAGACTTGCGTGTGGACGCGGTGCACGGGCGGTGCATCCCCTCTATGGATCGGTTTGGTGGTTGAGCCACAGAAAAACCACCGAGTGGACGGTTTCTAGGTTTGGGCCTCAAAACTTGGGTGCGGCCGGTTTCCGAGTTTGGGCCACAAAACTCGAGCTGAGGACGGTTTCCAGGTTTGGGCCTCAAAACCAGGGTGCTGGCGGGTTTCTGAGTTTGGGCCACAAAACTCAGGCGACGGACGACAGGTTTCCCGGTTTCAGCCTCAAAACCGGGGGATGGCCCAGGTTTCCCGGTTTCAGCCTCAAAACTGGAGGGAGGTCCATGAAAAGGACGAGCAGAGCGGTGGCGGCACGTGGCGGCTGTTGGAAACACACCTGCCCTACCTCCGCACACGTGCAGGGGAGTGGCAAGGGCGGTCAACTGTCTAAACCAAAAACGAAGGCACGAAAAAGTTAAACAGCGGTGGCCTTTTTCTATTCCAGAAATCGTCCCTTTTACACTATTCATCTCCTGGTATTTATAGGGAATACCAAGGGACACTGACCAAATTACAAAAGGGTACAAGAAAGATTCCTTGGCGCCGTACAGCGGAAGGGCAGAATTGCACAAACACGGGCAGTGTGGAAACCCTAACTCGCGTCCCGTGCGTCCGCCGCCACTTGGCTTGGGCACACCCTCACGGAAACGTGAGGGTTATCCTTCGGCTTGTGGAACCATCGCTTCAGTTGCGAGGCCCGCATTTGCTTGTCGTTCGTTGAGCGTGACGCTTCTTCCGAGGGTGTGCAGGACAAGCGGGGGTCACATGCCGTGTTCTTCACGCCTCTTGCTTGCAAGAAACAGAAAATATCCCGAGGGTCAAAATAACATCCGAAGGTTAGAAAAAATGACCCGAGGGGCTTGACTGATAACGAGAGTTCTTGCGAAGGTAGGCAGGACGCGCGAGGGTGGTTTCCTGTGTCAGCCTGCATGATGTCACTGCCGAGGGTTCCCTCCCCCAACAGTAGCCCTCAACGGCTTGGATCTAAAAAACCATCTTTAGGCCCAAGCAACGCCTTTTGTTTGTAATAAAAAAGTGTCCCTCGGCAGCGACGCCCGCGGCTGCTTGTGGGCCGGGCCATCATTTTGTTTTGTTACTATTCATTTCGTTTCTTGTGCCGTGTTTTCGGGGGCCGTGCCGATTTTGTCGGGTCGGTTGGCTCGTGCCTTGGTCTATAAATAGGTGGGGTTGATGGAGAGTTTGAGCCTGAGCCATCCTGTTGCTATAGCCATCCTGCTGCTGTGCTTTGCTTGTTGTGAAGGTTCTTAGGTTTGCTACGAGGGTTGAGTGAGTTGTTTGTTTTGCGAAGGTTCTGAGCTAGAGAGATGGCGAGGTTGAAACAAACTGCTCGCGTTGTGTCTCCTTCTGTCGCGGATGAGGGGATAACTTTTGAGTTTGGACTTAGCCGGGTTTGCAACTCAGATCTGGCGTGCTATGTCAAGCGAGGCTGGATCGAGGAAGGAAAAGCTAGGGCCAGCTCTGGAGAGACTGTTCCGAAGCCGGAGGCCGACGACGTTGTTGTATTTGAAGAGTTTTTTGCAGCTAGACTTCGTTTTCCGGTTACCTCCTTTGTTACTTCCGTTCTGCAGAGGTTCAACTTGAAATTCCATCAGCTTACGCCCTCATGCTTCACGAAGCTTTCTATATTTGTCTGGGCTTGCCGCTCTCAGGGCATTGTCCCGCACGTCGAGGGTTTCGTGCGTACTCACCGTGTGCATATGCAGCCTCGGAAGATTGTGGATTGCGAAGGTAACAACTGCCTCGGTCAGTTTGCAGTTTATACCTTTTGCCATCGCACTGGGTCGGAGTTGTCGGTGCAAGCTCAGAAGAACAAGTGGACTAGTGGGTGGCAGGAGCATTGGTTTTACTACAAGCTTAGTGGTCCTGCCGAGCTTTGCGGCGAGCTTCCACCTCTCGGTGATGTTAGTGCCGAAGCTAAGATGAGTGTTGAGGCGCATGCTGCGGTTGATTGTCTGAGAGTGGTTGCACGTTCTCAGAGTGCTCGCGACTTGGTCTAGGAATATTGTTGCGCTAATGTGTGGCCCCTTAGCCGGAGACAAGTCTGGTTTGCGGTCGAAGATGACCCTAAGTACGAGAAGAGAGGTTTGAAGAAACCTAAGCTAGATTTGAAAAAGATTTGGGAAACTGTCCTTAGGAGATTTCCCAAACGTGATGATGGTGTCGAAGCTGTCTTTAAGCAGGTTCCGCAGAGAGCGGAGGATTTCGTTGGCAAGCTCTCTACGCTGGAAGTTAAGGCTATCCACAGTTCGGTGGGAAGCGGAGGTCGAGTTAACAGAATGTTTGACATTCTGGACATTCCTTACTCGGATTGGCCCGCACCTTCGAGCGAGGATGCGCCGAAAAAGAGGAAACACATGTCCGCGGAGGAGAAAGAGGTTGTCTCGCGGCCGAAGAGGGGTCGTGGTCGAGGCCGCGGCGGCGCTGGCGTCGGCCGAGCGAAAACACTGGCGACGAAGGTTGCTGTGGCGTCAGGCGTTGCCGGCACTTCCGCATCTTCGGCCATTGTATCGGTGACGGGTGGCCGGGGTGTCGCTAGGATTGGAGGGCATGTACCGCGCGTCGGCGGGATTGGGGCTCTGATCCAGATTTCAGACGATGAAGGTGCCTCCGATGACGATGAAACGGAGGAAGAGAAAGAGGCCGAGAAAGGGGCCGACACTGAAGATGATTCATCTGATGAGGTTAGCGACACCTCCGGTGACGAGGGCGACTCAGACGATGAGGTATCCATTGGTGATGACCGAGGGAAAGCGGTTGTCTCATTGTAACACCTCAGGTGTTTACATGAATAGAATGTTGTCATGTCATCATAAGCATTTCATAGCATCATGTGCTTGCTCACCTTGAGATGCATTTACTAAAATGAGTTTAATTCCTATTATGTGAGCATTTTTGTTTATATGCTTGTGACGCAGCTCAAAAACCTAATTTAGAATGTCATTATGAAATAACTTGTGTTCATTCCCATTTGACTAAAGTCATGTAAAGGCATGAATCCAAGTTCAACAATTCAAAAGGATATAAAATTTATTTAGCTTAAGAATGAGAAAGTCATTAAATTCCTATATAAGTTAATTAGCCCTTTTTAGTTAACTCAAAATCTATGCAGAATTAGGGGTTGACCTTAAAAGCTTTCTGGTAGATCTTGAGAAGAGGTACAACTTTGGTATTCGAGGTTTTCAAAGTTTCTGTACAAAATTCCCAGTAATTATGAATTTACTCAAACCCTGGAAATGGTTCCCTTCTGACTTTAAACTTGCATTTCAAAAACTATTTGAAATCTGAGTTTGAGGTCTACATTAAAGTTGTAGAGAATTTCAAAATGAACATTTCATACATTGACCATTTTTCAAGTGTTAATGCAAAATCAAAAGTAATTTTGCTTCTACTGCAAAACCCTAGTTCCGTCCCCTTTTCAAATTTCCAATTTGAAATGGATTTGAACTGTTTGATCAAATTGACCTATTTCCATTTGAAATCAGCCAAAGGGTGTTAAAGCAAAGTTGTACAACTTTTCAAACTCTACATTTCATATATTGGCAAAATTTGAAGTTGTTCAGGAAATTCAAAAGTAATTTTGAAATTCAGTTTGGTCCAAATTTGAATTTGAACTCTATTTCAAAATCCAGACAAAATTTGACTTTGATTCTTAAAGCAAACTTGTAGAACACAAAATTTGGAGCAACTTTTGTTTTAAGAGTTTTTGGCGTGCAGTACAAAAATCTGGAGAAATTAGAAAAGGGGTAAACCTGATCCTGTAGCTACAGGAGGGGGAGTGCACCTGCCGGAGCAGGGCAGGCCGCCGCGTGCGCCGCCGCCGTGGCCTGGCCGTCTTCGCGCCACTCCGCGTGTCCGGCCACGCAGCTGAGAGCCTGCTTGCTTCACTCAGCGCGGTGGCAAGCCTTGAGAGCTCCCCCAACCTCCCATCGTCCGCTTCCGCCACCTCCTTTTTCTCCTCCTCTGTTTTCCAGTCAAGCTCTGGCGAGCTCGTTTACCGCCGTCGCTGCGTCGCGGTCCCCTCCATCTCCCAGATAGCTCCGCCTAGATCTCTTGCTTCTCCTGAGCTAGCTAACCCAAGCCCTAGAGCTTGCAATCGCCGTCGCCGCGGTCTTCTTCCTCGCTGCCGGCAGGGAGCCGCCGCGGGTACCCTGGTCGTGGTCACGGTAAGCCGGAGTTCCTCCGGTTAAACCGACTAATGTTTTAGCTTCGTGATGTGTTGTGGCTCACGTTCAGCTCGCTTTTGAGGTCTCTACCACCCTGGCTTGAGTAGTCCGCGGAGGTTGCCGCCGGTGCCAGCTTTATCATCGCCGCCGCCGTCGTCCACCTCGGTCCAGTGCTCCTCGAGTCAAGGTAAGGTGCGCATCGTAGTCGTGATGAGTTCCTAGGCGTGTTGCGCTCCCTAGTTTAGTCTCTACCGGGTCATCTGGGTAGGTTCGCGTGGCTCGCCGTCGGCGCAAGCGCCGCCATGGCCGCCATCATGGACCATGTTGCTCAGCGTCATCTCCAAGTGAGACTGGGTGCGCATCATAGTCGCAGAGAGTGCCTAAGTGCGGTGCTGCTCTTGTTTAGGTCTGTACCGAGCCCTAGAGGCCGAAACGTTGAGTCGCCGCCGCGCTCGACATGGCCGAGCCGCCATGCTCGCCGGCGAATGCCTTCCGGTGACC
The DNA here is from genome assembly GCA_009763385.1 of Coix lacryma-jobi var. lacryma-jobi. Classification (NCBI taxonomy): domain Eukaryota; kingdom Viridiplantae; phylum Streptophyta; class Magnoliopsida; order Poales; family Poaceae; genus Coix; species Coix lacryma-jobi. The sequence continues at coordinate 116,649,803 of CM019829.1, forward strand.
TAGAAGCCTAACCGTCTCCTCCAGTGGGTTCACGGGGTCGAGCTTCGGGGGTTGGTGGCCTTGCCGTCGTCGGGGAGTCCACCGCCGGCGAGAGAGCCGACGGTCAGCGCGGCCGGCAGCCGGTCAAGGCCGGCCGAGCTCTGGTCTGGGCGTGAAGGAGAAGAGCAGAGGCTGACACCTGGGGCCCAGTCGTCAGCGACTCTGGGCTGAAGTTGGGCCGAGCCCAATAGGGTTTAGAAAAGTTTTTCTTTTTCTGAAATGGGTGAATAGTGTTACGTTTTGTCTTTTTGATATGTTTTTGTAGGAAGCTCCAAAAATTGTGAAAATTTTTGTGTAGCTTTCTCAAGCTGTCTAATATTTATGAAAAATATGAAACTTGAGTTTTGAACAAATTTTTAAAGTGGTTTAAATAGGCCTTTTAATTAATAAATGGACTTTGATGATTTTTGTAGGCTTATTTAAATGTCCAAAAATCATGAAACTATTTTTGTCACTGTTTTGAGCTGGAAATGTATCATCACAAAAAATTTTAGCTCTGTTGGAGAAAATAGATTTTATTCTTATTTCTATGCCTTAATTAATTATTGAAATGTTATAATTTGATTTAATTCTGCAGGTTTAAATGGTTGTTCAAAAATTGTGATATTTGTTTTACCACTGTTATTTGATATAATTTATCATCTCTAAAAGTTTGAACTAATTTGGGCATAGTTTGCTTCACAACTTAATTTTGTGCTAATTAAATTGCTTTCTTTATGAATAAGTGATGTTGTTTAACATGAAAATCAAAGTTTCTTTATGGTAGATTTGGGGGTTAAGTTAGGTGAATTATCTTGATCTGCTGAGTGAATTATCTTGATCTGCTGCTTGATGCAGGCAAGAGTCACTCATGTAAACCATGTATGTTTATACAAGTTGGTTTTGTTGATTTGCAACTGTACCGTGATGGAAAGTTGTTGCGAGTTAAATGTTTATAACTTAGTAAATTTCCATCTTTACCATGATCATGACATGAGCATCTCATCAAGCATGCACTCCTTTATCGTGTAGTTTCCGAAGGGGTCGATTGTCCGGACGAGGTTGGTCCAGGAACTTCGGAGTGTCCTGTTGATCCGGAATATCAGGAGTTCCCGACTTTTTCGGTCAACGAAGGCAAGCCCCGGTTCATTTAACCATTTCCTTGGTTTTGCAATTACACTTACTTTCGATAACCTGATGCATTAGATGTTTAACAAATAAGTGCTTTAAACCCGTTGATGCATGATCAACCTTGTTATCGATATATCATTCCTTGATGCCTGCTTTATGCAAATGATAGAAATGCTTAGCCTTGCCTTATGAAGCTTTTGATAAATGTTTTCGATACTTATCGTTTTGGAATGATAATGAGAAAGAATGATGGTTAAGACCAGACGGGCACATGCATCGACCCTTGGATCGATGTATGGTGACCTGGATGTGTTGGTTTAGGGTTAACCGTTGTTGGCCTGCTAGATTGAGAAACTGTGAAGTACCGATCATATGCTATGTTAAGCCCTGCCTTGGTGGTTCTTAAATGAGAATGGCTAATCGCGCACTGGGAGTGGAGAGATGGTGGGAGTACTAGCTACCCTCGTGGGTTAATGTCCCGGATTGGAGGTGTACAAGTACTCTCGGGTGGCGCGGACCCGGTCTTGTTTGGAGGATCCGAGGTTGGGGATTGATATATGTGTGATCGAGGGTCTACATATATCGTATGATCGTGGAAAACTCCCAGATCTGGTTGAATCGGTTCGAATCGTCGTGCTCCTCGGTTATGGAGACTCAATCTACTGACCCGCACCGTAGAATGAAAATGGAACTGGTTTAAGAAAGAATGATATTGATCTTTTACTAATGTTCACTTTCAATTCTTACTATGTATTTAAATGATTAAGTAAAATGTGGATTTAGGATTACTTTAGTAAGCTTTTATGCAAATGAAAGTTACTGTTGAGCCTACCCAAGCCAGCATACCTGTTTCTTCTCTTCTCTTGTCGGGTAAGCCTTGTTGAGTACTTTTGTACTCAGGGTTTGTTAATCCCCTGTTGCAGGTGACGTTCATGAGCAGCCTTGCTTGGAGGCTTGTTGCGTGACCGTCATTGAGGAGGGCGTGTCCGGGGAGGAGTAATGAAACCCTTAGGTGGGGTTGTTTGTGTGAAATACAGTTTTATTAATGTTGCTTCCACTATCTAGGGTGAAGTTTGAAACTATGGTTTGTAATAACTACGCGAGTTTGAACAACTGGTTTGTAAAACTTATGGTGTAATACTTCCGCACTTTTATCTCTGATGTATATTATTTGTGAAATGTTGTAATACTGCCTTGACTCTTGCAATGATCCTGGGAGTGTAAGAAAACGTGGATGAGTCGGGTTACCCGATGACACGTGATGGGTCTTTTGGGTTACGGGGCACAGTGTATGACTGTCTAAGGTCTGTTGGACAAGGACAGGTACACATGGGCCCTAATAATTCAGGAGGTTCCGCTACAGCTGGTATCAGAGCGATCATTGCAGCAGTCTTGGAGTATTGTTGCAAAACTTCAGAATGATTTGAGTCAAAACTAATTGAAAATTTAGTTTGGTACTAAAATGCTCTTGACTTACCCTGTTCATGCTATTCGATCTATGTTCTGTCTTAAGTAGTATATCGTAGATTGTTAAGTGGAGCAGCATGTTAAGTTAAGCCTTAATTTGAACTTGTTGTTGAATTTCTACTCCTATGTAATGGAGTATAATTTAAATTTTATATGCTTTATGCGTAAGTACGTTTCATGCATCATGCTTAATCAACTTGTGGTATATGGTATAGTTGGGTAAGGGTTAGAATCCAATCCTTTCTTGCTATCCAAAAAGTATTTTCATTTATCTGCCTAATTCAAAATCTTATCTCATTAGGATGCTGCGCGGTAAGGAGACACCTCGCAAGAGTACGGGTCCTCATGGTGTACCCATGCACCAACTCGCATCCCGCGAGGAGGAAGGGTCCAGCAGCAGTCGGAGGGTCAATGAGGACTTACGGGCAGAGGTCCGTGAACTAAAATCTCAGTTGGCCGCCAACTCTCGGGAGAAGAGCTTAGCACTTGCCAAAGCTGGAGGCATGATGATTAAGCTAGAGGAGGCCAATAGAAGCGTGGTTAATGCTGAAAAACTCATGACTAAAATGCTTGGAGAAAGAAACACCGCTTGGCAACGGGAAGATGATGCTTTAGCCCGTTTGCATGAGTTGGAGGCGTATGTGACGGATATAGAAGCATTCAATGACCAGCTGCATGAGGAAGTCCATGTGCTGTATGATCAACTCCATCCACCTCCACCTCCAAATGCAGCGAAAGATGAGATGGGTACGCTCACTGATGAGGAAAAGGTAGATGGGCAGAGTGAGGAAGATCCTAATATAGTTGAGTCTGCTGATGACAGCGACAGTGAGAGTGAGGGTGACGAGTGAGTCGTCTCCCATCAGAGTGTTAGGCGTGGACCTTGAACCCTAGGGAGTAAGGGCTGTGTAATAGTTAGCTTAATATAATCTTAAGCTAGTTGAACTGTGTATCAGTTCTGTTATGCATGAATAATGTAACATGAGTGTGTAAGCAGTTACTGTTTTTGTATCATAACCCAGACATCAATAAAGTTTGGTTTGCTTATGAGCAGATGCCTCGTACCCGTGCTACTGATGGGGCTGGTTCGTCTCATGATGGGGAGGGTGTTCCCAACGCACCCCCAGTTCCATCGACACTGGCAGAAGCCATTGCTGCCCTTATGCAGGCCACAACAGAAAATGCGCGTTTGCTGCAGGGCCTGGCTCAGAATGCACCGCATGGATAGCGTGGCCGACATCACCAGCAGGTCCAGGAAAGTACTTATCAGGATTTCACAGAAACCAGGCCGCCGGTATTCACAAAGGCTGATGAGCCTTTAGAAGTTGCAGATTGGCTCCGTACTATGAATCAGAAGTTTGAGCTAATCCACTACACTGAAACTCAGAAGCCATCCTTCGCAGCCCAGCAGTTGAGGGGAGCTGCGGGGACTTGGTGGGTAAACTTTGTAGCTTCCCAAGCTCCAGGACACCGCATTACCTGGGATGAATTCTCGAGAGCTTTCAAAGCTCACTACATTCCAGCGGGTGTGATGCGGATGAAGGCCGAAGAGTTCTTAGCCCTCAGGCAGGGGGATCAGCCAGTACAGCAGTATATTGGCAAGTTTAATCATTTGTCTCAGTATGCTTTGGATCATGTGAACACCGATGACAAAAAGCGCAGTTGCTTTATGAGGGGGCTAAATACGAAAATGCAGAAGATGCTGGTAATGTGTGATGATGATATATCTTTCAACGATGCGGTGAATAAGGCTATATCTACAGAAGAGAAGCATCTCAAGCATCTTGAAGCTAAGAAGAGGAAGGGTGGGAGTTCGACTGGATCGTCTGGTGGCAATAAGAAGCGCCAGCGTATCATATACCACCCAGTCCAGCACAACCATCCACCGTACCGTCCACCCCAGCAACAACAAGCCAGCTCACAGCAGTCATCTGCTAGAACTGTTGTGAACCCTAACTATTCACGACAGCCGAATGCCCTTGGCATTCGAACCCAAACTCCCCAGAACCACAACTACCCATGCTATAACTGTGGGAAACCGGGTCATTTCTCCCATGACTGCCCATATCCCAAGAAGACTACTCTAAATATTCCGCAAGGACAAGGTAGTCAGAGTTTCCAGCAGCGGCCACAGCAACAGCCACAGCAGAATCGAGGCCGCAATGATAACCAGAAGAATAAGACCGTCCAGAAGACTGGCCGGGTGTATTATGCACAAGCGGCAGATATTCCTGAAGGGGAACCCGTCATGATGGGTATGTTTTCAGTCGCTCACCATCCTGCCGTATTACTATTTGATTCTGGTGCATCGCATACCTTTATCAGTAAACGTTTTGTTGAAAAACATCATATACCAACTGGGGAAGCACAAGAAAATTTCCTTATACACACACCTGGAGGTCGTTTATACACAAAGGAAGAGGCGCATCAGGTGCCCGTAGAATTTGCCGGGCATACTTATCCAACTAATATGATAGTAATCAAGGATCAGGATATAGATGTGATCCTAGGAATGAACTGGATGTACCAGCAGAAGGCAATATTAGATGCCTTGCATAGAACAGTCAGGTTGATCATACCTAATAGTACCTCTGAACTCTTTATCCAACTTCCGATCCCAAAGAAAACCGTTGACCGGATGTGCGGCAGCGTCTGTGCAGCAACAATTAAAGAGATTCAGGATATTCCAGTAGTCTGTGAGTTCCCGGATGTGTTTCCTGAAGATTTGCCGGGGTTACCACCAGATCATGATGTTGAGTTCAGCATAGAGCTAAAGCCAGGAACAACACCAATATCTCGACGAGCCTATAGAATGCCACCTAAAGAACTGGCAGAATTGAAAGTTCAGTTGCAAGAATTACTTGACAAGGGTTATATCAGACCTAGTTCATCACCATGGGGTTGTCCTGCTTTGTTTGTCAAGAAGAAAGACCAAACTTTGAGGTTATGTGTGGACTATCGTCCGCTTAATGAAGTAATCGTGAAGAATAAGTACCCATTACCGCGGATTGATCTTTTGTTTGATCAACTCACGGGCGCTAAGGTATTTTCCAAGATAGATCTGAGATCTGGGTATCATCAGATAAAAATACAGCCTGAAGATATTGCAAAAACTGCTTTCACCACCAGATATGGCTTGTATGAGTACTTAGTTATGTCCTTTGGGTTGACCAATGCTCCAGCTCACTTTATGTACCTGATGAACTCCGTATTCATGCCTGAGCTAGACAAGTTTATAGTGGTATTCATTGATGATATTCTGATATATTCCAAGAATCCACAAGAACATGTTGAACATCTCAGGGTAGTGTTGGGCCGTCTGAGAGACCATCAGCTATATGCAAAGTTCAGTAAATGTGAGTTCTGGCTAGACAGAGTTCTATTTTTGGGTCATGTGTTATCGGCTGAGGGTGTAGCTGTGGATCCAGGCAAGGTGCAAGAAATCCTTGAGTGGAAGTCCCCCAGAACTGTCCATCAAGTTCGCAGTTTTCTGGGTATGGCAGGTTATTACCGTAGGTTTATTCCAGACTTTTCCAAAATTGCCAAACCTATAACTCAGTTGTTAAAGAATGAAGTCAAGTTTGTCTGGTCAGATAAATGTGAAGAAGCTTTTCAGAAGCTGAAAGAATTCTTGACTACAGCTCCAGTCTTAGCCCAACCCGATATTGAGAAACCGTTTGATGTGTATTGTGATGCTTCTGGTAGCGGGATTGGCTGTGTTTTGATGCAAGAGGGCAGAGTAATAGCTTATGCATCCAGACAGTTGAAGCGTCATGAAGAACACTATCCAACTCATGACTTAGAGTTAGCAGCAGTTGTCCATGCCTTGAAGATTTGGCGTCATTACCTCTTGGGCAACACATGTCACATATACACCGACCATAAGAGTCTGAAATATATTTTCACCCAGTTAGAGCTGAATATGCGACAACGGAGATGGTTAGAACTAATCAAGGATTATGATCTTGAAGTGCACTACCATCCCGGAAAGGAAAATGTGGTAGCCGATGCTCTTAGTCGGAAGGTTCGTTGTAATTGTACCACTGTTAGACCAGTAGATCTTGCTCTCTGTTCCGAGTTAGAAAAACTGGATATTCAGATGATCACTTAGGGCAGTTTGTCTAATATATCAGTTCAGTCATCTATCAAAGACCAGATTGTAGCTGCTCAGAAAGAAAACAAGGGTATTGTTCACCTTAAGCAGAAAGATAAGGCAGACAAAGCCTCTTGCTTCCGAGAGGATGAAGCAGGAGTGGTCTGGTTCAAAGATAGGCTGGTCGTTCCAAAGAATCTTGAGTTGAGAAAGCAAATTCTTGATGAAGCTCATCTTACCCCGTTTGCGATTCATCCGGGGAGTACAAAAATGTACCAGGATCTTAGGCAAAGATTCTGGTGGACTAAGATGAAGATCGAAATTGCAAAGTATGTAGCCAGATGTGATACTTGTCAGAAAGTCAAAGCCATTCATCTTAAGTCAGCTGGTGAACTGCAGCCATTGCCAATTCCTGCTTGGAAATGGGAGGACATCAGTATGGACTTTATTGTGGGTTTGCCAAGAACATCCAAGGGCTACGACTCTATTTGGGTTATAGTAGATCGACTGACCAAGGTTTCACACTTTATACCAGTCAAGACCGCCTACACGGCACCAACATATGCAAAAATATACTTTCAGAGGATTATGAGTTTGCATGGAGTTCCAAAGACTATTGTCTCAGATAGGGGTACTCAGTTTGTTTCGAAATTCTAGGAAAGTCTCCATGAGTCTCTAGGCACTAAGCTCTTACACAGTACAGCTTACCATCCACAGACAGGGGGTCAGACAGAAAGAGTAAATCAGATACTAGAAGATATGCTCAGGGCATGTGCTATTAACTTTCCATTTAAGTGGGATGAGTGCTTACCATTAGCGGAGTTCTCATACAACAATAGCTATCAAGAGAGTATCCGTATGGCACCATTTGAAGCTTTATATGGCAGAAGGTGTCGGACTCCGTTACATTGGTCCGAACCAAGGGAAAGATGGTTCTTTGGTGTCGATCTAGTTCAAGAGACCGAACAAAAAGTCAAACTCATACAAAGTAATCTGAAGGTAGCACAATCCCGACAGAAAAGTTATGCAGATAAAAGGCGTAGGCCTTTGACGTTTGCCAAAGGAGATTTCATGTATCTAAAGGTGTCACCCATCAAGGGTGTTTATCATTTCGGGGTTAAAGGAAAGCTTGCTCCCCGTTACATTGGACCATTTCAAGTACTGGCCAAGTGTGGCAAAGTGGCATATCGTATTCAATTACCAGCTCATCTGTCAGAGGTTCATAATGTGTTTCACATCTCTCAGCTGAAGAAGTGTCTACGAGTTCCTGACCAAGTGATTGATGTTGAAGGGGTACAACTTAAGCCTGATATGACTTACTCAGAGTATCCCATCAGAATTCTCGATCAACGAGATAGAGTGACTCGACGACACACTAGCAGGTTCTATAAAGTTCAATGGAGTCAGCATTCTGAGGAAGAAGCGACTTGGGAAACCGAAGAATTTCTGATGGAGCAGTTTCCTGGGTTCTATGCAACCATACAGTCAGGGCAGTGAAAGAGGTTGACAAATAGAGCATGTTCTTAGTTTTTGTAAAAAGTCTGTAATCTTTATCCCCGTATTCCACAATGTTAGTAGTTGGTTTGGTTTGTGGTTAAATCTCGGGTCGAGATTTCTTTTAGGGGGAAAGGATGTAACACCTCAGGTGTTTACATGAATAAAATGTTGCCATGTCATCATAAGCATTTCATAGCATCATGTGCTAGCTCACCTTGAGATGCATTTACTAAAATGAGTTTAATTCCTATTATGTGAGCATTTTTGTTTATATGCTTGTGATGCAGCTCAAAAACCTAATTTAGAATGTCATTATGAAATAACTTGTGTTCATTCCCATTTGACTAAAGTCATGTAAAGGCATGAATCCAAGTTTGCGGATACATGGGTGTATGCCGGGTCTCTGAGTGATGAGTGATTGTCAACTAGAATGATGCGCATGTTCTTTGGCTTGTGTTGTGCAGGTGTCGAGCATGGATACAGTGATCGAAGGTGAGGTGAAGGTCAAGTAGAGACGTGCCGTGCCGATGGACCGAGAGTGGCGAAGGGCGGACGTGAGGCTTGGACTGAGGGACCAGAGGCCCGAGGATCAGCTGTGGTGGCTGGCAGCCTGTGACAACAACAAGTGAAGAAGTGCGGTCATGTGTTGCCTGAGTCGTGGACTTGGGGACACGTGTCGGTGGACGGGGTGCACGGGAGGTGCATCCCATCTACGACGTCGGTTTGGTGGTAGAGCCAGGTAAAAACCATCGGGTGGACGGTTTCCAGGTTTGGGCCTCAAAACCTGGGTGCTGAGGGTTTCCGAGTTTGGCCACAAAACTCGGGCTGAGGACGGTTTCCAGGTTTGGGCCTCAAAACCTGGGTGCTGAGGGTTTCCGAGTTTGGCCACAAAACTCGGGCTGAGGACGGTTTCCAGGTTTGGGCCTCAAAACCTGGGCGCTGAGGGTTTGCTGAGTTTGGCCTCAAAACTCAGATGCTGGTGGGCTGGTTTCCCGGTTTGGGCCACAAAACTGGGGGTTGGCTGGAAAAGGCTGGTTTCCCGGTTTGGGCCACAAAACCGGGGGTGCAGAGCGAGGGCGGCACGTGGCGGCAATCGGGAGGTGGCGTCAAGGCAACGCTACGAGTTGTGCGGGCGTGGCCGTCAGATCTACCTACCACCGAGTTGGTCCCGAATAATCTTAGGGTTTAGCTGGCACGCTCTGTAAGTAGAGAGGGGAAGAATAGGAATAGAGTAGGAATTAGGAATAGGTTAAGTAGGGGGAGACACCCTCCTCCCCAACTATCTCAGTCATTTGCTCTTTTGCTTCTAGGTTTTCCTGCTCTCCCTCTCCCCTGCTGTAGCGACCCTGAGATCCACAGAGAAGAGAACAATACCTCTGTGTTCATGAGATTTTGAGGAAGTGAGGCCATAACCTCACGGTTGTAGTGTGTGGTAGCCACATGGTTGCAAATTCGTGGTTGTGATTCGCGTTTTGTTTGTGTTCTTCGCGGAATCCTTTTTCTCCATGATTTTCCCGTCGCTTGATCTCTTTGCTCGGTTCATCTTTTGCGAATCCGTTTGAACTAAGTTGTTCTAGATTGTGAGGCACTTCTTTCCACCGAAGGAATTCACCTCTAACCTCACGGTCTAGGAGATCGATCGATTTTCGTTTCAGGTCAAGTTTTTTTCTCCCCTCCCCCGAAATTCTTCGATTCATCTATTTGGAGATAGGTTCGAGCCATGATCTCTTAGAGATAGCTCACTATCCTCCTTGTGACTCTTCTCACCAAGTTTGATCCCTAGACGATTCGTTTTGGGTGAGATCGAGTGGAATCGGTGGATGAACTGTGAAACGTCGGGGTGACCGAACGCTTAATTCGTGACGACCGGACGCTAGGGCAGTGCTTCCGGTGGTTGAACACGCTCTGTGTTCATTTTGGTCTTGACCGGACGCTTGACTGTCACACTGACCGGACGCTCCCGCAGAGTCCGGTCGTTGAACGTTCTTCGCAAATTCTTCCTGTGTACTGACCGGACGCTCGGTTTCTCAGTGACCGGACGCTTCGCTTACACTGTTCACCATCTGCGTTTTCAAGTGACCGGACGCTCGAGTTGTGACCGGACGCTCAGTGACCGTGAGTCCAGTCCAACTCAGAGAGGTCCAAAATTGGACTTTGCCTGACCGGACGCGTCCGGTGCCTGTTGACCGGACGCAGGGTGAGTCCGGTCAGTGCTGTCTCAGCACGTTTCCGTTCGCAGTTCGTTCGCTCCTTGTCGGATTTGGTTTCCGTCTTTTCCGTTGGCTTTCTAGAGTTGTGTAGTGTCCTGCTGTGCTTCTCGGAAGCATCCACCCTACATCTACGGTCGTGGACACTTGCAAGCTCTAAGGTTTGTTTTTGGGGTGATTCTCGGGACAGTGGCTACTAGTTTCTGAAAGGAAAATATGAAGCTCCCATTCACCCCCCTCTGGTCGCTTTCTGGTTGCTTCTCGGTCCTTCAATTGGTATCGGAGCGGGTTAAGGATCTTCCACCTTAGCCGGTTCCAGATCCACAGAAGGCGACATGGATCGCGGCGTGGGCAAACCGCCATTTTTCGATGGGACGAACTATGCGTATTGGAAGATACGCATGTCGGCCTATCTGCAGAGTTTGGGTGCTTCCATCTGGGATATTTGCAACTCTGCCGATTACGTCGTCTTGGCTGCTCGTGCCTCTCAGCTTCAGATCAATGAGCACGATGCCAATAGCCGAGCCTGTAATGCTCTTTTCTCATGTTTGAGCATGATTGAGTTTGATCGTGTTTCTCACCTCGCTACGGCTCGGGAGATTTGGGCTATGCTCATGCGTTTCCATGAGGGAACCTCTCAAGTCAAAACCCGTCTCTACGAGTCGTTCAAGCGAGAGTATGAGAACTTTCGACATATGCCTGGCGAGAGCATAGAAAGTTTATTCGCTCGCTTTCAGGTGATTGTCAACAGGATGAGGGCTAACAAGGAGCTATTGCCTTTCGACGATCATGAGAGGGCTTTGAAGCTTTTGCATACTCTTGATCGGTCGGTGTGGGACTCCAAAGTTCAGGCGATCATCGAATCACCGAACTATGAGACCCTCACTTGCGACGAGCTCTTCAGTAAGCTCAAGTCCAGTGAGATCGATGCCATGGCGAGGGCTTCTTATGAAAATCCTTCTGGCCCGTCGATGGCTTTGGTTTCTGGCTCTTCTGCTAACCCCTCTGGAGGTTTTGCTCTTTCGTCTCTCTTTTCTGTCACAGAGGACCAGCTGGAGTCTTTGGGGGATGACGAGTTGGCATTGCTCGCCAACCGGTTCTCGCGGTTCCACAACAACCGCATGAACCGTCGCCGCGGAGGAGGACGCTCAGGATGCTATGAGTGCGGCGACCCCGATCACTTCATCGCCAACTGCCCCAAGAAGAAGCATTCATCTGGGAAGGGCGATCATGGGCACAAGTACGACTCCGGCAAGCGCAAGGAGAAGTACGTCCCCGCGAGGCACAAGCGGAGGGGCGGCTTCGACAAGGAGTACATCAAGAAGAAGTACTTGGAGAAGGCCCAAGCTGAGCAGCGTGCGTTCTTCGCCACGCTCAGCGACGTCGACGGCTCGGATGACGACTCCGCTTGCTCAAGCGACGACGAGTCCGAGAAGAAGAAGGGGATCGAGGACAAGCTGAATGGCCTCTGCTTCTTCGCCGACGACGACGGCTTCTGCACCATGGCTCTCGACGGCGAGCTGGTGAACTCCCCTCGGAACGACGACGACGACACCTCCCAGGTATCTCTCACCCACGATGAGCTTTCTGCTGAGGTTGAGAAGCTTACTGCCGCCTTGCTTAGTCAGGATAAGCTGCTTAGGCGTGCCGCTAGAGAGCGCAAGGAGTTTAGGCAGAAGTGGGAGGATACGGTGAAGGAACTTGATTCTGTCAAGTCCACCGTAGTTGTTACAGATGAGGAGGAGTGCGAGGCGTGCACCACGCACATGACTGATCTTCTCACTTTGAGAAGTAAGTATGTTGCATTGGTAGGAGAGGTGGATGAGCTCCGGGCTAGGCCCATGCTGTTGGGTGCGTGCAAGACTTGTCCTGTCTTGCAATCCGAGTTGGCAGAGAAGAATGCCAAGATTGTGTCTCTTGAGGAGGCCAGCTCGGGTAGCACTTGTGTGACTAGGTGCGCTTTGTGCGAGGGTTTGGAGATGGAGATTGCCAATGTGAAGCATGACAAGATGCAAACCGAGGAGGAAAACACATACCTTCGGACCATCTTGTCATGGGTGTCTTGTGGTGAGCCACAGCTCGGGATGATGATCTCCCAATTCAAGCGAGCTGCTGGAGGTCCCGGTGTAGGTTTTGCTCCGGGTGTTGATGTCTCTGCTTTTGGGAAGATTGGAGAGTCGAGTGGTTTGAACCCGAGTGAGAAGCCAAACTCCACCACTACTCCCAAACTAACCAAGCTTCCACCCAAAGAGCCTCTCAAGCCTAACACCAAGGATGGGGTGTTTGAGGAACCTCCGAGAGCTCCACCCAAGAACCAAGTGTGGCATCCCAAACCCAACCACCTGAAAAACAAGCTTGATGCTATGCCACCTATCCAGGAGGAGTTGCCACAGAAGGGCAAGGTGATCCACACCCACAACCGTGAGTACCAACAACCCCCTTTAAGAGCGGTGAGGTACCACTGTGAGCACTGTGGGAGAGATGGACACTTGAGCGAGTTCTGCTTTAGGCGCAAGAGAGAGGCGCGCCGTGCTAGGGAGATGAACAACCCGGACATGTACCATCCTTTCCATGATGTACATGCGCCGAATGTTCAAAGGAGAGCACCGAGACGTGCTGCTAGGCCCAGAGGTCCAGAACCTCAAGTTCCCAGGCCTAGGTAGCAGAGAGCTCCGAGGAGAGACGCTAGGCCTAGAGGTGTTGACCCTCAAGTTCCTAGGCGTAGGCCTCGTAGAGAGCGTGCTCGGCGGGAGCCTGTATTTGTAGGCTATGGACCCCGTGGCAGTGGCTTTGCAGTTGAGCGTTTTCCCCCACCGCATTTTGAGTATCGAGATGGACGCTCATCCCTTAGCGGACCACGTTTTCCTCAACGTGGTGATCGCTCCTCTCGTAGGCGTGCTAGGAATGGTTTTTCTGCTAACCGTTCTTTTGAGCAGTCGGCCCAACACTGGTATTCCCCTTACTTCACTAACCCCAGTGTTGGCCCGTATGCTCACCCTATGTCTTTTTATTGATGTAGGTAAAACGATTGGAGAACGTTTGGTTGGTGGATTCCGGGTGTTCGAGGCACATGACCGGAAATGCCAAGTGGTTCTTCAGTCTTAGTCCGGTCGCCGGAAAGGAGTATATCACCTTCGGCGACAACAGCAAAGGTAAGGTGCTATCTCGTGGGTCTGTGCGAGTTAATGAGCACTTTGTGTTGCGCGATGTAGCTCTTGTTTCTAACTTGCATTTTAACCTTCTTTCTGTTTCACAACTCTTTGACGACGACTATGAGATTCATTTTAAACTGAATCTCAGTCGTATTTTGGATCCTCAGGGCAATCTTGTATGTGTGATTTTGCCCTTTGGAAAAGTCTTTCGTGCGGATTTCTCGGAGTCGTTCAGAATTTCTCGTTGTCTTTTGGCTGGACCTTCCTCCTCTGATCTTTGGAAGTGGCATAGGAGACTAGGTCACCTGAGCTTCGACTTGCTTGCAAGGCTTAGTTCACTTGGCCTAATCCGAGGATTGCCCAAGTTATCTATGGAGAAGGATCTTGTTTGCCACTCTTGTAGACACGGGAAGATGGTTGCCGCTACCCACCATCCAGTGACTCAGGTCATGACCAAGCGCCCTGGAGAGCTTTTGCACATGGACATTGTTGGTCCGGCTCGGGTGAGCTTGGTTGGGGGGAAGTGGTATGTACTTGTTGTTGTTGATGACTTTTCGAGATATTCGTGGGTTTTCTTTTTAGCTGAGAAAACCGAGACTTTCTCCTTTGCTCGCAATCTGATTTTGCGTCTTCAGAATGAGTTCCCTTTGAACTCTATGCGAGCAATTCGGAGTGATAATGGTTCCGAATTCAAGAATTCGGATTTTGAGAAGTTTTGTAACTCTTTGGGTTTAGAGCATCAGTTTTCTTCCCCCTACACACCCCCTCAGAATGGTGTTGTAGAGAGGAAGAATCGGACCCTTGTAGAGATGGCCAGGACGATGCTCGATGAGCATAGGACTCCTAGGCGATATTGGGCCGAAGCTATGAACACTACATGCTATATTTCCAATCGCATTTTTCTTCGAGCTTTCTTGAAAAAGACCTCTTATGAGTTGCGTTTTGGAAAACTCCCCAAGGTGAGTTATTTTTGAGTTTTTGGTTGCCATTGTTTTATACTCAAAAAGGGCAACTTGGACAAGTTTGAGTCTCGTTCTTCTGACGGTGTGTTTTTGGGTTATGGCACTCACACTCGAGCTTATCGTGTACTTAACCTTGACACTAACCGAGTCATGGAGACATCCGATGTCACCTTCAACGAGACCATGGTTTGTCCTTCTTCTCGTTTTGAGCGTGCAGGTGATCATGAGGTTGGCGAACCTCTTTTCGATGATGAAGAAGAAGGTGCTGAAGGGATAGATGACCCAGCACCTCCTCCACCTGCTGTGCCGCAAAGAGCGGCCTCTACGACGACTCATGGCCCCGACACATCGTCTTCCTGGGGGCCGTGGGATCCGCCACCCCGAGCGGTACCCTTTGTACCCGGGGAGGCACCAGCTGCTGTTGAGGGGGAGGCCACTTCGGCAAGGGAGGCGCCACGACACAGTCAGCGCCAGCACCCGCCTCAGGAGATGATCGGCAGCATCGACGAACGCGTCACCCGGTCAAGGCAAATCTCTCACTTTGCTCATTCTGCTTTTGTTGCTGATTTTGAGCCCCGAGATGTTGGACACGCTTTGACGGATCCTGATTGGGTCAATGCCATGCATGAGGAGCTTGAGAACTTTGAGAGAAATCGGGTTTGGGTTCTAGTGTCTCCACCTTCTGAGTGTCATCCAATTGGGACAAAATGGGTTTTCAAAAACAAACAGGGAGAAGATGGCCATGTTGTGAGAAACAAGGCCAGACTCGAAGCCCAGGGATATAGTCAGAAGGAGGGGATAGACTATGAGGATACATTTGCTCCTGTAGCCCGTTTGGAGGCAATTAGGATACTCTTTGCTTTTGCTGCATCCAAAGGTTTCAAACTTTTTCAAATGGATGTCAAGAGTGCCTTCTTAAACGGCTACATAGAAGAGGAGGTGTATGTTAGACAACCCCCCGGTTTCGAAAATCCCAAGTTTCCAAACAATGTCTTTAAACTTCACAAAGCTTTGTATGGTTTGAAACAAGCCCCTAGAGCCTGGTATGATAGGTTGAAAACCTTTTTGCTTGCTAAGGGTTTTAAAATGTGATGTGTAGATAAAACGCTCTTTCTCCTCAAGCAAGGTACTGATACTCTCTTGGTCCAAATTTACGTGGATGATATCATTTTCGGTGGTTCTTCTCACGCTTTGGTTGCCAAGTTTGCAGACATTATGAGCAGGAAGTTCGAGATGAGCATGATGGGTGAGTTGACGTTTTTCCTCGGGTTGCAAATCAAGCAAACCCGGGAAGGAACGTTTGTGCACCAGGGCAAGTACACCAGAGATATCCTGAAGAAGTTCGACATGGGTGAGGCCAAGCCTCTTCCAACACCCATGGCGACCACGACGGCCCTGGATGCGGACAAGGAGGGAGAAGCAGTGGACCAGAAGGAGTACCGAAGTATGATCGGGTCGCTGCTGTACCTGACGGCGACACGCCCGGACATCCAGTTTGCGGTGTGCCTTTGCGCGCGATTTCAGTCTTCGCCGCGCACTTCTCACCGTCAGGCGGTCAAGCGCATTATGAGGTACTTATCCTTCTCTCCAGAATTCGGGATTTGGTATTCTGCTTCCTCAACCCTTTCCCTTTGCGGTTATTCCGATGCCGATTTTGCTGGTTGCCGTATTGATCGCAAGTCCACTTCTAGGACTTGCCAGTTTATTGGTTCTTCTCTTGTTTCGTGGTCTTCTCTCAAGCAGTCTAGCGTCGCCCAGTCTACCACGGAGGCTGAGTATGTTGCTGCGGCTAGCTGCTGTTCCTAGTTACTCTGGATGATGGCCACTTTGCGTGATTTTGGTCTGAGTTTTTCTCGTGTTCCATTGCTTTGTGACAGCACGAGTGCAATTAGCGTTGCTAAGAACCCCGTGCTTCACTCGAAGACCAAACACATTGATGTGCGCTTCCATTTTCTGCGAGACCACTATGAGAAGGGTGATATCGACCTTCGCCATGTCGATACTCATCATCAGCTTGCTGATATTTTTACCAAGCCTTTGGACCAATCAACCTTTAATCGGTTGAGAGGTGAGCTTGGTGTGTGTTTCCCCTTTTAGATGGGGGAAACACTTTAGATTTTGTATGATACACTGACTTTTTGATTTCAGTTGTTTTTGCTTCTTTTTGATTTCTTCGTGCATCTTTTGCATTTCAGCATACGCTTTTACATTCTGAGCTTCATGTGTATAATCTGAAGAATGTAACTATGCTCTGTGTAGTTTTTACTTCGATGCTTTATGTTGATGCTGTAGCTTATGCTCTTTCTGATCACTAGTGCATACTATGAACTGAGCTATTTTTGAATGGTGAACTTGATAATGAACTTAAAACTTGAAAATGTTCACCATTGAGATATGCAACTAGCATGTGTAGGATGAGTTGAAGTCACATGTGCTTTTCATATATGCTAGGTTGCTATGTCTCTAGTGTTGAGTCATTCACTTGCTTGGTATGTCATATTCTGTTTAAAATCTGAACCAAGTTAAGTGAATTGGAAATATCGAGATGGGTTTGCTTGTTAGCACCTCACAGTTTCGAGACTGTTTCTCATTGCACTTTGAGTTAAACTTGAGCTGTGTAGTGTATGACCGAAACTGTTGCTTTAAGCTTCTGATTGCTTATGCATAGGCTTCGCACAGTTGGAAAGTTAGGCAATAACAAGCATTCAACCTCTCACAGTCACATGCTGTTTTCTGAACTTGTGTAATTTCACCGCTGCAACTCCGATTAAAATTTGAAATCACAAGTATATGCCTAAATTGGTATCAGCATGATGTTTGAACTATGCTAGGGGTAGTTCACCTTGAATACATGATTAGCACTTGTTTGACTTCCTGTCTATACATGTCTGTGCTATTTTGATGGTGAATATCTTTTCGGCTACAAACTGCTCTTTTGCTCTCATTTTAGACTTAGTGATCAGTTTGAGCCTTTGCTAGCATTCTGTGCATTTTTCTGAGTCATCGGATCAGAACTCTGTAGAGCATCTTTGCATTCTTTTGAGTATACTCTTGAAGCTCCTAACTTGCATTTTGACTCATATGCATTTTGGAAGGGGGGGAATCTTCTTGTTGGCACTTTTCTGAGGGGGAGCCTTATTTCTTGATAAGTGCATTTTCAACTAAGGGGGAGAAATTGCAAATCATTACCCTCCGTTTCAGCTAAGGGGGAGCCTTCCTGGTTGTTTGCACTATTCGAGGGGGAGTTTGTTTCCGTTTGAGTCTTTGACATTTTCAATTGGTTTGGAGCGGTTTGCTAGTTGCGTTGAGCCTTAGCCTCTTTCTTGAGGGACTAGCATTTGCTTTTCAGATTTTCAATTGGTGTCGAACTCTTTTTGGTAACAGTCGGTATCGAGCTTTCTTTGCTAGTTGTGTTGAGCCTCTGTGCCTCTATCTTGAGGGACTAGCATTTTGCTTTGATATTTTCGATTGGTTTTTGCTAGCGATGTTGAGCCTGTTCTACCTCTTCTTGAGGGCTAGCTTTGCTTTGCTTGGTTGCGTCGAGCCGTTGCCCATGTCTTTGGGGACCAAGTTCTTTTGCTCTTTCTACTTGACCTTCTTCGGCTTTGCTATGCTTTTAGGTCATTTGGTCGAGTTCTCTCTTCTCCTTATTCCTTCTTCTCTTTCTATTATGATTTGTGTTGGTAGTTGACAATGCACTCATCAAGGGGGAGATTGCGGATACATGGGTGTATGCCGGGTCTCTGAGTGATGAGTGATTGTCAACTGGGATGATGCGCATGTTCTTTGGCTTGTGTTGTGCAGGTGTCGAGCACGGATACAGTGATCAAAGGCGAGGTGAAGGTCAAGTAGAGACGTGTCGTGCCGATGGACTGAGAGTGGCGAAGGGCGGACGTGAGGCTTGGACTGAGGGACCAGAGGCCCGAGGATCAGCTGTGGTGGCTGGCAGCCTGTGACAACAACAAGTGAAGAAGTGCGGTCATGTCTTGCCTGAGTCGTGGACTTGGGGACACGTGTCGGTGGACGGGGTGCACGGGAGGTGCATCCCATCTACGACGTCGGTTTGGTGGTAGAGCTAGGGAAAAACCATCGGGTGGACGGTTTCCAGGTTTGGGCCTCAAAACCTGGGTGCTGAGGGTTTCCGAGTTTGGCCACAAAACTCGGGCTGAGGACGGTTTCCAGGTTTGGGCCTCAAAACCTGGGTGCTGAGGGTTTCTGAGTTTGGCCACAAAACTCGGGCTGAGGACGGTTTCCAGGTTTGGGCCTCAAAACCTGGGCGCTGAGGGTTTGCTGAGTTTGGCCTCAAAACTCAGATGCTGGTGGGCTGGTTTCCCGGTTTGGGCCACAAAACCGGGGGTTGGCTGGAAAAGGCTGGTTTCCCGGTTTGGGCCACAAAACCGGGGGTGCAGAGCGAGGGCGGCACGTGGCGGCAATCGGGAGGTTGCGTCAAGGCAACGCTACGAGTTGTGCGGGCGTGGCCGTCGGATCTACCTACCACCGAGTTGGTCCAGAATAACCTTAGGGTTTAGCTGGCTCGCTCTGTAAGTAGAGAGGGGTAGAATTGGAATAGATTAGGAATGAGGAATAGGTTAAGTAGGGGGAGACACCCTCCTCCCCAACTATCTCAGTCATTTGCTCTTTTGCTTCTAGGTTTTCCTGCTCTCCCTCTCCCCTGCTGTAGCGAACCTGAGATCCACAGAGAAGAGAACAATACCTCTATGTTCATGAGATTTTGAGGAAGTGAGGCCGTAACCTCACTGTTGTAGCGTGTCGTAGCCACACGGTTGCAAATTCGTGGTTGTGATTCGCGTTTTGTTTGTGTTCTTCGCGGAATCCTTTTTCTCCATGATTTTCCCGTCGCTCGATCACTTTGCTCGGTTCGTGTTTTGCGAATCCGTTTGAACCAAGTTGTTCTAGATAGTGAGGCACTTCTTTCCACCGAAGGAATTCACCTCTAACCTCAGGGTCTAGGAGATCGATCGATTTTCGTTTCAGGTCAAGTTTTTTTCTCCCCTCCCCCGAAATTCTTCGATTCATCTATTTGGAGATAGGTTCGAGCCATGATCTCTTAGAGATAGCTCACTATCCTCCTTGTGACTCTTCTCACCAAGTTTGATCCCTAGAGGATTCGTTTTGGGTGAGATCGAGTGGAATCGGTGGATGAACTGTGAAACGTCGGGGTGACCGAACACTTAATTCGTGACGACCGGACGCTAGGGCAGTGCGTCCGGTGGTTGAACACGCTCTGTGTTCATTTTGGTCTTGACCGGACGCTTGACTGTCACACTGACCGGACGCTCCCGCAGAGTCCGGTCGTTGAACGTTCTTCGCAAATTCTTCCTGTGTACTGACCGGACGCTCGGTTTCTCAGTGACCGGACGCTTCGCTTACACTGTTCACCATCTGTGTTTTCAAGTGACCGGACGCTCAAGGTGTGACCGGACGCTCAGTGACCGTGAGTCCGGTCCAACTCAGAGAGGTCCAAAATTGGACTTTGCCTGACTGGACGCGTCCGGTGCCTGTTGACCGGACGCAGGGTGAGTCCGGTCAGTGCTGTCTCAGCACGTTTCCGTTCGCAGTTCGTTCGCTCCTTGTCGGATTTGGTTTCCGTCTTTTGCGTTGGCTTTCTAGAGTTGTGTAGTGTCCCGCTGTGCTTCTCGGAAGCATCCACCCTACATCTAGGGTCGTGGACACTTGCAAGCTCTAAGGTTTGTTTTTGGGGTGATTCTCGGGACAGTGGCTACTAGTTTCTGAAAGGAAAATTTGAAGCTCCCATTCACCCCCTCTTCTGGTCGCTTTCTGGTTGCTTCTCGGTCCTTCAAAGTTCAACAATTCAAAAGGACATAAAATTTATTTAGCTTAAGAATGAGAAAGTCATTAAATTCCTATATAAGTTAATTAGCCCTTTTTAGTTAACTCAAAATCTATGCAGAATTAGGGGTTGACCCTAAAAGCTTTCTGGTAGATCTTGAGAAGAGGTACAACTTTGGTATTCGAGGTTTTCAAAGTTTCTGTACAAAATTCCCAGTAATTATGAATTTACTCAAACCCTGGAAATGGTTCCCTTCTGACTTTAAACTTGCATTTCAAAAACTATTTGAAATCTGAGTTTGAGGTCTACATTAAAGTTGTAGAGAATTTCAAAATGAACATTTCATACATTGACCATTTTTCAAGTGTCAATGCAAAATCAAAAGTAATTTTGCTTCTACTGCAAAACCCTAGTTCTGTCCCCTTTTCAAATTTCCAATTTGAAATGGATTTGAACTGTTTGATCAAATTGACCTATTTCTAGTTGAAATCAGCCAAAGGGTGTTAAAGCAAAGTTGTACAACTTTTCAAACTCTACATTTCATATATTGGCAAAATTTGAAGTTGTTCAGGAAATTCAAAAGTAATTTTGAAATTCAGTTTGGTCCAAATTTGAATTTGAACTCTATTTCAAAATCCAGACAGAATTTGACTTTGATTCTTAAAGAAAACTTGTAGAACACAAAATTTGGAGCAACTTTTGTTTTAAGAGTTTTTGGCGTGCAGTACAAAAATCTGGAGAAATTAGAAAAGGGGTAAACCTGATCCTGTAGCTACAGGAGGGGGAGTGCACCTGCCGGAGCAGGGCAGGCCGCCGCGTGCGCCGCCGCCGTGGCCTGGCCGTCTCCGCGCCGCTCCGCGTGTCTGGCCACGCAGCTGAGAGCCTGCTTGCTTCACTCAGCGCGGTGGCAAGCCTTGAGAGCTCCCCCAACCTCCCATCGTCCGCGTCCGCCACCTCCTTTTTCTCCTCCTCTGTTTTCCAGTCAAGCTCTGGCGAGCTCGTTTACCGCCGTCGTTGCGTCGCGGTCCCCTCCATCTCCCAGATAGCTCCGCCTAGATCTCTTGCTTCTCCTGAGCTAGCTAACCCAAGCCCTAGAGCTTGCAATCGCCGTCGCCGCGGTCTTCTTCCTCGCTGCCGGCAGGGAGTCGCCGCGGGTACCCTGGTCGTGGTCACGGTAAGCCGGAGTTCCTCCGGTCAAACCGACTAATGTTTTAGCTTCGTGATGTGTTGTGGCTCATGTTCGGCTCGCTTTTGAGGTCTCTACCACCCTGGCTTGAGCAGTCCGCGGAGGTTGCCGCCGGTGCCAGCTTTGTCATCGCCGCCGCCGTCGTCCACCTCGGTCCAGTGCTCCTCAAGTCAAGGTAAGGTGCGCATCGTAGTCGTGATGAGTTCCTAGGCGTGTTGCGCTCCCTAGTTTAGTCTCTACCGGGTCATCTGGGTCGGTTCGCGTGGCTCGCCGTCGGCGCAAGCGCTGCCATGGCCGCCATCGTGGACCATGTTGCTCGGCGTCATCTCCAAGTGAGACTGGGTGCGCATCATAGTCGCAGAGAGTGCCTAAGTGCGGTGCTGCTCTTGTTTAGGTCTCTACCGAGCCCTAGAGGCCGGATCGTTGAGTCGCCGCCGCGCTCGACATGGCCGAGCCGCCATGCTCGCCGGCGAATGCCTTCCGGTGACCTAGAAGCCTAACCGTCTCCTCCAGTGGGTTCACAGGGTCGAGCTTCGGGGGTTGGTGGCCTTGCCGTCGTCGGGGAGTCCACCGCCGGCGAGAGAGTCGACGGTCAGCGCGGCCGGCAGCCGGTCAAGGCCGGCCGAGCTCTGGTCTGGGCGTGAAGGAGAAGAGCAGAGGCTGACACCTGGGGCCCAGTCGTCAGCGACTCTGGGCTGAAGTTGGGCCGAGCCGAATAGGGTTTAGAAAAGTTTTTCTTTTTCTGAAATGGGTGAATAGTGTTAGGTTTTGTCTTTTTGATATGTTTTTGTAGGAAGCTCCAAAAATTGTGAAAATTTTTGTGTAGCTTTCTCAAGCTGTCTAATATTTATGAAAAATATGAAACTTGAGTTTGGAACAAATTTTGAAAGTGGTTTAAATAGACCTTTTAATTAATAAATGGACTTTGATGATTTTTGTAGGCTTATTTAAATGTCCAAAAATCATGAAACTATTTTTGTCACTGTTTTGAGCTGGAAATGTATCATCACAAAAATTTTGAGCTCTGTTGGAGAAAATAGATTTTATTCTTATTTCTATGCCTTAATTAATTATTTAAATGTTATAATTTGATTTAATTCTGCAGGTTTAAATGTTTGTTCAAAAATTGTGATATTTGTTTTACCACTATTATTTGATATAATTTATCATCTCTAAAAGTTTGAACTAATTTGGGCATAGTTTGCTTCACAACTTAATTTTGTGCTAATTAAATTGCTTTCTTTATGAATAAGTGATGTTGTTTAACATGAAAACCTAAGTTTCTTTATGGTAGATTTGGGGGTTAAGTTAGGTGAATTATCTTGATCTGCTGAGTGAATTATCTTGATCTGCTGCTTGATGCAGGCAAGAGTCACTCATGTAAACCATGTATGTTTATACAAGTTGGTTTTGTTGATTTGCAACTGTACCGTGATGGAAAGTTGTTGCGAGTTAAATGTTTATAACTTAGTAAATTTCCATCTTTACCATGATCATGACATGAGCATCTCATCAAGCATGCACTCCTTTATCGTGTAGTTTCCGAAGGGGTCGATTGTCCGGACGAGGTTGGTCCAGGAAGTTCGGAGTGTCCTGTTGATCTGGAATATCAGGAGTTCCCGACTTTTTTGGTCAACGAAGGCAAGCCCCGGTTCATTTAACCATTTCCTTGGTTTTGCAATTACACTTACTTTCGATAACCTGATGCATTAGATGTTTAACAAATAAGTGCTTTAAACCCGTTGATGCATGATCAACCTTGTTATCGATATATCATTCCTTGATGCCTTCTTTATGCAAATGATAGAAATGCTTAGCCTTGCCTTATGAAGCTTTTGATAAATGTTTTCGATACTTATCGTTTTGGAATGATAATGAGAAAGAATGATGGTTAAGACCAGACGGGCACATGCATCGACCCTTGGATCGATGTATGGTGACCTGGATGTGTCGGTTTAGGGTTAACCGTTGTTGGCCTGCTAGATTGAGAAACTGTGAAGTATCGATCATATGCTACGGTAAGCCCTGCCTTGGTGGTTCTTAAATGAGAACGGCTAATCGCTCACTGGGAGTGGAGAGATGGCGGGAGTACTAGCTACCCTCGTGGGTTAAAGTCCCGGATTGGAGGTGTACAAGTACTCTCGGGTGGCGCGGACCCGGTCTTGTTTGGAGGATCCGAGGTTGGGGATTGATATATGTGTGATCGAGGGTCTACATATATCGTATGATCGTGGAAAACTCCCAGATCTGGTTGAATCGGTTCGAATCGTCGTGCTCCTCGGTTATGGAGACTCAGTCTAATGACCCGCACCGTAGAATGAAAATGGAACTGGTTTAAGAAAGAATGATATTGATCTTTTACTAATGTTCACTTTCAATTCTTACTATGTATTTAAATGATTAAGTAAAATGTGGATTTAGGATTACTTTAGTAAGCTTTTATGCAAATGAAAGTTACTGTTGAGCCTACCCAAGCCAGCATACCTGTTTCTTCTCTTCTCTTGTCGGGTAAGCCTTGTTGAGTACTTTTGTACTCAGGGTTTGTTAATCCCCTGTTGCAGGTGACGTTCACGAGCAGCCTTGCTTGGAGGCTTGTTGCGTGACCGTCATTGAGGAGGGCGTGTCTGGGGAGGAGTAATGAAACCCTTAGGCGGGGTTGTTTGTATGAAATACAGTTTTATTAATGTTGCTTCCACTATCTAGGGTGAATTTTGAAACTATGGTTTGTAATAACTACGCGAGTTTGAACAACTGGTTTGTAAAACTTATGGTGTAATACTTCCGCACTTTTATCTCTGATGTATATTATTTGTGAAATGTTGTAATACTGCCTTGACTCTTGCAATGATCCTGGGAGTGTAAGAAAACGTGGATGAGTCGGGTTACCCGATGACACGTGATGGGTCTTTTGGGTTATGGGGCACAGTGTATGACTGTCTAAGGTCTGTTGGACAAGGACAGGTACACATGGGCCCTAATAATTCAGGAGGTTCCGCTACACTCATCGAGCGCTGATGCTGAAGTTGCCCGTAGTATTGATGAGATACTCCGGGACCTCGAGCCTGAGAGTCCCGAGCGAGGGTCAGTGCCCGAGTTCGCGGGGTCGCATATCTGGGTTGATGGTTTTGAGGTGGCCGGTGACCTCGAGTCGGAACGGAATCCTGGCAAAAGGTCCTTTGGCGAAGCTACCCGGTCCACTCTTCCTTACTTCGCCAAGAAAATTGGTGTTTCGGATCCGGCAACAGAGCTTTTTACGAGTCCGGACCTTCGAGAGTGCCACTTGCCATGCGCTCCGGAGGAAAGGCGCTTTCTTGCTCGAGTGTTTGGTCGTGTTTGTGTGCCGGAAGCCGAGCTTCGACTAGCCAACCAGCCGTTGGGCGAGCTTGAAGATGATATTGATGTTAAGTTGGCTGAGTTGAGGCTTCTCAACCGTTCTGCGCGCCGAAGGGCAGGTTACAACCATGATTATCTAAGCAATCGGTTGGCCGAGGTTGAGAAAGAGAATAAACAACTCCGGCGAGGTTTGGAAAACAAAGAGATTGAGCTAAACAGTGCTGTAGAAAAAGTTAAGAAAACTCGAGAGGAGGCGCAAGAGGTTGCGACCCGTAACGCTGAACTGTTGTCGGCTTGCCGTGACAAAGACAATGACTTGGCCTCTGCTAAGAGTCGCATAAATGAACTGACCTCAGAGTTGGCTTCTCAGTCGGAGTCGTGGAAGAAAAGCATGGGAAAGATTAAAGATAAAGTTGATGCTTGCTTGACTGAAGCTGGCGGCTCTGCTGGGGAGCCGCTGCCTGCTGCTAACGCGGAGGCCTTCAAAGGTTGTCTATTTAACGAGCTTGATGTTTTCAGCTCATTGGTTGGTAATGCAGCCGACTTCGGGGGCTACGCTGGAGCCTTGGCCATGGCTCGTACTCTTCGCCAAGCTGATTGTGATGACCTCTGCAAGGTTAAGAGGCCGAGTCATGTGTTTCCGACAGTTGACGAGGTGCGGGCTATGAAGATTAATGATGTGGAGGTTCACAATTGGGCAATGCGCTTGCTTCGAAGGTTTTAGATCAGTGGGGGAGGTCGTGCCCTTGCCTTTGAAGAGACGGCCGAAGCTACTCGTCAGGTGATGATGGCATGGGATGTTTGTTTTTGATTTTATTTGTGGATGAAAGTGTCAGTATTTATTCCTGTGTCCTTTTTATGCAGGCTCGGAAAGACGCGCTGCCCTCGCCGAACGCAACTGATGACGCTGCCGGTTGTTCCGAGCCTGTACCTGCGCACGGCTCCGCGGAGGTTCCTCTGGTTGAAGCGGTTCCCTCGGCAGAGCAGGCTCCTGCCACTGAAGAGGCTGATGTTCAGGAAACAGCCATGGTGGAAGCATCTGCTGCTGACCAATTTATGGTGGAAACCGCTGCAACTGGCGAAGCTAAGGATGCTGCAACTGGCGAGGTTGAGGCGGAGAGGCATGAAGATGCCGAGCAGGTCTGAGAAAAGAAAAAAAAGGGGGGTGGTTAAAAATGGGTCATTTTGTAATATTTTGCGAAGGGAAGATGTGGCTGTAAAACACTGAGATTTTGTTTGGCTATTTGACAATGCAGGTTCCTGATGGAACCATGCTAGAGGTGTTTGATGTGACGCCTCTGACGTTAAATTATCAAGATACTTTTATAACTGGTGAATCATGGGCTCGAGCTAAACTCAAACATCCCTCGCTATCTTTCGAGCGTTTTTGGTGGTCAAAGGTGCGAAGGTATGATTTAAAGAACAACCGATCAAGTTGTTTTTGGCGTGACGCGGATTATACCGATCGGCAAGCTACGCACTTTTTGTTTAGTTCTTCTTCGCAACCTGTTGTTGATGATGACATTGATGAGAAGACGGATCTGGATTATTTGTTTGGGCGTAGTAACCTTGAACTGGGTCCAGACGGTTCTCTTATGATTCCGAAGGAGGAGCCTTTAGAGAGCAGTGACGTAGCTCGTCGATATATGTATAGGGCGAGGGTGTTGCCCAGGGAGCTGCCATTTGTGCCTGCGGCTCCTTTATTGTGGGAACCCATTGTCCCGATAGAGACAGGTTTTGAAGTTGAAAACGAGGGTTGTAAAGATGTATTGTTAATTGAAGATGGTGGGGATTCTTTGTAACTTTACACTTTTTTAGAAACATGCTGTGAGCCATACTGTGGTGAATTTGTTTTTATGCGAAGAAGTTATAAGAATGATTTGTTTCATTGTGGCTCATTTTTGGAATTTGACAAAGAATGATATTTGACCTTCGCTGTTTTTTTTGGCGAGGTTCGCTTTTGACGTTAATGTAATCTATTTGGGAAAACAGCGACGCCCCCTTTCCTTTTAGCGAGGCTTGCTTAGCGTTTAAATAAGTTGTTTAGGAAAATAGTGACGCCCCCTTTCCTTTTAGCGAGGCTCGCTTATCGTTTATATAAGCTGTTTAGGAAAACAGCGATGCCCCATTTCCTTTTAGTGAGGCTCGTTTATCGTTTATATAAGCTATTTAGGAAAACAACGATGACCCCTCTCCTTTTAGCGAGGCTCGCTTATTGTTTATATAAGCTGTTTAGGAAAACAGCGACGCCCCCTTTCCTTTTAGCGAGGCTCGCTTATCGTTTATATAAGCTGTTTAGGAAAACAATGACGCCCCCTTTCCTTTTAGCGAGGCTCGCTTATCGTTTGTATAAGCTGTTTAGGAGATCAGCGACGCCCCCTCTCCTTTTAGCGAGGGTGTAGGTGAAATTTGGTTTGCAAGCCCCTGGCGCTTTGCGAGGATACTTGAATTTTTGGGACTTCGCGCCTCCCCTTGTCTAAGGTGGAGGTGAAGTTTGCTTTGCAAGCCCATGGCGTTTGCGAGGGTGCTTGACTTTTTGGGACTTCGCGCCTCCCCTTGTCTAAGGTGGAGGTGAAGTTTGCTTTGCAAGCCCCTGGCGTTTTGCGAGGGTGCTTGACTTTTTGGGACTTCGCGCCTCCCCTTGTCTAAGGTGGAGGTGAAGTTTGCTTTGCAAGCCCCTGGCGTTTGCGAGGGTGCTTGACTTTTTGGGACTTCGGGCCTCCCCTTGTCTAAGGTGGAGGTGAAGTTTGCATTGCAAGCCCCTGGCGTTTTGCGAGGGTGCTTGACTTTTTGGGACTTCGCGCCTCCCCTTGTCTAAGGTGGAGGTGAAGTTTGCTTTGCAAGCCCCTGGCGTTTTACTAGGGTGGTTGACCTTTTGGGACTTCGCGCCTCCCCTTGTCTAAGGTGGAGGTGAAGTTTGCTTTGCAAGCCCCTGGCGTTTTGCGAGGGTGCTTGACTTTTTGGGACTTCGTGCCTCCCCTTGTCTGAGGTGGAGGTGAAGTTGCTTTGCAAGCCCCTAGCGTTTTGCGAGGGTGCTTGACTTTTTGGGACTTTGCGCCTCCCCTTGTCTAAGGTGGAGGTGAAGTTTGCTTTATAAGTTTGTTTCGAAATCGTTTGTGTTTCGAAGCAATCTTCGGGGGTATTCATCGATTATAAGCGCTCTTGAATACGAGCTGCTTTTATCGATGTTTATGGAAAACAGAAAGAAAACTTTAGAGTTTTCTTTTTCGGGGGTTGTTGCCTGTATTGAGGACTTGGAAACTGCCTCGTTAAAAAACCTTACGCCCCTTCGTAAGGAAAAAGAGTGCAGCTCCTTTGTTTTTGTTACAAGCAATGGAATTGAAAAAAGACAAAAGAGAAAAAAGGCGAATTACATGTTGCGAGAGCTCGCTAAGGCTCCGCTATGGATAGTATTTGCGAAGGTCGTCAACATTCCAGGTGTGTGGCAGGTGGTTTCCTTCGCTATCAGAGAGATGATAGGATCCTGGACGATTGCATTCTGTTATCAGGTATGGTCCCGTCCATTTTGGCTGAAATTTTCCCGCCATGTTGGCGTTTTGTTTGTGAATGAGGACGAGGTCACCCTTCTTCAAATCTTTGATTTTCACCTTTTGTCTCTCCATTTTTTGGTTTCCTCTTGATACTTGCGAAGGTTGTGCACTGCACTGCATCTCGTTTCCTTGAGCAAATCTTTGTCTAGCAGCTGGTTTAGTTCATCTGATTCGAGGGTTGTTCTTGGAGAGCCATATTTCACTTCTTCTGGTAACACAGCTTCTTCCTCGAAGAGGAGCCTAAAAGGTGTGAACTTGGTGGCTCTGCATTCTAAAGTGTTATGGGACCAGGTGACCGAGGTTAGCTCTTCCGCCCACTTTCCCTTGGGCCTGCCTTCGAGTTTTTTGGATATTGCTTGGAAAATTATGGCATTAGCTCTTTCAACGAAGCCGTTTGATTGAGGATGCCGGACTAAGGCGAAGCACAAGGTTGTACCAATTTGAGCGCAGAATTCCTTGAAAACCTCGCTGTCAAACTGAGTGCCATTGTTGACGGTTAGATGTTTGGGAACTCCAAAACGACAAACTATTTGCTGCCAGAAAAACTTTTTCACGGCTAGGGAAGTGATGGAAGACAAAGGTCTTGTTTCGATCCACTTCATGAAGTATTCCACAGCTACCACTGCGTAGCGAAGGTTTCCTGGAGCTATTGGTAATGGACCGACGAGGTCCATTTCCCATCTTTGTAAGGGCCATGTTGGGCATATCCGAGTTGTTGGGGCACCTGGGGCGTTTTGTGTTTTTGCTGTTAGTTGGCATCCCTCGCAATGCCTGACAATATCTTCTGCATCTCGTAAAGCTGTTGGCCAAAAGAAACCTTGACAGAAAGCTTTTCCAACTAGCGCCCTCGGGCCGTTATGAGAACCACAGATTCCTTCGTGAATGAGTTTGAGTATGTCCTTTCCTTGATTTTGCAACACGCATTTTAACCATGGGGAGGTCACCGAGGCTTTGAACAGACTGTTGTCCACTATTTTGTATCCTCGAGCTCTTTGGCTGAGCCTGTTTTCTTCCTCTTTGGAATCGGGGTCGAGCAACCCGTTGATATAGGCCATGATTGGGGCTCTCCAGTCTTCGCTCTGAATTGCATTGATCAGCTTCGCTGTTTTTTCAGAGGCTTCGATGGCTGATTGAGTTGCTACTTTATAAAAAAAATGTCTGGGGGCAACTGTAGTTGTTGTGCTGCTGCTTTGGCCAGATTGTCTGCCTCGCTGTTCTCAGACCTCGGTATTGCTTTCACTGTTATGCTGAGGAAGAAAGATTCTAACCTTCGGACATATTGTAAGTACTTTTGCAGCTATAAGTCTTTTGCTTTGTAATTTTTCTCTATATGACCCGCAATGACTTGGGAATCAGTGTTGATGACCGCCCTTCGAACTGATAATGCTCGAAGCCTCGAGAGTGCCAGTAATACAGCTTCGTATTCTGCGGAATTATTTGTGCACTTGAAGTCGAGTCTTTTTGCATATCATAGCTTCGACCCAGATGGCGAAAACAGGATGGCCGAGGCTCCCGCTCCAGCTGCTCCCCAGGCTCCGTCGACATACACTATCCAAAACGGGTCTGTTTCGACTCCTTTGCGAGGGTCTGGAGTCCATTCAGCTATGAAATCTGCTAATGCCTGTGATTTGATTGCTGATCTTCCCACGAAGGTTATGGTGTGACTGTTCAATTCAACTGCCCATTTTGCTATTCTGCCGACTGCCTCGTTGTTCTTGAAAATGTTCTCGAGTGGGTAAGCAGAGGGTATTTGGATTTCGTGCGCTTGAAAGTAGTGTTTGAGCTTTCTTGAAGCCATGACCACGATATATGCTATCTTTTCGAGCTCTGAGTAGTTTCGTTTTGGACCCTCGAGGGTTTCTGACACATAGTAGATGGCGGCCTGCCCGGTTTTGCTGTTTTCGTGCAGTTCTTTGATCAACACTGCACTGGCTGCATGAGGCGGAGCTGTCACGTATAGTAGTAGCAAGTCCCCTTTGATAGGGCTTGTCAAGATGGTCAAGTTGGTGAGATATTTTTTCAAATCCTTGAAAGCTTTCCTTTGTCGAGGTCCCCAATTAAATGGAGCGGTGCTTCTCAAAGTTTCAAAGAAAGGTAACCCTCGCTCAGCTGATCTGGAGATGAACCTGCTGAGTGCTGCTAAGCGCCCTGACAAATGCTGAGCTGCTTTTTTGGTTGTCGGTGGTTCCATGTTGATGATGGCATCAATTTTTTCAGGGTTGGCTTCGATTCCCCTTGCTGAGACGATACAACCTAGCAGTTTTCCTTCGCTGACCCCGAAGACACATTTTTCGGGGTTCAGTTTCAATCCTGCATATCGAAGGTTACTGAATACTCTTGCCAAGTCTGATATGTGATTTTCTTTTTGCTCGCTTTGAACGATCAAATCATCGACGTAGGCAGAGATGGCATGCTCGTCTTTGAAAACCTCGGACGTCATGCGAGCGAAGGTAGACCCTGCGTTTCTTAAGCCTTCTGCCATTCTTCGAAAACAAAGGGTGCCCGAGGGGGTGATAAAGCTTGTTTTTTCTTCGTCTTCTTCATTCATCCAAATTTGATGATACCCCGAGAAACAGTCAAGGAGAGAAAGCATATGACATCCTGCTGCTCTGTCCACCAAGGTGCTTATGTTCGGTAGTGGAAAGTCATCCTTCGGGCAAGCCTTGTTTAAGCAAGTGAAATCCACACACATTCTCCATTTCTTGTTATTTTTCTGGACTAGGACCACATTTGAGAGCCAGAATGGATATTTGACGGGGCGGATGACCCCTGCGTCCAAGAGTCTTTTTACTTCTGCCCTCGCTGCCTCTTTCCTTTCTTCCGACATTTTGTGGAGCTTTTGTTTAACTGGACGATACCCTTGCTTAATGTTGAGGCTGTGCTCAATCAAGGATCTATTAACTCCCTTGAGATCCTCCGCAGACCAAGCGAAGGTGTTGGAGTTTTCTTTGAGGAAATGGGTGAGGTTGTTTTCTGATTGGGGGTCTAAGTGGGCTGAGATGATTACTTTTCTTTCAGAGTTACCCTCGAAGAGTTGAACTTGTTTGGTTTCTTCTTTGGGTGATGCTCTTATTTGGTCACAGCGTGCTTCACCTTCGCTGCCGAGGTTTATTGTTTGAGACTTTGTTATATTGTGGACATTGCGTTGCCCATGTGCTACTATTCCCTCGGCGGCTCTTGCAACGTCTTGATCTCCGTATACTGCAACGACCCCCTTCGGAGCAGGAAGCTTCATGCAAAGGTACGTTGGGTGGATGACCGCGTTGAAAACATTGGTAATCCCTCGGCCAAAAATTGCATTGTAAGGATAAAACATGTCAACCACGTCGAAGGTTATATGTTCTGTTCTGCAGTTTATTTTGTCTCCGAAGGTTACGGGCAAAGAAATTTTCCCGATAGCTCTTACTTGCTGACCGCCAAAACCGTATAGGGGATTGCCAGCAGGTTGCAGGAGGTTTCTGTCCAGCTTCATGCTGTCGAAGGTTGAGGCGAACAAAATGTCCACGGAGCTTCTTGTGTCAACCAGAATTTTGGTGACTGTCCATCCTGCAAGATTGGTTTCGATTACCATTGCGTCGGTGTGAGGATAATCTCTTAACTTCATGTCAGCAGAATCGAAGGTTATTGGGATATGGGACCATCACCCAAATTTGTGTGGTCCCTCGACAGCTACATGGTGCACTCTTCTGGCATGTTCTTTCCTTTGCCTTTTGTTGCCATGATCTTCATTGGAGCCCCCAGTGATGGCAAGGATTACGCCGAAGGTTGATGTTGGGTTATTGATAGTTGTTTGGGTTTGGGATTCGGCTTTGACAGGCTGGGGAGCTGGCAGAGCTAGTATTGGGGGCGGTGGTGGTAAAGCGTTACTTGCTTGCTGGTTGGTTTGGGTTTTTGGGGTTGCTGGGAATGAAACGGTGTATGGTGTGTTTTGGCGTTGAGGAATGGTGGGTGGCTGGTATGGGGTATGATTGTAGTGGGGGTGATGTGCGTAGAAAGGTTGGTGCAAAGGTAGGCCATAGTTCATGGGGGTGTAGTGGTATGGAGGATGGGTTGGGTTGAAGCTTGGCTTCCTGGTATGATTGATGGTTATGTTTTCTGCCGATGTGGCTCTTTTGGATTCCTGGTACTCTTTTCCCTTGGCGAAGCACTCGCATTGTTTGGTTGTGTGCCCCTTTCCTGGACCACAAAAATGGCAGTACATTTTGGCTGGATCCTTTTGTTGGTTTCTTTGACCAGGCGGGGGTGGGAATCCTTGCGGATTTTGGTTGCCCGAAGGCTGAGTGCCCCTATTGTGGTCTTCGAATGGACCTGCCTTGTTGATTGCGCCGATGTTACTCGGCTCTTGACGAGGGTTGTTTTCTCTTGCTTGGGGCCTCGACTGTGGTTTCTGCTGTGCCCTTCGAGCGTCTGACTTTGACCTGAAGTCCATGTCCGCTCTACAGTATCTTTCCATTGTCTCATGTAGCTCCTCTATTGTGTTTGTCGGCTTCCTAGCAAACTTCGAAGAGCATGGGCCTGGACGCAGACCGCTGACTGCTGCAAGGATTACGGCCTCGTCGGACATCCCCGAAGTTCTTGCTCTGATTTGGATGAACCTTCGCCAGTAGTTTTGTAATGGTTCGCGCTCTTCATGTTTGCAGTTGAACAAGTCAATAGGGTTTGATGGGGCTGTTGTGATACCTTTAAAGTTTGTGCAGAGCCTGTCTCTGAGATTGGCCCAGGAATCCACAGTTCCGGGGCGCAGGTTGCTATACCAAGTCTGGGCGATGTCGCAAAGGATGATTACAAAGGACTTCGCCAACGTTGATTCATCTCCTCCTGCTGCAGCAACTGCCGCTTTGTAACTCATTATGAACTGACGAGGGTCGGAGATTCCATCATAACGGGGCAAATTTTGGGGATTGTAGCACGGTGGCCAGGGTTGGGTTTGCAGTATTTGGGAGAGTGGTGATCTTGGGTCGTAGGGCATCTGGTGTTGTTGGGCCCTCCGCTGGTTGCGAAGGTTTGGTTCTCTCTCATCTGGGTAGAGTTGGCGAAAATTTGGTGGTGGTGGGGGTGGTGGTGGCTGACGGGCGTTGCCCTGATCCTGCACGTCATTCCCCTCTTGGAGTGGCGGCATTTCCCTATCATTCCAACCCTCAGCTTCTGCCTCAGCTGCCGCGAGGGATTCTTCCATCCGGCGAAGCTGTTCTCTTGCTTCGTTCGCCTTTTGCCTGATGGCGCGCAGCCGCTTGTGCCTTTCAAGCTGGTCTAGGCGTCTTTTGTTCTCCTGCAATTCAGCTTGAAGTCTTTCTAAGGCCTCGAGGCCCAACTCCTCTTCATCTCCTCTCCCACCTTCTCCGGAGGTGTGCGGGTGTGGCTGTGATACCAGCCGAGCGTGAGGGCCCGGGACCTCTGTCTCTGGAGTGATTTCTTTTGTTCCGAGGGTTCTACATTCTCTTCTAGAGGCTGAACCGTCGTCGTGGCCTCTCTGGTTGTGCGATGGTCTCTAGTTGAGGACGCCCTTCTGTTTCCGGCCATTACGAACTTCTCTCCCCACGGACGGCGCCAAACTGTTGGAAACACACCTGCCCTACCTCCACACACATGCAGGGGAGCGGCGAGGGCGGCCAACTGTCTAAACCAAAAACGAAGGCGCGGAAAAGTTAAACAGCGGTGGCCTTTTTCTATTCCAGAAATCGTCCCTTTTACACTGTTCATCCCCTGGTATTTATAGGGAATACCAAGGGACACTGACCAAATTACAAAAGGGTACAAGAAAGATTCATTGGCGCCGTACAGCGGAAGGGCAGAATTGTACAAACACGGGCAGTGTGGAAACCCTAACTCGCCTCTCGCGCATCCGCCGCCACTTGGCTTGGGCACACCCTCACGGAAACGCGAGGGTTATCCTTCGGCTTGTGGAAGCATCGCTTCAGTCGCGAGGCCCGCGTTCACTTGCCGTTCGTTGAGCGTGATGCTTCTTTCGAGGGTGTGCAGGACACACGGGGGTCACACGTCGTGTTCTTCACGCCTCTTGCCTGCAAGAAACAGAAAAAATCCTGAGGGTCGAAATAACATCCGAAGGTAAGAAAAAATGACCCGAGGGGCTTGACAGATAACGAGAGTTCTTGCGAAGGTACGCAGGACGCGCAAGGGTCGTTTCCTGTGTCAGCCTGCGTGACGTCACTGCCGAGGGTTCCCTCCTGTCACACCCGGTTTTCCGAAGAATACCAAGCGCCAACTATATGTGTGCCCAGGAAGTCCACAAGACACATATAGAAACAAATATGGAATTTCCCAAAGACAATGCTTTATTACATATCGAAACATAGTTACAACAAGACTTACATCTATTACAAAGCAAAGCGGAAACTATTCTGTAACTACTCTTCAGGACTCCAAACTCCACAGGGACGGTTGACTGGGGGAAACACTCGCCTAGAGCTCTGGGAACATCTTCTGTAATTCCTCACTTGATTCCACCATCTGGTACCCATCCGGGATTTTTATTGATTGTAAAGCAAGTGTGAGCGCACCATACTCAACAAGTACAACATGAGGGGATGCAAGGCTCAAAAGGCTAGACACGGCTGAACTGCGGTAAGCATTTTTAGTTTGTCATATTTTATTTATTAAACCTATGTCACTAGGTTATGCTTAAGCTCCCATGGTGAAAGTATAATTACTTATCATCAAGATTATCATCACCCAAAACCATCCAAAGAACTGTCTCAAAAAGGATCCAGGCCGCTCATGACCGAGAGCTCGGCTGATATATCAGTTTATAACTCTGCAGAGGTGTACATCTTTACCCACAAGTCGTGATTCCCATTTGCCCGAGGTAGCTAGCCTCATAACACTTCCAAGGTGAGCAGGCAGGGTTTCACTACGAGACCGTTCATAGGTCCCACTAATAAGTAGCAACCCGCTATAGGTTTCCCCATCAAGAAGTAAGATCCCCTCTACAAGAGGTGTACAAGAAACCACGATGCACCCCCTTGATAGACCAAGATCAAACAAATCGGAGCCCCTTTTGCGCCTTTCGGTAAGCTACCACAGACTAGTAGAAGTCTGATACTTAGCCAAGCCAGAGCCATATGGCTTGTGGTAGTACTGTATATCCTGGGATGTCGCTTTAAGTTTGAGTCCATACGGAGGGCAGACTAGAGCACCCAAAAAGGCCCAATGCTCTAGCCCCCTGATATTCATGTTGCTAAAAGCATATTTTAATCAATAGTTGCATATATCATTAATCAGTATTACAGATCATTATGTTTGGTGATAGCAACTAAGCCAGTCTACCCATATGCACAAACCCATAGGTAACAAGGAATATAAGGTACAATATTTCTAGGTAAAGTCCCCAGGGTTCATCAAATTAGACACATGCACATGAAAAAGTGATTAAATGATTATTAGGTAACAAGGGATCTCATGTTACACTTGCCTGTCTCAAATCCTTAGCTCACTGCTGATCTCGAAGTCCAGACACTTGCTCCTTGGTAAACACTGAGAGATCACACCCTAAACGCGGACAAAATCACCATACAAGCATCCAATCCAATCACTATAAGCAAACAAATAATATTCTATTAGAACAGTGGCAATCGTGATTGTGATTCGCGTTTTGAACTTGTTCTTCGCGTTCTTCTTTTCTTCACGATTTTCCCGTCACTCGAACTCCCTCCTTGCTCCATCTTTTTTGAATCCACTTGAATCAACTTGTTCGTTGAAGTGAGGAGAACATTTCCACCGAAAAAATTCATCTCTACCCTCATGAACAAGTAGATCGGGTCGATTCAAGTTTCGTGGCACTTTTTCGATTCATACACCTTCCCTTTCGAATTCTCGTTGATTGAGTTGATTTGAGCGGATGAATTCTTGGGGATAGTCTCCCAACTACCTCGTGATCATCTTCTCCAATTTTGGGATCAAGGGATTTTGATTTGGATCGAATTTGTGGAGATTGGGGAGAAGGGCGATTGAAATCTCCCTCCCTGAGTGATCGCGGAAAAGTCCGCCACTCAGGGCGCAGACAGTCTGCGCGTCGGGCTCGAGCCAGACCAGTGGCTGCGCAGTTCGACTGTTCCTGTCCAGGTTGACCGGCGGATAGTCCGTCGTTGTCATCCGCGGACAGTCCGGGACTATCCAGGGAGACTTTAGCAGCTGTGTTGATTTTCATTTCTTGCCGGCGGACAGTCCGCCAGTGGACCGCGGACAGTCCGCAGTAGGCCCGGACAGTCCGTCATCAGGAGCCCGGACAGTCCGCCAACCTGCTGTAGGTTGTGATTTAGTGTGTTTGCTCTCCCGACTTTTCCGCTTGGTTTTCGGACTTCTCGTTTGGCCCTAGAGTTCACCAAGGAACCTCTCTAGGTATCTTTGCTACTCGTTAGCATCGGTATTTGGAGATTCCCGACGTAGCCGTCCATCTACGTTTGGGAGTCGGTTTTTAGGGTTGAACTTGAGCCGAAGCTTTTGGTTTTTGACTCGCTCTCGTTCGGTGGTGCCTCGCTGTGATCCTAAGGATCATCCACCCTCTTCCAAGGGTCGTGGGCATCACGTTTCGATCGAAGCTTTTGTGGGTTGATTTTTGGGACAGAGGCCAAAGTTTCGAGAGAAATTTTTAGGCTCCCATTCACCCCCCCCTCTGGTCGCTTTCTGGTAGAGTTCTCGGTCCTTCACTTTATCTTTTCGAGCTTCATGTCTATAATCTGTAGAATGAATCTATGCTCTGATTAGTGTAGGCTCCGATGATACATGATGATGCTTGTAGCTTAGGCTCTTTTTGATCACTGATACATGTTGTGAGTTGTGTTTTTTTTAGAACTGTGAATATGCTAAATTCAACATAAAAATTGAAACATGTTCACCATTGATATTGGCAACTGAAGGACCGAGAAGCAACCAGAAAGCGACCAGAGGGGGGGGTGAATGGGAGCTTCAAAATTTCCTTTCAGAAACTAGTAGCCACTGTCCCGAGAATCACCCCGAAAGACAAACCTTAGAGCTTGCTAATGTCCACGACCCTAGATGTAGGGTGGATGCTTCCAAGAAGCACAGCGGGACACTACACAACTCTAGAAAGCCAACGCAAAAACCCAAAACCAAATCCGAGAACGCACGAACGAACAGCGAATGAAACTGCGCAGTCACAGCAGCATCGGACGCTGGCAGCGTCCGATGCCTAACCAACGGACGCGTCCGATGCGAAAAGTGCAAAACAGAAACCTTACTGGACACCCATCGGACGCTGTGAACAGTAGACTCTCAGCGTCCGATGGTCTCACTCCGGCGCGTCCGATGCACAACGGAGCGTCCGGTGGCAGCGTCCGATGCCCCTTTGAAAATGTCAGAGACTGACACGTGGCAACGGAGCGTCCGATGCAAAAGGGGTCAGCGTCCGATGCCAAGAACTCGAGCGTCCGTTGCCCCCGACGCAGTGCTGTTCTTCCGTGAAATCCACTCGATCTCCTCCGAATCAAAAGCACTAAGGCTTAGACTTGGTGTGAGGAGTTCCAAGGATGTTAGTGAGCTATCCCTTGGGAATCATGGCTCGAACCTAACTCCTAATCGAGGAATCGGAAGAATTCATGGCAAGGGAGAAAAACCGATCCAAAACTAAAATTGCTCGATCTCCTAGACCGTGAGGTTAGAGGAGATTTCCTTTGGTGGAAAGAAGTGCCTCACGATCTAAAATAACTCTATTCAAACGGATTTGCAAGAGATGCACTGAGCAAAGAGATCGATCGACGGGAAAAACGTGGAGAAAAAGGATTCCGCGAAGAACACGAACAAATCGCAAATCACAACCACGAATTGCAACCGTGTGGCTACCACACGCTACAACAGTGAGGATACGGCCTCACTTCCTCAGAATCAACAATACACAGAGGCAAGTCTCTCTGCGGATCTCAGCTAGCTACAGCAAGGGATGGGAGAGCAGGAAACCCTAAGTGCGAAAGAGCAAATGACTGAGATCGATAGGATGAGGGTGTCTCCCGACTACTTATCCTACTACTAGCCTAAGTCTATTTCCTACTCTACCCCTCTCTATTCTAATTACAGAGCGAACCAGCTAAACCCTAAGGTTATTCTGGACCAACTCGGTGGTAGGTGTATCCGACGGTCACGCCCGCACAAACCGAAGTGTTGCCTCGACGCAACCTCCGGATCGCCGCCACGTGCCGCCCTCGCTCTGCACCCCCGGTTTTGTGGCCTAAACCGGGAAACCAGCCTTTTCCAGCCAACCCCCGGTTTTGAGGCCCAAACCGGGAAACCAGCCCACCAGCATCTGAGTTTTGAGGCCAAACTCAGCAAACCCTCAGAGCCCAGGTTTTGAGGCCCAAACCTGGAAACCGTCCTCAGCCCGAGTTTTGTGGCCAAACTCGGAAACCCTCAGCCCGAGTTTTGTGGCCAAACTCGGAAACCGTCCACGCCCAGGTTTTGAGGCCCAAACCTGGAAACCGTTCATCCGATGGTTTTTCCCTGGCTCTACCACCAAACCGACGTCGAAGATGGGATGCACCTCCGTGCACCCCGTCCACCGACACGTGTCCCCGAGTCTACGACTCAGGCAACACATGACCGCACTTCTTCAATTGTCGTCGTCACAGGCTGCCAGCCACCACAGCTGATCCTCGGGCCTCTGGTCCCTCAGTCCAAGCCTCACGTCCGCCCTTCGCCACTCTCGGTCCATCGGCACGGCACGTCTCTACTTGACCTTCACCTCGCCTTCGATCACTGTATCCGGGCTCGACACCTGCACAACACAAGCCAAAGAACATGCGCATCATCCCAGTTGACAATCACTCATCACTTAGAGACCCGGCATACACCCATGTATCCGCAATCTCCCCCTTGATGAGTGCATTTTCAACTACTCACACAAATCATAATGGAAAGAAGAAGAGAGGGAGGAAGAAGAAGAGAGAACTCGACCAAATGACCCAAAAGCATAGCAAAGCCGAAGAAGGTCAAGTGGAAAGAGCGAAAGAACTTGGTCCCCAAAGACATGGGCAATGGCTCGACGCAACCAAGCAAAGCAAAGCTAGCCCTCAAGAAGAGGTAGAACAGGCTCAACACCGCTAGCAGATACCAATTGGAAACTCCAGAGAAAGGAGCTCAAAACCAATTGAAGCCGAATGAAAATCGAAGCAAAATGCTAGTCCCTCAAGATAGAGGCACAGAGGCTCAACACAACTAGCAAACTCCCCCTCGACACGTGCAAGCAAAGCAACTAGGAACACTCCCCCTTGGGTCCAATAAGAGAAGAGCACAAGAATTTGAAAAATTTTCCCCCTTAACGAAAGCTCCCCTTAGTTGAACATCCAGGAGTATATGATTTGCAATTTCTCCCCCTTAGTTGAAAATGCACTAATCAATTAAGAGACTCTCCCTACCAGAAAAAAAGGCACCAACAAAAAGTGCGAACATGGGAGGTTCTCCCCCGTCCAACATGCATATGAGGTCAGAAATGCACGTTAGCAGCTTCAGGCATATATTCAAAAGAGTGCAAAAATGCTCTAAACAGTATAACTCCAATGACTCAACTAAGCACTCAAATAGCAAAGGCTCAAACTGATCACACATATGAAATATGAAGCATATGAGCAAGTGAGCAGTTTTGAGTCAAAAGGATAGTCACCATCAAAATAGCACTACACATGTATAGACAGGAATCCAAACAAGTGCTAAACATGTATACAAGGTGAACTACCCCTAGCAAAGTTCAATCATCATGCATAGGAATGAAGCATATACTTGTGATTTCATTTTTATATCGGAGTTGCAGCGGTGAAATTACACAAGGTTAATCATTTGCATGTGATTGCGAGGGGTTGACAGCTTGTCTTTGCCTAACTTTTCAACCGAGCGAAGCCTATGCCGAAGCAATCAGAAGCTTAAAGCTGCGGTTTCGGTCATACACTACACGGCTCAAGTTTAACTCAAAGTGCAATGAGAAACTGTCTCGATACCGTGAGGTGTTGACAAGCAATCCCATCTCGATCTTTTCAATTCACTAAAACTTGGGTCAAATTTTAAACATGATATGAACAGACCAAGCAAGTGAATGACTCAGAACTAGAGACATAGCAACCTAGCATATATGAAAAGCACGAGTGAACTCAACACATCCTACACATGCTAGTTGCATATCTCAATGGTGAACATTTTCAGATTTTAAGTTATTAAGCAAATTCACCATTTCAAAATAACTCAGCTCACAACATGTACTAGTGATCAGAAAGAGCATAAGCTACAAGCATCAACATAAGCATCGGAGCATACTACATAGAGCATAGTTACATTCTAGTGATTATAGACATGAAGCTCAGAATGTAAATGCGTATGCTGAAATGCAAAAGAAAAGAAAGACAAAAGAAAAAGAGTCAGTCCATTATACAAGATCCAAAATGTTTCCCCCAACTAAAAGGGGAAACACACACCAAGCTCACCCCTCAACCGATTAAAGGTTGATTCGTCTAAAGGCTTGGTGAAAATATCAGCCAGTTGATGATGAGTATCGACATGGCGAAGGTCGATATCACCCTTCTCCTGGTGGTCTCGCAAGAAATGAAAGCGCACATCAATGTGTTTGGTCTTCGAGTGAAGCACGGGGTTCTTAGCAACGCTAATAGCACTCGTGCTGTCACAAAGCAAAGGTACGCGAGAAAAGCTCAGACCAAAATCACGCAAAGTGGCCATCATCCAAAGCAACTGGGAACAGCAGCTAGCCGCAGCAACATATTCATCCTCTGTGGTAGACTGAGCGACACTAGACTGCTTGCGAGAAGACCACGAAACAAGAGAAGAACCAATAAACTAGCAAGTCCCAGAAGTGGACTTGCGCTCAATACGGCAACCAGCAAAATCGGCATCGGAATAGCCGCAAAGGGAGAGGGTGGAGGAAGCAGAATACCAAATCCCGAACTCAGGTGTGAAACGAAGGTACCTGAATATGCTCTTCACTGCCTGACGGTGAGAAGTGCGCGGCGACGCCTGAAAACGCGCGCACAGACACACCGCGAACTGGATGTCCGGGCGTGTCGCCGTCAGGTAGAGGCGTGACCCGATCATGCTGCGGTACTCCTTCTGGTCCACTGCTTCTCCATCCACATCCGCATCCAGGGCAATCGTCGTCGACATGGGTGTTGGAAGAGGCTTGGCCTCACCCATATCGAACCGCCTCACCATGTCCTTGGTGTACTTGCCCTGGTGCACAAACGTCCCCTCTCGGGATTGCTTAATTTGCAACCCGAGAAAGAATGTCAGCTCGCCCATCATGCTCATCTCGAACTCCCTGCTCATAGTATCTGCAAACTTGGCAACCAAAGCGTGAGAAGAACCACCGAAAATGATATCATCCACGTAAATCTGGACCAAGAGAGTGTCTTTGCCTTGCGTGAGGAGAAAGAGCGTTTTATCTACACATCCCATTTTAAAACCCTTAGCAAGCAAAAAGGTTTTCAACCTATCATACCAGGCTCTAGGGGCTTGTTTCAAACCATATAAAGCTTTATGGAGTTTAAAAACATGGTTTGGAAACTTGGGATTTTCAAAACCGGGGGGTTGCTCAACATACACTTCCTCTTCTATGTAGCCGTTTAAGAAGGCACTCTTGACATCCATTTGAAAAAGTTTAAAACCTTTGGATACAGCAAAAGCCAAGAGTATCCTAATAGCCTCCAAACGAGCTACAGGAGAAAAAGTCTCCTCATAGTCTATCCCCTCCTTCTGACTATAACCCTTCGCTACAAGCCTGGCCTTGTTTCTCACAACGTGGCCATCCTCTCCTTGCTTGTTTTTGAAAACCCATTTTGTCCCAATAGGCTTACAGTCTGGAGGAGGTGGAGCTAGAACCCAAACCCGATTTCGCTCAAAGTTTTCTAACTCCTCATGCATGGCATTAACCCAGTCCGGATCCGTCAAAGCGTGTCCAACATCTCGGGGCTCAAAATTAGCAACAAAAGCAGAATGAGCAAAGTGCGAGATTTGCTGTGACCTGGACCGAGTGACGCGTTCGCCGATGTCGCTGATCATCTGCTGAGGGGGGTGCTGGCGCTGGATGTGTCGTGGCGCCTCCCTTGCCGAAGTGGCCTCCCCCTCAACAGCAGCTGGTGCCTCCCCGGGTACAAATGGTACCGCTCGGGGTGGCGGATCCCACGGCCCCTAGGAAGAAGAGGTGTCGGGGCCGTGAGTCGTCGTAGAAGCCGCTCTTTGCGGCACAGCAGGTGGAGGGGGTGCTGGATCATCCATACCTTCAGCACCCTCGTCCTCGTCATCAAAAAGAGGCTCACCAACCTCATGATCACCTGCACGCTCAAAACGAGAAGAGGGACAAACCATGGTCTCGTCGATGGTGACATCTGATGTCTCCATGACTCGGTTAGTATCAAGGTTAAGTACACGATATGCACGAGTGTGAGTGCCATAACCCAAAAATACTCCGTCAGAAGAACGAGACTCAAATTTGTCCAAGTTGCCCTTTTTGAGTATAAAACAATGGCAACCAAAAACTCGAAAATAACTCACCTTGGGCAGTTTTCCAAAACGCAACTCATAAGAAGTCTTTTTCAAGAAAGCTCGGAGAAAAATGCGATTGGAAATGTAGCATGCAGTGCTCATAGCTTCGGCCCAATATCGCCTAGGAGTCCTATGCTCATCGAGCATCGTCCTGGCCATCTCAACAAGGGTCCGATTCTTCCTCTCTACAACACCATTCTGAGGGGGTGTGTAGGGGGAAGAAAACTGATCCTCTAAACCCAAAGAGTTACAAAACTTCTCAAAATCCGAATTCTTGAATTCGGAACCATTGTCACTCCGAATTGCTCGCATCGAGTTCAAAGGGAACTCGTTCTGAAGACGCAAAATCAGATTACGAGCAAAGGAGAAAGTCTCGGTCTTCTCAGCTAAAAAGAAGACCCACGAATATCTTGAAAAGTCATCAATAACAACAAGCACATACCACTTCCCCCCAACCGAGCTCACCCGAGCCGGACCAACAAGGTCCATGTGCAAAAGCTCTCCAGGGCGCTTGGTCATGACCTGAGTCACTGGATGGTGGGGAGCAGCAACCATCTTCCCGTGTCTACAAGAGTGGCAAACCAGATCCTTCTCCATATGCAACTTGGGCAATCCTCGGATTAGGCCAAGCGAACTAAGCCTTGCAAGCAAGTCAAAGCTCAAATGTCCAAGTCTCCTATGCCACTTCCAAAGATCAGAGGAGGAAGGTCCAGCCACAAGACAACGAGAAGTGCCAAAAGACTCCGAGAAATTTGCACGAAAGACTTTTCCAAAGGGCGAAATCAAACACACAAGATTGCCCTGAGGATCTAAAATACGACTGAGGTTCGGTTTAAAACGAATCTCATAGTCGTCGTCAAAGAGTTGCGAAACAGAAAGAAGATTAAAATGCAAGTTAGAAACAAGAGCAACATCGCGCAACACAAAGTGCTCATTAACTCGCACCGACCCGCGAGACAATACCTTACCTTTGCTATTGTCGCCGAAGGTTATGTACTCCTTTCCGACAACAGGGCTAAGGCTGGAGAACCACTTGGCGTTTCCGGTCATGTGCCTCGAGCAACCGGAATCCACCAACCAAATGTCCACCAACCGTTTTACCTACATCAATAAAGAGACATAGGGTGAGCATACGGTCCAACACTGGGGTTAGTGAAGTAAGGGGAATACCAGTGTTGGGCCGGCTGCTCAAAAGAACGGTTAGCAGAAAAACCATTCCTAGCACGTCTACAAGAGGAGCGATCACCACGTAGAGGAAAACGTGGTCCGCTAAGGGAGGAGCGTCCATCACGATACTCAAAACGCGGTGGGGGGAAAACGCTCAACTACAAAGCCTCCGCCACGGGGTCCATAGCCTACAACTGCAGGCTCCCGCCGGGCACGCTCTCTACGAGGCCTAGGCCTAGCAACTTGAGGCACTGCGCCTCTAGGCCTAGCATCTTTCCTCAGAGCTCTCTGCTGCCTAGGCCTGGAAACTTGAGGTTCTGGACCTCTGGGCCTAGCTGCTCTCCTCGGAGCACTCCTCTGAACATTCGGCACATGTACATCATGGAAGGGATGGTACATGTCCGCATTGTTCATCTCCCTAGCA
Source organism: Coix lacryma-jobi var. lacryma-jobi (assembly GCA_009763385.1). NCBI lineage: Eukaryota > Viridiplantae > Streptophyta > Magnoliopsida > Poales > Poaceae > Coix > Coix lacryma-jobi. The sequence continues at coordinate 116,694,308 of CM019829.1, forward strand.
TGGCGCGCCTCTCTCTTGCGCCTAAAGCAGAACTCGCTCAAGTGTCCATCTCTCCCACAGAAGTCACAATGATACCTCACCGCGCGCAAAGGGGGTTGTTGGTACTCATGGCTGTGGGTGTGGATCACTTTGCCCTTCTGTGGCAACTCTTCCTGGATAGGTGGCATTGTATCCAGCTTGTTCTTTAGGTGGTTGGGTTTGGGATGCCACACTTGGTTTTTGGGTGGAGCTCTCGGAGGTTCCTCAAATACCCCATCCTTGGTGTTAGGTTTGAGAGGCTCTTTGGGTGGAAGCTTTGTAAGTTTGGGAGTAGTGGTGGAGTTGGGCTTCTCACTAGGATTCAGACCACTCGGCTCTCCAATCTTCCCAAAAACAGAAAGATCAACACCCTGAGCAAGACCTACACCGGGACCTCCAGCAGCTCGCTTGAATTGGGAGATCATCATCCCGAGCTGTGGCTCACTACAAGAGACCCATGACAAGATGGTCTGAAGGTATGTGTTTTCCTCCTCGGTTTGCATCTTGCCATGCTTGACATTCGCAATCTCCATCTCCAAACCCTCACACAAAGCACACTTGGACACACAAGTGCTACCTGAGTTGGCCTCCTCAAGAGACACAATCTTGGCATTCTTCTCTGCCAACTCAGATTGCAAGACAGGACAAGTCTTGCACGCACCCAACAGAGAAGGTCTAGCCTTCAGCTCATCCACCTCTCCTACCAACGCAGCATACTTACCTCTCAAAGTGAGAAGGTCAGTCATGTGCGTGGTGCACATCTCACACTCAACCTCCTCTGACACGACCACGGTGGACTTGGCAAACTCAAGCTCTCTCACCGTGTCCTCCCACTTCTGCCTAAACTCCTTGCGCTCTCTAGCGGCACGCCTAAGCAACTTGTCCTGACTAAGGAGCGCGGCAGTAAGCTTCTCATTCTCAGCAAAGAGTTCATCATGGGTGAGGGATACCTGGGAGGTGTCGTCGTCGTCGTCCTGAGGGGAGTGCTCCAACTTGCCGTCGACTTCATCACCAAGCGCCATGGTGTAGTAGCTGTCGTCGTCAGCGAAGAAGCAGAGTCCGTTCAGCTTGTCCTCGATCCTCTTCTTCTTCTCGGACTCGTCATCGCTTGAACAAGCGGAGTCGTCATCCAAGCCGTCGACGTCGCTGAGCGTGGCGAGGAACGCACGCTGCTCAGCCTGGGCCTTCTCCAAGTACTTCTTCTTGATATACTCCTTGTCGAAGCCACCCCTCCGCTTGTGCCTCGCGGGGACGTACTTCTCCTTGCGCTTGCTGGAGTCGTACTTGTGCCCATGATCACCCTTCCCAGATGAATGCTTCTTCTTGGGGCAGTTGGCGATGAAGTGGTCGGGGTCGCCGCACTCATAGCATCCTGAGCGTCCTCCACCGCGGCGACGGTTCATGCGGTTGTTGTGGAACCGCGTGAACCGGTTGGCAAGCATTGCCAACTCGTAATCCCCCAACGACTCAAGCTGATCCTCTGTGACAGAAAAGAGAGACGAAAGAGCAAAACCTCCAGAGGGGTTAGAAGAGCCAGAAACCAAAGCCATAGTCGGGCCAGAAGGATTCTCATAAGAAGCCCTTGACATGGCGTCAATCTCACTAGACTTAAGCTTACTAAAGAGCTCGTCGCAAGTGAGGGTCTCATAGTTAGACGATTCGATGATCGCCTGGACCTTTGAGTCCCACACCCACCGATCAAGAGTGTGCAAAAGCTTCAAAGCCCTCTCATGATCGTCAAAAGGCAACAGCTCCTTGTTCGCTCTCATCTTGTTGACAATGACCTGAAAGCGAGCGAATAAACTCTCTATGCTCTCGCCAGGCATATGTCGAAAGTTCTCATACTCCCGCTTGTGCGACTCATAGAGGCGGGATTTGACCTGAGTGGTTCCCTCATGGAAGCGCATGAGGGTCGCCCAAATCTCGCGAGCCGTGTGGAGGTGAGAAACGCGATCGAACTCGGACATGCTCAAACAGGAGAACAAGGCGTTACGTGCTCGGCTATTGGCATCGTGCTCATCGATCTGGAGCTGAGTGACACGAGCAGCCAAGACAATGTAATCGTCCCTGTTGCAAATCTCCCAAACAGAAGAGCCCATGCTCTGAAGATAGGCCGACATGCGTATCTTCCAATACGCATAGTTCGTCCCATCAAAGAACGGCGGTTTGCCCACGCCGCGATCCATGTCGCCTTCTGTGGATCTGGAACCGGCTAAGGTGGAAGATCCTTAACCTGCTCCGATACCAATTGAAGGACCGAGAAGCAACCAGAAAGCGACCAGAAGGGGGGGTGAATGGGAGCTTCAAAATTTCCTTTCAGAAACTAGTAGCCACTGTCCCGAGAATCACCCCGAAAGACAAACCTTAGAGCTTGCTAATCTCCACGACCCTAGATGTAGGGTGGATGCTTCCAAGAAGCACAGCGGGACACTACACAACTCTAGAAAGCCAACGCAAAAACCCAAAACCAAATCTGAGAACGCACGAACGAACAGCGAATGAAACTGCGCAGTCACAGCAGCATCGGACGCTGGCAGCGTCCGATGCCTAACCAACGGACGCGTCCGATGCGAAAAGTGCAAAACAGAAACCTTACTGGACACCCATCGGACGCTGTGAACAGTAGACTCTCAGCGTCCGATGGTCTCACTCCGGCGCATCCGATGCACAACGGAGCGTCCGGTGGCAGCGTCCGATGCCCCTTTGAAAATGTCAGAGACTGACACGTGGCAACGGAGCGTCCGATGCAAAAGGGGTCAGCGTCCGATGCCAAGAACTCGAGCGTCCGATGCCCCCGACGCAGTGCTGTTCTTCCGCGAAATCCACTCGATCTCCTCCGAATCAAAAGCACTAAGGCTTAGACTTGGTGTGAGGAGTTCCAAGGATGTTAGTGAGCTATCCCTCGGGAATCATGGCTCGAACCTAACTCCTAATCGAGGAATCGGAAGAATTCGTGGCAAGGGAGCAAAAACCGATCCAAAACTAAAATTGCTCGATCTCCTAGACCGTGAGGTTAGAGGAGATTTCCTTTGGTGGAAAGAAGTGCCTCACGATCTAGAACAACTCTATTCAAACTGATTTGCAAGAGATGCACTGAGCAAAGAGATCGATCGACGGGAAAAACGTGGAGAAAAAGGATTCCGCGAAGAACACGAACAAATCGCAAATCACAACCACGAATTGCAACCGTGTGGCTACCATACGCTACAACAGTGAGGATACGGCCTCACTTCCTCAGAATCAACAATACACAGAGGCAAGTCTCTCTGCGGATCTCAGCTAGCTACAGCAAGGGATGGGAGAGCAGGAAACCCTAAGTGCGAAAGAGCAAATGACTGAGATCGATAGGAGGAGGGTGTCTCCCGACTACTTATCCTACTACTAGCCTAAGTCTATTTCCTACTCTACCCCTCTCTATTCTAATTACAGAGCGAACCAGCTAAACCCTAAGGTTATTCTGGACCAACTCGGTGGTAGGTGTATCCGACGGTCACGCCCGCACAAACCGAAGTGTTGCCTCGACGCAACCTCTGGATCGCTGCCACGTGCCGCCCTCGCTCTGCACCGCCGGTTTTGTGGCCCAAACCGGGAAACCAGCCTTTTCCAGCCAACCCCCGGTTTTGAGGCCCAAACCGGGAAACCAGCCCACCAGCATCTGAGTTTTGAGGCCAAACTCAGCAAACCCTCAGAGCCCAGGTTTTGAGGCCCAAACCTGGAAACTGTCCTCAGCCCGAGTTTTGTGGCCAAACTCGGAAACCCTCAGCCCGAGTTTTGTGGCCAAACTCGGAAACCGTCCACGCCCAGGTTTTGAGGCCCAAACCTGGAAACCGTCCATCCGATGGTTTTTCCCTGGCTCTACCACCAAACCGACGTCGAAGATGGGATGCACCTCCGTGCACCCCGTCCACCGACACGTGTCCCCGAGTCTACGACTCAGGCAACACATGACCGCACTTCTTCACTTGTCGTCGTCATAGGCTGCCAGCCACCACAGCTGATCCTCGGGCCTCTGGTCCCTCAGTCCAAGCCTCACGTCCGCCCTTCGCCACTCTCGGTCCATCGGCACGGCACGTCTCTACTTGACCTTCACCTCGCCTTCGATCACTGTATCCGGGCTCGACACCTGCACAACACAAGCCAAAGAACATGCGCATCATCCCAGTTGACAATCACTCATCACTTAGAGACCCGGCATACACCCATGTATCCGCAGCAACTAGCATGTGTAGAATATGTTGAAGTCTTTTATGCTATTTCATATATGTTAGGTTGCTATGTCTCTAGTTCTGAGTCTTTCATTTGCTTGGTATGTTCATATTCTGCTAAATTTGAACCAAGTCTAAGTGAATTGAAAAGATCGTGATGGGATCACTTGACAACACATCACGGTATCGAGACTGTTTCTCATTGCACATTGAGTTAAAGTTGAGCCGTGTAGTGTAAGACCGAAACCGTTGCTTCAAGCTTCTGATTGCTTATGCATAGGCTTAGCTCGGTTGCAAAGTTAGGCAATGTCAAGTCTTCAACCTCTAGCAATCACATGCTGAAAATTTGAACTTGTGTAATACCGCTGCAACTCCGATAAAATTTTGAAAACACAAGTCTATGTTTCATTCTATAGCATGATGATTGAACTTTGCTAGGGGTAGTTCACCTTGTATGCATGTTTAGCACTTGTGTAACTTCCTGTATATACAAGTTTGGTGCTATTTTGATGGTGAAACCCTTTTCTGAATGGCTTCAAAACTGTTCACTTTGCTTATATGTTCATATTTCGTATTCTGTGATCAGTTTGAGCCTTTGCTGGCATTTGTGCTTGTTGTTGAATAGTCAGATCAGCACCTTTTAGAGCATATATTCACTCTATAGATTCTATACCTGAAGCTGCTAACCTGCATTTGTGACTCATATGCATTTTTGCCTTGTTGTGTGCATTTTGAACTAAGGGGGAGAAATTTTGACAAATCATGTCCCTAGTATGCACTATTGAAGGGGGAGTTAATGTTCAGGGGGAGCTTGCTCATTTGATTAGTTTTTTAGTTTGTGAGGTTTTTCAATTGCTTTGGAGCGGTTTTGCTAGTTGTGTTGAGCCTTTGCCTCTTTCTGGAGGAACTAGCGAGTCTTTGCTTTCCTAGCTCCGACTTTCTCGCTAGCGGTGTTGAGCCTGTTCTACCTCTTCTTGAGGGCTAGCGTTGCTTTGGTTGGTTGCGTCGAGCCGTTGCCCATGTCTTTGGGAACCAAGTTGTCTCGCTCACTCCATTCGACTTTTCCTGGCTTTGCTTCGCTTTTAGTCGACTGGTTGAGTTCGCTTACTTCTTGTTCCTTCCTTCTTCTATGTTCATATGATTTGTGTTGGTAGTTGACAATGCACTCATCAACGGAGAGATTGCGGATACACGGGTGTATTCTGGGTCTTGTGATGATGAGTGATTGTCAACTGGGATGATGCACATGTTCTTTGGCTTGTGTTGTGCAGGTGTCGAGCTCGGATACGGTGATCAAAGGCAAGGTGAAGGTCAAGTAGAGACGTGCTGTGCCGATGAACCCGGAGGGTGAAGGGCAGACGTGAGGCTTGGACTGATGGACCGGTGGCCTGAGGATCGGCCGGGGTGGCTGACAGCCTGGGATAGCGACAAGTGAAGACTTGCGGGTGGACGGGGTGCACGGGCGGTGCATCCCTCTACAACATCGGTTTGGTGGTTGAGCCACAGAAAACCACCGAGTGGACGGATTCCAGGTTTGGGCCTCAAAACCTTGGTGCGGCCGGTTTGTGAGTTTGGGCCACAAAACTCGGGCTGAGGACGGTTTCTAGGTTTAGGCCTTAAAACCTGGGCGCTGACGGGTTTCTGAGTTCGGGCCACAAAACTCAGGTGACGGACGATAGGTTTCCCGATTTCAGCCTCAAAACCGGGGGATGGCCCAGGTTTCCCTGTTTCGGCCTCAAAACCGAGGGGAGGTCCGTGAAAAGGACGAGCGGCGCCTGGTGGTACGCGGCGGCATCCGGTGAGGTCGCGTCAAGGAGAAGCTACCTGATGTACGGGCGTGGCCGTCGGATCAACATCAACTCGAGTTGGTCAGGAATACCCTTAGGGTTAGCCTGCTCTCTCATTAGCAGTAGGGGTAGAAGGGGAAAAATTGTATTAGGCTATATTAGGAGAGGCAGCCCCTCCCTCCAAACTATCTCAGCCATTGCTATTTTCATTCTAGGGTTTCCTGCTCTCCCATTCCCTGCTGTAGTACTGAGATCCGCAGAGACGGTTTAATCATACCTCTGTGTATTTGGATTTTGCGGAAACAGGACCGGATTCCCGTTGTCTCCCCATGGGGACGAATTTCGGCTGGCAATTGAGGTTGTGATTCACGTTCATGTGTTGTTCTTCGCGTTTTGGCTTTTCACCTCAAGTTTCCCGTCGATCGATCTCTCTCCACGTTGCTCCGTTTGGAAAACTGTTTGAATCAACTTGTTCTTTATCGTGAGGGGATCATTTCCACCGAAGGAATTCAACTCAATCCTCACGAACAAGTATATTCGTTGGTTTTTGCATTTGGATCGGTTTTCTCTCCTTTACCCCCAATTCTTCCGATTCACCGATTTGGAGTTAGGTTCGAGCCATGATCTCTTAGGAGGAGCTCACTAACATCCTTGTGACCTCTCAAATCGAGTCTTGGATCTAGAGCTTTTGATTCGAAGGAGATCGGTTTGAATCGGCGAAGAACAGCACTACTGTCGGGGGCATCGAACGCTCGACTCGGTACATCGGACGCTGAGTTCGTCACATTGGACGCTCAGACGCCACGTGTCAAGAACACAACATTTTTCGAAGGAGCATCGGACCCTAGGCATCGGACGCTCCGATGACCATCGGACGCGCCGGAGCCTGAGCATCGGACTCTGAGCTTTCACTGTAGCAGCGTCCGATGGTCATGCAGTAAGGTTCTAGAACTGCACATTTTGCATTGGACGCGTCCGGTGCTTGGACATCGGACGCAGGCCAGCGTCCGATGCAGTAATCTCTGCACTGTTTCATCCGCTGTTTGGTCGTTCGACTTCGGATTTGGTTTCCGATTTTTTGCGTTGGGCCTCTAGAGTCGTGTAGAGTCCCGCTGTGCTTTTTGGAAGCATCCACCCTACATCTAGGGTCGTGGACACTAACTAGCTCTAGGTTTGCACTTGGGGTTGATTCTTGGGATAGCGGCGATAAGTTTCTGAAAAAGAAATTTGAAGCTCCAATTCACCCCCCCCATCTGGTCGCCTTGCTTTAGTATTCTCGGTCCTTCAATCAAGACACTATAGAGAGTGTGATCACATTTAGTATTGATAGCCGTACTATTAAGAGGAGCGAAACTCGTTTGTGAAATGCGGTTATCAAAGTGCCACTAGATGATCTTACTTTGCATATGCATTTAGAAACTAGTGTGTGCTAACATCCCTAAGAAAGTGCTTGGTAAATGCTAACTCACGTACACAAGTAGTGGAATCTTGGTGGAGTTAACACTTTTGCACAAGGGATGATATGGAGATTGATGCCGTGCTCTTTAAGGAGCATCAGACGCTGGTCTGATAAGCATCGGACGCTGGGGGTAGCGTCCGATGGTATACCCTAAATGAACTGAGCTGACTGATTAACATCGGACGCAGGCAACGGATGCTAGGAAAACACTGTTGCTGAGTCCGATGCTGATGAGGTGTCCTAGGGTTGTTCTCAGGGGAGCATCGGACGCTGGGCAGCGTCCGATGTGGCTTCCTCAGACACGTCTGATGTCCACAGGAGCTCTCTGCATAGACATCGGACGCCGGTCCTGTAGTGTCCGATGTGGCACTGTGTCAGCAACGGATGTTGGCGCGACTAGTCATTGTACGTGAAGTCTGACAGGTCATCGGACGCTGGGTCGGTGCGTCTGATGCAGCGTCCGATGCAACATTAACCATGCGCATTTGAATCTAGCCGTTGGGATCTTGCGGCTGCAGTTGAATAGAAGGGGACGCGTGGTGTTCATCCAGGCATCGAACGCTGGCCGTGCGTCTGATATAAATCCATCGAAGCGTCCGATGGCCCCACAGAATCTAAGAGAAAGGGGGTTTCGGTCCTCTCTTTTATGAGGGGCTCTATATAAGGTTGTGGTCGGCTTGGGCTCACTCTCTTGGCCATTTGAATTTCCCAAACTCTATTGTGAGCCTAGCAAAACTTCTCCCACTCCATTTTATTGATTGTGCATCATATTGAGAGAGATTGGGAGAGACAAATGCATTGCATGAGTGTGTTCATCTAGAGGCACTTGGTAATTGAGTTTCACTGCGGATTTCTCTTATTACTCTTGGTGTTTGTCGACACCTAGATGGCTTGGAGCAGCGAGGATCGTTGAGCGGAAGTTGGTGATTGTTTTCGGCTCCGATCGGTGACTTGTGAGGGGTTTCTTATGCCTTCCCCGCGGGAGATCGCGAAAGGTAACTTTAGTGGATTGCTCGTAGCTTGTGGATCCCCATCTTGTGGTGTGGTTGTGCGGCACCCTATCGAGGGTTTCGCGTGTGATGCCAATAACTCATGAACCTCCAAGTGGGTGAATCGCTACAACGAGGACGTAGCTTGCCGGCAAGCAAGTTAACCTCGGGGATAAATTCATTGTGTCATCTTGTCTCCTAGATATTCATTGATACATCTATTGATCACTTGCCTGGTTTGGTATACAACTCTCTATATTTTGTAATTACTTTGTCTCTTAGTTGCAAAGTGGTTTTGTATCTATTCATTACTAGACATATTGTTTCTTGTGTAGCATAGTATATCTTTAGTTCATATTGTTCACATAGTCATAGTTTAGCAACTTAGCCTATGTGTGATATTAGAAATCATAGTTAACTAGAATTGTGAATAGCAGGCTTGCTTTTGACTTAGAGCTAGCGCAATCTTTGCTTTGCCATTTAGTTTACTAACAAAGTTGCTTTGTGTTGTTGTAGAAATTTTTATAGGCTATTCCCCCCCCTCTAGCCATTTAGGACCTTTCAAGTGGTATCGGAGCAAGATCATCGTTAATTTGAGGCTTAACAACCTACGGTGTGAAAATGGCTCAAATCAACAACACCAGGAGGCCACCCCAATTTGATGGCACCAATTATAGCTATCGGAAGGCAAAGATGACCACACACATAAAGTCAATCAATAGAAAGATATGGAGTGTGGTGGAAACAAAGATTGAGATTGCCGATCTGGAGCACCTCACAAATGCTGAAGAAGAAAAGATGCAAAACAATGATATTGCTCTTATTGCTATCCATGATGCAATTGATGCAAATGTGTTTGAGAAAATCAAAGGCATGGAGTTGGCAAATGAAGCTTGGAAGAAGCTAGAAGAGTCATATGAGGGCACTCAAGCGGTGAAGGGTGCAAAAGCATATATCCTCAAAGAAAAATTTGCAAGCTTCAAGATGAAGGAAGATGAGAGTGTGTTAAAGATTTTCAATAGGCTACAAGTGCCAATCTAAAGGCACATGGAGAAGAAGTGAAGGACAAGGACTTCTCACACAAGTTCTTGAGATGCCTCCCAAAGAGGTTTGGTATGTTGGTACTTTGCTAGGGATGAGTGGTTTGGACACAATGACACCAAACCAAGTGCTTGGAGATGTGATGACCGATGACACATATAGAGAAGAAAATGAAGTAGAAGAGAAGAAGGATGAGAAGAAGAGTGTGGCATTCAAAGCCACAACATCATCATCAAAGAGCAAGGGCAAAGCAAAGAGAAGAATCTAGTGAAGATGATTGCTCCAATGCATGTGATGATGAAGATGAAGAGATGGCACTATTTGTCAAGAGATTTGGCAAATTCATGAAGAAGAAGGGCTACCGGGCAAGGAGTAAGAAGACCTCATACAAGAACAAGGATGAACTAAGGAGGTTCTTCAAGTGCGGTAGCAAGGACCATCTTGTTGCTCAATGTCCATATAATAGTGAAAATGATGATGACAACAAGAAGGGCAAGAAGAAGGAAAAGAAGGAGAAGAAGGAGTTCATCAAGAAGAAGAAGGGGCAATCATATATGGTCACTTGGGATAGTGATGCATCCACAAGTGATAGTGATGAGGATAGTGATGATGATGACTGCAAGACAAGCAAGAAGAAAGCTCTTGCAAGCATTGCTATCAATGACTAGCCCTCTATCTTCGACACTCCATGCTTCATGGCTAAGGCCACAAAGGTACAATCCGATGATGATGAGAGTGATGATTATGAACCTACTAGAGATGAGTTAATTGATATGCTTGATGATGCTAGAGTTCATTTTGATAAGAAAAGAAAGGAGTGCAAAGAATTGCAAAAGAGACTAAAAGCTCTTGAGCAATCCTTTGATGAGCTCAATGCATGTAATGAGAGGCTAGTGGAAGCCCATGAGGAACTTGATGATGCTCACACCAAGCTTAAGAAAGCTCATTCCTCTCTAATTGATCAAGCTAAAATTGAGAAAGTAGAGGAGAAAATAGCAACCAATGAGATAGGCATCACTTGTGATATTATTAATGAATCATTCTATAAGCCTATTGTTATTGCCTCCACTAATCCTTCATGTAGCACATCTACTACTACCTCATCTATGGATGATGGCTTCACTTGTGATGCCTCAGTCATGGTTGAGAATCAGACATTCAAGAAGGAGGTAAATGAGCTCACTCACGCCTTAGGTAAAGCCTATGGTGGTGGGGCCCGCTTGCTTAAGTGCTTGGGTAGCCAACGCTTTTCTCTCAACAAAGAGTGATTGGGCTATAACCCCAAAATGGCAAAGCCACTTCTGCTACTCACAAAACTATTTTTGTGAAAAGCAATGGCTGGTTTTGCAACAAATGCAAGCAATCTGGACATGTAGAGCAATATTGCAAAAGAAAGAACAAGAATGCATTTGTATCCTCCATTCAATTTGATTCTTCCTATTTGCTTTCCAAGGGTGTTAATAGCGTGAAAGCTAAATTCATTGGTACAACCATTGTGGGCTCAAAGAAGAAAGCCATTTGGGTACCAAAGAGTTTGGTCACTAACCTTGGAGGACCCAAAAAGGTTTGGGTACCTAAGAAGAATTGATTTGTCCTTGTAGGTCAATTACAAAGCCGGAGGAAGGCATTGGGTGCTTGATAGTGGGTGCACTCAACACATGACCGGGGATTCAAGAATGTTCAATTCAATCAATTCAAGTGGTGATCATGGGTTTGATTCTATCACATTTGGTGACAATGGCAAAGGCAAAGTCAAAGGACTTGGTAAGATTGCAATATCCAATGACATAAGCATATCCAATGTGTTGCTAGTTGAGAGCTTGAACTTCAGTTTGCTATTGGTTGCACAATTATGTGATCTTGGTTTCAAGTGCATATTTGAAGTTGATGATGCAGAGATCATAAGTGTAGATGGCTCTAACTTGATATTCAAAGGATTTAGATATGAGAATCTATATTTGGTTGATTTCAATGCTAGTGAAACACAATTGTCAACTTGCTTGCTCACTAAATTGAGCATGGGTTGGTTATGGCATAGAAGGCTTGGTCATGTTGGAATGAAACAATTGAACAAACTAGTAAAGCATGATCTAGTTAGAGGCTTGAAGGATGTTACTTTTGAAAACGATAAACTTTGTAGTTCGTGTCAAGCCATAAAACAAGTTGGAAATACCCATCCCAAGAAAAGCATGATGAGCACTAGTAGAGCATTTGAATTGTTGCATATGGACTTGTTTGGACCAACCACATACACTAGCATCGGTGGAAACAAATATGGATTTGTGATTGTGGATGATTGCCAAAGAACATGGGTGTTCTTCCTTAGTGACAAAAGTGATACACATGATCTATTCAAAACTTTTGTCAAGAGATGTCACAATGAGTTTGAAACAACTATCAAGGGAGTTAGAAGTGACAATGGGAGTGAGTTCAAAATACTAGAGTGGATGAATTGTGTGATGACTTTGGTATTAGACATCAATTCTCACCCAAGTATACTCCTCAATCCAATGGTATAGTTGAAAGAAAGAATAGAACATTGATTGATATGGCAAGATCTATGCTTAGTGAATACAATGTGAGTCATTCTTTTTGGGCCGAAGCTATCAACACGACATGCTATTGTAGCAACTGTCTCTATTGCCATGAAATGTTAGAGAAGACACCATATGAGCTATTGAATGGAAGAAAGCCCAATATTGAATACTTTAGAGTATTTGGTTGCAAATGCTATATCTTGAAGAAGGGTGCAAGGTTGAGCAAATTTGAGAAGAAATATGATGAAGGCTTCCTACTTGGTTATTCAACTACAAGCAAAGCTTATAGACTTTGGAACTTGGCTAGTGGCATACTTGAGGAAGTACATGATGTGGAATTTGATGAAACTCAAGGCTCTCAAGATGAACATGAAAATCTAGATGATGTGAGAGGCACTCAATTGGAAGATGCAATGAAGAACATGGCAAGTGGTTGATGATGAACATGATCAAATGTTCTCTTCCAACGTGCAAGCTAGTGGTTCTCATGATCAGTCAAGAGCTAGTGAAGATCAACAAGTGGCTAGTTCATCTCAACAAGGAAATCAAATGCAAACACTTCAACCCAGCAATATTGCAAGAGATCACCCAATTGATCAAATAGTTGGTGATATTAAAAGTGGTGTGCAAACAAGATCTAGATTGGCTTCATTTTGTGAACGCTATTCATTTGTATCATCATTCGAGCCAACCAAGATTGAAGAAGCTTTGATGGATGTTGATTGGGTTAATGCTATGCATGATGACCTAAATAACTTCACCCGGAATCAAGTATGGGAAGTAGTTGAAAGACCAAAGAACTACAATGTGATTGGAACCAAATGGGTCTTTAGGAACAAGAAAGATCAAGATGGTATAGTTGTGAGAAACAAAGCAAGATTAGTAGCACAAGGTTACACTCAAGTTGAAGGTCTTGACTTTGGAGAAACATATGCACTAGTTGCAAGATTGGAAGCAATAAGAATTCTATTGGCTTATGCATGAGCTCACACCATCAAGTTGTATCAAATGGACGTCAAAGTGCATTTCTAAATGGATACATCAATGAGTTGGTATTTGTTGAACAACCATCCGGTTTTGAAGATGACAAGAAGCCCAACCATGTGTACAAGCTAAAAATGGCACTCTATGGCTTGAAGCAAGCACCTAGAGCATGGTATGAGAGGTTGAGGGATTTCCTAGGGTTCAAGATGGGCAAGGTCGACACTACTCTCTTCACCAACAAGTTAGGCAAGGACTTATTTGTGTTGCAAATATATGTCGATGACATTATCTTTGGTTCAACCAATTAAGAGTTTTGTGAAGAGTTTGGTGAAATGATGGCAAGTGAGTTTGAGATGTCAATGATTGGAGAGCTTAGTTACTTCCTTGGTATTCAAGTCAAGCAAATGAAGAATGGTACATTTGTGAGTCAAGGCAAGTACATCAAGGACATGCTCAATAAGTTTGGTCTAGATGATGCAAAAGCAATTAGCACTCCTATGGGCACTAATGGACACTTGGATAGTGATGCTAATGGCAACATGGTTGATCAAAAGTTGTATAGGTCTATTTGGATACACGGGTGTATTCCGGGTCTTGTGATGATGAGTGATTGTCAACTAGTTTGATGCGCATGTTCTTTGGCTTGTGTTGTGCAGGTGTCGAGCTTGGAGATGGTGATCGAAGGCAAGGTGAAGGTCAAGTAGAGACGTGTCGTGCCGATGGACTGGAGCGGTGAAGGGTGGACGTGAGGCTTGGATTGACAACCGGTGGCCTGAGGATCAGCCATGGTGGCTGACACCTGGGACAGCGACAAGCGAAGACTTGCGGGTGGACGGGGTGCACTGGCGATGCATCCCTCTGCGGCTTCGGTTTGGTGGTAGAGCCCCAGAAAACCACCGGCTGGATGGTTTCCAGGTTTGGGCCTCAAAACTTGGGTGCTGGCAGGTTTCCGAGTTTGGGCCTCAAAACTCATGCTGAGGACGGTTTCTAGGTTTGGGCCTCAAAACCTGGCGACGGTGGGTTTCTGAGTTTGGGCCACAAAACTCACCCTGAGGACTGGTTTCCCGGTTTCAGCCTCAAAACCGGGGGGGGAGGTCCAAGAAAATGGACGGTGGACGAGTGGCGGCACGTGGCAGCATTGGGTGAGGTCGCGTCGAGGCGAAGCTACCAGTTGTGCGGGCGTGGTCGTCGGATCAACATCTGCCTTGAGCTGGTCCAGAATAGCCTTAGGGTTCAACTGGTTCGCTCTCTGTATCATTGGGGGTAGAGTGGGAATAATGTTTAGGATAAGTAGGAGGAGACACCCACCTCCCGATCTATCTCAGTCATTTGCTATTTTCATTCTAGGGCTTCCTATTTTCCCACATCCCTGCTGTAGCTACTGAGATCCAAAGAGCGGCACAATACCTCTGTGTACTTGGAGAGTTTGCAAAAACAGAACCGGATTCCCGTTGTCTCCTCGTGGGGACGATTTGCGGCTGCAATTCATGGTTGTGATTCGCGTTCTGGATTTGTTCCTCGCATTCATCTTTTCTCCACATTTTTCCCGTCGATCGATCTCTCTCTACGATCCCTTGTTTTCAAAACCGTTTGAATCAATTAGTTCTTTACAGTGAGGAGATCATTTCCACCGAAAGAATTCAATTCCAACCTCACGAACAAGTAGATCGGTTGGTTTTTGTTTTGGATCGGTTTCTTTCTCCTTTGCCCCAAATTCTTCTGATTCACCGATTTGGAGTTAGGTTCGAGCCATGATCTCTTAGGGGTAGCTCACTAACATCCTTGGAACTCCTCATATCAAGTCTAAGCCTTAGAGCTTTTGATTCGGAGAAGATCGGGTTGAATCCGCGGAAGAACTGCACAGTTTCAGGGGCATCGGATGCAGGGCACGGGGGCATCGGACGTTGTGTTCATCACATCGGAGGCGCCGTTGCCACATGTCAGTTTTTGTGCTTTTAAAGGAGCATCGGACGCTGACATCGGACGCTATAGTCCAGCGTCTGATGGTCATGCAGTGAGGTTTTCGAAACTCTTTTTGCATCGGACGCAGCAGGTGGCTAGGCATCAGACGCTCCGTTGTCATCGGATGCACCGAGGCCTTAGCATCAGACGCTGAGCTAACACTGTAGCAGCGTCCGATGGCTGTCCAGTAAGGTTCCAGACTTGCTGATTTCGCATCGGATGCGTCTGCCAGGTTGACATCGGACCCTGGCCAGCATCCGATGCAGTGACTTATGCACTGTTTCGCCCGCAGTTTGTTCGTCTGACTTCAAATTTGATTTCGGTTTTTTGCGTTGGGTTTCTAGAGTTGTGTAGTGTCCCGCTGTGCTTCTTGGAAGCATCCACCCTACATCTTGGGTCATGGACACTATCAAGCTCTAGGTCTGCTCTCGGGGTTGATTCTTGGGACAACGACTATAAGTTTCTAGAAAGAAATTTGAGCCTCCCATTCACCCCCCTAGTTGCCTTTGTGTAGCACCTTCGGTCCTTCAGTCTATGATTGGAAGATTACTCTATGTGACCGCTTCTAGACCCGATGTCATGTTTAGTGTATGCATGTGTGCAAGATTCCAATCCTCACCAAGAGAGAGTCACTTGAAGTCTACAAAGAGAATATTGAGGTATTTGAGGCATACACAAGATGTTGGATTGTGGTATCCCAAGGGTCAAACTTTGAGTTGACTTGATATTCAGACTCCGACTATGCGAGATGCAAAGTGGATAGAAAGAGCACTTCGGTCACATGTCAACTTCTTGGAAGATCACTTGTTTCATGGTCATCAAAGAAACAAAATATTGTTGCACTCCCAATCACCGAGGCCGAATACATATCCGCCGGGAGTTTTTGTGCACTTTGGATGACTTTGGATGAAGCCAACTTTGGATGACTTCGGAATCAAATTCAAGAAAGTGCCATTAATTTGTGATAATGAAAGTGCGGTGAAGCTAACCAACAATCCAGTCCAACATTCAAGAACAAAGCACATTGACATTAGACATCACTTCATAAGAGACCATCAACAAAAGGGTGGCATATCAATAACAAATGTGGGCACCGATGATCAATTAGCAGACATATTCACCAAACCACTTGATGAGAAGAGATTTTGCAAGTTGAGGAATGAATTGAACATACTTGATTTCTCCAACATGAGTTGAAGCACCCCATTATATATGACATGCCTCTCCTTCGACAAAGCAAAGGAAAAATTGTTTGGCATGACATTCATCCTTGCTAAGAATATGTTTAGTACATGTAGTCATTATCATGCATGTTATAGGCTCATTCATGAAAATCAAATGAATTTTGAAGGACGGAAAATGCTAAAGCAAGGCGACCAGAGGGGGGGGTGAATGGGAGCCTCAAAATTTCTTTCGAAATGTTTAGGCCTTTGTCCCAGAAAATCAACCCCAATAGCAAAGCCGACACGCGTGATGTCCACAACCCAAGTGATTGGATGGGTGTTCTCTAGGAACACAGCGGGACACCACAAAAGCTCCCTCGCCCAAATCCACGCAAGTCAACTAGTGACAAGATGGACTTTGGGTAACCTCAACCTCCCCCGAGCAACGCAAGGGGGATTAAGGCTTTTTCGCAAAGCGGGAAGCCCTGTTTCTGTAGAGCACAGAATCGGGAATCCAATGCAAAAAAGCGGAACTCAAATCCAAAGCCAAACGGACAAGCTACGGACAAAACAGCGCGGAACCAGCTGCATCGGATGCTGGGGAGCGTCCGATGTGTTCACGTGGGACACGTCCGAGGTGAACAGGACTTCTCTGGAACCTTACTGAGTTGACATCGGATGCTGCTACAGTAACAACTCAGCGTCCGATGCGAGCGTCCGATGTGGGGCAGGCGCGTCCGATGTGAACAGTAGCGTCCAATGCCCTGACAACGGACGCGGCCGATGCAAAAGGAGGTTTTCTGAAACCTCACTGCATGACCATCGGACGCTGCACTGTAGCATCCGATGCCCCTTCAAAAGCACCAAAACTGACACGTGGCAACGACGCGTCTGATGCTACTCGGGTCAGCGTCCGATGCCAAGAACACGAGCGTTTGATGCTCGTGAAACTGTGCTGTTCTTCCGCCGATTCAACTCGATCTCCTCCGAATCAAAAGCTCTAGGGCTAGGATTGGATCTGAGAGGTCACAAGGATGTTAGTGAGCTACTCCTAAGAGATCATGGCTCGAACCTAACTCCAAATCGACGAATCGAAAGATTTCGGGGCAAGGAAGCAAGAACGTGATCCAAAATGAAATCCGCCCGATCTACTAGCTCATGAGGAATTAGAGAAAACCCTTCAGTAGAAAGATGTCTCTCACGATTCTCTAGGAGATGGTTCAAACGGATTTGCGAATCTTCCCTCGAAATAAGAAATCTCGTGAAGATCGAAAGAGGGGAAATCGTGCAAACGAAGAACAAAAATGGAAGACAAATTAAAGCATGAATTTGATCCTTGGATTCAGCAAGATGAATTGTATTAGCGCTCGGTGTATTGGGTTACAAGCCACTCCTAGCAACACAAAGCTCGGATGGCAAAAAGCTCAAGAACAAGAGCCCTCTCTCCTCTAACCCTAGCCTTCTCTCATAAGAACAAAATGAGAGTGGCACCGTCCAAGGATAGGCTACCCTAACCAGCCCCCTATCATATATATAGGCACACGTCCGAAGACCAAAACACCCTCACATGAAGAACTCAACCCAAATACCCCCCAGGGGTAAAACTGACCAACCCTAGCAGTTTTCATCTGACGGCCACGCGCCTTCTCATCCTTCGCTTCGCCTCGACGCAAGCTCCAGGATGCCACCACGTGTCGTCACTGTCGACCACCGCGCCTTCCTCGTGGATAGCTTCGCCGCCGCGCCAGCCTCTCCACGCCGCCACGCGTCGACCCTTCCGCATAGGAACCTCCGCCCGGTTTTGAGGCCCAAACCGTTAAACCCACCAGCCCAGGTTTTGAGGCCCAAACCTGGCAAACCGTCCACCCCGAGTTTTGAGGCCCAAACTCGGAAACCTGTCAGCCCAGGTTTTGAGGCCCAAACCTAGAAACCGTCCACCCTGAGTTTTGAGGCCCAAACTCGGAAACCGGCCACCCCGAGTTTTGAGGCCTAAACTCGGAAACCATCGCGGATAGCTTTTTGAGGCTCAACTATCGAACCCGCACCGTAGACGGGATGTGGTTCTCACACCCTGACCACCGGCACCGATGCCGATGCATGTCCAGCCTCCTCGCCGGGCACAACGCCTTCGCCTTCCTACTTGACTCGGCCGACGGCACTTTGAAGGACCAAGAATGCAATAGCAAGGCGACCAGAGGGGGGTGAATGGGAGCCAAAAAATTTCTCTCGAAACTTTGGCCTTTGTCCCACAAATCAACCCCCAAAGGCTTCGATCGAAACCGTGATGCTCACGACCCTTGGAAGATGGTGGATGATCCCTAGGATCACAGCGGAGCACCACAAAGCGATAGCAAACCAATCGGCAAAAGCACCGGAACAAATTCGACCCTCAAAAACCAAGTCCCGAACGTAGATAGAAGGCTACGTCGAGAAATCCCCAAATACCGATGCTAACAAGTAGCAAAGATACCTAGAGAGGTTTCATGATCAACTCTAGGGCCAAACGAGAAGTCCGAAAACCAAGCGAAGAAGCCGGAAGAGCAAACACACTAAAGCTCAACACACAGCCGATTCCCGGATTATCCGTGGGTACGGTCCCGGACTGTCCGCAGTAGTCCCGGACTGTCCGCGAAGAAGGGGCAGACTGTCCGCCGGCAACTTCACCAAAACAGCAAGTGTGCTGAACCTCCCTGGTCGGCTCGCGGACCGTCCGCGACCGACTACGGCGGACTGTCCGCCGGTCCAACTGAAACAGCACAGCCGAGCCGCGCGACCACTGCCTCGGTCGGAGCCCGACGCGCGGACTGTCCGCGGGCACAACGGCGGACTGTCCGCGAGTGCCCAGTGAGGGCGATTTTGGTCGCCCTCAACTCAAATCTCCCCGAATTCAAATCAACTCACAATCCCACGTTCCCAAACTTGGAGAGGATGATCATGAGGTAGTTAGGAGACTATCCCCAAGAAATCATACGCTCAAATCAACTCAATCACTGGGAAATCGAAAGGGGAGGAGTATGAACGAAAAAGCGCCACGAAAACGAAATCAACCCGATCTACTTGTTCGTGAGGAGTTAGATGAATTCCTTCGGTGGAAATGATCTCCTCACTATAAAGAATCACTATAAAGAACAAGTTGATTCAAACGGATTTCGCAAAGACGCAGTAGAGAGGGAGATCGAGTGACGGGAAAATCGAGGAGAAACGAAAAACGCGAAGAACACGAACAAAACGCGAATCAAGTCATCGATCTGCAGCCATGTGGCTACCACACGCTACAACAGTGAGATTACAGTCTCACTTCCTCAAAATCTCCAGTACACAGAGGTATGGTTCTCTGCTGATCTCAGTTGCTACAGCAGGGGATTGGGAGAGCAGGTGTAACACCCCTGGTGTTAAGCAACCCTAAATGCATAACTTGACATCTCATAAGCATGAAGCATTCTCATCTCATGTTGCATTTTATTTGTTAAGTGTCATTTCATGTGTTGGCTTGCAATGATATGCTTTGTGTGACGCTTGTTTGACTTGCCTTTGGAGTGTGTGAGTCTCCTAAGTAGTTGAACCTTGTTGAGGAGTCAGTTTGAAGCTAGGTTTGTGTTGGTCATTATGGCTAACCAAGTCACTAACCCTAGTTGCCTTAATGGAGCCCTAGGAGCCCTTTTGTTTGACTAACTGAGACCTCCTTGATAGAAGCTTTGCATGGCTGTGGGCCCTTAATAAAAAGTGTGTAGAATTTAGAGTAGAACAAAAAGTGTTTAAGGGCCAACTCATGAAAATGAGTTTAACGAGGTGTTTTAGGACCCACAAGGCAGAAATGGGGGAGTTTAGACTTAGCGCAATTCTTCTAAGTCCTAACTGCCAAATCAGTTTCGCTGAGCGATCTTTGGAGCTTTCCTGAGAGCAATCTAGGCCGAACCAAAGCTTGATCTTGTAACCAAAGTTGTAGTCGACATGTAACTCTACTCAATGGAACAAGTGGTTTAGCGTTTCATCAAGTGGATTAGGATTTAATCGCGTCCAAAATACGGCCGTCAGTCGGCCATCAGAGCCTGAACCCGGCCATCCAGTTTGAATCGGCGCCGTGTCGTGGCCGACCGCGCGCAGTACTCGCCCGCCGCGTGGCGTGCGCCGGCCGGGGATGCAGCGTTCGCGCGCGGCGTGGCGTGCACAAGGCCGCCCTCGCCCCTGCCCGAAGCCGCACTCCCTCCATTCTGTCCCTCTCACTCGCTCGCCGTCGCTCAAGCGGAAAAGAAGGGGGGAAAATAGAGCGCCGCCGTTCGCGGTCGTTCGCCGCCGTCTGGCCGCCTCGCCGCAAGCCCAACCACCCACAAAGCTTCGCCGTGAGCCCCCGCACCTCTTGCTACCCTTAGCGCCCCGTAGGAAACCCTAGGCAAGCCCCGGGATGAGCCGCCGCATTGGCCGCCATGACCGCCGAGCTCGGTTCGCCGTGGCCGGCCTCCTTCCCGTGGTTTCGTGTCGCCCTAGCTCACGTTCGAGGGTTAGGGAGGTTCGTAGAAGAGGTGGAAGGTGACGGTTTGGCCAGTTATGGTTTGGTGACCGCGGTACGCCGCGCCCGCCATGTCCGCCATGGCCGGCGAGCTCGGTCCACCGTGGCCAACCCCCTTTCCGTGCCCGTCCGTTTGTCCTAGCTAGCGTTCGTGAGTCGCCTTGGACCGTAGAAGACGTTGGAGGTGTTGGTTGAGCCGATTACGGTTTGATAGTGATAGTACGCCGCGTCCGCCGTCTGCCATGGTCGCCGGAGTCGGCATGGCCGTGGTCGCGGGTGCTCGGAGTAGGAACCCTGGCTCCTGAGCCTCAGGTTAGGGTTGTGAAGGTCGCCGGAGTAGAAATCGCGAGTTGGTTTGGCTCGAAATGACCGGAGCCGGCCGGCGTAGCATGGCCGCGCCGCCGTGTCCGCCATGGTCGCTGGCGAGCTCGATTCGAGCATGCGCTAGGCCTATGTGTGGTACCGTCGGGTGCGGAAGAAGGAGAGGAGTAGAGTGGTGGTGTTCGTTTCGCCGGGGAGGTCGCCGCCGGCGAGCTTCGCCACGGTCAACCCTTCCCCTGCTTCGGTGTGACTGACCGGTGGGGTCGGTTTGACCAGGGGTCCCGCCAGTCAGTGGCTCGGGTCCCGGCTGTCAGTGTCTTGGGTGCAATAGTCTGGGTGCGTATAGCAGTTTAGGTTAAAAAGGTTTTTCAGGGTTTTGCTTAAATAGATTTCAGAAATGTTTGTTTAGCTTGTTTAATTCATATCTTGAGTTCTGTAAATGCTAAAATGGTGAAATAAGTTTTGTTAAGTTTGTTGTGATGAGTTCTATGCATGAAAAATATAATATGTTCAGTTTGTGATAAAGTGCGGATACATGGGTGTATGCCGAGTCTCTGAGTGATGAGTGATTGTCAACTGGGATGATGCGCATGTTCTTTGGCTTGTGTTGTGCAGGTGTCGAGCACGGATGCAGTGATCAAAGGCGAGGTGAAGGTCAAGTAGAGACGTGCCGTGCCGATGGACCGAGAGTGGCGAAGGGCGGACGTGAGGCTTGGACTGAGGGACCAGAGGCCCGAGGATCAGCTGTGGTGGTTGGCAGCCTGTGGCAGCTACAAGTGAAGACTTGCGGTCATGTGTTGCCTGAGTCGTGGACTTGGGGACACGTGTCGGTGGACGGGGTGCACGGGAGGTGCATCTCATCTACGACGTCGGATTGGTGGTAGAGCCAGGGAAAAACCATCGGGTGGACGGTTTCCAGGTTTGGGCCTCAAAACCTGGGTGCGGATGGTTTCCGAGTTTGGCCACAAAACTCGGGCTGAGGACGGTTTCCAGGTTTGGGCCTCAAAACTTGGGCGCTGAGGGTTTGCTGAGTTTGGCCTCAAAACTCAGAAGCTGGTGGGCTGGTTTCCCGGTTTGGGCCTCAAAACCGGGGGTGGCTGTGAAGGCTGGTTTCCCGGTTTGGGCCTCAAAACCGGGGGTGCGACGTCCAGGAAAAGGACGCGGAGCGAGGGCGGCACGTGGCGGCAATCGGGAGGTTGCGTTGAGGCAACACTACGAGTTGTGCGGGCGTGGCCGTCGGATCTACCTACCACCGAGTTGGTCCAGAATAACCTTAGGGTTTAGCTGGCTCGCTCTGTAATTAGAGAGGGGTAGAATAGGAATAGAGTAGGAATTAGGAATAGGTTAAGTAGGGGGAGACACCCTCCTCCCCAAACCATCTCAGTCATTTGCTCTTTGCTTCTAGGGTTTCCTGCTCTCCCACTCCTCTGCTGTAACGAACCTGAGATCCACAGAGAAGAGAACAATACCTCTGTGTTCATGAGATTTTGAGGAAGTGAGACCGTAATCTCACTGTTGTAGCGTGTGGTGGCCACACGGTTGCAATTCGTGGTTGTGATTCGCGTTTCGTTTGTGTTCTTCGCGGAATCCTTTTTCTCCACGTTTTTCTCGTCGTTTGATCTCTTTGCTCGGTTCATCTTTTGCAAATCCGTTTGAACCAAGTTGTTCTAGATCGTGAGGCACTTTTTTCCACCGAAGGAATTAATCTCTAACCTCACGGTCTAGGAGATCGATCGATTTTCGTTTCGGGTCAAGTTTTTTTTTCCTTCCCCCGAAATTCTTCGATTCATCGATTTGGAGATAGGTTCGAGCCATGATCTCTTAGATATAGCTCACTATACTCCTTGTGACTCCTCTCATCAAGTTTGATCCCTAGAGGATTTGTTTTGGGTGAGATCGAGTTGAATCGGTGGGCGAACAGTTCATTGTCGGGGTGACCGGACGCTTGACACGCGCTGACCGGACGCACGGTCTGAGTCCGGTCGTTGAATGCGTTGACTGCGTGTGTGTTTCAACGTGACCGGACGCTGGATCTTGAGACGGACCGGACGCGCAGGTGCTCCTATTCATGAGCTTTGTTTCGTGCGATCGGACGCTGAGTGCCTGACCGGACGCACCCTCTCAGTGAGTCCGGTCCAACTCAGAGAGGTCCGATTTTGGACTTTGCTTGACCGGACGCAGGCCAGAGTCCGGTCAGTACTAGTTTGTGCTGTTTCGTTCGCGGTTGGCTCGTTCGTTGTCGGACTTGGTTTCCGTCTTTTGCGTTGAGTTTCTAGAGTTGTGTAGTGTCCCACTGTGCTTCTTGTAAGCATCCACCCTACATCTAGAGTCGTGGACACTAGCAAGCTCTAGGGTTTGCCTTTGGGGTTGATTTTGGGACAGTTGCTACGAGTTTCCGAAAAGAAAATTTGGAGCTCCCATTCACCCCCCCTCTGGTCGCTTTCTGGTAGCTTTCTCGGTCCTTCATAAAGTTATGTGTAGTTATATTTAATTCATGCTTAGGCTGAAATCTTGTTAAATGCATAGTAATCTGTGTATTGCTCAGAAAAATGTGATTCTTGTTTTGATAGGTTTGTTTTGATGAATAGTTCCTAGGAAAAATGTAACATGATGTTGTTCTGTGGAATATTTTAGCAATAGCAATTAAAATGATGAAGTGTTGTTTTCTTGTTTATTTTGTAGTAATTAAAATATGAGAAGTTGGAACCTGATAATTTTTATACACTGCTCTTGTGCTAAGAAGTTCAGTAGAAAATTGGGAAATTTGCTGTTTGACACTTTTTGCTAGGGTGTGTAGTTCAAAGCACCTTTTCATGGTAGAATTTGTCTTTTTCATAGAGAATGGAGTTTAAGTCCAAATGGGGTAAAATTTGGACAGAGGACTAGTTTATGTGTTGTTAACTTCCAGGAATTTCTATAGATTTTTCGGAAGCTGTCTAGGATGGGTTGCTGTTATAGGCTTGATTAAATGGATTTATTTCAGCAAGCAATTAAAAGGGAATAAATTAATTAAGTGAAATGCTTGCTGTGGTAATTGTGAATCCTAATCAACTAATTAGGTAGGTTAATTGTTTGGTTGGATGTTAAAGTCTTTTGTAATCACTAGTTTGATGTTAACTACCTTGTTGAAGAGAACGCAGTAGATGACATGTGTTTATCTCCTGAGTTATCTTAGCAGATGACATGTGCTTATCTCCTGAGTTGTCTTGTTCTATGTTGCATCACCAGTGCATTCCATGTGCATTCATATTACTTATACGTGTTATGCTTCATACAGGATCGGTAGTGGAGACCCAGAACCCTCCACCGGAGGAGCCGTGTCCGGAGGAGACCGAGGACCAGAGGACCGAAGAAGGAGACGTCGAGGACCTGCCTGAGTGCCTCGACCATCGTCCC
This sequence comes from Coix lacryma-jobi var. lacryma-jobi, assembly GCA_009763385.1. Taxonomy (NCBI): domain Eukaryota; kingdom Viridiplantae; phylum Streptophyta; class Magnoliopsida; order Poales; family Poaceae; genus Coix; species Coix lacryma-jobi. The sequence goes on from CM019829.1 coordinate 116,718,677, forward strand.
TCCGACTTTGAACGAGGCAAGCCCCGGAGCATCCCACTCCTACGGTTTGCAAATGCAATTACAAAATTTACCTGATATGTGTGTTGCATTAAGTTATAGGAGTTGAGTGATACCGTTGATGCATTACTTACTTATCCTTGTCCACTTGCAATTACTATCTTGATATCCCTGTTAAGTTTAGGCACGCTTATGCTTAGCCTGCTTAGACCGGTAAAAGTCGGGTGATTTCCTGTCTCCCGCAGATAGGTGGATACTGATCATGACTAGCCTCGTGCTATCATGGAGATGACCATGTGATAATTAATCTGAGACCGGTCGGGATGTAGGAGCAGCAGGACATGGGTTCTGTGTGCTAGTAGTCTCCCATCTGTGTCGATTATTAGGACCCGACGAAGGCACACCTCAGTCATTTTGAACGCGTCAATCACTTAACGGAGTAGGTTTGAGTACCTCCCGTGAAGCCGAGTAGGGCTATTCGAGCCGGTGATGGAGATGTTGACGCCTAACACCCAGGGCCTTACATGTACCGTGGGCAACTATTCTGAGCGACCTGGCATGGTCCGTGGACAGGCGGGGCCTGATTGACCTGGCATGACTGTGGGCAGTTATAGCTTGAGCGACCTGACATTGAGATAACCCCCGGTGTAGAAGGGCCCATGACCGTCCCGCGCATTGTGTTCTCGAATTTCCTGAAGTGGCTGCCGACGGCTGCCTGGCAAGGTGTGATCGGGCGAGTGTGCGACATTTTATCCCCAGCTGGTAGGAATCGATTATAATCGCCATCGCTCCTGGTTAGTGAGTAACTTGACTGGGCATGTGTTACCGTAGTAGCTTATGGAACTAAAGATGGTTATGGTACTGAATCTGAAAGGCTATTGATGAAATAGTCACTCTTGCTTGATTAAGTAGTCAAGTGCTTGCTCTAGATCAGGTGCAAATCTAGTTAATCACGTAAAATTGACTGCTATTACTCTAATGATGATTATTTATTAATGAAAATGCTTTTATGCAAAAAGGTAAGTATAGCCAACCCCAGATACAGCCTTGCATACTCCTTGGTGTCATTTATTCTGGTTTTTGACGGGTAAGTCTACCTGAGTACCTTCTCGTACTCAGGGTTCTTTCCCTTGTTCTTGCAGATGGGCAATGCTTCTACGGCTATTGCGAGAACTGTCTGTACCCCGTCGAGGGTGGTGACTAGACCAGGGGCATGGTCGACTCTTATTCTCTCCTGATGCTTTTGTGGACTGATCAGGCAATGGCACCGTATTGTGAACCGAGAACTTATGTTTAAAACTGTGTTGCTTCCGCTTTCGAAATTCGAACTATGGTTTGTAATAACTATTGAACTCTGATGTATTTGAATTATGTGCGAACTGAGTGTACCTCGTGGACATGTACGCTAATCTATTACGATCTTGGCTAAAGTTGAATGATTTGAAATCCTTCGAGATTTCCGAACTACCGGGTTTGTACGAGCTTAAGTACCTGTAATCTCTGTGAAAGCGGGGATTCGGTGCTTAATCTGGTATAAATTGGTCGGTTCTGTCACAGCTGGCATCGGAGCATGATTGGCGTTACTGTTCATGAGTGTATTTAAAAATCGTATTTTCAAATCAAAATTTTATTTGCTAAAACTTATAAACTATAATAGGATTTGAAAAATCTTACTGATAAAGATTAAGGTGTGCCAATGATCAAGTCCTTATGCCCAGTAGGTTTCTAGGTGGCTATTTAAGTACTAACTTGGAGGTTGTGCATCATATTTAAATTCTGTTGTTTCTGTCGTCCATACGACAAGGGTGAAATTGTATGGGTGCTATTCTTCACAATAGTAATGTATGGATCAATTGCCTCTACGCCAAGGTAACAAGTGAGTTGTGAGAGCATGATTGGACAACCGCCAATCTAGGGGAGTGCTTGAATGGTACCGACATGTATACCTGTTACACACAAGTATATGTGAAAGTATTGATTGTGGGAGTAATATTATTCTGATGGGTGCATATACTGCTTACGTGTATACTGGGTGTGCACCTGAGTTAGTATTAGATTTAATTTCTGGAATGCATGGTCTTCATACTATGGGCAGGGCTGAAGTGATTTTCTGCAGGTACGCTAACTTGCGAACGTATAGTACGTCTAGTTAACGCTATGAGTGAACGTGTATGCCACCGTCTAGCCGTTAGATTGATAAACAGTGAGGACATATGTTACGTGCATGCATCATGATCATATAACCTTGCATTAATCTTACTTCCTTCCTTATGATTATCCGTCCCGTTTTTCTAATAAAAGTTGTTCTCCAACTAATGAAAATATGTGTGGATAAACTTCTTACAGATGGCCCGTACCAAGCGCACAGCTCGTAAGTCAACCGGAGGCAAGAGGCCTAATTACATGTTGGGGCCATGGACCGCGGAAGGATCGGAGGACTTCTTAGATGAGTTCGGCATGCCTACCATCCTTTGGAGGGTATTGCACTTGGTGGGGTACCAGGAGGGCCAGGAGCCCCAGTACGACTGGCACTGTGTGCAGATTTCGGAGGATCGCCACACGGTGGAGGTTGACGTTCCTAGCCGTGATGACCAGGATCACGTCTAGTGCCGCCGGGTGTTCGCGTTGCATGGGAGGACCCCATGGGATGGAGCCAACAGAGTTGCTTACACCGTTCTCCGGGACCTTATGGAGGACCATCCGGAGGTTGTTGCCCAGGCTACAGCCAGCATCTTCCCGACAGCAGATCCTTATCAGTCAGTGTGGAGTCAGCCAGGAGCCGCAGTTCTTGAGGCCAGTTCGCTTGAGAGGGAGCATTGTGCTGTACCAGCAGGGAGTGCTATGGCCGCTCTCATGGCTACTTACGGATGCCTATCGCATAGCTATGACCACCTAGACCATATTCTTAGTGAGGAGATGGCTGCACAGCATGGCAGGCAGGAGGAGCATGCTACAGAGATAGACCTCCTCACTACACAGCTAGCTCACCTGACTATGGAGAGGGACCAGGCGCTTCAGAGAGAGCAGGAGACCGCTCATCAGCTCAGTGTTCAGTGTTCAGCAGGAGTCGGCTACCTTCTTAGCCTTGATCATGAGGGAGACCGAGGAGTCGCTTCGAGGTGTGTGTATTGAGGGCATACGTGCTTCAGAGGGGAACAGGCTGTTGAGGTTGCGAGTAGGAGACCTAGAGCTGCAACTTCACCACCTTCAGGACTACAATGACCGTCTGCACGAGGAGATCCACCGCAGGAAGAATGAGAGGAATCCCATCTTTCCACAGGAGGACCCAGATTCGAGTAGCTCTTCTAGTGGTTCTTCAGATATGTCTAGTGAGGATGGCGACGATGGTGACATCGCTAGAGAGTAGTCTAGATCGTATGTTAGAGCCTAGTGATCTGTTGTGTATGTTGGCAAGCCCGATCTTTTGCTTTTGTATGGGCTGGATGTAAGCGTGAGTAGTAAATTCTTATGTGCACGTGATGTGGAACTTTGGAACGTCCCATGTGTATGGGCAAAACTATGGATGTTTATGTTGGTTTTTGCATGCTATGTATTAAAGCCATCTTATTATGTGATGCTGCAATGTGGATTGAAATTTATTATGCCTCTGTGATTGTTTGGCGAATTCGTTTTCCGAATAAATTCAGTTGGCATGATCTATTGTTCTCTACAATAATTGCAACTCCACCTAATGATCACTTGCTATGAATACATGCAGATGTCGACAACTCGTAGTGGAGCTGGTGGTAGTGGTGGAAACGAGGACCCCAGGGACAACCGCCATCCACCACCTCCTCCACCAGCCACTCCCGAGCACCTTTTCGCTCAGTTCCTAGGAAGCCAGCGCAACATTGAAGCTTTACTGCGTGAGAATTTGGCGCACGGTCAACAACGCCCAGAGCCAAATCAATATAGCTCTTTCAAGGATTTCTTGGATACTAGACGACCCATTTTCAAGGAAGCTACTGAACCTTTAGAGGCAGAAGAATGGTTGCATACTTTGGAACAGAAGTTTCGTTTGCTCAGGCTCACAGAGGAACTCAAAGCAGAGTATGCCGCGCATCAGCTGCAGGGGCCATCCGGGATTTGGTGGGGGCATCACCGCACCACCTATCCTGCCAATGTTCCTGTTACTTGGAGGATGTTCACTGAAGCCGTTCGGGGGCACTACATTCCGCCAGGCCTAACTCAGATGAAAGTGGCAGAATTCATGAGTCTGACACAAGGGACTCGATCTGTCACCGAGTACCATCACGTGTTTAACTCCTTGTCTCGCTATGCTCCAGACTTCATGAACACAGATGCTAAAAAGATTGCTAGTTTCAAGAGAGGTTTGAATAACAAAATGGGAAAGTCAGTGGGGACATCTTCTCGTACAGTCTTCAATGACTTCATCAGTGATTGCTTGATCCAAGAGAATCACAACAATAAGCATGCTGCAAGTAAGGCCCGGAAGAGGACCTTTGATTCAGGACCATCTCAACCTAGGGGACCACCAGCTCAACGAACCCAGTATCGACCACCAGCGCCGGGAGCACGATTCAGGCCGCCGCAGAAGAAGAATCAGCAACAAGCCCAGCGTGGTCAAAAGCCGTACAAAGTAGCAGCAAACCAGGCTCGAGTGGGTCAAGGCAGCTCAGCCGGAAACAAGCCTTCAGTTCGTGGGCCATGCTAAAATTGCAACCAAGAGGGGCACTTTGCAAGGTATTGCCCACACCCGAAGAAGCAACAGGCTAACTATCCTGCACGTCTGCACAACATGACCGCTGAAGAAGCTCGTTCTGGAGAGCCCGTGACTGCCGGTATGTGTCTTGTTAACCATCATCCTGCAGTTGTTTTATTTGATACTGGATCATCGCACTCATTCGTGAGCAAGGCATTTGCACAAAAACATAATCAAGAGGTGTCTGAAATGGATTATGGGTTTCGCGTAAGCTCCGTGGGGAGTAGCGTGTTATCTAGGCAGATGGTTTGTAATGCAACCATCGACATTGGAGGCCACAAATTCAGAGCTAATTTAGTAGTTTTGTCAGGACTAAGTATGGATGTAGTCCTAGGGATGAGTTGGATGAGCATGTGGAATGCGGTGTTAGACACTGGCAATAGGATTCTTACCTTATCTGATGGAAGGACAAATACGAAGCTACGCATCTCTCTTCCTCGAGGTGCTGACTTTGTTGATTTATCTTGCACTTTATCTATAGAAGATCTGTCCAAAATCCCAGTCGTCCGAGATTTCCTGGATGTTTTCCCAGATGAATTACCAGGGTTACCGCCCAAGCGGGCAGTGGAATTTGCAATTGAGTTATTACCTGGAACTGCACCAATCTCTAGAAGACCTTACCGTATGCCGCCCAATGAATTAGCTGAACTTAAAACTCAGATTAAGGAACTTCTGGACAAAGGGTTCATTCAACCTAGTATATCCGAGTGGGGTTGCCCAGCATTGTTTGTCAAGAAGAAGGATAAGTCACTACGTATGTGTGTGGATTATCGGCCTCTCAATGCCGTGACTGTCAAGAACAAGTATCCTTTGCCGTGAATAGATATTTTGTTTGACCAGTTATCCGGAGCTAAGGTGTTTTCCAAGATCGATTTGAGGTCAGGTTATCACCAGATTAGGATTCGACCACAGGATATCCTAAAAACTGCTTTCTCGACCAGATATGGATTATATGAGTATCTTGTCATGTCTTTTGGATTGACAAATGCCCCCGCATATTTCATGAGTTTGATGAATTCAGTGTTTATGCCGGAACTAGATAAGTTTGTAGTGGTGTTCATTAATGACATTCTAGTATACTCTGAAAACCCGGACGATCATGCAGAGCATTTGAGGGTTGTTTTGACGAGGCTCCGGGAACATAAACTTTATGCTAAGTTTAGCAAATGTGAGTTTTGGTTGAAGCAAGTACAATTTCTTGGTCACATCCTGTCACAAGAAGGAATCTCTATGGACCCCAGTAAGGTACAAGAAGTGATGGATTGGGAAGCTCCTACTTCAGTTGGTGAAATTCGGAGTTTTCTTGGATTAGCAGTATACTATCGTCGTTTCATTCCCAACTTCTCTAAGATTGCCAAACCAATGACAAGTTTGCTCCAGAAGGATCAGAAGTTTGAATGGACAAAGAAGTGTGAAATAGCTTTCCGTACCTTGCGGAAACTATTGACCACTACTCCTGTCCTAGCTCAACCAGACATCAAAAAGCCTTTTGATGTCTTTTGTGATGCATCGAAGGTTGGATTAGGTTGCGTTCTTATGCAAGAAGGCAGAGTGATTGCTTATGCTTCACGATAATTGAGGAAATATGAGATTAACTATCCTACAGATGATTTAGAGTTAGCCGCTGTGGTGCATGCTCTGAAGATCTGGAGACATTATCTGCTTGGTAACGTCTGTAATATGTACACCGATCACAAAAGTCTCAAATATATCTTCACTCAACCTGAACTGAATATGAGGCAGAGAAGATGGCTTGAACTAATCAAGGATTACAATCTGCAGATACATTATCATCCAGGGAAAGCAAACGTGGTAGCCGACGCTTTGAGCCGGAAATCACACTGCAACAATTTGAGGTTACAACCAGAAGACGAGTTTAGTCTCGTACACCCTGTGATTCTGCACAATATCAAGCTGCAAGGCACCTTAGTTGATCAGATTCTTGAAGGGCAGAAAACAGACAAGGGAATTTATCATATCAAGGAAAGGCTGAAGACCGCGACTGAACCAGTAAAACATTTTCGAATGGATGATAAAGGAGTGTTATGGTTTGACCAGCGCTTAGTGGTGCCTCAGAATAGAGAACTCAAGAATCGGATCATGGATGAAGCTCATTTATCCAAGTTGTCAATTCATCCTGGAAGCACGAAGATGTATCAAGATTTGCGTCCAAGGTCCTGGTGGACCAAAATGAAGAAAGAGATTGCCGCGTATGTAGCCAGATGCGACACGTGTTGTCGAGTAAAAGCTATTCACATGAAGCCAGCCGGAACACTTCAACCGTTACCAATACCTGAGTGGAAATGGGAAGAAATAGGTATGGATTTCATCACCGGTTTGCCAACCACCTAGAAAGGAAATGACTCAATTTGGGTGATAATTGATCGTCTTACCAAGACCGCTCATTTTATTCCAGTCAAAACCTGTTATCGAGCACCGGACTATGCAGAGATTTATATCAATCAAATCGTTCGACTGCATGGTATACCCAGGGTCATAGTTTCGGATCGTGGATCGCAGTTTACTGCACCGTTCTAGGAGAAACTGCAAAAAGAATTAGGCACAAAGCTAATCCGTAGTTCTGCCTATCATCCCCAAACATCAGGACAAACCGAAAGAGTGAATCAAGTTTTAGAGGACATGTTGAGAGCCTGTGTGATTTCGGCGAAGGGATCGTGGGAGAAATGGTTACCTTTAGCTGAATTTGCATATAACAATGGCTATCAAGAAAGCATACAGATGACACCTTTTGAAGCTCTTTATGGTAGAAGGTGCAGGACACCGATGAACTGGGTTGAACCGGGAGAACGTCGATACTATGGAATTGATTTCGTTAACGAAGCAGAAGAACAAGTTAGAACCATCCAACAACATATGGCAGTTGCGCAGTCTCGACAAAAGAGCTATGCAGACAAGAGAAGAAAACCGCTTGAATTCAACGAAGGCGATTATGTGTATCTGAAGGTGTCGCCCATGAAAGGTGTCAGACGCTTCGACGTGAAAAGGAAGTTAGCGCCAAGATTTGTGGGACCTTACAGGATCGTGGAAAGGAGGGGAGAAGTAGCTTATCAGCTACAGCTACCTGAACATTTGAAGGCTATATTCCCTGTATTCCATGTGTCACAATTAAAGAAATGTCTTCGAGTTCCGGAAGAAGAGGTGCAACCGACCAATATCAAGTTGTAGTCCGATCTCACCTATTCAGTCAAGCCGTGCCGGGTACTCAATGAAAAAGAAAGAATAACTCGCGGGAGAATAGTAAAGCTATATAAAGTGTCTTGGAGTGAGCAAGACGACCGAGATGCCACTTGGGAAACGGAAGACTATCTAAAAGAGGTGTACCCACAATTTTATAAGATCTGGTTAGTAACTTAAATCTCGGGATGAGATTCTTTTAAGGAGAGGAGGGCTGTAACACCCCTGGTGTTAAGCAACCCTAAATGCATAACTTGACATCTCATAAGCATGAAGCATTCTCATCTCATGTTTCATTTTGTTTGTTAAGTGTCATTTCATGTGTTGGCTTGCAATGATATGCTTGGTGTGATGCTTGTTTGACTTGCCTTTGGAGTGTGTGAGTCTCCTAAGTAGTTGAACCTTGTTGAGGAGTTAGTTTGAAGCTAGGTTTGTGTTGGTCATTATGGCTAACCAAGTCACTAACCCTAGTTACCTTAATGGAGCCCTAGGAGCCCTTTTGTTTGACTAACTGAGACCTCCTTGATAGAAGCTTTGCATGGCTATGGGCCCTTAATCAAAAGTGTGTAGAATTTAGAGTACAACAAAAAGTGTTTAAGGGCCAACTCATGAAAATGAGTTTAACGAGGTGTTTTAGGACCCACAAGGCAGAAATGGGGGAGTTTAGACTTAGCGCAATTCTTCTAAGTCCTAACTGCCAAATCAGTTTCGCTGAGCGATCTTTGGAGCTTTCCTGAGAGCAATCTAGGCCGAACCAAAGCTTGATCTTGTAACCAAAGTTGTAGTCGGCATGTAACTCTACTCAATGGAACAAGTGGTTTATCGTTTCATCAAGTGGATTAGGAGTTAATCGCGTCCAAAATCCGGCCGTCAGTCGGCCATCAGAGCCTGAACCCGGCCATCCAGTTTGAATTGGCGTCGTGTCGTGGCCGACCGCGCGCAGGACTCGCCCGCCGCGTGGCGCGCGCCGGCCGGGGATGCAGCGTTCGCGCGCGGCATGGCGTCACAAGGCCGCCCTCGCCCCTGCCCAAAGCCGCATTCCCTCCATTCTGTCCCTCTCGCTCGCTCGCCGTCGCTCAAGCGGAAAAGAAGGGGGGGGAAAACAGAGCACCGCCGTTCGCCGTCGTTCGCCGTCGTCCGGCCGCCTCGTCGCAAGCCCAACCACCCACAAAGCTTCGCGGTGAGCCCCCGCACCTCTTGCTACCCTTAGCGCCCCGTAGGAGACCCTAGGCAAGCCCCGGGATGAGCCGCCGCCATGGCCGCCATGACCGCCGAGCTCGGTTCGCCGTGGCCGGCCTCCTTCCCGTGGTTTCGTGTCGCCCTAGCTCACATTCGAGGGTTAGGGAGGTTCGTAGAAGAGGTGGAAGGTGACGGTTTGGCCGGTTAGGGTTTGGTGACCGTGGTACGCCGCGCCCGCCATGTCCGCCATGGCCGGCGAGCTCGGTCCGCCGTTGCCAACCCCCTTTCCTTGCCCGTCCGTTTGTCCTAGCTAGCGTTCGCGAGTCGCCTTGGACCGTAGAAGACGTTGGAGGTGTTGGTTGAGCCGATTAGGGTTTGATAGTGATAGTACGCCGCGTCCGCCGTCCGCCATGGTCGCCAGAGTCGGCATGGCCGTGGTCGCGGGTGCTCAGAGTAGGAACCCTGGCTCCTGAGCCTCGGGTTAGGGTTGTGAAGGTCGCCGGAGTAGAAATCGCGAGTTGGTTTGGCTCGGAATGACCGGAGCCGGCCGGCGTAGCATGGCCGCGCCGCCGTGTCCGCCACGGTCGTCGGCGAGCTCGATTCGAGCATGCGCTAGGCCTGTGTGTGGTACCGTCGGGTGCGGAAGAAGGAGAGGAGTAGAGTGGTGGTGTTCGTTTCGCCGGGGAGGTCGCCGCCGGCGAGCTTCGCCACGGTCAACCCTTCCCCTGCTTCGGTGTGACTGACCGGTGGGGTCGGTTTGACCAGGGGTCCCGCCAGTCAGTGGCTCGGGTCCCGGCTGTCAGTGTCTTGGGTGCAATAGTCTGGGTGCGTATACAGTTGAGGTTAAAAAGGTTTTTCAGGATTTTGCTTAAATAGATTTCAGAAATGTTTGTTTAGCTTGTTTAATTCATATCTTGAGTTCTGTAAATGCTAAAATGGTGAAATAAGTTTTGTTAAGTTTGTTGTGATGAGTTCTATGCATGAAAAATATAATATGTTCAGTTTGTGATAAAGTTATGTGTAGTTATATTTAATTCATGCTTGGGCTGAAATCTTGTTAAATGCATAGTAATCTGTGTATTGCTCAGAAAAATGTGATTCTTGTTTTGTTAGGTTTGTTTTGATGAATAGTTCCTGGGAAAAATGTAACATGATGTTGTTCTGTGGAATATTTTAGCAATAGCAATTAAAATGATGAAGTGTTGTTTTCTTGTTTATTTTGTAGTAATTAAAATATGAGGAGTTGGAACCTGATAATTTTTATACACTGCTCTTGTGCTAAGAAGTTCCGTAGAAAATTGGGAAATTTGCTATTTGACACTTTTTGCTAGGGTGTGTAGTTCAAAGCACCTTTTCATGGTAGAATTTGTCTTTTTCATAGAGAATGGAGTTTAAGTCCAAATGGAGTAAAATTTGGACAGAGGACTAGTTTATGTGTTGTTAACTTCCAGGAATTTCTATAGATTTTTCGGAAGCTGTCTAAGATGGGTTGCTGTTATAGGCTTGATTAAATGGATTTATTTCAGCAAGCAATTAAAAGGGAATAAATTAATTAAGTGAAATGCTTGTTGTGGTAATTGTGAATCCTAATCAACTAATTAGGTAGGTTAATTGTTTGGTTGGATGTTAAAGTCTTTTGTAATCACTAGTTTGATGTTAACTACCTTGTTGAAGAGAACGCAGTAGATGGCATGTGTTTATCTCCTGAGTTATCTTAGCAGAGGACATGTGCTTATCTCCTGAGTTGTCTTGTTCTATGTTGCATCATCAGTGCATTCCATGTGCATTCATATTACTTATACGTGTTATGCATCATACAGGATCGGTAGTGGAGACCCAGAACCCGCCACCGGAGGAGCCGTGTCCGGAGGAGACCCAGGACCAGAGGACCGAAGAAGGAGACGTCGAGGACCTGCCTGAGTGCCTCAACCATCGTCCCTCCGACTTTGAACGAGGCAAGCCCCGGAGCATCCCACTCCTATGGTTTGCAAATGCAATTACAAAATTTACCTGATATGTGTGTTGCATTAAGTTATAGGAGTTGAGTGATACCGTTGATGCATTACTTACTTATCCTTGTCCACTTGTAATTACTATCTTGATATCCCTGTTAAGTTTAGGCCCGCTTATGTTTAGCCTGCTAAGACCGGTAAAATCGGGTGATTTCCTGTCTCCCGCATATAGGTGGATACTGATCATGACTAGCCTCGTGCTATCATGTAGATGACCATGTGATAATTAATCTGAGACCGGGCGGGATGTAGGAGCAGCAGGACATGGGTTCTGTGTGCTAGTAGTCTCCCGTCTGTGTCGATTAGGACCCGACGAAGGCACACCTCAGTCATTTTGAACGCGTCAATCACTTAACGGAGTAGGTCTGAGTACCTCCCGTGAAGCCGAGTAGGGCTATTCGAGCCGGTGATGGAGATGTTGACGCCTAACACCCAGGGCCTTACATGTAACGTGGGCAACTATTCTGAGCGACCTGGCATGGTCCGTGGACAGGCGGGGCCTGATTTACCTGGCATGACCGTGGGCAGTTATAGCTTGAGCGACCTAGCATTGAGATAACCCCCGGTGTAGAAGGGCCCATGACCGTCCCGCGCGTTGTGTTCTCGAATTTCCTGAAGTGGCCGCCGACGGCTGGCTGGCAAGGTGTGATCGGGCGAGTGTGCGACCCCAGATACAGCCTTGCATACTCCTTGGTGTCGTTTATTCTGGTTTTTGACGGGTAAGTCTAGCTGAGTACCTTCTCGTACTCAGGGTTCTTTCCCTTGTTCTTGCAGATGGGCAATGCTTCTACGGCTATTGCGAGAACTGTCTGTACCCCGTCGAGGGTGGTGACTAGACCAGGGGCATGGTCGACTCTTATTCTCTCCTGATGCTTTTGTGGACTGATCAGGCAATGGCACCGTATTGTGAACCGAGAACTTATGTTTAAAACTGTGTTGCTTCCGCTTTCGAAATTCGAACTATGGTTTGTAATAACTATTGAACTCTGATGTATTTGAATTATGTGCGAACTGAGTGTACCTCGTGGACATGTACGCTAATCTATTACGATCTTGGCAAAAGTTGAATGATTTGAAATCCTTCGAGATTTCCGGACTACCGGGTTTGTACGAGCTTAAGTACGTGTAATATCTGTGAAAGCGGGGATTCGGTGCTTAATCTGGTATAAATTGGTCGGTTCTGTGGCAGCATGAAAACCTAGAAGGCAAAGAGCAAATGGCTGAGATAGGATGGGAGGTGGGTGTCTCCCTCTATTTATCCTAATTCTAGTTCTCACTCTACCCCTAACTAATTACAGAGCGAACCAGGTAAACCCTAGGGTTATTCTGGACCAACTCGAAGATGCTGGTAATCCGACGGCCACGCCCGCACAGCTGCTAGCGTTGCCTCAACGCAACCTCACCGATTGCTGCCACGTGCCGCCACCGCTCCGCTCGTCCTTTTTTTGGACTTCGCCCCCGGTTTTCGGGCCCAAACCGGGAAACCAGCCTTCACGACCAACCCCCGGTTTTGAGGCCCAAATCGAGAAACCAGCCGTCCATCGCCTGAGTTTTGTGGACCAAACTCAGAAACCCGCAGCACCTAGGTTTTGAGGCCCAAACCTGGAAACCGTCCTCAGCCCAAGTTTTGTGGCCAAACTCGGAAACCGTCAGCGCCCAGGTTTTGAGGCCCAAACCTGGAAACCGTCCACTCGGTGGATTTTCTGTGGCTCAACCACCAAACCGAGCCGTAGATTGGATGCACTTCACGTGCACCCCGTCCACCGACACATGTCCCCAAGTCCTCGACTCAGGCAACACTGTGCCCCGGAAGTCTCCGCTCATCGCTATCCCAGGCTGTCAGCCACCACAGCTGATCCTCGGGCCACCGGTCTCTCAGTCCAAGCCTCACGTCCGCCCTTCGCCACTCTCGGTCCATCGGCACGGCACGTCTCTACTTGACCTTCACCTTGCCTTTGATCACTGTATCCGTGCTCGACACCTACACAACACAAGCCAAAGAACATGCGCATTATCCCAGTTGACAATCACTCATCACTCAGAGACTCGGCATACACCCATGTATCCGCACACTTGCGCACCACGCAAGCCCGTGTCCGACCTCCCGCCAAGTGCCACGACGCCATCGTCTTCCTCCCGACTCGGCCGATGCATCGCACATCCCCATGTGCTCTCGCTCGCCGATGCCACGTGCCAGCTACCACAGCTGGTCCTCCGGCACTCTGTCCGTCAGTCCAAGCTTCACGTCTGCCCTTCACCGCTCTGGGTACATCGGCATGGCACGTCCGCCGCACGGCACGCCCATCCTTCACCGCTCCCTGTCCGTCGGCACGACACGTCTCTACTTGACCTTCACCTCGCCATCGACCACTGTCTCCGAGCTCCACACCTGCACATCAACACAACCAAGAGACACATGTTGCACACGCACACCAACACAAAAATACCACAACTCAACGCCACCAGTTAGTCATAAGCATTAAGCACATAGCGAGATAATGACTCAACCAGGAAAAGCCTCAAACCTTCCTCACAAATGTCAATCATTCATCATATATGTTCTCAATCTCCCCCTTGATGAATGCATTGACTAAAAATAAAACCACAAAGGAAGGGTTTGAAGGCAAGCCTCATTCAAGTGCCCAAAAGCCAAGCAAAAGCAAACACAAGGCGACTTGATATGAGGAGGGATCATAAAAACTTCAAATAAAAGCTCTCAGTCCCGAAAGAAACGGGAAAAGTGCGCAAAGCCTCCACACAACCAAAGAGTCAAGAGAAACAAGAGTTCCATGAATCCCAAAAGGCACTCAAAAGCCAATCTCAATTAAATTGTCAAACAATCATCACAAAAGAAACCAAGGTTCTTATCAACTTGGAAGGTTCTTGTCCACTTTGGGTTTCGAAATTTCTCCCCCTTGATGATTGAATTGACAAAAACTAAGCACAAGAGATGGTTTGAGATGCCAAAACCGAAAACTTGGTCCCCAAAGACATGGGCAACGCCCCAACGCAACCAAGCAAAATCTGAGCAAAACTCCACAAAAGAGCGAAAACTCAGACAAGGAGCGAAAGACTTGGTTCCCAAAGACATGGGCAACGGCTCGACGCAACCAAGTCAAAAATGAGCTAGTCCTCAAGAAGAGGCAAAAAAGGCTAAACACCACTAGCTCAAGGCTCGATATCAATTGAGGCTGAAACAACGCATTAGAATGCAAAACTACTAGTCCCTCAAGATAGAGGCACAAAGGCTCAACACAACTAGCAGACTCGATACCAATCATAAACAACCAAAAAATTGGTGAAAACCTCTAGTTCCTCAAGATAGAGGCACAGAGGCTCGACACAACTAGCTGAAGACTCCATACCAATCAAAAATACAAAGCAAAAACTGCTAGTCCCTCAAGACAGAGGCAAAATGGCTCAACACGACTAGCAGGCTCGATACAAACTGAGAAAACACAAGGAGAAGCTCAAAACCAAATGGAGCACATGGAGAAGTTGCAAAACAAAACAACTCCCCCTGAAAGCAAGCCTATACACAAAGACTATGCATCAAGGCTCATGACACCAATTGAAACACATAAAGGAGCTAAACTCCCCCTAGCTCAAAGCCCCCGCCAAAGTGCACGACTCTCCCCTTTGTGCCAACACACAAACTCCCCCTTGCAAATAGCTTCTCCCCCTTGACAAAAGAGAACATGCTAAGGGGTTTTGAAATTTCTCCACAAAGTTGACACAAACACAAGACAAGTCATCAATCATAAGCATATGGGGGTTATCACAAGGAGTATCGGAGCTGGGGGTATGAACATTAAGCTAAAATGCATGATATGTGCAATGCAACAGCTTCATGTGTATAGCAATCAGAATGAAAAGATACTCAAAAGGGTGTTGCTCTGAAAGTGTAGCAACCAAAACAAATGCCAGCAAAGGCTCAAACTGATCAAATGAATACGAAATATGAACAAATGAGCATATGAGCAGTTTTAAGCCATTTAAAAGTAGTTCACCACTAAAATAACACATAGCATGAATAGACAGGAAATCAACCAAGTGCTAACTCAAGTATAGAAGGTAAACTACCCCTAGCAAAGTTAAATCATCATGCCATAGAGTGAAGCATAAACTTGTGTTATTTTCAAATTTTATCGAAGATTGCAGCAGTATTAACACAAAATCATATTAAAGCATGTGATTGCGAGAGGTTGAAAGCATGGTCATTGCCTAACTTTTCAACCGGGCTAATCCTATACAACAAAAGCAATCAGAAGCTTAAAGCACCGGTTTCGGTCTTAGACTACACGGCTCAAGTTTAACTCAATTGTGCAATGAGAAACAGTCTCGATACCGTGATGTGCTAACACATGCAATCCCATCTCGATCTTTTCAATTCACTTAGACTTGGATCAAATTTTAAGCACAAGGTAAATATCAACAATCCAAGCAAGTGAATGACTCAGTGCAAGAGACATAGCAACCTAGCATTCAAAAGATAGCACAAGTGATCTCAACACATCCTACCCATGCTAGATGCCAATCTCAATGGTGAACAAATTAAAGGTTTCATAGTCGATTAGTCAAGTTCACCATTTGCAAAAATAGCTTAGATCATAACATGTATCAAGTGATCAAAAAGAGCCTAAGCTTCAAGCATCATCATGAATAAATAGGGCATACCAAAAAGAACATAATCCCATTCTCATTACTATAAACATGAAGCTCTAAAATGCACTAGAATACATGATGAAATGCATGCAAAAACTAGTCTATCAAAAACAAAGCAAAAACTAGCCTAAAAAGGAAGACCCAAAACAAAAGGGAATCGGAGAAGTCCAACTAAGATACAACAAGCAAAATGCTTCCCTAACTAAAAGGGAAACACACACGAAAACTCACAAGCGAAGAGCCAAGAAACGCTCAAGCGAACAGCCAGTAAAAATCCACATCGGAAAAACCACATAGCAAAAAGAGGTCGAAGAAGAAGAGTACCAAAACCCAAACTCAGAAGTGTGTCGGATGTACCTCATGAAGCGCATGACCGCTGTTGACACTTGCTAACGTCGTTACTAGGAGCAGACTATGGAGTCTATCCCCGGCAACAGCGCCAGAAATGCTTGTTGGTAGTTCTTAGCTACACCTAGGATAGGGTAGCTAAAGTAGCTATCTACTAATGCCAAGCGGGGTTGTCAGTCCCGACACTAGTAGGAGCTAGCTAGAGAGATTGCAATCTATCGGGAGGAGATTCTGCAAGTGCACAGAACTATCGTAGTAGCACTTCGCCTGGGAGTACCAGGTGTCGATTTATTTGATCCCAAGGGAAGGCTAGGGTGGTGTATGAGTCGAGTCAAGGAGGTGGTGAGAGTCAAAGAAAAGAGAAAAGGGAAAAGGGAAAAAGGGAAGAGAAGATGAAGGGCTAGAAAGAATATATGGGTGGCTAGGTAAGGATGAAATGGATGGCTAAGGTAAGGTGGATAACTAGATAGATAGATGGTAAATAAGGGTAGCTAAGGATAACTAACTACTAACTACTACTAACTACTCCTAGATAACTACAAAGCAAGATAACTACGAAGCGAGATAGTTACGAAGCAAGGCAGGCAAAAGACAATAAAGCAACTAAGTTGAGTATAGTTTTATTCCTATCTTGTCAAGTATCGAGGCGTACTAGCCTTTACCACTTACTTAGGTTGAACGCTAGCACAACGAGCCTTACTGTTAAACTGGGCCAACTACGTGGTGGAATTCAAGGCGCACAGGGCTGTCACCACCTGCTTGCTACCACAGCTATCCGGGGGTCCAGCCGTATCTGAAGGTAAGTCTATAACTAAGCACCACGCTTAACTATATTCTAACTATCTCTACCCTAGCTTTGAATAGAGACACCCTTGCGGACGTCAGAGCAAACACTTGACTTCATAAGATAAACACTAAACTAACTAAGCAACCTATTGGCAAAGATCAAACACTAAGCTCACTAGAGATTAACTACTATGGCTAAGTGAATTGAACTGTAGGATAGCTAGGCACTCAAGCAATCAATCAAGTATACCACTCAATACTGATAAGTAGAATAAAGTAATACTTGAAATGATGAACTAGAATATAGTAAATGCTTGAGTAACAAGAGCAAAACCTGAACTGGAGATGAAGGAAGACTCTTCCCAGCTCCAGAGCTGATCACTCGCACGCCTCTACTCTTGAGCTAAGCCTTGAGCAGCGCTACCGCGAGGGCGAAGATGCCTTGCTCTACTAGCTACCTACTTGCCGAAGCTCTCTAAGCTTCTAACCTAACTCTCACTTCCTTCTCTTGCTTGTGTGTTGCTCTTGGATGGTACGAATGAAGTAGTGTCACCACGGGCGTATTTATAGCCTTGTGGAGTGAGGGGGGTTCTTATAGGGGGCAGCCACCCGACCTAGGGTTAGGTCAGGTGGCGGGCGCCACCCCCTACTGGCGGCCGCCAGCTCCCTGGCCGTTGGATGAACCGCCTCTGCTTCAACGGCATCCAGGTGGTTGTCCAAGGCGGTTTGGAGGTCGGTTGCATGTCCTAGCAACCGACATTCAGCCTTGATCCACGCCACTCCTCCCTGAGCCGTCCGATGCCACTGACCTAGTGACAAAGGGCCAAGATTTGGCCCTGGGGAGGTCACACGGATCGGTGACGTGGCAGGGGTGGAACTTGGGCCAACCCAAGTGGCGGGCGCCACTTAGAGCCGGCCGGCGCCACCTAGGGGTGGCGGGCGCCACCCCTCTTAGGCCCATTTGGGCCCTGCTGAGTGGGCTTGTCTCCTGGTGGGTCCATATGTCCAAATTTGGTTCAAATCCTGCATTCAAATAGAATTCTATGGACATGTGGAATTTGGTTAGTTTGAAACCTATTTGACTACATTTCATGCCTTTTTGGTGGACTTTAGGGTCAAATGTTGATGGCAAAACAGGTGTTTAAGGACCGTCAACAAGCTCCCCCAAGCTAACCTGTTGCTCGTCCTCGAGCAACAAAGCGGTTTAAGCATTGAGTATGAAATGGATAGCAACTTAAGATGTCTGCAAGTGCATATTGTATAGTGAGAAATAAATTAGCATATATCATTAATCATAGCAATGTGGGGCTTATAGCTTTTCACTTCAAACATGCAAGAGTGAAATAAAGCAGTAGATAGGAAACTTTTATCTTGCTTAGGTTTGACTAGGATTCTGTCTGGACGTTTTTCAAGGTTTTCAAAAGATAACAACTTGCTTAAGTCCTCCAAGATTCACTCAATCACTCAATGGTGTTTAAATCCTCACTTAGGCCAAAGTGTAGCCTCTCCTATTTCTAAAGAATGATATGTGGAGTTATAGGTAGGCTAAGAACCATGAGCAAATTGCCTGATGTTTATTGCTAAGCTAGACACTCAGATCATAAGGAGCAGCAAATCATAAAAATTGATCAAGATGTGCATGTGTGGTTATGTGGATGTGTATAGAGAGATATTTCATAATCCTTCCTAGTTAATTCCTGGGGTCTAGAGCTAATGATAATTCTCTCTCTTTTTTTTTGGATACAAAGTGAGTAGACAAAAGATGTGTCGTCACATTTTCTTAGGACATAGTCCTCTTTTGAGCTACTTTGCTCATTTTTTTTTCTTCAGGACATAGCCCTTTCTTGAGCTACTTTGCTCATTTTTCTCTCTCTCTCTCTCTCTTTTAGCTCTAGATTTCCCCAGGTTATCTATAGGAAAGGATTTTTGAAATGAAAAATGGGGAAGAGGGAGAAATGCTTATTCCTAGTGTAGGAGTAAGCATAAGTCTAGCAATGGGATGTTTGGCAGGGTATTGCATATCTCCGGTGTAGAGAATAAGCAATTTATTTGGTGGTTGCAAACTTCCAAAGTGGAAAGTAGGCAATTTATGGTGGGTGTGCGTGAATCTTGATTCAAAAGATATGATAAGCTTCTCTACTAAGATCTATGAGGTCTAACAAAGCTCAACACAAACAAAGCTCTTTGTGGTTTTGACTAATGACTAACAAATATTTGGCTGGTGGTGGGATGGGATAAAATCTAGGAGGAACTTTTAGCAAGGTTTTCATAATTTTTAAAACAAATCCTCCAGATTAGGTCCTAATTTCACCTTAACAAGTTTAAAGAATTACTCCATTTCTTACTAACTTTACTCACTAAGCATGATTTCAGTTAAAGCATGTGCAACCCACAAAAGCTACAACTTAGATAATACCAGTTATTCAAACCATAACAATAGCATTTGCATGACATATTTCAAATCTTATTCAGGTTTCAACTTGTTTAAGCAGATTTTATCAATATTATTCATGGAGTGGTTATTTAGGCAAGCATGAGACATTCGAAAGATATAGAATTTAAGAACTGAATGTAAAGTGTAGGCTTGAGACATACCTTATTGGAGCGGGAGTCTCCCCCAAGCTGGCTTCTTGCTTGGTGAAGGGCCTTCATCTTTTCGGTCGGAGCTCTTGTTCTCATTTTATTAAAAGGGAAACTATCTAATGTTGTAAAAAGGGAAACGATCCTATTATGATATTTTATTGTTCTAACTAAGTTAACATATACCTATGCATATAACTAATGATAACTGGTGATAATTTTTTTTAGTTGCATGCATGACATATGTTATTTATTTGAAAAAAGGAAATTTGAAGGGAAATAGAAATTAAAAGTAAAACCATACCTTAGGTCCATGGAGTTTCATCCTTATTGGGTGGATCTTCTTCCTTGGGCACTTCTTCTCTTAGTACTCCATCTGGTTCTTCTTCTTTTGGCACCTCTCCCTTGTTATGTGAATCACACAACTCAGGAGGTGGTTCTTTCTTTCTATTCCACCTTGTTCTTGGGCGCCTCTTCTTGGTACGAATGGGTTTTGCTACCTGCATGTTAGCGGCATATGCGGGACCATGGGAGAAGGAGAATATTTCCTTCCTCCCTCCTAATGTCATTTGAATTTTACCACTTCCCACATATATGCAAGCATTAACAGTATTCAAGAAGGGTCTACCTAAGATTAGAGGCACATCTTTCCTATTTCCCATATCTAGTATTATGAAATCAGCAGGAACATAGGAGCCTCTAATATGAACAGGTAAATCATTAACTATTCCTTCTACATAGCAAGTGGATTGATCAGCTAGCACAACATAGGCAGATGTGGATGACATGGGTGGAAAGAATGAGTTTTCATAGAAATCTTTAGATAGAATGTTCACACTCGATCCTAAATCACACATGGCATTTTTAAAGACTTCACCAAAGATTGAGCATCTAATTATGGGACTACCAGGATCACCCTTTTTAACAGTCAGGGTTTGATCTTCATAATAGTTAAAATATTTTATTTCAACCATGTTTGCAGTTTCCATGTCAGGTTTAGCAGGAATTTTGCCAGGTTCAAAAGATGGTATGATAGCAGCAAGCTGAGCTAATTGGGTTTCTAACATCTTATTAAAGCTAAGTTGATTTTTCAGAGCAGATGAGAAATCTTCCAATTTAGCATTTATATTCTCAAGAGTTTTATCATTCGCCATTAATCTCTCTTTCAAGAAATTAGTAGTTTTACCTTGTGAGTAAACTAGATTTTTCAGGAATGAGAAATTATCATAATTATGAAAATTAGGGCGAGGGAATGAATTGTTACCTTGAGAATTGGAGTGCTGATTCCATCCTTGATTCTGTTGACGGAAACCGTTATTGTTGTTGATGAAGTTCAAATCTTCATGTAGCTCGGGGCAGTGGCTCCCAGAATGTCCGGTTTCTCCACAGACTTCACAAGTCATGTAGAATTCCAGAGATTGGACACTCTCTTGTTGGTTCATCTTCTCACATCTGTCTAGCTTCTTTGCCAGCAGGTCCATCTTGTCCACGATCATGTCGGCCTCCTTAAGGGAATGTATACCTCGCTTACGGGGCTGTAGTCTTTCGTCATTCCATCCTTGGTTCGACACCATCTTCTCTATGAGAGCCTTAGCATCTGCAACATTCAGAGAAAAGAATGCACCGCCGGCGGCGGCATCCAAGTGGCTTCTAGAGAGAGGGGTTAGGCCATGGTAGAAGTTCTGGATCAATAGCCAGTCCTCCATACCATGGTGCGGACAAGCAGCGACGTACTCTTGCATTCTCTCCCAAGCCTCGGGAATAGATTCCTCGGCTTGTTGCGTAAAGCTGGAGATTTTGTTGCGAAGAGCATTCGTCTTGCCCATCGGAAAGAATTTGGCGAGAAAAGCATTGGAACATTTGTCCCATGTGTCTACAGCGTTGCGATCGGTATAGAACCATTGCTTCGCTTTTCCTAGCAAAGAGAAAGGAAAGAGACGAAGACGGATGGCTTCTTGGGTTATCCCCTTAATGGTGAAGGTGCCGCAAATCTCCAAAAATTGTTGGAGGTGAGCATTGGCATCCTCATGAGCCTTGCCACAGAATGGGCCAGCCTGGACCATCGTGATCAGAGCCGGTTTTAACTCAAAATTGAGGTTGACATCGATCACGTCTGGTCCTATCGCTACATTAGCGGCAGAAGGAGCAGAAAATTCACGAATGGTCTTGTTGGCCATCGTGAAGATAGAACGAGATAAGAAAGAAAGAAGTTGAAGAAGATGAAGGAAAAAGATAAGAAGAGTTAAGGAAAGAAAGAATGGGGTAAGATGGGATTCGCTAAACAGGAGCTTAAGCGAAGATAAATTCGACACGGACTCAACCGATACACCGATTGCCTTCCCCGGCAACAGCGCCAGAAATGCTTGTTGACACTTGCTAACGTCGTTACTAGGAGCAGACTATGGAGTCTATCTCCGGCAACGGCGCCAGAAATGCTTGTTGGTAGTTCTTAGCTACACCTAGGATAGGGTAGCTAAAGTAGCTATCTACTAATGCCAAGCGGGGTTATCAGTCCCGACACTAGTAGGAGCTAGCTAGAGAGATTGCAATCTACCGGGAGGAGATTCTGCAAGCGCACAGAACTATCGTAGTAGCACTTCGCCTGGGAGTACCAGGTGTCGATTTATTTGATCCCAAGGGAAGGCTAGGGTGGTGTATGAGTCGAGTCAAGGAGGGGGTGAGAGTCGAAGAAAAGAGAAAAGGGAAAAGGGAAAAAGGGAAGAGAAGATGAAGGGCTAGAAAGAATATATGGGTGGCTAGGTAAGGATGAAATGGATGGCTAAGGTAAGGTGGATAACTAGATAGATACATGGTAAATAAGGGTAGCTAAGGATAACTAACTACTAACTACTACTAACTACTCCTAGATAACTACAAAGCAAGATAACTACGAAGCGAGATAGTTACGAAGCAAGGCAGGCAAAAGACAATAAAGCAACTAAGTTGAGTATAGTTTTATTCCTATCTTGTCAAGTATCGAGGCGTACTAGCCTTTACCACTTACTTAGGTTGAACGCTAGCACAACGAGCCTTACTGTTAAACTGGGCCAACTACGTGGTGGAATTCAAGGCGCACAGGGCTGTCACCACCTGCTTGCTACCACAGCTATCCGGGGGTCCAGCCGTATCTGAAGGTAAGTCTATAACTAAGCTCCACGCTTAACTATATTCTAACTATCTCTACCCTTGATTTGAATAGAGACACCCTTGCGGACGTCAGAGCAAACACTTGACTTAATAAGATAAACACTAAACTAACTAAGCAACCTATTGGCAAAGATCAAACACTAAGCTCACTAGAGATTAACTACTATGGCTAAGTGAATTGAACTGTAGGATAGCTAGGCACTCAAGCAATCAATCAAGTATACCACTCAATACTGATAAGTAGAATAAAGTAATACTTGAAATGATGAACTAGAATATAGTAAATGCTTGAGTAACAAGAGCAAAACCTGAACTGGAGATGAAGGAAGACTCTTCCCAGCTCCAGAGCCGATCACTCACACGCCTCTACTCTTGAGCTAAGCCTTGAGCAGCGCTACCGCGAGGGCGAAGATGCCTTGCTCTACTAGCTACCTACTTGCCTAAGCTCTCTAAGCTTCTAACCTAACTCTAACTTGCTTCTCTTGCTTGTGTGTTGCTCTTGGATGGTACGAATGAAGTAGTGTCACCAGGGGGGTATTTATAGCCTTGTGGAGTGAGGGGGGTTCTTATAGGGGGCAGCCACCCGACCTAGGGTTAGGTCAGGTGGCGGGCGCCACCCCCTACTAGCGGCCGCCAGCTCCCTGGCCGTTGGATGAACCGCCTCTGCTTCAACGGCATCCAGGTGGTTGTCCAAGGCGGTTTGGAGGTCGGTTGCATGTCCTAGCAACCGACATTCAGCCTTGATCCACGCCACTCCTCCCTGAGCCGTCTGATGCCACTGACCTAGTGACCAAGGGCCAAGATTTGGCCCTGGGGAGGTCACACGGATCGGTGACGTGGCAGGGGTGGAACTTGGGCCAACCCAAGTGGCGGGCGCCACTTAGAGCCGGTGGGCGCCACCTAGGGGTGGCGGGCGGCACCTAGGGGTGGCGGGCGCCACCCCTCTTAGGCCCATTTGGGCCCTGCTGAGTGGGCTTGTCTTCTGGTGGGTCCATATGTCCAAATTTGGTTCAAATCCTGTATTCATATAGAATTCTATGGACATGTAGAATTTGGTTAGTTTGAAACCTATTTGACTACATTTCATGCCTTTTTGGTGGACTTTAGGGTCAAATATTGATGGTAAAACAGGTGTTTAAGGACCGTCAACAACCGCCTGCTTGTGTGATACCGGAGGGGACGCCTGAATCTGCTGAACTCCGGGGCGCTTGCCTCGCCGAAGTCGTCTCCCCCTCGCCTGATGCTGTCACTCCCACAGGTGCAGCTAGTGCTCGTTGGAGAGCTGCTCGAATAGAACCCCAAGTCATGGAAGAAGTGAGATCGGGTCCATGAGCCGAAAGGCTCTCTCCAGATTCCTGCTCTCCTGCACACTCAAAAGCAGAAGAAAACACAAGGCATTGTCTCGTCCAGTGTGACCTCAAGGTCTCCATGAAAACAGTTAGTCACATAATAAGCATAAGGTGAATTCTCAACAAAAAGAGATCTACCTATGAATGATACCGCAAGGAGATCTGAACTCAAACTAGTCAAGACTACCATGAAACAAGATAAAGCACTGTATAGCAAAATGCAACCTAGAGACATGATCAACTCAAACACAGCCTAAACCTCAACACATGCTACAATGCAAGATAATGATAGCAATAGATCCAAAAGCATGTAACATGACACAAGAGTGAAAGGCTAGTGCTCAAACTAAACATGTCAACAGGATACATGTAGCTAACCAAAACTAGCACATGAAAAGTGACGCCTAATGAACATCATACCACTACAAATCAAGCTCATGGAGTAATATGATAAAACATGACACAAAGTTCATGAGGATCACAAACTAGCATGAAAAGCTACTCCACAAAAACTATACACAAGGCTAGCCTGACATGATATACAAGATAGCACATGCTAGACTAAACAGAACATGATACAAAAGAAAATGTACATGCAAGAACTATACAAGTGAGCACATGAAAGTCCATCTCATACCACAAGACATAAATCATGGATGTACAAGGTATGAGTGTATGTGAAAGCTCACCAAACTGCAAAAGCCTCTTTGGAGGCAAATCTAAGCGGGGTATAGAGAACCATCAAATCTTGGTCACATCTAAAAAAACCAAGTTCCATCAGGTGCATGTTCTCCACCCCGCGTCCTCATATCTACACACAAGAGGACAAAGTAACCCGAGTCTTGGATCCCGAAGGGTTAGCAAGCATGTACTTGGGAACCCAAGACTTGGTCACAAAACTCAACTTATCTTGTGGGTTAGCATGATGCTAATGTTGGTTCAAATGCAATTGTGAAACACCCTTGGAAGCATTTCTCAAAAGGACAACTCGAGGAGAAGAACGAGTCGTACCGCGGGAAAAGAGGCAAACATCTTCCAAGGTTTTTGTAGAAGAACCAATAGAAGCATCATGAGAAACATGACGTGGACCAAGAGAAGAAGCACTAGAGGCATGTCCACGATCATGACCTAACCCACTAGAAAAAAAGTCATAAAACCCATCAACAAAGAGGGGCTTCTTACTAGGAACACAAGTATTCATGCCATGAGAAGGGCCATGAACCACAAAGTTCCTACAAGAGCGAGCTTGGCGCAAGCGTTTGGCACGCCGATAGCAAAAACTTTCTTGATGCCCATCTTTCTCACAGAAAGAGCAATGAAACAAAGGCCTACTAGAAGGCACAACATTCTTAGAACAAGAAGCATCAACAACCAACTTGGTGCCAACACTAGGAGCACACGTGCCATGGGAAAGGCTACGCGGCTTCCTAAAAGCCTTAGCTCGAATACGTCGCTCGTGTTTGACACGGCGAAAACAAAAATCGAATGAATGTCCATCCTTCTTGCAAAAGGTGCAATGGAAAATTGGATTGGGAACACGAGTCCCAAAAATGTGAGAAGCACCCTTGTCAAGAGAAGTCCCTTGGACATCACTTGAAGATACAGTAAGGTTTGGAGTAGCTATAAAAGAGCTATCTGAAACCTTGACACAAGTGCTATCGTCAAAAGACTCACGCGCAACATAAGAACTCAACTCCGGTTGCAAAGAAGCAATTTTAGAAGCATCAACATCGGAGTTGCAAGAATTGCGTGACTCAAAAGACTTAGCACAAAGACTCTTGCATCTTTTGGCTAAAACCTCATTCTCAAACATGAGGTGATCACAAATACCACAAGGAGTGTTTTTCAGATTTTCCATCTCCCCTCTAATGCACTCAGCATATGTGGTATGCAAGAGTTCATTTTCTTTTTCAAGGTTGGCGCTCATATCATTGTGCTCAACCAAATTGGCGCTCATATCATCGCGCAAAACTTTCAAAGCGAAAACTTCTTCTTCAAAATCAATGCATGATGTGCATATGAAATCGGTGGAAGAAACATCACCATTCACATCAAGCAAAGAATCATGAGTATCACTAGAAGTAAGGCAAGCATTTTTATTCAAAAAGCATAAGCTACAAGGCCTAGAATTTATTTCAACAATTTCAGCCCTAGCATGCTCAAGTTCATCTATACATGTGGTGTGAGTCAATTTTAGTTTATCAATTTCAGCAAGTAAAGACTCACAAGAACCACATGGTAAAGAAGCTTTTGACCTAAGCAAGGATATTTCAGATTTAGCATAAACAAGGTCCTTGCGCAAGTCAAAGCAAACAAGACATGGTATGGAAGCATTTGATTTCAACATTTCATTCTCAGATTTTAAGCTAGCAAGAGAAAAGCATAGCTCATCATTCTTCCTAACCATGTCACTACAAGAGGTGCAAGGTAAAGATGCACTAGACTTCCAATGAAAAAGGCCACATTTTAACATAGCAATGGAGCATTTCAACTTCTTGATCTTTCTATGCAAGGTATCACAAAGCCCATCATATCAAATGTTATCATCACAATAAGCTTCAAATCATTGGGACAAAATCCCAAGACTAGCGAGAAGTGTACCTTTCTTGGCCTTGCAAAGTTCACGTATACGATCCTCCGTTGAATGCTCATCATCTCCTAGGAAGTCCAGCAAAGCATCCACCTCACGTTCCGCCTCAAGAGTCGTACTCCTCCTTCTTGCCAAAATGTCGTCCTCAATCGCATGTCCAAGACTTAAACCTAAGGACAAAGACACACTGGAAGAAGAACTTGGTGCCATTTCCAAAAGCACCGTTAGTGTAAGCCAAAACACAAGCTCAACACCTCGACGAGCAAAGTCGAAACACAACTGCTCTCAAAAGGTCGCCTTCGCGGATCCGGAACCGGTTAAGGTAAAGAGATCCTTAACTGACTCTGATACCAATTGAAGGATCGAAAATGCTAAAGCAAGGCAACCAGAGGGGGGGTGAATGGGAGCCTCAAAATTTATTTCGAAATGTTTAGGCCTTTGTCCTAGAAAATCAACCCCAATAGCAAAGCCGACACGTGTGATGTCCACGACCCAAGTGATTGGGTGGGTGTTCTCTAGGAACACAGCGGGACACCACAAAAGCTCCCTCGCCCAAATCCACGCAAGTCAACTAGTGACAAGATGGACTTTGGGTAACCTCAACCTCCCCCGAGCAACGCGAGGGGGATTCAGGCTTTTTCACAAAGCGGGAAGCCCTGTTTCTGTAGAGCACAGAATCGGGAATCCAACGCAAAAAGCAGAACTCAAATCCAAAGCCAAACGGACAAGCTACGGACAAAACAGCGCGGAACGAGCTGCATCGGACGCTGGGGAGCGTCCGATGTGTTCATGTCGGACGCGTCCGATGTGTTCACGTCGCACGCGTCCGATGTGAACAGGACTTCTCTGGAACCTTACTGAGTTGACATCGGACGCTGCTACAGTAACAACTCAGCGTCCGATGCGAGCGTCCGATGTGGGGCAGGCGCGTCCGATGTGAACAGTAGCGTCTGATGCCAAAGGAGGGTTTCTGAAACCTCACTGCATGACCATCGGACGCTGCACTGTAGCGTCCGATGCCCCTTCAAAAGCACCAAAACTGTCACGTGGCAACGACGTGTCCGATGCTACTCAGGTCAGCGTCCGATGCCAAGAACACGAGCGTCCGATGCTCCGGAACTGTGCTATTCTTCCGCCGATTCAACTCGATCTCCTCCGAATAAAAAGCTCTAGAGCTAGGATTCGATCTGAGAGGTCACAAGGATGTTAGTGAGCTACTCCTAAGAGATCATGGCTCGAACCTAACTTCAAATCGATGAATCGAAAGATTTCGGGGCAAGGAAGCAAGAACGTGATCCAAAACGAAATCCACCCAATCTACTAGCTCATGAGGAATTAGATAAAACCCTTCGGTAGAAAGATGTCTCTCACGATTCTCTAGGAGATGGTTCAAACGGATTTGTGAATCTTCCCTCGAAATAAGAAATCTCGTGAAGATTGAAAGAGGGGAAAACGTGCAAACGAAGAACAAAAATGCAAGACAAATTAAATCATGAATTTGATCCTTGGATTCAGCAAGATGAATTGTATTAGCGCTCGGTGTATTGGGTTACAAGCCACTCCTAGCAACACAAAGCTCGGATGGTGAAAAGCTCAAGAACAAGAGCCCTCTCTCCTCTAACCCTACTCTTCTCTCACAAGAACAAAATGAGAGTGGCACTGTCCAAGGATAGGCTACCCTAACCAGCCCCCTCTCATATATATAGGCGCACGTCCGAAGACCAAAACACCCTCACATGAAGCACTAAACCCAAATACCCCCCAGGGGTAAAACTGACCAACCCTAGCAGTTTTCATCCGACGACCACGCGCCTTCTCATCCTTCGCTTCGCCTCGACGCAAGCTCCAGGATGCCGCCACGTGCCGTCACTGTCGACCATCGCGCCTTCCTCATGGATAGCTTCGCTGCCGCGCCAGCGTCTCCATGCCGCCACGCGTCGACCGTTCCTCATAGGAACCTCCGCCCGGTTTTGAGGCCCAAACCGGTAAACCCACCAGTCCAGGTTTTGAGGCCCAAACCTGGCAAACCGTCCACCCCGAGTTTTGAGGCCCAAACTCAGAAACCGGTCAGCCCAGGTTTTGGGGCCCAAACCTGGAAACCGTCCACCCCGAGTTTTGAGGCCCAAACTTGGAAACCGGCCACCCTGAGTTTTGAGGCCCAAACTCGGAAACCGTCGCGGATAGCTTTTTGAGGCTCAGCTACTGAACCCGCACCTTAGACGGGATGTGGTTCTCACACCCTGACCACCGGCACCGATGCTGATGCATGTCCAGCCTCCAAGCTGGGAACAACGCCTTCGCCTTCGTACTTGACTCGGCCGACGGCACTTGCGCAGCACGCAAGCCCGTGTCCGACCTCCCACCAAGTGCCACGACGCCATCGTCTTCCTCCCGACTCGGCCGATGCATCGCACATCCCCATGTGCTCTCGCTCGCTGATGCCACGTGCCAACTACCACAGCTGGTCCTCCGGCACTCTGGTCCGTCAGTCCAAGCTTCACGTCTGCCCTTCACTGCTCTAGGTACATCGGCATGGCACGTCCGCCGCACGGCATGCCCATCCTTCACCGCTCCCGGTCCGTCGGCACGACACGTCTCTACTTGACCTTCACCTCGCCATCGACCACTGCCTCCGAGCTCCACACCTGCACATCAACACAGCCAAGAGACACATGTTGCACACGCACACCAACACAGAAACACCACAACTCAACGCCACCAGTTACTCATAAGCATTAAGCACATAGCGAGATAATGACTCAACCAGGAAAAGCCTCAAACCTTCCTCACAAATGTCAATCATTCATCATATATGTTCTCAAATTTAATGTATATATGGTACCACTATTGCTTCTATGTTTGATATGATCTAGTGGTAGCATATGACATGTTTGTGAACTTGTAAATCTTGTAAACAAGCATTCAAATGTTTAACCAATGTGAGTAAGATAACCATTGAAAAATGTGTGAAGAAGCTTACTCTAGAGCAAACCGTGTTAAATATCTTATGTTTTGTTACTTGGTTAAGCCATCACGTGATCATATTAACCCCATTGATTGACTTTCTCCAACTAAAATTGGTGTGCCTTTATGGTACTTAATGACAAAGGGGGAGATGTATGATAAAGGGGGAGAGTTCGAGCACACAAATAGGGGGAGCAAGCTCATAAACTTACTTGATGCGTTTGAATGTGCATATTCATATGAAATGGTGCATTGCAAGCTTTAAATTCAAATTTACATGCTTGAGTTATGCATGCTAGACATAGAATGTGTATGATGATTTGAAGTACTAGCATGCATAGGTTGTATCTAGACATCTATTCTTAAAGTATACAAATGGAATCAAGAACCTTTTATTATAATGTTGATCTCACATGGTTCTTGAGTTTATGATAGATGACTAGTTACCAAAGGTGCTAAGGATGGTGTATGATGGCAACTCCGATTATAACACGCTTCAAAGGTCCAATCTTTTACACCTTAGCATCATTTGATAGTAGTAACTCTCCCAACATGTCTATCCATACATATGTGAATATATTGTACCAAACTCATGAATCACATATGTAGGGGGAGCTAGTACTATCAAACTCGAATTTGTGATGTTTGTCCAATTCTCTATCATGATACAATGCTTGGACAAGCAACACAAGTTCAAAATTGAACTTATTTCATATCTTTGTAAAGGTTGTCATCAATTACCAAAAAGGGGGAGATTGAAAGCCCAAGTTTGGTTTTGGATAATTGATGAAACCTATTTGGACTAACCCTATGCTTAAGTGTGTATAAGATAGGTCGGTCCAACATCAAGTGATAGAGCTAGATGGATGGTGATGTCCACATGATGGTGATCAAAGGCTCCAATGCTTGGAAAAGAAGAAAGAGAAAAACAAAATGGTCTAGAGGCAAAGGTAGATGCATAGGGTCATTTTGTTTTAGTGATCAAGACACTATAGAGAGTGTGATCACATTTAGGATTGATAGTCGTACTATTAAGAGGAGCAAAACTCCTTTGTGAAATGCGGTTATCAAAGTGCCACTAGATGATCTTACTTTGCATATGCATACTAGTGTGCTAACATCCCTTGGAAAGTGCTTGGTAAATGCTAACTCACATACACAAGTAGTGGAATCTTAGTGGAGTTAACACTTTTGCACAAGGGATGATATGGAGATTGATTCTGTGCTCTCTGAGGAGCATCGGACGCTAGTCTGATAAGCATTGAACATTGGGGGTAGCGTCTGATGGTATACCCTAAATGAACTGAGCTGGCTGAGTAACATCGGACACAGGCAACGGATGCTAGGAAAACACTGTTGCTGAGTCTGATGCTCATGATGTGTCCTAGGGTTGTTCTCAGGGGAGCATTGAACGCTGGGCCATGTCTGAT
Source organism: Coix lacryma-jobi var. lacryma-jobi (assembly GCA_009763385.1). Taxonomy (NCBI): domain Eukaryota; kingdom Viridiplantae; phylum Streptophyta; class Magnoliopsida; order Poales; family Poaceae; genus Coix; species Coix lacryma-jobi. Next base: position 116,749,642 of record CM019829.1, read on the forward strand.
GTGGCTTCCTCGGACGCGTCCGGTGTCCACAGGAGCTCTCTGGATGCTCTCTGCATAGACATTGGACGCTGGTCCTGTAGCGTCCGATGTTGGCGCGACTAGCCGTTGTGAAGTCTGACAGGTCATCGGACGTTGGGTCGGTGCGTCCGATGCAGCGTCCGATGCAACATTAACCATGCGCATTTGAATCTAGCCATTGGGATCTTACAGCTACAGTTGAATAGAAGGGGACGCGTGGCGTTCATCCAGGTATCGGACGCTGGCCGTGCGTCCAATGTAAATCCATCAGAGTGTCCGATGGCCCCGCAGAATCTCAGAGAAAGGGGGTTTCGGTCCTCTCTTTTATGGGGGGCTCTATATAAGGCTTGTGGCTGGCTTGGGCTCACTCTCTTGGCCATTTGAATTTCCCAAACTCTATTGTGAGCCTAGCAAAACTTCTCCCACTCCATTTGATTGATTGTTCATCATATTGAGAGAGATTGGGAGAGCCAAGTGCATTGCATGAGTGTGTTCTTCTAAAGGCACTTCGTAATTGTGTTTTGCTGCGGATTTCTCTTATTACTCCTGGTGTTTGCCGACACCTAGATGGCTTGGAGCAGCGAGGATTGTTGAGCAAAAGTTGGTGATTGTTTCCGTCTCCGATCGGTGACTTGGGAGGGGTTTCTTGCGCCTTCCCCGCAAGAGATCGCAAAAGGTAACTTTAGTGGATTGCTCGTAGCTTGTGGATCCCCATCTTGTGGTGTGGTTGTGTGGTACCCTATTGAGGGTTTGGCGTGTGATGCAAATTAGCTCATGAACCTCCAAGTGGGTGAATCGCTACAACGAGGACGTAGCTTGCCGGCAAGCAAGTGAACCTCGGGGATATATTCATTATGTCATCTTGTCTCCTAGATATTCATTGATACATCTATTGATCACTTGTCGGTTTGGTATACAACTCTCTATCTTTTGTAATTACTTTGTCTCTTAGTTGCAAAGTGATTTTTGCGGATACATGGGTGTATGCCGAGTCTCGAGTGATGAGTGATTGTCAACTGGGATAATGCGCATGTTCTTTGGCTTGTGTTGTGCAGGTGTCGAGCACGGATACAGTGATCAAAGGCAAGGTGAAGGTCAAGTAGAGACGTGCCGTGCCGATGGACCGAGAGTGGCGAAGGGCGGACGTGAGGCTTGGACTGAGGGACCGGTGGCCTGAGGATCAGCTGTGGTGGCTGACAGCCTGGGACAACGACGAGCGAAGACTTGCGGGCACGGTGTTGCTTGGGTCGAGGACCTAGGGACACGTGTCGGTGGATGGGGTGCACGGGCGGTGCATCCCTTCTACGGCTCGGTTTGGTGGTTGAGCCACAGAAAAACCACCGAGTGGACGGTTTCCAGGTTTGGGCCTCAAAACCTGGGCGCTGACGGTTTCCGAGTTTGGCCACAAAACTCGAGCTGAGGACGGTTTCCAGGTTTGGGCCTCAAAACCTGGGCGCTGCGGGTTTCTGAGTTTGGGCCACAAAACTCAGGCGATGGACGGCTGGTTTCCCAGGTTGGGTCTCAAAACCGGGGGTTGGTCGTAAAGGTTGGTTTCTCGGTTTGGGCCTCAAAACCGGGGGCGAAGTCCGGGAAAAGGACGAGCAGAGCGCTGGCGGCACGTGGTGGCAATCGGTGAGGTTGCGTTGAGGCAACGCTACCAGTTGTGCGGGCGTGGCCGTCGGATCACTACTATCTTTGAGTTGGTCCCGGATAGCCTTAGGGTTTGGCTGGTTTGCTCTGTAATTAGTTAGGGGTAGAGTGGGAATTAGAATTAGGATAAGTAGAGGGAGACACCCACCTCCCATCCTATCTCAGTCATTTGCTCTTTGCCTTCTAGGTTTTCCTGCTCTCCCAATCCCCTGTTGTAGCAACTGAGATCCGCATAGAACCATACCTCTGTGTACTGGAGATTTTTAGGAAGTGAGACCGTAATCTCACTGTTGTAGCATGTGGTAGCCACACGGTTGCAGATCGATGTGTTGATTCGCGTTTTGTTCGTGTTCTTCACGTTCTTCGTTTCTCCGCGACTTTCCCGTCACTCGATCTCCCTCTCTACTGCGTCTTTTCAAAATCCGTTTGAATCAACTTGTTCTTTATAGTGAGGAGATCATTTCCACCGAAGGAATTCATCTAACTCCTCACGAACAAGTAGATCGGGTTGATTTCGTTTTCGTGGCGCTTTTTCGTTCATACACCTTCCCCTTCAATTTCCTGTTGATTGAGTTGATTTGAGCGGATGATTTCTTGGGGATAGTCTCCTAACTACCTCGTGATCATTCTCTCCAAGTTTGGGATCAAGGGAATTTGATTTGGATCAAATTTGGGAATATTTGGGAGAAGGGCGTTTGAAATCGCCCTCCCTGAGTGACTGCAGACAGTCCGCCAGTCAGGGCGCAGACAGTCCGTGCGTCGGGCTCGAGCCGGTTCAGTGGCTTCGCAGTTCGACTGTTCACGTCCAGGTTGAGCGGCAGACAGTCCGCAGTTGTCTTCCGCGGACAGTCCGTGACTGTCCAGGGACTGTTCAGCAACCTTGCTGTTTTGGTCGATTGGCCGGCGGACAGTCCGCCACCCGAGCCCAAATAGTCCGTCGTTGGGCAGACAGTCCGCGGTCTGAACCCCGGACAGTCCGTGAGTTGGCTGAGTGTTGAGTTTTGGTGCGTTTGCTCTCTCGGCTTCTTCGCTTGGTTTCCGGACTTCTCGTTTGGCCCTAGAGTTGATCAAGGAACCTCTCTAGGTATCTTTGCTACTTGTTAGCCTTGGTATTTGGGGATTTCTCGATGTAGTCTTCCATCTACGTTCGGGACTTGGTTTTTAGGGGTTGAACTTGTACCGGTGCTTTTGGCGTTTGGTTTTCTATCACTTTATGGTGCCTCGCTGTGATCCTAGGCATCATCCACCCTCTTCCAAGGATCGTGGGCATCACGGTTTCGGTCGAAGCTTTTGGGGGTTGATTTGTGGGACAAGGGTCGAAGTTTCGAGAGAAATTTTTGAGCTCCCATTCACCCCCCCTCTGGTCGCCTTGCTATTGCATTCTCGGTCCTTCAATTGGTATCGGAGCGGGTTAAGGATCTTCCACCTTAGCTGGTTCCAGATCCACCGAAGGCGACATGGATCGCGGCGTGGGCAAACCGCCGTTTTTCGATGGGACGAACTATGCGTATTGGAAGATACGCATGTCGGCCTATCTACAGAGTATGGGTGCTTCCATCTGGGATATTTGCAACTCTGCTGATTATGTGGTCTTTGTTGCTCGTGTTACTCAGCATCAGATCGATGAGCACGATGCCAATAGCCGAGCCCGTAATGCTCTTTTCTCATGTCTGAGCATGACAGAATTTGATCGCGTTTCTCACCTCGCTATGGCTCGAGAGATTTGGGCATCCCTCATGCGTTTTCATGAGGGAACCTCTCAAGTCAAAACCCGTCTCTATGAGTCGCACAAGCGAGAGTATGAGAACTTTCGACACATGCCTGGCGAGAGCATAGAAAGATTATTCGCTCGCTTTCAGGTGATTGTCAACAGGATGAGGGCAAACAAGGAGCTGTTGTGCGGATACATGGGTGTATGCCGGGTCTCTGAGTGATGAGTGATTGTCAACTGGGATGATGCGCATGTTCTTTGGCTTGTGTTGTGCAGGTGTCGAGCCCGGATGCAGTGATCGAAGGCGAGGTGAAGGTCAAGTAGAGACGTGCCGTGCCGATGGACCGAGAGTGGCGAAGGGCGGACGTAAGGCTTGGACTGAGGGACCAGAGGCCCGAGGATCAGCTGTGGTAGCTGGCAGCCTGTGACGACGACAAGTGAAGAAGTGCGGTCATGTGTTGCCTGAGTCGTAGACTCGGGGACACGTGTCGGTGGACGGGGTGCACGGAGGTGCATCCCATCTACGACGTCGGTTTGATGGTAGAGCCAGGGAAAAACCATCGGATGGACAGTTTCCAGGTTTGGGCCTCAAAACCTGGGCTCTGAGGGTTTGCTGAGTTTGGCCTCAAAACTCAGATGCTGGTGGGCTGGTTTCCCGGTTTGGGCCTCAAAACCGGGGGTTGGCTGGAAAAGGCTGGTTTCCCGGTTTGGGCCACAAAACCGGGGGTGCAGAGCGAGGGCGGCACGTGGCGGCGATCCAGAGGTTGCGTCGAGGCAACGCTTCGGTTTGTGCGGGCGTGGCCGTCGGATACACCTACCACCGAGTTGGTCCAGAATAACCCTAGGGTTTAGCTGGTTCGCTCTGTAATTAGAATAGAGAGGGGTAGAGTAGGAAATAGACTTAGGCTAGTAGTAGGATAAGTAGTCGGGAGACACCCTCCTCCCATCTATCTCAGTCATTTGCTCTTTCGCACTTAGGGTTTCCTGCTCTCCCATCCCCTGCTGTAGCTAGCTGAGATCCGCAGAGAGACTTGCCTCTGTGTACTGTTGATTCTGAGGAAGTGAGGCCGTATCCTCACTGTTGTAGCGTGTGGTAGCCACACGGTTGCAAATTCGTGGTTGTGATTTGCGTTTTGTTCGTGTTCTTCGCGGATTGCTTTTTGCCACGATTTTCCCGTCGATCGATCTCTTTGCTCAGTGCGTCTTTTGGAAATCCATTTGAACCAAGTTGTTCTAGATCGTGAGGCACTTCTTTCCACCGAAGGAAATCTCCTCTAACCTCACGGTCTAGGAGATCGAGCGATTTTAGTCTTGGATCAGTTTTTGCTCCTTAGTCCCGAATTCTTCCGATTCACCGATTTGGAGTTAGGTTCGAGCCATGATTCCGTTGGGATAGCTCACTAACATCCTTGGAACTCCTCATACCAAGTCTAGGCCTTAGTGCTTTTGATTCGGAGGAGATCGAGTGAATTTTGCGGAAGAACAGTGCTGTTTCGGGACCATCGGACGCTGAACCTGGGAGCATCGGACGTTGAGTTCGTCACACCGGAGCGTCCGTTGCCACGTGTCAGCTGACAGTGATTTTAAAGGAGCATCGGACGCTGACCATCGGAGCGTCCGTTGCCATCGGACGCGCCGGAGGTCGAGCATCGGACGCTACTGTTTCACTGTAGCAGCGTCCGATGCCTATACAGTAAGGTTCCAGATTCGCCCTGTTTGCATCGGACGCGTCCGTTGGTTGGTCATCGGACGCTGCCAGCGTCCGATGCTGCTGTGACTGCGCAGTTTCATTCGCTGTTCGTTCGTGCGTTCTCGGATTTGGTTTTGGGTTTTTGCGTTGGCTTTCTAGAGTTGTGTAGTGTCCCGCTGTGCTTCTTGGAAGCATCCACCCTACATCTAGGGTCGTGGACATTAGCAAGCTCTAAGGTTTGTCTTTCAGGGTGATTCTCGGGACAGTGGCTACTAGTTTCTAAAAGGAAATTTTGAAGCTCCCATTCACCCCCCCTCTGGTCGCTTTCTGTTTGCTTCTCGGTCCTTCAATTGGTATCGAAGCAGGTTAAGGATCTTCCACCTTAGCCGGTTCCAGATCCACAGAAGGCGACATGGATCGCGGCGTGGGCAAACCGCCGTTTTTCGATGGGACGAACTATGCGTATTGGAAGATACGCATGTTGGCCTATCTGCAGAGTTTGGGTTCTTCCATTTGGGATATTTGTAACTCTGCCGATTACGTGGTCTTGGCTGCTCGTGTCACTCAGCTTCAGATCGATGAGCACGAAGCCAATAGCCGAGCCCGTAATGCTCTTTTCTCATGTTTGAGCATGAGTGAGTTTGATCGTGTTTCTCACCTCGCTACGGCTCGGGAGATTTGGGCTACCCTCATGCGTTTCCATGAGGGAACCTCTCAAGTCAAAACCCGACTCTACGAGTCGTTCAAGCGAGAGTATGAGAACTTTCGACACATGCCTGGCGAGAGCATAGAAAGTTTATTCGCTCGCTTTCAGGTGATTGTCAACAGGATGATGGCTAACAAGGAGCTGTTGCCTTTTGACGATCATGAGAGGGCTTTGATGCTTTTGCACACTCTTGATCGGTCGGTGTGGGACTCAAAGGTCCAGGCGATCATCGAATCGTCTAACTATGAGACCCTCACCTGCGACGAGCTCTTTAGTAAGCTCAAGTCTAGTGAGATTGACGCCATGTCGAGGGCTTCTTATGAGAATCCTTCTGGCCCGACTATGGCTTTGGTTTCTGGCTCTTCTAACCCCTCTGGAGGTTTTGCTCTTTCGTCTCTCTTCTCTGTCACAGAGGACCAGCTTGAGTCTTTGGGGGATGACGAGTTGGCAATGCTCGCCAACCGGTTTTCGTGGTTCCACAACAACCGCATGAACCGTCGCCGCGGTGGAAGATGCTCAGGATGCTATGAGTGCGGCGACCCCGACCACTTCATCGCCAACTGCCCCAAGAAGAACAAGCATTCGGGGAAGGGCGATCATGGGCACAAGTACGACTCCGGCAAACGCAAGGAGAAGTACGTCCCCGCGAGGCACAAGCGGAGGGGCGGCTTCGACAAGGAGTACATCAAGAAGAAGTACTTGGAGAAGGCCCAGGCTGAGCAGCGTGCGTTCTTCGCCACGCTCAGCGACGTCGACGGCTCGGATGACGACTCCGCTTGCTCAAGCGATGACGAGTCCGAGAAGAAGAAGAGGATCGAGGACAAGCTGAACGGTCTCTGCTTCTTCGCCGACGACGACGGCTTCTGCACCATGGCGCTTGGTGATGAGGTCGACGGCAAGCTGGAGCACTCCCCTCGGGACGACGACGACAATGACACCTCCCAGGTATCTCTCACCCACGACGAGCTTTCTGCTGAGGTCGAAAAACTTACTGCCGTGCTCCTTAGTCAAGATAAGTTGCTTAGGCGTGCCGCAAGAGAGCGCAAGGAGTTTAGGCAGAAGTGGGAGGACACGGTGAGGGAACTTGAGTTTGCCAAGTCCACCGTGGTCGTGTCTGAGGAGGTTGAGTGTGAGATGTGCACCACGCACATGACTGACCTTCTCACCTTGAGAGGTAAGTATGCTGCGTTGGTAGGAGAGGTGGATGAGCTAAAGGCTAGACCCTCGCTGTTGGGTGCGTGCAAGACTTGTCCTGTCTTGCAATCCGAGTTGGCAGAGAAGAATGCCAAGATTGAGTCTCTTGAGAAGGCCAGCTCGGGTAGCACTTGTGTGTCCAGGTGCGCTCTCTGTGAGGGTTTGGAGATGGAGATAGCCAGTGTGAAGCATGACAAGATGCAAACCGAGGAAGAAAACACATACCTTCGGACCATCTTGTCATGGGTCTCTTGTAGTGAGCCACAGCTCGGGATGATGATCTCCCAATTCAAGCGAGCTGCTGGAGGTTCCGGTGTAGGTCTTGCTCAGGGTGTTGATCTTTCTGCTTTTGGGAAGATTGGAGAGTCGAGTGGTCTGAATCCTAGTGAGAAGCCCAACTCCACCACTACTCCCAAACTTACCAAGCTTCCACCCAAAGAGCCTCTCAAACCTAACACCAAGGAAGGGGTATTTGAGGAACCTCCGAGAGCTCCACCCAGGAACCAAGTGTGGCATCCCAAACCAAACCACCTAAAGAACAAGCTGGACACAATGCCACCCATCCAGGAGGAGTTGCCACAGAAGGGCAGAGTGATCCACAGCCATGAGTACCAACAACCCCCTTTGCGTGCGGTGAGGTATCATTGTGACTTCTGTGGGAGAGATGGACACTTGAGCGAGTTCTGCTTTAGGCGCAAGAGAGAGGCGCGCCGTGCTAGGGAGATGAACAACCCGGACATGTACCATCCTTTCCATGATGTACATACGCCGAATGCTCCGAGGAGAGCAGCTAGGCCCAGAGGTCCAGAACCTCAAGTTTCCAGGTCTAGGCAGCAGAGAGCTCCGAGGAGAGACGCTAGGCCTAGAGGCGCAGTGCCTCAAGTTGCTAGGCCTAGGCCTCGTAGAGAGCATGCCCGGCGGGAGCCTGCAGTTGTAGGCTATGGACCCCGTGGCGGAGGCTTTGTAGTTGAGCATTTTCCCCCACCGCAGTTTGAGTATCGCGATGGACGCTCCTCCCTTAGCGGACCACGCTTTCCTCTACGCGGTGATCGCTCCTCTCGTAGACGTGCTAGGAATGGTTTTTCTGCTAACCGTTCTTTTGAGCAGCCGGCCCAACACTGGTATTCTTCCTTCTTCACTAACCCCAGTGTTGGACCGTATGCTCACCCTATGTCTTTTTATTGATGTAGGTAAAACGGTTGGAGGACATTTGGTTGGTGGATTCCGGTTGCTCGAGGCACATGACCGGAAACGCCAAGTGGTTCTCCAGCCTTAGCCCAGTTGCCGGAAAGGAATACATAACCTTCGGCGACAATAGCAAAGGTAAGGTATTGTCTCGCGGGTCGGTGCGAGTTAATGAGCACTTTGTGTTGCGCGATGTTGCTCTTGTTTCTAACTTGCATTTTAACCTTCTTTCCGTTTCACAACTCTTTGACGACGACTATGAGATTCGTTTTAAACCAAATCTCAGTCGTATTTTGGATCCTCAGGGCAATCTTGTGTGTTTGATTTCACCCTTTGGAAAAGTCTTTCGTGCGAATTTCTCGGAGTCTTTTGGCACTTCTCGTTGTCTTGTGGCTGGACCTTCCTCCTCTGATCTTTGGAAGTGGCATAGGAGACTTGGACATTTGAGCTTCGACTTGCTTGCAAGGCTTAGTTCACTTGGCCTAATCCGAGGATTGCCCAAGTTGCATATGGAGAAGGATCTGGTTTGCCACTCTTGTAGCCACGGGAAGATGGTTGCCGCTCCCCAGCATCCAGTGACTCAGGTCATGACCAAGCGCCCTGGAGAGCTTTTGCACATGGACCTTGTTGGTCCGGCTCGGGTGAGCTCGGTTGGGGGGAAGTGGTATGTGCTTGATGTTGTTGTTGACTTTTCTAGATATTCGTGGGTCTTCTTTTTAGCCGAGAAGATCGAGACTTTCTCCTTTGCTCGCAATCTGATTTTGCGTCTTCAGAACGAGTTCCCTTTGAACTCGATGCGAGCAATTCGGAGTGACAATGGTTCCGAATTCAAGAATTCGGATTTTGAGAAGTTTTGTAACTCTTTGGGCTTAGAGCATCAGTTTTCTTCCCCCTACACACCCCCTCAGAATGGTGTTGTAGAGAGGAAGAATCGGACCCTTGTTGAGATGGCCAGGACGATGCTCGATGAGCATAGGACTCCTAGGCGATATTGGGCCGAAGCTATGAGCACTGCATGCTACATTTCCAATCGCATTTTTCTCCGAGCTTTCTTGAAAAAGACTTCTTATGAGTTGCATTTTGGAAAACTGCCCAAAGTGAGTTATTTTCGAGTTTTTGGTTGCCACTGTTTTATACTCAAAAAGGGCAACTTGGACAAATTTGAGTCTCGTTCTTCTGACAGAGTATTTTTGGGTTATGGCACTCACACTCGCGCATATCGTGTACTTAACCTTGATACTAACCGAGTCATGGAGACATCAGATGTCACCTTCGACGAGACCTTGGTTTGTCCCTCTTCTCGTTTTGAGCGTGCAGGTGATCATGAGGTTGGTGAGCCTCTTTTTGATGACGAGGACGAGGGTGCTGAAGGTATGGATGATCCAGCACCCCCTCCACCTGTTGTGCCGCAAAGAGCGGCCTCTACGACGACTCACGGCCCCGACACCTCTTCTTCCTGGGGGCCGTGGGATCCGCCACCCCGAGCGGTACCATTTGTACCCGGGGAGGCACCAGCTGCTGTTGAGGGGGAGGCCATTTCAGCAAGGGAGGCGCCACGACACATCCAGCGCCAGCACCCGCCTCAGCAGATGATCGACAGCATCGACGAACGAGTCACTCGGTCCAGGTCACAGCAAATCTCGCACTTCGCTCATTCTACTTTTGTTGCTAATTTTGAGCCCCGAGATGTTGGACACGCTTTGACGGATCCTGATTGGGTCAATGCCATGCATGAGGAGTTAGAAAATTTTGAGCGAAATCGGGTCTGGGTTCTAGTTCCACCTCCTCCTGAGTGTAAGCCTATTGGGACAAAATGGGTTTTCAAAAACAAGCAAGGAGAGGATGGCCACGTTGTTAGAAACAAGGCCAGGCTTGTAGCGAAGGGTTATAGTCAGAAGGAGGGGATAGACTATGAGGAGACGTTTGCTCCTGTAGCTCGTTTGGAGGCAATTAGGATACTCTTGGCCTTTGCTGCATCCAAAGGTTTCAAACTTTTTCAAATGGATGTCAAGAGTGCCTTCTTAAACGGCTACATAGAAGAAGAAGTTTATGTTGAGCAACCCCCGGTTTTGAAAATCCCAAGTTTCCAAACCATGTTTTTAAACTCCACAAAGCTTTATATGGTTTGAAACAAGCCCCTAGAGCCTGGTATGATAGGTTGAAAACCTTTTTGCTTGCTAAGGGTTTTAAAATGGGATGTGTAGATAAAACGCTCTTTCTCCTCAGGCAAGGCAAAGACACTCTCTTGGTCCAGATTTACGTGGATGATATCATTTTCGGTGGTTCTTCTCACGCTTTGGTTGCCAAGTTTGCAGATACTATGAGCAGGGAGTTCGAGATGAGCATGATGGGTGAGCTGACATTCTTTCTCGGGTTGCAAATTAAGCAGTCCCGAGAGGGGACGTTTGTGCACCAGGGCAAGTACACCAAAGACTTGCTGAAGCAGTTTGATATGGGTGAGGCCAAGCCTCTTCCAACACCCATGTCGACGACGACTGCCCTGGATGCGGATGTGGATGGAGAAGCAGTGGACCAGAAGGAGTACCGCAGCATGATCGGGTCGCTCCTCTACCTGACGGCGACACGCCCGGACATCCAGTTCGCGGTGTGTCTGTGCGCGCGCTTTCAGGCGTCGTCGCGCACTTCTCATCGTCAGGCAGTGAAGCGCATATTCAGGTACCTTCGTTTCACACCTGAGTTCGGGATTTGGTATTCTGCTTCCTCCACCCTCTCCCTTTGCGGTTATTCGGATGCCGACTTTGCTGGTTGCCGTATTGAGCGCAAGTCCACTTCTGGGACTTGCCAGTTTATTGGGTCTTCTCTTGTTTCGTGGTCTTCTCGCAAGCAGTCTAGTGTCGCTCAGTCTACCACAGAGGCTGAATATGTTGCTGCGGCTAGCTGCTGTTCCCAGTTGCTTTGGATGATGGCCACTTTGCGTGATTTTGGTCTGAGCTTTTCTCGCGTACCTTTGCTTTGTGACAGCACGAGTGCTATTAGCGTTGCTAAGAACCCCGTGCTTCACTCGAAGACCAAACACATTGATGTGCGCTTTCATTTCTTATGAGACCACCAGGAGAAGGGTGATATCGACCTTCGCCATGTCGATACTCATCATCAACTGGCTGATATTTTCACCAAGCCGTTAGACGAATCAACCTTTAATCGGTTGAGGGGTGAGCTTGGTGTGTGTTTCCCCTTTTAGATGGGGGAAACATTTTGGATCTTGTATTATGGACTGACTCTTTTTCTTTTGTCTTTCTTTTCTTTTGCATTTCAGCATACGCATTTACATTCTGAGCTTCATGTCTATAATCATTAGAATGTAACTATGCTCTATGTAGTATGCTCCGATGCTTATGTTGATGCTTGTAGCTTATGCTCTTTCTGATCACTAGTACATGTTGTGAGCTGAGCTATTTTGAAATGGTGAATTTGCTTAATAACTTAAAATCTGAAAATGTTCACCAATGAGATATGCAACTAGCATGTGTAGGATGTGTTGAGTTCACTCGTGCTTTTCATATATGCTAGGTTGCTATGTCTCTAGTTCTGAGTCATTCACTTGCTTGGTCTGTTCATATCATGTTTAAAATTTGAACCAAGTTTTAGTGTATTGAAAAGATCGAGATGGGATTGCTTGTCAACACCTCACGGTATCGAGACAGTTTCTCATTGCACTTTGAGTTAAACTTGAGCCGTGTAGTGTATGACCGAAACCGCAGCTTTAAGCTTCTAATTGCTTCGGCATAGGCTTCGCTCGGTTGAAAAGTTAGGCAAAGATAAGCTTTCAACCTCTCGCAATCACATGCAAATGATTAACCTTGTGTAATTTCACCGCTGCAACTCCGATATAAAAATGAAATCACAAGTATATGCTTCATTCCTATGCATGATGATTGAACTTTGCTAGGGGTAGTTCACCTTGTATACATGTTTAGCACTTGTTTGGATTCCTGTCTATACATGTGTAGTGCTATTTTGATGGTGACTATCCTTTTTGACTCAAAACTGCTCACTTGCTCATATGCTTCATATTTCGTATTTGTGATCAGTTTGAGCCCTTGCTATTTGAGTGCTTAGTTGAGTCATTGGAGTTATACTGTTTAGAGCATTTTTGCACTCTTTTGAATATATGCCTGAAGCGGCTAACGTGCATTTCTGACTTCATATGCATGTTGGAAGGGGGAGTTTCTTGCCTTGATGCCTTTTTCTTGATTGGTGCATTTTCAACTAAGGGGGAGAAATTGCAAATCATATACTCCTGGATGTTCAACTAAGGGGAGTTTCTTGTGCTCCTCTCTTATTGGACCCAAGGGGGAGTGTTCCTAGTTGCTTTGCTTGCACGTGTCGAGGGGGAGTTTGCTAGTTGTGTTGAGCCTTTGCCTCTGTCTTGAGGGACTAGCAAACGCTTTTCAGGGCATTTCGATCTCGTTTAGTTCTCTTTTGGTTTGGAGACTTTTCGATTGGTTTGGAGCGTTCTTGGCCAAAGGGCATTGGTTTCGAGCTTTCTTTGCTAGTTGTGTTGAGCCCCTGTGCCTCTATCTTGAGGGAGTAGCATTTTGCTTCGATTTTCATTCGGTTTCAATTGGTTTTGAGCTCGTTTCTCTGGAGCTTCCAATTGGTATCTGCTAGCGGTGTTGAGCCTGTTCTACCTCTTCTTGAGGGCTAGCTTTGCTTTGCTTGGTTGCGTCGAGCCGTTGCCCATGTCTTTGGGGACCAAGTTCTTTCGCTCTTTCCACTTGACCTTCTTCGGCTTTGCTATGCTTTTGGGTCATTTGGTCGAGTTCTCTCTTCTTCTTCCTCCCTCTCTTCTTCTTTCCATTATGATTTGTGTGAGTAGTTGACAATGCACTCATCAAGGGGGAGATTGCGGATACATGGGTGTATGCCGGGTCTCTGAGTGATGAGTGATTGTCAACTGGGATGATGCGCATGTTCTTTGGCTTGTGTTGTGCAGGTGTCGAGCCCGGATGCAGTGATCGAAGGCGAGGTGAAGGTCAAGTAGAGACGTGTCGTGCCGATGGACCGAGAGTGGCGAAGGGCGGACGTAAGGCTTGGACTGAGGGACCAGAGGCCCGAGGATCAGCTGTGGTAGCTGGCAGCCTGTGACAACGACAAGTGAAGAAGTGCGGTCATGTGTTGCCTGAGTCGTAGACTCGGGGACACGTGTCGATGGACGGGGTGCACGGAGGTGCATCCCATCTACGACGTCGGTTTGGTGGTAGAGCCAGGGAAAAACCATCGGATGGACGGTTTCCAGGTTTGGGCCTCAAAACCTGGGCTCTGAGGGTTTGCTGAGTTTGGCCTCAAAACTCAGATGCTGGTGGGCTGGTTTCCCGGTTTGGGCCTCAAAACCGGGGGTTAGCTGGAAAAGGCTGGTTTCCCGGTTTGGGCCACAAAACCGGGGGTGCAGAGCGAGGGCGGCACGTGGCGGCGATCCGGAGGTTGCGTCGAGGCAACGCTTCGGTTTGTGCGGGCGTGGCCGTCGGATACACCTACCACCGAGTTGGTCCAGAATAACCCTAGGGTTTAGCTGGTTCGCTCTGTAATTAGAATAGAGAGGGGTAGAGTAGGAAATAGACTTAGGCTAGTAGTAGGATAAGTAGTCGGGAGACACCCTCCTCCCATCTATCTCAGTCATTTGCTCTTTCGCACTTAGGGTTTCCTGCTCTCCCATCCCCTGCTGTAGCTAGCTGAGATCCGCAAAGAGACTTGCCTCTGTGTACTGTTGATTCTGAGGAAGTGAGGCCGTATCCTCACTGTTGTAGCGTGTGGTAGCCACACGGTTGCAAATTCGTGGTTGTGATTTGCGTTTTGTTCGTGTTCTTCGCGGATTGCTTTTTGCCATGATTTTCCCGTCGATCGATCTCTTTGCTCAGTGCATCTTTTGGAAATCCGTTTGAACCAAGTTGTTCTAGATCGTGAGGCACTTCTTTCCACCGAAGGAAATCTCCTCTAACCTCACGGTCTAGGAGATCGAGCGATTTTAGTCTTGGATTGGTTTTTGCTCCTTAGTCCCGAATTCTTCCGATTCACCGATTTGGAGTTAGGTTCGAGCCATGATTCCGTTGGGATAGCTCACTAACATCCTTGGAACTCCTCATACCAAGTCTAGGCCTTAGTGCTTTTGATTCGGAGGAGATCGAGTGAATTTTGCGGAAGAACAGTGCTGTTTCGGGACCATCGGACGCTGAACCTGGGAGCATCGGACGCTGAGTTCGTCACACCGGAGCGTCCGTTGCCACGTGTCAGCTGACAGTGATTTTAAAGGAGCATCGGACGCTGACCATCGGAGCGTCCGTTGCCATCGGACGCGCCGGAGGTCGAGCATCGGACGCTACTGTTTCATTGTAGCAGCATCCGATGCCTATACAGTAAGGTTCCAGATTCGCCCTGTTTGCATCGGACGCGTCCGTTGGTTGGCCATCGGACGCTGCCAGCGTCCGATGCTGCTGTGACTGCGCAGTTTCATTCGTTGTTCGTTCGTGCATTCTCGGATTTGGTTTTGGGTTTTTGCCTTGGCTTTCTAGAGTTGTGTAGTGTCCCGCTGTGCTTCTTGGAAGCATCCACCCTACATCTAGGGTCGTGGACATTAGCAAGCTCTAAGGTTTGTCTTTCAGGGTTATTTTCGGGACAGTGGCTACTAGTTTTTGAAAGGAAATTTTGAAGCTCCCATTCACCCCCCCTCTGGTCGCTTTCTGTTTGCTTCTCGGTCCTTAATGTTGCCTTTCGACGATCATGAGAGAACTTTGAAGCTTTCGCATACTCTTGATCGGTCGGTGTGGGACTCAAAGGTCCAGGCGATCATCGAATTGCCTAACTATGAGACTCTCACATGCGACGAGCTCTTCAGTAAGCTCAAGTCTAGTGAGATTGACGCCATGGCGAGGGCTTCTTATGAAAATCCTTCTGGCCCATCGATGGTTTTGCTCTCTGGCTCTTCTGCTAACCCCTCTAGAGGATTTGCACTCTCTTCTCTTCTTTCTGTCTTAGAGGAGCAACTTGAGTTCATGGGGGATGACGAGTTGGCTTTGCTCACCAACCGGTTCTCGCTGTTCCATAACAACCGCATGAACCGTCGCCGCGGAGGAGGACGCTCGGGTTGTTTCGAGTGCGGCGACCCCAACCACTTCATCACCAATTGACCGAAGAAGAACAAGCAAGTCTTCGGCAAGGCGGATCATGGGCACAAGTACGACTCCGACAAGCGCAAGGAGAAGTATGTCCCCGCGAGGCACAAGCGGAAGGGCGGCTTCGACAAGGAGTACATCAAGACGAAGTACTTGGAGAAGGCCCAGGCAGAGCAGCGTTGTGACGGAACGACCCTAATCCCATGGCCCACGTGTCCCTGTCAACCTCTGACAGCCGAACCCATGTTCCACGTGATTAAGACTTGTTCGCCACCGGGCTACATCAGCGCCCAATGTCCGCAGGATCATCTCACGATTCGGTTACAGCATTTGATACTTTTACAAATAACATCGGAATAAAGAGCGGAAGACTTAAATAACAATAGTTTTACAAACTGGGGTTCCAAATAGAATTACAGGTGCGGTTATTACAAACCATGTTCTGATAGTTCAAATAGACAACGTAGCAGAATGCAACAACTTAAAGATACTTCACCCTGCCCGAGGGTGCACATCTATTCTTCGGCCTCATCGGCCTCCTCCTGAACGAAGGTCACACAGCAGGGTTCTAGACACATCGGATACTCAGGTATACCTGCAGCATGGGTAACAAACCCTGAGTACTGGGGTACTCAACAAGACTTAACCGACTAAAGAAAAAGAGAAGACTCAGAAATGAGAGGCTTAGGGTAGTCAAGGTAAGGCTTTAGCAAGATCAAGTATTTTGTAGAAAAGCATTTTTGTAAACCTTTTTTTTATTTTGGAAAGGTTCAGTATTCCTCAACTCCTCATCATTCATGATTCATTTTACTTTTCGAAACATTCCTAGTTGAGAACCACTCTCCGTTGACAGTCAGTGGACCAAGTCTCCATAACCGAGGAGCAACGTTAATCCGGATAAATAATACTCAGCTGAGGATCCCTATCCACACTGCATATGTAGCACCCAAGCTTGCATATGCCAACTCGTCTACCACGATTCCTCCAAGATTAGACCGGTCCTACGCCACCCGGAAGTACAGTACACCACTCCAATCCGGGCCTCTAACCCACGTGGGTACATGCTACTTCCGCCATCTCTCCACTCCCAGTGCGCGGTTGTCGGCCTCAATCAAGGATTTCTCGGAGCCAGAGCTTTCCGTAGTATGTGAATAGTTACAAGTCTTGACCAGCAGGCCCCCATACGGATGGTCCCTAATTTTCCAGCCAGAACTATACCTTGGTTATATCTCACCCAAGCGTAATAGTCCTGTCAGTTTTTCAACCCTGTCCCGGTCGGTGTCAACTGTTGAGTCCCGGACTACAACATGACGGCGCCGTACGCTCGGACAACCTCTCCTCGTTATTGACTAGGTACGGATCAGATACCTAGCCAACAGCCGGGGAGTAAGACCAAATTCCCATAAACATTCCTTAAGTGATCACACTTTTGAAATTGGCATTTTATTGCAAAGTCTAATTCAATAAGCATTGCTAAGCATTTTTCAAATACTTTTGAAAAGCAGGTATCGGGTGTATCAGTGGTCAAGGTGGATAGTGCATCAATTAGGATAACACACAACTCCTATAAACCTAATGCAATAATTTAACTCAAAAGTATTTAAGGAAATCATTTTATAAATTCAAGGAAAGGGTTAAATGCACCGGGGCTTGCCTCGAAGAGCGAAGACGGCAGACTCGGGAATGGAGGTGCAGAGATCAGAGTCCGGGATCGCCTCGGGAGTTGGTTCGTTGACGGCGGTCTCGACCTTGACTCCTCCTTCGGTGACTATACGAATGCAATGATGCATGCACATGAGTATGCTAGCATGAACAAAGTGCATAGGACACAACTAGGGTACAACTTTAGAGAGTAGATGGTGTTTAGAAAAGGACATGAAATAACTCATCATTTTAAGCAACAAGAGTAAACCTTACTGAGCAACTTTTATTAAACCTAAGCATAGACATAGCAAAACATCACAAACATCATAGACCAGAGGGTAGGGGTCTATGAACATCAAACAATCCAAAAGTCACACCACAAGGCACTCAACACTAAACCCTAATGGCTTTTCTATTTTTCTTAATTATTTAAAAAGGTCATTTTATGAAGGTGCTCCAAAAATTACCAAATTAATCTCATAAGATCATGAAGGTACAAGTATATGGCAAAACAAATTTCATAATTTTTGGAGGTCATTAAGGTGCTCAATTAAATCTAGACATTTAATTAACAAAAGGCACTATTCAAGAATTAAAATAAATGCCCAAAAATCAACTTGTTCCAAAAGACTTCAGAATTTCACCAGGGACTTGTCATGGCATAAGAAGCTCACAAAAACTTATCTCATAATTTTTGGAGTTATAAATAATTTTCTAAAAATCCAAAACTATCCATTTATTAATTAAATGGGAGATTTTTCATTTTCAAATTTTTGCAGAAAGGTCAGGTTTTATATTTTTATAAAATACTTCAAGGTGTAAGGAGTCTATCCTCAAAATTTCAGAATTTTTGAAGCAACACAGAAAATCACACAAAAAGATGAAATCTCAGCACTATTCAAAATAAACTGGAAATTGATAAACAGCACTGTTCATCTTCTCGCGCGCGCTGGCGGCGACCAGACGGCGGCGAGGCGTCGTTCCGACTACGGCGAGGACTCACGGACGAAACCGAGCACATGGGGAGGTTCAGGAGCTCACCGGCGATCGTTGACGCGTGACGGCGAGGTGAGGGGACGGCTGGAGCTAGGAGTTCGACGGAGCGGGGGTCGTCGGCGGGCAGAACCACGTCGCGACGGCGTTCCGGCGATCCTGAGCATCGCAAGGGGTCGGCGGAGCACGGTTAGACGCGCGAAGATACAAGGAAGATGAAACAGGGGTCGGAGGGAGATGATCAAGATCGGGGAGAGAGTATTTCTCAACCCGAGCCTTACCGGCGTTTCGCCGGAGATGGGAGAGACGGGGTTACGCCGGGCAACTGGAGGCGTCGGAGGTGAAATTGAGGAGCGGGAAAGCTTCGCAAGGTCACGGCGGAGCTTTTGGGCTAACTGGCGAAGAGGCGGAGGGTTCGTACTGGGCTGGCCACGGTGGCGGAGGCGGTGAGGGCTTCGGCTCACCGGCGGGGAGGTTTTATAGGCGCGCTCGGGGGCGGAGAGGTGTCACGGGCAGGCAGGTAAGCTTCGCGGAGGCGTGCGCACTCGATTGCGTTCTGGCAGCAGGGTTGACGCGCGCTCGGGGCCTGGGCGTGAGCTCGCCGGCGTTGAACACGCGGCGGCGATGTCGGGAAGCAGTGGGGGACGGGTGCGAGGGTCAGCGGTTGCGCGTGCGGGTGCGGCGTGCTGTCGCGGTTGCAGGCGGCTGGTCGGGAGCAGGCGGGCAGCAGTCAGGCGCGTGGCGCACGCGGCGACGGCGAGGCGGCCATGGCCGGGCCCCCCCCCCTACCGGAGAAGAAGAACAGTAGCTAGGTCTAGGGTTTGACTTTGAACTATTTTCTGTATTTTGCAAATTACTCCCAAAATTTGAACTGGGCAACAAAAACTCAAAACATCAAAGTTGTTCAGAAAAAAGAGATCTACAACTTTGTCAATATGAACATTTTCAAAATCCAAATAGTTTTTGAACTACATTTGAAAACAGAAAAGGGGACACTTTTGAAATTTGAATGAATTCAAAATTACTTTGGATTTTCAACTGAAACTTGAAAATCTGTAAATATGAAAGTTGTTCCTCTTATCAAAACCTACAACTTTGCTATTATACACTTTTTCTGAAACTCATTAGTTTTCAAATTAATTTTGAAAACCAAAAAGGGGACAAAAGTTGGAGTTGAATGAATTTGAAATAACTCAAGGTTTTGTACTGCAACTTGAAAATTTGTAAATACCAAAGTTGTTTCTCTTGATCAGATGTACAACTTTGCTTCTTGGACCAACTCCAAATTTTGAATAATTTTTGAAGTACAAAAAGAGGGATAAAAACCAGGGTTTGGAAATCAGGGTTTTGCAAAGAGATTTGAAATCTGTTTTTTTTTTTGTTTTTGAATTTTGGTCAACACAACAAAACTTCAAGACACCAAAGAGACAAGAACTACACCAAGCATAGCCACAGAGGTGAAATTACCATTTTGCCCTTATAGGAAGATTTGGGCTTTTAGGGTTTTTGAAAAGAGATTGCTACACAAGTATTAAGCAAACTTAAATGCAAAGCAAACAAAATGATTAAAGACTAAAGATGATGACATGTCAGGTTAATTAAAGTTAAACACCAGAGGTGTTACAGCCTTCCCCCCTAAAAGAAATCTCGCCCCGAGATTCCACGTCTTAAGAAGGAAAAGGCAAAACCTTACATCTACAGAGATTCGAGAAAGTCGGGATAGTTCTTCGCCAAGAAGTCTTCGGATTCCCAGGTGGCTTCTTCTTCAGAGTGCTGATTCCACTGGATCTTGTACCATCTTGTGGTAGTCCTTCGGGTAACACGGTCCTTGTGGTCCAACACGCGAACAGGATATTCAGAGTATGAGAGATCGGGTTCTATCTCAACGCCTTCAACTTCAACCACATGTTCAGGTACTCGGAGACACTTCTTGAGTTGGGAGACATGAAACACATTATGAACTGCTGAAAGATGATCGGGCAAACTTAGCTTGTAAGCGACCTTGCCACAACGATCCAGAATCTCAAAGGGACCAATGTAGCGGGGTGCTAGCTTTCCTTTGACTCCAAAACGAGTGACTCCTTTGGTGGGTGAGACCTTCAGGTACACATAATCCCCGATCTCGAACTGCAGAGGTCGACGTCTCTTGTCAGCATAACTTTTCTGTCGAGACTGTGCAATCTTCATGTTCTCTTGTATATGCTTGACTTTCTCTTCCATATCTTTTACTAGATCAACTCCAAAGAGTTCTCTTTCTCCAGGTTCAGACCAACTGAGAGGTGTACGACAACGACGACCGTACAGTGCTTCGAAGGGTGCCATCTTGATGCTTTCTTGGTAACTGTTATTGTATGAGAATTCTGCCAAAGGCAAACAATTATCCCAAGTATCTGCGAAGGTTAGCACGCAGGCTCTCAACATATCCTCTAACACTTCGTTGACTCGCTCAGTTTGTCCATCTGTTTGTGGATGATATGCTGTACTATGCAAGAGCTTGGTTCCAAGTGAGGTATGGAACGCTTTCCAAAACTTTGCGACAAACTGGGTACCACGATCAGAGGTGATGCTCTTGGGTATGCCATGGAGTTTGACTATGTTGTTTTTGTACAAGGCGGCATATGTGGGAACGGTGTAGCTGGTCTTCACTGGCAGGAAGTGAGCTTGCTTAGTGAGACGATCCACGATCACCCAGATGGAATCATAGCCCTTTTGGGTCTTGGGTAGCCCATTTATGAAATCCATACTGATATCGTCCCATTTCCAGGCAGGTACAGGTAAAGGATGTAATTCTCCTCCAGGCTTCATGTGCACGGCCTTGACCTTCTGACAAGTGTCACAGCGAGCGACATAGCGAGCGATCTCAATCTTCATCTTTGTCCACCAGAACCTTTGCTTCAAATCCTGGTACATCTTGTTGCTGCCGGGGTGGATAGCGAATCTAGTCAGATGTGCTTCATCAAGGATTAACTGCCTCAACTCAGGCACTTTAGGAACTACCAGTCGGTTTTTGAACCATACCACTCCCTCATCATCAATCCTGAAACAATCGGCCTTTCCGGCTTGGGCCTTTTCGATGATGTGCTTGATTCCAGGGTTATCCTTCTGTGCAGCGATGATCTGCTCTCTGATAGGGGTCTCTATTCTGATATTATTCAGAGCTTCTTGCGGAATCATTTCAATACCCAGCTTTTCTAGCTCATAACATAGAGAAGAACCATTGGGTTTCATCATCAGACAGTTGCAATGTGACTTGCGACTGAGTGCGTCGGCAACCACATTCGCCTTACCCGGATGGTAATGCACTTCAAGATCATAGTCCTTAATTAACTCAAGCCATCTTCTCTGCCTCATGTTCAGTTCCTCTTGAGTGAAGATATACTTCAGGCTTTTGTGATCAGTGTACACATTACAGGCACTGCCCAACAGATAATGACGCCAAATCTTTAAGGCATGCACTACTGCTGCTAACTCAAGATCATGGGTTGGGTAATTCTCTTCATGTCGCTTAAGCTGTCGGGAGGCATAAGCGATCACTCGTCCTTCTTGCATCAAAACACAGCCCAAACCAGTTCCAGATGCATCACAGTAGACATCAAAGGGCTTCTCGATGTTCGGCTGGGCTAGCACAGGTGATGTGGTTAACAATTTCTTCAGAGTTTGAAAGGCTTGCTCACAGGCTGGTGACCAGACAAACTTCACAGAAGTCTTTACTAACTCAGTGATAGGCTTGGCGATTCTTGAGAAATCTGGGATGAATCGACGATAATATCCTGCCATTCCCATAAAACTGCGGACTTGATGAACAGTGGTAGGTGGCTTCCAATCCAGAATGTCTGCCACTTTACCAGGGTCAACTGACACACCTTCAGCGGATAGGACATGACCAAGAAACTGTATCTGATCCAACCAGAACTCACATTTACTGAACTTGGCATACAGCTGATGCTCTCTGAGACGGGATAGAACGATACGAAGATGTGCGGCATGATCTTCAGGGGTTTTTGAGTAGATAAGAATGTCATCAATGAACACGACCACGAATTTATCAAGCTCTGGCATGAATACAGAGTTCATGAGGTACATGAAATGAGCAGGGGCATTGGTCAAACCGAAGGACATGACCAAGTACTCATATAGGCCGTATCTGGTGGTGAAAGCTGTTTTGGGAATATCTTCTGGACGGATTTTTATTTGGTGGTAGCCAGATCTGAGATCAATTTTGGAGAACACCTTGGCTCCAGTTAGTTGATCAAAGAGAAGATCAATGCGAGGCAAAGGATATTTGTTTTTGATGGTGACTTCATTGAGTGGGCGGTAATCAACGCACAATCTGAGACTTTTGTCTTTCTTCTTTACAAAGATTGCAGGACAGCCCCAAGGAGACGAGCTTGGGCGAATGAAACCCTTGTCCAACAATTCTTGTAACTGAGTTTTCAACTCTGCCAACTCTCTGGGAGGCATTCGGTAAGCCCTGCGGGATATAGGAGCAGTCCCGGGCTTTAGCTCTATGGCAAACTCAACATCACGGTCGGGAGGTAGACCAGGTAAATCCTCTGGAAAAACATCAGGAAATTCACCGACCACGGGGATGTCTCTGGTCTCCGGAACATAGGTGGTGTTTATTTGAGTGGCTGCTGGTTTTTGAGGCATTGGAAGTTGGAGAAGGAGTTTGGAGGCACTGTTAGGAATATCCACTCTCACAACTCTATTCAGGATGTCGATCATGGCTTTATACTGACACATCCAATTCATGCCTAGAATGACATCTATCTCTTGATCACGCAGTACTATCATAGTGGTGGGAAATAAATGTTTCCCCAACCTTACTGGTATACTGCGAACCACTTCCTTAGTACTTATACGCCCTCCCGGCGAAAATATGCAGAAGTTTTCTTTTAAATCTTCAATTGATATCTCATGCTTGATGACAAAAGTGCGACTGATGAAGGAATGCGATGCACCCGAATCAAACAACACAACTGCAGGGTGGTTGGCAACGGGAAACCTACCGATCATGACGGGCTCTCCCTCTGGGATGTCGCTGACAGCGGTGTAGTAGACTTGCCCATGCTTCTTGACAAACTTGCTCTTCTGAGCGTGCTGCTGCGGGGCACGGTGCTGCTGCTGCTGAGGTCCTCCAGGACCCTTCTGAAAGTTCTGTGCATACTTCTTGGGTTTCGGACAATCTCGAGACCAGTGACCAGTCTGGCCGCAGTTGTAGCATGGATGGTTGTAGGCTGTTTGTGGGGTGGTGATACGAACACCTGGGGCGTTCGGCTGCGTGGCACTCTGCTGGTTAGCGTTGTGGGTGGTAGCCGCAGTACGGACAACCACTTGCTGATGAGGGTAAGGTGGACGGTTGTGGTGGTGGCTGGGGTGATAGATGACCCTCTGGCGTTTGTGACTGCCAGAGAAGCTGCTTGACCCTACTTTCTTTTTCTTCTTCTCTTCCTGGTACTGGCGATTGCTTTCTTCAAAAGCAACAGCCCGGTCAACAACATCGTGATAAGAACCGGTCAGGTTATTGGACAAGCTCCTGCGGATCTTCGGGTGTAGTCCTCTGAGGAAACAATCTCTCTTCTTCTCATCTGTGTTGACATACTCAGCGGCATACTGGCTGAGGTGGTTGAACTGACCCACATACTGCATCACTGTGGAGTCTTTCTGTTGAAGAGCCAGGAACTGATCAAGCTTCATCTTCATCAATCCGGAAGGGATGTGATGAGCACGAAAAGCAGTGCGGAACTCTTCCCAGGTCAACTGATGACCTTCTGGCTGGGCGGCCACTAGGTTGGCATACCAGGCACTTGCTGGTCCACGAAGCTGCTGAGAAGCAAACCGAGGCTTCTGGATGTTGGTGCAATTGATAAGACCAAACTTTTGCTCCATGGCGCGGAGCCAATCATCAGCTTCTAGGGGTTCATCGGCTTTGGTGAAAACTGGCGATCGGGTCTCGGTGAAATCCGCATAAGTAGTCTCACGGTTGATGTCGTGACGACCACGGTGACCATTGTTCTGCTGCCCCTGATTTTGAGCCATCAGGTTAGCAGCGGCTGCCAAGGCTGCAATGGCATCTGCGAGAGTAGCTGGTACTGGTGGAGGATTGGGAAGGTTGGCATTTCCAGAACCTCCAGCTCCAGTGCGAGTGTTCACAGGCATCTGTTGAAACGACTCGGAACTTAGCAACCAAGGATAAAGTTTTTGAAACCACAGACTGAGAAACTTCATTAAAGCAAAGGTAGCTGATTGGTACAGATAACTGACAGATGACAACTGACTGATAAGGGGAAAAAGGTACGAAAAGAAAGATACAGACTCGACTTAAAAAAAACAGACTACGCTCCCAAACCTAGACTAAGGTTTTAGGTAAGCAGGTGGTACAGACACACGGGATCTCCATCTCCTAGCGACGAGTCTAATCTTCATCGAAGATGATCATGTCGTCGCCATCGTCTTCTTCCTCGAGGATGAGCTCAGGCTCTTCCTCCTCGTCCTCGTCTTCAGCGTGGACTTCCTCGGCAGGTGCAATCTCGTTGTCCACCTCTGGCTCTTGATCCACATCGGGTTCTTCCACTACTCCGTCCTCAGGGTCTTCCATAACCGGGGGTACCAAGGGGTGGAGTTGATCATGCAGTTGATGCACTTCCTCATGAAGCATATCATTGAACTGCTCGATCTGAGCTGTGTACTGCTGTAGTCCGTGGAGCTCGGCTCTGGTGACGTCCTCGCGGTCCCAAGCTTCATTGCGCTGCTCGATGGCGCGAACTGTGTTCCGGTTGGCCTGCTCCAGGGAAGCTCGTGCCTCATAAAACTCCAGGCGTGAGTGGTAGAAGTCATGCTCCAAGTTCTTCAGCTCAGCCTTCAGATCCTTGATTTCCTCCTTCAGATTCTTGCGGGTGCGGCGGGGAAAGCGACGACCGTTGGAAGATTCTCCAGTCTCCTCCCCAGCGCGTGGTGCCAGCTGGTGGCGTGGCACACCATGCGGTCCAGTCGACTTGCGGGCGGTCAGCTTGATGCGAGCCATGTCTGGACAAGAGAAGATAGATAAGAAGGCTAGCAAGAACAGGTAAAGGCATACTACCCCAACGAACTTAGTTAGCTTAAGTGAATATGATATGATGCATGAATCGTTCCTACGGAACAAGGCAATGCAAGATACATAACATATATAGGGCTTAAGACACGTTGTCCTGCTACTAGTGTTGCCAATAGGAGACAAGATAAGAGAAGCAGTTTGGACTCAAAGTAGTCAAGTTTACTTTGTTTGGACTCAAAATAGTCAAGTTTACTTTGTTTGGACTCAAAAGATCTTTTGAAGTTTTCGCAAAAACACTACAACGTTAAAGTGAGATGCTCCGATACCACTCTGTGACGGAACGACCCTAATCCCATGGCCCACGTGTCCCTGTCAACCTCTGACAGCCGAACCCATGTTCCACGTGATTAAGACTTGTTCGCCACCGGGCTACATCAGCGCCCAATGTCCGCAGGATCATCTCACGATTCGGTTACAGCATTTGATACTTTTACAAATAACATCGGAATAAAGAGCGGAAGACTTAAATAACAATAGTTTTACAAACTGGGGTTCCAAATAGAATTACAGGTGCGGTTATTACAAACCATGTTCTGATAGTTCAAATAGACAACGTAGCAGAATGCAACAACTTAAAGATACTTCACCCTGCCCGAGGGTGCACATCTATTCTTCGGCCTCATCGGCCTCCTCCTGAACGAAGGTCACACAGCAGGGTTCTAGACACATCGGATACTCAGGTATACCTGCAGCATGGGTAACAAACCCTGAGTACTGGGGTACTCAACAAGACTTAACCGACTAAAGAAAAAGAGAAGACTCAGAAATGAGAGGCTTAGGGTAGTCAAGGTAAGGCTTTAGCAAGATCAAGTATTTTGTAGAAAAGCATTTTTGTAAACCTTTTTTTTTATTTTGGAAAGGTTCAGTATTCCTCAACTCCTCATCATTCATGATTCATTTTACTTTTCGAAACATTCCTAGTTGAGAACCACTCTCCGTTGACAGTCAGTGGACCAAGTCTCCATAACCGAGGAGCAACGTTAATCCGGATAAATAATACTCAGCTGAGGATCCCTATCCACACTGCATATGTAGCACCCAAGCTTGCATATGCCAACTCGTCTACCACGATTCCTCCAAGATTAGACCGGTCCTACGCCACCCGGAAGTACAGTACACCACTCCAATCCGGGCCTCTAACCCACGTGGGTACATGCTACTTCCGCCATCTCTCCACTCCCAGTGCGCGGTTGTCGGCCTCAATCAAGGATTTCTCGGAGCCAGAGCTTTCCGTAGTATGTGAATAGTTACAAGTCTTGACCAGCAGGCCCCCATACGGATGGTCCCTAATTTTCCAGCCAGAACTATACCTTGGTTATATCTCACCCAAGCGTAATAGTCCTGTCAGTTTTTCAACCCTGTCCCGGTCGGTGTCAACTGTTGAGTCCCGGACTACAACATGACGGCGCCGTACGCTCGGACAACCTCTCCTCGTTATTGACTAGGTACGGATCAGATACCTAGCCAACAGCCGGGGAGTAAGACCAAATTCCCATAAACATTCCTTAAGTGATCACACTTTTGAAATTGGCATTTTATTGCAAAGTCTAATTCAATAAGCATTGCTAAGCATTTTTCAAATACTTTTGAAAAGCAGGTATCGGGTGTATCAGTGGTCAAGGTGGATAGTGCATCAATTAGGATAACACACAACTCCTATAAACCTAATGCAATAATTTAACTCAAAAGTATTTAAGGAAATCATTTTATAAATTCAAGGAAAGGGTTAAATGCACCGGGGCTTGCCTCGAAGAGCGAAGACGGCAGACTCGGGAATGGAGGTGCAGAGATCAGAGTCCGGGATCGCCTCGGGAGTTGGTTCGTTGACGGCGGTCTCGACCTTGACTCCTCCTTCGGTGACTATACGAATGCAATGATGCATGCACATGAGTATGCTAGCATGAACAAAGTGCATAGGACACAACTAGGGTACAACTTTAGAGAGTAGATGGTGTTTAGAAAAGGACATGAAATAACTCATCATTTTAAGCAACAAGAGTAAACCTTACTGAGCAACTTTTATTAAACCTAAGCATAGACATAGCAAAACATCACAAACATCATAGACCAGAGGGTAGGGGTCTATGAACATCAAACAATCCAAAAGTCACACCACAAGGCACTCAACACTAAACCCTAATGGCTTTTCTATTTTTCTTAATTATTTAAAAAGGTCATTTTATGAAGGTGCTCCAAAAATTACCAAATTAATCTCATAAGATCATGAAGGTACAAGTATATGGCAAAACAAATTTCATAATTTTTGGAGGTCATTAAGGTGCTCAATTAAATCTAGACATTTAATTAACAAAAGGCACTATTCAAGAATTAAAATAAATGCCCAAAAATCAACTTGTTCCAAAAGACTTCAGAATTTCACCAGGGACTTGTCATGGCATAAGAAGCTCACAAAAACTTATCTCATAATTTTTGGAGTTATAAATAATTTTCTAAAAATCCAAAACTATCCATTTATTAATTAAATGGGAGATTTTTCATTTTCAAATTTTTGCAGAAAGGTCAGGTTTTATATTTTTATAAAATACTTCAAGGTGTAAGGAGTCTATCCTCAAAATTTCAGAATTTTTGAAGCAACACAGAAAATCACACAAAAAGATGAAATCTCAGCACTATTCAAAATAAACTGGAAATTGATAAACAGCACTGTTCATCTTCTCGCGCGCGCTGGCGGCGACCAGACGGCGGCGAGGCGTCGTTCCGACTACGGCGAGGACTCACGGACGAAACCGAGCACATGGGGAGGTTCAGGAGCTCACCGGCGATCGTTGACGCGTGACGGCGAGGTGAGGGGACGGCTGGAGCTAGGAGTTCGACGGAGCGGGGGTCGTCGGCGGGCAGAACCACGTCGCGACGGCGTTCCGGCGATCCTGAGCATCGCAAGGGGTCGGCGGAGCACGGTTAGACGCGCGAAGATACAAGGAAGATGAAACAGGGGTCGGAGGGAGATGATCAAGATCGGGGAGAGAGTATTTCTCAACCCGAGCCTTACCGGCGTTTCGCCGGAGATGGGAGAGACGGGGTTACGCCGGGCAACTGGAGGCGTCGGAGGTGAAATTGAGGAGCGGGAAAGCTTCGCAAGGTCACGGCGGAGCTTTTGGGCTAACTGGCGAAGAGGCGGAGGGTTCGTACTGGGCTGGCCACGGTGGCGGAGGCGGTGAGGGCTTCGGCTCACCGGCGGGGAGGTTTTATAGGCGCGCTCGGGGGCGGAGAGGTGTCACGGGCAGGCAGGTAAGCTTCGCGGAGGCGTGCGCACTCGATTGCGTTCTGGCAGCAGGGTTGACGCGCGCTCGGGGCCTGGGCGTGAGCTCGCCGGCGTTGAACACGCGGCGGCGATGTCGGGAAGCAGTGGGGGACGGGTGCGAGGGTCAGCGGTTGCGCGTGCGGGTGCGGCGTGCTGTCGCGGTTGCAGGCGGCTGGTCGGGAGCAGGCGGGCAGCAGTCAGGCGCGTGGCGCACGCGGCGACGGCGAGGCGGCCATGGCCGGGCCCCCCCCCCCTACCGGATAAGAAGAACAGTAGCTAGGTCTAGGGTTTGACTTTGAACTATTTTCTGTATTTTGCAAATTACTCCCAAAATTTGAACTGGGCAACAAAAACTCAAAACATCAGAGTTGTTCAGAAAAAAGAGATCTACAACTTTGTCAATATGAACATTTTCAAAATCCAAATAGTTTTTGAACTACATTTGAAAACAGAAAAGGGGACACTTTTGAAATTTGAATGAATTCAAAATTACTTTGGATTTTAAACTGAAACTTGAAAATCTGTAAATATGAAAGTTGTTCCTCTTATCAAAACCTACAACTTTGCTATTATACACTTTTTCTGAAACTCATTAGTTTTCAAATTAATTTTGAAAACCAAAAAGGGGACAAAAGTTGGAGTTGAATGAATTTGAAATAACTCAAGGTTTTGTACTGCAACTTGAAAATTTGTAAATACCAAAGTTGTTTCTCTTGATCAGATGTACAACTTTGCTTCTTGGACCAACTCCAAATTTTGAATAATTTTTGAAGTACAAAAAGAGGGATAAAAACCAGGGTTTGGAAATCAGGGTTTTGCAAAGAGATTTGAAATCTGTTTTTTTTTTTGTTTTTGAATTTTGGTCAACACAACAAAACTTCAAGACACCAAAGAGACAAGAACTACACCAAGCATAGCCACAGAGGTGAAATTACCATTTTGCCCTTATAGGAAGATTTGGGCTTTTAGGGTTTTTGAAAAGAGATTGCTACACAAGTATTAAGCAAACTTAAATGCAAAGCAAACAAAATGATTAAAGACTAAAGATGATGACATGTCAGGTTAATTAAAGTTAAACACCAGAGATGTTACAAGCGTGCTTTCTTCGCCATGCTCAGCGACATCGATGACTCGGATGACGACTCCGCTTCCTCAAGCGACGACGAGTCCGAGAAGAAGAAGATGATCGAGGACAAGCTGAACGGCCTCTGCTTCTTCGCCGACAACGAAGGCTTCTGCACCATGGCCCTCGGCAAGGAGGTCGACGACGAGCTGGAGGACATCCCTCGGAACAACGACGATGACGACACCTCCCAGGTATCTCATACCCCCGATGAGCTTTCTGCTGAGGTCGAGAAACTTACTGCCACGCTCCTTAGTCAAGACAAGCTGCTTAGGCGCGCTGCTAGAGAGAGGAAGGAGTTTAGGCAGAAGTTGGAGGATACGGTGAAGGAACTTGAATCTGTCAAGTCCACCGTTGTTGTCACAGATGAGGAGTGTGAGATGTGCTCCACACACATGACTGACCTTCTCACTTTGAGAAGTAAGTATGCCGTGTTGGTCGGAGAGGTGGATGAGCTGAAGGCTAGATCCTCTCTGTTGGGTGCGTGCAAGTCCTGTGCAGGCTTGCAATCCGAGTTGGCAGAGAAGAATGCCAAGATTGTGTCTCTTGAGAATGCTAGCTCGGGTAGCACTTGTGCGTCTAGGTGCGTTTTGTGTGAGGGCTTGGAGATGGAGATAGCCAATGTGAAGCATGACAAGATGCAAACCGAGGAGGAAAACACATACCTTCGGACCATCTTGTCATGGGTGTCTAGTGGTGAGCCGCAGCTTGGGATGATGATCTCCCAGTTCAAGCATGCTGCTGGAGGTCCAGGTGTAGGCTTTGCTCAGGGTGTTGAGTGTGCTTCATCTTTTGGCAAGGTTGGAGAGTTTAGTGGTCTTAACCCGAGTGATCGAGAAGCCCAACTCCACCACTACTCCCAAGCTTACCAAGATCCCACCCAAAGAGCCTCTAAAGCCTAACACCAAGGATGAGGTGTTTGTTGAACCTCCGAGAGCTCCACCCAAGAAACAATCATGGGCTCCAAAACCAAACCACCTCAAGAACAAGCTAGACACATTGCCACCTATCCAAGAGGAGCTTATGCCACAGAAGGGCAAAGTGATCCACACCCACTACCGTGAGTACCAACAACCCCCTTTGAGAGCGGTGAGGTACCATTGTGAGCACTGTGGGAGAGATGGACACTTGAGTGAGTTTTGCTTTCGGCGCAAGAGAGAGGCGCGTCGTGCAAAGGAGATGAACAACCCGGACATGTACCATGCTTTCCATGATGTACATGTGCCGAATGTTCGGAGGCATGCTGCTAGGCCTAGAGGTCCAAAACCTCAAGTTCCTAGGCCTAGGCCGCAAAGAGAACGTGCCCGGCGGGAGCCTGCAGTTGTGGGCTATGGACCCCGTGGCGGTGGCTTTGTAGTTGAGCGTTTTCCCCCATCGCGTTTTGAGTATCGCGATGGACGCTCCTCCCTTAGCGGACCACGTTTTCCTCTACGTGGTGATCGCTCTTCCCGTAGGCGTGCTAGGAATGGGTTTTCTGCTAACCGTTCTTTTGAGCAGCCGGCCCAACACTGGTATTCCTCCTACTTCACTAACCCCAGTGTTGGACCGTATGCTCACCCTATGTCTTTTTATTGATGTAGGTAAAACGATTGGAGAACGTTTGGTTGGTGGATTCCGGGTGTTCGAGACACATGACCGGAACTGCCAAGTGGTTCTCCAGTCTTAGTCCGGTCGCCGAAAAGGAGTTTATCACCTTCGGCGATAATAGCAAAGGTAAAGTGTTTTCTCATGGGTCGGTGCGAGTTAATGAGCACTTTGTGTTGCGCGATGTTGCTCTTGTTTCTAACTTGCATTTTAACCTTCTTTCTGTTTCGCAACTTTTTGATTATGACTATGAGATTCGTTTTAAACCGAATCTCAGTCGCATTTTGGATCCTTAGGGCAATCTTGTATGTTTGATTTCGCCCTTTGGAAAAGTCTTTCGTGCGAATTTCTCGGAGTCTTTTGGAATTTCTCGTTGTCTTTTGGCTGGACCTTCCTCTTCGGATCTTTGGAAGTGGCATAGGAGACTCGGTCACCTGAGCTTTGACTTGCTCGCAAGACTTAGCTCACTTGGTCTAATCCGAGGATTTCCCAAGTTGTCCATGGAGAATGATCTTGTTTGCCATTCTTGTAGACATGGGAAGATGGTAGCCGCTCCCCACCATCCAGTGACTCAGGTCATGACTAAGCGCCCTGGAGAGCTTTTGCACATGGACCTTGTTGGTCCGGCTCGGGTGAGCTCGGTTGGGGGGAAGTGGTACGTGCTTGTTGTTGTTGACGACTTTTCGAGATATTCGTGGGTTTTCTTTTTAGCTGAGAAAACCGAGACTTTCTCCTTTGCTCGCAATCTGATTTTGCGTCTTCAGAATGAGTTCCCTATGAACTCAATGCGAGCAATTCGGAGTGATAATGGTTCCGAATTCAAGAATTCAGATTTTGAGAAGTTTTGTAACTCTTTGGGTTTGGAGCATCAGTTTTCTTCCCCTTACACACCGCCACAAAATGGTGTTGTAGGGAGGAAGAATCGAACCCTTGTAGAGATGGCCAGGACGATGCTCGATGAGCATAGGACTCCTAGGCGATATTGGGCCGAAGCTATGAGCACTGCATGCTATATCTCAAATCGCATTTTTCTCCGAGCTTTCTTGAAACAGACTTCTTATGAGTTGTGTTTTGGAAAACTGCCCAAGCTGAGTTATTTTAGAGTCTTTGGTTGCCACTGTTTTATACTCAAGAAAGGCAACCTGGACAAATTTGAGTCTCGTTCTTCTGACGGTGTATTTTTGGGTTATGGCACTCATACTCGTGCATATCGTGTACTTAACCTTGATACTAACCGAGTCATGGAGACATCAGATGTCACCTTCGACGAGACCATGGTTTGTCCTTCTTCTCGTTTTGAGCGTGCAGGTGATCATGAGGTTGGCGAGCCTCTTTTTTATGATGATGACGAGGGTGCTGAACGGATGGATGACCCAGCACCACCTCCACCTGCTGAGCCGCAAAGAGCGGCCTCT
This sequence comes from Coix lacryma-jobi var. lacryma-jobi, assembly GCA_009763385.1. NCBI lineage: Eukaryota > Viridiplantae > Streptophyta > Magnoliopsida > Poales > Poaceae > Coix > Coix lacryma-jobi. The sequence continues at coordinate 116,782,043 of CM019829.1, forward strand.
ACTACCAGTCACGGCCCTGATCCTTCTTCTTTGACCACTTGGGGGCTGTGGGATCCGCCACCTCGAGCGGTACCTTTTGTACCCAAGGAGGCACCAGCTGCTCTTGAGGGGGAGGTTTCTTCAGCTCGGGAGGTGCCACGACACATCCAGCTCCAACACCCGCCTCAACAGATGATCGGCAGCATCGGCGAACGTGTCACTCGGTCAAGGTCACAACAAATCTCTCACTTTGCTCATTCTGCATTTGTTGCTGATTTTGAACCTCGAGATGTTGGACATGCTTTATCTGATCCGGATTGGGTCAATGCCATGCATGAGGAGTTAGAAAATTTTGAGAGAAATCGGGTTTGGGTTTAGGTTCCACCTCCTCCTGAGTGTCACCCTATTGGTACAAAATGGGTTTTCAAAAACAAACAAGGAGAGGATGGCCATGTTGTGAGAAACAAGGCCAGACTTGTAGCCCAGGGGTATAGTCAGAAGGAGGGGATAGACTATGAGGAGACGTTTGCTCCTGTAGCTCGTTTTGAGGCAATTAGGATACTCTTGGCTTTTGCTGCATCCAAAGGGTTTAAACTTTTTCAAATGGATGTCAAGAGTGCCTTCCTAAACGGCTACATAGAAGAAGAGGTGTATGTGAAACAACCCCCGGTTTTGAAAATCCCAAGTTTCCAAACCATCTTTTTAAACTTCACAAAGCTTTGTATGGTTTGAAACAAGCCCCTAGATCCTGGTATGAAAGGTTGAAAACCTTTTTGCTTCTAAGGGTTTTAAAATGGGATGTGTGGATAAAACGCTTTTTCTCCTCAAGCAAGGCAATGACACTCTCTTGGTCCAGATTTACGTGGATGATATCATTTTCGGTGGTTCTTCTCACGCTTCGGTTGCCAAGTTTGCAGACACTATGAGCAGGGAGTTTGAGATGAGTATGATGGGCGAGTTGACGTTTTTCGTTGGGTTGCAAATCAAGCAATCTCGAGAGGGAACGTTTGTGCACCACGGTAAGTATACCAAGGATATCTTGAAGAAATTCAATATGGGTCAGGCCAAGCCTCTTCCAACACCCATGTCGACCACGACGGCCCTGGATGCGGACAAGGATGGAGAAGCTGTGGACTAGAAGGAGTACCGGAGTATGATCGGGTTGCTGCTGTACCTGACGGTGACACGCCCGGATATTCAGTTCGTGGTGTGTCTTTGCGCGCGATTTCAGTCGTCGCCGCGCACCTCTCACCGTCAGGCCGTCAAGCGCATTATGAGGTACTTATGCTTCACTCCAGAGTTCGGGATTTGGTATTCTGCTTCCTCCACCCTCTCCGTTTGCGGTTATTCCGATGCCGATTTTGCTGGTTGCCGAATTGAGCGCAAGTCCACTTCTGGGACTTGTCAGTTTATTGGTTCTTCTCTTGTTTCGTGGTCTTCTCGCAAGCAGTCTAGTGTTGCCCAGTCTACCACGGAGGCTGAGTATGTTGCTGCGGCTAGCTGCTGTTCCCAGTTGTTGTGGATGATGGCCACTTTGCGTGATTTTGGTCTGAGCTTTTCTCGTGTTCCTTTGCTTTGTGACAGCACGAGTGTGATTAGCGTTGCTAAGAACCCCGTGCTGCACTCTAAGACCAAACACATTGATGTGCGCTTTCATTTTCTGCGAGACCACTATGAGAAGGGTGATATCGACATTCGCCATGTCGATACTCATCATCAGTTGGCTGATATTTTCAACAAGCCTTTGGACCAATCAACCTTTGCTAGGTTGAGAGGTGAGCTTGGTGTGTGTTTCCCCTTTTAGATGTGGAAACATTTTTGTTCGTGTATTATAGACTGACTCTTTTCCTTCTTTTGGTTTCATCATGCATCTTTGCATATCATCTTGCATATTTACATTCAGAGCTTCATTGAATGTGACTATGCTTTGTTTAGTGTATGCTCCGATGCTATATAATGATGCTTGTAGCTTATGCTCTTTCTGATCACTGATACATGTTGTGAGCTGAGCTATTTTATGAATGGTGAATTTTGCTTAATGAACATAAAATTTGAAAATGTTCACCATTGAGATATGCAACTAGCATGTGTAGAATGTGTTGAATTCACTTGTGCTTTTCATCTATGCTAGGTTGATATGTCTCTAGTTCTGAGTCATTCACTTGCTTGGTATGTTCATATTCTGCTTTAAATTTGAACCAAGTTAAGTGAATTGGAAAGATCAAGATGGGATTGCTTGTCAGCACATCACAGTATCGAGATGGTTTCTCATTGCACTATGAGTTAAACTTGAGCTGTGTAGTGTATGACCGAAACTGTTGCTTTAAGCTTCTGATTGCTTCTGCATAGGCTTCGCACAGTTGGAAAGTTAGGTAATGACAAGTTTTCAACCTCTCGCAATCACATGCTGAAATTTGAACTTGTGTAATTTAACCGCTGCAACTCCGATAAAATTTAAATACACAAGTCTATGTATCATTGTATAGCATGATGGTTGAACCTTGCTAGGGGTAGTTCACCTGGTATACATGTTTAGCACTTGTTTGACTTCCTGTCTATACATGTTTAGTGCTATTTTGATGGTGAATACCTTTTTGGCTAAAAACTGCTCACTTTGCTCACATGTTCATATTTCGTATTTGGTGATCAGTTTCAGCTTTTGCTAGCTTTTTGTGCTTATTATTGAGGCATTGGATCAGCACTTTGTCGAGCATCTTCATATTCTATCGACTATATTCCTGAAGCTGCTAACTTGCATTTTAATCCATATGCATTTGGAGGGAAGACTCTTGATAGTGCATTTTCAACTAAGGGGGAGAAATTCTTGCCAAATCATAAGGGGGACTTGGTTGTGTGCACTATTGGAGGGGGAGTTTGAGAGTTGTCTCGGATTTTGAGGATTTTGAATTTTCCAATTGGTCTGGAGCTTTTTTGCTAGTTGTGTTGAGCCTCTGTGCCTCTGTCTTGAGGGACTAGCATTTTTGGCTTTGTTGTTCAATTGGTTCAGAGCTTTTCTGCTAGTTGTGTTGAGCCTCTGTGCCTCTATCTTGAGGGACTAGCAGTTTTGCCTTGTGAGTGTGATTCTCATTTGGTATCGAGCCTTTCTGCACATCAGTCGGTATTTTTCAGTTGATATCGAGCTGTTTTCACGCTAGCGGTGTTGAGCCTGTTCTACCTCTTCTTGAGGGTTAGCTTTGCTTTGCTTGGTTGCGTCGAGCCGTTGCCCATGTCTTTGGGGACCAAGTTGTCTTGCTCTTACACTTGACCTTCTTCTGGCTTTGATATGCTTTTGGGTCATTTGGACGTGTTTTCTACTTCTTCTTCTTTCTCCTTCTTCTATTCTGTTATGATTTGTGTTGGTAGTGGACAATGCACTCATCAAGGGGGAGATTGCGGATACATGGGTGTATGCCGAGTCTCGAGTGATGAGTGATTGTCAACCGGGATAATGCGCATGTTCTTTGGCTTGTGTTGTGCAGGTGTCGAGCACGGATACAGTGATCAAAGGCAAGGTGAAGGTCAAGTAGAGACGTGCCGTGCCGATGGACCGAGAGTGGCGAAGGGCGGACGTGAGGCTTGGACTGAGGGACCGATGGCCCGAGGATCAGCTGTGGTGGCTGACAGCCTGGGACAGCGACGAGCGAAGACTTGCGGGCACAGTGTTGCTTGGGTCGAGGACCTAGGGACACGTGTCGGTGGATGGGGTGCACGGGCGGTGCATCCCTTCTACGGCTCGGTTTGGTGGTTGAGCCACAGAAAAACCACCGAGTGGACGGTTTCTAGGTTTGGGCCTCAAAACCTGGGCGCTGACGGTTTCTGAGTTTGGCCACAAAACTCGGGCTGAGGACGATTTCCAGGTTGGGGCCTCAAAACCTGGGCGCTGCGGGTTTCTGAGTTTGGGCCACAAAACTCAGGCGATGGACGGCTGGTTTCCTGGTTTGGGCCTCAAAACCGGGGGTTGGTCGTAAAGGCTGGTTTCCCGGTTTGGGCCTCAAAACCGGGGGCGAAGTCCGGGAAAAGGACGAGCAGAGCGGTGGCGGCACGTGGAGGCAATCGATGAGGTTGCGTTGAGGCAACGCTACCAGTTGTGCGGGCGTGGCCGTCGGATCACTACTATCTTCGAGTTGGTCCAGGATAGCCTTAGGGTTTGGCTGGTTTGCTCTGTAATTAGTTAGGGGTAGAGTGGGAATTAGAATTAGGATAAGTAGAGGGAGACACCCACCTCCCATCCTATCTCAGTCATTTGCTCTTTGCCTTCTAGGTTTTCCTGCTCTCCCAATCCCCTGCTGTAGCAACTGAGATCCGCAGAGAACCATACCTCTGTGTACTGGAGATTTTGAGGAAGTGAGACCGTAATCTCACTGTTGTAGCGTGTGGTAGCCACACGGTTGCAGATTGATGTGTTGATTCGTGTTTTGTTCGTGTTCTTCACGTTCTTCGTTTCTCCGCGAATTTCCCGTCACTCGATCTCCCTCTCTACTGCGTCTTTTCGAAATCCATTTGAATCAACTTGTTCTTTATAGTGAGGAGATCATTTCCACTGAAGGAATTCATCTAACTCCTCATGAACAAGTAGATCGGGTTGATTTCGTTTTCGTGGCCCTTTTTCGTTCATACACCTTCCCCTTCAATTTGTCATTGATTGAGTTGATTTGAGCGGATGATTTCTTGGGGATAGTCTCCTAACTACCTCGTGATCATTCTCTCCAAGTTTGGGATCAAGGGATTTTGATTTGGATCGAATTTGGGAACATTTGGGAGAAGGGCGTTTGAAATCGCCCTCCCTGAGTGACCGCGGACAGTCCGCCACTCAGGGCGCGGACAATCCGCGCGTCGGGCTCGAGCCGGTTTAGTGGCTTCGTAGTTCGACTGTTCACGTCCAGGTTGACCGGCGGACAGTCCGCAGTTGTCTTCCGCGGACAGTCCGCGACTGTCCAGGGATTGTTCAGCAACCTTGCTGTTTTAGTCGATTGGCCGGCAGATAGTCCGCCACCTGAGCCCGGACAGTCCGTCGTTGGGCAGATAGTCCGCGGTCTGAACCCCGAACAGTCCGCGAGTTGGCTGAGTGTTGAGTTTTGGTGCGTTTGCTCTCCCGGCTTCTTCGCTTGGTTTCCGGACTTCTCGTTTGGCCCTAGAGTTGATAAAGGAACCTCTCTAGGTATCTTTGCTACTTGTTAGCATTGGTATTTGGGGATTTCTCAACGTAGTCTTCCATCTACGTTCGGGACTTGGTTTTTAGGGGTTAAACTTGTACCGGTGCTTTTGGCGTTTGGTTCGCTATCGCTTTGTGGTGCCTCGCTGTGATCCTAGGGATCATCCACCCTCTTCCAAGGGTCGTGGGCATCACGGTTTCGGTCGTAGTTTTTGGGGGTTGATTTGTGGGACATAGGTCGAAGTTTCGAGAGAAATTTTTGAGCTCCCATTCACCCCCCTCTGGTCGCCTTGCTATTGCATTCTCGGTCCTTCAATTTTTGTATCTATTCATTACTAGACATATTGTTTCTTGTGTAGCATAGTATATCTTTAGTTCATATTGTTCATATAGTCATAGTTTAGCAACTTAGCCTATGTGTGATATTAGAAATCATAGTCAACTAGAATTGTGAATAGGAGGCTTGCTTTGGACTTTCCCAAAGGGCGAAATCAAACATACAAGATTGCCCTGAGGATATAAAATACGACTGAGATTCGGCTTAAAACGAATATCATAGTCATCATCAAAGAGTTGTGAAACAGAAAGAAGATTAAAATGCAAGTTAGAAACAAGAGCAACATCACACAACACAAAGTGCTCATTAACTCGCACCGACCCACGAGACAACACTTTACCTTTGCTATTGTCGCCGAAGGTGATAAACTCCTATTCGGCAACTGGACTAAGATTGGAGAACCACTTGGCGTTTCCGGTCATATGCCTTGAGCACCCAGAATCCACAACCAAACATTCTCCAACCGTCTTACCAACATCAATAAAAAGACATAGGGTGAGCATACGGTCCAACACTGGGGTGAGTAGAATGGGAAGTGTACCAGTGTTGGGCCGGCTGCTCAAAAGAACGGTTAGTAGAAAAACCATTCCTAGCACGCCTACATGGAAAGCGATCACCACGTATAGGAAAACATGGTCCGCTAAGGGTAGAGCGTCCATCGCGATAGTCAAAACGCGGTGGGGGTAACGCTCAACAACTAAGCCACCGCCTTGGGGTCCATAACCTACCAAAGTAGGCTCCCTCCGGGCACGACCTCCTTGAGGTATTGGACCTCTAGACGTAGCACCCCTTCTTTGAACCTTTGGCGCATGTACATCATGGAAAGGATGGTACATGTCTGAGTTGTTCATCTCCTTTGCACGGCGCTCCTCTCTCTTGCACCGAAAGCAAAACTCCCTCAAGTGTCCATCTCTCCCACAGTACTCACAGTGGTACCTCACCGCTCTCATAGGGGGTTGTTGGTACTCATGATGTTGGGTATGGATCACTCGGTTCTTTTGAGGCATGAGCTCCTCATGGATAGGTGGCATAGTGTCTAGCTTGTTCCTCAGGTGATTGGGTTTTGGAGCCCAAGTTTGCTTCTTGGGTGGAGCTCTTGGAGGTTCCACAAATACTCCATCCTTGGTGTTAGGTTTGAGAGGCCCTTTGGGTGGAATCTTGGTCAGTTTGGGAGTAGAGGTGGAGTTGGGCTTCTCACTCGGCTTAAGACCACTAAACTCTCCAACCTCCCCGAAAGATGTAGTACACTCAACACCCTGAGCAAAACCAACACCAGGACCTCCAGCAACACGTTTGAATTGGGCAATCATCATCCCAAGCTGCGGCTCACCACAAGACACCCATGACAAGATGGTCCGAAGGTATGTGTTTTCTTCCTCGGTTTGCATCTTGTCATGCTGCACATTTGCAATCTCCATCTCCAAACCCTCACACAAGGCACACCTAGACACACAAGTTCTACTCGAGCTGGCCTTCTCAAGAGACACAATCTTGACATTCTTCTCTGCCAACTCGGATTGCAAGCCTGCACAAGACTTGCATGCACCCAGCAACCCTGGTCTAGCCTTCATCTCATCCATCTCTCCAACCAAAGCAACATACTTCCCCCTCAAAGTAAGAAGGTCAATCATGTGCTTGGAGCACATCTCACACTCATCCTCCTCAGACACGACAATGGTGGACTTGACAGACTCAAGCTCCTTCACCGCGTCCTCCCACTTTCTCCTAAACTCCTTTCTCTCTCTAGCGGCAAGCCTAAGCCGTTTATCTAGACTAAGGAGAGAAGCAGTAAGCTTGTCAACCTCAACAGAGAGTTCGTCAGGAGTTTGAGATACTTGGGAGGTGTCGTCGTCATCATCGTTCCGAGGGATCTCCTCCAGCTTGCTGTCGACCTCATTGCCGAGGGCCATGGTGCAGAAGCCCTCGTTGTCAGCAAAGAAGCAAAGATCGTTCAACTTGTCCTCGATCTTCTTCTTCTTCTTGGACTCTCTTCATCGCTTGATGCAGCGGAGTCGTCATCCAAGTCGTCGACATCACTGAGAGTGGCAAAAAAGGCACGCTGCTCGGCCTCCACACTCATAACAGCCACCTCGTCCTACTCTGCGGCGACAGTTCATGTGATTGTTGTGAAACCGCGAGAACCGGTTGGCAAGCAGGGCCAACTCGTCGTCCGCCATGAACTCCAGCTGCTCCTCTGTGACACAAAGAAGAGATGACAAAGCAAAGCCCCTAGAGGGGTTAGCAAAAGAGCCAGAAACCAAAGCCAACGACGGGCCAGAAGGATTTTCATAAGAAGCCCTCGCCATGGCATTAATCTCACTGGACTTGAGCTTACTAAAGAGCTTGTCGCACATGAGAGTCTCATAGTTAGGCGGTTCGATGATCGCCTGAACCTTGGAGTCCCACACCGACCGATCGAGTGTGTGTAAAAGCTTGAGAGCCCTCTCATGATCGTCGAAAGGCAACAGCTGCTTGTTAGCCCTCATCTTGTTGACAATCACCTGAAAGCGAGCGAATAAACTTTCTATGCTCTCGCCAGGCATGTGTCGAAAATTCTCATACTCTCGCTTGTGTGACTCGTAGAGACGGGTATTGACTTGAGTGGTGCCCTCATGAAAGTGCATGAGAGTAGCCTAAATCTCCCGAGCCGTAGCGAGGTGAGAAACGCGATCAAATTCAGACATGCTCAAACAGGAGAAAAGAGCATTACGGGGTCGGCTATTGGCATCGTGCTCATCAATCTGATGTTGAGTAGCACGAGCAGCCAAGACCACGTAATCTACAGTGTTGCAAATATCCCAAATCAAAGCACCCAGACTCTGAAGATAGGCTAACATGCGTATCTTCCAATACGCATAGTTCGTCCCATCGAAAAATGGCAGTTTGCCCACGCCGCGATCCATGTCGCCTTCTGTGGATCTAGAACCGGCTAAGGTGGAAGATCCTTAACCCGCTCCAATACCAATTGAAGGACCGAGAACTCTACAAGAAAGCAACCAGATGGGGGTGAATGGGAACCTAAAAATTTCTTTCGAAACTTTGGCCTCTGTCCCGAAAATCAACCCCCAAAAACTTCGAGTACAAGCGTGATGCCTACGACCCTTGGAAGAGGGTGGATGATCCCTAGGATCACAGCGAGGCACCACCGAACGAAAGCAAGCCAAACACCGAAAACTCTGACTCATGTTCAATCCCAGAAACCAACTCCCGAACATAAATGGGAAGCTACGTCGGGAAATCCCCAAATACCTATGCTAACAAGTAGCAAAGATACCTAGAGAGGTTCCTTGGTTAACTCTAGGGCCAAACGAGAAGTCCGGAAACCAAGCCAAAAAGCCGGGAGAGCAAACGCACTAAAAACCAACACTCAGCCAAATCCTGGACTGTCCGGTGTCCCAGTCCCGGAATATTCGCGCCTACTGCGGACCGTTCGCGGATGGATGGCGGACTGTCCGTCGGCTGAAATACCCAAAACGCAGTGTTGCTGAAACCTCCCTGGGTGATCCCGGACTGTCCGCGGATCACAACGGGGGACTGTCTTCCGGTCAAAAAGAACTCAAGTCGCCCGAGACACGCAGACACTGGTCTGGCCGAGCCCGACGCGCGGACTGTTCGCGCCCTGGGTGGCGGACTGTCAGCGACCACTCAGGGAGGGCGATTTCAATCGCCCTTCTCCCAAATCATTCCAAATTCAATCCAAATCAAAATCCCTTGGTCCCAAACTTGGAGAAGATGATCACAATATAGTTAGGATACTATCCCCAAGAAATCATCCGCTCAACTCGACTCAATCAACGGGAAATCGAAAGGGAAGGTGTAGGAACGAAAAAGTTGCCACGAAACTTGAATCGACGCGATCTACTTGTTCGTGAGGGTAGAGATAAATTCCTTCGGTGGAAATGTTCTCCTCACATCAAAGAAAAAGTTGATTCAAGTGGATTCAAAAAAGACGCGGCGAGGAGGGAGATCGAGTGATGGGAAAATCGTGAAGAAACGAAGAACGCGAAGAACAAGTTCAAAACGCGAATCACAATCATGATTGCCAGTCGAAATTTGTCCCCACGAGGAGACAACGGGAATCCGGTCCCGTTTCCGCAAAATCCAAATACATAGAGGTATTGTTCACCGTCTCTACAGATCTCAGTAGCTACAGCAGGGAATGGAAAGCAGGAAACCCTAGAATGCAAATAGCTATGGCTGAGATGGTATGGAGGGAGGGATTGCCTCTCCTAATATAGCCTAATACAATTATTCCCCTTCTACCCCTACTGCTAATGAGAGGGCAGGCTAACCCTAAGGCTATTCCTGACCAACTCGAGTTGATGTTGATCCGACGGCCACGCCCGCACATCGGGTAGCTTCGCCTCGACGCTACCTCACCGGATGTCGCCACGTGCCGCCAAGCGCCGCTCGTCCTTTTTACGGGCCTCCCCCTGGTTTTGAGGCCGAAACCGGGAAACCTAGGCCATCCCCCGGTTTTGAGGCCGAAACTGGGAAACCTGTCGTCCGTCGCCTGAGTTTTGTGGCCCAAACTCAGAAACCTGCCAGCGCCCAGGTTTTGAGGCCCAAACCTGGAAACCATCCTCAGCCCGAGTTTTGTGGCCCAAACTCAGAAACCAGCCGCACCCAGGTTTTGAGGCCCAAACCTGGAAACCGTCCACTCGTTGTTTTTTCTGTGGCTCAACCACCAAACCGACGTCGTAGAGGGATGCACCGCCCGTGCACCCCGTCCACCCACAAGTCTTCACTTGTCGCTGTCCCAGGCTGTCAGCCACCACGACCGATCCTCAAGCCACCGGTCTGTCAGTCCAGGCCTCACGTCCGCCCTTCACCGCTCCGGGTCCATCGACACGACATGTCTCTACTTGACCTTCACCTTGCCTTCAATCACCGTATCCAAGCTCGACACCTGCACAACACAAGCCAAATAACATGCGCATCATCCCAGTTGACAATCACTCATCATTTCAAGCTCCGGCGTACACCCATGTATCTGCAGATATCGCCATGGAGAGGATGTTGACGCTTGCTCCAAGGTTGCAATATGCATTGCGGAACTTGTGTGCCCCTATGGCACACTCGATGGTGGGTCGGCTCGGATCTTCCTTCTTCTCCATGAAGGGTGGATCAAGATAGTAATGGTAAATGGGCCAACTCGGGGGCTTGTTGTACCTTGCAGTGATGAGCTTGACGGACTCGAGGGGGTCTCAGGATGCCCTGGGATCTTCCCTGAGTCATTAACTGGGATTGCCGCCACAATCTGAGCTAATTGGGTTTCGATCATCTTGTTGAAGCTCAGTTGGTTCTTCACTGCTGAGGCCAGACCCTCGATCTTGGAGTTCATCCCTTCAAGGGTCTTATCGTTATGGGCAAGTCTCTTGGAGATGCTTTCATTGATCTTTGCTTGCCCTAACACCAGGTCCTTGAAGGTGGGTGAGTTGCAGTTGTTGGAGTTGTAGGCCTGGTTACCTCCCTGATATGGAGGGCGATGCCGAATATTCCATGAGTTTCCGCCCTGCGGGCGAAACCCGTTATTGATGTACGCAGCATCTTCGTGGGTCTCAGGGCAATCATTCCCGAGTGTCTGGTTTCTCCACACACCTCGCATGTCATGTGTGCATCCATGGCTTGGACGCTGCCTCTTTCTTCTCTTAATGTCGTCTTCTCGTCCAGCTGCTTGAGCAGAAGATCTATTTTTGCGGCAAGCATATCCACCTCCTTTACGGTATGCATGCCTTTTTGTGACTTAGCTTGGGGTATTCCATCCCCCCACGCTTGGTTGACATCACTTTGTCAATCAGGGCCTTAGCCCCGTTGACAGTCAGGGACATGAATGCCCCTCCAGCTGCAGCGTCTAGGTGCCCCCTTGACATGGGCATGAGCCCCTCGTAGAAGGTTTGGAGCACCAACCATTCTTCCATCCCGTGATGGGGACAGGCTGCAATGTACTCTTGCAGCCGTTCCCATGCCTCGGGCATGGACTCTGTTGAATTCTGTTGGAAGCTGGTGATTCGTCACCTCAGGGCAGTTGTTTTGCCCAAAGTGAAGAACTCCGCAAGGAACACCGCCGAACATTTGTCCCATGTGGCGACATCTGTTGGGTTCTTGTAGAACCACTATTTCTCCTTCCCCACAAGGGAGAAGGGAAACAGTCGGAGCCTGATGACGTCTGGAGTGATGTCCTTGATGACGATGGTGTCGTAGAGCTCCAAGAAGTTATGACGATGTCCGTTCGTGTCCTCGCTAGGCAAACCATAGAATGGGTTTTCCTGCACCATGGTGATGAGGCCAGTCCTTAGCTCAAAAACTTTGTCGCCGGTGTTGATAGCGGGCCTAGTGGGCATGTTGGCAACAACGGGGACGGAGAAGTCGTGTAGGGTATTGGCCATGGTGAGAGTTGAGTTTGGTGCAGAAACTAGTGGTTCTACTGTCGGAGGAGAACATCAGTATGTTGGTTTCTAGTGATGTTACTAAGGGACATTAGTGTCTGCCTCAGATGCAACCACTTAGCTACACATCCAGTATCGGCGCCGAAGTGCGATGGCACTTCATATACCAAAATGTGTGGCTTTAGTGATGGCCTGAGAGGCTGGCCTGGTAAACCAATTCGTTTATAGACAGGGTTCGTAAGCGCATGGGGTTACCATTGTAGCATTTCACCGGGAGTATTCCAGGTATCGTTATTTATATTTTACCACAGGGAAGGCTAGGTGCGAAAGGATTCGAGATATATCCATGACAAGAACATAATAAGTGCATAGTTGACTAATTAACCATATCAGGAGGATAAACGGTGATTTGGATAGTGGGATCAACACACACACATTGCCTAGGATATATGTATCTTCTACAGAGATAGAAGAAAGAATAAAAGAATAAAGAATATCCTACGAAGCATGGATCTGAACAAGGTTATGTTAATTAATTAAGTATACATGTTATGATCAAGTTAGCATTAGTGCTAAGTACTGGATGGATTAGGAGACAAGGGAACACTGGTCTGCCAGCAGGATACACCGGGCAATTTAGATTCCTACCCCAAAGCCGAACGTGGGGGATTACTAGGGATGGACATGGCTATCACCACCTGCCGCCTACCCCTCAACCGTGGACTAAGACAGACATTCACCCAATTCCATATACCCGAGAACCACTCTCGCGCACATGAAGAACACTTGCACCCCCTCGGGTCCGCAACCCTACGGATTGACAGGAAAAGGGTACAAGCGCGCCCGAAGGCACGACAAAACACCACCCATCACATATCACTAAGCTATCAAGATCTAAGCATGTTGAATGAAGAACAATATTCATGTTCATGATGAACAAGGGTATAAAACTATGAACTAGCTCTAGAACGATGAACGATGAACAAGAACATAGCTCTAATTCAAGAACATAACAATGTTGATCATAAGAGGACAAGAACAAGTATGAAAAGAGGAACTTAGTATTCATACCAAGTTGATCTTTACAACTCCTCTTCCTCTCTTGCAAGTAGTACTTGCTCCAACTACTAGAAGATCTAAACTAAGGTAGAGAGCTCCAAATACAAAGTGGAATGAATAGCAAATGTGTAAATGTGTGATGAACTATTGAAGAGGGAGCTCTACCCCTACTTTTATACTACAACATGGTCGGTTTGGTTGATGTAAACATGGAAACCATCTCAACCAACGTATGCATAGCGGCATGCAACTGCCTAAAAAAGGTGGGCCCGAGAGGCCCCACCGATGGTGCGGGCGCACCCCTGGCACCGCCTGCGGCCACCGCCCTTCTCCTGTGTGCCTCTGGCTTGGCCTGGATGCCTCCCATGTGGGTTTCAAGCCCAGGTTTGGTCTTTAGGTGGACTTCTTCCTTGTTCCTTGCTTTTGCGCTTTGTCGGAAAGCGCATTCTTCTTGCGTTTTCCACTATTTTCATGTTTGATACCTGAAAAGCAATGATTCTCCAATACAAGTGAAAAGCAATGATTCTCCAATGCAAGTATGCTTTGTTTTATCCTTGGTTGGCTTATAAAAGTTGTCGGTAGGCACCGCAACAAGCGCTATACGAACAAGAGCATAAACATAAAGATACCCTAGCTATGCTAAACATATAATCAAAGTAGACGATGAACATTATAATTATGAACATGAAATAGTAACAAGGCATATCAAGTATCAACTAGAACAAAAACTATAAGATGAATAAGAACTAGACTAACAATTAGAACTAGATTAGAGAACACAATGATGAACTAGAACTAGATGATGAACTAGAACACAAAGATGATGAACTAGAAGACAATTAGACAAATAGAAGAACAATGTTGATACATGAGAGAAGTTACAAGGCTATTACCTAGCCTCCTCACGACTAGATCCAGAATTCGAGCTTCCCTCGACTCTTCTAATTCTATTCTAGTTATGCCCTAGGATGGTGGAGATCTTGGTTGTCCTCTCAAGGAATACCTCTGAACTAAATGATCTGAATGAATATGACTTGATTATGATGTGATTATTCAGGGAGGTCTAGGCTGCTTATATAGCCCGGTGGGATGAACCGTAGCCCTCAGATCAAACTGACCTTCAACAAGGGCTTAGATGCGTCGAGGAGGTCGATTAGGTCACGTCGAGCGAAGATGGGCGTAAACCCTAGGGGGGCCAGGCGGACCAGCCTAGGGGTGAGGTCGGCCGGCCCCATCTTCTAGCCATCGGGCTCCTCCTTCATCGCGGTGTCTTCTGGTGTCTTCTAGATCCTTCTAGTGTCCCTTTCTGATTGGTTTATTATTTTTATTTTTATGCCTCCACATTAAACAGTTAGACTTGTTCAAATGGGGCTTCAAGAGTTTTTCTTTTTAGATGCAATGTGATAATGCAACATGATTTTTTTTATTCCCTTTTCCAATGCAATGACGATGTAATAAATGATTGTGTATTAAATATGAAAACTATGCAATAAAGTAAATATGAGGTTAACTACCGATTTTTACCTTTTGGCGAAGGTTCGGATATTTAGGTCCGACGAACCGAACCTTCCCTTAGGTCAGACCTCCCAAGGTGTGTCAGATGGTTGAAAAGTTGTTATTGGTTGTACCTCTTTAGGTGTAGACTTTTTCTTCCATACTTTCTTAGTCTGAGTCTTCACTTCTTGTGGTTTACTGTCTTGAGGTTTTTCTTCTTCTTTCTTTTATGGGACAACATCAACAGCTTCTTCTTCATGATCAGCCTCTCCATTCTTGATGGTTTGTCTCTGTTGACTCTTGCTAACGTCGTCACTGGGAGTAGACTATGAATCTATCCCCGGCAACGGCGCCAGAAAGGTTTGTTGGTACTTCTTGATGTAAGAAGTATAACTAACTATTCGTATGACTATTGGTAGGTTCCGCAAGCGCATAGAATAAGTCTATTGTAGCACTTCACCCGGGAGTAACCGAGTATCGTATTTATTTCCACAGGGAAGCTACTATGGCAGAACTAACACTAGGATCGCTATGAACAACTAGTGATACTAGCAGGGTTGATCGAAAAGTGTGAATGGGGGTTGGTTCCTACTACTACTAAAAGAAAAGAAAGACTAACTACTACTAAACTAAATTGGCGGGGTCTGGCCGATGAACAGATTAATGTTTTCCTACACACTTACGAACACAACTAACTTAGCAATAAAGAGTTTATCTAGTTCTTCGAACCGTACACACCCTCTGGACTATTTACCTCAGACGTGCACAACGAGGTTTATGATTTAAGAACTAACCCAACTACGTGGTGGAATTCAAGGCTCCCAGGGCTGTCACCACCTGTTTGCTACCACAGCTATCCAGGGGGCTAGCCACAAACTAAGGTATAACTAGTCTAAGCACCGCGCTTACACTAATATATACTACTCTAATCTTGTGTCCAAAACTAGAGCACTGATTACTCAGCGAAGAACCCAAACTAGATACAAACTAAATACTAAGTTATCTATGATCGAAAGCACTCAACAAGAACAATAAGTAAAGAACTTAAAGTAAATGCTGAAAGTAGAAGAACACTAAGATAAATGAAGGAAGACTTGGAATTATACCAGAGACTTGGAAGATCCTCTATTACAACTCCAGCTCTTCTCTTCTTCACTCTCGCTCTCACTCTAAGTCTCTCAACTAGAGTGTTCCTTCACCATAGCTTCGCTTACAAGAGAGTGGGACTAATGAGGTGAGGTCTGAGTACAAATGAGCTCGGGGGGTCCTATTTATAGCCTAAGGGACCTAGGGGGGTACTTATGGACCTAGGGTTAGGTCAGGGGGGTGAGTGTGGTGGCGGGCGCCAGCCCTAGGTGGCGGCCGCCACCCCCCTGGCCCTTGGATCCACCGGCTCTTCACCAACGGCATCCAGGAGGTCCTCCAAGTCGGTTTGGGGTCGATTAGGTTTGTCCAATAACCGTCACATGGGCAATTTGGCCATGATCCATGTGACGCTTCTTCTTAGCCCTTGGATGAACCGACTTCGGTGAGCAACGGCTGCAAATGAGTGTGGGGTGCTTCCTCTGGATCAGTGACGTGGCAGGGGGGAGTTTGGGCTTCTCCCCCCTGGCGGCCGCCAGCTAGGGGTGGCGGGCGCCACCCCTCCTTGGCCCAAAGTGAGCCCAGGCAAGTGGGCTTGCTTCCTGGTGGGTCCATTTGGTCATTTTGCTCAAAAACCCTGCAATTTCCTACATTCAAATAAAACTCAAGGACAAGTGGAAATCGTTAGTTTATAAAAGGTTTTTGGTTCATTTTAGGACCTTGTCTTGTGTTATATGACCTTGTTGATGCTAAGAATATGACACTTAGTGAGCGTCAACAAGCTCCCCCAAGCTTACCTCTTGCTCGTCCTCGAGCAAGTATGGACTTGAAATAATCTTGGAAACTCGGTGTTTTTGTTGTGTATGCCCATATTATTTTCGTCACCATGAAATTTGTAGCCTTCCCTGCACTCAAGATTAGAACAAAAGACCAGCAAGAAAGAAGGTTTGTCTTTCCCTTGCCTATTTTGCTAATCAAGATATGTGGAGTTTTTGCAAGTTTTGTTCAAAAGAAAGCATGCTTAGCAACTTCTGTGGCTCACTCGATCACTCATATTTGTATGTGGAAATGGAGAAATTATCCTCTCACTAAGACTTTATGTGGGGTTTAATGGGTAGGATAAAAGTGAGCATGCAATGCTAGCATAATTTTGCCAAGTTAGACAAATGGAGCAAAGGAGCAACAAGTCATAGGTTCAGACCAGGAATGTGCAAGTGTGTGGTATTTATTGTGGCTACTACTTTCATGGCACTTCACCTTTCTATCTCATTTGTGGGATCATGGCTATGGATGAGAGCATTCGCTCTTTTGGGTATTCTCTTCCTTCTAGAGCACTTGCTCTTTTGAATTTTCTTTCTAGAGCACTTGCTCTTTTTGAATATTCTTTTCTCTCTAGAGCACTTGCTCTTTTTTTTGAATGATTATAGCCATGTCCCTGAGATTTCATTATGGAGCATGATATTTTGCCATGAAGTATTCCTAACAATGAATGGAAATAAAGGCATGTTGTGTGCGTATTCTCAGTGTAAGAATAGCACTATATAGGTGGGTGCAAGTGAATTCCTTGGTCTAAAAATATGACAAGTTTCTCTACCATGACTATCAACAAAAGTCTAAATAGCTCAACACTAACATGCAGCAAGTGGAAGCTCCTACTCTAAGAGTAAAAATTATTTGGCTTTGGTAGGACTTTCTTTGCCACAGAAGTACTTAGAGCAAGTTTTTAAATTTTTCAAAATAATTACTCCACAAACTTGACTTGCTCAAGTCAAAGTAGAAACTTACTTCGCCTTTACTTAGTCTAATGCTCATGTCTCAAGTTTTAGTTCTAGCATACGTTCTCCCATGATGACTCTAATGCATGGCATACATTTTTATTTAGAAAGACTTACGATGAGAGCGTCTCATTTATTTATTATTTTTTTAACTGCGAATTAACTAAGATAAAACTTAAATTTAAATTACTGAAATAAAAATAAAACTGACAGAAATAAAGATGGCAGTGATACTTACCTCGATGACGGGGGTCCTCCCACAAGCTGGCTTTTGGCGTGGTTGCGTTACATCCATCCCTGACGACCGTACATGTCGTCCCAGTTCTGCTGGTTCTGCTGCATGAGAGAAGAAATATTACCCAGTTCTCCGCCAGTTTCCTGGCGGAATTCCTGGAAATTTTGGTTCAAGTTGTTCAAGTCCTGACGGATTTCAGCAGTATCCATGGTGAGTCCATTCATTTGGTGCTGAAGATATCCCATATCGCGCATCCACTCGTCCTGATGAAAGGACGAATGACGAGCGGCCTGTGGCGAGATTCCCCTATGGAAGAACTCATCACCACGGCCAGTGTACCGGGTGGATCCTCCCAAGGAATGGGATGAACTCCCCAACTGGGATGAGTGAAAGGACGCCTCCTGGCCATATTCCCACCGCGGATGCTGCGGTTGTTGCCAATTTGACCCTCCTGCTTGGTGCGAGCCAGGGGGTGTCAAATGACAATAGTGTGCTGCTCCTTCATACTGCCCTGCATGGAAAGGGTCAAACTCCTGTGCCGCTGCTGCGGCTCTTGCAGCCTCTTCTGCTGCACGGGTCTGCGCTCGCGTCCTCCTCCTGGGAACCTGCATGATGTTCTCTCGGGCCAACCTGCGGTTTTGCTCTGCCTCGGTTTCCATGGCCAAAAGTAATGTTGGTGCATTTACCAACCAAAGTGACATGTCAGGAAGAGCGATTTTATTCACATAATCTTGGTAGATCATGTGAATCTCACCGGTCTCCTGGTTCTCACGCAAGATGTGTCCTTGCGAGAAGTGCTCCATGGTCAGAAGGTCTCGGTCACTAGGAATGTAGGAGTATATAGCGGTGTTCAGCAGACCCATGTTAAAGGCCAGTCTAGTTATCCATGATGTCATTTCAATATTTCCAGTGCGTTGATTAAATTTAGACCAGTAGTCTGCCATGGCCTTGGCAGGTGATACTCTTATGTGGTTTACTAGAGCATAAAGCAGCAGCATTTCGGGCTTTTTAATTGGTCTCAAGTCAGGTCTTGGAAAGAGTGTGATACTAATATATTTGTGGAAAAACCTGAGCGTGGGGTTGTGGATATTACTTGGACGGGGCAAGCCTGGGTCTCTGTTCCCAGCAATGCTTTTCCAAAAATCATTTCTATTAAAACCCGTACAAGCAGATTCCAGGTTTAGCAAGCATGAATCATCAAAATTTAAATGTTTGCTAAACTGCCCCCACGAAAGAGTGTGTTCTTCATTAAGAAGCCGGAATGTTATGTGAGTAGCAGACAATTGCATGGTAGCTAGAAATTCCATTGTGAGGGGAAGGATTCCCTCCTCATTAACCATCCATGCATCTTCCCATCCTAGGGTTCGAGAAATATAGAGAAACTCACTATCCATACCAGTGCGATGTAGCAAGTCGTCATCGATGCGGCGGGTGTGAACGAACTCCCTCTCACTGAGGATGTTCCGGGCCTACCGTTCCCGATCTCTGCCAGATGATATCATTGACAGAGTTCAGGATGCGGATGGTCGGTCCAGCCTGGTGTGTGGGCGGAGAGTCCCGATCCACCGACATTGCGTTGGTGGATGGAGTACCCCGCCCGGTGCTCTCCTCATCACTCCCAGCAAAGCGATTGTGGGTGTTTGCTCTCGATGAACTTCCCTCACCCTTACTCTTCTTCTTCTTTCCAGTGAAGAAGTTCTTGAGAGGGCCCATGACTTCCTTGCTAGTGCTCAAGATGGCTGATGTTTTTGTGTTTTGAGTGAGTTGTGAGAACTTGCATGGGGTGTGGGTAGTATTTATAGGCTGAGGATGGAAGGGGGGAGGCTGTGAGCTTCTCCCACCTGGCGGGCGCCACCCCACCTTGCCCAAAATTATCTGCAACCGACACATGAGGTTTCCCTTGTAATGTCCACTGAAATTTCAAGTGGGGAATAAAGTGGTAGGTTCAGTGCAAAGTGAAAAGAGTGCAACCTCCTAAATGGGGCACGTGGGCTGAAAATTTCAAAGACCACTTCTTCATCCTGGTCACACTTTATACCAAGGATGGTGGGAAACTTACTCGGGAGCAGTTTTGTACCGAAATGTGGAATTAGAGGTGGCGGGCGCCACCCTCTTGGCTGAAATTTCACTCCAACTCACCCCTCCTTTCACCTAGTGCTCTCCTTGTCACTTTCCATCACATGTGCACCAGAATTTTTGGGTGGAGATGTGTCCAAGAGGTGGAGTGAAGAGGGGGGGGGACATGGGGAGACATGGAAGTGAGTGATTGCATTGAAATGAGCAAAGCCATGGGTCTCCCTTGGTGTTATTTGGGTCTAGGAGGTAGGTGTAATAGTCTAGAGATTGCCTAGTGCTCCCTAGTGCACCCTAGGGTGGCGCGCGCCAGCTTGGGGTGGCGGGCGCCACCCCTATGGCAGCCCTAAGCCCCCTAGGTGCCACCTAATCACTCTAGTAAACATCTACTTTGCAGAAAATTAATTTGCTTAAGTAAAAACGAAAATTTAAATGGGGGATAAAGACTTACCTTAGCCTAACTTACCTTGGTTAGCCGCTTTGGATTCCCGATTAGTGTCGCCTTCACGGTGGTTGTGGTGGAATGTCGGCACTGACGAACTTTGATGACGGGTGTTTTTCCGGTCGCGGTGTGAACTCGAATTTCTCCTCCTTTCCACTGATATGGAGCTGAATTTCTCCAGCTCCTACATCAATGGTGGCTTTTGCAGTGCTCAAAAATGGCCGTCCCAAGATCAATGGCGTCCGGTGGTCGGGATTAATATCTAGAACCACAAAATCCACCGGGACAAAGAGATTCTGGATTTTCACCGGAATATTCTCTGCTATTCCCGCGGGATATCAGAGCGATTGATCGGCTAGCTGCAAACACATAGAAGTAGGGGACAAGGTATGATGATTTAATTTATCATATATTACCTTGGACATGATGCTGACGCTTGCTCCCAGATCACAGAGTGCATGCTCGAAGTGCTGCTCTCCAATTGAACATGCGATCGTTGGGTTTCCTGGGTCCTTCTTCTTTTCTGGGAGTTGGTTTAAAATAACCGCACTGCAATCTTCTGTCAATTTAGCCACATCCCTACTTGGAATTGGTTTCTTCTTATTGAGCATGTCTCTCAAATATTTTGCATAAGTTGGAACCTGCACAGCGTCAATAAATGGCACATGTATATATAATTTTTGAATTACCTCGACGAATTTCTTGAATTGGTCGTCTTCCGTCGGATTTCGGTTTCGATCTGGAAAAGGTAATACATGTGTATCATAAAATTCATGAGGAGCAGTTCGTACCTTGGATGAAGGTTTAGCTGGGGTCTCCTCTTCTTCGTCTTCTTCAACATTAACAATATTTTTCTTTGCAGCAGTATTACTACTAGGAACTACATTAGGATGAGGGGGATCACGAGTGGATTTACCACCTCTCGTGGTTACAGCTTTTACCTCCTCATAGTATTTAATTTGAGATTTAATGTTATCTACTGTTTGCTCTAATCTCTTATTAAAATTAATTTGTTCCTTAAATGCTTCAAAAAAATCTTTCAGTTTAGCATAAATTCCTTCTAACATTTTATCATGTTCAATTAATTTGTTACTTATGCTATCATTAATTCTACCTTGATTAGAAACTAATTTTCCAATAGGAGAATTAAATACGGAGGTTTGAGGCATACCTTTATTATTCCATTGTTGGATCATTGGAATTGGAGGTTCTCCGTAGCCACCATTATTAAGAAGGGATTTGGCATCCTCTTTCTTAATTTCTGCTTGACCTTCACTTGACGAAGCGGCTCTTTGCTTGGCGTAGTACTCCTTTGCAGCACGATCTCTCTTCTCATTTATTCTTTGCTCTAGCAATTTTACCAAAGTTTGCAGGGTAACAGAATCAGCTTGCTTAATTTCAGACATACCTCTAACACGTTTTTCTGTCCATCCTTGATTTGCCACCATTGTCTCGATCAGTTTGGTTGCCTTCTCTACGGTGAGAGAGAGGTATGCACCTCCGGTGGCAGCATCAATGTGTTGTCGAGATTCTTGCTGGAGTCCATTGTAGAAGCTCTGGATCAAGTACCAGTCTTGCATACCATGGTGAGGACAGTATTCAACATACTCTTGTAGTCTCTCCCAAGCTTCAGTGATTGTTTCTTCGTCTCCCTGTCCAAAGTTGGAAATCTTGCTACGGAAAAGAATAGTTCGACTTATCGGGCAGAACTTGTTGAGGAATTGATCCGCGCATCTCACCCACGTCAGCAGGTGTCCAGAGTTGAAGAGGAACCACTGCTTCACTTTTTCCACTAATGAAAATGGAAAGAGACGAAGTCTGATGGCATCCTGCGAAACTCCCTGCACAGAAATTGTACTACATATCTCCAGAAAATCCCGGAGGTGAGCATTGGCATCCTCGGAAGGTTTGCCATTAAATGCAATAGCTTGAGCCATACGTATTAAGTGAGGTTTAAGCTCAAAATCTACATTACTAGTAGAAGGTAACACTGGAATGTGAGCAAGAGTAGGCATGGAATACTCACAGAGTGTTTTGGTCGACGTCGATGTTGATTGATCATTGGAGCAGCTTGGTTCGTCAGTCACTTTTGACTGGGATTCTTGTCTCGATGAACTCCTCTCACGAAGCTCCAGGTTCTTCCTCGGAGGAGTGAGATTAGCTCTCGCTCTCCTAAGAATGGTCTCAGGATCTTCTTGGTAGTCGCTCGGAAGATTGAACCCGGCCATGACTACTTGAACGATCACAAACAACGAACAATATATATACCCGCTAGAACTACGGGGGTTAATTCAATAGAAATCACAAAGAATTAATTATAGCCAATTGCTTCCCCGGCAACGGCGCCAGAAATGCTTGTTGACTCTTGCTAACGTCGTCACTGGGAGTAGACTATGAATCTATCCCCGGCAACGGCGCCAGAAAGGTTTGTTGGTACTTCTTGATGTAAGAAGTATAACTAACTATTCGTATGACTATTGGTAGGTTCTGCAAGCGCACAGAATAAGTCTATTGTAGCACTTCACCCGGGAGTAACCGAGTATCGTATTTATTTCCACAGGGAAGCTACTATGGCAGAACTAACACTAGGATCTCTATGAACAACTAGTGATACTAGCAGGGTTGATCGAAAAGTGTGAATGGGGGTTGGTTCCTACTACTACTAAAAGAAAAGAAAGACTAACTACTACTAAACTAAATCGGCGGGGTCTGGCCGATGAACAGATTAATGTTTTCCTACACACTTACGAACACAACTAACTTAGCAATAAAGAGTTTATCTAGTTCTTCGAACCGTACACAACCTATGGATTATTTACCTTAGACGTGCACAACGAGGTTTATCATTTAAGAACTAACCCAACTACGTGGTGGAATTCAAGGCTCCCAGGGCTGTCACCACCTGTTTGCTACCACAGCTATCCGGGGGGCTAGCCACAAACTAAGGTATAACTAGTCTAAGCACCGCGCTTACACTAATATATACTACTCTAATCTTGCATCCAAAACTAGAGCACTGATTACTCAGTGAAGAACCCAAACTAGATACAAACTAAATACTAAGTTATCTATGATCGAAAGCACTCAACAAGAACAATAAGTAAAGAACTAAAAGTAAATGCTGAAAGTAGAAGAACACTAAGATAAATGAAGGAAGACTTGGAATTATACCAGAGACTTGGAAGATCCTCTATTACAACTCCAGCTCTTCTCTTCTTCACTCTCGCTCTCACTCTAAGTCTCTCAACTAGAGTGTTCCTTCACCAGAGCTTCGCTTACAAGAGAGTGGGACTAATGAGGTGAGGTCTGAGTACAAATGAGCTCGGGGGGTCCTATTTATAGCCTAAGGGACCTAGGGGGTACTTATGGACATGGGGTTAGGTCAGGGGGGTGAGTGTGGTGGCGGGCGCTAGCCCTAGGTGCGGCCGCCACCCCCCTGGCCCTTGGATCCACCGCCTCTTCACCAACGGCATCCAGGAGGTCCTCCAAGTCGGTTTGGGGTCAGTTAGGTTTGTCCAATAACCGTCACATGGGCAATTAGTCCATGATCCATGTGACGCTGCTTCTTAGCCCTTGGATGAACCGACTTCGGTGAGCAACGGCTGCAAATGAGTGTGGGGTGTTTCCCCTGGATCAGTGACGTGGCAGGGGGAGTTTGGGCTTCTCCCCTCTGGCGGCCGCCAGCTAGGGGTGGCGGGCGCCACCCCTCCTTGGCCCAAAGTGAGCCCAGGCAAGTGGGCTTGCTTCCTGGTGGGTCCATTTGGTCATTTTGCTCAAAAACCCTGCAATTTCCTACATTAAAATAAAACTCAAGGACAAGTGGAAATCGTTAGTTTATAAAAGGTTTTTGGTTCATTTTAGGCCCTTGTCTTGTGTTATATGACCTTGTTGATGCTAAAAATATGACACTTAGTGAGCGTCAACAGTCTCCTTTGGCATTGAGAGTGGCATCGTTCACATCTATTTTTATTGGGTGCTTCATTGGTGGTGTAGTTGATGAAGTAGCATCGTACCTTCTCTCTAGGAAAGTGAAAGTGGATTTCCCCTTGCTTCATGTAGATAATTGCACTTGTAGTTTGAAGGAACGGTCTTCCTAGGATGAGGTGGACATCATCGTCTTCTCCCATGTCGAGAACTAAGAAGTCTGTGGGGGACTTCATGACCTCTAATTCTGACTACGACGTCTTTCACTATTCCTTCCGGAAATCGGAATGATTGGTCTACTAGCCTTTCTTTCTAGTATGTTTGGCACATTGGTGTCTCATGAAATAAATGTTTATATATTACCGTAGACATGATGTTGACACTTGAGCCAATGTCGCAGAACGTGTTGTCTCTCCTTGATCATGCAGTCAATGGTGGGTACTCCTGGATTGTACATCTTCTCAAGGCCAACCCATTGACGAGGGTCAGCCTTGACGTCGTACGACCTCAGGTCATGGATTTTAAACCCTTTAGGCCAGACAACCAATCGCAGTCGCCTGGTGAACTATCTTGGGCTCATAAGGCATTGGTCTAATAGGCCGTGCTCATGAACCTGTGCGTTACGTATCTCCATCTCCGCGCGCAGCCTTGTGTCCTTGGAGTCTTCGATATGGTTGCGCAGGTCGGACATTTCATTGATATGATCATGCAGATCATGTGGTCCGGCCCCCTGGTCATTTCCTACGCCCCAGTTGGCTCCGCCATCGTGGCAACCTCCTCGGCCATTGTGGTTGTTCATGTTGTTCCCCTAGATGCTGCTAGCCTTAGGTTGTGGATCGGGGACTCTATGGCTTCTTCGAGACGCTGAAAGTTGCAGCCAGCGATGGAGCTCCCACCTGGTCTTGCACCTGGACCAGGGACGCCTTCAGGTAAGCACTGAGCTGCTCAAGCTGCGGGGTAGCAGGAAGGTTTGCGACCAGATTCATTGGCATGGCGAGATTTGCTTGAGGCGTTCTATGAACTTGGTGGTTGTCGCACATATCAAATGTGTTGGACAGATTGCACTATATGCGCTGTCCGCCGATTCCTTCAGTCGCTCGTGCGGATACATGGGTGTATGCCGAGTCTCTGAGTGATGAGTGATTGTCAACTAGGATGATGCGCATGTTCTTTGGCTTGTGTTGTACAGGTGTCGAGCATGGATACAGTGATCAGAGGCAAGGTGAAGGTCAAGTAGAGACGTGCCGTGCCGAGGGACCGAGAGTGGCGAAGGGCGGACGTGAGGCTTGGACTGAGGAACCGGTGGCCCGAGGATCAGCTGTGGTGGCTGACAGCCTGGGACAGCGACGAGCGAGGACTTGCGGTCATGTGTTGCCTGAGTCAAGGACTTGGGGACACGTGTCAGTGGACGGGGTGCACGGGCGGTGCATCCCCTCTACAGCTTCGGTTTGGTGGTAGAGCCAGAGAAAAACCATCGGGTGGACGGTTTCCAGGTTTGGGCCTCAAAACCTGGGCGCGGATGGTTTCCGAGTTTGGCCACAAAACTCGGGCTGAGGACGGTTTCCAGGTTTGGGCCTCAAAACCTGGGTGCTGCGGGTTTGCTGAGTTTGGGCCTCAAAACTCAGGCCTTGGATGGCTGGTTTTCCGGTTTGGGCCTCAAAACCGGTGGTTGGCTGTGAAGGCTGGTTTCCCGGTTTGGGCCACAAAACCGGGGGTGCGACATCTAGGAAAACGACAAGCAGAGCGGTGGCGGCACGTGGCGGCAATCGGTGAGGTTGCGTCGAGGCAACGCTACCAGTTGTGCGGGCGTGGCCGTCGGATCACCACCTCCCCGAGTTGGTCCAGAATAACCCTAGGGTTTAGCTGGTTCGCTCTGTAATTAGTTGAGGGGTAGAGTAGGAATTAGAAATTAGGATAAGTAGAGGGAGACACCCTCCTCCCATTCTATCTCAGTCATTTGCTCTTTGCTTCTAGGGTTTCCTGCTCTCCCAATCCCCTGCTGTAGCTAGCTGAGATCCGCTGAGAACCATACCTCTGTGTACTGGAGATTTTGAGGAAGTGAGGCCGTAACCTCACTGTTGTAGCGTGTGGTAGCCACACGGTTGCAGATCGATGACTTGATTCACGTTTTGATTCGTGTTCTTCGCGTTCTTTGTTTCTCCGCGATTTTCCCGTCACTCGATCTCCCTCTCTACTGCGTCTCTGCGAAATCCGTTTGAATCAACTTGTTCTTTATAGTGAGGAGATCATTTTCACCGAAGGAATTCATCTAACTCCTCACGAACAAGTAGACCGGGTTGATTTCGTTTTCGTGGCGCTTTTTCGGTTCATACACCTTCAGCTTCGATTTCCCATTGATTGAGTTGATTTGAGTGGATGATTTCTTGGGGATAGTCTCCTAACTACCTCGTGATCATTCTCTCCAAGTTTGGGATCAAGCGATTTTTGGTTTGAATCGTTTTGGAGAAGATTTGGGTGAAGGGCGACCAAAATCGCCATCACTAGGAGTTGGCGGACAGTCCGCCATCCCAGCCGCAGACAGTCCGCGCGTCGGGGACGAGCTGGACCAGTGGCTCTGTTCTTCGGCCGTTTTGGCTTTTGGTTGACCGGCGGACAGTCCGCCGTTTGTTTTCGCGGACAGTCCGGGAACTGTCCAGGGGACTTCAGCAGCATTACGGTTTTGCTCTTTTGGCCGGCGGACAGTCCGCCAGCTGAGCCCGGACAGTCCGCCACTGGGCAGACAGTCCGCGACCGTACTGCCGGACAGTCCGGGATTTGGCTGAAGCCTTCGACTTAGTGCGTTTGCTCTCCCGACTTGTTCGCTTGGTTTCCGGACTTCCCATTTGGCCCTAAAGTTGATCAAGGAACCTCTCTAGGTATCTTTGCTACTTGTTAGCATAGGTATTTAGGAGTTTCTCGACGTAGCTGTCTATATACGTTTGGGACTTGGTTTTTGAGGGTCGAACTTGTCTCGGTGCTTTTGGTTTTTGGTTCGCTATCGCTTTGTGGTGCCTCGCTGTGATCCTAGGGATCATCCACCCTCTTCCAAGGGTTGTGGGCATCACGGTTTCGGTCTTAGCTTCTTGGGGTTGATTTTGGGACAATTGGCCAAAGTTTCAAGAGAAATTTTTGAGCTCCCATTCACCCCCCCTCTGGTCGCCTTGCTATTGCATTTCAGTCCTTCAATTGGTATCGGAGCAGGTTAAGGATCTTCCACCTTAGCCGGTTCCAGATCCACCGAAGGCGACATGGATCACGGCGTGGGCAAACCGCCGTTCTTTGATGGGACGAACTATGCGTATTGGAAGATACGCATGTCGGCCTTTCTGCAGAGTATGGGTGCTTCCATTTGGGACATTTGCAACTCTGCCGATTACGTGGTCTTGGCTGCTCGTGTGACTCAGCGTCAGATCGATGATCATGATGCCAATAGCCGAGCCCGTAATGCTCTTTTTTCATGTTTGAGCATGACGGAGTTTGATCGCGTTTGTCACCTCGCTACGGCTCGGGAGATTTGGGCATCCCTCATGCGTTTCCATGAGGGAACCTCTCAAGTCAAAACCCGTCTCTACGAGTCGCACAAGCGAGAGTACGAGAACTTTCGACATATGCCTGGCGAGAGCATAGAGAGTTTATTCGCTCGCTTTCAGGTGATTGTCAACAGGATGAGGGCTAACAAGGAGCTGTTGCCTTTCGACGATCATGAGAGAGCTTTGAAGCTTTTGCATACTCTCGATCAGTCGGTGTGGGATTCCAAGGTTCAGGCGATCATCGAATCGCCTAACTATGAGACCCTCACGTGCGACGAGCTCTTTAGTAAGCTCAAGTCCAGTGAGATCGATGCCATGGCGAGGGCTTCTTATGAAAATCCTTCTGGCCCGTCGATGGCTTTGCTTTCTGGCTCTTCTGGTAACTCCTCTGGAGGCTTTGCTTTGTCTTCACTTCTTTCTGTCACAGAGGAGTAGCTGGAGTTCATGGGGGATGACGAGCTGGCTATGCTCGCCAACCGGTTCTCGCGGTTCCACAACAACCGCATGAACCGTCGCCGTGGAGGAGGACGCTCAGGATGCTTTGAGTGCGGCGATCCCAACCACTTCATCGCCAATTGCCCGAAGAAGAACAAGCAGACCTTCGGCAAGGCGGATCATGGGCACAAGTACGACTCCGGCAAGCGCAAGAAGAAGTACGTCCCCGCGAAGCACAAGCGGAAGGGCGGCTTCGACAAGGAGTACATCAAGACGAAGTACTTGGAGAAGGCCCAGGCTGAGCAGCGTGCTTTCTTCGCCACGCTTAGCGACGTCGACGACTCGGATGACGACTCCGCCGCCTCAAGCGACGACGAGTCCGAGAAGAAGAAGAGGATCGAGGACAAGCTGAACGGCCTCTGCTTCTTCGCCGACGACGACGGCTTCTGCACCATGGCCCTCGGCAAGGAGGTCTGCGGCGAGCTGGAGAATACTCCTCGGAACAACGACGACGACGACACCTCCCAAGTATCTCAGACCCCCGACGAGCTTTCTGCTGAGGTCAAGAAGCTTACTGCCGCGCTCCTTAGTCAGGATAAGTTGCTTAGACGTGCTGCTAGAGAGCGCAAGGAGTTTAGGCAGAAGTGGGAGGATACGGTGAAGGAACTTGAATCTGTCAAGTCCACCGTTGTTGTCACAGATGAGGAGGAGTGTGAGATGTGCACCATGCACATGACTGACCTTCTCACTTTGAGAGGTAAGTATGTTGCGTTGGTAGGAGAGGTGGATGAGCTGAAGGCTAGATCTTCGCTGTTGGGTGCGTGCAAGTCCTGTGCGGGCTTGCAATCTGAGTTGGCAGAGAAGAATGCCAAGATTGTGTCTCTTGAAGAGGCCAACTCAGGTAGCACATGTGTGGCTAGGTGTGTTCTTTGTGAGGGTTTGGAGATGGAGATAGCCAATGTGAAGCATGACAAGATGCAAACCGAGGAGGAAAACACATACCTTCGGACCATCTTGTCATGGGTGTCTAGCGGTGAGCCACAGCTCGGGACGATGATCTCCCAATTTAAGCGAGCTGCTGGAGGTCCAGGTGTTGGTTTTGCTCCGGGTGTCGATGTTTCATCTTTTGGGAAGATTGGAGAGTCGAGTGGTCTTGAGCCATGTGAGAAGCCCAACTCCACCACTACTCCCAAGCTTACCAAGATTCCACCCAAAGAGCATCTCAAGCCTAACACCAAGGATGGGGTCTTCGTTGAACCTCCGAGAGCTCCACCGAAGAAACAACCTTGGGCTCCCAAACCAAACCACCTCAAGAACAAGCTTGACACCATGCCACCCATTCAGGAGGAGCTTATGCCACAGAAGGGCAAAGTGATCCACACCCACTACCGTGAGTACCAACAACCCCCTATGAGAGCGGTGAGGTACCATTGTGAGCATTGTGGGAGAGATGGACACTTGAGTGAGTTCTGCTTTCGGCGCAAGAGAGAGGCGCGCCGTGCAAAGGAGATGAACAACACGGACATGTACCATCCTTTCCATGATGTACATGTGTCGAATGTTCATAGACGTGCTCCTAGGCCTAGGCCGCGTAGAGAGCGTACCCGGCGGGAGCCTGCAGTTGTAGGCTATGGACCCCATGGCGGAGGCTTTGTAGTTGAGCGTTTTCTCCCACCGCGTTTTGAGTATCGCGATGGACGCTCTTCCCTTAGCGGACCACATTTTCCTCAACGTGGTGATCGCTCTTCCCGTAGGCGTGCTAGGAATGGTTTTTCTGCTAACCGTTCTTTTGAGCAGCTGGCCCAACACTGGTATTCTCCATACTTCTCTAACCCTATGTATTGTTATTGATGTAGGTAAAACGATTGGAGAACGTTTGGTTGGTGGATTCCGGGTGTTCGAGGCACATGACCGGAAATGCCAAGTGGTTCTCCAGTCTTACTCCGGTCGCCGGAAAGGAGTTTATCACCTTCAGCGACAATAGCAAAGGTAAGGTATTGTCTCGTGGGTCAGTGCGAGTTAATGAGCACTTTGTGTTGCGCGATGTTGCTCTTGTTTCTAACTTGCATTTTAACCTTCTTTATGTTTCGCAACTTTTCGATGATGACTATGAGATTCATTTTAAACCGAATCTCAGTCGCATTTTGGATCATCAGGGCAATCTTGTTTGTGGGATTTCGCCCTTTGGGAAAGTCTTTCGTGCGGATTTCTCGGAGTCTTTTGGCATTTCTCGTTGTCTTGTGGCTGGACCTTCCTCCTCTGATCTTTGGAAGTGGCATAGAAGACTAGGACATTTGAGCTTCGACTTGCTTGCAAGACTTAGTTCACTTGGCCTAATCCGAGGATTGCCCAAGTTATCCATGGAGATGGATCTTGTTTGCCATTCTTGTAGACATGGGAAGATGGTTGCCGCTCCCCACCATCCAGTGACTCAGGTCATGACTAAGCGCCTGGAGAGCTTTTGCATATGGACCTTGTTGGTCCAGCTCGGGTTAGCTCGGTTGGGGGGAAGTGGTATGTGCTCGTTGTTGTTGACGACTTTTCGAGATATTCGTGGGTTTTCTTTTTAGCTGAGAAAACTGAGACTTTCTCCTTTGCTCGCAATCTAATTTTGCGTCTTTGGGTTTGGAGCATCAGTTTTCTTCTCCCTACACACCACCACAAAATGGTGCTGTAGAGAGGAAGAATCGGACCCTTGTAGAGATGGCCAGGACGATGCTCGATGAGCATAGGACTCCTAGGCGATATTGAGCCGAAGCTATGAGCACTGCATGCTATATTTCCAATCGCATTTTTCTTCGAGCTTTCTTGAAAAAGACCTCTTATGAGTTGCGTTTTGGAAAACTCCCCAAGGTGAGTTATTTTAGAGTTTTTGGTTGCCACTGTTTTATACTCAAAAAGTGCAATTTGGACAAGTTTGAGTCTCGTTCTTCTGACGGTGTGTTTTTGGGTTATGGCACTCATACTCGTGCTTATCGTGTACTTAACCTTGACACTAACCGAGTCATTGAGACATCCGATGTCACCTTCGACGAGACCATGGTTTGTCCTTCTTCTCGTTTTGAGCGTGCAGGTGATCATGAGGTTGGAGAACCTCTTTTTGATGACGAGGACGAGGGTGCTGAAGGTATGGATGATCCAGCACCCCCTACACTTGTTGTGCCGCAAGGAGCGGCTTCTACTATGACTCACGGCCCTGACACTTTGTCTTCCTGGGGGCCGTGGGATCCGCCACCTCACCCGGTACCTTTTGTACCCGGGGAGGCACCAGCTGCTGTTGAGGGGGAGGCCACTTCGGCAAGGTAGGCTCCACGACACATCCAGCGCCAACACCCGCGTCAACAGATGATCGGCGACATCAACGATCGCGTCACTCGGTCTAGGCAAATCTCTCACTTTGCTCATTCTGCATTTGTTGCTGATTTTGAACCCCGAGATGTTGGACATGCTTTGACAGATCCGGATTGGGTCAATGGCATGCATGAGGAGTTAGAAAACTTTGAGAGAAATCAGGTTTGGGTTCTTGTTCCTCTTCCTCCTGATTGTCATCCTATTGGGACAAAATGGGTTTTCAAAAACAAACAGGGAGAAGATGGCCATGTTGTGAGAAACAAGGCCAGACTTGTAGCCCAGGGGTACAGTCAGAAGGAGGGGATAGACTATGAGGAGACTTTTGCTCCTGTAGCTCGTTTGGAGGCTATTAGGATACTCTTGGCTTTTGCTGCATCCAAAGGGTTTAAAATTTTTCAAATGGATGTCAAGAGTGCCTTCCTAAACGGCTACATAGAAGAGGAGGTGTATGTTAGGCAAACCCCCGGTTTCGAAAATCCCAAGTTTCCAAACCATGTCTTTAAACTTCACAAAGTTTTGTATGGTTTGAAACAAGCCCCTAGAGCCTGGTATGATAGGTTGAAAACCTTTTTGCTTGCTAAGGGTTTTAAAATGGGATATGTGGATAAAACGCTCTTTCTCCTCAAGCAAGGCACTGATACTCTCTTGGTCCAAATTTACGTGGATGATATCATTTTCGGTGGTTCTTCTCACGCTTTGGTTGCCAAGTTTGCAGATACTATGAGCAGGGAGTTCGAGATGAGCATGATGGGCGAGTTGACGTTTTTCCTCAGGTTGCAAATCAAGCAATCCCGGGAAGGGACGTTCGTGCACCAGGGCAAGTACACCAGAGACATTCTGAAGAAATTCGATATGGGTGAGGCCAAGCCTCTTCCAACACCCATGTCGACCACGACGGCCCTGGATGCGGACAAGGATGGAGAAGCTGTGGACCAGAAGGAGTACCAGAGTATGATCGGGTCGTTGCTGTACCTGACGGCGACACGCCCGGACATTCAGTTCGCGGTGTGTCTTTGTGCGCGATTTCAGTCGTCGCCGCGCACCTCTCACCGTCAGGCGGTCAAGCGCATTATGAGGTACTTATCCTTCACTCCAGAATTTGGGATTTGGTATTCTGCTTCCTCCACCCTCTCCCTTTGCGGTTATTCCGATGCCGATTTTGCTGGTTGCCGGATTGAGCGCAAGTCCACTTCTGGGACTTGCCAGTTTATTGGTTCTTTTCTCGTTTCGTGGTCCTCTCGCAAGCAGTCTAGTGTCGCCCAGTCTACCATGGAGGCTGAGTATGTTGTTGCGGCTAGCTGCTGTTCCCAATTACTCTGGATGATGGCCACTTTGCGTGATTTTGGTCTGAGCTTTTCTCGTGTTCCTTTGCTTTGTGACAACACGAGTGCGATTAGCGTTGCTAAGAACCCCATGCTACACTCGAAGACCAAACACATTGATGTGCGCTTTCATTTTCTGCGAGACCACTATGAGAAGGGTGATATCGACCTTCGCCATGTCGATACTCATCATCAGTTGGCTGATATTTTCACCAAGCCTTTGGACCAATCAACTTTTAATCGGTTGAGAGGTGAGCTTGATGTGTGTTTTCCCTTTTAGATGGGGGAAACATTTTGGTTCTTGTATTATAAACTGACATTGTGTTTTTCAGTTGATTTTGCTTCTTTCAATTGGTTTCTTCATTGCATCTTTGCATTTCATCTTACATTCAGAAGCTTCATGTGTATAATCTTTAGAATGTAAATATGCTCTGTGTAGTCTTTGCTCCGATGCTTTATGATGATGCTGTAGCTTATGCTCTTTCTGATCACTGATACATGTTGTGAGTGGAGCCATTTTATGGTGAATTTGCTTAAATGAACTTAAAACTTGAAAATATTCACCATTGAGATATGCAACTAGCATGTGTAGAATGTGTTGAAGTCACTTATGCTCTTCATATATGCTAGGTTGCTATGTCTCTAGTTATGAGTCACTCACTTGCTTGGTATGTTCATATGCTATTTTAATCTTGAACCAAGTTAAGTGAATTGGAAAGATCGAGATGGGATTGCTTGTCAGCACATCACAGTTTCGAGACTGTTTCTCATTGCACTTTGAGTTAAACTTGAGCTGTGTAGTGTATGACCGAAACTGTTGCTTTAAGCTTCTGATTGCTTTTGCATAGGCTTCGCACAGTTGAAAAGTTAGGCAATGACAAGCATTCAACCTCTCGCAATCACATGCTGAAATTTGAACTTGTGTAATTTAACCGCTGCAACTCCGATAAAATTTGCATACACAAGTCTATGTTTCATTCTATAGCATGATGATTGAACTTTGCTAGGTGTAGTTCACCTTATATACATGTTTAGCACTTGTTTGACTTCCTGTCTATACATGTTCTGTGCTATTTTGATGGTGAATACCTTTTTGGCTGAAAACTGCTCCTTTTGCTCTCATGTTCATATTTCGTACTTAGTGATCAGTTTGAGCCTTTGGTAGCTTCTGAATGTTGTTGAGTCATCGGATCAGAACTCTGTAGAGCATCTTTGCAGTCTCTTGATTATACTCCTGAAGCTGCTAACTTGCATTTTAACTCATATGCATTTTTGGAGGGAGATATTCTGTCAAGGGGGAGACTTTTGTGTGCTTGTGCACATTTGCTTGATGGTGCATTTTCAACTAAGGGGGAGAAATTCTCCAAATCATAAGATCAACTAAGGGGGAGATTTCCTGGATTCCCTAGTAGTGTGCACTATTTAAGGGGGAGTTTGCTCGTGTTGAGTTTTGAAATTTCCAATTGGTTCGGAGCGTTTTTGCTAGTTGTGTTGAGCCATTTGCCTCTTTCTTGAGGGACTAGCATTCGCTTTTCAGATTTTCAATTGGTGTCGAGCTCTTCTCTTCTTGAGTGTCGATTGGTTTTTGCTAGCGGTGTTGAGCCTGTTCTACCTCTTCTTGAGGGCTAGCTTTGCATTGCTTGGTCGCGTTGAGCCGTTGCCCATGTCTTTGGGGACCAAGTTGTCTTGCTCTTTCCACTTGACCTTCTTCGGCTTTGCTATGCTTTTGGGTCATTTGCTCGAGTTCTCTCTTCCTTCTTTTTTCTTCTTCTATTCTGTATGATTTGTGTTGGTAGTTGACAATGCACTCATCAAGGGGGAGATTGCGGATACATGGGTGTATGCCGAGTCTCTGAGTGATGAGTGATTGTCAACTGGGATGATGCGCATGTTCTTTGGCTTGTGTTGTACAGGTGTCGAGCACGGATACAGTGATCAGAGGCAAGGTGAAGGTCAAGTAGAGACGTGCCGTGCCGAGGGACCGAGAGTGGCGAAGGGCGGACGTGAGGCTTGGACTGAGGGACCGGTGGCCCGAGGATCAGCTGTGGTGGCTGACAGCCTGGGACAGCGACGAGCGAGGACTTGCGGTCATGTGTTGCCTGAGTCGAGGACTTGGGGACACGTGTCAGTGGACGGGGTGCACGGGCGGTGCATCCCCTCTACAGCTTCGGTTTGGTGGTAGAGCCAGAGAAAAACCATCGGGTGGACGGTTTCCAGGTTTGGGCCTCAAAACCTGGGCGCGGATGGTTTCCGAGTTTGGCCACAAAACTCGGGTTGAGGACGGTTTCCAGGTTTGGGCCTCAAAACCTGGGTGGTGCGGGTTTGCTGAGTTTGGGCCTCAAAACTCAGGCCTTGGATGGCTGGTTTCCCGGTTTGGGCCTCAAAACCGGTGGTTGGCTGTGAAGGCTGGTTTCCCGGTTTGGGCCACAAAACCGGGGGTGCGACGTCCAGGAAAAGGACAAGCAGAGCGGTGGCGGCACATGGCGGCGATCGGTGAGGTTGCGTCGAGGCAACGCTACCAGTTGTGCGGGCGTGGCCGTCGGATCACCACCTACCCGAGTTGGTCCAGAATAACCCTAGGGTTTAGCTGGTTCGCTCTGTAATTAGTTGAGGGGTAGAGTAGGAATTAGAAATTAGGATAAGTAGAGGGAGACACCCTCCTCCCATTCTATCTCAGTCATTTGCTCTTTGCTTCTAGGGTTTCCTGCTCTCCCAATCCCCTGTTGTAGCTAGCTGAGATCCGCAGAGAACCATACCTCTGTGTACTGGAGATTTTGAGGAAGTGAGGCCGTAACCTCACTGTTGTAGCGTGTGGTAGCCACACGGTTGCAGATCGATGACTTGATTCATGTTTTGATTCATGTTCTTCGCGTTCTTCATTTCTCCGCGATTTTCCCATCACTCGATCTCCCTCTCTACTGCGTCTCTGCGAAATCCGTTTGAATCAACTTGTTCTTTATAGTGAGGAGATCATTTCCACCGAAGGAATTCATCTAACTCCTCACGAACAAGTAGATCGGGTTGATTTCGTTTTCATGGCGCTTTTTCGGTTCATACACCTTCCCCTTCGATTTCTCGTTGATTGAGTTGAGTTGAGCGGATGATTTCTTGGGGATAGTCTCATAACTACCTCGTGATCATTCTCTCCAAGTTTGGGATCAAGGGATTTTTGGTTTGAATCGTTTTGGAGAAGATTTGGGTGAAGGGCGACCAAAATCGCCCTCACTGGGAGTTGGCGGACAGTCCGCCATCCCAGCCGCGGACAGTCCGCGCGTCGGGGACGAGCCGGACCAGTGGCTCTGTTCTTCGACCGTTTTGGCTTTTGGTTGACCGACGGACAGTCCGCCGTTGGTTTTCGCGGACAGTCTGGGAACTGTCCAGGGGACTTCAGCAGCATTACGGTTTTGCTCTTTTGGCCGGCGGACAGTCCGCCACTGGGCAGACAGTACGCGACCGTACTGCCGCACAGTCCGGGATTTGGCTGAAGCCTTCGACTTAGTGCGTTTGCTCTCCCGACTTGTTCGCTTGGTTTCCGGACTTCCCGTTTGGCCCTAAAGTTGATCAAGGAACCTCTCTAGGTATCTTTGCTACTTGTTAGCATAGGTATTTAGGAGTTTCTCGACGTAGCTGTCTATCTACGTTCGGGACTTGGTTTTTGAGGGTCGAACTTGTCTCGGTGCTTTTGGTTTTTGGTTCGCTATCGCTTTGTGGTGCCTCGCTGTGATCCTAGGGATCATCCACCCTCTTCCAAGGGTCGTGGGCATCACGGTTTTGGTCGTAGCTTCTTGGGGTTGATTTTGGGACAATTGGCCAAAGTTTCGAGAGAAATTTTTGAGCTCCCATTCACCCCCCTCTGGTCACCTTGCTATTGCATTTCGGTCCTTCAGCTCGGTCGGTGTTCCTAGCCAAACGCTGAGGCTTGGCCTCCTTTGACTCTCCTTCGATAGCAGGCTCGTCGTGGCTGATTGCGAAAACCGAACCCCCATAGCGAAGAAGGGGCCCAAAACCCGATGGGAAAGTTGGAATCCTTGCTGGCAGGTTAGATCTGGTCGACCAAGAGCTTGATGCTATGGTGGTGGTCGTAGCAGCAGTCGAAATTGCCATGCTAGCCTCGAGGTTTGAGTGCACGGTCTTGGACGATTGTAGATCTGGGACGCGATCACACTCGGTGCGATCCGTGAGCAGGCGTGCGACCCGACCTCCATAGACGGTAGTCGCGTTTGTCAATCCGTAAGGAATGACAGTGGTCGAGAGTTCCTTTGAGGCTCCCTTCTCCCCTGGTCTCGGCCCAGAAGCTGGACCTGGTCGGAGCCGGACAGTGCGCCCTGTTGGAGCGGAGGTGATTACCAGGTCGGTTCCCAACTGAGCGTTGCTCCTTGCCCGGGCTGATCGCTGAGGTCGCTGCCATCCCTCCTCATCAGCTTCGCGCTCAGGCGATCGGTCCTTGATCGAATCTACCAAAACTAGGGTTTTGGCGATGTTGGCGGTGACCCGATAGATGGACTCGATCAGATCTGAGTTGTCAATGTAAGGAAAATGGACATCAGACCATTCAACTTCGGATTTTGGTGTTTGATGAACAACATAACCAAATTGGACTAATGCGTTTGCAAGTGTTTGTTTTGTAGTCCAATAGGGTGCAAATGTGACATGGACTAAGGCGTCGTATTGATCCGATGATCAACACCACAAGCAAGACAGTTGAAGCTCAGTAGAAGACTCACAAAGATCAAGCAAAGTCCAAGGCACAAGAATGGAACCAAGACGTGCGGATACATGGGTGTATGTCGAGTCTAGAGTGATGAGTGATTGTCAACGGGTGTGATGCGCATGTTCTTTGGCTTGTGTTGTGCAGGTGTCGAGCACGGATACAGTGATCAAAGGCAAGGTGAAGGTCAAGTAGAGACGTGCCGTGCCGACGGACCGGGAGCGGTGAAGGGCGGACGTGAGGCTTGGACTGAGGGACCGGTGGCCTGAGGATCAGCTGTGGTGGCTGAGAGCCTGGGACAGCGACAAGCGAAGACTTGCGAGGCACGGTGTGGCTCGGGTCGAGGACCTGGGGACACGTGTCGGTGGACGGGGTGCACGGGCAGTGCATCCCCTCGACAGTGTCGGTTTGATGGTTGAGATATAGAAAAACCATCGGGTGGACGGTTTCCAGGTTTGGGCCACAAAACCTGGGTGCTACGGGTTTTGCCGAGTTTGGGCCACAAAACTCGGGCTGAGGACGGTTTCCAGGTTTGGGCCTCAAAACCGGGGGTGAGGTCCGTGAAAAGGACGAGCAGAGCGGTGGCGGCACATGGCGGCAATCGGTGAGGTTGCGTCGAGGCAACGCTACCAGTTGTGTGGGCGTGGCCGTCGGATCAGCACCTACTTCGAGTTGGTCCAGAATAACCCTAGGGTTTAGCTGGTTCGCTCTGTAATTAGTTAGGGGTAGAGTGGGAACTGGAATTTGGTTAAGTAGAGGGAGACACCCACCTCCCATGCTATCTCAGTCATTTGCTATTTTGCCTTCTAGGTTTTCCTGCTCTCCCAATCCCCCGCTGTAGCGAACTGAGATCCACAGAGAAGACAATCATACCTCTGTGTTCGTGAGATTTTGAGGAAGTGAGACCGTAATCTCACTGTTGTAGCGTGTGGTCAGCCACACGGTTGCAAATTCGTGGTTGTCTTTCACGTTTTGGTGTTGTTCTTCGCGGGTTGCTTTTCTCCACGATTTTCCTGGTGATCGATCTCCTTCATCTTTGCGTCTTTTGCGAGTCCGTTTGAACTGATTTGTTCTAGGTCATGAGGCGCATCTTTCCACTGAAGGAATTCGTCTCTAACCTCACGAGCTAGTAGATCGGTCGATTTTCATTTCGAATTGAGTCTTGTCTCCTTTGCCCCTAATTCTTCCGATTTACCGATTTGGAGTTAGGTTCGAGCCATGATCTCTTTGGGATAGCTCACTAACCTCTTTGGAACTCCTCATACCAAGTCTAAGCCTTAGAGCTTTTGGTTCGGAGGAGATCAGGTTGAATCCGCGGAAGAACAGTGCAGTTTCGGGGGCATCGGACGCTGACGTCGGGAGCATCGGACGCTGTGTTCATCACATTGGACGCAA
The DNA here is from genome assembly GCA_009763385.1 of Coix lacryma-jobi var. lacryma-jobi. Classification (NCBI taxonomy): domain Eukaryota; kingdom Viridiplantae; phylum Streptophyta; class Magnoliopsida; order Poales; family Poaceae; genus Coix; species Coix lacryma-jobi. Next base: position 116,820,726 of record CM019829.1, read on the forward strand.
CTAATGCCACATGTCATCTGACAGTGTTTTCTAGGTAGCATCGGACGCTGACCATCGGTGCGTCCGTTGCCATTGGCGTGTCCGCGGGTCTAACATCGGACGCTAGGGCTTTACTGTAGCCAGCGTCTGATGCCTATGCAGTAAGGTTCCAGACTTGGCCTTTTTACATCAGACGCGTCCGTTGCCTGACCATCGGACGCAACCAGCGTCCGATGCAGGTTCTTCTGCCCTGATTTGTCCGCAGTTTGTTCGTCCTTTGTCGGTTTTGATTTCCGGCTTTTGTGTTGGGTTTCCAGAGTTGTGTAGTGTCTCGCTGTGCTTCTAGGAAGCATCCACCCTACATCTAGGGTCGTGGACACTTGCAAGCTCTGGGTTTGCTCTTGGGGCTGATTCTCGGGACAGCGGCAACGAGTTTCTGAAAAGAAATTTGAAGCTCCCATTCACCCCCCCTCTGGTCGCCTTGCTTTAGGACTTTCGGTCCTTCAATTGGTATCAGAGCAGGTTAAGGATCTTCCACCTTAGCCGATTCCAGATCCACCAAAGGCGACATGGATCGTGGCGTGGGCAAACCTACGTTTTTTGATGGGACGAACTATGCGTATTGGAAGATACGCATGTCGGCCTATCTTCAAAGCATGGGTGCTTCTGTCTGGGAGATTTGCAACAAGGATGATTACGTGGTTTTGGCTGCTCGTGCTACTCAAATGCAGATCGATGAGAACGATGCCAATAGCCGAGCCCGTAATGCTCTTTTCTCCTGTTTGAGTGTCTCTGAGTTTGATCGCGTCTCTCATCTCCCCACGGCTCGTGAGATTTGGGCGACCCTCATGCGTTTTCATGAGGGAACCTCTCAAGTCAAATCCCGTCTCTACGAGTCGCACAAGCGGGAGTATGAGAACTTTCGACACATGCCTGGCTTTCAGGTGATTGTCCACAGGATGAGGGCTAACAAGGAGCTGTTGCCATTTGACGATCATGAGAGAGCTTTGAAGCTTTTGCATACTCTCGATCGATCGGTGTGGGACTCAAATGTCCAGGCGATCATCGAATCGTCTAACTATGAGACCCTCACGTGCGACGAGCTCTTCAGTAAGCTCAAGTCCAGTGAGATTGATGCCATGACGAGGGCTTCTTTTGAAAATCCTTTTGGCCCGTCTATGGCTTTGCTTTCTGGCTCTTGTGCTAACACCTCTCGAGGCTTTGCTTTGTCTTCTCTGCTTTCTGTCACAGAGGAGTAGTTGGAGTTCATGGGAGACGACGAGTTGGCTTTGCTCGCCAACCGGTTCTCGCGGTTTCACAACAACCGCATGAACCGTCGTCGTGGAGGAGGACGCGCTGGGTGCTTTGAGTGTGGCGACCCTGATCACTTCATCGCCAACTGCCCCAAGAAGAACAAGCAAATCTTTGGCAAGGGTGATCACGGGCACAAGTACGACTCAGGCCGGCACAAGGAGAAGTACACCCCTCCCAAGCACAAGAAGAAGGGTGGCTTCAACAAGGAGTACATCAAGAAGAAGTACATGGAGAAAGCCCAGGATGAAGGACCGAGAATGCTACCAGAAAGCGACTAGAGGGGGGGTGAATGGAAGCTTCAAAAATTCCTTTCGGAAACTTTCAGCCACTGTCCCGAGAATCACCCCAAAAGCAAACCGAGAGCTTGCGAGTGTCCACGACCCTAGATGTAGGGTGGATGCTTCCAAGAAGCACAGCGAGACACTTCACAACTCTACAAACCCAACGCAAAAGCCGGAAACCAAAATCGACAACAGACGAACGAACCGCGGACGAAACTGCACAGACTCAGCAGCATCGGACGCTGGCATCGTCCGATGACCCAGCACCGGACGCGTCCGATGCAAAACTGACCTGACTGAACCCTTACTGGACACCCATCGGACGTTGTGAACAGAGAACTCTCAACGTTCGATGGTCACACACCGGCGCGTCCGATGCACAACGGAGCGTCCGGTGGTAGCGTCCGATGCTCCTTTGAAAATGTCAGAAACTGACACGTGGCAACGGTGCGTTCGATGCCAAATGAGTCAGCGTCCGATGCTATGAACTCGAGCGTCCGATGCCCCTGATTCAGTGTTGTTCTTCCGCGAATTCGACCCGATCTCCTCCGAATCAAAAGCACTAGGGCTTAGACTTGGTATGAGGAGTTCTAAGGAGGTTAGTGAGCTATCCCAAAAGAATCATGGCTCGAACCTAACTCCAAATCGGTGAATTGCAAGAATTCGGGGCAAGAGAGCAAAACTTGATCCAAAGCAAAAAATCAACCGATCTACTAGCTCGTGAGGTTAGGGAAGATTTCCTTCGGCGCAAAGAAGTGCCTCACGATCTAGAACAACTCTATTCAAACGAATTTGCAAAATATGCACCGAGCAAAGAGATCGATCGATGGGAAAAACATGGAGAAAAGGATTCCGCGAAGAACACGAACAAAACGCGAATCACAACCACGAATTTGCAACCGTGTGGCTACCACACGCTACAATAGTGAGATTACGGTCTCACTTCCTCAAAAATCTCACGGGTACAGAGGTATTGTTCTCTTCTCTGTGGATCTCAGTTCGCTACAGCAGGGAATGGGAGAGCAGGAAACCCTAGAAGCAAAAGAGCAAATGACTGAGATAGGATGGGAGGACGGTGTCTCCCTCTACTTAACCTAATTCTAATTCCTACTCTACCCCTCAACTAATTACAGAGCGAACCAGCTAAACCCTAGGGTTATTTTGGACCAACTCGGGTAGGTGGTGATCCGACGGCCACGCCCACACAACTGGTAGCGTTGCCTCGACGCAACCTCACCGATCGCCGCCACGTGCCGCCACCGCTCTACTTGTCCTTTTCCCGGACGTCGCACCCCTAGTTTTGTGGCCCAAATCGGGAAACCAGCCTTCACAGCCAACCCCAGGTTTTGAGGCCCAAACCGGGAAACCAGCCATCCAAGGCCTGAGTTTTGAGGCCCAAACTCAGCAAACCCGCAGCACCCAGGTTTTGAGGCCCAAACCTGGAAACCGTCCTCAGCCCGAGTTTTGTGGCCAAACTCGGAAAACGTCCACACCCAGGTTTTGAGGCCCAAACCTGGAAACCGTCAACCCAATGGTTTTTCTCTGGCTCTACCACCAAACCGAAGCTGTAGAGGGGATGCGCCGCCCGTGCATCCGGTCCACCGACACATGTCCCCAAGTCCTTGACTCAGGCAACACATGACCGCAAGTCTTCGCTCGTCGCTGTCCCAGGCTGTCAGCCACCACAGCTGATCCTCGGGCCACCGGTCCCTCAGTCCAAGCCTCACGTCCGCCCTTCGCCACTCTCGGTCCCTCGGCACAACACGTCTCTACTTGACCTTCACCTTGCCTCTGGTCACTGTATCCGTGCTCGACACCTGCACAACACAAGCCAAAGAACATGCGCATCATCCCAGTTGACAATCACTCATCACTCAGAGACTCGGCATACACCCATGTATCCGCAATCTCCCCCTTGATGAGTGCATTGTCAACGACCAACACAAATCATACAGAATAGAAGAAGGAAGAAGGAAGGAGAGAGAACTCGACCAAATGACCCAAAAGCATAGTAAAGCCGAAGAAGGTCAAGTGGAAAGAGCAAGACAACTTGATCCCCAAAGACATGGGCAACGGCTCGACGCGACCAAGCAAAGCAAAGCTAGCCCTGAAGAAGAGGTAGAACAGGCTCAACACCGCTAGCAAAAGCCAATTGATACTCAAGAACAGAAGAGCTCGACACCAATTGAAAATCTGAAAAGTGAATGCTAGTCCCTCAAGAATGAGGCAAAAGGCTCAACACAACTAGCAAAAACGCTCCGAACCAATTGGAAAATTCAAAACTCATCACGAGCAAACTCCCCCTTAAGTAGTGCACACAACTAGGGAATCTCCCCCTTAGTTGATCTTATGATTTGGAGAATTTCTCCCCCTTAGTTGAAAATGCACTTAGACAAACAAAAGTTCTCCCCCTCAGAAAATGCACCAGCAAGGAAATGTGCACAAACACTCAAATCTTTCCCCCTTGACAGAAAATCTCCCTCCAAAAATGCATATGAGTTAAAATGCAAGTTAGCAGCTTCAGGAGTATAATCAAAAGAGTGCAAAGATGCTCTATAGAGTTCTGATCCGATGACTCAACAACATCCATAATAAGCTAGCAAAGGCTCAAACTGATCACTAAGTACGAAATATGAACATGAGAGCAAAATGAGCAGTTTTCAGCCGAAAAGGTATTCACCATTAGAATAGCACAGAACATGTATAGACAGGAAGTCCAACAAGTGCTAAACATGTATACAAGGTGAACTAGCCCTAGCCAAGTTCAATCATCATGCTATAGAATGAAACATAGACTTGTGTATTCAAAATTTTATTGGAGTTGCAGCGGTTAGATGACACAAGTTCAAATTTCAGCATGTGATTGCGAGAGGTTGAGAGCATGTCATTGCCTAACTTTTCAACTGTGCGAAGCCTATGGAGAAGCAATCAGAAGCTTAAAGCAACAGTTTCGGTCATACACTACACAACTCAAGTTTAACTCATAGTGCAATGAGAAACAGTCTTGAAACTGTGATGTGCTGACAATCAATCCCATCTCGATCTTTCCAATTTACTTAACTTGGTTCAAGTTTAAAACAGCATATGAGCATACCAAGCAAGTGAATGACTCAGAACTAGAGACATAGCAACCTAGCATATATGAAAAGCCTAAGTGACTTCAACACATTCTACACATGCTAGTTGCATATCTCAATGGTGAATATTTTCAAGTTTTAAGTTCATTAAGCAAATTCACCATAAAATAGCTCCGCTCTCAACATGTATCAGTGATCAGAAAGAGCATAAGCTACAGCATCATCATAAAGCATCGGAGCAAAGACTACACAGAGCATAGTTACATTCTAAAGATTATACACATGAAGCTCTGAATGTAAGTAAGCAAGATGAAATGCAAAGATGCATGATGAAATCAAATGAAAGAGGCAAAACCAACTGAAAAACACAAAGTCAATTTATAATACAAGAACCAAAATGTTTCCCCCATCTAAAAGGGGAAACACACACCAAGCTCACCTCTCAACCGATTAAAAGTTGATTGGTCCAAAGGCTTGGTGAAAATATCAGCCAACTGATGATGAGTATCGACATGGCGAAGGTCGATATCACCCTTCTCATAGTGGTCTCGCAGAAACTGAAAGCGCACATCAATGTGTTTGGTCTTCGAGTGCAACACGGGGTTCTTAGCAACGCTAATCGCACTCGTGCTGTCACAAAGCAAAGGGACACGAGAAAAGCTTAGACCAAAATCACGCAAAGTGGCCATCATCCAGAGTAACTGGGAACAGCAGCTAGCCGCAGCAACATACTCAGCCTCCGTGGTAGACTGGGCGACATTAGACTGCTTGCGAGAGGACCACGAAACAAGAGAAGAACTGATAAACTGGCAAGTCCCAAAAGTGGACTTGCGCTCAATCCGGCAACCAGCAAAATCGGCATCGGAATAACCACAAAGGGAAAGGGTGGAGGAAGCAGAATACCAAATCCCAAATTCTGGAGTGAAGGATAAATACCTCATAATGCACTTGACCGCCTGACTGTGAGAGGTGCGCGGCGACGACGGAAATCGCGTGCAAAGACACACCGCGAACTGAATGTCCGGGCGTGTCGCCGTTAGGTACAGCAGCGACCCGATCATACTCCGGTACTCCTTCTGGTCCATTGCTTCTCCCTCCTTGTCCGCATCCAGGGCCGTCGTGGTCGACATAGGTGTTGGAAGAGGCTTGGCCTCACCCATATCGAATTTCTTCAGAATGTCTCTGGTGTACTTGCCCTGGTGCACGAACGTCCCCTCTCGGGATTGCTTGATTTGCAACCCGAGGAAAAATGTCAACTCGCCCATCATGCTCATCTCGAACTCCCTGCTCATAGTATCTGCAAACTTGGCAACCAAAGCGTGAGAAGAACCACCGAAAATGATATCATCCACGTAAATCTGGACCAAGAGAGTATGAGTGCCTTGCTTGAGGAGAAAGAGCGTTTTATCTACACATCCCATTTTAAAACCCTTAGCAAGTAAAAAAGTTTTCAACCTATCATACCAGGCTCTAGGGGCTTGTTTCAAACCATACAAAGCTTTGTGAAGTTTAAAAACATGGTTTGGAAACTTGGGATTTTCGAAACCGGGGGGTTTTCTCACATACACCTCCTCTTCTAAGTAGCCGTTTAAGAAGACACTCTTGACATCCATTTGAAAAAGTTTGAAACCTTTGGATGTAGCAAAAGCCAAGAGTATCCTAATAGCCTCCAAACGAGCTACAGGAGCAAAAGTCTCCTCATAGTCTATCCCCTCCTTCTGACTATATCCCTGGGCTACAAGTCTAGCCTTGTTTCTCACAACATGGCCATCTTCTCCCTGTTTGTTTTTGAAAACCCATTTTGTCCCAATAGGATGACACTCAGGAGGAAGAGAAACAAGAACCCAAACCCGATTTCTCTCAAAGTTTTCTAACTCCTCATGCATGGCATTGACTCAATCTGGATCCGTCAAAGCGTGTCCAACATCTCGGGGTTCAAAATCAGCAACAAATGCAGAATGAGCAAAGTGAGAGACTTGCCTAGACCGAGTGACGCGATCATTGATGTCGCCGATCATCTGTTGAGGCGGGTGTTGGCGCTGGATGTGTCGTGGCGCCTCCCGAGCCGAAGTGGCCTCCCCCTCAACAGCAGCTGGTGCCTGCCCGGGTACAAAAGGTACCGCGCGAGGTGGTGGATCCCACGGTCCCCAAGTCGAAGAAGAGGGATCGGGGTCGTGAGTCGTAGTAGAAGCCGCTCCTTGCAGCACAGCAGGTGGAGGGGGTGCTGGATCATCCATACCTTCAGCACCCTCGTCCTCGTCATCAAAAAGATGTTCTCCAACCTCATGATCACCTGCACGCTCAAAACGAGAAGAAGGACAAACCATGGTCTCGTCGAAAGTGACATCGGATGTCTCCATGACTCGGTTAGTGTCAAGGTTAAGTACACGATAAGCACGAGTATGAGCGCCATAACCCAAAAATACACTGTCAGAAGAACGAGACTCAAACTTGTCCAAGTTGCCCTTTTTGAGTATAAAACAGTGGCAACCAAAAACTCTAAAATAACTCACCTTGTGGAGTTTTCCAAAACGCAACTCATAAGAGGTCTTTTTCAAGAAAGCTTGAAGAAAAATGCGATTGGAAATATAGCATGCAGTGCTCATAGCTTCGGCCCAATATCGCCTAGGAGTTCTATGCTCATCGAGCATCGTCCTGGCCATCTCTACAAGGGTCCGATTCTTCCTCTCTACAACACCATTTTGGGGCGGTGTGTAGGGAGAAGAAAACTGATGCTCTAAACCCAAAGAGTTACAAAACTTCTCAAAATCCGATCACTTGAATTCGGAACCATTATCACTCCTAATAGCTCGCATCGAGTTCAAAGGGAACTCGTTCTGAAGACGCAAAATCAGATTGCGAGCAAAGGGGAAAGTCTCGGTCTTCTCAGCTAAAAAGAAGACCCACGAATATCTCGAAAAATCGTCAACAACAACAAGCACATACCACTTCCCCCCAACCGAGCTCATCCGAGCCCGACCAACAAGATCCATGTGCAAAAGCTCTCCAGGGCGCTTAGTCATGACCTGAGTCACTGGATGGTGGGGAGCGGCAACCATCTTCCCATGTCTACACGAATGGCAAACAAGATCCTTCTCCATGGATAACTTGGGCAATCCTCGGATTAGGCCAAGTGAACTAAGTCTTGCAAGCAAGTCGAAGCTCAAATGTCCTAGTCTCTTATGCCACTTCCAAAGATCAGAGGAGGAAGGTCCAGCCACAAGACAACAAGAAATGCCAAAAGACTTCGAGAAATCCGCACGAAAGACTTTCCCAAAGGGCGATATCCCACAAACAAGATTGCCCTGAGGATCCAAAATGCGACTGAGATTCGGTTTAAAACGAATCTCATAGTCATCATCGAAAAGTTGCGAAACAGAAAGAAGGTTAAAATGCAGGTTAGAAACAAGAGCAACATCGCGCAACACAAAATGCTCATTAACTCGCACCGACCCACGAGACAACACTTTACCTTTGTTGTTGTCGCCGAAGGTGATAAACTCCTTTCCGGCGACCGGACTAAGACTGGAGAACCACTTGGCGTTTCCGGTCATGTGCCTCGAACACCCGGAATCCACCAACCAAACGTTCTCCAATCGTTTTACCTACATCAATAAAAAGACATAGGGTGAGCATACGGGCCAACATTGGGGTTAGTGAAGTAAGGAGAATACCAGTGTTGGGCCGGCTGCTCAAAAGAATGGTTAGCAGAAAAACCATTCCTAGCACTCCTACGGGGAAAGCGATCACCACGCACAGGAAAACGTGGTCCGCTAAGGGAAGAGCGTCCATCGCGATACTCAGAACGCGGTGGAGGGAAACGCTCAACAAAGCCTCCGCCACGGGGTCCGTATCTTGCAAAGTCAGGACCCCGTCGAGCAACACCTCCCTGACGCCTAGGACCTTGAGGCACTGCACCTCTAGGCCTAGCGGCTCTCCTCGGAGCTCTCCTCTGAACATTCGGTATATGTACATCATGGAAAGGATGGTACATGTCCGCATTGTTCATCTCCCTTGCACGGCGCTCCTCTCTCTTGCGCCGAAAGCAAAACTCACTCAAGTGTCCATCTCTCCCACAATACTCACAATGGTACCTCACCGCTCTCATAGGGGGTTGTTGGTACTCACGGTAGTGGGTGTGGATCACTTTGCCCTTCTGTGGCATAAGCTCCTCCTGAATGGGTGGCATGGTGTCAAGCTTGTTTTTGAGGTGGTTTGGTTTAGGAGCCCATGATTGTTTCTTTCGTGGAGCTCTCGGAGGTTCAACAAAGACCCCATCCTTGGTGTTAGGCTTGAGAGGCTCTTTGGGTGGAATCTTGGTAAGCTTGGGAGTAGTGGTGGAGTTGGGCTTCTCACATGGGTCAAGACCACTCGACTCTCCAATCTTCCCAAAAGATGAAACATCAACACCCGGGGCAAAACCTACACCTGAACCTCCAGCAGCTCGCTTGAATTGGGAGATCATCATCCCGAGCTGTGGCTCACCGCTAGACACCCATGACAAGATGGTCCGAAGGTATGTGTTTTCTTCCTCGGTTTGCATCTTGTCATGCTTCACGTTAGCGATCTCCATCTCCAAACCCTCGCAAAGAACACACCTAGCCACACATGTGCTACCTGAGTTGGCTTCTTCAAGAGACACAATCTTGGCATTCTTCTGTGCCAACTCAGATTGGAAGCCCGCACAGGACTTGCACGCACCCAACAGCGAAGATCTAGCCTTCAGCTCATCCACCTCTCCTACCAACGCAACATACTTACCTCTCAAAGTGAGAAGGTCAGTCATGTGCGTGGTGCACATCTCACACTCCTCCTCATCTGTGATAACAATGGTGGACTTGACAGATTCAAGTTCCTTCACTGTATCCTCCCACTTCTGCCTAAGCAACTTATCCTGACTAAGGAGCACGACAGTAAGTTTCTCGACCTCAGCAGAAAGTTCATCGGGGGTCTGAGATACCTGGGAGGTGTCGTCATCGTCGTCGTCGTCGTTCCGAGGAGTGTTCTCCAGCTCGCCGTCGACCTCCTTGCCGAGGGCCATGGTGCAAAAACCCTCGTCGTCGGCGAAGAAGCAAAGGCCGTTCAGCTTGTCCTCGATCCTCTTCTTCTTCTCGGACTCATCGTCGCTGGAGGAAGCGGAGTCGTCATCCGAGTCGTCGACGTCGCTGAGCGTGGCGAAGAAGGCACACTGCTCAGCCTGGGCCTTCTCCAAGTACTTCGTCTTGATGTACTCCTTGTCGAAGCCGCCCTTCCGCTTGTACTTCGCGGGGACGTACTTCTCCTTGTGCTTGCCGGAGTCATACTTGTGCCCATGATCCGCCTTGCTGAAGGTCTGCTTGTTCTTCTTCGGGCAATTGGCGATGAAGTGGTTGGGATCACCGCACTCAAAGCATCCCGAGCGTCCTCCTCCGCGGCGACGGTTCATGCGGTTGTTGTGGAACCACGAGAACCGGTTGGCGAGCAAAGCCAACTCATCGTCCCCAAAGAACTCCAACTGCTCCTCTGTGACAGAAAGAAGAGAGGAAAGTGCAAAGCCTCCAGAGGGGTTAGTGGAAGAGCCAGAAAGCAAAGCCATCGACGGGCCAGAAGGATTTTCATAAGAAGCCCTCGCCATGGCATCGATCTCACTGGACTTGAGCTTACTGAAGAGCTCGTCGCACGTGAGGGTCTCATAGTTAGGTGATTCGATGATCGCCTGAACCTTGGAATCCCACACCGACTGATCGAGAGTATGCAAAAGCTTCAAAGCTCTCTCATGATCATCGAAAGGCAATAGCTCCTTGTTAGCCCTCATTCTGTTGACAATCACCTGAAAGCGAGCGAATAAACTCTCTATGCTCTCGCCAGGCATATGTCGAAAGTTCTCGTACTCTCGCTTGTGCGACTCGTAGAGACGGGTTTTGACTTGAAAGGTTCCCTCATGGAAGCTCACGAGGGATGCCCAAATCTCCCGAGCCGTAGCGAGGTGAGAAACGTGATCAAACTTCGTCATGCTCAAGCATGAGAAAAGAGCATTACAGGCTCGGCTATTGGCATCGTGATCATCGATCTGAGGCTGAGTCACACGAGCAGCCAAGACCACGTAATCGGCAGAGTTGCAAATATCCCAAATGGAAGCACACATACTCTACAGAAAGGCCGACATGCGTATCTTCCAATACGCATAGTTCGTCCCATCGAAAAACGGCGGTTTGCCCACGCCGCGATCCATGTCGCCTTCTGTGGATCTGGAACCGGCTAAGGTGAAAGATCCTTAACTTGCTCTGATACCAATTGAAGGACCGAGAATGCTACCAGAAAGCGACCAGAGGGGGGGTGAACGGAAGCTTCCGATGCAAAACTGACCTGACTGAACCCTTACTGGACACCCATCGGACGCTGTGAATAGAGAACTCTCAGCGTCCGATGGTCACACACCGGCGCGTCCGATGCACAACAGAGCGTCCGGTGGTAGTGTCCGATGCTCCTCTGAAAATGTCAGAAACTGACACGTGGCAACGGTGCGTCCGATGCCAAATGAGTCAGCGTCCGATGCTATGAACTCGAGCGTCCGATGCCCCCGATTCAGTGATGTTCTTCCGCAATTTTGACCCGATCTCCTCCGAATCAAAAGCACTAGGGCTTAGACTTGGTATGAGGAGTTCTAAGGAGGTTAGTGAGCTATCCCAAAAGAATCATGGCTCGAACCTAACTCCAAATCGGTGAAGTGCAAGAATTCGGGGCAAGAGAGCAAAACTTGATCCAAAGCAAAAAATCAACCGATCTACTAGCTCGTGAGGTTAGGGAAGATTTCCTTCGGTGGAAAGAAGTGCCTCACGATCTAGAACAACTCTATTCAAACGGATTTGCAAAAGATGCACCGAGCAAAGAGATCGATCGACGGGAAAAACGTGGAGAAAAGGATTCCGCGAAGAACACGAACAAAACGCGAATCACAACCACGAATTTGCAACCGTGTGGCTACCACACGCTACAATAGTGAGATTACGGTCTCACTTCCTCAAAAAACTCACGGGCACAGAGGTATTGTTCTCTTCTCTGTGGATCTCAGTTCGCTACAGCAGGGAATGGGAGAGCAGGAAACCCTAGAAGCAAAAGAGCAAATGACTGAGATAGGATGGGAGGAGGGTGTCTCCCTCTACTTATCCTAATTCAAATTCCTACTCTACCCCTCAACTAATTACAGAGCGAACCAGCTAAACCCTAGGGTTATTCTGGACCAACTCGGGTAGGTGGTGATCCGACGGCCACGCCCGCACAACTGGTAGCGTTGCCTCGACGCAACCTCACAGATCGCCGGCACGTGCCGCCACCGCTCTGCTTGTCCTTTTCCCGGACGTCGCACCCCCGGTTTTGTGGCCCAAACCGGGAAACCAGCCTTCACAGCCAACCCCCGGTTTTGAGGCCCAAACCGGGAAACCAGCCATCCAAGGCCTGAGTTTTGAGGCCCAAACTCAGCAAACCCGCAGCACCCAGGTTTTGAGGCCCAAACTTGGAAACCGTCCTCAGCTCGAGTTTTGTAGCCAAACTCGGAAACCGTCCGCACCCAGGTTTTGAGGCCCAAACCTGGAAATCATCCACCTGATGGTTTTTCTCTGGCTCTACCACCAAACCGAAGCTGTAGAGGGGATGCGTCGCCCGTGCACCCCGTCCATCGACACATGTCCCCAAGTCCTCGACTCAGGCAACACATGACCGCAAGTCTTCGCTCGTCCCTGTCCCAGGCTGTCAGCCACCACAGCTGATCCTCGGGCCACCGGCCCCTCAGTCCAAGCCTCACGTCCGCCCTTCGCCACTCTCGGTCCCTCGGCACGGCACGTCTCTACTTGACCTTCACCTTGCCTCTGATCACTGTATCCATGCTCGACACCTGCACAACACAAGCCAAAGAACATGCGCATCATCCCAGTTGACAATCACTCATCACTCAGAGACTCGGCATACACCCATGTATCCGCACAGGACGAGCAGTGTGCTTTCTTCGCCACGCTCAGCGACGTCGAGGACTCGGATGACGACTCCGCTTCCTCAAGCGACGACCAGTCCGAGAAGAAGAAGAGAATCGAGGACAAGCTGAACGGCCTCTGCTTCTTCGCCGACAACGAGGGTTTTTGTTCCATGGCCCTCGGCAAGGAGGTCGACAACCAGCTGGAGGACATCCCTCGGAACGACGATGACGACACCTCCCAGGTATCTCAGACCCCCAACGAGCTTTCAGCTGAGGTCGAGAAACTTACTGCTGCCCTTCTTAGTCAAGATAAGTTTCTTAGGCGTGCTGCTAGAGAGCGAAAGGAGTTTAGGTAGAAGTGGGAGGATACAGTGAAAGAGCTTGAGTTTGCCAAATCCACCGTAGTTGTCTCTGAGGAAGGTGAGTGCAAGATGTGTACCACGCACATGACTGACCTTCTCACTTTGAGAAGTAAGTATGCTGCGTTGGTTGGAGAGGTGGATGAGCTCTGGGCAAGACCCGTGTTGTTGGGTGCGTGCAAGTCCTGTGCAGGCTTGCAATCCGAGTTGGCAGAGAAGAATGCCAAGATTGTGTCTCTTGAGAAGGCCAGCTCGGGTAGCACTTGTGTGACTAGGTGTGTTCTGTGTGAGGGTTTGGAGATGGAGATTGCGAACGTGAAGCATGACAAGATGCAAACCGAGGAGGAAAACACATACCTTCGGACCATCTTGTCATGGGTGTCTTGTGGTGAGCCACAGCTTGGGATGATGATTGCCTAGTTTAAGCGTGCTGCTAGAGGTCCAGGTGTAGGCTTTGCTCAGGGTGTTGAGTGCGCTTCATCTTTTGGCAATATTGGAGAGTCGAGTGGTCTGAACCCGTGTGAGAAGCCCAACTCCACCACTACTCCCAAGCTTACCAAGATTCCACCCAAAGAGCCTCTCAAGCCTAACACCAAGGATGGGGTATTTGTTGAACCTCTGAGAGCTCCACACAAGAAATAGACATGGGCTCCAAAACCAAACCACCTCAAGAACAAGCTAGACACCATGCCACCTATCCAAGAGGAGCTCATACCTCAGAAAAGCAAAGTGATCCACACCCACTACCATGAGTACCAACAACCCCCTATGAGAGCGGTGAGGTACCTTTGTGAGCATTGTGGGAGAGATGGACACTTGAGGGAGTTTTGCTTTCGGCGCAAGAGAGATGGGCGTCGTGCCAGGGAGATGAACAATGCGGACATGTACCATCCTTTCCATGATGTACATGTGCCGAATATCCAGAGGAGAGCTGCTAGGCCTAGAGGTCCAATGCCTCAAGGTCCTAGGCCTAGGCCGCAAGGAGGACGTGCCCGGCGGGAGCCTGCTTTTGCTGGCTATGGACCCCGTGGCGGTGGCTTTGTAGTTGAGCGTTTTCCCCCACCGCGTTTTGACTATCGCGGTGAGCGCTCTTTCCCTAGCGGAACACGTTTTCCTCAGCGTGGTGATCGCTTTCCACGTAGGCGTGCTAGGAATGGTTTTTCTACTAACCGTTCTTTTGAGCAGCCGGCCCAACACTGGTATAATTCTCATTTTACTCACCCCAGTGTTGTACCGTATGCTCACGCTATGTCTTTTTATTGATGTAGGTAAAACGATTGGAGAACGTTTGGTTGGTGGATTCCGTGTGCTCGAGGCACATGACTGGAAACGCCAAGTGGTTCTCCAGTCTTAGTCCTGTTGCCGGAAAGGAGTTTATCACCTTCGGCGATAATAGCAAAGGTAAAGTGTTGTCTCACGGGTCAGTGCGAGTTAATGAGCACTTTGTGTTGCGCGATGTTTCTCTTGTTTATAACTTGCATTTTAACCTTCTTTCTGTTTCGCAACTTTTCGATGATGACTATGAGATTTGTTTTAAACCGAATCTCAGTCGTATTTTAGATCCTCAGGGCAATCTTGTATGTTTGATTTTGCCCTTTGGGAAAGTCTTTCGTGCGAATTTCTCGGAGTCTTTTGGCATTTCTCGTTGTCTTTTGGCTGGTCCTTCCTCTTCTGATCTTTGGAAGTGGCATAGGAGACTTGGTCACCTGAGCGTCGACTTGCTCGCAAGGCATAGCTCACTTGGCCTAATCTGAGGATTGCCCAAGTTAGGCATGGAGAAGGATCTTGTTTGCCATTCTTGTAGACATGAGAAGATGGTTGCCGCTCCCCACCATCCCAGTGACTCAGGTCATGACTAAGCGCCCTGGAGAGCTTTTGCACATGGACCTTGTTGGTCCGGCTCGGGTGAGCTCAGTTGGGGGAAAGTGGTACGTGCTTGTTGTTGTTGACGATTTTTCGAGATACTCGTGGGTCTTCTTTTTAGCTGAGAAGACCGAGACTTTCTCTTTTGCTCGCAATCTGATTTTACGTCTTCAGAATGAGTTCCCTTTGAACTCCATGCGAGCTATTCGTAGTGATAATGGTTCTGAATTCACGAATTCGGATTTTGAGAAGTTTTGTAACTCTTTGGGTTTGGAGCATCAGTTTTCTTCCCCCTACACACCGCCACAAAATGGTGTTGTAGAGAGGAAGAATCGGACCCTTGTAGAGATGGCCAGGATGATGCTTGATGAGCATAGGACTCCTAGGCAATATTGGGCCGAAGCTATGAACATTGCATGCTATATTTCCAATCACATTTTTCTCCGAGCTTTCTTGAAAAAGACTTCTTATGAGTTGCGTTTTGGAAAACAGCCCAAGGTGAGTTATTTTAGAGTTTTTGGTTGCCATTGTTTTATACTCAAGAAAGGCAATCTGGACAAATTCAAGTCTCGTTCTTCTGATGGTGTATTTTTGGGTTATGGCACTCATACTCGTGCATATCATGTACTTAACCTTGATACTAACCGAGTCATGGAGACATCCGATGTCACCTTCGACGAGACCATGGTTTGTCCTTCTTCTCGTTTTGAGCGTGCAGGTGATCATGAGGTTGGCGAACCTCTTTTTGATGACAAGGACGAGGGTGCTGAAGGGATGGATGATCCAGCACTACCTCCACTCGCTGTGCCGCAAGCATCGGCTTCTACTACGACGACTCACGGCCCCAACCCCTCTTCGTCGACTACTTGGGGGCCGTGGGATCCGCCACCTCGGGCTGTACCTTTTGTACCTGAGGAGGCACCAGCTGCTGTTGAGGAGGAGATTTCTTCAGTTCGGGAGGCGCCACGACACATTCAGCGCCAACACCCGCCTCAACAGATGATCGTCAGCATCAGCGAACGTGTCACTCGGTCAAGGTCACAACAAATCTCTCACTTTGCTCATTTTGCATTTGATGCTGATTTTGAACCCTGAGATGTCGAACATGCTTTATCTGATCCTGATTGGATCAATGCCATGCATGAGGAGTTAGAAAATTTTGAGAGAAATCGGGTTTGGGTTTTGGTTCCACTTCCTCCTGAGTGTCACCCTATTGGTACAAAATGGGTTTTCAAAAACAAACAAGGAGAGGATGGCCATGTTGTGAGAAACAAGGCCAGACTTGTAGCCCAGGGGTATAGTCAGAAGGAGGGGATAGACTATGAGGAGACTTTTGCTCCTGTAGCTCGTTTGGAGGCAATTAGGATACTCTTGGCTTTTGCTGCATCCAAAGGGTTTAAACTTTTTCAAATGGATGTCAAGAGTGCCTTCCTAAACGGCTACATAGAGGAGGTGTATGTGAAACAACCCCCCGGTTTTGAGAATCCCATGTTTCGAAACCATGTTTTTAAACTTCATAAAGCTTTGTATGGTTTGAAACAAGCCCCTAGAGCCTGGTATGATAGGTTGAAAACCTTTTTGCTTGCTAAGGGTTTTAAAATGGGATGTGTGGATAAAACGCTTTTTCTCCTCAAGCAAGGCAATGACACTCTCTTGGTCCAGATTTACGTGGATGATATCATTTTCGGTGGTTCTTCTCACGCTTTGGTTGCCAAGTTTGCAGATACAATGAGCAGGGAATTTGAGATGAGCATGATGGGCGAGTTGACATTCTTTCTCGGGTTGCAAATTAAGCAATCCCGAGAGGGGACATTTGTGCACCAGGGCAAGTATACCAAGGACATCCTGAAGAAATTCGATATGGGTGAGGCCAAGCCTCTTCCAACACCCATGTCGACTACGACGGCCCTGGATGCGGATGTGGATGGAGAAGCTGTGGACCAGAAGGAGTACCAGAGTATGATCGGGTCGCTGCTGTACCTGACGGCGACACGCCCGGACATCCAGTTCGCTGTGTCTTTGCGCATGATTTCAGTCGTCGCCGTGCACCTCTCACCGTCAGGCGGTCAAGCGCATTATGAGGTACTTATGCCTCACTCCAGAATTTGGGATTTGGTATTCTGCTTCCTCCACCCTCTCCCTTTGCGGTTATTCTGATGCCGATTTTGTTGGTTGTCGAATTGATCGCAAGTCCACTTCTGGGACTTGTCGGTTTATTGGATCTTCTCTTTTATCTTGGTCTTCTCGCAAGCAGTCTAGCGTCGCCTAGTCTACCATAGAGGCTGAGTATGTTGCTGCGGCTAGCTGCTGTTCCCAGTTGCTTTGGATGATGGCCACTTTGCGTGATTTTGGTCTGAGTTTTTCTCGTGTGCCTTTGCTTTGTGACAGCACGAGTGCTATTAGCATTGCTAAGAACCCCGTGCTGCATTCTAAGACCAAACACATTGATGTGCACTTTCATTTTCTGTGAGACCACTATGAGAAGGGTGATATCGACCTTCGCCATGTCGATACTCATCATCAGTTGGCACTTGGCAGATATTTTCACCAAGCCTTTGGACCAATCAACTTTTGCTAGGTTGAGAGGTGAGCTTGGTGTGTGTTTCCCCTTTTAGATGGGGAAACATTTTGTCTATTGTATCATAGACTGACTCTTTTTCTTTCATTTTGTTTTCATTTTTGGGTAGGTTAGTTTGTGAAGGACCGAAATGGCGACCAGAGGGGGGGTGAATAGGAGCCTCAAATTTCTTCTCGAGAAATCAATGGCCCTTGTCCCAGAGAGTCACCCCAAAAGCAAGACAAGACTCGGTAGTGTCCACGACCCTAGATGTAGGGTGGATGCTTTCAAGAAGCACAGCGGGACACTACTCGAACTCAAAAGAGCCTCGGAGCAAATGCAAAACTGCAGTGACCAATCCTAGGAGAAAAAACAAAAGGAGTACCAAACTGTGTCCAAAAATTGTGAAATTAGAACCACAGGTACTAGACAGCACCAGGAAGGTCTCCCAAAAATTGCAGCTCAAAACTCTAAAGTTTAAATACCGGACACGTCCGGGATTCACACCGGACACGTCTGGTATTCACTCCTCAGACCAGTTTTGGGAGAAATATCCAAAACACTATCAAACGGTGTCCAACAATTATGAAATTTTAACCAGAGCTAGTAGACACCTAAGGGAAGATCTCCACAAAATTCCAGCTCAAAATTCCAAAGTTTGAATACCGGACACGTTCGGGTTTCATACCGGACACATCTGGTATCCACGATGCAGCTTCAGTGAATTTTGATTTCGAAGCCAAAACTCAACCAAATCAACTCCGAAAAATATAAAATTTTGCAGAGGAGTTCACAACAAGGTTGATGAGCTATATCTAAAAGATTGTGGCTCAAACCTAACGATGGATTGCAGAATCGAAGAAAATCGAAGAAGAACGGCCAAGGGAGAAAGAGCTCGATCCGAACGCGATTTCGACCCGATCTATGTGCTCGTGAGGTTAGAGGGGAAATCCAGGGGAAATCCTTCAGTGGAAAGAAGGAGCTCACGACAACAAACAATTTGATTCAAACGGAATCGCAAATCATTGCTCGGAGAGGGAGAACGAGGCAAATCTCCGAGAAGGGGAAAACGAAAGCGCGAAGAACAAAAATGCGATTCGATCCAAATTGTAGCCAACAAAGAGAGGGGCGAAATTGATCCTTGGATTGCTACTAGATGATGAATTGTGTAGCACTCTGTGTCGGGTTACAAGCCACTCCTCGCAGTACAAAACGCGGATGGCGAAAAGCTCAAGAACAAGAGCCGGTCTCTCCTCTAGCCCTAGCCTCCTCTCACCTAAACAAAATGAGAGTGACACCTCCAAGGATGGTTGTCCAACACATCCCCTTCATCTATATATAGGCGCACGTCCAAATGACACAAACGCCCTAACATGAAGTACTAATCCAAATACCCCCTAGGGGTAAAACCGTCCAACTCTGGCAGTTTCCATCCGACGGCCACTCGCCTTCTCATCCTTCGCTTCGCCTCTACGCAAGCTCCAGGATGCCACCACGTGCCGTCACCGTCAACCGCCGCGCCTTCTCACCGATAGCTTCGCCGCAACGCAAGCCTCTCGGTGCCGCCACGCGTCGACCGTCCTTTTGGACCTTCCCCCGGTTTTGAGGCCCAAACCGGGAAACCTACCAGCCCAGGTTTTGAGGCCCAAACCGAGAAACCGTCCACCCCGAGTTTTGAGGCCCAAACTCGGAAACCCGCAAGCCCAGGTTTTGAGGCCCAAACCTAGAAACCGTCCATCCCGAGTTTTGAGGCCCAAACTCGGAAACCGGCCACCCCGAGTTTTGAGGCCCAAACTTGAAAACCGTCGATGGTAGCTTTTTGAGGCTCAGCTACCGAACCCGTGCTGTAGACGGGATGTGGTTCGCACGCCCCGACCACCGGCACCGATGTCGATACATGTCCAGCCTCCACGCCGGGCACAAGACCTTCGCCTTCCTTCTTGACTCGGCCGACGGCACTTGCGCCGCACGCAAGCCCGTGTTCGACCTCCCGCCAAGTGACACGACGCCGTCATCCTCCCGACTCGGCCGATGCATCGCACATCCCATGTGCTCTCGCTCGCCGATGCCACGTGCCAGCTACCACAGCTGGTCCTCTGGCCCTCTGGTCCGTCAATCCAAGTCTCACGTCCGCCCTTCACCGCTCTGGGTACATCGACATGGCACGTCCGCCGCACGGCACGCCCATCCTTCACCGCTCTTGGTCCGTCGGCACGACACGTCTCTACTTGACCTTCACCTCGCCATAGACCACTGTATCCGAGCTCCACACCTGCACATCAACACAGCCAAGAGACACATGTCGCACACGCACACCAACACAGAAACACCACAACTCAACGCCACTGGTTAGTCATAAACATTAAGCGCATAGCAAATAATGACTCAACCGGGAAAAGCCTCAAACCTTCCTCCCAAAAGTCAATCATTCATCATATATGTTCTCAATCTCCCCCTTGATGAATGCATTGACTAAAAATAAACCACAAAGGAAGGGTTTGAAGGCAAGCCTCATTCAAGTGCCCAAAAGCCAATCAACAACAAACACAAGGTCACTTGAAATGAGGAAGGATCATGAAAACTCCAAATAAAAACTCTCAGTCCCGAAAGAAACGGGAAAAGTGGGCAAAGCCTCCACACAACCGAAGAGTCAAGAGAAACAAGAGTTCCATGAAATCCCAAAAGGCACTCAAAAACCAATCTCAAATAAAATTGTCAAACAATCATCACAAAAGAAACCCACAAAAGAAACCAAGGTACTTATCCACTTGGGTTTCGAAATTTAAGGTATTTAACCACTTGGGTTTCGAAATTTCTCCCCCTTGATGATTGAATTGACAAAAACTAGGCACAAAGAGATGGTTTGAGATACCAAAACTGAAAACTTGGTCCCCAAAGACATGGGCAACGGCTCAACGCAACCAAGCAAAGGATCGGAGCAGCAACTCAACAAAGAGCAAAACTCGATCACATAGAGCAACAAAGACTTGGTTCCCAAAGACATGGCCAACGGCTCGACGCAACCAAGTCAAAAATGAGCTAGCCCTCAAGAAAAGGCAGAAAAGGGCTCAACACCGCTAGCTCAAGGCTCGATACCAATTGAGGCTGAAAGAACGCATTAAAAAGCAAAACTGCTAGTCCCTCAAGATAGAGGCACAGAGGCTCAACACAACTAGCAAAAAACTCAATACCAATCACAAACAGCCAAAAATTGGTGAAAACAGCTAGTTTCTCAAGATAGAGGCAAAATGGCTCGACACAACTAGCTGAAGGCTCCAAACCAATCGAAAATACCAAGCAAAAACTGCTAGTCCCTCAAGAGAGAGGCAAAATGGCTCAACACGACTAGCAGGCTCGATACCGACTGAGAAAACACAAAAAGAAGCACAAAACACTCGGAGCACGCGGAGAAGTTGCAAAACAAAACAACTCCCCCTGAAAGCAAGCCTATACACAAAGACTATGCAACAAAGCTCATGACACCAATTACACTCCATACCAAAAGATGGATACCAATTGAAACACATAAAAGAGCTAAACTCCTCCTAGCTCAAAGCTCTCCCCAGAAATGCATGTCTCTCCCCTTTGTGCCAACACATAAGCTCCCCCTTGCAAACAGCTTCTCCCCCTTGACAAAAGGGAACATGCTGAGGGGTTTAGACATATTTCCCCAAAGTTGACACAAACACAAGACAAGTCATCAATCAAAAGCATATGGGGGTACTGAAAGGCACTGAAAGTGACCACAAAGAGTATCGGAGCTGGGGGTATGTACACTAAGCTAAAATGCATGATATGTGCAATGCAACAGCTTCAAGTGTATAGCAATCAGAATGAAAAGATGCTCAAAAGGGTGCTGCCCTGAAAGTGTAGCAATCAATACAAATGCTAGCAAAGGCTCAAACTGATCAAATGAATACGAAATATGAACAATTAAGCATATGAGCAGTTTTAAGCCATTTGAAAAGGAGTCCACCACTAAAATAGCACTTAGCATGAATAGACAGGAATTCGAGCAAGTGCTAACTCAAGTATAAAAGGTGAACTACCCCATGCAAAGTTCAATCATCATGCAATAGAATGAAGCATAAACTTGTGTTATTTTCAAATTTTTATCGGAATTTGCAGTGATATTAACACAAGTTCAAATTAAAAGCATGTGATTGCGAGAGGTTGAAAGCATGGTCATTGCCTGACTTTTCAACCGGGCTAAGCCTATGCAACAAAAGCAATCAGAAGCTTAAAGCACCGGTTTCGGTCTTACACTACACGGCTCAAGTTTAACTCAAATGTGCAATGAGAAACAGTCTCGATACCGTGAGGTGCTAACACATGCAATCCCATCTCGATCTTTTCATTTCACTAGACTTGGATCAAATTTTAAGCACAAGGTAAACATGATCAAACCAAGCAAGTGAATGACTCAGTGCAAGAGACATAGCAACCTAGCATACAAAAGATAGCACAAGTGATCTCAACACATCCTACCCATGCTAGTTGCCACTCTCAATGGTGAACAAATTAAAGATTTCATAGTTGATTGATTAAGTTCACCATTTGCATTTCAAAAATAGCTTAGCTCATAACATGTATCAAGTGATCAAAAAGAGCCTAAGCTACAAGCATCATCATGAATAAACATGGCATACCAAAAAGAGCATAATCTCATTCTCATTGCTCTAAACATGAAGCTCTAAGATGCACTAAAATACATGATGAAATGCATGCAAAAGCTAGTCTATCAATGACAAAGCAAACTAGCCTAAAAAGGAAAACCCAAAACAAAAGGGTATCGGAGAAATCCAACTAAAATACAGCAAGCAAAATGCTTTCCCAACTAAAAGGGAAACACGCACCAAACTCACAAGAGAAGAGCCAAGAAATGCTCAAGCGAACAGTCAACAAAAAATCCACATCGGAAAGATCACATGGCAGAAAGAGGTCGAGGAAGGAAAGTACCAAAACCCGAACTCAGGAGTATGTCGGAGGTACCTCATGATGCGCTTGACCACCTACTTGTGTGACACTCGAGGGGATGTCTGCCACGGGCTCTCCGTCCTTGTCTTCGTCCATTGCAATCATCATCGCTATGGGTGTCGAAAGAGGCTTGGCCTGTCGAAAGAGGCTTGGCCTCACCCATGTCAAACCCATCATCCACATGTCAACCTTCCTGCTCATAAAATCTGCAAACTTGCCAACAAAACCATGAGAGGAGCCACCAAAGGTGATATCATCCACATCCATCTGAAACGGGTCAGAAAGTATGTGTCCAACATCTCTGGGCTCAAAAGGGGCAACAAAAGCAAAATGAGCGGAATGAGACACAGAAAGACCTGGACCGCATCTCGTGCTGGTCAATGTCGTCGTCCATCTGCAGAGGGGTGAATCAGTCGTCTCTCCCTCGCCAGATGCTGTCGCTCCCACAGGTGCAGCTAGTGCTCGCTGGAGAGCTGCTCGAACGGAACCCCAAGTCGTGGAAGAAGTGGGATCGGGTTCGTGAGCCGAAATGCTCTCTCCAGGCTCCTGTTCTCCTGCACACTCAAAAGCAGAAGAAAACACAAGGTATCGTCTCGTCCAGTGTGACCTCAAGGTCTCCACAAAATGGTTAGTCACATAATAAGCATAAGGTGAACACTCAACAAAAGAGGTCTACCTATGAATGATACCGCAAGGAGATCCGAACTCAAACTAGTCAAAACTACCATGCAACAGGATAAAGCACTATATAGCAACATGCAGCCTAAAGACATGATCAACTCAAACACAGCCTAAACCTCAACACATGCTACAATGCAAGATAATGATAGCAATAGATCCAAAAGCATGTAACATGGTAAAATTGTGGAAAAGACTAGTGCTCGAACTAAACATATCAACAGGATACATGTAGCTAACCAAAACTAGCACCTGAAAAGTGATACCTAATGAACATCATACCTCTACATGTAAAGCTCATGGAGAAATAAGGTAAAGCATGGCATAATGTTCATGAGGATCACAGACTAGCATGAAAAGTGGATATTCCACAAAAGCTATACACAGAGCTAGCATGCCATATGATACAGAAGATAGCACATGCTAGACTAATCAACACATGATACAAAAGAAAATGTACATGCAAGAACTATACAAGTGAGCACATGAAGAACCATCTCATACCACAAGACATAGATCATGGATGTACAAGGTATGAGTGTAAAAGAAAGCTCACCGAACTGCAAAAACCTCTTTGGAGGCAAATCTAAGTGGGGTGTAGAGAACCATCAAATCTTGGTCACATCTAAAAAACCAAGTCCCATCAGGCGCATGTTCTTCACCCCGCGTCCTCATACCTACACACAAGAGGACAAAGCAACCCGAGTCTTGGATCCCGAAGGGTTAGCAAGCATATACTTGGGAACCCAAGACTTGGTCACAACTCTCAAAGGAGCACTCAACTTATCATGTGGGTTAGCATGATGCAAATGATGGTTCAAATTCGGTTTTGAAACATCCTTGGAAGCATTCCTCAAAAGGACAACTCGAGGAGAAGAACGAGTTGTACCACGGGAAAAGAGGCAAACATCTTTCAAGGTTTTTGTAGAAGAACCAATAGAAGCACCATGAGACGCATGACGTGGACCAAGAGAAGTAGCACTAGAAGCATGTCCACGACCATGACCCAATCCACTAGAAAAGGAGTCATAAAACCCATCAACAAAGAGGGGCTTCTTACTAGGAGCACAAGCGTTCATGCCATGAGAAGGGCTATGAACCACCAAGTTCCTAGAAGAGCGAGCTTGGCGCAAGCGTTTGGCACGCCGATAGCAAAAGCTTTCTTGATACCCATCTTTCTCACAAAAAGAGCAATGGTACAAAGGCCTATCGGAAGGCACACCATTCTCCGACAAGTGAGAAGTCCCTTGGGACTTAGAACAAGAAGCATCAACATTCAACTTGGTGCCAACACTAGGAGCACACGTTCCATGGGAAAGGCTACGTGGCTTCCTAAAAGCCTTAGCTCGAATACGTCGCTCGTGTTTGACACGGCGGAAACAAAAATTGAATGAGTGTCCATCCTTCTTGCAAAAAGTGCAATGGAAAACCGGATTGGGAGCACGAGTCCCAAAAATATGAGAAGCACCCTTATCAAGAGAAGTCCCTTGGACATCATCCGAAGAAACAGCAAGGTTAGGAGTAGCTATGAAAAAGCTATCCGAAACCTTGACACTAGTGCTAACGTCAAGAGACTCAGCGCAACACAAGAACTCAACTCCGGTTGCAAAGATGCGGACTTGGAAACATCAACATCGGAGTTGGAAGAAATGCGTGACTCAAACGACTTAGCACAAAGGCTCTTGCATCTTTTGGCCAAAATCTCATTTTCAAGCATGAGGCGATCACAAGTACCACAAGGAGCATTTTTCAAATTCTCCATCTCCTCTCTAATGCACTCGGCATATGTGGTACGCAAGAGCTCAATCTCCTTCTCAAGGTTGGCACTCATATCATTGTGCTCAACCAACTTAGCGCTCATATCATCGCGCATTTGCTTCAAAACCAAAACTTCTTTTTCTAAATCAATGCATGATGTGCAAATGAAATCAGTGGAAGAAACATCACCATTCACATCAAGCAAAGAATTATGATTAGTACAAGAAGTAAGGCAAGCACTTTTATTCAAAGAGCATGAACTACAAGGCCTAGCATTTATCACATCAATTTCAGCCCTAGCATGCTCAACTTCATCTACACATGTGGTGTGAGTCAATTTTAGTTCATTTATTTTAGCATGCAAAGACTCACAAGAAACACATGGTAACAAAGCATTTGACTTTAGCAAGGCTATTTCAGTTTTAGCATAATCAAGATCCTTGCGCAAGTCAATGCAAGCTAAACATGGTTTGGAAGCATTGGATTTTAGCAATTCAATTTCAGATGTTAAGCTATCAAGAGAAAAGCATAGCTCATCATTCTTCCTAACCATGTCACTACAAGAGGTGCAAGGCAAAGAGGCACTAGACTTCAAACTAGCAATGGAGCATTTCAACTTTTCGACCTTTGTACGCAAGGTACTACATAGCTCAACATAACTAGAGCGAGCCTCATAAAGGTTATGCAAGGTTACAAGACCCCAAGCAAGTGTACCTTTCTTGGCCTTGCCAAGTTGACAAAGGAGATCCGCTGGAGAAAGCTCATCATGTCGTAGAAGATTCAACAGCTCATTCACTTCACGATCCCTCTCATCAACTGCACTCCTCCTTCTTCCCAAACTGTCATCCTTGTTTGCATGTCCATTAATCAAACCTAAGGACAAAGACACACTGAAAGAAGAACTTGGTGCCATCTCCAAAAGCACCGTTAGTGTTAGCCAAAACACAAGCCCAACACCTCGACAAGCAAAGTCGGAAACACAACCGCTCTCAAAAAGATCGCCTTCGCGGATCCGGAACCGGTTAAGGTAGAGAGATCCTTAACTGGCTCCGATACCAATTGAAGGACCGAAATGGCGACCAGAGGGGGGGTGAATGGGAGCCTCAAATTTCTTCTCGAGAAATCAATGGCCCTAGTCCCAGAGAGTCACCCCAAAAGCAAGACAAGACTCGGTAGTGTCCACGACCCTAGATGTAGGGTGGATGCTTTCAAGAAGCACAGCGGGACACTACTCGAACTCAAAAGAGCCTCGGAGCAAAGCAAAACTGCAGTGACCAATCCTTAGGAGAGAAAAAAACAAAAGGAGTTACCAAAACGGTGTCCAAAAATTGTGAAATTAGAACAAAGGGTACTAGACAGCACTAGGAAGGTCTCCCAAAAATTGCAGCTCAAAACTCTAAAGTTTAAATAACGGACACGTCCGGGATTCACACCGGACACGTCTGGTATTCACTGCTCAGACCAGTTTTTGGGAGAAATATCCAAAACCCTATCAAACGGTGTCCAACAATTATGAAATTTTAACCAGAGCTAGTAGACACCTAAGGGAAGATCTCCAAAAAATTTCAGCTCAAAATTCCAAAGTTTGAATACCGGACTCGTCCGGTTTTCATACCGGACACGTCTGGTATCCACGATGCAGCTCCAGTGAATTTTGATTTCGAAGCCAAAACTCAACCAAATCAACTCCGAAAAATCTGAAATTTTGCAAGGAGTTCACAACAAGGTTGATGAGCTATCTCTAAAAGATTGTGGCTCAAACCTAATGATGGATTGCAGAATCGAAGAAAATCGAAGAAGAACGGCCAAGGGAGAAAGAGCTCGATCCGAACGTGATTTCGACCCGATCTATGTGCTCGTGAGGTTAGAGGGGAAATCCTTCAGTGGAAAGAAGGAGCTCACGACAACAAACAATTTGATTCAAACGGAATCGCAAATCATTGCTCGGAGAGGGAGAACGAGGCAAATCTCCGAGAAGGGGAAAACGAAAACGCGAAAAACAAAAATGCGATTCGATCCAAATTGTAGCCAACAAAGAGAGGGGCGAAATTGATCCTTGGATTGCTACTAGATGATGAATTGTGTAGCACTCTGTGTCGGGTTACAAGCCACTCCTCGCAGTACAAAACGCGGATGGCGAAAAGCTCAAGAACAAGAGCCGGTCTCTCCTCTAGCCCTAGCCTCCTCTCACCTAAACAAAATGAGAGTGACACCTCCAAGGATGGTTGTCAACACAGCCCCTTCATCTATATATAGGCGCACGTCACGTCCAATGATACAAACGCCCTAACATGAAGTACTAACCCAAATACCCCCTAGGGGTAAAACCGTCCAACTCTGGCAGTTTCCATCCGACGGCCACGCGCCTTCTCATCCTTCGCTTCGCCTCTGCGCAAGCTCCAGGATGCCACCACGTGCCGTCACCGTTGACCGCCGCGCCTTCTCACCGATAGCTTCGCCGCAATGCAAGCCTCTCGGTGCCGCCACGCGTCGACCGTCCTTTTGGACCTTCCCCCGGTTTTGAGGCCCAAACCGGGAAACCTACCAGCCCAGGTTTTGAGGCCCAAACCTAGAAACCGTCCACCCCGAGTTTTGAGGCCCAAACTCGGAAACCCGCAAGCCCAGGTTTTGAGGCCCAAACCTGGAAACCGTCCATCCCGAGTTTTGAGGCCCAAACTCAGAAACCGGTCACCCCGAGTTTTGAGGCCCAAACTCGGAAACCGTCGATGGTAGCTTTTTGAGGCTCAGCTACCGAACCCGTGCCGTAGACGGGATGTGGTTCGCACACCCCGACCACCGGCACCGATGCCGATACATGTCCAGCCTCCACGCCGGGCACAAGACCTTCGCCTTCCTTCTTGACTCGGCCGATGGCACTTGCGCCGCACGCAAGCCCGTGTCCGACGTCCCGCCAAGTGACACGACACCGTCATCCTCCCAACTCGGCCGATGCATCGCACATCCCATGTGCTCTCGCTCGCCGATGCCACGTGCCAGCTACCACAGCTGGTCCTCTGGCACTCTGGTCCGTCAGTCCAAGCCTCACGTCCGCCCTTCACCGCTCTGGGTACATCGGCATGGCACGTCCGCCGCACGGCACGCCCATCCTTCACCGCTCCCGGTCCGTCGGCACGACACGTCTCTACTTGACCTTCACCTCGCCATAGACCACTGTATCCGAGCTCCACACCTACACATCAACACAGCCAAGAGACACATGTCGCACACACACACCAACAACAGAAAACACCAACACTCAACGCCACCGGTTAGTCATAAACATTAAGCGCATAGCAAATAATGACTCAACCGGGAAAAGCCTCAAACCTTCCTCCCAAAAGTCAATCATTCATCATATATGTTCTCAGTTTGTGCATTGCATCATGTATCTTTACCTTTTGAGCTTCATGTATATAATCTTTAGAATGTGATTATGCTCTGTCTAGTATGCTCCGATGCTATATGATGATGCTTGTGGCTTATGCTTTTTCTGATCACTGATACATGTTGTGAGCTGGGCTATTTTATGAATGGTGAATTTGCTTAATGAACATAAAACTTGAAAATTGTTCACCATTGAGATAGGCAACTAGCATGTGTAGAATGTGTGAATTCACTTGTGCTTTTCATATATGCTAGGTTGCTATGTCTCTAGTTCTGAGTCCTTCACTTGCTTGGTATATTCATATTCTGTCATAAAATTGAACCAAGTTAAGTGAATGGGAAAGATCGAGATGGGATTGCTTGTCAACACATCACGGTATCGAGACTATTTCTCATTGCACATATGAGTTAAACTTGAGCCGTGTAGTGTATGACCGAAACCGACGCTTCAAGCTTCTAATTGCTTCTTCATAAGCTTAGCTCGGTTGAAAAGTTAGGCAATGACAAGGTTTCAACCTCTCGCAATCACATGCTGAATTTTGAACTTGTGTAATTTCACCGCTGCAACTCCGATTAAAATCTGAAATCACAAGTATATGGTTCATTCTGCAGCATGATGATTGAACCTTGCTAGGGGTAGTTCACCTTGTATACATGTTTAGCACTTGTTGACTTCCTGTCTGTACATGTTTAGTCCTATTTTGTGGTGAACATCCTTTTCTGAATGGATAAAACTGCTCACCTTGCTCTTATGTTCATATTTCGTATTTGGTGATCAGCTTGAGCCTTTGTTGGCATGTATGCTTCATATTGAGTCATTGGAGTTATACTATGTAGAGCGTATTTTCATTCCCTAGACTATATTCCTGAAGCTGCTAACTTGCATTTTTAACTCATATGCATTTGGAAGGGAGAAGTTTGCCTAATAGTGCATTATCAACTAAGGGGGAGAAATTTGTCAAATCATGTGCACTATTGGAGGGGGAGTTTGCTCGGGTTTTGACTGATGAATTGTCAATTGGTTCGGAGCATTTTTCCAATTGGTTCGGAGCTTTTTGGTAGCTAGTTTTTTTGAGCCTTTGCCTCTTTCTTGAGGGACTAGCGACTTTGCCGGTATGCTCTCCTTTTGGTATCGAGCTCTTCTGCTTTTCAGTTGGCTTTCCTTCAGTTGGTGTTGAGTTCTCTCGCTAGCAGTGTTGAGCCCGTTCTGCCTCTTCTTGAGGGCTAGCTCTATTTTGCTTGATTGTCAACCGATATTTCAATTGGTGTCGAGCTTTCCTGCTAGCGGTGTTGAGCCTGTTTTACCTCTTCTTGAGGGCTAGCTTTGCTTTGCTTGGTTGCGTCGAGTCGTTGCCCATGTCTTTGGGGACCAAGTTGTTTTGCTGTTTCACTTGACCTTCTTCTGGCTTTGATATGCTTTTAGGTTATTTGGACGAGTTCTCTACTAATCTTTCTTCCTTCTTCTTCTACCTTCATTATGATTTGTGTTGGTAGTTGACAATGCACTCATCAAGGGGGAGATTGTGGATACATGGGTGTATGCCGAGTCTCGAGTGATGAGTGTTTGTCAACGGGTGTGATGCGCATGTTCTTTGGCTTGTGTTGTGCAGGTGTCGAGCACGGATACAGTGATCAAAGGCAAGGTGAAGGTCAAGTAGAGACGTGTCGTGCCGACGGACCGGGAGCGGTGAAGGGCGGATGTGAGGGTTGGACTGAGGGACCGGTGGCCTGAGGATCAGCTGTGGTGGTTGACAGCCTGTGACAGCGACGAGTGAAGACTTGCGAGGCACGGTTTGGCTCGGGTCGAGGACCTGGGGACACGTGTCGGTGGACGGGGTGCACGGGCAGTGCATCCCCTCGACAGCGTCGGTTTGATGGTTGAGCCACAGAAAAACCATCGGGTGGACGGTTTTCAGGTTTGGGCCACAAAACCTGGGTGCTGCGGGTTTTGCCGAGTTTGGGCCACAAAACTCGGACTGAGGACGGTTTCCAGGTTTGGGCCTCAAAACCTGGGCGCTGGCGGGTTTCTGAGTTTGGGCCACAAAACTCAGGCGATGGACGGGCTGTTTCCCGGTTTGGGCCTCAAAACCGGGGGTTGGTCGTGAAGACTGGTTTCCCGGTTTGGGCCTCAAAATCGGGGGCGAGGTCCGTGAAAAGGACGAGCAGAGCGGTGGCGTCACGTGGCGGCAATCGGTGAGGTTGCGTCGAGGCAACGCTACCAGTTGTGCGAACGTGGCCGTCGGATCAGCACCTACTTCGAGTTGGTCTAGAATAACCCTAGGGTTTAGCTGGTTCGCTCTGTAATTAGTTAGGGGTAGAGTGGGAACTATAATTAGGTTAAGCAGAGGGAGACAAAAACCTCCCATGCTATCTCAGTCATTTGCTATTTTGCCTTCTAGGTTTTCCTGCTCTCCCAATCCCCTGTTGTAGCGAACTGAGATCCACAGAGAAGACAATCATACCTCTGTGTTTGTCAGATTTTGAGGAAGTGAGACCGTAATCTCACTGTTGTAGTGTGTGGTAGCCACACAGTTGCAAATTCATGGTTGTGATTCACGTTTTGGTGTTGTACTTCGCGGGTTGCTTTTCTCCACGATTTTCCCGGTGATCGATCTCCTTCATCGTTGCGTCTTTTGCGATTCCGTTTGAACTGATTTGTTCTAGGTCGTAAGGCGCATCTTTCCACCGAAGGAATTCGTCTCTAACCTCACGAGCTAGTAGATCGGTCAATTTTCATTTTGAATTGAGTCTTGTCTCCTTTGCCCCTAATTCTTCCGATTCACCGATTTGGAGTTAGGTTCAAGCCATGATCTCTTTGGGATAGCTCACTAACCTCTTTGGAACTCCTCATACCAAGTCTAAGCCTTAGAGCTTTTGATTCGGAGGAGATCGGGTTGAATCCGCGGAAGAACAGTGCAGTTTCAGGGGCATCGGACGCTAACGTCGGGAGCATCGGACGCTGTGTTCATCACATCGGACGCGTCCGATGCCACGTGTCATCTGACAGTGTTTTCTAAGGAGCATCAGACGCTGACCATCGGTGCGTCCGTTGCCATCCGCGCGTCCGCGGGTCTAACATCGGACGCTAGGGCTTTACTGTAGCCAGCGTCTGATGCCTATGCAGTAAGGTTCCAGACTTGGCCTTTTTACATCGGACGCGTCCGTTGCCTGACCATCGGACGCAGCCAGCGTCCGATGCACGTTCTTCTGCACTGATTTGTCCGCAGTTTGTTCGTATGTTGTCGGTTTTGATTTCCGGTTTTTGTGTTGGGTTTCCAGAGTTGTGTAGTGTCCTGTTGTGCTTCTAGGAAGCATCCACCCTACATCTAGGGTCGTGGGCACTTGCAAGTTCTGGGTTTGCTCTTGAGGCTGATTCTCGGGACAGCGGCGGACAAGTTTCTGAAAAGAAATTTGAAGCTCCCATTCACCCCCCCTCTGGTCACCTTGCTTTAGCACTTTCGGTCCTTCAAGATGGCGCAAGAAATCGCAAAGAAATGAAGAAACAGGGACATCCGATGCTGGCTCAAAAGCGTCGGATGCACCGATGGTAAACCCTAGCTCGGGATGGCGCCAGCAGAAGCATCGGACGCACCGATGTGGTTACATCGGACGCAACGGTAACACTGTGCATCACGCACAGCGTTACATCGGACGCTGACAGTGTACATCGGACGCTACAGTCCCTGCGTCTGATGGCTGAACAGAGAGGTTCCAGAGAGGCTCTGTGGGCATCGGACGTGTCAGATGGTCATGCATCGGACGCATGTCAGAGTCCGATGTGACTTAGTGCCAGGCCGACAGAACTATCTGTTATGTGACATCGGACGTGCGTCCGATGCTCCCGTCAGGAGCGTCCGATGCTACTTAGGGAAGCCCATCTTTGGTGTCCAACGGCTCTATTTGCTTGGGGCCCTATATATACCCCCATGGCCGGCCAAAATAGTATGGTTGGAGCTCGAGGAAGTATACCAAGTTCTTAGACACATATTTAGTTGCTGTAGGCACCAAAGTGCTCAAGTGATATACTAGGTGATTAGTGTAGGTGCTTTGTAAAGAGCTTAAGCTAGTTAGACCACCGCTTTGCGCTTGCTCTAGGTGTTAGGCCTAGTGTTTAGTGAGGTTTGCATACCTCTTGCTACTCGGTGCTTGCGTGCACCATTGTTGTACATCGGAGGGGCTTGTAGTCTTGCATGACCACACCAACCGCGTTTGTGGTGTGGCCGCCAACGTGTACCGAAGGGAACAAGGCCCACGGCGGTTCAGCTGTAAGCTTGATAGTGGATACGGCGGGAAGCATCCGGAAGAGGCTTTGCCACGCGTGGCTT
Organism: Coix lacryma-jobi var. lacryma-jobi; assembly: GCA_009763385.1. Taxonomy (NCBI): domain Eukaryota; kingdom Viridiplantae; phylum Streptophyta; class Magnoliopsida; order Poales; family Poaceae; genus Coix; species Coix lacryma-jobi. The sequence continues at coordinate 116,853,226 of CM019829.1, forward strand.
AACCGGAGACCCACTTGCGCGTGGGGAAGGACCGGAGCTATCCACGGAGTCACCCGACCGGGAGCTTGGCCCTTGCGAGGGGCTCCAACGTGGACTAGGGGGAAGCTTGCGTGCTTCTCGATACCTCGGTAAAAATACCGGAGTCGTCGACGGGAGTTTGCATCTCTACCTTGCTCTTTAGCTTCCGCATTTACTTTGCTACCTTAATTATGTCTTTACCTTTCCTAGCTTAGTAGTTAGGCTAGTTGATAGGTGTGGAACCTAGGTCGCATAACTCTTCTGCGGTAGAGATAGCAACACACCTAGCAAAACCATAGTTGCTCTTTTATCTAGTTTACTTTCTTGCATAGGTTTTGACTAGGTGATAATTAGAGGCCATAGTTAGAGTAAAGTTTTTAGTTGCCTAATTCACCCCCCTCTTAGGCGTCACGGTCCTTTTAGTCAATGCGCCGCCCCTGGTAACGGGGAAGTGTCGGCCTCCGCGAAGGTGTGGACCTCAGGGGTGATCCCAAAGCCGGTCCCATCGGTGTTAGTGAAGAAGATCTCGAGGCAGGCAAAACCTGTAATGCCTCCACAGTCCTGACGGCTACGTCACCTTCAGTGACCCATGAAAGAGACCCAACGGTGAACGCCAGACCCACCGGGAAAGAAACCATCTGACTCGTCATGGCGTCTGTACGCACACTCCCCACCGTGGGCACCAGCTGTCAACGAAATATGGTCGATAGCCAACCTAGGGGTATGCCCAAGGAGGTAGATTAGAGGGGAAGGCGTGTAAGACGATGACCCAGACGTGACGCAAGGCGAATCTAGAAGAACTCGGAGGTTTATCCAGGTTCGGGCCACCAGCTTTAGCGTAATACCCTACGTCCTGCGTCGAGTTGTGTATTCTGTATATGAATCAATCTGTTTTTGAGAGGGGTCCATGCTTGCCTCATATAGTCACAGGGAGTAGGGTTACAAATCTTAATAGATCAGATCTATCAAAGGGATAAGGAAACTAGATCAGTTACAATTGGCATACCGCACTAGATGCGGTATCTTTCCTAACCGACTAGGTTTTCTTGATCTCCAATCCTGCGAGGACCTCCAAATTACCGCCCGACCAGGTGGGCCTCCTGCCCATCTAGGTGGGCCTCTGCAGCAAGTTAGGCCGGCTTTTTCGAAGTAGCCCAAGTCTAGCCGTGAGGGTACATGGGTTCATACCCCCATAGTCGCGCCTGCGATCAGCGAGCTTCCGATTGGGTTCTGAAGTCTGTTTCAGCTCTGCTGTATTTCTCCATTGTTTCATGCAACAACGTCGGGGCGGTGATGTGGAGATCCTTTTGGTGAACATCGAAGAGCACGGACCTAGACGCAAGCCGCTCACTGCTGCCAGAATCACTACTTCATCAGATATGCCCAGAGTTTTAGCTCTGATTTGGATAAACCTTCGCTAGTAGTCCTATAAGGTTTCTCATGCACTTGCTTGTAGTTGAAAAGCTCGTTCGGGTTGGCCGGAGTTATGGTGACACCTTTGAAGTTTGTGCAAAGCTTGTCATGAAGGCTGGACCAGGAGTCCACAGATCCTGGGCGCAGGTTGTCGTACCATATATGGGCTATATCCCGGACGATGATGACGAAAGATTTGTCCATCGTTGCCTCATCTCCTCTGGCCACTACTACTGCTGCCTCGTAGCTCATCACGAACTGTCTCGAGTCTGAATGCTCGTTATACCCCGACAGATTCTGCGGGTTGAGTGATGGCATCCAGGATTTTGTTTGAAGGATCTGGGTTAACAGTGACTTTGGATCATATGGCATTGCGCGTTCTAGTGGTCTTTGCTGGACACGGGGGTCGTGCTCTCGCTCCCCTGGGTATAGTTGGTTAAAGCGTTGGCCAGCTCTCGAAGGTGGTGGTGGTAGCTGGTTGATCACATGCCCGACATTGTCGCCTCCGAGTGGCGGTGTGACCTCTAGCTCGTCCCACTCTCTGGCTTCTGCTTCCCCGGACGTCGGACATTCTTCCATTTTCCGAAGCTGCTCCCTAGCCTTGTCAGCCTTTTATCTGATAACTCTCATCCTGTTCTGCCTTTCGATCAGATCGAGGCGCCTTTTCTTTTCCTGTAATGCCTCGTGCTGCCTGTCCAAAGCTTCAAGGCTCATCTCTTCTTCGTCTTCGCCCTGGTGTGCTCCGGACGTGTGCGGTTGCGGCTGGGCCGCTCGCTGTGCCGAAGGCTGGGTGTTTAGACTGGGGACCTCCGTGTCCACCCTGGTTTCTTCTGGCCTTAGTGGGTCAATGTTGTCCACGGAGCCTCGAGCTACTGCTGCCGCTTCAGAGGTCTGACGCTGATCCCTACTTAGGTTGGCTGTTTTGGTCCCGTCATGGGTCATCGAAGGTTTGAAAAAGCTGTTGATCCCCACGGCCGGCGCCACGCTGTGGGGTTCACTCTTGCCCTCTACCTTCGCACGTCGTATGGAGGTAGAGTGTAGGAGTGAATCCCACAACCTAGAATGTTGCACCCAATCCAGGGTACCAAGGAGGCAGAATGTTGGTGTCCAAGGTGGTCCAAATCAACAAGTTAATTAGATGTGGCCTCAAAAAAGCAATGCCCAAGTTAATTAGCTTATGGGCAGATTGGTCGATATGATGCAGAATCAATTTGGCCTGAAACCAAAGAACATAGGGGCTTCCTATAAAAAACATATCTAGAGTGATATGACTGGATGTTGCTTCCTACGAATTGTAGAATTCTAGATTTTATCAAATTCACTGGATTGGATTTGATATCAACCATGGAGCATATATTAGCCTATACCTTATTCAGTTGAGAGAAGCTTCCTTGGAACCAGCACGTAAACATAAATCTATATAGTATAAGAAAAGGATTTACCGTGATTCTGGGGATACTAATTATTATAACATCGTACTATGTACATAGGGATATACAGTACGCAGTAGATTAAGACGCCATTTTCCAGTCGCGCTCGTCAAAGTTGCCACCTAATGCGTAGCAACACCAAAATTAAACTAGTCAGGTATGATCCAGTCGTAGTAGATTAAGACTCCGTTTTCCAGTCGTGCTCGTCAAAGTTACCATCTAATGCGGAGAAACACCAAAATTAAACAAGTCTCGTATCATCCAGTCATATAGTAGATTAAAACGCTATTTTCCAGTCGCGCTCGTCAAAGTTGTCACCTAATGCAGACCAACACCAAAATTAATCTAGTCAGGTATCATCCAGTCGTAGTAGATTAAGACGTCATTTTCCAGTTGCGCTCGTCAAAGTTGCCACCTAATGCGGAGCAACACCAAAATTAAACTAGTCAGGTATCATTCAGTCGTAGTAGATTAAGACGCTATTTTTCAGTCACCCTCGTCAAAGTTGTCACCTAATGCGGAGCAACACCAAAATTAAACTAGTCAGGTCTCATCCAGTAGATACAAAAGTTAAAAAAAAAATTACCGTGACTTATGGCACGGTTGTCTGTCGTGTGACCAAGCGACGGCTAGCGATACAATATTATTTTTCATGTGGCGACACAAGATGATAAGAAGACACACAAAATTTTCATGGACAAACGTGCTACTCCATATTCTCTCAGTCCTAAAATAACTATTATTTTTTTGAAATAACTTTAACTAAACGTATTTTATAAAATATTAATATTTATGATACATAATTGATATTATCAGAATTTTTTAATAAAATTATTTCGAGATATAAAGATTATTTTTGTATAAATTGAGCTAAACTCGTGATACACAAAGAAAAAGTGAGTTAATTTGGAACGGACGTAGTACATAGGAATACTAGTTTAGTTAGATGCCATTTGCCAGTCTTAGTCATCAATGATGTCATCTATTAATGGTTGTCTACTTAAACCCCAACCTATGAAACAGTCTGTTTTATCCCTTAAACTTTATAAAAGCGGTCAAATTATCCCTCAGACGATTTTAGACGGTGGTTTTGCTACAGTAATAGCGGTTTTGGTTTTTTCTTTTTATTTATTTTGGCTGAATCTTTGAAAACTCAAATCACAGAAAAATCGTAAAATGAAAAATCTAATTTTGTTGGACTCCACATGAGTAGATCTACACAATGAATATATAATATGGTATGCTTTAGTACAAAGTTTTTGCTGTAGATCTATTCTGAGAGGTACTTTATTTTTCTCATTCTTCAGTTCCTGCCTATTATTTACCAGAACTTAAGATCTTTACTAACTTAACCTCACGCCATAAATGGAATTCCCTATCATCAGCGCAACTGTATTTACAAGTTCAGTAGCCAGAGTGAGCTTTCTCCTCTATATTGGAAGCTTAACTATTGGAAGCCCCAGCCAGCACTGGTCCAGCCCCCACCAGCCCACCCCGCGTCGGGTCCAACCAGCCACCCCACCCCATCAGACCATTCAAATCTGTGACTAGCTGACGCGCGCGTAGGTGGGGGCCACTGCGGACCCAAATGATCGGATGCATAAAATCTTGGGTCACGCAGCGCAAAAAACATTTTTTCACTGGTATTGCATAAACATCAGTGGTTGAATATATAAAACTAACTTAAATATCAGTGGTTGAATATAAAAAACTAACTTAGCTACTACATAAAAACCTCTTTGTGGGATGGATATCCCACCTGACACAGGGCTGACACAAGCTGAAACCACTGACACATGTCTGCATGCAATCAATCCTATCCAATTTCTTTTATTTTTTCGCGATAACTCTTCAACGAAACATTAAATTCAAAAAATAATTTTCACCATTTGATTCCTAATATTTTTATGCACGATTCAAGATCCATTTTGAATATTTTTTAAAAAATTTTGAAATTTATAATTTTATACTCTAAGGTATAGAGTTGTGAGCATAGAAACCGATGGACGATCTGATGTTCTCTAAAAATTTGAAATTTGAATCAGGGCACATTGATACGAAAGTTTTCATCATAGAGCAATGCATAATTAGGAAGTGAAAATGCATAAAAACCCTACAGAGTGTAGAATCATTCTCCCATTCCCTCTCCTCTGCGAGATTATTATTTCGAAAACCGTATCGGGTCCACCCCAACAGGGAGGATGTATTATTAACAGTAGGGGAGTGCATAGAATCATGTGACCGTGAGCATAAAAACATGTGCACCATTTGATGTTTCTAATAATTTTGAATCATGGCATGTTCATATGAAGGTTCCATTATAGAACAATGCATAATTAACAGGTGAGCAATGAACAGAAACCCTACAAAGCATAGAATCATGTCCCCTTTTTTATAATTTGAAATTTGAATTTCACCGAGCCTGTGAGGTATTGAAAACTTATGCCTTGATGTATAGAAATCTAGGTACCGCCCCTTTGCTTTGAATTTGAAATTTGAATTCCACTTAGCCTAATGTATAGAAACTAATAGCTCGATGTATATAAATCTATATTTTATTACAAAATTTGAAATTTGAATCATATTGCCATCGAGATTCTACCATTCTTACGGACTCTTCCGATGCATGGAATGTTGAAGACGAGAGCATAGAAAATAACATAACAAATGCATAAATTCATATAAGAGCATAGAAATAACATAACAAATGCATATATCTTCAGCATCACTTTTACATCGTGCATAGAAATCTAGAAAACTCAGCATAAAAATCACAAATATTTCTGAAATGATAGTTTCAACAATACATACAAATCGTTAATTGCAAGCATAAAAATACTACTTTTCTCGACATATTTACAATCATAGTTTTCGCAATGCATAAAGGTCTATGCTTGGAAGCATAAAACACTACTGCAGTAGTGAATTTCCGCAGCGGGCAAAAACACTTTACCGCAGCGGGCATCAGCGTCCGCTTGCAGTGCAACGCCACAATACACATTAACCGCAGCGGACACCTTAGAATGCCCGCTGCGGTAAATAATTTTAGAAAAACAAAAAAAAAAAAAAAGAAAAAAAAAAGCCCGTATGGGCTTGGATGTGGGCCTGGACATCGCCGCCGCCGCCGAAAACCTAGCGCCGCCAGGGGCATGGCGGCTACCCGCGCGACCCGCCGCCACCGCCGCTGAGCAGAGTACGTCGAGGTCGTTCCGTCGCACGCCGTCGAGAAGAGCTGGATCCGCCGCACGCCACCGTGGAGACCTGCAGCCGGGCTGCACCATCTCTCTGTGCGGCCCCACCACCGGGAGCCATCATCGTTGTTGCAGATCTGAGAGAGAAGGATATGTGACGAGCAACCTTTGATCCAAGAGAGAGGAGGGAGAGAATGGGGACATACTGGAGGATCTGCGCAAGGGTCATCATCGCGGTCAGGTTCGCCGTCGTCACAGGGAGGGGGAGGGGTGCGCACCGCCTAGCTCCGCCGCAGTCAGGGGAGGCTCCAACCACCTCGCTCCGCCACCAGCCACATCCGACCGAGGAGGAAGGCACGCGACCGGATCTGGCCACCCGCCGCCGCCGCCGCCGCCCCATGTCCCCAGCCACGCGCCACCGAGAAAGAGAGAGAGGGAGACAGAGGAGTGGTGGGAGACGAAGTGGAGATAGAGAGGGAGTGAAGACTGGAGGCAGAGAGGGAGGAGCCGTCGCGCGGCGTCGGACATCGCGTGAGAATTGCGGCTGGAGGCGGAGGAACCCTAAGTGTGGGTATATATATGAAGATGAAAGATTTACCGTGGCGGGCTCTATATAATGTCTGCTGCGGTAAATACCCTATTTTCCGCAGCGGGCATCTTCGGGCATCTTAAGATGCCCGCTGCGGTAAATCGATTAACCGCAGCGGGCATCTTAAGATGTCCGCTGCGGTAAATAGGTATTTTCTGCAGCGGGCATTTTAAGATGCCCGCTGCGGTAAATCTGCGGTAAATCGATTTACCGCAGCGGGCAAAAGTTGACCGCCACGGTAAATCAAAAGTGTCCGCTGTGGTAAATTGTGGGATTTACCGCAGCGGGCAAAAAAAATGTCCACCACGGAGGGCAAAAAAGCAACGCTGCGGAACTTCATTTTTGTAGTAGTGAAAACTGGAAGAGCAGCTGACGCACATCACGCGGTGGCTTGCGCGACGGTGCACCACCCTTCCGCGGCACCGCCGTCCGCTCACCACGTGGACGCGCGCCTCGCCTTCGGCTGTAGCTCGCGCCTCTCCGACGCTCGCCGCGGCCCTAGACGACCGCCTGCGCGCCGTGGCTTCGGGGCAGGGCGACACCGTCGTGGCTCCTCGAGCTCCTCCTCCTGCTGGCGGACGCCTCCGCCGACAATGAGTACCTCGCCGCGCTCCCCAACCCGCACCTCATCGTTGAGCTCACCGCGTTAGTGTCCGTCGCTGACGCCGTTCGCTAGGCCCCGCACCCCGTCCTCGGGCCAGTAACCCAACACGCTCATCTGGGAGGTCGTCCGGCTCACCGATGAGGACCACGTCGCAGCAGAGCAAAACATCGTAGGGCATCTTGGGGCAGCAGCACGCTGGTCGGAGCCGCGTGGCCGCATGGGGCGATGCGGCACGGGGTGGTGCCGACGTTGCCGCCCCGGCGAGGAGTAGCCGACGAGGCCGCGTCGTGTGGGGGCAGCGGCGTGCACCACGGGCGGGCCACTAGATCGGGGTGGCAGCGCGCGGGATGCACGCGTGGAGGGCTGTTGACGGTAGTTAACTCCTATTTTAGACCGTCAATCAACTCCATAAATGACGTAGAATAATCCAATAGTATATCTATGGGGTTTGATTCTAACGAGTTCCATGAGTTATGTTGTTCTCACCTGTTTTGCAGGATATTCAATATTTCATCAGAAGAAAGTATCTCAAGTGAAGAATCAGAGCACACCATTGTGACGAGCTCGTCGAGCGGACATATCATTTTCCATATTTGGAGTCCCGGAGCAAGAGTCCTTGTTGGATACGACATGGAAGCTTCTAGAACAACTTGGAGTGATCACCAAGGAATGTAATCCAGGGGCTAAACTGACAAATTCCATAACTTCGGTGAATTACTATCTTCCAGGGAGTTTTACAGCAGATGGAAAGAGGTAGAGTCCTATTCCAACACGATGAATTGCGCAAATAGATGGAAAGCGCATTAGGGCAACGAGGAAGGATCCAGAAGACACCACGACGAAGGCGAGACCAGGTGGCCGCCAGGTGGGGCTGGCCGGCCTGGGCCAGGTTCCTCCCCGACCCATCTTCATGGAATGTGACCTAATCGACCTCTTCGACGCATCTAAGCTATTGTTCAAGGTCGGCTTGATCCGAGAGCTACGGTTCATCCCACTAGGCTATATAAGCAACCCCAGACCCCCCTCCCGGAGGCATCACCAGATCAATCAATCAATCAATCAATCTTCACATCATTTAGTTTAGAGGTAACCTAGTCAACCAAGAGCTCCACCATCCTAGAGCATAGCTAGAATAGAATTAGAAGAGTCGAGGGAAACTCGGATTCCGGATCTAGTCACGAGGAGGCTAGGTAATTAGCCTTGTAACTTCTCTCTTGTATCAATATTGTTCTTCTATTTGTCTAATTATCTTCTAGTTCGTCATCTTTGTCTTCTAATTATGTTCTAGTTCATCTTCTAGTTCATCTCTGTGTTCTAATCTAGTTCTAATTACCCTTCTAGTTCATCTTTGTGTCCTAATCTACTTCTAATTGTTCTTCTAGTTCTTATTCATCTTCTAGTTCTTGTTCTAGTTGATACTTGATATGACTTGTTACTATTTCGTGTTCATGATTATAATATTTATCGTCTACTTTGATTATATGTCTAGCATAGCTAGGGTATCTTTATGTTTATGCACTTGTTCATATAGCGCTCATTTCGATGATTAAGGGGTGAGTGGTCAACATTGTGTAAGTATGGTGCTTATACGTTGTTTACCTGCGAATGCACCCTATATTCCGGCCAGCAAGTGGTAGTTCGTGAGGGTGACTCTCATAGCTTGTTGATTCCTCTGTAGTCCACTTCCCGAATATAGGCCAAGTAAGACCCAGTCACACGGAGGGGATAGACTCTGGATCTGATCCTCCATGCATGATGTCTCCTGCGTATAAATATATGTTATTCTAACCATGATTTCTAAATATAATTGCACTAATTGACGTAGTCTATGACCTATAGTTACAACCATATTAGAAAGTTAATCTATATCTTTCTAGTTCTAGTTATGATCAAACCTTGGATGGGAATGCTCTGTGAAACTCTTATCATAATCATACATGCGTGTGTTATAGTCTTTAGAAGTTTATCTCCTGCCACTCTCTTGAGACCTAGAAGTAGGGGCATAATATAAATAACGATACCTTGGAAACTCTCCTAGGTGAAATGCTACGAGTGTATTTTATCTGTGCGCTTGCGGATAATCTCATTTCATATTTTATAAGGGCATGATCATAAATACAACCACATCTCTAGTGTCGCTGCTACTGGTGATAGCCTAGATCTAAGGGTAGTAATGTTAGATTTGTCTACGTACATTTCCGACGCCGTTATCTGAGGTGATGCTATGAGATGTCAATAAGGGCGGGGGGCACGCGATGCCGCACGGTGAGGGCGTGTGCATGTGGCGTGGTGGAGCGTGGCAGCAGGGTGGCCACCCGTGGCGGCGCTGGGGGTGGGTGGCTGAGGGCTGGATATGGGGGCTAGGGTTTGGGGTTCCATTTATATGGTCCATGATGGTGGGCTTTGTGAGCCGGTAGCCTGGTGCTGGTTCGGTTGGACCAATTTACGTGATTTGGTCAGGGCTTCCGATAACTATTCGAAGCCCAGAGCTCCTAATAGAGTATCTATATATATACACACGTACATATACATATATAATTATTTCATACTCTGTGAGAGCATGTGATATAGATTTATAAGATGTATATAGCTCAACAAAGTATATGTACGCGAGTATATAATCATACTAAAATATCTACAATAGTATATATGTTGAGTATGCATGTATACATAGACTATATGATTATACTAATTTTATATAGTATTGTAATGTTATTATAGTAATATATTAAAAAATCTAAGGTGTGTTAATTTTTTTCCAGGTAGTAAAAATAAGTATGTAAACATAGTCAAGGTGATAAATGAGTATAAATCCATACACAATGATGATTATTGAAGATGGGAGTAACTACTCTCGGGAGTATATAAAACTCACCATATATATATATATATATATATATATATATATATATATATATATATATATATATATATATATATATATAGGACCCCGCTATTTGGAGCGCAGCGCTCTAAATATTATTTAGAGCGTCACTGGTCATCAATTCCCGCAACCATAAAAGTTACTACTAATTCTCATCCCGCAATCCTAAACGGCAGCCAAACCATTCTCTCTTTCATCTGCAACCGTAAAAGTTACTGCTAATTCTCATCCCACAACCGTAAATGTTATCCAGATCATTCTCTTCCTTCTACGACATTTACGGTTGCGGGATTTGGGATGCTCCACCGGCGCTCTAAATATTATTTCGAGTGTTATATCCTAAATAGTAGTTATATATATATATATATATATACATATATATATAGGGAACATATGCTATGGAGACCAGGTTCCCGTGGAAACTATAGAAACTCGCATGTGGAAACTATAGAAACGCGCAAATTCGTTTATGTAGTAGTGTAAGTAGTAGATTGCTATATGTAGTTTTTCAACATCTTTATTTATCTTGGTTCAAATCACTTGATGATGAGAGTATTCTTTTCTGGTAAAGCGGTGTTTGGTGCAGAAGCCGGGGAACAATCTATGAAGATACTACGTTTGCGAGTTCCTTATGTTGTACTCAAATAGAACTAAAGAGATACTCAAAATAAGTTTCACAATTTATTTGAATCAGTTTCTTGGTATATATGATTAATCACATATATATATATATAATATATTAATACTTTTTCTCTTAATTTGATTCAAATTGTCGATTGAGGCAAAGGGTTCTGCTCCGAACAAGGTCAAAGCCGTCCAAGAGACAAAAGCATGATTCATTAATGACCTAGTCCTAAATCCTAGTGGAGAGCACTACTACGACAGTACATAAGATTTTCAACAAACTAAGAAAAGACAATAGTGTTGAATGTAATCCCAAATAAGGATCGGCAAACTAAGAAAAGACAATAGTGTTGAATGTAATCCCAAATAAGGACATGAGCGAATATGGTATATATTGTGTACAATATGTGTATATCCATGCATGCATGTAATATATATAGTTTCAAACTATGCTTATATTATTTAGATATGCTTGAAATAAATATGTGTATACATATATCATTAAGCATAGAATGTGTATTCGAATACCTATTTTAAAACCAAAATGAAATATGAATTAATAAGCTGAAATGAGAAAATAAAAGACAAGGACCTTTAGTCTCGGTCCATAGCACCAACCAGGATTAAAGGTACATACCCCGTAGATTGGTTGGGCACCTTTTTAGTCCCGGTTCGCGTTACGACCTAGGACTAAAAATACCCTTTTAGTCCCGCATTCTTGGTCTCAGTTTGGAAATCGGGAGCAAAAGGGTTTCCTAACCAGCACTAAAGGGCCTTTGTGTACTAGTGGTAAGCCCCTTTAGTCCCAGTTATAGAATTGGGACTGCGTAATCGACATTAAAACTCCTAATTTTTAGTCCTGGTTCTCTACAATCGGGAGTAAAGGTGTTTATACAAAAAAGGTGCGGGTGTGAGGAGATTCGAACTGAGACCTTCCACTATAGCCCTTCCGCGTATTGACATCTCAACTACACCCCAGATCAGACAAAGACAAAATATGTTGTTCTTTTAAATTCATTCCAAAGGTACCTTTAGTTCGGGTTTAAGATACAAACCGAGACTAAAGGTACATTTAGTCTGGGTTCGTGTTTCAAATAGGACTAAAAGTCACATCTTTATTCTGGGTTCATGTTTGTGTAACACCCCGGGTGTTTAATAATTAAAATAATTAAAAATTTAATTAGAAAATGGATAAAAACCCTAGAAGGAGGAAAATTCTAACCAGATGTTTGTTGCATTCATGCCGTTGCACAATTTTATTGGGTGAAAAAGATTTTATTAAACCCGATTAGGGCGAATCGCTTTTATTCTATTTAAGAAATAAATAAAAGATTTATGAAAAGTTTACAAAATTTTAAACTCCAGTTTTATTTCAAACCTAGAGAAAATATCTTCAAAATTTGTAAACTGTTTTGATTTGGAAATGGATTTAAATTTGATTTCAAAAAGATTTTGAAAAGGAAAAACAATCAAAAAGGAAAAAGGAAAGGGCAAAAAGGCCTCAACCCTCCTCCCACAGCCCAACCTCCCTTTCTCCATTTTTTTTTCGCGCCGGCCAGGCCTGCCTCGCTCTTCCTCCCGCGGGCCTGCGCCCCCTTCCCATTTTCTTCCTCCCGGCCCGCAAGCAGCAGCGTGGCCCGCTCCAGCAGCCTCTCTCCTTCTCTCCCTCCTACAACCCGGGCCGCCCACCGCCTCCTCCCTCAGTCGGCCCGCGTCGCACCCTCCCCTCTCCCACTGCCGAGCAAGCCCACCAGTCAGCCTCCTCTTCCCACTGACGTGTGGACCCCACCGGTCAGGCGTCCGTCTCCTTCCCCCGATCCGCGTCGTGCGCTCGTCCAACCCCTTCCCCACTCTACGCGCGCGCAAACCCGTTCACCCGCTCTCCCCGGCCGATCCATGTTATCAGGACGCGTCGCCCTCCCCTCTACCTAGAAGAAGCCTCGCCTACACTTGAACATCCCTTTCTCCTCTTCCCGAGACACGCCGCCGCCACCTCACCATTACCGAGCTCGGTGTGGAGCTCGGCTTCACCAGCAGAAGCCACCACCGGCCCTCGTCCTTCCCTCCTTCGGCTTCGCGGTCACACGCCGCGTCCAGGAGATCTACCTGAAGCGAATCGGAGCGGGAGCGCTGCGTCCGCAACCTCGCCGGAGACCGCCGCCACTGCTCTCTGTTGTCGGCCACTTCTGGACCTCGACCGGCGCCTAGATCGTCACCTACGACCTCGTGGTGAGCTCCTCGCTCTTTTCCGCTTCTCCCCGCAGTCTCTACTAATCCCTAGGGCCTTCTTCGAATGCTCCGGCGGACAGCGTCAATGGCGCCGCCGTCCCCTTTGCCCCGGCCGCCGTCACCCTTTCCCTCCTCCGGCCACGGAAAACCCCTCGGAAATCTAGCAGTGAGCACCTCTCTCTCCCGCACCCTTCCCCACAGTCTCCCATGCCGGTACCGTGTATCCCGAGCTCGGTGATGGCCCTAGCCATGGCGCCGCCGGCTCCCGCTCGGACTCCGGCCGCCACCACCGCCCAAGCCCTCCCCGAGCCGTCCAGATCGTGCCCTACGGCCTAGATTAGATCAGGGTGCGAACCGGTATGCACCGGGTGCACCGCATCATGGACGCGGTCCACGCACAACACGTCAGCTGGTTCACACACCACGTGGTGCGCCCGACCTATCCCACCACGCCACCTGTCCCACGTGGCGCTGAGTCAGCCCGCGTCAGCATGGCGCCGATCGGATCTAGTAGTTTTGCAGAAGAGACCCCGCACTTTCCCTGAATCAACCCGCAATCCACTTGAACAGTATACTGAGTCAGCCGCAATCTTACGATCTAACTAACCCTGTACTTACCCAAAAATGAGGCGCGGTCCTCTGGTTCACCACGCTCACGTCATGAGCCGCGTCCACCGCACGATCGTGCCCTGTCCACCGCACGGGCGTGCACCGCGCCAACCCGCGCACGCCACGTGTCGCACGGCCGCCCAGCGCTGGTGTTTTGCGCAAAAGCCTTGCTTTACCCAAAAACGAACCCGCGGTCCGTTTCAACTATTCCTGAGTCTAGGGAAACTTTGGATCTAATCCCTGATCTTTGCCCGAAATGATGCCAGGTCCGGCCGAGCCTTTTCCCTCAGTTTTTATTTACAAATTCACGTTCTGACTATTTACAGTTTTGCCACTCACATTCAAAAGCTTATAACTTTCACGTTTTAACTCCGTTTTGACCCGTTCAAGTCGCGTTAGATTCGTCTCGTCGAGCTCTACGCAATAGATCTATTTACGTTCTGTTTTCATAATGTTTGATGTACTGTTTCTTATATTGCTTTGTTTGGCCCAAGTGATGATGTTTGATCCAGCGAGTGCGAGCTACGCGGAACCTCCCGATCAAGACCGTGCCTTTGTTGATTCGACCCAGCCCGAAGGCAAGTGTCCTTGAACATCTTGCACCCGTATTTATTTTACTTTTGAGTTAGAGTAGTTAGATCCAGTAGATGCATGCAGTCTTAAATTGAATCCCATGTTAAGGTTTACTAGAACATGTTTATATTATCCTTGTCACCTGGTTTGGGATGTGTTGGGTAGATGTCATGCTTAGCCCTGCTGTCTTGGGATGGGATGGTGGTTTAATAATTAATTCTGAATAATAATCTATGAAATACTATGGTCTGGTAATGAGTAGTATGGTGAGTAGGTAAATCCGGCAGGATGGACCGTGTGGTGGTTTTTGTGCCGTGGGACTCGGCAGCTGGTTTTGGTTTCTGGTTCTGGGCTCGTGCTAGACATATCCTGCCTGGATCCCTAGGACCCGGTTCTCGGAGCATGTAACCCGGTTACACAGCACAGCCATGAGATCTGGATGGGCTTGATCTGGCTAATTAATTAGTTTCCTCCAAGTTATGCTACACGGGGTTTGTTTAGTGGCTCAAGAGGGGTCCCTGGGTCGTTGACTTATGTACGGGGATGAAACCTTAGAGTATGTGTAACACAGGCTTGGAGGGGCTTTGTAAAGGCCTTGTAGTGCGACCCCGCTGTGCACCTTGGCAGTGTTTAGCGTGATGGGGAACACATGACTTATGGGTAACGATGTGCAAACTCTGCAGAGGGTAAAACTGATATATCAGCCGTGGTCACGGTCACGAGCGGCTTGGACTTCTTCGAGATTAGTTGGTGGTTTGGTTCTGGTTCGTTAGAGAAGCCTTATGTGGTCATTAGTATCATATGACATGGGTACAAAGGCTTCTTCTACGCGGGTTACTGCTTGGTACGGGAGTGATTCCCAGGCTCGGGCACAGACCTGGTGTTATTACGGAAGGTAGCTTTCTATGTCGTGACGTGTGGAACTAATACATATAAGACTCCTTGTAACGGCCTCGTTCGGGTCATCTGATGGACTTCAGGTGTGGTTTGCCTGATGGACTTCAGGTGTGGGTTCGCTTGGTGTGACTCCAAGTGTGGTTGCTTGGTGGACTCCAAGTGTTGGTTGCTCGGTGTGACTCCGAGTGTGGTTTGCTCGGTGCGACTCCGAGTGTGGTTACTGTTACAGATGGAGACTGTGGTTATAACCTAGTAAATAGGTGCATAGGAAATAGGATTTAATAGGATGTGTTGCTTTAGGAGCTTGAGTCAAAACAAGTCAGCCTACCTTTGTTATCAGCCTCATAAGCATTTATTTCCTACACTTGCGGAGTACATTTCGATGTACTCACCCTTCCTCTTTGAACCCCCTGCTACCCCACCCAGACGCTGGAGTCTACGACGCGGAGCAGGAGTATCGAGAAGACGGCGGATACGACCCAGACGACTTGTACTAGGATGGCGCAGCCCCCGGTCGACCTTCCTGTGGAGATGGCGTCCAGTTTCCGCGAGTCTGCATTAGAGTTAGACTAAGAGTCTGTACTTTTCTTTTGGACCCGAGGGTCATTTTTGTAATAATGTTCGATATATTAATTAAGCATTGTTTTGATATTTACTATGATGTGGATATATGTATGAAAATTGATCCTGGCATACATATATTGTGCTCCAATTTTGTTCTTAAATTTGGGGTGTCAAATTTGTAAACTGTTTTGATTTGAAATGGATTTAAATTTGATTTCAAAAGATTTTGAAAAGGAAAAACAATCAAAAAGGAAAAAGGAAAGGCAAAAAGGCCTCAACCCTCCTCCCACAGCCCAACCTCCCTTTCTCCATTTTTTTCGCGTCGGCCCGGCCTGCCCCGCTCTACCTCCCGCGGGCCGGCGCCCCCTTATCATTTTCTTCCCCCCGGCCCACAAGCAGCAGCGTGGCCCGCTCCAGCAGCCTCTCTCCTTCTCTCCCTCCTCCAACCCGGGCCACCCACCGCCTCCTTCCTCAGTCGGCCCGCGTCGCACCCTCCCCTCTCCCACTGCCGAGCAAGCCCACCAGTCAGCCTCCTCTTCCCGCTGACGTGTGGACCCCATCGGTCAGGTGTCCGTCTCCTTCCCCCGATCCGCGCCATGCGCTCGTCCAACCCCTTCCCGGCTCTACGCGCGCGCTCACCCGTTCACCCGCTCTCCCCGGCCGATCCATGTTATCAGGACGCGTCGCCCTCCCCTCTACCTAGAAGAAGCCTCGCCTACACTTGAACATCCCTTTCTCCTCTTCCCGAGACACGCCGCCGCCACCTCACCATTACCGAGCTCGGTGTGGAGCTCGGCTTCACCAGCAGAAGCCACCACCGGCCCTCGTCCTTCCCTCCTTCGGCTTCGCGGTCACACGCCGCGTCCAGGAGATCTACCTGAAGCGAATCGGAGCGGGGAGCGCTTGCGTCGCCGCAACCTCGCCGGAGACCGCCGCCACACTGCTCTCTGTTGTCGGCCACTTCTGGACCTCGACCGGCGCCTAGATCGTCACCTACGACCTCGCGGTGAGCTCCTCGCTCTTTTCCGCTTCTCCCCGCAGTCTCTACTAATCCCTAGGGCCTTCTCCGAATGCTCCGGCGGACAGCGTCAATGGCGCCGCCGTCCCCTGTGCCCCGGCCGCCGTCACCCTTTTCCTCCTCCGGCCACGGAAACCCCCTCGGAAATCTAGCAGTGAGCTCCTCTCTCTCCCGCACCCTTCCCCACAGTCTCCCATGCCGGTACCGTGTATCCCGAGCTCGGTGATGGCCCTAGCCATGGCGCCGCCGGCTCCCGCTCGGACTCCGGCCGCCACCACCGCCCAAGCCCTCCCCGAGCCGTCCAGATCGTGCCCTACGGCCTAGATTAGATCAGGGTGCGAACCGGTATGCACCGGGTGCACCGCATCATGGACGCGGTCCACGCACAACACCGTCAGCTGGTTCACCACCACGTGGTGCGCCCGACCTATCCCACCACGCACCTATCCCACGTGGCGCTGAGTCAGCCCGCGTCAGCATGGCGCCGATCGGATCTGGTAGTTTTGCAGAAGAGACCCCGCACTTTCCTGAATCAACCCGCAATCCACTTGAACAGTATACTGAGTCAGCCGCAATCTTACGATCTAACCCCTTTCACTTTTGTAATTACCAAAAATGAGGCGCGGTCCTCTGGTCACCACGCTCACGTCATGAGCCGCAGGCCAACGCACGGTCGTGCCCTGTCCACCGCACGGGCATGCACCGCGCGCCAACCCGCGCATCGCCACGTGTCGCTCGGCCGCCCAGCGCTGGTGTTTTGCGCAAAAGCCCTTGCTTTACCCAGAAACGAGCCCGCGGTCCGTTTCAACTATTCCTGAGTCTTGGGAAACTTTGGATCTAATCCCTGATCTTTACCCGAAATGATGCCAGGTCCGGCCGAGCCTTTTTCCTCAGAGTTTATTTACAAATTCGCGTTCTGACCATTTACAGTTTTGCCACTCACATTCAAAAGCTTATAACTTTCATGTTTTAACTCCGTTTTGACCCGTTCAAGTCGCATTAGATTTGTCTCGTCGAGCTCTACGCAATAGATCTATTTACGTTCTGTTTTCATAATGTTTGATGTACTGTTTCTTATATTGCTTTGTTTGGCCCATGTGATGATGTTTGATCCAGTGAGTGCGAGCTACGTGGAACCTCCCGATCAAGACCGTGCCTTTGTTGATTCGACCCAGCCCGAAGGCAAGTGTCCTTGAACATATTGCACCCGTTGTTGACGCAAAATGTGACACTCTGCGCCAGGCACACAGCAAGCCGAACGAGGCTGGCTTCAAACGGGTGCCCGGAGTATTCTGAATCCGGAAGCGTGCCAGTCGGTTTGACCTGAAAACCAACAAGGGATATAAAATATGAGAATACCTTGGAACATGCTGGTGAGACCAGACAGTTCCACATGTACGGCTTTGAAAGCAATCATGACGGCACACAGCTATAAAAGTTGTTTATCGAAACAAGTTTATAATGTCATTCGGCAATTATAAAGATGGAGCTCATAAACACGTGAGTGTCGAAACATGAATAACAAAAGGATATAAAAGGGCAAATTGTAAATATAAATCTGTCCAAATAACATATGCATAGGCCAATCCAACTAATCTGCCGCACGTTTAGCTTTCATAAACCCGTCAAGTGTAAACTCAAGCAAAGCTAATCCACCGCATGATACCACTTGCTATGAGTCCCACCACTTCTTATAATTAGATTAATCCACCGCATGATACGATCTAATTATAAGAAGCTAGAAGCATACATATATCTGAACAGATCTATAAAAACTCATTACTCATGTAAGCTTTAACCAGAATCGGCAAACTAGCCGAACTGGGGTCCATGAAGAAGGAACATACAAGCAAAGCATGATTAAACTAATCTAAAACCTGCACCTGCCGCACGGGACCTAGTATATCTATAAAACTTAAACATGGTCGACATGCATGAACCCGAACATGTAACAATCTGGATTGAAAGTTAATTCGGCCATCATGGTCTTATGATTAACAAAGCACGATTAAACTCATGCAGCATGACCGAACAAAGATCAATCTAGATTGGGCAAAGAGTGTTATAGGAATCAAATGAATAAGACATATAACACATGATACTTAATGAATCTATTAGATCTGCCAAATCTAACAGAGCCGATAACTATCTTTGCTCATGACTTAATCCGCCGCACGATACAAGCATAAGCAAAAACTTCCCGTCATAAGCTTAAATCCGCCGCACGATACTAAGCTTAATGTACGAGACTACTTGCATCATATCTAAATCCAACGCATGATACTAGACATGATAGCAAGGTTGCCGATACTTACGGAGGTCGACGGATCGATGATTCCTCTCGAAGAACTCGACGACACGACTTAAGGACTCGAAGATGGCACGGGGCCGGTTGTATTGATATGGTTGTGAACAGTTTTACAATGGTCGAGGGCTTATATTTATACCCTGGACGAAACACGAATCCTAGATGATTACGACTAAAAATAAGGAAAGATATAAAACATATTCCTAATCCTTTCGGCGTTTTCCATGGTCACGTGTCTTCTCGTGCAAGCCGGCTTTAGCTGTATCATCCATTTTCCCGAATGGGGCCACCGCTCCACGAAGTAGCCGACCGCGTAAGTATTCACCGAAAGTCTTGAGGACCCAATAGTCGTCTGAAGGTTTGCCGAATCCCTCTCTTCTCTGCTGGCTGGACCCTCCCGTCATATCCTCATGTGTGCGAAAATCTGGTGTTAACACATGCCCCCTAATTTTGGGATACATAAATGTTATCCAAAATTTCTTTTTCCTTTTCGCACTGACGTGGAACCCCCAGAAGCATCCGTATTCACTCGCCATAATTACCGTACTGCCGATTCGTCTCCCTATGCACTTGGGATCTTTTAAACTCCCCCTTTCACTTTATTTCGGCCTGTGTTTCTTGACTTCTCCTGCTTCGTTCGCAAACCAGAAAACCCTCTTCTCTCTTGCTACTCCAATTCAACTAGAAGATGTCTTCTCAGGCGAGCCGCCATAGCCTCGAGTTCGGTGCCTCCAGTACCTCCAAGAGAAGGTTACCCCCTAATTGCTTTTGCTTGAAGATGAAGCAGTCGCCCTCACATTGTCGTTCTTGTTTAGGATGGTCGATGATGATTTTCCCGAGGTCCTGACTCGGAAGGTCACGGATCTTCAATTCGATCTAGAAAGGAGGAATCGGGAGATCACCCGAATTGCTCGAGAGCGTGATGCCGCTCGGGAGCAGGCCATTGGTAAGTATCTTTCCACTGTCCTTTCTCTATTCCTTTTTCTGCTTTTATTGATCCTTCCTCCACTTAGCTTTGGAGGCTAAGCTTCATTCCCTCGAAGCTGCCATTGCCGACCTTGCTGTCACAGCCAACGTGCCAGGCACGACGGCCCTGAGGCGGGTGAACGAGGTCAACCGGGTTCTCCCCGACATCTCCAGGGCTGGCATGGGTTACGGCGCAGCACTCGCCTTCAACGCTGTTCGGATCCACTCCGGTGCTGACTACCGTCATTTCGACGTTTGCGAGCGAGGACTAGAATCCAGGGTGGCACACTCTGTTGGTGACATGAAAGAAGCTAGAACAGATCTGGCCGATTCCTTTGACTTTGATCTCACGATTAGGAATAGAATAGAATGGACGAACTAATTTTCTATTGTAACTTGTTTCTCTCCCTGTAAATAAGAGGCCCCCATTTATTCGTCTATCAACTTGCGATTGATCCTTCGAGATCAATATGGGCCCTGTTCCATGCTTTGGTCATTGATTTTCCTCCTATTTTAGCAGCAATGCACATTCCATCGGCTGTTGTTAACAATTATGCCTAACCACCTTCGCCTCGCAAGCAACCATTGCAATTGACTACCCCCTGGAGTCCTTTGAGTTATCTCTCAGCTTTTGGTTCACGACGGCACCAGGATAGTACCCTTTCAGTTCTTCCCGCAGAAAATGACCATCTAAAATCAGCAAACAAAAATATTGGCAAAATAGACGCCCGCAAGAACCCGGCTGAGGCTAGCCTTGACGCTACTGATGGTTGCATAAATCAGGCCATCATTGAAGGTGTACATGTTGGGGTCTCTCTCAAACTGGTGATGAAAAGTTCTTGACCCAAGAAGACTACCCTTTTATCAATCGGCTCTGCAAACGTACTTCCGGACGATTCCGAGGATTCCAAAGCCCCTGTTGGTCACACCATCGTCCTTTGCCGAAATTACCGATTTTATTTCGCTTGAATAAACCATTTCGAGAGCAGCTTGTACTTTAGGACAGATTCTATAACAACAGATGAACTTGCCCTTTTCTGAGTAATGTTTATTTCCGATTATTCAATGATTTCCCTCGTTTGCAACATTTCTTCAGAAGAACGCCTGCCGAATGTATGACGTCATCTTAGCCGACTGAATCCTATTCTCACATATCATATCACTCGGCATTGCAATTACTGCACTTCACCTTTCCCTTCCCCGATAATCCTGCTAACTTGAAAAACGCTAGGGTCACCAAGGCAATGAATATCTGTACTAAAGGCGATATAAATAAAATATCGGCTATAACTTAAACCTTTTTGGAACATTTTTTCTGCTAAAGGCGATGCTTTTACATCGGTTGTATATCTCTTGACTTACATAATTTTCATGCGTTCGGCTTTTAACAGGTAATGCGAAAGCTTCGCCCACAAATGACATGCACATGATCTCTTTACAGCCGAAAACCCTTTCTCTGGGTCTAACATTTTCGGCTAAAGCAAATTGCTACTCATCTTTTCCTTAAAACTTCAAAAATAAGGGTCGATTTCTATTATAAGACCATCGGCCGTTACGTACAAACCTGAAATGATCACCAAGTCGTAGAAGTGTCTTTCATAAATCTTTCAATTTCACCAAAGGCTTTCGTTGTACGCCACCTTGTTAAATCTCTTCTGATCCTTTTCTAGTAATGGAGAAGTAAATAGAATCCCTCAAAAATTCGTCAATTTCAAAACATACTCGATACCCAAACTTGTGTACGTCGATCCAACTTCGGCTTTATTATCAACACTTTATTCCATGTCAGCCGATACGAAACTTTGGTCTCGATCCTTCTCCATTACCATCGTTTGGATTAAAAATTGCTCTGACAGCCGATTGTTTGAATCGGCTGTTGATCCTCGTCGAAAACGTTCACAGGACCTGCCTCCCAAGCTCTTCCAGAGAAACACTCGACACCCTCATATTCCCAGTAAGTGGGCTCTGTATTAGCAATACTCACTGAATCATCAGCATGGACGATCTCAATATCATCTCCAACCCACTGGATAAGGAATTGATGCATAGTCGACGGCACACAACAGTTTGCATGTATCCAATCTCTTCCCAACAGCAAACTGTATGCCCCCTTGCCATCAATGACAAAGAAGGTGGTGATCCGGGTTTTAGACCCAATCATCAACTCGACATGGACTGCCCCTCGAGTATCAGAAGAATTGCCCGCAAAGTCTCTC
Source organism: Coix lacryma-jobi var. lacryma-jobi (assembly GCA_009763385.1). Lineage (NCBI taxonomy): Eukaryota > Viridiplantae > Streptophyta > Magnoliopsida > Poales > Poaceae > Coix > Coix lacryma-jobi. The sequence continues at coordinate 116,875,359 of CM019829.1, forward strand.
AACACCATGTCGGTCTTCAATAGATCTTCACTTGTCATGCCAAGCTTTCTAAAAGTGGTATACGACATGATATTTATAGCAGCCCCTCCATCAATGAACATCCTGGTCAGTGGCTTGCCATTGACATACCCTCTCATATAAAGTGGCTTCAAGTGTTGATGCCTAATTGGTTTATCAAATACTGCCCTTTGAGCCAAGATGAGATGAGCCAACAGGTCCTGAAATTCACTTTCATCGAAGTCTGAATATGTCTCATCCTGGACATCTTGATTCTCAGGGGCTATGAACTCTGATGGTAGAAAGAACGCCATGCACGTATCAGTCGAATAATTACCTTCACTCGGCCTCTCTTTAGGACGCCAGACTTGCTCTGCTCTAGTGCCTACTTGAGCCAATTCTTTATTCCTTAAGCGCTGCACTCTCCTCTTCTGGCTTCTCCTTAAACCTGGTGGACACCACTGTCCCTTCTGCCAGACGTACTCGCGGTACTCTTCTTCTCCAGTGCGAGCCCAATTTGGATCGGCAAACCTTCTTTCCTGCTGATCTCTGGAACTATTTATTTTTATGCGCCGATCGTCCTCAGGGACTCGTGCCCCAAGCCTTTCATGGATAGATCGGCGGTTGACTCGAGACTGCCTATACTCAGAATACTGATTACTGCATTCGGGGCAGTCGTCCTTAACAGGCAGCTTCAAGCCTTCATTCCAACAATACTGGAAAAACGAGCATTCCCAATGAGACCATTCCTGTTCCCTCGTATCTTCTTGTTCTTCCCGGTACATCTCTTCTTTGTACCTTCGTTGCTCCTCCAGGAACTCCTGTTCTTCATAAAGCCTGTGCTTCTGGTACCGTTCCTGTTCCCGACGCCACTTATTCAACAAAATGCGCGTCCTGACCCTGGGTCTGGAGGTGTTACCCGTCTTAGTTCGGCTATTTTGGAACCGAACCTCTTGCTGAAGTTCACCCCTTGTAATCTGCCGATCGGGATCAATAGTGCCAGCTTCCCTCGCTCTATCAGAGGTTAAAACTTTCATCTTATCCTTACCCCTAGGATCGGCTACATTGATCATGTTAACAGAGAAAGATACGGTATTCTGTTCAAAAGGGCTACCATCAATCTTCATCTTTCCATCGAACCTTAGATGTCCACCTTGAATAGCCTTCTAGATCCGATCTCTGAACACTCGACAATCATTTATGGAATGGGATTTGGTATTGTGGAAACCACAATACTTCTTGTCTTTGACGCCCTCAGGATGCAGCATAGGATGACCTTCCGGCAACTTGATGCGTCCCTCCTTCAGTAGGTACTCAAATAATTTATCTGACTTGGACACATCAAAGTCATAAGTACCTTTATGTTGCCTCAGCCACCGTTGGTTGACTTGAGTCGGCTCTTTAGACCAGGTTATCTCGGCTGCAGCCACTTCGTCTTCATCATCATATTCATCTGCTTCCTCTAGGAAAGCCTGATACATTCCAGCAGCTACATCACCCTTCTGGAATTGACTATTCCTTCTGAATCCCTGGGCTTGAATACTCATCGTCGCCAACCTTTGTGACAATTGCCCGAGGTCATCAAACTCCATGCCGAATAGCCTTTCTTTGATACTCGGCAACATGCCAGCTATGGCTATTTCCGGCAATTGGTCATCTGGCAGATTCAAGGAATAGCAGAGATTTTTGGTTTCCCTGAATCGGCGCAGATACTCTTGCGGCATTTCACCGGGCTTCATCCTTAGGCTAATAAGATCAACCAACTTCTTTTCACTAGTTCCGGTAAAGAAGTATGAGTGGAACTTCTGCTCTAACTCTGCCCATGTATTGATAGAATTTGCCGGCAGAGAAGCAAACCAGGAGAAGGCTGGTCCTGTCAGCGACAGTGGGAAGTACCGAATCCTCCAAGCTTCATCTGTAGACGCTTCCCCTAGTTGCATCAAGTATCGGCTGATGTGCTCTATAGTACTGGTATCATCCTGACCCGAAAACTTGGTGAAATCAGTGGGAGGTTTTACTCTTGGAGGAACAGCCACCCGATTGTACCATTCAGGGTAGGGAGACTTGTAAGCATATGTCTGATTCTTTGGCTTTAGGCCGAACTGATTCTGCATCATATCAGCCATTTTATGCATGATGAGATCAACACTTGAATCAGGAGCTGTTTGTGCTTGCCCCCCAGTATGTGGTCTTACCGAACTCCTGTAGCCTGGATTCGAAAGAGCATTGATCGAGTTATGGTTCATAAACTCCCGATACCCATCTCCAAACATATCTCTCTGTATCCTGTTCGCCACAGGAGACACTCTAGAAGCAGATTGTGGGACATTCCCCGTTGTGCCGAACGCGAGCTGGCCATAGGTCTGGGGAGGTTGTTGCATCTCCTGAGAAACCACCCCTCCTGTGCTTGGGCCAGCTCCACTGTTTTCGGCAATCCTCCGTCGTTGAGGTACTTGGAACAACAACGGTCCCTGCACCGGACCAGCAGCTTCTCCAAAGTACTTATCTGCGTTTGGACCGAAAGTATCGACCATGATGGCACGAAAGGTATTCAAGAAAGCCGATTGATGATTGGTCACTGCTCCTGACACGGTCCTATGCATCATTTCCGCCATCTTCTGGAGAGCCACTTCTTCGCTACCGTCAGGCAGCTCAAGTTGGTGATGAGGAACAACCTTCGGGAACGTCTGCTTCTGATAGACTTTGCCGCTTTTATTCTTGGAGAAAGTCTCTAAGCACTTGCGCTGGAATTCGTCACAAACCCATTGCACCAAATCCTTTGATTCTGGTGGCAACTCGTCCATGGTCACATCGAAGGATTGATCTTCGCTGATTTCAGGCATCTTGAAATAACTAGGTCCCACCAGGCGTGCCAAAATGTGTGTTGACGCAAAATGTGACACTCTGCGCCAGGCACACAGCAAGCCGAACGAGGCTGGCTTCAAACTGGTGCCCGGAGTATTCTGAATCCAGAAGCGTGCCAGTCGGTTTGACCTGAAAACCAACAAGGGATAAAAATATGAGAATACCTTGGAACATGCTGGGTGAGACCAGACAGTTCCACATGTACGGCTTTGAAAGCCAATCATGACGGCACACAGCTATAAAAGCTATTTGTCGAAACAATTTTATAATGTCATTCGGCAATTATAAAGATGGAGCTCATAAACACGTTGAGTGTCGAAACATGAATAACAAAAGGATAAAAGGGCAAATTGTAAATATAAATCTGTCCAAATAACATATGCATAGGCCAATCCAACTAATCTGCCGCACGTTTAGCTTTCATAAACCCATCAAGTGTAAACTCAAGCAAAGCTAATCCACCGCATGATACCACTTGCTATGAGTCCACACCACTCCTTATAATTAGATTAATCCACCGCATGATACGATCTAATTATAAGAAGCTAGAAGCATACATATATCTGAACAGATCTATAAAAACTCATTACTCATGTAAGCTTTAACCAGAATCGGCAAACTAGCCGAACTGGGGTCCATGAAGAAGGAACATACAAGCAAAGCATGATTAAACTAATCTAAAACCTGCACCTGCCGCACGGTACCTAGTTCTATCAAAGCTTAAACATGGTCGACATGCATGAACCCGCAACATGTAACAATCTGGATTGAAAGTTAATTCGGCCATCATGGTCTTATGATTAACAAAGCACGATTAAACTCATGCAGCAAGACCGAACAAAGATCAATCTAGATTGGGCAAAGAGTGTTATAGGAATCAAATGAATAAGACATATAACACTTGATAACTTAATGAATCTATTAGATCTGCCAAATCTAACAGAGCCGATAACTATCTTTGCTCATGACTTAATCCGCCGCACGATACAAGGCATAAGCAAAAACTTCCCGTCATAAGCTTAAATCCGCCGCACGATACTAAGCTTAACGTACGAGACTACTTGAATCATATCTAAATCCACCGCATGATACTAGACATGATAGCAAGGTTGCCGATACTTACGGAGGTCGACGGATCGATGATTCCTCTCGAAGAACTCGACGACACGACTTAAGGACTCGAAGATGGCACGGGGCCGGTTGTATTGATATGGTTGTGAACAGTTTTACAATGGTCGAGGGCTTATATTTATACCCTGGACGAAACACGAATCCTAGATGATTACGACTAAAAATAAGGAAAGATATAAAACATATTCCTAATCCTTTCGGCGTTTTCCATGGTCACGCATCTTCTCGTGCAAGCCGGCTTTAGCTGTATCATCCATTTTCCCGAATGGGGCCACCGCTCCATGAAGTAGCCGACCGCGCAAGTATTCACCGAAAGTCATGAGGACCCAATAGCCGTCTGAAGGTTTGCCGAATCCCTCTCTTCTCTGCTGGCTGGACCCTCCCGTCATATCCTCATGTGTGCGAAAATCTGGTGTTAACACCCGTATTTATTTTACTTTTGAGTTAGAGTAGTTAGATCCAGTAGATGCATGCAGTCTTAAATTGAATCCCATGTTAAGGTGTACTAGAACTTGTTTATATTATCCTTGTCACCTGGTTTGGGATGTGTTGGGTAGATGTCATGCTTACCCTGCTGTCTTGGGATGGGATGGTGGTTTAATAATTAATTCTGAATAATAATCTATGAAATACTATGGTCTGATAATGAGTAGTATGGTGAGTAGGTAAATCCGGCAGGATAGACCGTGTGGTGGTTTTTGTGCCGTGGGACTCGGCAGCTGGTTTTGGTTTCTAGTTCTGGGCTCGTGCTAGACATATCCTGCCTGGATCCCTAGGACCCGGTTCTCGGAGCATGTAACCCGGTTACACAGCACAACCATGAGATCTGGATGGCTGGATCTGGCTAATTAATTAATTTCCTCCAAGTTATGCTACATGGGGTTTGTTTAGTGGCTCAAGAGGGGGTCCCTGGGGTCGTTGACTTATGTACGGGGATGAAACCTTAGAGTACGTGTAACACAGGCTTGGAGGGGCTTTGTAAAGGCCTTGTAGTGCGACCCCGCTGTGCACCTTGGCAGTGTTTAGCGTGATGGGGAACGCATGACTTATGGGTAACGATGTGCAACCTCTGCAGACTGTAAAACTGATATATCAGCCGTGCTCACGGTCACGAGCGGCTTGGACTTCTTCGAGATTAGTTGGTGGTTTGGTTCTGGTTCGTTAGAGAAGCCTTATGTGGTCATTAGTATCATATGACATGGGTACAGAGGCTTCTTCTACGCGGGTTACTGCTTGGTAGCACACCGAGCAACCACACTTGGAGTCACACCGAGCAACCAACACTTGGAGTCCACCAACCCGCGTAGAAGAAGCCTCTGTACACATGTCATATGATACTGATGACCACATAAGGCTTCTCTAACGAACCAGAACCAAACCACCAACTAATCTCGAAGAAGTCCAAGCCGCTCGTGACCGTGACCACGGCTGATATATCAGTTTTACACTCTGCAGAGGTTGCACATCGTTACCCATAAGTCATGCGTTCCCCATCACGCTAAACACTGCCAAGGTGCACAGCGGGGTCGCACTACAAGGCCTTTACAAAGCCCCTCCAAGCCTGTTTTACACGTACTCTAAGGTTTCATCCCCGTACATAAGTCAACGACCCCAGGGACCCCCTCTTGAGCCACTAAACAAACCTCGTGTAGCATAATTTGGAGGAAACTAATTAATTAGCCAGATCCAGCCCATCCAGATCTCATGGCTGTGCTATGTAACCGGGTTACATGCTCCGAGAACCGGGTCCTAGGGATCCAGGCAGGATATGTCTAGCACGAGCCAGAACCAGAAACCAAAACCAGCTGCCGAGTCCCACGGCACAAAAACCACCACACGGTCCATCCTGCCGGATTTACCTACTCACCATACTACTCATTACCAGACCATAGTATTTCATAGATTATTATTCAGAATTAATTATTAAACCACCATCCCATCCCAAGACAGCAGGGCTAAGCATGACATCTACCCAACACATCCCAAACCAGCTGACAAGGATAATATAAACAAGTTCTAGTAAACCTTAACATGGGATTCAATTTAAGACTGCATGCATCTACTGGATCTAACTACTCTAACTCAAAAGTAAAATAAATACGGGTGCAAGATGTTCAAGGACACTTGCCTTCGGGCTGGGTTGAATCAACAAAGGCACGGTCTTGATCGGGAGGTTCCACGTAGCTCGCACTCGCTGGATCAAACATCATCACATGGCCCAAACAAAGCAATATAAGAAATAGTACATCAAACATTATGAAAACAGAACCTAAATAGATCTATTGCGTAGAGCTCGACGAGACGAATCTAACGCGACTTGAACGGGTCAAAACGGAGTTAAAACGTGAAAGTTATAAGCTTTTGAATGTGAGTGGCAAAACTTTAAATAGTCAGAACGCGAACTTGTAAATAAAAAACTGAGGAAAAAGGCTCGGCCGGACCTGGCATCATTTCGGGCAAAGATCAGGGATTAGATCCAAAGTTTCCCTCGACTCAAGAATAGTTGAAACGGACCGTGGGCTCGTTTCTGGGTAAAGCAAAGGCTTTTGCGCAAAACACCAGCGCTGGGCGGCCGTGCGACACGTGGCGTGCGCGGGTTGGCGCGGTGCACGCCCGTGCGGTGGACAGGGCACGACCGTGCGGTGGACGCGGCTCATGACGTGAGTGTGGTGAACCAGAGGACCGCGCCTCATTTTTGGGTAAGTACAGGGGTTAGATCGTAAGATTGCGGCTGACTCAGTATACTGTTCAAGTGGATTGCGGGTTGATTCAGGGAAAGTGCGGGGTCTCTTCTGCAAAACTACCAGATCCGATCGGCGCCATGCTGACGCGGGCTGACTCAGCGCCACGTGGGACAGGTGGCGTGGTGGGATAGGTCGGGTGCACCACGTGGTGTGTGAACCGGCTGACGTGTTGTGCGTGGACCGCGTCCATGATGCGGTGCACCCGGTGCATACTGGTTCGCACCCTGATCTAATCTAGGCCGTAGGGCACGATCTGGACGGCTCGGGGAGGGCTTGGGCGGTGGTGGCGGCCGGAGTACGAGCGGCAGCCGGCGGCGCCATGGCCAGGGCCATCAGCGAGCTCGGGATACACGGCACCGGCATGGGAGACTGTGGGGAAGGGTGCGGGAGAGAGAGGAGCTCACTGCTAGATTTTCGAGGGGGTTTCCGTGGCCGGAGGAGGGAAAGGGTGACGACGGCCGGGGCACAGGGGACGGCGGCGCCATTGACGCTGTCCGCCGGAGCGTTCGGAGAAGGCCCTAGGGATTAGTAGAGACTGCGGGGAGAAGCGGAAAAGAGCGAGGAGCTCACCGCGAGGTCATAGGTGACGATCTAGGCGCCGGTCGAGGTCCAGAAGTGGCCGACAACGGAGAGCAGTGGCGGCGGTCTCCGGCGAGGTTGCGGCCGCAGCGCTCCCGCTCTGATTCGCTTCGGGTAGATCTCCTGGACGCGGCGTGTGACCGCGAAGCCGAAGGAGGGAAGGACGAGGGCCGGTGGTGTCTTCTGCTGGTGAAGCCGAGCTCCACACCGAGCTCGGTAATGGTGAGGTGGCGGCGGCATGTCTCGGGAAGAGGAGAAAGGGATGTTCAGGTGTAGGCGAGGCTTCTTCTAGGTAGAGGGGAGGGCGACGCGTCCTGATAACATGGATCGGCAGGGGAGAGCAGGTGAACGGGTGAGCGCGCGCGTAGAGCGGGGAAGGGGTTGGACGAGCGCACGGCGAGGATCGGGGGAAGGAGACGGACGCCTGACCGGTGGGGTGCACACGTCAGCGGGAAGAGGAGGCTGACTGGTGGGCTTGCTCGGCAGTGGGAGAGGGGAGGGTGCGACGCGGGCCGACTGAGGGAGGAGGCGGTGGGCGGCCCGGGTTGGAGGAGGGAGAGGAGGAGAGAGGCTGCTGGAGCGGGCCACGCTGCTGCTTGCGGGCCGGGAGGAAGAAAATGGGAAGGGGACGCGGGCCTGCGGGAGGAAGAGCGGGGCAGGCTGGGCCGGCGCGAAAAAAAATGGAGAAAGGGAGGTTGGGCTGTGGGAGGAGGGTTGAGGCCTTTTTGCCCTTTCCTTTTTCCTTTTTGATTGTTTTTCCTTTTCAAAATCTTTTTGAAATCAAATTTAAATCCATTTCCAAATCAAAACAGTTTACAAATTTTGAAGATATTTTCTCTAGGTTTGAAAATAAAACTTGAGTTTTAAATTTTGTAAACTTTTCATAAATCTTTTATTTATTTCTTAAATAGAATAAAAGCGATTCGCCCTAATCGAGTTTAATAAAATCTTTTTCACCCAATAAAATTGTGCAACGGCATGAATGCAACAAACATCTGGTTAGGATTTTCCTCCTTCTAGGGTTTTATATATTTTCTAATTAAATTTTTAATTATTTTAATTAATTAAACACCCGGGGTGTTACAGTTTCCAACTAGGATTAAAAAAAAATTTGGACCGACACACTTTTGTGACTTTTACAACCAAGACTAAAGAGTGAAATTGGTTCTAATTTTTATTACAAACCAAGATTAAAGGTCCCGGTCCTATTTTAGGGGGTGTTTGGGACTGCTCGCTCCCGTTTTTGCTGTTGCTTCGCTCCAGCTCCACAGTGCCAAACGCGTCCAGCTACAAGAACTCTGCTAAAAAAAACATGGAGCTAGAGACCAACTCTACGGTTTTTCTGGAGCACCTCAAGGGGTACTCCAGTTTTTGGAGTTTTGTACTCCCACATGGAGTTGAGATATAATTATGCACCTTGCCACTCATTAATAACGGGTTATTTCTTCTAATCTCTTCCTCTCCTCGTGAGAAGAGTTGTGTATTTATTTAAAAATGACGGGTATTTGGTACTCTAGTTTCTAATCTCTTCTAATTTCTTCTAATCTCTTCCCCTCAAAAATATTTATCTAAAATATCATTAATAATAATATCAAGTGTAATTTCAATTAGGGATATAATGGACTATTTATATGAAAACAACTTATTCCTGATCTAGAGCAGAGCTGTGTGCCAACAAGATTATTTGCTTCACAAACTCTACGGTAGAGCTGCTCCATGATGGAGTTCATGGAGCGGAGCAGCAAAAACTGGAGCGGAGCATGCGGATACATAGGTGTTGATGCAAAACGTGACTCCTCGCGCCAAGCACACAGCAAGCCGAAAAGCTGGCTTTAATCGGGTGCCCGGAGTATGTTGATTCCGGAGATGTGCCAGTCGGTTTGACCTGAAAACCAACAAGGGATAAAAACGTGAGAATACCTATGGAACGTGCCGGGTGAGACCAGACAGTTCCATATGTACGGCTTTGAAAGCCAATCACGACGGCACACAACTATAGAAGCTGTCTGTCAGAGCATGTTTGTAAAGTCATTCGGCAAGTATGAAAGCAGAGTATGTAAAGCATATTAACTGCCAAATGCATATGTAAGGAAAGACATGCTTGAACAAAATAAAGATATTATAAACAGGTAACTTGCAAAAATAGATCTATTCAAATAACACATGCATAGGCTAATCCAACTAATCTGCCGCACGTTTAGTCTTCCTAAACCCGTCAGGCATAAACTCAAGCAAAGCTAATCCACCGCATGATACCACTTGCTATAAGTCTGCACCACTTCTTATAATTAGATTAATCCACCGCATGATAGAATCTAATTATAACAAGCTAAAAGCATGCATAAACCTGAATAGATCTATAAAAGCTCGTTACTCATGTAAGCATAACCAAAATCGGCAAACCAACCGAATTGGGGTCCATGAAGAAGGAACAAACAAGCAAGCACGATTAAACTAATCTAAAACCTGCATCTGCCGCACGATACCTAGTTTTATCAAAGCCTAATCGTAAATAACATGCATGAACCCGCGACATGTAACAATCTGGATTGAACTTTGATCCGGCCATCATGATATTATGATTTAGCAAAAGCACAAGCAAGCTTGTGGGACAAGGCCGAACAAAGATCAATCTAGATTGGGCAAAAGAGTGTTACAAGAATTAAATAAATAAAACATATAACACATGATAACTTAATGAATCTATCAGATCTGCCAAATCTAATAGAGTCGATAACTATTTTTACTCATGACTTAATCCGCCGCACGATACAAGGCACAGGCAAAAACTTCCTGTCATAAGCTTAAATCCGCCGCACGATACTAAGCTTAACATACGAGACTACTTGCATCATATCTAAATCCACCGCATGATACTAGACATGATAACAAGGTTGTCGGTACTTACGGAGGTCGACGGATCGATGATTCCTCTCGAAGAACTCGACGACACGACTAAGGACTCGAAGATGGCACAGGGCCGGTTTGTATTGATGTGGTTGTGAACACTTTTTACAATAGCCAAGGGTTTATATTTATACCCTGGACGCAATACAAGTCCTAAGAGGACACGACTATGAAATATTAGAGAAAAATACATTGTTCTTGGACTTCAACTCCTTTCGGAATCTTCATTGCCTTAATTGTCGCAATTTTGTTGCCCGATCGGCTCTCGCTTCCGTCGATTCAATGGAAACTCTTTTCTCAGAATAGCCGACCGCATGAGCAGTTACCGAATCCTTGGAAACTAGCCGACCGCATGGATACTTGTCGAATGCCTTATACATCCATCTCTGCACACTAGACATGCACGTCATCTTCTAGCCTTTCCTTCATCGTGAAGCCATTCATGCTAAATATAGAAGTGGACGTCGAGATGTGCATGCTTTATATATATTGCCTTCTTTGCATGCTTGCCACATCACAACGCCACCAAATCCAACTCCTGGCCAATGAGATCAGAACCCTCTGCTTCTTGAACACTCGTTTAATCTGTCACGGTCATGGTCAATTATCCTCGTGATTGGCTTCTCTTGCCATATCTATTTCCTGAATGGAGTAACCGACTGCTTGGCCGTCTACCGAGTGCTCTTCTCACTGCTCGTTGGGTCCACCTGTCATCTTCTCAATGTTGACCAAAATCCAGTGTTAACAATAGGTGTATACCGAGTCTCGAGTGATGAGTGATTGTCAACTGGGATAATGCGCATGTTCTTTGGCTTGTGTTGTGCAGGTGTCGAGCATGGATACAGTGATCAAAGGCAAGGTGAAGGTCAAGTAAAGACGTGCTGTGCCGATGGACCGGGAGGGGGTGAAGGGCGGACGTGAGGCTTGGACTGAGGGACCGGTGGCCTAAGGATCAGCTATGGTCGCTGACAGCCTGGGACAGCGATGAGCGAAGACTTGCGGGGCACGGTGTGGCTCGGGTCATGGACCTGGGGACACGTGTCGGTGGACGGGGTGCAAGGGCGGTGCATCCCATCTACGGCTCGGTTTGATGGTTGAGCCACAGAAAAACCATCGAGTGGACGGTTTCTAGGTTTGGGCCTCAAAACCTGGGCATTGATGGTTTCCGAGTTTGGGCCACAAAACTCGGGCTGAGGACGGTTTCCAGGTTTGGGCCTCAAAACCTTGGTGCAGCGGGTTTCTGAGTTTGGGCCACAAAACTCAGGCAATGGACGGCTGGTTTCCCGGTTTGGGCCTCAAAACCGGGGGTTGGTCGTGAAGGCTGGTTTCTCGGTTTGGGCCACAAAACCGGGGGCAAAGTCCGTGAAAACGACGAGCGGAGTGGTGGCGGCACGTGGCAACAATCGGTGAGGTTGCGTCGAGGCAACGCTACCAGTTGTGCGGGCGTGGCCGTCGGATCAGCATCAACTTCGATTTTGTCAGGAATACCCTTAGGGTTAGCCTGCTCGCTCATGAGCAGTAAGGGTAGAAGGGGAATAATTGTATTAGGCTATATAAGGAGTGGCAGCCCCTCCCTCCATTTCATCTCAGCCATTGCTATTTTCATTCTAGGCTTTCCTGCTTCCCATTCCCTGCTGTAGCTACTGAAATCCGCAGAGATGGTGAACAATACCTTTGTGTATTTGCTTTTTGAGGAAACGAGACCATAATCTCCTTGTCTCCTCGTGGGGATGAATTTTGGCTGGCAATTCGTGGTTCGATTCGCGTTTTGAACTTGTTCTTCGCGTTCTTCGTTTTCTCCACGATTTTCCCGTCACTCGTTCTTTCTCCACGTTGAGTCTTTTGTGATTCCGTTTGAACTGAGTTGTTCTAGATCGTGAGGCACTTCTTTCCACCAAAGGAATTCTCCTCTAATCTTACGAGCTAGTAGATCGGTCGATTTTCGTTTCGAATCGAGTTTTTGTTCCCTTTGCCCCAAATTCTTCTGATTCACCGATTTGGAGTTAAGTTCGAGCCATGATCTCTTTGGGATAGCTCACTAACCTCCTTTGAACTCCTCATACCAAGTCTAAGCCTTAGAGCTTTTAATTCGGAGGAGATCGGGTTGAATCCGCGGAAGAACTGTGTTGTTTTGGGGGCATCGGACGCTCAGGTCGGGGGCATCGGACGTTGTGTTCTTGACATCGGACGCGCTGCTGCCACGTGTCATCTGACTGACTTTTTTGAGGGACATCGGACGCTGACCATCGGAGTGTCCGTTGCCATCAGACGCGCCGGGGGTCTAGCATCGGACGCTAGGGTTTCACTGTAGCCAACGTCCGATGTCTATGCAGTAAGGTCCCAGACCTGTACGGTTCGCATCGGACGCATCAGGTGCCTGACCATCGGACGCTGCTAGCGTCCGATGCTGTGTCTTCAGCACGTTTTTGTCCGTGGTTCGTTCGTCCGTTGTCGGTTTTGATTTTCGACTTTTGCGTTGGGTTTCTAGAGTTGTGTTGTGTCCCGCTGTGCTTCTTGGAAGCATCCACCCTACATCTAGGGTCGTGGACACCCACAAGTTCTAAGATTGTTCTTGGGGTTGATTCTCGGGACAGTGACAACAAGTTTCTGAAAAGAAATTTGAAGCTCCCATTCACCCCCCCCCCCCTCTGGTCGCTTTCTGGTAGCACTTTTGGTCCTTCAATTGGTATCAAAAAAGGTTAAGGATCTTCCACCTTAGCCGGTTCTAGATCCAGAGAAGGCAACATGGATCGCGACGTGGGCAAACCGCCGTTCTTTTATGGGACGAACTATGCGTATTGGAAGATACGCATGTCGGCCTATCTGCAGAGTATGGGTTCTTCCATCTGGGATATTTGCAACTCTGCCGATTACGTGGTCTTGGCTGCTCGTGCTACTCAGCATCAGATCGATGAGCACGATGCCAATAGCCGAGCCCGTAATGCTCTTTTCTCCTGTTTGAGCATGTCTGAGTTTGATCGTGTTTCTCATCTCCTCACGGCTCGTGAGATTTGGGCAACCCTCATGCGTTTTCATGAGGGAACCACTCAAGTCAAATCCCGTCTCTACGAGTCGCACAAGCGGGAGTATGAGAACTTTCGACACATGCCTGGCAAGAGCATAGAAAGTTTATTCGCTCGCTTTCAGGTGATTGTCAACAGGATGAGGGCTAACAAGGAGTTGTTGCCTTTCGACGATCATGAGAGAGCTTTGAAGCTTTTGCATACTCTTGATCGATCGGTGTGGGACTCAAAGGTCCAGGCGATCATCGAATCGTCTAACTATGAGACTCTCACATGCGACGAGCTCTTCAGTAAGCTCAAGTCCAGTGAGATTGATGCCATGGCGAGGGCTTCTTATGAAAATCCTTCTGGCCCGTCGATGGCTTTGCTTTCTGGCTCTTCTGCTAACCCCTCTGGAGGATTCGCACTCTCTTCTCTTCTTTCTGTTACAGAGGAGCAGCTGGAGTTCATGGGGGATGACGAGTTGGCTTTGCTCGCCATCCGGTTCTCGCGGTTCCACAACAACCGCATGAACCGTCGCCGCGGAGGAGGACGCTCGGGTTGTTTCGAGTGCGGCGACCCCAACCACTTCATCGCCAATTGCCCGAAGAAGAACAAGCAAGTCTTCGGCAAGGCGGATCATGGGCACAAGTACAACTCTGGCAAGCGCAAGGAGAAGTACGTCCCCGCGAAGCACAAGCGGAAGGGCGGCTTCGACAAGGAGTACATCAAGACGAAGTACTTGGAGAAGGCCCAGGCTGAGCAGCGTGCTTTCTTCGCAACGCTCAGCGACGTCGACGACTCAGATGATGACTCTGCTTCCTCAAGCGACGACGAGTCCGAGAAGAAGAAGAGGATCGAGGACAAGCTGAACGGCCTCTGCTTCTTCGCCGACAACGAAGGCTTCTGCACCATGGCCCTCGGCAAGGAGGTCGACGGCGAGCTGGAGGAGACCCCTCGGAACGACGACGACGACGACGACGACGACACCTCCCAGGTATCTCAGACCCCTGACGAGCTTTCTGCTGAGGTCGAGAAACTTACTGCCGCTCTTCTTAGTGAAGATAAACTGCTTAGGCATGCTGCTAGAGAGTGCAAGGAGTTTAGGCAGAAGTGGAAGGATACGGTGAAGGAGCTTGAGTTTGCTAAGTCCACTGTGATCGTTTCTGAGGAGAGTGAGTGCGAGATGTGCACCACGCACATGACTGATTTTCTCACTTTGAGAAGTAAGTATGCTGCGTTGGTTGGAGAGGTGGATGAGCTTAGAGCTAAATCCTCAGTGCTTGGTGCGTGCAAGTCTTGTGCAGGCTTGCAATCCGAGTTGGCAGAGAAGAATGCCAAGATTGTGTCTCTTGAGAAGGCCAGCTCGGGTAGCACTTGTGTATCTAGGTGTGCATTGTGTGAGGGTTTGGAGATGGAGATTGCCAATGTGAAGCATGAAAAGATGCAAACCAAGGAAGAAAACACATACCTTCGGACCATCTTGTCATGGGTGTCTTGTGGTGAGCCGCAACTTGGGATGATGATTGCCCAATTCAAGCGTGCTGCTGGAGGTCCAGGTGTAGGCTTTGTTCAGGGTGTTGAGTGCGCTTCATCTTTTGGCAAGATTGGAGAGTCGAGTGGTCTAAACCCGTGTGAGAAGCCCAACTCCACCACTACTCCCAAGCTTACCAAGATTCCAGCCAAAGAGCCTCTCAAGCCTAACACCAAAGATGGGGTGTTTGTTGAACCTCCAAAAGCTCCACCCAAGAAACAAACATGGGCTCCCAACCACCTCAAGAACAAGCTAGACACAATGCCACCTACCCAGGAGGAGCTTATGCCACAAAAGGGAAAAGTGATCCACACCCACTTCCGTGAGTACCAACAACCCCCTGTGAGAGCGGTGAGGTACCATTGTGAGCACTGTGGGAGAGATGGACACTTGAGTGAGTTTTGCTTTCGGCGCAAGAGAGAGGCGCACCGTGCAAAGCAGGTGAACAACACGGACATGTACCATCCTTTCCATGATGTACATGTGCCGGATGTTCAGAGGCGTGCTGCTAGGCCTAGAGGTCCAATGCCTCAAGTTCCTAGGCCTAGGCCGCGAGGAGGACGTGCCCGACGGGAGCCTACCTTTATAGGTTTTGGACCCCGTGGCGGTGGTTTTGTAGTTGAGCATTTTCCCCCACCGCGTTTTGACTATCGCGGTGAGCGCTCCTTCCCTAGCAGACCACGTTTTCCTCAGCGTGGTGATCGCTTTCCCCATAGGCGTGCTAGGAATGGTTTTTCTGCTAACCGTTCTTTTGAGCAGCCGGCCCAACACTGGTATTCTTCCTACTTCACTAACCCTAGTGTTGGACCGTATGCTCACCCTATGTATTTTTATTGATGTAGGTAAAACGATTGGAGAACGTTTGGTTGGTGGATTCCGGGTGCTCGAGGCACATGACCGGAAATGCCAAGTGGTTCTCCAGTCTTAGTCCAGTTGCCGGAAAGGAGTTTATCACCTTCGGCGACAATAGCAAAGGTAAGGTGTTGTCTCGTGGGTTGGTGTGAGTTAATGAGCACTTTGTGTTGCGTGATGTTGCTCTTGTTTCCAACTTGCATTTTAACCTTCTTTCTGTTTCACAACTCTTTGATGATGACTATGAGATTCGTTTTAAACCGAATCTCAGTCGCATTTTGGATACTCAGGGCAATCTTGTATGTTTGATTTTGCCCCTTGGAAAAGTCTTTCGTGCGAACTTCTCGGAGTCGTTTGGAACTTCTCGTTGTCTTTTGGCTGGACCTTCCTCATCTGTTCTTTGGAAGTGGCATAGGAGACTTGGTCACCTGAGCTTTGACTTGCTTGCAAGACTTAGCTCACTTGGCCTAATCCGAGGATTGCCCATGTTGTCCATGGAGAAGGATCTTGTTTGCCATTCTTGTAGACATGGGAAGATGGTTGCCGCTCCCCACCATCCAGTGACTCAGGTCATGACTAAGCGCCCTGGAGAGCTTTTGCACATGGACCTTGTTGGTCTGGCTCGGGTGAGCTCGGTTGGGGGGAAGTGGTACGTGCTTATTGTTGTTGACGATTTTCTGAGATATTCGTGGGTCTTTTTTTTAGCTGAGAAGACCAAGACTTTCTCTTTTGCTCGCAATCTGATTTTGCATCTTCAGAATGAGTTCCCTATGAACTCAATGCGAGCAATTCGGAGTGATAATGGTTCCGAATTCAAGAATTCGGATTTTGAGAAGTTTTGTAACTCTTTGGGTTTGGAGCATCAGTTTTCTTCTCCCTACACACCACCACAAAATGGTGCTGTAGAGAGGAAGAATCGGACCCTTGTAGAGATGGCCAGGACGATGCTCGATGAGCATAGGACTCCTAGGCGATATTGGGCCGAAGCTATGAGCACTGCATGCTATATTTCCAATCGCATTTTTCTCTGAGCCTTCTTGAAAAAGACTTCTTATGAGTTGCGTTTTGGAAAACTACCCAAGGTAAGTTATTTTAGAGTCTTTGGTTGCCACTGTTTCATAATCAAGAAAGGCAACCTGGACAAATTTGAGTCTCGTTCTTCTGAGGGTGTATTTTTGGGTTATGGCACTCATACTCGTGCATATCGTGTACTTAACCTTGATACTAACCGAGTCATGGAGACATCAGATGTCACCTTCGACGAGACCATGGTATGTCCTTCTTCTCGTTTTGAGCGTGCAGGTGATCATGAGGTTGGAGAACCTCTTTTTGATGATGAGGACGAGGGTGCTGAAGGGACGGATGACCCAACACCACCTCCACCTGCTGAGCCGCAAAGAGCGGCCTCTACTACCACTCACGGCCCCGATCCTTCTTCTTCAACCACTTGGGGGTCGTGGGATCCGCCACCTCGAGCGGTACCTTTTGTACCCGAGGAGGCACCAGCTGCTGTTGAGGGGGAGGTTTCCTCAGTTCGGGAGGCGCCACGACACATCCAGCGCCAACACCCACCTCAACAGATGATCGGCAGCATAGGAGAACGTGTCACTCGGTCAAGGTCACAACAAATTTCTCACTTTGCTCATTATGCATTTGTTGCTGATTTTGAACCCCGAGATGTTGGACATGCTTTATCTGATCCGGATTGGGTCAATGCCATGCATGAAGAGTTAGAAAATTTTGAGAGAAATCGGGTTTGGGTTTTGGTTCCTCTTCCTCCTGAGTGTCACCCTATTGGTACAAAATGGGTTTTCAAAAACAAACAAGGAGAGGATGGCCATGTTGTGAGAAACAAGGCCAGACTTGTAGCCTAGGGGTATAGTCAGAAGGAGGGGATAGACTATGAGGAGACTTTTGCTCCTGTAGCTCGTTTGGAGGCAATTAGGATTCTCTTGGCTTTTGCTGCATCCAAAGGGTTTAAACTTTTTCAAATGGATGTCAAGAGTGCCTTCCTAAACGGCTACATAGAAGAGGAGGTGTATGTGAAGCAACCCCCCGGTTTCAAAAATTCCAAGTTTCCAAACTATGTTTTTAAACTTCACAAAGCTTTATATGGTTTGAAACAAGCCCCTAGAGCCTGGTATGATAGGTTGAAAACCTTTTTGCTTGCTAAGGGTTTTAAAATGGGATGTGTGGATAAAACGTTTTTTCTCCTCAAGCAAGGCAATGATACTCTCTTGGTCCAGATTTACGTGGATGATATCATTTTTGGTGGTTCTTCTCACGCTTTGGTTGCCAAGTTTGCAGACACAATGAGCAGGGAGTTTGAGATGAGCATGATGGGCGAGTTGAAGTTTTTCCTCGGGTTGCAAATCAAGCAATCCCGAGAGGGGACGTTCGTGCACCAGGGAAAGTATACCAAGGACATTCTGAAGAAGTTCGATATGGGTGAGGCCAAGCCTCTTCCAACACCCATGTCGACCACGACGGCCCTGGATGCGGATGTGGATGGAGAAGCTATGGACCAGAAGGAGTACCGGAGTATGATCGGGTCGCTACTGTACCTGACGGCGACACGCCCGGACATCCAGTTCGTGGTGTGTCTTTGCGCGCGATTTCAGTCGTCGCTGCGCACCTCTCACCGTCAGGCGGTCAAGCGCATTATGAGGTACTTATGCTTCACTCCAGAGTTTGGGATTTGGTATTCTGCTTCCTCCACCCTCTCCCTTTGCGGTTATTCCGATGCCGATTTTGCTGGTTGCCGTATTGATCGCAAGTCCACTTATGGGACTTGTCAGTTTATTGGTTCCTCTCTTGTATCGTGGTCTTCTCGCAAGCAGTCTAGCGTCGCCCAGTCTACCATGGAGGTTGAGTATGTTGCTGCGGCTAGATGCTGTTCTCAATTGCTTTGGATGATGGCCACTTTGCGTGATTTTGGTCTGAGCTTTTCTCGCGTTCCTTTGCTTTGTGACAGCACGAGTGCGATTAGCGTTGCTAAGAACCCCGTGCTGCACTCAAAGACCAAACACATTGATGTGCGCTTTCATTTCTTGCGAGACCACTATGAGAAGGATGATATCGACCTTCGCCATGTCGATACTCATCATCAGTTGGCTGATATTTTCACCAAGCCTTTAGACCAATCAACTTTTGCTAGGTTGAGAGGTGAGCTTGGTGTGTGTTTTCCCTTTTAGTTGGGGGAAACATTTTGATTCTTGTGTATCATAGGCTGACTCTTCTCTTTTCGTTTGTGCATTTCATCATGCATCTTTGCATTTTCGAGCTTCATGCATATAATCCTTAGAATGTGATTATGCTCTATCTAGTTTTGCTCCGATGCTATATGATGATGCCAGTAGCTTTTGCTCTTTCTGATCACTGATATATGGTGTGAGCTGAGCTATTTTGTAAATGGTGAACTTACTTAATGAACTTAAAACTTGAAATTATTCACCATTGAGATATGCAACTAGCATGTGTAGAATGTGTTGAAATCACTTGTGCTTTTCATATATGCTAGGTTGCTATGTCTCTAGTTCTGAGTCATTCACTTGCTTGGTATGTTAATATTCTGCTTTAAAATTTGAACCAAGCTAAGTGAGTTGGAAAGATCGAGATGGGATTGCTTGTCAGCACATCACAGTATCGAGACTGTTTCTCATTGCACTTTGAGTTAAACTTGAGTTGTGTAGTGTATGCCCGAAACTGTTGCTTTAAGCTTCTGATTGCTTCTGCATAGGCTTCACACAGTTGAAAAGTTAGGCAATGACAAGCTTTCAACCTCTCGCAATCACATGCTAACATTTGCACTTGTGTAATTTAACAGCTGCAACTCCGATAAAATTTGAATACACAAGTCTATGTTTCATTCTACAACATGATGATTGAACCTTGCTAGGGGTAGTTCACTTTGTATACATGTTTAGCACTTGTTTGACTTCCTATCTATACATGTTTAGTGCTATTTTGATGGTGAATACCTTTTTGGCTAAACACTGCTCACTTTACTCAAATGTTCATATTTCGTATTTGGTGATCAGTTTGAGCCTTTGCTAGCATTTTGTGCTTATTATTGAGTCATCGGATCAGCACTTTGTCGAGCATCTTCATGTTCTATCGACTATATTCCTGAAGTTGCTAACTTGCATTTTAGCTCATATGCATTTGGAGGGAAGACACTTGATAGTGCATTTTCAACTAAGGGGGAGAAATTCTTGCCAAATCATAAGGGGGAGAAATCACATCTTGGTTGTGTGCACTATTGGAGGGGGAGTTTGAGTTGGCTCGGATTTTGAGGATTTTGAACTTTCCAATTGGTTCGGAGTTTTTTGCTAGTTGTGTTGAGCCTCTGTGCCTCTGTCTTGAGGGACTAGCATTTTTGGCTTTGTAGATCAATTGGTTCGGAGCTTTTCTGCTACTTGTGTTGAGCCTCTGTGCCTCTATCTTGAGGGACTAGCAGTTTTTGCCTTGTGGGTGTGATTCTCAATTGGTATCGAGCTTTTCTGCTCTTCAGTCGGTATTCTTCAGTTGGTATCGAGCTATTCTCGCTAGCGGTGTTGAGCCTGTTCTACCTCTTCTTGAGGGCTAGCTTTGCCTTGCTTGGTTGCGTCGAGCCATTGCCCATGTCTTTGGGGACCAAGTTGTTTTGTTCTTTCACTTGACCTTTTTCTGGCTTTGATATGCTTTTGGGTCATTTGGACGAATTCTCTACTTCCTCTTCTTCCTCCTACTTCTTCTACATTATGATTTGTGTTGGTAGTTGACAATGCACTCATCAAGGGGGAGATTGCGGATACATAGGTGTATGCTGAGTCTCGAGTGATGAGTGATTGTCAACTGGGATAATGCGCATGTTCCTTGGCTTGTGTTGTGCAGGTGTCGAGCACGGATATAGTGATCAAAGGCAAGGTGAAGGTCAAGTAGAGACGTGCTGTGCCGATGGACCGGGAGCGGTGAAGGGCGGACGTGAGGCTTGGACTGAGGGACCGGTGGCCTGAGGATCAGCTGTGGTGGCTGACAGCCTGGGACAGCGACGAGCAGAGACTTGCAGGGCACGGTGTGGCTCTGGTCGAGGACCTGGGGACACGTGTCGGTGGACGGGGTGCATGGGTGGTGCATCCCATCTACGACTCGGTTTGATGGTTGAGCCAGAGAAAAACCATCGGGTGGACGGTTTCCAGGTTTGGGCCTCAAAACCTGGGAACTGATGGTTTCCGAGTTTGGGCCACAAAACTCGGGCTGAGGACGGTTTCCAGGTTTGGGCCTCAAAACCTGGGTGCAGCGGGTTTCTGAGTTTGGGCCACAAAACTCAGGCGATGGACGGCTGGTTTCCCGGTTTGGGCCTTAAAACCGGGGGTTGGTCGTGAAGGCTGGTTTCCCGATTTGGGCCACAAAACCGGGGGCGAAGTCCGTGAAAAGGACGAGCGGAGTGGTGGCGGCACGTGGCGGCAATCGGTGAGGTTGCGTCGAGGCAACGCTACCAGTTGTGCGGGCGTGGCCGTCGGATCAGCATCAACTTCGATTTGGTCAGGAATACCCTTAGGGTTAGCCTGCTCGCTCATTAGTAGTAGGGGTAGAAGGGGAATAATTGTATTAGGCTATATAAGGAGTGGCAGCCCCTCCCTCCATTTCATCTCAGCCATTGCTATTTTCATTCTAGGGTTTCCTGCTTCCCATTCCCTGCTGTAGCTACTGAGATCTGCAGAGACAGTGAACAATACCTTTATGTATTTGCTTTTTGAGGAAACGAGACCGTAATCTCGTTGTCTCCTCGTGGGGACGAATTTCGGCTGGCAATTCGTGGTTCGATTCGCGTTTTGAACTTGTTCTTCGCGTTCTTCGTTTTCTCCACGATTTTCCCGTCACTCGTTCTTTCTCCACGTTGAGTCTTTTGTGATTCCGTTTGAACTGAGTTGTTCTAGATCGTGAGGCACTTCTTTCCACCAAAGGAATTCTCCTCTAATCTTACGAGCCAGTAGATCGGTCGATTTTCGTTTTGAATCGAGTTTTTGTTCCTTTTACCCCGAATTCTTCCGATTCACCGATTTGGAGTTAGGTTCGAGCCATGATCTCTTTGGGATAGCTCACTAACCTCCTTGGAACTCCTCATACCAAGTCTAAGCCTTAGAGCTTTTAATTCGAAGGAGATCGGGTTGAATCCGCGGAAGAACTGTGTTGTTTCGGGGCATCGGACGCTTAGGTCGGGGGCATCGGATGTTGTGTTCTTGACATCGGACGCGCCGTTGCCACGTGTCATCTGACTGAGTTTCCTAAGGGACATCGGACGCTGACCATCGGAGCGTCCGTTGCCATCAGACGCGCCGGGGGTCTAGCATCGGACGCTAGGGTTTCACTGTAGCCAGCGTCCGACGTCTATGCAGTAAGGTCCCAAACCTGTACGGTTTGCATCGGACGCATCAGGTGCCTGACCATCGGACGCTGCCAGCGTCCAATGCTGTGTCTTCAGCACGTTTTCGTCCACGGTTCGTTCGTCCGTTGTCGGTTTTGATTTCCGACTTTTGCGTTGGGTTTCTAGAGTTGTGTTGTGTCCCGCTGTGCTTCTTGGAAACATCCACCCTACATCTAGGGTCGTGGACACCCACAAGTTCGAAGATTGTTCTTGGGGTTGATTCTCGGGACGGTGACAACAAGTTTCTGAAAAGAAATTTGAAGCTCTCATTCACCCCCCCTCTGGTCGCTTTCTGGTAGCACTTTCGTTCCTTTAGAGCAGTCTCAAACACCCCCTTAATCACGGTTGTAAGTTTGAAACCGGGATTAAATATTTTTTTTGTCATCGACTGATGGAAACCGACCACCCAGTTTGCTAGAACAGGAAAATCCAGTGTGCAAAAGTTCTGCAAAGTGCATGCACTTCTGCGAGCTGCACATGACATCCTCGCGTGCCATTATTGCGTATGGTAACCATAACAAAAATAGTTTCTATATAGTTGCAAATTAATGTGGACACTACGCACATGGTAACGGATGATTTATTCACATTTAATCTTTTAGCCAATCAGCTGCCTTCTCTCTAACCTAGCACAGCCTGTCTTGTTTCCTGTGCGAATCATTTTCCTCTCTCTCTTCCATAACTCTAAGAGCAACGATTATAAAAGGCTGCAAACTGACTAAATACTGACGAGGAGAAGAGACGGAATGAGAGAGAGGAGAAGCGGGCTGTAAACTTACAGCTGGCTTGTACACAAGAACCAAAAAAATATGCGTAAGAGACAAGTGAGCTCTATATTAATGATAAATGTTCAATTACTGTATGAGTGGGCTGAGAGAAATCTATAATAACTCTTACAGCCAGTAAGTCGGATGTATTATAATACTTGCTCTAAGAGCACTCACAATAAAGACTCTACTTAGAGTCTAAGTCTATTTATTACCTCGAAGCTATCATAGACTTGAAGTCTAAATAAGACTTGGAGTCTTGCTTTTTCTTCCACTCTCTTCAATAACTACACTACCACATCAACAAAATACAATAAATAGAAGTGTAATAAATAGGTTTAGACTCTATGATAGAGTTTGCATTGTGAGTGCCCTTAATGTCACATCAACATTTTGTCTATTTAACACACTCTAATTTACCACGCCCATATACGGAGTTGAAGCAAAGTTAGGTTACCAAGAAAACAGAAGGAATAAGTGGATCCGTCCATGAAATTAATCGATACATGGTGTGCCAACAGTACATTATTACATAAGCAATACATGAACAAAGATGTTGATAATGGTGCACATGCAGTAATGCCAAAAACATAAGACATTTATTGATACAAGTATTGATAAATTCAGGTCGCCATGTTTCCCATGAGTAGGAGGCTATCAAGTAGTTCTGAGAAGGGCGCCGACAGATCAGGTCTATCTGGCACTGGAGTGGGGTTGAATGTCCCACCCGGCGAATTATCCGCAATGGCTTGGAGACCCTAGCATACACATATATATGCATGACATAAGGTATTGTTAGAGTGCGCAGCGGAATTCGGCCCAGCTCACTAAACCACGAGTTGAAGCCCCTCGGGCCCAGGTCTACCGGAGCCCACAACATATCAGACATTGGGCCTAACTCAACCCAAAACACTAGCCTGATAGGTGAGGACTGTCCCCCGCGTGCTCCCCCACCATCTATTACCGATGTGGGACTAAACCTAACAATCTCCCCCGTCACACATCGGACCCAACTCTTCACATCACACTTGTTAGAGTGCGCAGCAGAATTTGGCCAGGCTCGTTATACCCACGAGCCGGCGCCCCTCGAGCCCAGGTCCAACGGAGCCCACAACATATCATGCTTTGGGCCTAACTCAACCCAAAAGACTAGCCTGATAGGTGAGGACTGCCTCCGCCCTATATGTTGTGCTCCCCCACCATCTATTACCGATGTGGGACTAAAACTAACAATCTCCCCCGTCACACTTCGGACCCAACTCTTCACACCACACAACCCCGTGTGATCTCCTGAAGACGTTTTTACCAGGCCCCGAGTCCAACGCTCTATCACACACAACCCCGTGTGACCTCCGAGACGTTAACGGGCTCCCCCAGGGCGTTCAGATTTTTACGGGTCCCGTAAAAATCTGAACGGCCTGGGGGAGCCCATTAACGTCTCGGAGGTCACACGGGCTTGTGTGCCGTAAAAATCTGAACGGCCTGGGGGAGCCCGTTAACGTCTCGGAGGTCACACGGGGTTGTGTGTGATAGAGCATTGGACTCGGGGCTGGTAAAAACGTCTTCAGGAGATCACACGGGGTTGTGTGGTGTGAAGAGTTGGGTCCGAAGTGTGACGGGGGAGATTTTTAGTTTTAGTCCCACATCGGTAATAGATGGTGGGGGAGCACAACATATAGGGCGGAGGCAGTCCTCACCTATCAGGCTAGTCTTTTGGGTTGAGTTAGGCCCAAAGCATGATATGTTGTGGGCTCCGTTGGACCTGGGCTCGAGGGGCGCCGGCTCGTGGGTATAACGAGCTGGGCCAAATTCTGCTGCGCACTCTAACAAGTAAATAAATAAATCATGATTTTCATAGTATTATTAGCTCTGGATTTATACGTACATGGTTATTTGCATCCCCACCAAGAGTAAACGTGTGCACAGGGACTTCTGATCTGAAGTTCTCTGTTCCATCAAAGAAGTCTCCCTTGTTTATCAGCCCATCGGAGAAGAACAGGATGATGCCATTTCGATTACCCCGGTTCAATAACATTTTATGCGCCTCAATGAGTCCGGATGCCATGTGTTTCGTGCAAGAAACCCTGCGCCTTGCTAACGACTTATAGCCAGTCGCCTTTGTGTCTGAAGAGTCAACTATCTTCATATCTGACGTGTAATTGTTTGGGGTCAACATGGGGTAGATATAACCCATGCAGCTGTTTACCAAGCGGGTTAGCTTCTTTTGCACCATCCAAAAGATTGTGCCATCCATCTTGTACCAGGCAAGGGTAGATTCGGAGCAGTCAAAGGCATATACCAAAACCACGTCAAGTGGCTGATTTTCTGTAAATAATATGTATGGAGAATTGGTCATGCATCCAATGCAAGTATCCATATACCTTCCTGATGATCACTACTGAGCAGTATCAGCTTTCACTTTTAGTACTTACAAATACCTGAACTAGGACTAGGAGGATTCCCATCTTCGAATGTGGTACGATCAAAGATGCTATCCAGTAGCAATGAGAAACGTGCAGACAGCATTGGTCTTTCTGGGACAGGGATAGTGTGGAACTTCCCACCTGGGGAATTCACCGCAATGGCACGAAGACCCTAATATATGCACAAGAGACACACAGGCATATATTATTAATGGGGAGAATTATTTATTTGGCCTTCAAAAAAACTCTGGTTACTTATGTGTCCTTATTTTTTTCAAAGTTGTGTATATGACCTCAAAATGAAATTTTTTTACTTATTTGGCCTTCCGTTAGATTTAAGGACATAACGGTATCAAGTGTTGGCTAAAAAGACCATTTTACCCCTGCGCTTAAAAAATAAAACAACAGTCTTTTTATATATATATATATAATAATAATAATAATAATAATCTATGCATATTTTTTGGCGGCCAGCTGCCTGGCTGTTGGAGCACCACGGCTGCCTGGCTGTAGGTGCACTGTTTCCAAAAATATGTATATATTTTTGTTCTATTATATATATATATATGACTGTTTTTTTATTTTTTTAAGCGTAGGGGCAAAATGGTCTTTTTACCCAACACTTAACACCGTTATGCCCTCAAATCTAACAGAAGGCCAAATAAGTAACAAAGTTTTGTTTTGAGGCCATATACACAACTTCAAAATAAAAAGGGTCAAATAAGTAACCAGAGTTTTTTTGAGGGCCAAATAAATAATTCTCCCTTATTAATGTTAGCAAGAAGTCGGTCATGGTTTTCAGTGAATATATTAGTTCTCTGAAACAAGAATTTATGTTACACATAAGCACTAGAAGTTCCACGTATATAATTAAAAGTTTTACCATGTAGAACTAATCAATCGACTACATATCTCTGAGTTTGTTTGTTTCCTAAAACAATACACATTTAGATATCGTGTGTCAAAACTTAATTTACCAACTACCCCCATATGTGCTTCCACTGTTTACACTACATCGTCTCTGCTAGTTTTTATTACATATTTAGTTTAACTCTTAGCTTAAGTATTATATTGGATCATGTTCCTTCTTTTTTGTGACATCATGAATCTCTATACCGGCCGTTTCAAACTTTTGTGCTTATTGAATACGTGGTTTGTTAAGGTAACATTCTTTTTACAATCACAAATAAATATGTGTTTTGTTAATTTAGAGGCTAGCGCTGTTTCTGATTGTTTATGTTGAGAATTTTAGAATTATTCATTTTTTTCCTAGCTAGTATATATACATCAAGAGAATTAATTAATGTGGAGGTTTCTTCTTCACAAAGACCTACAGTTAGTACTGTAATATATTAAAGATACCTGGTTATATTCAAGCCCACCGAGAGTAAACGCATGGACGGGAACTTTGGACTTGAATTCTTCGGCTCCGTCAAAGAAGTCACCTTTGTTTATGAACCCGTCCGAGAAGAACAAGATGACGCCATTTTGGTACCCACGATTGCTGATCATTTTGTGTGCCTCATCGAGTCCGGATGCCATGTTTTTGGTGCACTCCACTCTGCGCCTTGCGAATGAAGTGTAACCAGTTGCTTTTGTCTCTTCTGGGTCAACAAACTTCATATCGGACGTGCACGTGTTACCATTCACCATGGGGTAGATGTAACCCATGCGGCTGCCCAGGTAGTGGGTGAGCTTCTGCTGCACTATCCAAAAGACTCCATCATCCACAGTGTACCAGGCCGAAGTCGAGTCGGAGCAGTCAAATGCATACACAATGACAACATCTAGCTGCGCCGGACCTGCTGCAGACCAGTAGTAGTATCCAGAATTATTATATTCGTAGATCGATTTACATATATATCTTGTGACAGCGACATGCATGTTTTTTTTGGGTCCAATTATTATGTATGTACTCTACCTGAACTGGAACTGAGAAGCTGCTCCGAAAGCGTGAGGGAGCTGATGAACTTCTCGCTCGAGTAAATTAATGACGATGATGAGAGGGCGTGGAGTCCCTATCAGACACGCACAAGAATACAAGACATGTGTGTAATAATTAATCGATATATAGAATACAAGCAATCATAGATGGACATATTGTTGGAGAAGGGAAGAAAAATAAACATGGCTGCACGTACTATATAGTTATTGCTTTCCATGCCCACACAGCCGGGCCGGGTTGGATTTCAATTTTTTAACACCACATGCAAACTTTTAGGGAAACCGACAATATTGTCTTTAAAATAATATTCTTATTATTTCAGGAAAAAAATTAAATGCTTCGTCCGTTTCCGTGTGCTATATTTGTTGGATAGAAGGAGTAATCCGTGTTTGGAGTGTGTGAGGCTTATCACGTACACACAAAGTTCATCTATTTATATTTATATAGGTACAAAAAATTTATTCTAAATATTTGTCAGAAGCCTAATTTCATTTTCCATGAGGCCAACTGGACCGCAGAAATCCACCAAAGTCAGCCTCACGACGACTCATGTTACCCTTCTTCTTTACCAAATACAATGAAATATTTAGAGATAAAACCTCGCTAAACAACTGCTTTTAGTTTCCATATTATATTCAAATCTCTTGATCGTGGACCCCTTCCACACTTTATGTAAATGTGCTACTGTGTCAACGCTAATCGCCTGTAGGACATAATTTTCAGAGGCCATCCAAACTAAAATGCATCCTAGATCGTGCACTACCGGAGTCTCCGGCTTTGCCGAGTGACCGGCATTTTGCCGAGTGCATTTTATCGAACACTTGGCAAAGAGACATATGCCAAGTGCCCACAACATGGTACACGGCAAAAGAAAAACACACGGCGAGTGTCTTGGTCAAGAGACATATGCCAAGTGCCCACAACATGGTACACGGCAAAAGAAAAACACACGACGAGTGCCTTGGTCACGGCACTCAGCAAAGAATTTCCAAAAAAAAATTCTCTTTGTCGAATGCCATGTCAGAGAGCACTCGACAAAGAATTTCCAAAAAAAGCTTTTTCTCTTTGCCGAGTGCCCTGTCAGAGAGCACTCGGCAAAAAATTCCAAAAAAAAGTTTTTTCTCTTTGTCGAGTGCCCTGTTAGAGAACACTCGGCAAAGAATTTCCAAAAAAAAATAAGCTTTTCTCTTTGCCGAGTGCCCGTTGAACTAGCACTTGGCAAAGCCGCCGTCAGGTACATTTTTTTTTGCCGAGTGCCTCCTCAGGCACTTGGCGAAGGCTTTGCCAAGTGCCCGATGAAAGGCGCTTGTCGAGCTAACCTTCGCCGAGTGCGCTTTGCCAAGTACAGCACCCTGCAAAGATGACTACGTCGTGTGTATTTTGGCCTAGGCATTCGGCAAAGAGGACGAATCCAGTAGTGTTGTAGACATTTTGTAATCTATATTAGGGCTAGAAGAACTATGTATAAATATGAATCTAAAACATTTGGTTTTCGTAAGTTTACGAATTAAGCACCAACCATCTAAGAGCATCTTTTTCTTAAAGAATGATCGTGTACCTGGACAATTGTGTATTTGGACTCATCACCGGATGCTAGTGATAGTTTCTTTATAATTTCCGCCTCTAATTGTTTCAGTTCCTCAACAACATCCTTTGTAGATGGCCTTTTGTGCCGATCAGGTAGAACACATCTTAAGGCTATTTCAACACATTTCTTCACTTGTAAGCTTTCTATTTCATGTGATGGATGCCCGCGCATTTCCTTCAGCCTTTTGTGCCAGTTTCCGTATACTTGTTTAGTTGTCACGTTAAGTTAGGAATCTTCAAATAATGGTATTACTTACGTCTTATTTGGATGCACACAAATACACCGCAAATCCATGTGTTTGGAGGGATTGAGGTGAAATTTAGTTTAAGTTCCACTCCAATACACCTAACTCACATAGATTGGGGTGTATTTCTATCGAACCAATAAGGCGTTATATGGAATTATCGGAAAAGGTACTTCCTCGTATTTTTTCTTACATACATGCTCAATAAACTGTTCAGCGCTCATTTCTGTAGAGTGTACCAGACCATTTTTTCCGTCCATTAGTTGTATAATTAGAACTCCAAGACTGAACACGTCATTTTTATTTGTTATACAGCCACTAATTCGAAATTCTGGTGGCATGTAGCCCCTGCATCATATGGATGGATGGGCATCAATTAGGTTACTGCAGTATAATGGAAACATGTGCTATATGGAGCTACTATACGAGATAGCTGTCATAAAACTATGTTTTTAGGCACAAACAAGAAACATGAGGCAGCAACTTACATTGTTCCTTTGACATTCTTTGTTACCAAAGTTCGTGTTGCGAGTCTGGACAAGCCAAGATCTGCAATTTTGGCGTTCTTATTTTTGTCCAGCAAAATATTAGCAGGCTTTATGTCCAGATGCAAAATAGGTTTCTGGTATGCAGTATGAAGGTGATTTAGACCCTCACACGTTCCTTTGATAATTTTGTAACATGTGGGCCAATCAAGATCACAAGAGTCATCTGCAAAAGATATGGAAAAATAAAACACAGTATGCTAAAAACAGGGTTATATACAGAGCTTCACTAATCATCATATATACCTGTGATATGTTTATCAAGGGTTCCACCTTGCAAATATTCGAAACAAAAAATTCGTTCCATTTCTGTGGCAAAAAACTGCTCCCCATCGTGTTTAACAAAAGTTTTTCTTGATTCATGACAGAAGCCAAGTAACTTTACCACATTCTCATGGCGGACATTGCTAAGGTTACGGAATTCATTTTCAAATTCCTTGTCATCAAGGCCTTGCAACTGATGAAGCCTCTTCACAGCAATCTCTTTGCCTTCATGCACGGCCTGCCAGAAATCACTTGTTTATATATATATATAGATCACTAGATTATAATCCCCAGTTGCGTATCACTGAAACTAGTGGAAACACAATGGATGTGTATTCATACCCTGTAAACATCTCCATACCCACCACTGCCAACTTTGTAGTCCTCTGAAAAGTTGTTCGTTATTTCTTCAAGGAAGTGCAGTTTGAAACCCATGTCGTCAGACAACTTCCAACACGCTTATGGTGGATCTTCTCCCTGAGAAAACAAAAAATATTCCAGTTAACATTCACGAAAGAGCTGTCTAACAAATCAATATGCCCTAACGAGGAGAAGGGGCATCAGATCAGAACTATTACCACCAAATGCGTGTAGCTAATAAATTGAACTAGAACTTCGATGGCATACGACTAACTAATCTCTATGACTCTATGCGACTACAGCAGAGAGAAGAGTGGTCTGCTCCTTGGCTGTGAGGGATCCCGTCCAGCCACATTTATATAAAGGAGAACGAGGTACGTTTATTAAAAAAAATACTATATGGTCTAGCCAATAGATGTGGATATCATTACTACATGAATATTTTTTAGAGACACCTTATTAGTTATTTTTCTAATCACAGTTAGATAAAAAAATACGTTTAGAAATGGTTACAAACTGCCACTAAAAATTAATTGATTTCTAGAGACGGTTAGTAATTCTAGCCGTGCTAATACAAACACCACCAACACCAATTCAACCACCTCTGGAAATTAATAAACATGCTACTTTGTTATGATTTCACTCCTGTCGTCACAATTAAACCTAGCCTTAGGCATCCCTCTCCTTACAGTTAAGGGTTGTCCTCCATACTCTGCTTTTTTTCTCTCTTTATAGACGTTGGGTCAGAATGCCCTTCGCCCCGCATCCTTTGAATTACTCATTTTCTTAGAACCCTGCTTCGATCTAAGAAAATTCCAGATGAAAGTGGATAATTCACAATTGAAAGTGCAAGGCCAAACGCCTACAACTAGATAATTTCTCAGATGACAATACAATAATACGAAAACAAACAGGAGGGGATAGAAATCCTATAGATTTCGCTAGTGCAACGCTCATATGTCAACGGGGTTAGGGCATGGTCAACATCATCGCTTTTACATCCGGCACCAGAAACTACTACCGGCACCACAAGAAGAGAATGAATGGAGTGAGTGATGCCCTGGCAGGGTATCAGACTATCACAGGAACAGATCATAGCTTCCTTGCCAGAGAGACATCTCAGGACACGTACCAATGAAGTGGCAATGTAACAAATGAACAACAAGCTTCTCAACAGGCATTTTTAGTTTCATTCCGTTTCTCAACAGCTTATCTTTGCAGGCACCACACTCTTCCTCCAACTATTTCAGCCTTATTGCAACAATACTCCGGTGTCTGTCGTTCCATTGACCATGTGATTCCATTGCATCAGGGAGCAACCCCACCCAACATCCGAAACTCCTCCTTACCACGTAGAAGGAAAGAATGGCAAAGTTTATCGCTCGGCACGGCAGAATAAGATTGACCTTTTCTTAATGACTTTACTTTTCACTTAGATCATATCCGACTATTGATAGCCGGCCTAATATCTAAGGATACCCAGGGTGCTAATAAAGTACGAATAGGAGATATACATTGCCGCGGGAGAAAACCGGGGCTGGGAACAACGCTTAGATGCCATTAGAAGTGGTTGAACCGTGCCAGACAGCTTCGCTATCTGCAACAGCAACCCTAGGCCACAAAGCTACATCTGTTCATACTCCGTGGAACAAATGCCAAGGTACCGATCTTGAATCATCTTCAGGATTATATCAATTCTTTTGGGAGGTAAACGTCACACTGTACGATCTAATGTCGTATCTGGTGATGGTGTTGTAACAGCTGATGAGGACACATTAACAAACACTAGTAGTCTAGTACAGACACGTACTATACAGGCGGTTGAAAACCCATTTTCACAGGCGTTTTCTAGCACCGCCTGCGCTGGGGGCTAGTGAAAATGGAACAACAGCACAGGCGGTTATTTGTGAACCACCTGTGGAAATCGATTTCCACAGGCGGTTCACTTAAGAAACCGCCAGTGCAAATGGTCTATTTACATTGGCAGTTGTTTAAGTGAACCGCCTGTGGAAATCGATTTCCACAGGCGGTTCACAACTAACCGCCTGTGTTGTTGTAGACCAGTTTTATATATATTATATTGTTAATTATAATTATTATATTATTAAATTAAATATATACATTAATATAGGAACATGCAATTATATTGTTAAATTAAATATATGCATATACATTAATATAGCAACGTGCAATTTACATATTTCATACATACACTTATATACATTAAAGTTTCGTGCTCACAAACGTAGAGTTGCAAGTTTGCACATTACATAGATCCAAGTTTTCACAGGCGGTCTAATAACCATTCCGAGTTAGTTTTAGCCTAGAAATCTCTGTTAGCACTCGGTACTC
The DNA here is from genome assembly GCA_009763385.1 of Coix lacryma-jobi var. lacryma-jobi. Taxonomy (NCBI): domain Eukaryota; kingdom Viridiplantae; phylum Streptophyta; class Magnoliopsida; order Poales; family Poaceae; genus Coix; species Coix lacryma-jobi. The sequence goes on from CM019829.1 coordinate 116,907,867, forward strand.
TGGCTTCGATAATTCACTGTCATGATCATGATACCTCCCTTCCGTTGAAATGACGTGCTTCAATAGAAAAAGGCTCAGGTCCTCAACTATGTTGTACAAAGTACGTTCGGTGATGCGCTTTGCCTTGTCTTCTTTATATTCCTGCAAAGAAAGTTTGTCAATACCTTGTATTCCTGCATATACATAGTTTGTCAATACTATGGTGTACAATACTACATACACGACTATTACTTGTATTACCTCAGAAGGGTTGCTGACGTATCGACCGGTCTCTCTCATGTGCTCGCACACGTAGTATCCACAGAGGACAGATCCAGATGGTTGCTTGTGGCACTATATAATGGGAAAGTGGATATTTATACATGCAACCATGGTCCTATGTATAGTACATATATGTTTTGTATTCATAAGAGTAAATTTTCACCAACTTACCGGTCAGTCATAAAAAACTTGCAATGGCTGCCCCTTGAATGTTGGACTCGCACTTTCCACCTTTTATCTTATAAAACCTATATGCCCTATGATCTCGAATAGAATCACTATGTTAATTATACACAAACTCTCAAAATACAAAAGTAAGAATGCATATCTCGACTTATCTAACATTTCAATGAATTTTGCATAGCTTGATGGCGGGTAATTTGCGGAGTCTAGTACCAGCACCCTTCCGTCCCTAGGATAAATGAAAAGGCAGATCCAGTGGTCCCTGCACGAATCAAATTCATGATGCATTTGTATATTGGAATCAAATTCATGATGCATCTATGGAAACTCACACTTATCCAAAGTGGTACGGGGCCACTACCGATTCCCTATGTTGATATTTGAGCAATGACATTCCAATGTAGAAGGCGTACTGGGATTCATACGCCAACTTCAACTTTGCGATTTTCTTGTCCCGTTCCTCACCTTCTAAGCCCAGTAACTCTATGTTGTCATCTCCGATTCTGAAAGTGTGTCGTTCTTCGCATATATCAATTGGGTTCAGATAGCCAATCCTTTCATTGACACAATAATTGAAATCTTGCCCATAATACAACTCCTACTGATCATATAGCATTCTACAAGGCACACGTGCAAGTCAGATATTCAACATTGACGCAACTATAATGCATTTTAAACTATGTAACACTTACAGTGCAAACGTCGTTACGATCTGTACGTCCAGTCTCTCGAGATTCATCATCAACCAAATGTCTTCAAAGTTAATGATGCACATATTATTTTCACTTAGAAATACCTTTTGGGGGATACACACGTTGATGGTGTCGATGCCAACAGAAGCGGCTCTCATATACCAGTCATGCAACCTTTTTATATTGCTTGTAATATTTAAGAGTGTCTTCCGCTTGAGTAGAGGCCTTCCCAACACAAAATTTTTAGGGATAGACTTGTAATCTTCTGCAGTTGGGACCTTGATAGTGCAAGGAATTACCTTAGGCACTGGCTTCGCTGACTTCTGAAGCTCAGACAACTCAACAACTTCTGAAGTGCGTTTCTGTCCAATTCCATTTAAAAATTTGGCTGTCCCAGCTATTTTCTTCTTTGGCTCGTAGGTGGAAACCAACTTGGGTACCGGAAATTTCTTTTTTGGCGGTGGTGGTGGCTCCTTGCTTTGTGGCAGAGGATCTTCGGGTTGTGGGGAAGGTGGGGAATTCAATGGTGGTGTCTGTGGCAAAGGCGATGGCTGTGGCGGGGATGGTGCTGACTGTGGCGGAGGAGACGACTGTGGCGGAGGTGGTGCTGACTGTGGTGGATGAGATGACTGTGGCGGAGGTGATGATTGTGGCGGAGATGGTGCTGACTTTGGCGGAGGTAATGATTGAGGGTCGGGAATAGACTGGTGAGGTGATGGTGGGTGGTCATGAAGAGGATCGGTACGTCCTGATGACTCCTGAGTGGGTTGCTCCGTCAGGTGGACATCCTGCCTAGGCCAAAGGATCAAATTGTTTATAGCCTGTCTGAGTTTCTCAATGTCCTCTGGACCGGGGATGTCTAGAATCTCATCTTCATATCCTTGAACCACGGTCGATACTTCTACTCTGCAGTAGTCTTCAGGAATGTCAGCTCCATGGTATTTGCGTCCTAGGATTGCTTTGCCCTTGGCTACTTCCCTTGTACGATGATTGTTAATGCCATATCTTATGACCAGGGAGCACGACATGGGACTAACAATGTCGTCAACCGGATAGTGAACCTTGTTCGCCGTAGACGCAACACTGCTTGGAATGTTGGTTGCACATTGTGACACCACTGGGACTAGCTGCATCTAGGGTGCCTGAACGCTAATCTGTTGATTTGAAACCACACTCGCTAGTTTTTGCATCAACTCAGGAGGAGGATTTTCTAGCAATTTTGCCATCATCTCCGTGAACTCTTTCTTAGCCTCTTGCTTTAAATAACTTGCCATCTCTTCCTTGTATCGATGACGTTTCTTATACTCACCTTGCCACTGAGGGCCAAATCCATCCTTCCATCCCTCTTTGGATGAGATGCCCCGAACACGGCCATGATGCTCAGGGTTACCGAGGCCCGCAGTAAGGATGTCCCTCTCCCTTCGTGGCTTGAATTTCCCTTTCTGCGTCTTGGCCGCCACCGCAAAGATGCTCTTTGTTGCTTCTTCAAACATTGGGTCGTCAAAGGACACACCGCTCTCAGAAAATGGATTCATTCCGTCAGTACTCAATGCGAACCCAACATTTCTTGGTTCCTTTGCAAAGTCCATGTGGTTTTCATTGAAATCTTTCCACTGCTGGCCATCGGCTGGGTGCCGAAGCTTCCCATCGTCTTTGTGGTCATCGCAAGCATGCCAGCTCATAAGTTTGGTATCCTCTGGGTTAGCGAACAAACACCTCAATCGATCGACCACAGGTAGGTACCACATCACCAAAGCAGGAATCTTTTTCTGCGCATAATAGTCTACTTCTTGTTTTTCTTTCCTCGTGGATTTTGAACTACTCTTTAGCGTTTTTTGTTGGGTCCTCTTTCGCTTGGTTTCTTTACACACGGAGGCAGCACACTCTTCCTCTCTGTAGTCTTTATTTGTCTTGTATCTACTTGCACCACAATTTGGACAGCTATCCAAATCCTTATAACCAGCACCTCGATACAGGATACAATGATTTCTGCACGCATGGATCTTCTCAACACCCATCGTCAGTGGACTGATTAGCTTCTTGGCATAGTATGTGTTAGCAGGCACTTTGTTCTCCTTAGGAAGCATGTCTGCAATAATACTCAAGAACGCATCGAAGCCAACATCAGAAAGACCATACTAGCTTTGCACACCAACAACTTAAGCATAGACCGCAGCGTTGTGAACTCTTTGGTGCAACCCTTAGACTCATCATACAAAGGCTCTTCTGCTGCCTTCATCAAGGTCTCCATACCTTTCATGAAGAACATTGATGGATCGTCCACATGACGACGCAACATTGCCTCTAGAAATTCTGCATCTTCCGCAGCCATATTATTTGGCAGCACATTAGTTCTGACATCTTTATTTCCTCCTGCAAAACCATGATCTCCAACATTTGGCACAACATGTTCGGCGTCAGGTTGTTGTGTCTCCTATACAAACTGAAACCCACCATCAACCATATCTTCACCATCAACGTCGATGTTCGCAGGGTTTCTAGTTGTATAAGGCGCAGAGCTACCCTCTCCATGCTTTGTCCAAATCAAGTAATCATTCATAAATCCTCGGCGGACCAGATGAGAAAGGATTTGTTGAGTGTTATCAAATACAACAACATTTCTGCAGTCCATGCACGGACAATGTATATGCGTCTTCTTTGTTCTCCAGGCATGTTTCTTAGCGGCATCAATAAACCTATGGACCTCGGGTATGTATAATGGATCTAGTCTTGATAACTTATACATCCAGAATGACCTCTCCATCATTACCTGTAAAAAAACAATAAATTGATTGAAATCAATGTAAAAAAGTACATAGGCGGCGAGAAACCTCTCCATCACTAACCTTTCTTGTTAATCTCCTTCCAAGAAATGAAGATCAAAACCTCTCCCCTTGTATTTTGTAAAATCTGGACCTCCAAAATCGTCTCCAATTGAAAGTGGCGGCGAGAAGCAGTGCTGCTCGGGGAGGAAGATGGGGTTATTTATACCAGAGATAGCATAGGCGGTTAGCTAGAAATTATTATTAGCTACTGTTTAGAGTTTATTGGGGTTTAAAGTAAAAAAACTAAGTACCATAATTTAAAATACCTAAGTATCATTATTAAATAAAAAACGCAATATTCATAAAACATAAAAACATAGTGAAAAAAACAATTGGGAAATAAACAACATAATAAAAAACCTAAATATTATATAAAAACCTACATTTCCCTCTCTACATAAATACTCAAGAACACATCATTATACATGCAAACAAGAAAAGATATCATGCATAAACAAAATTAAAAAGTAAACACGAAGCAGTATAGATGAGAGACATTATTTAACCATCTTAAGCAAGGTCACTCATTAACCTAGGTATTCTTCTCTCTCACTCATGGGTGAAACCCTAGATCTAAAAAGTGAATCATCAAATTGAGCAAGAATGAGCAAATTGAGGCAAAGAGGGACACAAACTAACCTTTCTTGTTAATCTCCTTCCAACAAATGAAGATCAAAACCTCTCTCCTTGTATTTTGTAAAATCTGGACCTCCAAAATCGCCTCCAATGGAAGGTGGCGGCGAGAAACAGTGCTGCTCGGGGAAGAAGAGGGGGTATTTATACCAGAGATAGCACAGGCGGCTGTCTTAACCCAACCGCCAGTGAAAATGGTGGCATTTGCACTGGCGGTTGAGTTAAGACAACCGCCAGTGTAAATACATTTCCAACCGCCTGTATAAATGGTCCATTTACACTGGCAGTTGGACTAAGACAACCGCCAGTGCAAATGTATTTCCACTGGTGGTTGTCAACTGTTCACTGCCCCCTTTTATATCACAGGCGCGTGATAACTACAACCGCCTGTGCTATGAATAGGGGGCGCCAGCTATGAGCAGTATTCTACTAGTGAAAGGCGATGAAAAGAAACAACATCAAGGAACATGGATGACCAAAAAAAAGACAAGCCAATGGGAGAGATTACTACTTTGTCACCACTTTGGGCTATGTCTTCACCCAATATGATACCAGGTACACCTATGTTGCAGCCATCTTCTTTTTCTATTAGGTCGATACCTCAAAATAGATGCATTTCAAACTTAAAGAACGTAGGCTTGGCTTTGGGTAGCAACAGTGATAGAATTAATTTGTCCATCAATACGCTTTAAAGGGTCGAAGTCGATAGAACAACGGTAACGCCAAATCAAAAAGAGGCTAAAAGATTAGGAGTAGGCGAAAACTCTTTTGCGGCAAGTGATCATGAGGATACTGAAAATGATGGTACCCTTATCGAACACTTAGTGAAGGAAATATCCGATGTAGGATTGGATGATCTCAACCTAAACACAAGAATTTGTGATCTTATAGTTACTAGTAAAAAAAAATCTAAGGTAACATAAAAAAAGGAAAAGTCATAAGAAACGTTTTCAACAAAAAGTTTCCCCATGAAAAGTTTCTATTGGAATAGCAGAGGTCTATCAGACTTGGCTAAATACCGTTACATAGCGGAAGCAATCCGAGATCATAACCTTGATTTCATTGTTGTCATGGAAACAGGGAAGCAGGGTATGTCAAAATCAAATCTCAACCGACTATCTGGAGGGGTGGATTTTATTTGGCATTGTCTACCACCTCGAGGTAGGTCTAGGCGAATCCTCCTTGACATAAATGCTTTGTTTCTTGATCTATCTTTAATTGTAGAAGGGGAATTTTACATCAAATTTCATCTCTGCAATAAATTAGATAATTTTAAGTAGATACTCATGGCAATCTACGGTCGTCCAGCTCAAGAGGAGTTTAAGAGAACTTGTACGTGCCAAGAGAACCCACTGCCTACATTAACTGGTGGGGATTTTATAGTATCATGAGCGAAAAGGACCGTGACATCTAAGAGGGGGTAAATTAGGCAACTAAAAACTTTACTCTAAATTATGGTCTCTAATTACCACCTAGTCATAACCTATGCAAGAAAGTAAACTATATAAAAGTGCAACTATGGTTTTGCTAGGTGTGATGTTATCTCTACCGCAAAATAGTTATGTGACCTAGGTTCTAATTCTATCAACTAGCCTATCAACTAAGCTAGGAAAGGTAAAGTACATAATTAAGGTAGCAAAGTAAATACGGAAGCTAAAGAGCAAGGTAGAGATGCAAACTCCCGTCGACGACTCCGATATTTTTACCGAGGTATCGAGAAGCACGCAAGCTCCCGGTCGTTGGAGCGCCTCGCAAGGGCCAAGCTCCCGATCGGGTAACTCCGTGGATAGCTCCGGTCCTTCCCCACGCACAAGTGGGTCTCCGGTTAAGCCACTCGTGGCAAAGCCTCTCTCGGATGCTCCCCGTCGTCTCTACTATGAAGCTTCCGGCCGAACCGCTGCGGGCCTTGTTCCCTTCGGTACATGGTGACAGCCACACCACAAACGCGGTTGGTGTGGTCTCGCAAGACTACAAGCCCCTCTGATGTACAACAATGGTGCGCGCAAACACCGAGTAGCAAGAGGTATGCAAACCTCACTAAATACTAGGCCTAAACCTAGAGCAAGCGCATGAGCGGTGGTCTAACTAGCTTAAGCACTTCGCAAAGCACCTACACTAATCACCATGTGAATCACTAAACACTATGCATATGGAGGCACTAATATGGTGTAGCAATACCCTTGGTATGTTCCGTCACTCCTCCACACCTCTTTTGCATGATTAGAGGTGGTATATATATATATATATATATATAGAGGCCCCCAAGCAAATAGAGCCGTTGGGGGCTCTCAAATTAAAACAGCTTTCTATAGAGCATCGGATGTTATAGTAACGACATCGGACATGTCCTATGCTCATATGTTGACTATGTAGCCGTTGGAAAACTAGCCATTAGACCTATTTTTTGGGGAGGAGACAGATGCTCTGGTGCAGGCATCGGACGCTGCATCAGACTCTACTACAACACTGTTCTTTCTGGGCTGATTTTAGGGGGCATCGGACTCTGGCATCGGAGCGTCCTATGCTCTGCCATCGGACGCGTTTGATGCTCTTTTTTCAGAACTCTTAGCTCCGAACTCAGATTTTGATGATCTTGGACTTTTCGAAAAGCTAATGAAAAGCTCTACAGCTTTAGGCTAGTGTCATGCCAGTTTGAGCAGATCTAAAATCATGAGACAGTTCCAATTCAATTAGCTCTTGTCTCGGCTTGAGCGGCTCAACTTTGTTTGCGTCCGAGCCTCTATTTCTTGTGTCTTGGACTTTGCTTGATCTTTGTAAGCCTTCAATACATCTCGTAAGGTCTTGTTTGAGGTGTTGATCATTTGATCACCATATTGCCTTCGTCCAAGTCACATGTGCATCCTATTGGACTACAAAACAAACACTTACAGACACATTAGTCCAATTTGGTTACGTTGATCATCAAACACCAAAATCAAAAGTTAAATGGGTCGACGTCCATTTTCATTATAATGAGAAATAGGAAAGAGAAGAATAATGATAGATTTAGTGACCGCTGGCCTTTCCTGTTCAATGTTGCTATTGACGGCTTTGATTTTAGGGAAATTTTTTGACAGTTAGACAATTCATGAAAAACTTATGAAAAACTTGGGATAATTCTCTACCTCATCCTACTTATGAAAAACATGATAGGGTCCTAATGATGACTGAATGGGATTGGAATTTAATTATCATATGGTGACTGTACACAATCCTGATAGAGTTGTTTCAGACCATACGCCACTACTACTTGACACCAGGATGTCAGCCTTCTCAGGAACAATGAAACCATTTAAAATGGAACTCAGCTGGTTCTCTCATGAAGATTTCTACGATCCAGATGTAGAAATATGGAATAAGCCAGTGAGGGGGGCAAACTTCTGTCCAGAGATGGGTTAAAAAAATAGGGGTACTACACAAATATCTTTGAGGATGGGCTTCACACACCAACGGTGTATATAAACAACAAAAAGAAACCCTTCAGTCTACCATTAATAACCTTGATATTGCCGCCAAAAATCGGAACTTATCTACGGATGAGAGAAGTCAACTTCGTCTAGCTAGAAGCGATCTGACTAATCTCTTTTGAGAGGGAGAATTAAAATTCTATCAGCGAGCAAAGGTCACTGATGTTCTACTTGAGGATAATAATTCCAGTTACTTCCAAATGGTTGCAAATGTTAGATTTATTATGGGCCAAGCCCATTAATATATTTAATAAATCACTAACTTTATGGTGTGTAACGGTGAGAATTAATGTTGTACCGGATTGAAAGTTAAAGGGACGTTGAATCAAGTTATATGGTGGGATTATTCCATCTAATTTGAGAAGTTAAGAAACGGACAAAGGCAGCCACACGCGCGCGCGCGCGCCGCCGCCGCCGCCGGCCGGGCACGAGCTGTGGGCAAGGCGAGGCGAGGCAGACAGTCGTGGCGTATTAATTTTTGTTAATGTTCACTAACCACGAGAGTTTCTAACTCTTCACCTGCCTAACTCCGAGCCTTCCATCTTCCGTGTTCTCTTCACCTCCCTACGAAACTGCCTCCTTTACAGGAATAAAGGAGTCATCCCTCCTCCTGTCTTCTTCTTCCATTCCCTTCCCAAGACAACAGACACACACCCAAAACTTGATTCTGCTACAGGAAAGGTTTCCCCATCTCGTAACTCTATATGCACGGAGGAGTGAGAGGGCAGGTGCCTTCGAGGCCCTTGCCATTCGAGACCTTGCACGGGGGATCGATAATTAGGTTTTTGGGGAGCGACTACGTGACTGCCCAAAGGATTGTTGCCACCGTTGATAGTTGTTGTTCGTTGTATTCTTCGCGGCAAGCCTCTGCGTTCATCAACTTCCTGGTGGACTTCATCTTCTTCGTCTACATCTCCGCATGGAAGTCGGACAAGGTTCTGGATCTTCAAATTCTCGAAGGATGGGAGGGTACGAACTGTTCATCTCCTCTTTGTTTTACGTATTACAGAATATATATGTTTTGATAGTTCTGTCATGCTATTTCACTAGATGTTTTACGTCTGTCTCAGTAGTCGTCTTATATTGTTTCATAGGTTATCCAGTGCTGTTGTCTGCTATATATCCTGAGTTGTTGTCTGTTATATATTCTCTGAATGTTACAGAAGCTATGTTTTGTTGGTTCAGTAGTTGCTGCATATATGTTTCTGTAAGTCTGTTACGTTGTTTCATATGTTGTTCTGCTTTAAATAATTTATTATGCTTTATTATCATGTATATGCTCCACATGCTTATTTCACATATGTGCCATACTGTAATGATCATATATCAAATCATGAAATCACTAGTTTATTATCACATATATGTCATCATCATAAGATTAATTTATGGAATTAAAATGACATGAAAATTGCCTTTATTTCTAATAGCCAATGGTAAACACACAGGAAGAAAAGAATTTTCTCTCTAGACCATGAAGATCAAAAAATAGAAGGTCAAGCTAACCTTAAGAACTATATCACTCGTTTCTACAAGTTGTTGTTTGGACCACCACAAGATAATACCATGACCTTAGATGAGTCATAGACAGTTGATATCCCTCAGATCAGCCAAGCTGAAAATGAATTCCTAACGGCTGCTTTTACACAAATGGAGATTCGGGATGCAGTTTTTGCAATGGAAAACAATAAAGCATTAGGGTCAGATGGATTCCCAACTGAGTTTTATCAAAAGTACGTTTTGGGATGTCATCAAAGGGGACCTTATGCAAATGTTCCATGATCTCCACTCTGGAATCTGACCACTTTTTATATCAACTTCGGTGTCGTAACTTTAATTCCAAAATACCTAGAACCTAATAGGATTCAACAGTATCGACCAATTTGCTTACTAAATATTAGTTTCAAAATTTTCACCAAAGTAGCAACCATTAGAATTAACTCAATAGCAGATCATATAGTTGGTCCAACTCAAATTGTCGTCATGCAAGGACGTAACATCCTTGAGGGAGTCGTCGTTCTACATGACATAATCCATGAGTTGCATTGTAAAAAGAAAAATGGAGTTATTTTTAAAATATACTTTGAAAAGGCTTACGACAAAGTGAGATGACCTTTTTTACTGCAATCAATATCGATGAAAGATTTCTCTCCTAAGTGGATCTGTTGGGTGCAAGCTTTTATACTAGGGGGGAGCATGACGATCAATATTAATGACGAGGTCGGACCTTATTTTCAAACAAAAAAAGGTCTTCGACAAGGGATCCGCTATCTCCCATTCTGTTTAACATTGTAGTTAGCTTGGAGTTGTGGGATGCACTTGTGAGAAAGTTTGGAGTTACCGATGCTGGTAGCGAGTTGTATCTTATGGAGCAACTGTATGACTACAAGATGGTTGAAAACCGATCTGTAGTGGAACACTCATGAGATTCAGGATCTAGCAAAGGAACTTGAGCTTTTTCCTTGTCCTCTTCCTGATAAGTTTGTGGTGGCGGTATTATCGCCAAGCTGCCACCGTCATGGAAGGACTTTGCAACCTCACTCAAAAATAAGAGACAAGAGTTCAATGTGGAAGAGCTCATTGGTACTCTTGATGTTGAGGAGAGGGCGAGAGCAAAGGACAATGGAAAAGATGTTGAGACCTCTACTGCTAATGTGGTGCAGAAGAGAAACTCCAAATTCCGCAAGTACAAAAAGAAGAAAAACCCGAACAAGCAACAAAACATTCCTAAAACCAATCAGACAGCACAATTTAAGAAAAAGAACAACAACAAGAAGAAAGGAGGATGCTTTGTCTATGGTAGTGAGGATCATTGGGCAAGTGAGTGCCCTGATCGCAAATACCAACAAGACAACAAATCAACAAATGTTGTAACTACTCACAATGGTGAAAGAACATCTTGGTATGGTAATTCTTTACCATTCATTCTTTCCATTTGTAATTCACCTGAGTGGTGGATGGACAGTGGTACAAATATACATGTGTGTGCTGATGTATCTCTATTTTTCTCCTACCAGGTCGGGAGGTCTGGCGCCTTGTTGATGGGAAATGGGTCGCGTGCGCATGTTCTTGGTGTTGGTATAGTCATTCTGAAGTTTACCTCGGGAAAGACGGTGCCATTGAAGAGCGTGCAACATGTGCCCTCCATCAAGAAGAATCTTGTTAGTGCTTCCATGTTGTGCTGAAATGGCTACAAAGTTGTTCTTGAGTCGAATAAATGTGTTGTTTCTAAACATGGTTTGTTTATTGGTAAATGATATGATTGCAGAGGTTTGTTGAAGGACCGAGAAGCAACCAGAAAGCGACCAGAGGGGGGGTGAATGGGAGCTTCAAATTTTCCTTTCGGAAACTAGTAGCCACTGTCCCGAGAATCACCCCAAAAACAAACCTTAGAGCTTGCAAGTGTCCACGACCCTAGATGTAGGGTGGATGCTTCCGAGAAGCACAGCGGGACACTACACAACTCTAGAAAGCCAACGCAAAAGACGGAAACCAAATCCGACAAGGAGCGAACGAACTGTGAACGGAAACGTGCTGAGACAGCACTGACCGGACTCACCCTGCGTCCGGTCAACAGGCACCGGACGCGTCCGGTCAGGCAAAGTCCAATTTTGGACCTCTCTGAGTTGGACCGGACTCACGGTCACTGAGCGTCCGGTCACACCTTGAGCGTCCGGTCACTTGAAAACACAGATGGTGAACAGTGTAAGCGAAGCGTCCGGTCACTGAGAAACCGAGCGTCCGGTCAGTACACAGGAAGAATTTGCGAAGAACGTTCAACGACCAGACTCTGCGGGAGCGTCCGGTCAGTGTGACAGTCAAGCGTCCGGTCAAGACCAAAATGAACACAGAGCGTGTTCAACCACCGGACGCACTGCCCTAGCGTCCGGTCGTCACGAATTAAGCGTCCGGTCACCCCGACGTTTCACAGTTCATCCACCGATTCCACTCGATCTCACCCAAAACGAATCCTCTAGGGATCAAACTTGGTGAGAGGAGTCACAAGGAGGATAGTGAGCTATCTCTAAGAGATCATGGCTCGAACCTATCTCCAAATAGATGAATCGAAGAATTTCGGGGGAGGGGAGAAAAAACTTGACCTGAAACGAAAATCGATCGATCTCCTAGACCGTGAGGTTAGAGGTGAATTCCTTCGGTGGAAAGAAGTGCCTCACGATCTAGAACAACTTGGTTCAAACGGATTCGCAAAAGACGAACCGAGCAAAGAGATCAAGCGATGGGAAAATCGTGGAGAAAAAGGATTCCGCGAAGAACACAAACAAAACGCGAATCACAACCACGAATTTGCAACCGTGTGGCTACCACACGCTACAACAGTGAGGTTACGGCCTCACTTCCTCAAAATCTCATGAACACAGAGGTATTGTTCTCTTCTCTGTGGATCTCAGGTTCGCTACAGCAGGGGAGAGGGAGAGCAGGAAAACCTAGAAGCAAAATAGCAAATGACTGAGATAGTTGGGGAGGAGGGTGTCTCCCCCTACTTAACCTATTCCTAATTCATACTCTATTCCTATTCTACCCCTCTGTACTTACAGAGCGAGCCAGCTAAACCCTAAGGTTATTCTGGACCAACTCGGTGGTAGGTAGATCCGACGGCCACGCCCGCACAACTCGTAGCGTTGCCTTGACGCAACCTCCCGATTGCCGCCACGTGCCGCCCTCGCTCTGCACCCCCGGTTTTGTGGCCCAAACCGGGAAACCAGCCTTTTCCAGCCAACCCCCGGTTTTGTGGCCCAAACCGGGAAACCAGCCCACCAGCATCTGAGTTTTGAGGCCAAACTCAGCAAACCCTCAGCGCCCAGGTTTTGAGGCCCAAACCTGGAATCCGTCCTCAGCCCGAGTTTTTTGGCCAAACTCGGAAACCCTCAGCACCCAGGTTTTGAGGCCCAAACCTGGAAACCGTCCTCAGCCCGAGTTTTGTGGCCAAACTCGGAAACCCTCAGCACCCAGGTTTTGAGGCCCAAACCTGGAAACCGTCCACCCGATGGTTTTTCCCTGGCTCTACCACCAAACCGACGTCGTAGATGGGATGCACCTCCCGTGCACCCCGTCCACCGACATGTGTCCCCAAGTCCACGACTCAGGCAACACATGACCGCACTTCTTCACTTGTTGTTGTCACAGGCTGCCAGCCACCACAGCTGATCCTCGGGCCTCTGGTCCCTCAGTCCAAGCCTCACGTCCGCCCTTCGCCACTCTCGGTCCATCGGCACGGCACGTCTCTTCTTGACCTTCACCTCGCCTTCGATCACTGTATCCGTGCTCGACACCTGCACAACACAAGGCAAAGAACATGCGCATTGTAAGGAAAAAGGACCTCAGCCCATTTAACTTTGAATTTTGGTGTTTGATGAACAACATAACCAAATTGGACTAATTTGTTTCCAAGCGTTTGTTTTGTAGTTCAATAGGGTGCAAATGTGACTTGGACTAAGGCAACGGTGTGATCTAATGATCAACACCTCAAGCAAGACATTAGAAGCTCAGTAGAAGACCCTCAAGATCAAGCAAAGTCCAAGGCACAAGAATGGAACCAAGACGGCGCAAGAAATCGCGAAGAAACGAAGCAAAAGGTGCATCGGACGCTCTGCATCGGACGCTGCCCAAAAGCATCGGACGCGTCCGGTGGTAAACCCTAGCTCGTGACAGCGCCAACAGGAGCATCGGACGCTAAAGACAGAAGGCATCGGACGCTCCGATGCTTCATCAGACGCACCGATGCAACATCGGACGCTACAGTACCCTGCGTCCGATGCCTGTACAGAAAGGTTCCAGAGAGGCCCTGGCGGCATCGGACGCTGACTAGCCGTTGCTGAACAGTGCCAGGTCGGCATCTAGCCGTTGAAGGAGCATCGGACGCGTCCGATGGTCACGACCGGAGCGTCCGATGCCTCGCAGTGAAGCCCATCTTCTTCCCCAACGGCTCTATTTGCGTGGGGCTCTATATATACCCCCATGGCCGGCCAAAACAACCAGGTTGGAGCTCAAGGAAGTGATCATAGTGCATAGACACATATTTAGTTGCTCTAGCCCCCAAAGTGCTTAGTGAATATACTAGGTGATTAGTGTAGGTGCTTTGCGAAGTGCTTAGGCTAGTTAGACCACCGCTTTGCGCTTGCTCTAGGTGTTAGGCCTAGTGTTTAGTGAGGTTTGAAAACCTCTTATCTACCGGTGCTTGCGCGCACCGTGGTCGTACACCGGTGGGGCTTGTAGTCTTGCGAGATCACACCAACCGAGTTTGTGGTGTGGCCGCCTCCGTGTACCGAAGGGAACAAGGCCCGCGGCGTTTCGGCCGGAAGCTTGATAGTGAAGACGGCGGAGAGCATCCGGGAGAGGCTTTGCCACGAGTGGCTTAACCGGAGACCCACTTGCGCGTGGGGAAGGACCGGAGCTATCCACGGAGTTATCCGACCGGGAGCTTGGCCCTTGCGAGGGATTCCTTGCGAGGGGCTCCAACGAGGACTAGGGGGAAGCTTGCGCGCTTCTCGATACCTCGGTAAAAATACCGAAGTCGTCGACGGGAGTTTGCATCTCTACCTCACTCTTTTAACTTCCGCATTTACATTGTTATCTAGTTCATGTGCTTTAACTTTCATAGCTTGACATGCTAGTTGTTAGGTTTAGAAACTAGATAGCATAACTCCTTTTTGCGGTAGAGATAGCAAACACACTTAGCAAAACCTTAGTTGCACATTGGATAGTTTACTTTCTTGCATAGGTTTTGCTTAGGTGAAAATTAGAGGCCATAGTTTAGAGTAGAAGTTTTAAAGTTGCCTAATTCACCCCCCCCCCCTCTTAGGCGTCACGGTCCTTTCAATTGGTATCGGAGCCGGTTGGCTCATTTGTGGACTCTTGGCTTCATCGCCTTCGAGCCGACGCCCCTAAGAGTGGTTGGGATGGATACCTCTAGGCCTCCGCACTTTGACGGCACTAACTTCCCTTACTATAGTGCTAGGATGGCTTGCTTTTTAGGAGCCGTTGATCTAGGTGTTTGGAGAGTCACTCGCGACGGGATGAAACCCCTTAAGAATCCCGAGAAGCCTACCGCGAGTGATGAAAAGGAAATTCATCTAAATGCTAGAGCTAAAAATTGCTTGTTTGAATCTTTTAGCATGGATGTGTTTAACCAAGTTTTTACTTTGCAAACATCTCATGAAATTTGGTTAAAACTCCATGAGCTCCATGATGGTACAAGTAATGTTAGAGAGCAAAAACATCATCTAGCAAAATCATGTTATGATTCCTTTAAAATGAATGATAATGAGCTTGTTCGTGATATGTATTCCCGTTTGAATCTAATTATCAATGAGCTCAACTCTATAGGAATCACAAAGCTAGGTGATGCGGATATTGTGAGGAAGATCATCTCCGTGCTTCCCAAGAGCAAGTACGCAACCATCATCACCATCCTCCACAACATGGAGGACTTGAGCACCATGACCCCGGCCATTGTCATTGGCAAATTGGTGGCATTTGAGATGTCACGTAAGATGGGTCAAGAAGAAGCTACTTCATCAAGCAAAGACACCGCTCTCTCATGTGAGCACAAAAAGATGAAGAGCAAGAAGCAAGTTGAAACAAGCTCAAGCTCCTCAAGTGAAGAAGAGGATGATGAAGATGAAGAATCAAGTGATGATCAAGCCTCCACCTCATCCGACTCCTCCCTAGATGAAGAAGAAACAATCAAGCTCATGAAGGGAGTGAAGAGGATGATCCGCAAGCTCAATGTCAAGGGTGTGCCCATCACAATAGAAGATTGCCTCTTCACCAATCAAAGAAGAGAGCAAAGAAAAAAGGGATGTTATAGATGTGGCAAGAAAGGGCACTTTGTGGAAGATTGTCCAAAACAAAAGCCCTCACCCAATGACAAGAAAAAGAAGGGATGCAAGGCCAAAGCTCTCACCACCATCAAGACATGGGATGATTCATCAAGTGATGATGAAGCCCATCACAAGAGGCATGGCCGCAAGCACTCATCATCAAGCTCCTCACGTATGTGCCTTATGGCACGAGGTAATTCTAGTCCTATCTCTAGTGATAGTGATAGTGGTAGTGATGATGAGCTTCCTTCTTATAATGAACTTGTGCAAGATAATCTCAACTATGCTAAAGCTTGTACTAGTCAACAAAAGAAAATTAATGCTTTGAAAGAAAAATTAGATAGCTCTCAACAAGCCTACAATGCTATGCTTGAACAATATGAAATCTTTTCAAATTTGAATGTTGAGCTATCTAACAAAATTGAGAAACTTGAGGCTAGTACAAGCACATGTGATTGCACAAGTAATGATGAGCAACTTGCCAAGAAAAATGAAAAACTAAAAGCAAAGTTAGCTAGCACACAAAATGCTTACAAAAGTTTGCTTGCTAAAATGGAAATCATGTGCAAACATTGTGATGAGCTAACTAACAAAGTTGCTAATCTTGAAACCAATGGAGCAAACCCTATAGAGGCACCTAAAATTGAAAAATCAATTTTTGACATGCCTAAAAAGGATGCCTCTACTTCTTGCATTGATTTACTTGATTTAGACTCACCCATGTGCAAACAAGCTTGTGTTGAGAATGTAATTGTAGAAACATGTACACAAGAAGTTGCAATGGAGAATGAGCTACTAAGGCAAGAAGTGGCTCGCCTCACCAAAGACTTGACACAAGCAAAAGGCAAGGTGAAGCAAACCCGAACTCATCAAGATAACACCAACAAGGGAGTGAAGAAGCTTGATGAGGAGCAAACCGTGGTTTGTTACCTTTGCCACAAGGAAGGCCACAAGTCCTATGAGTGCAAGGTGAAGCATGGGGGAGAAAAGAAGAAAGAGAAAAACAAAAAGCAAACAAGCAAGCTCTCCAACACCTACACCAACAAGGTGAACAAGAAGGCCTCCACACCTTATCTTTTGAAGAAGAAGAAGAATGACAAGGTGGTGGCCATCAAGGTGAACAAGCAAGCCAACAATGGGGCCAAACGCATTTGGGTGCCAAAGGACATAATCTCCACTATGAAGAGCACCAAAAAGGTTTGGGTCCCGAGAGGGAAGTGAGTAGTCAAATGGACTACGGGGAATTTGGAGACTTGGCAAAGTTCGGGTGCATATCATGGGGTGCATCACATTGGTTCATGTCATTGCCAAGTATGTAAGTGGCTACTATGGACCCAAGTTCCCCTTCCCATGTTAGGTAACTAGATTCAATTTCTTGCAAGTATATTTTTGCATCTAGTTCCTTTCTATTGCCTAGGTTTGCATTTGCATATTTAAATCCTTTGCCATGCATTCACTAGGATTATCATATGGTAGTTTTGCTTGGTATCACTCTCATCTTTGGAGCAAAACCTACATGGTTTAATTTGTTTAAGAGCACGGCACATAGCTTCTCTTTATTGCTTTATCCTATATGTGCCAAACTCCAAATAGTAGATGAACTACCCCGATTACCATCTTCAATTTGGTGTCACATTTCTAGTGATGTCAACTTGTAAAATGGTAGTTTGACCTTACAAGTCAATGTGCATGTCTCCTACAAGTATTTCAAACTTGTATGCACACTTTTAGGGGGAGTTTACTCTACAATTTGGAAGCTTTGAGACTAACACTACTTTCAAGTTTATCATGTGTGTAGTAGTCTCATTGCAAGGAAAATGGAGTCCCTGGAGACAAGCATCGTGTGTGGTGATAATCCAATTGACATCTACATGTGGTATTCCTAACCGATATCATCATGTTCATTTCAATTGATACTATTATGCTTTCTCCATGCATTATATAGATTAAACTCCTTTGTGCGTTAATTTGCCGGGTATGCATATGCTTTGTCATATATCACATGTATGCATATACTTAGGGGGAGTTTAGTTTATATAATGTGAGAGCCAAGTTTTGTGATCTATTCCACTCCACATAAAAAGGATCACAAAATTTGACCCTCCCTTGTGCCACTAATGTCTTCCTTTTCGGTGTTTGATTCCAAAGGGGGAGAATTTGAGGGACCAAACCAAACCAAAACAAATAAAATAACCAAAACCAAAATTTAAATTTTTTTTATGGTTATATCTTTGGATGGTCCAAGAAAAGGGAGGAAGTGGATTATGGACTTAGTGGGAGACTTAAATCCATAATACCACAAAGGGACTTAATGGCAAGGGCAAGATAAGTTATAATAGTGTTGTTTCAATTTGATATCTTTTAGCATCATATGATCTTGCCTTTGCATTGCATCCTAGCAAGTAAATTGCATTTTAAATTTTGTATTGATTATTTGCTTGCTTTGGTTGTGTTGTCATCAATCACCAAAAAGGGGGAGATTGTAAGGAAAAAGGACCTCGGCCCATTTAACTTTGAATTTTGGTGTTTGATGAACAACATAACCAAATTGGACTAATGTGTTTCCAAGCGTTTGTTTTGTAGTTCAATAGGGTGCAAATGTGACTTGGACTAAGGCAACGGTGTGATCTAATGATCAACACCTCAAGCAAGACATTAGAAGCTCAGTAGAAGACCCTCAAGATCAAGCAAAGTCCAAGGCACAAGAATGGAACCAAGACGGCGCAAGAAATCGCGAAGAAACGAAGCAAAAGGTGCATCGGACGCTCTGCATCGGACGCTGCCCAAAAGCATCGGACGCGTCCGGTGGTAAACCCTAGCTCGTGACAGCGCCAACAGGAGCATCGGACGCTGAAGACAGAAGGCATCGGACGCTCCGATGCTTCATCAGACGCACCGATGCAACATCGGACGCTACAGTACCCTGCGTCCGATGCCTGTACAGAAAGGTTCCAGAGAGGCCCTGGCGGCATCGGACGCGTCCGATGGTGTTGCATCGGACGCTGACTAGCCGTTGCTGAACAGTGCCAGGTCGGCATCTAGCCGTTGAAGGAGCATCGGACGCGTCCGATGGTCACGACCGGAGCGTCCGATGCCTCGCAGTGAAGCCCATCTTCTTCCCCAACGGCTCTATTTGCGTGGGGCTCTATATATACCCCCATGGCCGGCCAAAACAACCAGGTTGGAGCTCAAGGAAGTGATCATAGTGCATAGACACATATTTAGTTGCTCTAGCCCCCAAAGTGCTTAGTGAATATACTAGGTGATTAGTGTAGGTGCTTTGCGAAGTGCTTAGGCTAGTTAGACCACCGCTTTGCGCTTGCTCTAGGTGTTAGGCCTAGTGTTTAGTGAGGTTTGAAAACCTCTTATCTACCGGTGCTTGCGCGCACCGTGGTCGTACACCGGTGGGGCTTGTAGTCTTGCGAGATCACACCAACCGAGTTTGTGGTGTGGCCGCCTCCGTGTACCGAAGGGAACAAGGCCCGCGGCGTTTCGGCCGGAAGCTTGATAGTGAAGACGGCGGAGAGCATCCGGGAGAGGCTTTGCCACGAGTGGCTTAACCGGAGACCCACTTGCGCGTGGGGAAGGACCGGAGCTATCCACGGAGTTATCCGACCGGGAGCTTGGCCCTTGCGAGGGATTCCTTGCGAGGGGCTCCAACGAGGACTAGGGGGAAGCTTGCGCGCTTCTCGATACCTCGGTAAAAATACCGAAGTCGTCGACGGGAGTTTGCATCTCTACCTCACTCTTTTAACTTCCGCATTTACATTGTTATCTAGTTCATGTGCTTTAACTTTCATAGCTTGACATGCTAGTTGTTAGGTTTAGAAACTAGATAGCATAACTCCTTTTTGCGGTAGAGATAGCAAACACACTTAGCAAAACCTTAGTTGCACATTGGATAGTTTACTTTCTTGCATAGGTTTTGCTTAGGTGAAAATTAGAGGCCA
The DNA here is from genome assembly GCA_009763385.1 of Coix lacryma-jobi var. lacryma-jobi. Taxonomy (NCBI): domain Eukaryota; kingdom Viridiplantae; phylum Streptophyta; class Magnoliopsida; order Poales; family Poaceae; genus Coix; species Coix lacryma-jobi. The sequence goes on from CM019829.1 coordinate 116,927,716, forward strand.
TAGTTTAGAGTAGAAGTTTTAAAGTTGCCTAATTCACCCCCCCCCCTCTTAGGCGTCACGGTCCTTTCAATTGGTATCGGAGCCGGTTGGCTCATTTGTGGACTCTTGGCTTCATCGCCTTCGAGCCGACGCCCCTAAGAGTGGTTGGGATGGATACCTCTAGGCCTCCGCACTTTGACGGCACTAACTTCCCTTACTATAGTGCTAGGATGGCTTGCTTTTTAGGAGCCGTTGATCTAGGTGTTTGGAGAGTCACTCGCGACGGGATGAAGCCCCTTAAGAATCCCGAGAAGCCTACCGCGAGTGATGAAAAGGAAATTCATCTAAATGCTAGAGCTAAAAATTGCTTGTTTGAATCTTTTAGCATGGATGTGTTTAACCAAGTTTTTACTTTGCAAACATCTCATGAAATTTGGTTAAAACTCCATGAGCTCCATGATGGTACAAGTAATGTTAGAGAGCAAAAACATCATCTAGCAAAATCATGTTATGATTCCTTTAAAATGAATGATAATGAGCTTGTTCGTGATATGTATTCCCGTTTGAATCTAATTATCAATGAGCTCAACTCTATAGGAATCACAAAGCTAGGTGATGCGGATATTGTGAGGAAGATCATCTCCGTGCTTCCCAAGAGCAAGTACGCAACCATCATCACCATCCTCCACAACATGGAGGACTTGAGCACCATGACCCCGGCCATTGTCATTGGCAAATTGGTGGCATTTGAGATGTCACGTAAGATGGGTCAAGAAGAAGCTACTTCATCAAGCAAAGACACCGCTCTCTCATGTGAGCACAAAAAGATGAAGAGCAAGAAGCAAGTTGAAACAAGCTCAAGCTCCTCAAGTGAAGAAGAGGATGATGAAGATGAAGAATCAAGTGATGATCAAGCCTCCACCTCATCCGACTCCTCCCTAGATGAAGAAGAAACAATCAAGCTCATGAAGGGAGTGAAGAGGATGATCCGCAAGCTCAATGTCAAGGGTGTGCCCATCACAATAGAAGATTGCCTCTTCACCAATCAAAGAAGAGAGCAAAGAAAAAAGGGATGTTATAGATGTGGCAAGAAAGGGCACTTTGTGGAAGATTGTCCAAAACAAAAGCCCTCACCCAATGACAAGAAAAAGAAGGGATGCAAGGCCAAAGCTCTCACCACCATCAAGACATGGGATGATTCATCAAGTGATGATGAAGCCCATCACAAGAGGCATGGCCGCAAGCACTCATCATCAAGCTCCTCACGTATGTGCCTTATGGCACGAGGTAATTCTAGTCCTATCTCTAGTGATAGTGATAGTGGTAGTGATGATGAGCTTCCTTCTTATAATGAACTTGTGCAAGATAATCTCAACTATGCTAAAGCTTGTACTAGTCAACAAAAGAAAATTAATGCTTTGAAAGAAAAATTAGATAGCTCTCAACAAGCCTACAATGCTATGCTTGAACAATATGAAATCTTTTCAAATTTGAATGTTGAGCTATCTAACAAAATTGAGAAACTTGAGGCTAGTACAAGCACATGTGATTGCACAAGTAATGATGAGCAACTTGCCAAGAAAAATGAAAAACTAAAAGCAAAGTTAGCTAGCACACAAAATGCTTACAAAAGTTTGCTTGCTAAAATGGAAATCATGTGCAAACATTGTGATGAGCTAACTAACAAAGTTGCTAATCTTGAAACCAATGGAGCAAACCCTATAGAGGCACCTAAAATTGAAAAATCAATTTTTGACATGCCTAAAAAGGATGCCTCTACTTCTTGCATTGATTTACTTGATTTAGACTCACCCATGTGCAAACAAGCTTGTGTTGAGAATGTAATTGTAGAAACATGTACACAAGAAGTTGCAATGGAGAATGAGCTACTAAGGCAAGAAGTGGCTCGCCTCACCAAAGACTTGACACAAGCAAAAGGCAAGGTGAAGCAAACCCGAACTCATCAAGATAACACCAACAAGGGAGTGAAGAAGCTTGATGAGGAGCAAACCGTGGTTTGTTACCTTTGCCACAAGGAAGGCCACAAGTCCTATGAGTGCAAGGTGAAGCATGGGGGAGAAAAGAAGAAAGAGAAAAACAAAAAGCAAACAAGCAAGCTCTCCAACACCTACACCAACAAGGTGAACAAGAAGGCCTCCACACCTTATCTTTTGAAGAAGAAGAAGAATGACAAGGTGGTGGCCATCAAGGTGAACAAGCAAGCCAACAATGGGGCCAAACGCATTTGGGTGCCAAAGGACATAATCTCCACTATGAAGAGCACCAAAAAGGTTTGGGTCCCGAGAGGGAAGTGAGTAGTCAAATGGACTACGGGGAATTTGGAGACTTGGCAAAGTTCGGGTGCATATCATGGGGTGCATCACATTGGTTCATGTCATTGCCAAGTATGTAAGTGGCTACTATGGACCCAAGTTCCCCTTCCCATGTTAGGTAACTAGATTCAATTTCTTGCAAGTATATTTTTGCATCTAGTTCCTTTCTATTGCCTAGGTTTGCATTTGCATATTTAAATCCTTTGCCATGCATTCACTAGGATTATCATATGGTAGTTTTGCTTGGTATCACTCTCATCTTTGGAGCAAAACCTACATGGTTTAATTTGTTTAAGAGCACGGCACATAGCTTCTCTTTATTGCTTTATCCTATATGTGCCAAACTCCAAATAGTAGATGAACTACCCCGATTACCATCTTCAATTTGGTGTCACATTTCTAGTGATGTCAACTTGTAAAATGGTAGTTTGACCTTACAAGTCAATGTGCATGTCTCCTACAAGTATTTCAAACTTGTATGCACACTTTTAGGGGGAGTTTACTCTACAATTTGGAAGCTTTGAGACTAACACTACTTTCAAGTTTATCATGTGTGTAGTAGTCTCATTGCAAGGAAAATGGAGTCCCTGGAGACAAGCATCGTGTGTGGTGATAATCCAATTGACATCTACATGTGGTATTCCTAACCGATATCATCATGTTCATTTCAATTGATACTATTATGCTTTCTCCATGCATTATATAGATTAAACTCCTTTGTGCGTTAATTTGCCGGGTATGCATATGCTTTGTCATATATCACATGTATGCATATACTTAGGGGGAGTTTAGTTTATATAATGTGAGAGCCAAGTTTTGTGATCTATTCCACTCCACATAAAAAGGATCACAAAATTTGACCCTCCCTTGTGCCACTAATGTCTTCCTTTTCGGTGTTTGATTCCAAAGGGGGAGAATTTGAGGGACCAAACCAAACCAAAACAAATAAAATAACCAAAACCAAAATTTAAATTTTTTTTATGGTTATATCTTTGGATGGTCCAAGAAAAGGGAGGAAGTGGATTATGGACTTAGTGGGAGACTTAAATCCATAATACCACAAAGGGACTTAATGGCAAGGGCAAGATAAGTTATAATAGTGTTGTTTCAATTTGATATCTTTTAGCATCATATGATCTTGCCTTTGCATTGCATCCTAGCAAGTAAATTGCATTTTAAATTTTGTATTGATTATTTGCTTGCTTTGGTTGTGTTGTCATCAATCACCAAAAAGGGGGAGATTGTAAGGAAAAAGGACCTCGGCCCATTTAACTTTGAATTTTGGTGTTTGATGAACAACATAACCAAATTGGACTAATGTGTTTCCAAGCGTTTGTTTTGTAGTTCAATAGGGTGCAAATGTGACTTGGACTAAGGCAACGGTGTGATCTAATGATCAACACCTCAAGCAAGACATTAGAAGCTCAGTAGAAGACCCTCAAGATCAAGCAAAGTCCAAGGCACAAGAATGGAACCAAGACGGCGCAAGAAATCGCGAAGAAACGAAGCAAAAGGTGCATCGGACGCTCTGCATCGGACGCTGCCCAAAAGCATCGGACGCGTCCGGTGGTAAACCCTAGCTCGTGACAGCGCCAACAGGAGCATCGGACGCTGAAGACAGAAGGCATCGGACGCTCCGATGCTTCATCAGACGCACCGATGCAACATCGGACGCTACAGTACCCTGCGTCCGATGCCTGTACAGAAAGGTTCCAGAGAGGCCCTGGCGGCATCGGACGCGTCCGATGGTGTTGCATCGGACGCTGACTAGCCGTTGCTGAACAGTGCCAGGTCGGCATCTAGCCGTTGAAGGAGCATCGGACGCGTCCGATGGTCACGACCGGAGCGTCCGATGCCTCGCAGTGAAGCCCATCTTCTTCCCCAACGGCTCTATTTGCGTGGGGCTCTATATATACCCCCATGGCCGGCCAAAACAACCAGGTTGGAGCTCAAGGAAGTGATCATAGTGCATAGACACATATTTAGTTGCTCTAGCCCCCAAAGTGCTTAGTGAATATACTAGGTGATTAGTGTAGGTGCTTTGCGAAGTGCTTAGGCTAGTTAGACCACCGCTTTGCGCTTGCTCTAGGTGTTAGGCCTAGTGTTTAGTGAGGTTTGAAAACCTCTTATCTACCGGTGCTTGCGCGCACCGTGGTCGTACACCGGTGGGGCTTGTAGTCTTGCGAGATCACACCAACCGAGTTTGTGGTGTGGCCGCCTCCGTGTACCGAAGGGAACAAGGCCCGCGGCGTTTCGGCCGGAAGCTTGATAGTGAAGACGGCGGAGAGCATCCGGGAGAGGCTTTGCCACGAGTGGCTTAACCGGAGACCCACTTGCGCGTGGGGAAGGACCGGAGCTATCCACGGAGTTATCCGACCGGGAGCTTGGCCCTTGCGAGGGATTCCTTGCGAGGGGCTCCAACGAGGACTAGGGGGAAGCTTGCGCGCTTCTCGATACCTCGGTAAAAATACCGAAGTCGTCGACGGGAGTTTGCATCTCTACCTCACTCTTTTAACTTCCGCATTTACATTGTTATCTAGTTCATGTGCTTTAACTTTCATAGCTTGACATGCTAGTTGTTAGGTTTAGAAACTAGATAGCATAACTCCTTTTTGCGGTAGAGATAGCAAACACACTTAGCAAAACCTTAGTTGCACATTGGATAGTTTACTTTCTTGCATAGGTTTTGCTTAGGTGAAAATTAGAGGCCATAGTTTAGAGTAGAAGTTTTAAAGTTGCCTAATTCACCCCCCCCTCTTAGGCGTCACGGTCCTTTCACGCATCATCCCAGTTGACAATCACTCATCACTCAGAGACCCGACATACACCCATGTATCCGCATTTGTTCCGCTTATCGTTGCATGATGTATGTAATAAACTGGTGAATTATGTTAATATTTCTGATGAGTCAAATTTATGCCATTCACGTTTTTGTCATGTAAGTTTTGGTTGTTTAATGCGGTTAGCAAATCTGAATTGAACTCCTAAATTTAACTTGGTCAAAAAGTCTAAGTGTCATGTGTGTGTTGAATCAAAACAACCCCGCAAGGCACACAAGGCTGCTGAGGCGAGGAACTTGGCTTTTCTAGAATTTGTGCATTTCAATATATGCGAGATGAACGGAATTTTAACTAAAGGTGGTAAAAAAATACTTTCTCACCTTTATAGATGACTCCACTAGGTTCTGCTATGTGTATCTCTTAAAAACAAAAGATGAAGCATTTACTTATTTTAAGGTCTATAAAGCTGAACTTGAGAACCAACTTGAGAGGAAAATAAAACGTTTAAGGTCCGATTGAGGTGGAGAGTATTTATCTAAAGTGTTCGATGAGTTCTGTGTGGAACATGGGATTATTCCTGAGAGGACACCGCCATACTCACCATAATCCAATGGGATTGCTGAAAGGAAAAACTGCACTCTAACAGAGCTGGTGAATGCAATGTTGAGTATAGTGGGATTATCCAAGGAATGGTGGGGTTAGGCTATTTGACAGCGTGTCATGTCCTGAATAGAGTTCCAATAAAGAATAAATAGATCACACCATTCGAGGGATGGGAAAAGAGAAGATTAAATCTCTCATATTTACGCACTTGCAGTTGTTTCGCTAAGGTGACTGTGTGAAAGGTTCTAGTTTGGTTTTTGGTAATTGAGTGACAACTTAGGTGGACTAACATGTGTTTGAAGTGAATTACACAGGTGATTAGTCCACAGGTGATCATGTGTGAGCAACATATGCCATACTGGTGAAATGGCTTGGAAGATGTTGCAAGGCTCACACATGTGATGGAGGAGCTTAATGCACATGAAACATGACATGGAGTCATGTGGCTAAGATGGTGAAGATCAAGGCAAGACTTGGCTTGATGGACCGGTTGCGAAGATGAAGGGCAAGTTGGAGGCTTTGAAGCCGTTGGTACCGAGTGTCGGGAGGCTTAAGCAAGACTTGGCACTGAAGGACCAGAGCAATGGTGAAGAGCAAGTGATGTCAAGATCGATGGACCAGGGAGGCCATGTGATGATATGAAGTGGATCATATTATTTGATGATAGGTTGGTGCATGTGTTGCATCAACACCAAAGGAAATGGAATGGAATGCGCAAGGCAAAGGTATATTTGTAGGGCATTTCATTTCACCGGTCATAGGTGTGTAGAGAAGATTATGACCGGGTTTAGGATAGATGGCCGTACTATCAAGAGGAGCAAACTTGTTTGCATATCGGTCATCTAGTGCCACTTGAGCGATCTAACTTTGCGATGTTACTAGGATCGAGTGGCGTTATGACAGCATGTGAAAAATCCTTTGAAAAATGATTGTGAAAATGCTAACACACATGCACATGATGGTGTACACTTGGTGGTGTTGGCACATTTGCAAAGGAGAAGATGTTGGAGTTGATTTGGATCAACTCGGAGAAGAGAAGGAGGCTTGTCGGTGTGTTCCGAACTCTAGGATGGATCTTGGATTGGGATTATGTTCTAATGCTTTGTGAGTTGGATTAGCTATGTGTGTGGGATGTGTAGCCCTCTGAGTTAGCTTTCCAAATTGTCCAAGATCATCAAAATCGGAGTTCGGAGCTAAGAGTTATGGCCGTTGTAGTGTGGAGCTCAGGCTGGTGCAGTCGGTAGTACCGACCTTGGTGGTCGGTGGTACCGACCAAGGTGCGCAGTTCACAGGCTCTCTGTGTTGAGCCAAGTTTGGCCTACCAGTAGTACCGCCATAGGGCTGGTAGTACCGGGCCCGGTAGTACCGACCCTAGGGGTCGGTGGTACCGTGGTTTGGAGGAAGTTTGGAGGCGTTCTATGTAGATCCAAGTTTGGCCTGCCGGTAGTACCGCCATAGGGCCGGTACTACCGACCGTCCGTGGTACCGAGGTCTGGAGGAGTACGGGGCTCTCTGGTTAGTCCCTAGGTTGGCCTGTCGGTAGTACGGCCATAGGGCCGGTACTACCGACCCCTGGTGGTACCGACCAGAGGGTTGGTGGTTCCATCGACTCAACGCTTCGTGTAACGACTATAAGTGAGGTAGTCGGTACTACCAACCCAGGGGGTCGGTACTACCGACCGAAGCGCAGAAAGGGGAAACGACTAGTTGGCCACTCCCCTCTATATATAGTGGTTGAAGCCGGCCATGGGCTGGCCGCTGAGCACCCTAGGGACTTAGTGTCCATAGTTGGGTTGTGCTTGTGAGCCCTCTAACACACATATGCTTTAGTGCTTATCCGATTGTGTGAGAGAGCGATCCTAGTGCATTGCTTTGAGAGATTGCATCGAGTGACACTAGGTGTTCGAGTTGCAAGGCAGTGGTGCTTACTATTCTTGGAGGTTGCCACCTCCTAGACGGCTTGGTGCTTGTCTCCGTCGTGAAGCCCGCGTGAAGATTGTGCGTGGCTCCGGAGAAGCTTTGTGAGGGGCATTGTGCTGGCCCCACGGGAGATCGCGAAGAACAACTCTAGTGGAAAGAGGCGTGAAGAGCGCCAAGTGGTCCGGCCGGATCGAAGGCTAGAGCTCTTGGTGAGCACTCCATCGTGGAGAGTGTGGCTTAGTGTCACCACTAGCAAGAGGATCGGCGACAACCTTGGGCTTGCTTCAACGGGGACTAGCTTGGTGGCAACCAAGTGAACCTCGGGATAAAATCTTGTGTCCCTGTCTCTTGTTGCTCTTATTGTTCTTGTTTCCTTGCATATTACGCTTGTTCTTGTGTTCTTCGTGTTCTTCCTCCCTCCATCTCTCTATCTTAGGCTGGGAAGGCTCGATCCACATTTTGGCAAGGAACTAAGACTTGGGGAAGCTAAAATCGTCATCTACATCTTCTAGGGAAGTGGGGTACTTGCTAGATCTGAGATTGCATCTCACCCACTTTGATTTTGTAGCTCCTGCAGGTGCTCGGTAGTACCGGCCTAACCGCTCGGTAGTACCGGCCTAGCAGCCCGGTAGTACCGACCGCCTGGTCTTTACACTAGCTTGTGTTGCAACACTTATTCTTGTGCTAGTGTTTAGTTGCTTAGTTTGTGAGCTCGCTAATTTGGCTTGTGTAGCCTTGTTATTGAGCATTGCTAGCTTAGGCTTTGTGCTTTGCTTACTCGATTGTGTAGGAGCTCCCCCGTGTGCTTGAAGTACTAGTTGCTTAGGTTTGTGTCACCTTACAAGCTAGATTGATTAGGTGAGCTCTAGCTAGCCCAACACCTTATTTGCTTTGTTTAGGATCTTTTGTAAGGTGCCATAGAGTATAGGTAGAGTGGTGTAGTCTTGGCTAGACCGATAGTTTTAATTCCGCATTTGTTTCGGTTAGCCGCTACGTTTAATTTTAAAAGGACTATTCACCCCCCTCTAGTCCGCCATCTCGACCTTTCACTGTGCCAATCAACAAGAAGCATAAACTTGGGCCTAAAATGGTTGACTGTATTTTCCTAGGTTATGCTTTTCACAGCGTTGGTTATAGGTTCTTAATTATAAAATCTGATGTTCCTGATGTGTATGTTGATACAATCATGGAATCAAGAGACGCAACATTTTTTGAGAATGAATTTCCAATGAAGAATACACCTAGTGAAACAAGTGAAACAAGTCACGAGACTATAATTCCCCACGAGCTAGAACAAATAGATCATGCTGAGGATACTCATGTGCACATCCCTGAAGAGGATGACACTATAGTCACTCAAAAGAGTAAGTGGCAGAGGGTTGCAAAATCCTTTGGTGATGACTATATCGTGTACCTTGTGAAAGACACCAACCACCATTAGACAAGCATATTCCTCTCCTAATGCAGACCTGTGGAAGGAAGCAGTAAGGAGTGAGATGGAATCTATTATGTCTAATGGAACTTGGGAGGTCATTAATCGTCCTTATGGTTGTCAACCTATAGGTTGCAAATGGATATTCAAGAAAAAACTTAGGTCTGATGGTACCGTTGAGAGGTACAAGGCAAGGCTTGTGGCCAAAGGATACACCCAAAAGGAGGGTGAAAATTTCTTTGACACCTATTCACCAGTTGCTCGTTTGACTACAATTCACACATTGATTATCGTGGCAGCCTCATATGGTCTTATCATTCATCAGATGGATGTTAAGATAGCTTTCCTAAATGGAGAGTTGGATGAGGAGATCTATATGGATTAGCCAGAAGGATTCATTGCGGATGGTCAAGAGAACAAGGTGTGCAGGTTGTCAAAGTCTTTGTATGGCCTTAAACAAGCACCTAAGCAATGGCATGAAAAATTTGATAATACTCTACCTGTTGTTGGCTTTGTTGTGAACGAAGCTGACACATGTATGTATTATCGGTATGGTGGGGGTGAGGCTGTTATGTTGTGCCTTTATGTTGATGACATATTGATCTTTGGATCAAATCTCAATGTGATTGAGGAAGTTAAGAAACTTTTGTCAAGCAACTTTGACATGAAAGATTTGGGAGAAGCTAATGTCATTCTGAACATCAAGCTAATTACAGAAGGTGATGGTGGGGTAACTTTGTTACAATCCCATTATGTGGAAAAGGTGTTAAGTCGCTTTGGTTATAGTGACTGTAACCCTGCTCCTACACCTTATGATCCTAGTGTGCTATTGAGGAAAAATCAAAGAATAGCAAGAGATCAATTGACATATGCCTAGATCATTGGATCGCTCATGTACCTTGCGAGTGCAACAAGGCCTGATATCTCATATGTTGTGAGCAAGCTGAGCAGGTTTGTGTCCAAACCTGGAGATGATCACGGGCGTGCTCTTGAGAGAGTGTTGTGGTACCTGAAAGGTACTATGACTTACGGTATTCATTATACCGGTCACCCAAAAGTGCTGGAAGGCTATTGTGATGCCAACTGGATTTCTGATGCTGATGAGCTTAGAGCCACAAGCGGATATGTGTTCCTGCTTGGAGGTGGCGGTGTTTCCTAGAAGTCTTGCAAGCAGACTCTCATTATGAAGTCTACCATGGAAGCATAACTCACATCATTAGACACTGCTAGGGCTGAGGCCGAGTGGCTTCGTGAACTCCTGTTGGATTTACCGGTGGTTGAAAAACTGATATCGACTATTTCCCTGAACTGTGACAATCAAACTATGATTGCAAAGGTCAACAGTTTCAGGAGTAACATAAAGTCTACAAGGCATGTTAAGAGAAGATTGAAATCTGTCAGAAAGCTGAAAACCTCCAGAGTTATAACGGTGGATTATGTCCACACGTCGAATAATCTGGCAGATCAATTTACTAAGGGATTATCACGAAATGTGATAGAAAATGCATCGGGAGAGATGGGTATGAGACCCATGTGAAAATCTACTATAGTGGTAACCTGCTCTATGTGATCGGAGATCCCGTGAAGTAGAGTGGTGAAACAAGCTATGAGTAGGTTGAGAGGAAAGTTCCCTATGAACCAATCTCTGATGCATAACTTTTCTTCTGTAAGGCAGGTTAGTATTTACCTTAATGTATTTGGAGAGTTTTATAAAGATGAGATGTTGTCCTACAGAACATCTTATAAGGAGTACACCTATATGAGTCAGACTGCTGGTCACAATCTATGGGATTTGGGCGATCCCTAAATACTCATGAAAGGCTCTGAAGTGTGACTTATATGAATTGTTAGATTTATTATGAAACAAGCCTATTAATATATTTAATAAATCAATAACTCTATGGTGTGTAACACTGAGAATTAATGTTTGTACCAGATTGGAAGTTAAAGGGACGTTGACTCAACTTATATGGTGGGAATTATTCCATCTAATTTGAGAAGTTGAGAAACGGACAAAGATAGCGACACACGCGCGCGTGCCGCCGCCGCCGGCGGCCGGCCGGGCCTGGCACGGGCCAGGCCGTGGGCGTGGCGAGGCGAGGCGAGGCAGGTAGGCAGACAGGTGGGCGTGGCGTATTAATTTTTGTTAATGCCCACTGACAACGGGAGTTTCCAACTCTTCAGGTGCCTGACTCCAGGCCTTAAAAGACACACACCCAGAACTCGATTCTGCTACAAGAAAGGTTTCCTCATCTCGTAACTCTACGCGCACGGAGGAGCGAGAGGGCAGGTGCCTCCAAAGCCCTTGCCGTTCGATACCTTGCACGAGGGATCGACAATTAGGTTTTTGGGGAGCGACTACGCGACTGCCCGAAGGATTGCTACCACCGTTGATAGTTGTTGTTCGTCGTCTTCTTCCCGACAAGCCTCTGCGTCCATCGACTTCCTGGTGGACTTCATCTTCTTCGTCTACATCTCCTGCTGCATGGAAGTCGGGCAAGGTTCTGGATCTTCAAATTCTCTAAGGATGGAAGGGTACGAACTGTTCATGTCCTCTCTGTTTTACGTATTACGGAATATATATGTTTCGATAGTTCTGTCATGCTGTTTCAGTAGATGTTTTACGTCTATCTCAGTAGTTGTCTCATATTGTTTCATAAGTTATTCAGTGTTGTTGTCTGCTATATATCCTGAGTTTTTGTCTGTTATATATTCTCTGAATGTTGTAGTAGCTGTATTTCGTTGTTTTAGTAGTTGCTGCATATATGTTTTAGTAAGTCTATTACGTTGTTTCATATGTTGTTCTGTTTTAAATAATTTATTATGCTTTATTACCATGTATATGCTCCACATGCTTATTTCACGTATGTGTCATACTGTTATGGTCATATGTGAAATCATGAAATCACTAGTTTATTATCACATATATGTCGTCATCATAAGGTTAATTTGTGGATTAAAATGACATGGAAATTGTCTTTATTTCTAACAGCCAGTGGTAACATACAAGAAGAAAATAATTTTCTCTCTAGACTATGAAGATCAAAAAATAGAAGGTCAAGCTAACATTAAGAACTATATCACTAGTTTCTACAAGTTGTTGTTTGGACCACCACAAGATAATACGATGACCTTACGAGTCATAGACAATTGATATCCCTCACATCAGCCAAGCTGAAAATGAATTCCTAACGGCTGCTTTTACACAAATGGAGATTCGGGATGCAGTTTTTGCAGCGGAAAACAACAAAGCATCGGGGCCAGATGGATTCCCAACTGAGTTTTATCAAAAGTACGTTTTGGGATGTCATCAAAGGGGACCTTATGCAAATGTTTCATGATCTCCACTCTAGAATCTGACCACTTTTTAGTATAAACTTCGGTGTCGTAACTTTAATTCCAAAAGACCAAGAACCTAATAGGATTCAACAGTATCAACCAATTTGCTTACTAAATATTAGTTTCAAAAATTTCACTAAAGTAGCAACCATTAGAATTAACTCAATAGCAGATCATATAGTTGGTCCAACTCAAACTGTCTTCATGCAAGGACGTAACATCCTCGAGGGAGTCGTCGTTCTACTTGAGATAATCCATGAGTTGCATTGTAAAAAGCAAAATGGAGTTATTTTTAAAATAGACTTTGAAAAGGCTTATGACAAAGTGTGATGACCTTTCTTACTGCAATCAATGTCGATGAAAGATTTCTCTCCTAAGTGGATCTGTTGGGTGCAAGCTTTTATATTATGGGGAGCGTGGCAATCAATATTAATGATGAGGTCGGACCTTATTTTCAAATGAAAAAAAGGTCTTCGACAAGGAATCCGCTATCTCCCATTCTGTTTAACATTGTAGTTGATATTCTAGCTATACTAATTAATAGAGACAAAGCAGATAATCAGATAAGTGCAATGTTACGTTGAAACTAAGCACAAATTAAAGCTATGTTCCATAGCATAGACCAACGAAACAAATACATTAGGATAAATATTTATTTCATAAGCTTATGAAGCAAGTGGAAAAATAATATCCTTATGAAATCATATAGTAGCGACACTTACACTCACTTTAAGTTACACTAATACTCACGATAATAAATTTTGTAAGTCGTTACCTCCAAAAAGGTTTAAACAATTTGATTGCAACATTATCAATTTAATTCCAAGGATTATTTGTCTAATAGAAAATATTAATACAATATTATAAATTTAACATCTCGAATGCCATCACTAGTAGAATACTGCTCATAGCTGGCAGCACATGCGGTTTTAGTTATCACGCGCCTGTGATATGAAAGGCGGTCGTCAACGGTCAATAACCGCTAGTGGAAATGTATTTACACTGGCGGTTGGCTTAACTCAACCGCCTGTGTAAATGGACCATTTACACAGACAGTTGAGTTAAGCCAGCCTATCACGCGCCTGTGATATGAAAGACGGTCGTCAACAGTCAATAACCGCTAGTGGAAATGCATTTACACTGGCGGTTGGCTTAACTCAACCGCCTGTGTAAATGGACCATTTACACAGACAGTTGAGTTAAGCCAGCCGCCTTTGATATCTCCGGTATAAATACCCCCTCTTCCTCCCCAAACAACACTATTTCTTGCAGCCACCTTCCATTGGTGGCAATTTTGGAGATGCGGATTTAAAAAAATACAAGAGGGGGTTTTGATGTTCATTTCTTGGAAGGAGATTAACAGGAAATGTTAGTTTGTGTCCTTCTTGTCTTATTTTGCTCATTCTTGCTCAATTTGAGTCACTTTTTAGATCTAGGGTTTCACCATGAGTGAGAGAGAAGAATACCTAGGTTAATGAGTGACCTTGCTTAAGATGGTTAAATAATGTCTCTCATCTATACTGCTTCGTGTTTACTTTTTAATTTAGTTTATGCATGATATCTTTTCTTGTTTGCATGTATAATGATGTGTTCTTGAGTATTTATATAGAGAGGGAAATGTAGGTTTTTATATAATATTTTGGTTTTTTATTATGTTGTTTATTTCTCAATTGTTTTTTTTACTATGTATTTATGTTTTATGAATATTGTGTTTTTTATTTAATAATGAAACTTAGGTATTTTAAATTATGGTACTTAGGTTTTTTTACTTTAAACCCCACATAAACTCTAAACACTAGCTAATAATAATTCCTAGCTAAATCCTATCTATACCCTAGCTAAATCCTAAATCCTAGCAAATATAATCTCTAGATATGGTTACTTTTTTTTACATTGATTACAATCAATTTATTGTATTTTTTATAGGTAATGATGGAGAGGTCATTCTGGATGTATAAGTTATCAAGACTAGATCTATTATATATACCCGAGGTCCATAGGTTTATTGATGCCGCTAAGAACCATGCTTATATACTTTAGTGAACCGAGCATCCGCTTGTGCTATGGTTCCATTTTTACTGGCCCCCAGCGCAGGCGATGCTAAAAAACACCTGTGAAAATGAGGTTTCAACCGCATGTATAGTATGTCTCTGTACTAGTGCATTGTGCATGATCAAACAATTATTTATGCCATTGTAATAGCTGAGAGGGTAGCCTAGAACATAGAATATTCCTGTAATAAAATATTTTTTTTTGAATAAGAGATACAATAAGCATTGTAATTTCAAATTAACACGTGATCAAAAGTTGAATATTAAAACAAAGATTTTAATGATATCAATAAAGTGGTAAGAATTTATATACTTTAAGTTTATGTTTCAACTAAACAAATATCGTGCAAGAAAAAGAGATTAATCCTAAAAAATTTTACTCATGAAACCACTGGAAATAAAAAAAGATAGATCCTAAAATTCTTACAAAAACCTAAATTATTTTGCCATCAAATTGGTAGATTGTAATCACCATTGTAAATAACAGTCATTGTATTAATTGCTCAGATACAATGACTGTTACTAATTGCTCAAAATAACAGTCGTCAAAATGTACAGTGCAACTAAGTCATCATAGTTAAACAAATGTTTCAAATAAATGTATATTGGAGATAAAAAGAGGTGCTATGTAAAGAAAAAAAATAATGTATATGGATGAAAAGTATATAAAAATCAATAATGATGGATTAGCGAAGTTGATTATACACTATAGAGTACCTGTTATAGCTATTGTTTAACTTTAGTAAAGAGAAAAATATTGATATAAATAATATTTATTAGTTAGTGTCTTCTAAGTTTCTAACCCACGCAAGAAAAAGGAAAAGGAAAAGGAAAAAAAGAACATCTTTAGTACCGGTGGGTAGCACCACCGGAGAATAAATATGTTTGGCCCGAAGCAAGTCCTGCGGGCCATTTAATCCCGGTTGGTAACTAAAGGTCCACTTTCAATCCCGATTACCAGATCCGGGATTAATGGGAGGTTCTTGAGTCTCAGATTAGCGATCATGATTGGAAAACTGGGATTAGAGAGGATTCCCAATCGAAACTGTAACCCAGTCCTATAGTAGTGCTCATGCCCGTCCAACTGATAGAAGGTGCAGTATCCGTCAGTATCCAGGTGTCGGACCGATTCCCTGAGCGGGTTCCCGCTTGAGTGGTGGCAGTAGGGCTAGCACTTAACAGCGCTGTTTGGGTTCGCCCTGACTCCTTCTAGAAGATGCGCATAAGCGTACCCGGTACAACCCTAAGCTCGGGGTTATCCAGTAGGGTCTGTCGGTTGGCTTCCTCTTTACGGGGCACTTAACATATCAATATGTTAGTTAGTCTCGTCACTAGTTTTAAGACCCCCCATCTGATGCCAGTCAAATATGCCACCTAACTGAGAGAAACACCAAGAGAGTAGTCATGTGTCATCTAGTAGCTACAATAGTTAAAAAAAATACAGTGACCTGCGTCAGGGACAAGGAGCTGAGGTTGACCATTGACACTCAAAAGTATCTTTTATTATCTAGGAGGTTTGAAAAGGATATTCAGATTATCACATTTTGGAGCCGAGGTGAAGAAAGATTGTCTCCAAACACTTTTATTTGACGAGTCGGTTACTCTAAAGTAAGACTGGGTTTGTCACTTAATCCAATCATTGCTTTAAACGTCTCCCGACCAGTTACAAAGACTTCCGACCAGGTGACGCTGGTTGGAGGTGTGACACCCTAGTGTCAAGCACTGCATTAGGAACCTCATTAGCTACTAAAATTCAATAAGCAATGCATTGCATCATTTCATGTGCATATAATTATTTTTGCCTTTTGTTGTTTATTTGAAATTTGGTTTCAATAGGACTTGATTGTTTAAATAAACTTCTGTCTTGACAAATAATTTTATAAAATAGATAATATTGAGTAAAACACTTTCTATGTTGACACCTTGACCTAGATCAATATAGTTTAATAATTAAAAATGTGGGAACAAAAATGATTTATGACATAAAAATTGACTTTAATTATGTGTAGGCTAGAGAAATGATTTTCAGAAAATATGTATTATATGAAAATTGTAGAGAAAATTATTTTGAGCAACTTTTATTTTTGGGTCAAAGTCTAGTTTTGAGTTTTTCAAACTGTTTTGGTTTGGCCAAAGTTTGGAAACAGGATTTGAAAAAGAAAAGAGAAATGTTTTTCTTCCGCGCCACTTTTCCGGCCAAGTCGGCATTTTCGGCCCAACCCGCGCCGCTCTCGCCGCGCCGCGCCGTACGTCGGCCAAAGCCACCACGTGCCCGCCGTCCTCTGCTGCAAATCCGCGCCAGCCACTCCCCATCCGATCCTTCTCCGCCCGATCACGCAATCTATCCGCCGCGGCCACTCATCGCTCGCCCCGGCCGCCGCGCCCACGCCTGCGGATACATGGGTGTATGCCGAGTCTCTGAGTGATGAGTGATTGTCAACTGGGATAATGCGCATGTTCTTTGGCTTGTGTTGTGCAGGTGTCGAGCACAGATACAGTGATCAAAGGCAAGGTGAAGGTCAAGTAGAGACGTGGTGTGTCGATGGACCGAGAGTGACGAAGGGCGGGCGTGAGGCTTGGACTGAGGGACCGGTGGCCCGAGGATCAGCTGTGGTGGCTGACAGCCTGGGACAGCGATGAGCGAAGACTTGCGCTCGGTGTTGCATGGGTCGAGGACCTAGGGACACGTGTCGGTGGACGGGGTGCACGGGCGGTGCATTCCATCTACGGCTCGGTTTGGTGGTTGAGCCACAGAAAAACCACCGAGTGGACAGTTTCCAGGTTTGGGTCTCAAAACCTGGGCGCTGACGGTTTCCGAGTTTGGCCACAAAACTCGGACTGAGGATGGTTTCCAGGTTTGGGCCTCAAAACCTGGGTGCTGCGGGTTTCTGAGTTTGGGCCACAAAACTCAGGCGATGGTCGGCTGGTTTCCCGATTTGGGCCTCAAAATCAGGGGTTTGTCGTGAAGGCTGGTTTCCCGGTTTGGGCCTCAAAACCGGGGGCGAAGTCTAGGAAAAGGATGAGCGGAGCGGTGGCGGCACGTGGCGGCAATCGGTGAGGTTGCGTCGAGGCAACACTACCAGTTGTGCAGGCGTGGCCGTCAGATTACCAGCATCTTCGAGTTGGTCCAGAATAACCCTAGGGTTTAGCTGGTTCGCTCTGTAATTAGTTAGGGGTAGAGTGGGAACTAGAATTAGGATAAGTAGATGGAGACTCTCACCTCCCATCTTATCTGAGTCATTTGCTCTTTGCCTTCTAGTTTTTCCTGCTCTCTCAATCCCCTGCCGTAGCAACTGAGATTCGCAGAGAACCATACCTCTGTGTACTGGAGATTTTGAGGATGTGAGACCGTAATCTCACTGTTGTAGCGTGTGGTAGCCACACGGTTGCAGATCGATGACTTGATTCGCGTTTTGTTCGTGTTCTTCAGGTTCTTTGTTTCTCCGCGATTTTCCCGTCACTCGATCTCCCTCTCTACTGCGTCTTTGCGAAATCCGTTTGAATCAACTTATTCTTTATAGTGAGGAGATCATTTCCACCAAAGGAATTCATCTAACTCTTCACGAACAAGTAGATCGGGTCGATTTCGTTTTCGTGGCGTTTTTTCATTCATACTCCTCCCCTTTTGATTTCCCGGTGATTGAGTTGATTTGAGCGAATGATTTCTTGGGGATAGTCTCCTAACTACCTCGTGATCATTCTCTCCAAGTTTGGGAACGTGGGATTGAGTTTTGATTCGGATTTGAGAGGTTGTGTGTGAAGGGCGACTGAAATCGCCCTCACTGGGCGGTCGCGGACAGTCCGCGGTTTGACCGGCAGACAGTCCGCGCGTCGGGCTCCGACCGAGCAGTGGTCGTGCGGCTCGGCTTTGCTGATTCAGTTTGACCGGCGGACAGTCCGCCGTAGTCCAGTCCGCGAGCCGACCAGGGAGGTTCAGCAGACTTGCTATTTTGGTGAAGTTGCCGGCGCACAGTCCGCCCCTTCTTCGCGGACAGTCCGGGACTACTGCAGACAGTCCGGGACCGTACCCGCGGACAGTCCGGGAATCCACTGTGTGTTGCGGTTTAGTGCGTTTGCTCTCCCGGCTTCTCCGCTTGGTTTCCAGACTTCTCGTTTGGCCCTAGAGTTGATCAAGGAACCTCTCTAGGTATCTTTGCTACTTGTTAGCATTGGTATTTGGGGATTTCTCGACGTAGTCTTCCATCTACGTTCGGGACTTGATTTTTAGGGGTTGAACTTGTTCCGGTGCTTTTGCCGATTGGTTTGCTATCGCTTTGTGGTGCTCCGCTGTGATCCTAGGGATCATCCACCCTCTTCCAAGGGTCATGAGCATCACGGTTTCGATCAAAGCTTTTGGGGGTTGATTTGTGGGACAAAGGCCAAAGTTTCGAGAGAAATTTTTGAGCTCCCATTCACCCCCTCTGGTCGCCTTGTTATTGCATTCTCGGTCCTTCAACGCCACCGCCTGCCGCTCTGCCGCACGCCGGCCGTGGCCCCCGCCACGACCACCCGTCCGGCCGAGCCCCGAACAAAACCGAGCGCCCCGCACTCCTCTCTCCTTCACCCATCATTCGCAAACGCCAGCTCCCTCTCTCTCTCCCGCACGCGAACGCCACCCCGAACGCTGTTCACCACCGCCACTCCTCTCGCCGTTCTAGCCCTAGCCGTGCCACCGCCGGGCGATTAACCCCGACCACCGCTCCGCCCTCACAAGGAACACACGGTGCGCACACCCGCACCCCCAGCCGAGCCGCGTCAACACCGGAACGGGAGGAGCCCCGCCGCGGTCGCCATCGACGCCGCCCGGAGCTTGAGGTCGTTCCCCTCCGACCAAAGCTTCTCCACCTCCCTCCTTCACCGACTAGTCCCACCAAGCGAAGGCAAGGTGAGAACACCCTACCGCTAGGTCTCTACCGCTCCCTAGATCCTTCTTCTCCCCGGTCGAGCGCCATGGGCGCCGCCGTGGCCCTCGCACGTGGCCAAGCTCCTCCGAAGCTTTATCGGCCAAACCAACCCACCACGTAGCCTCCATAGGGTTCACTTGAGCTTTCGCACACGCCAATTGCACCGGCGACCGCCGAAGATGGCACGGCCAAGCCACGCTGTTGCCACCGTTCGCCATAGCTCGCCGCCGGCAAGCTACGGCCAAACCAATCCCACCACCTGATCTGCCTCGTCGAGACGAGCTCGCCAAGCACAACCTCACTGCCGGCGACCTCGCCGTCGGCGAGCAATCGCGGGTCAAACCCCTCCCCTGTTCTGCTCTGGCCGACATCTGGGAAAAATATAAAAATGAGGATTGCACCCTTTTCCAGTAGGGCTGCAGTTCAAAGGGTTTATTTTGAGATAAACTTGTTTATTTTGCATAGAATTATGTGTTCATGCTTAAGCAGTAGGTTTTCTTCAGTAAGGTTTTAATAGGTAGGTGAAGTTAGAAAAAATATTAAATCTTCTGTTTGACACTTTTCAAAAGGGAAGTTAGTTCAAAGCACGTTTTTTGCAATTTATTTCATCTTTTTATATCTGCTGTTCAGTAAATTATCTCTTGCTGAAATTTGTGCAGTGGAATCCAGTAGGTGTAGATTGCACACTGTAATTTTTGTGGATTTTTTTAGATTCGGAAAATTGTACTTGCTGTTTAAACCTCGTTTTCGTTTGAATTAATGCATAGAAAATAGTTGAGTTAATGGTTTTATTTAATGCAGTCATCAAGTGTTTTCTCAATGTCAAAAGTTGTTCAACAAGTTGGTTTTGTTGGTTTACAAGAAAAGTTACTTTACATACCATCATATCTGCACCAAGCATTATTTATTTATCCGCCACATTGTAATAGGATCGACAGCCCCGGAGCCCGACCAAGAACCGGAAGTAAACGCCGAGCCGGAGATTCAGGAGGTGTCGCGGAGCGAGGAGGCCGACCCTGCATCAGAAACTAACCTGCCCGAGTGCCCCTCCCACGAGGCATCGGTCTTCTCCCAAGGCAAGCCCCGAAGCATTCTAAGTCTCCCAGTATTTACAATTAATTTAATTGAGTATTTTATATTGTGATGCATTAGGTATAGGAGTTGATTGAATCCTACTTGCTGCATTACCATTCCTTGATTATTGTTATACCTGCCTTGTTATCCTGTTACTTATTTATATGTAGAATTGCATAGCCTGCTTAATAAAAGTAGTAGTTAAGGATGTTTCCGTAATACCCTGGTGGGTATTTACCGGATCACGGTTGACTATACTTGCTATCGTGGAAAAGAACCTGAGTAGTAATGAATTACGGTCAACTGGAAGGCAAGGCACCAAGATGGAACTTGGGGGCAGCTCGTCCGTTGGATCGTGTAGGTTTGTATCGATGTTGGCCCTCGTTCATTTTTGAAAGCGCCCTTTTACTTAGGGTTGCCGGTGATGTATTCCCGATCCCGAAGCCGGTTAGACGCTGTCCGGGCCGGTCTCAACCCCTGACGCACCCTCTAGTATGGAAACACGATCTGCCTCGGAATGGTCATCATATAGTTCCAATTGGGTGGTCCGTGCTGTGAGCCGCGACGATTACCACCACGGACAGTATCGAGCGGTGACCCAATGCATGGACCACACGGAGAAAGTGTGGGTTTGCATTAAAGGTTTCTCGCCAGCTGGTTTGCAATTCGATTCGAGTCGCCGTCTCTCCCGGTTAGTGGGAAACTATGTCGAGGATCACCACGATACAACTCCATGTGATGTTTAAGGTTCAACTAAAATGTGGATAAGTCAACATGATATGGTTTATACTATTGATTGGTAGATTCAAGTGGATGATGTAGATCAGGTGCAAACCTAGACTGAAAAATAGGCTTAAAATTTGGACTGTTCATCTATACAACTAAATGATACTTTCCTTAACTTGAGCTTTGCGCAAGTAAATTCCCAGCTCCACCGAAAAGGCCTTGCATACCCTTTGTGTCTTTTGTTTTTAGTTGGACGGGTAAGTCTAGCTGAGTACATTCCCGTACTCAGGGTTTATCCCGTTTGTTGCAGATGGTCAGGTCTACTTCGGCTATTGTAAGCACTTCCTCTACCCCGTGGAGGGTGATGAGGAGTAGGCCCAGGGCAGGGTCATCCAGAAGCTTCTCCTTTTCTTTTGTTGGACTTAGACTACTGGTGGCACACTATTTGAAAAAGGAGGAGTGGGTTATCAAAACCGATGTTTTATTTGGACCACGTATGTGGTGGTCGTGTTTTAAACTTATTTAAGCTTCCGCACTTAAAAACTCAGTGATGTAATAACTTTTAAGATTTCGCACTCTGATGTTAATTTTGATTTCGATTATCGACTGTTGTATCCTTACGAATGTGGTACTTGAATGATGCGATCCTGTATGATGTAAGTTGATTGAAATCCTTCAAGATTTCTGGACTACCGGAGTTATATGGGTTCAAGTATGAGTCGAAGTCAGTCGAATTTGGCTAAGACGGTAGTTGAGCTCTTATAATTTGGACGGTTCCGCCACAGCTAGTATCAGAGCATGGTTCAAGTTGTTGCATCTGTAAGGAGCTATTTTTGAACTAAATGGGTATTTTAAAACTATTTTCAAAACTATTTTGAAATTCTAAGTGTGCCCAGTCTTATCCTTAAGCCCTATACTAGGATTCAGTTGGCTTAACTGCTAACAGGGTTCAGGAAATTGCTGCATGCTGGATCTTTTATTTGCTGGTCCATTCTCGAGGGAAAAGGGAATGCGTCGATCGCGAAAACATGCATAAAATAATTTGGTGAGACATGAGAGCATGACCGTCCAACCGTCGGTCTAGGGTGAGTGTTGTTATACCAAGTATGTGCGAGCTCTACGCAAGCATATACGAGGGTATCAAATGTTGGGTATTATTTCTGGATTGATGCATGGTGTTTAGTATTGGCCGCTATGTATTTCGTACGTATGGGCCAATACTCCATTATTTTATCATTGGGATTTTGCTTGGGCTGAAATGAATTTTCTGCAGGTACACTAACTACATGATTGAGTAGAACGAGTAGATAACGCATGAGAGATCGTTCTTGCCACCGACTAGAACGTTAGGACTTACGAGTCATTGTTAGTGAGTGAGAACCCACGTACGATCATGCATCATGTTTATATTCTTCCACTTGCATTACCTCCCCTTAATTAAAAGTTGTTCCTTTTCCTTATAAAATTTGCCAACTTAAATATACGTCTCATGAGAGTTTGAAACCCTTTTGTTTCTACAGATGGCCCGGACTAAGTTGACAGCTCGCAAGGCCATCGGAGGCAGAGGAGTTCCGCGTCACCGCTTGGCCACAAAGTTGACCAAGAACACGTTCTTGTCCTACTTTGGGTTGCTAACGATCCTTTGGAGGATTCTGTGGGCAGTGGGATATGAGGAAGGACAGGAGCCCCGGTATTCTTGGCAGAAGGATATCTACGGGCAGGACTCGTTGGTCATGGTGCAGGTCAAGGTCAAAGCCTTGGCTAGCAAGCCCCACTAGTCAGGATGGACAGAGATCACCAGGGGCAGTTGTGCCAAGGATGGAGCCAACAGGGCAGCGTATTTGGTGCTGAAGGACATCATCGCCCGCTTCCCCGCCGACCTTGCCAGTGCCATGGCAGGAGTGTTCCCTCGTGGATCACCTTTTCCATTGCGCTGGAGGCAGACTTTGGAGTCGATTCTGACAGGAGGTGCAGAGGAGAGGTTCTTTTGTGAGACCTCCGCGATGAGCGCCACATGAGCCTTGGTTGGTGTATGTGAGAGTTTAGAGCGCAGCTTGGAGAGCGTGTCCTTTACCCTCACCGCCACCTACCAGAGCAAGAGGAAGCTGCAAGAGGAGTTCGACACTGAGGTAGCCCGACTGCAAGAGAAGATACATCAGGTCACTCTGGAGCGTGATGGTGCACGTGCCACAACAGGAGCAGAGACCACCGCCAGGACCGTCGCCGAGCAGATGTACCTGACCACGGCTTTTCAGCGAGATGAAGCCCGGACCGCACTCGACCAGCTCAGGGAAGGTGCCCATCACCTGATGCAGCAGGTGCATGTCCAACAGGTTTACATCGATCACCTCCATGAGGCAATCCACCAGATGCATCATGCGGCACAGGAGGCCACCGCCCCAGTAGCTGACGAGGCCCCTGAAGATGAGGCCCTAGAGCCCTAGGACGGAATAGTGCTTGGTCCAGATCCTCCTTCAGACGACGAGGACCATGCTGATGAGCCGATGATGGACGCCGATGTGGACGCCGCCGCATCCGCCGCTGGAGACGTTTGAGTGCTAGTTTTACTAGGAGCCTCTTGCTTTTGTTTAGCTTGATCATGGTCGCTTTTGTTGTAACCAGACATGTGTTGATCTTGTGTTTAAGTTGTATGATGGCATGTACGGCTTTTGCACAAAGTCCAGACTTCGATCTGGCACCTTTTATGGAAATCCGTCGTTTGCATTCTTATTTTCGAGCAATTATTCTGTGATGTTGTATGGAAATGAGTACTTATACTTGGCCGTGTGCTAAATTTTTGAATTATGTACAACATAGTATTTCTTCATGATCAATGTGACATTTACCTAATTGTTGCTCATTAATCGGATATGCAGATGCCGGCCCACACCCGCAGCCAGCGTGGACAAGGATCAGGGCAGGATGAGAATCTGCAACCACCTCCACCGCCGCCAATGACACCGGAAGCGTTCTTCAGGCAGTTTTTGGGCAGCTAGAGGAACATGGAGGAAATGCAGAGGCATATGGAGGCCACACTCCGCAACATCGCTAACAACACCACACAGCAGCTTCAACAACATCAGGGGCCTGAGCCCAATCAATTCAGCTCCTACCGTGACTTCTTGGACACTCGTCCTCCAGTGTTCAAGGAAGTCACCGAACCACTCGAGGCAGACGAATGGCTCAACTCCATCACTAAGAAGTTCCGTCTTCTTCGCTTGACTGAGGAGCTCAAGGCGGAGTACGCCGCCCACATGTTGGAAGGACCCGCAGGCTTATGGTGGTCCCAGTACCGTGCATCTCTGCCAGCCAATGCGCCTGTCATGTGGGGACAGTTCTCCATAGCTATGCGTAACCACTACATTCCTAGTGGTCTGATGGAAATGAAGGTTACCGAGTTCATGAGGCTTTCATAGGGAACCAGGTCCTTGTCAGAGTATCTCCATAGCTTCAATAACCTGTCTCGTTATGCCCCGGACTTCGTGGACTCTGATGCCAAGAAGATTGCTAGCTTCAAGCGTGGCATGAGTGCCACCATGCTCTCCAAGATGGGAAACAGTCACCGCACCACCTTCAGTGACTTCGTCAGTGACTGCCTGAACCAGGAGGCCAATGACAGCAGGCTGGCGACAGAGACTCGCCGACGTGTAAATGAAGGAGGTTCGTCTCAGCAGAGGACCCCTTTCGGAGCACGCACCCCATATCGACCGCCGGTTGCAGCAGCAAAGTTCTGTCCCCCGCAGAGGAAGATAACTACCAACCGCCCTCATCCAAGCTTTCAGAAGCCCTACACTGCTCCCCTGATGCAGAACAAAGCTAAGGCAGGAAGTGCGGGAGGTCCCAAAACCCCTTATGTGATCGAGCCGTCTTACAACTGTGGTCAAACCGGACACCTGTCATGTCAGTGCCCCCAGCCAAAGAAGCAGTACACCCAGCCTCGACCTCGCACGGGCAATGTGCATTTCACCACCGTTGAGGAAGTGCTAGAAGGAGAGCCTGTCACCGCTGGTACGTTTCTTGTTAACCAATACCCCGCAGTCGTGTTGTTTGATTTTGTAGCATCGCATTCTTTCATAAGTGAGAATTTTGTTTTGAGGAGTAATCTGAGTTAGTAGAGTTGGATCGTGGTTATGAGATAAGTTCAGCAGGAGCTGTTCTCTCCGCCCGTAAAATGGCTAAATGAGTGGAAATGACTTTTGGGGATAAAAAGGCCATAGTGGATCCCATAGTAATCCCTGGTCTAGGTTTGGATGTGATTTTGGGTATGGGTTGGATGAAACTCTGGAAGGTCAATCTTGACATCGCAGAGCGAGTAGTTTCCATGGTTAGTCCCCGGAGTGGATCTTCTTTCCGGTTCAAGTTACCCCGAAACCCCCATGAGATAGGAGTGTTGTTCAATATCACTGCAAAGTAGATAGCTGAGATCCCGGTAGTGTGCGAGTTCCCAGATGTCTTTACTGATGAGTTGTCAGGACTACCACCAGATAGGGATGTGGAGTTTGCTATAGAGTTAGTTCCTGGAACGGCACATATTTCTCGGAGGCCATATAGGATGCCAACTAACGAATTAGCAGAACTCAAAACTCAGTTGCAAGAACTTTTGGATAAAGGTTTAATACGTCCTAGTTCGTCACCTTGGGGATGTCCTTCCATCTTTGTGAAAAAGAAATACAAAACTTTGAGAATGTGTGTGGATTACAGACCTCTGAATGCAGTAACTATAAAGAACAAATATCCCTTACCCCGAATCGATGTCTTGTTTGATCAACTATCAAAGGCAAAGGTGTTCTCAAAGATTGACTTAAGGTCAGGTTACCACCAGATCAAGATCAGAAGGGAGGATATACCAAAAACAGCTTTCTCCACCAGATATGGACTCTATGAGTATCTAGTTATGTCTTTTGGACTGACAAATGCACCAGCACATTTCAAGTACCTGATGAATTCTGTCTTTATGCCTGAATTGGACAAGTTTGTTGTAGTGTTCATGATGACATCTTGGTACACTCTGAGAATGAGCAAGATCATGTTGAGCATCTACGAGTTGTCTTAACTCGACTTCGAGAGCACAAGTTGTATGCCAAGTTTAGTAAGTGTGAATTTTGGTTAAGGAAAGTGCCTTTTCTCGGACATGTCCTTTCGAAAGAAGGAATCTCTGTGGATCCCAGGAAAGTCCAGGAAGTTATGGATTGGCAAGCACCCACTAGTGTACATGAGGTCCGTAGCTTTTTGGAATTGGTCGGATATTACCGCCGGTTCATTCCGGACTTTTCAAGGATAGCAAAGCCTATGACATGTTTAACTCAGAAAAACAAGAAGTTTGAATGGACTCCAGAGTGTGAAGCAGCATTCCGCACTCTGCGGACTCTGTTGACTTCTGCACCAGTTTTGGCCCAACCAAATCTGGAGGAACCTTTTGATGTGTTTTGTGACGCGTCCAAGATTGGACTTGGATGTGTGCTTATGCAAAATGGAAGAGTCATAACCTATGCTTCACGTCAGTTACGACCACACGAAGAGAATTACCCGACTCATGATTTGGAATTGGCAGCAGTAGTTCATGCACTCAAGATTTGGAGGCATTATCTTATGGGCAACCTTTGCCATGTGTATACAGATCACAAAAGTTTGAAATATATTTTCACTCAGCCAGAGTTGAACATGAGGCAGAGAAGGTGGTTAGAGCTGATCAAGGATTATAACCTAGAAGTGCATTACCACCCCAGAAAAGCGAATGTTGTTGCAGATGCTCTGAGTCGCAAGACTCATTGCAACTCCATACAACCTTTATTGGAAGATGGATTCAACCTAGTGCACCCCGTTATGCTGAATAATATCACCATACAGTTTACCCTGGAAAGTGATATCATTGAAGGACAAAAGACCGATGAAGAAATTTGTCTGATCAAGAAGAGACTAGAAACCAGTAGTTCATTGAACTTCAGAATGGATGGACAAGGGATTTTATGGTATAATCAAAGGTTAGTAGTTCCCAAGGATACGGAACGGAGAGACAGAATTTTGAACGAAGCTCACAGTTCAAAATTGTCTATCCATCCGGGAAGTAGTAAGATGTACCAAGATCTGAGAACAAGGTATTGGTGGTCCAAGATGAAGAAAGAGGTTGCAGCTTATGTCGCGAAGTGCGATACTTGCTGCAGGATAAAGGCTATACACTTGAAACCCGCCGGACTGTTACAACCGCTATCAATCCCAAAATGGAAATGAGAAGAGATTAGTATGGATTTCATCACAGGTCTCCCCACCACCCAAAAAGGACACGATTCTATCTGGGTTATCGTGGATCGGTTATCCAAAGTGGCTCACTTCATACCAGTCAAGACTACCTATCGACCTCACCAATATGCAGATTTGTACATTCAGAACATCTTAAGATTACACGGGATTCCCAAAAGGATTGTTTCCGACAAAGGACCCCAGTTCATAGCTCGTTTTTGGGAACAGTTGCACAAGGAGCTAGGAACCAAGTTGGTACAAAGTTCCGCTTATCACCCTCAAACCGCAGGACAAACGGAAAGAGTGAATCAAATCTTGGAAGATATCCTCAGAGCATGTGTGTTTTCCTCAGGAGAACCATGGGAGAAATGGTTACCTCTAGCCGAGTTCTCATATAACAACAGCTATCAGGAAAGTATTAAGATGACACCGTTTGAGGTGTTATATGGACGAAGGTGCAGAACACCGGTAAACTGGGTAGAATAGGGAGATCGAGGATTTTATGGGTCAGATTATGTAAAGGATGCTGAAGAGATTGTGCAAACAGTGCAGCAACATATCAAGGCAGCACAGTCTCGACAGAAAAGTTATGCCGACACACGAAGGAGACCTTTGGAATTCCAAATAGGAGATTACGTTTACCTTAAAGTCTCACCCATGAGAAAGGTCCAACGTTTTGGAATTAAGAAAAAGCTAGCACCTCGATATGTGGGACCATATCGGATCATAGCCAGGAAAGGAGAAGTAGCCTACGAAGTACATTTACCTCCAGAAATAAGTGCGATCTTTCCAGTGTTCCATGTATCGCAGCTAAAGAAATGTCTTCGAGTACCCGAACGTGAAGAAGTTCGAATCCCAGATGTTGCTATCCGATCAGATCTGGAATACTATGAACAACCTCAGGAGATATTGGATACCAAGACCAGAGTAACTCGCAACCGTTAAGTAAAGACTTACAAGATTCTCTGGAGTAATCATGGACCCGATGATGCAACCTGGGAAACCGAAGAGTACCCACGGGTGAACTATCCTTGTTTTTACAATAAGCAGTAAGTAATACAAAATCTCAGGACGAGATTTCTTCAAGGGGGGAAGGGTTATGACACCCTAGTGTTAAGCACTGCATTAGGAACCTCATTAGCTACTAAAATTCAATAAGCAATGCATTGCATCATTTCATGTGCATAGAAGTGTTTTTGCCTTTTGTTGTTTATTTGAAATTTGATTTCAATAGGACTTGGTTGTTTAAATAAACTTCTGTCTTGACAAATAATTTTATAAAATAGATAATATTGAGTAAAACACTTTCTAAGTTGACACCTTGACCTAGTTCAGTATAGTTTAATAATTAAAAATATGGGAACAAAAATGATTTATAGCATAAAATTGACTTTAATTATGTGTAGGCTAGAGAAATGATTTTCAGAAAATATGTTTTATATGAAAGTTGTAGAGAAAGTTATTTTGAGCAACTTTTATTTTATGGTCAAAGTCTAGTTTTGAGTTTTTGAAACTATTTTGGTTTGGTCAAAGTTTGGAAAGAGGATTTGAAAAAGAAAAGGGAAATGTTTTTCTTCTGCGCCACTTTTCCGGCCCAGTCGGCCTTTTCGGCCCAGCCCGCGCCGCGCCGGTCGCCCGACACGGCCGCGCCGTACGTCGACCAAAGCCGCCACGTGCCCGCCATCCTCTGCCGCAAATCCGCGCCAACCACTCCCCATCTGATCCTTCTCCGCCCGATCACGCAAGCTATCCGCCGCGGCCACTCATCGCTCGCCCCGGCCGCCGCGCCCACGTCACCGCCTGCCGCCTGCCGCTTTGCCGCACGCCGCACGCCGGCCGTGGACCCCGCCACGACCACCCGTCCGGCCGAGCCCCGAACAAAACCGAGCGCCCCGCACTCCTCTCTCCTTCACCCATCATTCGCACGCCCCAGCTCTCGCCAGCTCCCTCTCTCTCCCGCACGCGAACGCCACCCCGAACACCGTTCGCCACCGCCACTCCCCTCGCTGTTCCAGCCCTAGCCGAGCCACCGCTGGGCGATTAACCCCGACCACCGCTCCGCCCTCGCAAGGAACACACGGTGCGCACACCCGCACCCCTAGCCGAGCCGCGTCAACACCGGAACGAGAGGAGCCCCGCCGCGGTCGCCATCGACGCCGCCCGGAGCTGGAGGTCGTTCCCCTCCGACCAAAGCTTCTCCGCCTCCCTCCTTCACTGACCAGTCCCACCAAGAGAAGGCAAGGTGAGAACTCCCTACTGCTAGGTCTCTATCGCTCCCTAGCTCCTTCTTCTCCCCGGTCGAGCGCCATGGGCGCCGCCGTGGCCCTCGCACGTGGCCAAGCTCCTCCGAAGCTTTACCGGCCAAACCAACCCACCACGTAGCCTCCCTAGGGTTCACTTGAGCTTTCGCACACGCAAATTGCACCGGCGACCGCCGAAGATGGCACGGCCAAGCCACGCCGCTGCCGCCGTCCGCCATAGCTCGCCGCCGGCAAGCTACGGCCATCCTCCGGCCAAACCAACCCCACCACCCGATCCGCCTCGTCGAGACGAGCTCGCCAAGCACCACCTTACCGCCGGCGACCTCGCCGTCGGCGAGCAATCGCGGGTCAAACCCCTCCCATGTTCTGCTCTGGCCGACAAGTGGGTCCGTTGACCCAGCTGGCCCCTCATGTCAGCCGCTCTTGGTCCATGGGCCGAGTCCACGCAAGTTTGGGCCGGGAGTTTTCAAATGTTTTTCTTTTCCTTTTATTTTCCAGAGAAAACTTGTTTATTTTGTGTAGCACATTTTAATGATCCAAATGAGGTACTTCTAGTTTTGTTACCTTGTTCATGAATAGATCTATCAGGGAAAAATATGAAAGTATTTTTGGTAGAAGTTTATGGTGCTGTTTTTATTTAATTCAGTTTATGTGCTTTTTGTTAAATAAATGGGATTACATGTTTTCTGGTTGAATTAATTCATGGGAAAATTTGTGTATGTTTCTTATCAAGTTATGTGTCTGTGAAAAAGTTATGAGGGCCTGCTTTTGTAGAAAAAGTATCTGTTTAGATTTAAATGCCTTTTTATCTGTTTTCTTAAAATAATTGTTAAAAGAAATATATGTGGAAATAAAATATGGAAAAATTTATGTCGTCTCTGGGTACTGTGTTCAAGCTAAGAAAAATGCTAGGAATGGGTTGTTGTATAGAAAAATAAGAAGTTGTAGTACAAGTGTACTTTTTTGTGTTTTTTTTAGAAAATTCATACAGAAAAGAATATGATGTTTCTGTTCATGGAACTTTCTTGATAAATATGAAATACGGAGTAGAATCTGGGAAAAATATAAAAATGAGGATTGCAACCTTTTCCAGTAGGGCTGCAGTTCAAAGGGTTTATTTTGAGATAAACTTGTTTATTTTGCATAGAATTATGTGTTCATGCTTAAGCAGTAGGTTTTCTTCAGTAAGGTTTTAATAGGTAGGTGAAGTTAGGAAAAATATTAAATCTTCTGTTTGACACTTTTCAAAAGGGAAGTTAGTTCAAAGCATGTTTTTGGCAATTTATTTCATCTTTTTATATCTGCTGTTCAGTAAATTATCTCTTGCTGAAATTTGTGCAGTGGAATCCAGTAGGTGTAGATTGCACACTGTAATTTTTGTGGATTTTTTTGGATTCGGAAAATTGTACTTGCTGTTTAAACCTCGTTTTCGTTTGAATTAATGCATAGAAAATAGTTGAGTTAATGGTTTTATTTAATGCAGTCATCAAGTGTTTTCTCAATGTCAAAAGTTGTTCAACAAGTTGGTTTTGTTGGTTTGCAAGAAAAGTTACTTTACATACCATCATATCTGCACCAAGCATTATTTATTTATCCGCCATATTGTAATAGGATCGACAGCCCCGGAGCCCGACCAAGAACCAGAAGTAAACGCCGAGTCGGAGATTCAGGAGGTGTCGCGGAGCGAGGAGGCCGACCCTGCATCAGAAACTAACCTGCCCGAGTGCCCCTCCCACGAGGCATCGGTCTTCTCCCAAGGCAAGCCCCGGAGCATTCTAAGTCTCTCAGTATTTACAATTAATTTAATTGAGTATTTTATATTGTGATGCATTAGGTATAGGAGTTGATTGACCTACTTGCTGCATTACCATTCCTTGATTATTGTTATACCTGCCTTGTTATCCTGTTACTTATTTATATGTAGAATTGCATAGCCTGCTTAATAAAAGTAGTAGTTAAGGATGTTTCCGTAATACCCTTGTGGGTATTTACCGCATCACGGTTGACTATACTTGCTATCGTGGAAAAGAACCTGAGTAGTAATGAATTACGGTCAACTGGAAGGCAAGGCACCAAGATGGAACTTGGGGGCAGCTCGTCCGTTGGATCGTGTAGGTTTGTATCGATGTTGGCCCTCGTTCATTTTTGAAAGCGCCCTTATACTTAGGGTTGCCGGTGATGTATTCCCGACCCCGAAGCCGGTTAGACGCTGTCCGGGCCGGTCTCAACCCATGTCGCACCCTCTAGTATGGAAACACGATCTGCCTCGGAATGGCCATCGTATAGTTCCAATTGGGTGGTCCGTGCTGTGAGCCGCGACGATTACCACCACGGACAGTATCGAGCGGTGACCCAATGCATGGACCACACGGAGAAAGTGTGGGTTTGCATTAAAGGTTTCTCGCCAGCTGGTTTGCAATTCGATTCGAGTCACCGTCTCTCCCGGTTAGTGGGAAACTATGTCGAGCTTCACCACGATACAACTCCACGTGATGTTTAAGGTTCAACTAAAATGTGGATAAGTGAACATGATATGGTTTATACTATTGATTGGTAGATTCAAGTGGATGATGTAGATCAGGTGCAAACCTAGACTGAAAAATAGGCTTGAAATTTGGACTGTTCATCTATACAACTAAATGATACTTTCCTTAACTTGAGCTTTGCGCAAGTAAATTCCCAGCTCCACCGAAAAGGCCTTGCATACCCTTTGTGTCTTTTGTTTTTAGTTGGACGGGTAAGTCTAGCTGAGTACATTCCCGTACTCAGGGTTTATCCTGTTTGTTGCAGATGGCCAGGTCTACTTCGGCTATTGTAAGCACTTCCTCTACCCCGTGGAGGGTGATGAGGAGTAGGCCCAGGGCAGGGTCATCCAGAAGCTTCTCCTTTTCTTTTGTTGGACTTAGACTACTGGTGGCACACTATTTGAAAAAGGAGGAGTGAGTTATCAAAACCGATGTTTTATTTGGACCACGTATGTGGTGGTCGTGTTTTAAACTTATTTAAGCTTCCACACTTTCAAACTTAGTGATGTAATAACTTTTAAGATTTCGCACTCTGATGTTAATTTCGATTTCGATTATCGACTGTTGTATCCTTACAAATGTGGTACTTGAATGGTGCGATCCTGTATGATGTAAGTTGATTGAAATCCTTCGATATTTCTGGACTACCGGAGTTATATGGGTTCAAGTATGAGTCGAAGTCAGTCGAATTTGGCTAAGACGGTACTTGAGCTCTTATAATTTGGACGGTTCCGCCATAGGAGGCAGTGAGACAACAATGAAGACCAACCCGTGGTTATTAAGGTATCGATTTAAAGATCTTTTCTCTGACTTTACAGGGATCATAGAGATCTGTAAATCATTTTAGTCGGATTGGGCTGTTCTCAATTGTGTTAAAGCCCATTAAACCGGTTTAGTCGGTTTAAGAATTTACTAAATCAGGTTTACCTTTTCTAGTCCGGATTGGACTCTTTGATTCTATATTTTGATGTAGTCCGGGTAGGAAACTTGGAGATTGTAATCTGGAGATGTTTCCTATTGGGATAAGACCAACCCGCTCGATATATATGAGAGGATCATGGCTGATTGAGGATCCAACCCTAATCGTCAAATCAATCTACTACAACCCTTTTATCCCTTTTCCTCTCTACCCGGTTGTTTGTCGCATCTCCCGGCAAGATTCAACGACGTTCTAGGCGGCCTTGCTGGTCCTAGGGCAACCTCTATGTGCTCCTCCCCGACGGGTCTTCCTGGGAGACGTTCAAGAGTTATCAACACAAGGGATCAAACCCTAAATTGGTCTAAACCGGTCTCTAGATCGGTTTTCATCAGTTTAGTCAGGTTCCTTGCTGTCTCAGGTTGATTTGCAACCTCTTCGAGCGTTCTAGCCCTGCTGGTGTGTGATTCGGATCACTTCCGATGTCAACACACTTTTTGGCGACTCCGCTAGGGAAGATCAAGCAAA
Organism: Coix lacryma-jobi var. lacryma-jobi; assembly: GCA_009763385.1. NCBI lineage: Eukaryota > Viridiplantae > Streptophyta > Magnoliopsida > Poales > Poaceae > Coix > Coix lacryma-jobi. Next base: position 116,961,324 of record CM019829.1, read on the forward strand.
GTCAGATTTCATCTATTACCAAGATGGGTGGCAACGACGCTTCCGCAGATAAGGACAACATCATCCGCCCTTCGGGTATTGATGAGCTTCCCGATGAGTTGAAGAAACAAGCACAGGACAAACTCGGCGTCGTCCTGAAGGCTTTTCTGAAAGCTGCTCAAAAGATGGGCGCAACAAGGTCACTCAAGACAAAGAGCCAGACTTCAGCGAGATAGTCCCTAGTGCATCAACTAAGACTGCTGAAGATACTACTGAAAAGGTGAATGCTGAGGTACATGATGATCCTTATCCTACTCATGCTAATTATTCAGTAATGCTAGATGGCGCTACAAAAGCTCTGACCAATACCATTCAGTATTCATTTAAATTACTTAGGACTCGTATGGATAAGTTAGAGGGTAAAACTGTCGACCCTGATCATTCGACCGAACAACCACAGTTCGGTATGCCTTTAAATTTCTTTGAGAGCCAAACTTCACATCCAAATTTTGGCCAATTGCAATCGGGTTTGTCGGCAAACGAAACCGATAGAACCGGTCATGGTGGAGCTAATACATCGGCACATACCAATAACATCCACCATAATTTTGATCAAACTGCACGGACCGACCAGGGGGCGGCGATGAATAGAACTTCGGTGGGGCAGGGTATTGTATTACCCAATCCACCGAAGTCTCCGAGTCAGATCCTAATACCTGGCAGTGCTCACAACCTTACTACGACCGATTTTGGTCGAGCCTTAAATCGTTTCAAAGAGGAAATAACAGATCCCTCGAAAGTAGCTTGGGAGTCCAAATCAAACCGAGTAGGACCACTTACTTTAAACCGTACCATCCACACTTTGATTTTATGAAGGCACCTGATGGTTGGAGAGTACCAGAATTTTATAAATTTAGCGGTGATGGTAGTAAATCAACAATGGAACATGTTAGTATGTTCCTTGCACAGATGGGTGAGGCTAGTACTTTAGATTTCATGAATGTTCGTCATTTTCCTTTATCTCTTACTGGTACAGCTTTTGCTTGGCTTACCTCATTACCATCATATTCTATTAGTTCTTGGGCTGAATTAGAAGAAAATTTTCATAATCACTTTTATGACGGAGTCCAAGAAACTATGTTGCCACATCTTGCATCGGTTCGCCCGAGGCGTAGTGAACCTATGGTCGATTTCTTTAAACATTTTAAAGAAATTAAGAGCCGATGTTTTTCATCTAATGATTTCTGATAGGGATCTAACAGATCTATGTCTTGTTGGTTTACGTCGAGGGATTAAGGATAAACTCGAGCATTATGAATTTTTTAATGTAAATCAGCTTTTACAAAAGGCCATTTCAATCGAATCACGCCTTAAAGAGCCTCACGATCCTCAAAGATCCCATCACCCGAACGTGCATATAGTTGAAGCATATTCTTATAGTTTTGACGATGAATCTAAGTATTGCTATATTGTTGAGTTCCTATGGCCAGCACAAAATAAATTGGTCACTTTTCCCTCTCTCAAACCGATTCAGAAGAATCGGGGTGAGGAAGTAAAATTTACTTTTGATTTCTCTAAGTGTGACCGAATCTTTGATGAATTGCTTAAATTCAGTTATCTTAAAGTTAATTATACGTTGCCATCACCCGACGAATCAAAGAGAAGGGCTTATTGTAAGTATCATAATTCTTTCTCTCATGCCACTAATGATTGTAATGTTTTTTGTCGATAGGTCCAATCGGCCCTTAATTAAGGACGATTGAGTCTCACCGAGATGCAAGTTGATACTACCCCCTTTCCAGTCCATATGGTGTAAGCAGGAAGCCCTGCTATTTTAATTCGTCCAGAGCAGGCCGATACCACTAGAGGCAAGAATGTCATTATCGGCGAATCACGGGTTGCACCGAATGCTGAGAATAATTCGGGGCGCAAAGTGGTGCTTGAGCAAGGTGATGATGGCAAAAGCAAGCTCATGATTACCGTCGGATCGGCAAGACACATGAACAAGCAATGGTGGTTTGAGACCAGGGCAGCGCAGCAGAGACCAGCCAGGTCGGGTCCTCAGGCCGACCAGTCTGACCCTTCTCTAGAGCGGCCGGTTCAATCGGATCGAAGGACCGACCAGGCTGGTCTAGCCCCTTCTAGCTCAACTAAAACAGACAAGCTGACTGCCCCAGTCGGTTTAACTAGTTCCAGCAGCTCTACCCCTTTTGGAGTGCATGTCTTACACACATTCGTTCCACACAAACCTGAAGTCGGCACCTAGAAGACTAATATGGAGAAGAATAAGGGGAAGGTTGTCAAGGAGCCATGCACTTTCGATAGACTTATGGCTAAATACAAAGAACAAAAGGCCAATTCTCGGAATCGGTAATTAAAAAAAGAGTCTACTCCTCCAAAGCGAGAGGATGGAAAGTCTAAGCAGCTGGTGGTGGCTCAAGCAGCATCCCCAGTGCTAGGGACTATTCCTTATGTGCCTTAGTGGGCTCCTCCTAATTCACCACCTCAACAATGGGGTCCCCAAGGAGTGTGAGTAACATATCCTATGCCGCCAACTATGTATCACCAACCAAGTTGGAGGGTGACCACTAGTCAACCTCCAAGGATATCAGTATTCGATCGTTTAGGTGGTCAACCAAGCTCTAGCGGTATGAATCAGGATCGAGGGATCACTTCAAGGACTTTAATTCCTCAGGAGACAGGGAAAGCACAGGTACGACAAGTTTATGTGCCCAAAAGGGTGCAACATGCTCCCACTGCTTCCCCGGCTAAACCTGATCATGTTCCCACGATTACAATCGGTTCTATGGAGGCTCCCGTTATTAGTGAAGCTGAGTCAATGATAATCGAGGATCCAACTCTGGCAAAGATACAAGAAGATGCCCCAAATGTTTCAGCCGGAGTGGAGGAAGAAAAGCCTATCGAGCGTGATCCCAGATATAGTCAGCCCAGGTGGTGTCCCCCTAGTTTGAGCAAAACTCAACGGAGGAAGCTACAAAGAGCTCGGTGTAACAAGCAAAGGCGGGAGCAACTTGAGAAGATGAGGGAGGACATATTCAACTCCACACATCCCATGTTTCCACAAGGCAAGCGAGGAGGTGAAGAGTCGGGTTTTTGTAAGTGCATTCACCCCCAATGTGGGTTTTGGCTAATTAATGATGGTCAAATTAGGGACTAATGGATTTATAAAGGCATGTATGCAGGTGTTAGTCCTTAGAAAGAATTGCAATGTTGAAATCTCGTGAACAAAGCACGTTAAATTTTGTTGGACAAAAGATGCCTAGCTCAAGTGGTGGATTGATACTTTAGTTTTAAACTTGAATTATAGGTAAGCCGGACTATCAAGAGGGATAAAAATTAGGCTAGCTAGATGTGGTGAAAAGTGCTCATGTCGATTACAAAAGTATGCTTTAGAGTCACCGCGTACTCACGAACACATAGAAGTTTTCTCTGCACGGTCGGTAGTACCGACCATGGGGGTCGGTAGTACCGCCCAGGGGTGCCACGCGCAATGCTCTCTGGACAGGGTCGAAAATGACCTAGCAGTAGTACCTCTATAAAGTCGGTACTACCGGGGTCGGTAGTACCGACCGCCTCGTCGGTAGTACCGAGCGTGCAGACCAGTTTTTCACCCTCTCTATGTAGATCTGAAAAAAGGCCTAGCGGTAGTACCGCTATAAGGCCAGTACTACCGGGCACGGTAGTACCGACCTCCTAGATCAGTTTGCAACCCTCTCTGTTCGTGACCCAAAATGTCTTGGCGATAGTATCGCCATAAGGTCGGTACTACCGGGCACGATACTACCGGCACGGTACTACCGACCTATGGTCGGTGGTACCGAGCTCATTGGGCAGATTTTGGCGGACCTCTCTATTCGTGGCCATTTTGGCCTGGCGGTAGTACCGCCATAGGGCCGGTACTACCGACCCCCGGTGGTACCGACCTGTTGGTTGGTGGTCTCAACCTGGTCAAACTGGATCTACGCAGTGGTGAGTTAGCTGGTCGGTACTACCGACCCCCAAGGTCGGTACTACCGACAAGCCTCGGGACAGGGTGACTATAAATAGCCACCCACTTAACTTCTTACCGTTACTCACTCACTCCACTCATTCATTGTGACCTACCAGCTGACAAAGCACCTCCCAAGCATTGACTCCTCCCCTCTCTCTCCCCCTTTGCTTCTAGATTCATTCCCTTGCAAGATTTGAGCTAGGGAAGTGAGATTAGAGAGTGGGAAGCTTCGATCTATGACTTGAGCACTTGGTTCCCGCATCTCGCCGGCTTGGTTTGTGTTTATTACTCTTTAGTTCTTTGAGCCCTAGCCGGTTAGGTGTTCTTCATGGTAGCCCGTGTTGATTCATTTGTGAGGGCTCCCCGAAGCGTTTGTATTTCCTCCTTGATTCTTAGTGAAGAAACTCGGCTAACCTTTGTGGTGGCTTGAGTGAGGCAAGGAGGTGAAAGAGACTCCGACCTTGGTGGTCACCTCAACAACGAGGACGTAGGCACTCCTTAGTGGTTTGGCCGAACCTCGGGATAAATCATTGTGTCTCGTGTGCTTGTTGTTATCTCTATTTTGCATACTACGCTTGTACTTGTGTTCTTCATGTTCTTCCTTTCCCTCTCTCATTCTTAGGTTGGGAAGGCTCGATCTACTCTGTGGGAAGTAACCAAGACTTGGGAAGGTTACAATCTTCATCAACATCACTTAGGGAAGTGGGGTAATTTCTAGATCTAAAATCGCATCTCGTTTACATCGGATTTGTAGTTCCTTTTAGGATCCCGTTAGTACCGTTTGTTTGCGTCGGTAGTACCAGTGTTCAATACCCGGTAGTACCGACCCAAACACACCGGTAGTACCGGCTGTTATTTAACTACAAGTTTTAGTCTTTGAGAATCACCTATTCACCCCCCCTCTAGGCTGATTTGATCCTTTCAATTGGTATCGGAGCCTAACCCTTTGTGTTAGCGCTTCACCGCGTAAGGGAAAAATCATGTCGACCCTAAGTAAGGCAGATGTTAATAGCATCGTCAAGAAGGTTGCGGATCAACTACTAGAACAGCAAGCAAAGCAGTTTGAAGATCAAATGAGTAAGATGAAACAAGAGATTGAGAGCTTGAAGCAAGCTTTGAGCAGCAAAGGTGAAATGTCTAGTGGTGGAGAAGTTCCTCAAGAGCCCAAAGAAAAGGGAAAGCCAAAAAGTGGTAAAGAGGGAGACAGGACACCAAGTGAGTTCTCAAACACATCATTTGACTACAGCCAAATGAGCAAGGTTCTTCAAATACCTAGCATCAACTTAGGCAAACCACCTTGCTTTGATGGAATCAACTACAATGATTGGGCACACAAGATGAAGCTACATTTGATTGCCGCAAGAGCTTGGGAGATAGTTGAGAGCGGACCAAGTCACGTCGAAGGAGAAGAGTTCACCGATCTAGATGCAGTTGAGTTTCAACAAAATGCTTAAGCAGCATCCTTGATTCTATCATGCTTCAAGCCCGAAGAGAGTACCAAGGTCCATGGAATGGAGGTTGCAAAGAAGATTTGGGACACTCTCAAGATATCATTTGAGGGTGATGCAAGTGTGAGAAAATGCAACATAGAGCTTCTTCAAGGGAAGATCGAAAACTTCACAATCAAGAGTGGTGAAACCACTCAACAAATGTCTGATAGATACATGACCTTGATCAAGAAGATTAGAGCTCTTGGATATGAAAAATGGGATGACAATGCAGTTGCAAGAAAGCTATTGAGAGCTTATAGAAAGAAAAACAAGACTCTTGCATCAATCATTATGGAGAGACCAAATTATGAGACCATGGGACCGCATGAGATGCTTGCCAAACTCAACCAACATGAAGTCTTGGATGATGAAGCCATAGAAGACCAAGAAGCAAGCAACAAGGTAGTGGCTTTCAAGGCTTACCAAGAAGAAGGAAGCAAGGCTCAAAATGATTCATCAAGTGAATGAAGTGATGACTCTGATGATGAGATTTCACTTCTTGTAAAGAATTTTAGAAGATTCATGAGGAAGAAGATGTACAAGAAGAGAAAAGGAGGATATTTCAAGAAGTCAAAGAAGAGAAACTGCTATGAGTGTGGTGCGGATGATCACTTCATAGTTGGTTGTCCATAAAAGAAGAACAAGAGCAAGTATAGCAAGAGTGATGACAAGAAGCAAAGAAGAAGAAGAGGAGGTGAAGCTCACCTTGGTGAAAAATGGTTTTCGGAGGATGACTCAAGTGATGAAGAGAAGAGCAAAGGCAAGGAGAAGGAGAAGGGAGCGGCCAACATTGCCACTCACAAGGCCTCTTCTCCAAGCCTCTTCTCCAACATAGCTACATCAACTACTTCGTCACGCTTGTTCGAGGATCTCTCCGAAGATGAGGATGACTTCACTCATTCTTGCTTCATGGCTAAGGATGAGAAGGTATCATCTAGTTCTCCCAATTGTTCTAGTGATGATGATATGGATGATTATGAACAAAACATGATAAGAGAATTTGGGAAGAAAGGTGGACTCAAAATAATAAAATTGCTTACTAAGTTAGAGAGTCGGAATGAGAGTGTTACTTTGCAAGGGGACTTGATCTCTCAAGAGAGAGAAAAGAACCTTGCATTGGAAGCCTATCTTACCGAGGAGAAGTTGAAGGTTGAGAAATTGACCGTGGAACTATCTTTAGCCAATGACTCTGACAAGAGGTTGGCTAAGGAGTGTTCCACGAGCAATGACTTAATTGCTAATCTAAAGAATAAGGTTAGCTTGGTTCAAGAAAGCCTCACAAGCTTACAAGATAAATATCAAACTCTTGAATTAAGCTACAATACTCTTTGGAGTAGCACCTATTCAACCACTCCTAAGGATTCCGATAGCTCTAATGCTTCAACTAGTAAAGGTTGCAAAAGATGTTATAAAGTTGATATAAATGCTTGTGCAACTAACCTTGTTCAGCTAGAGAAGAAAGATAAGGAAATTCAAAGGTTTAACATGATCTTGAAGAATGGTTGCAAGTGTAAGGTGCAACAACCAAAGGACATTCTCAAGACCGCAAGACATCCATCCATCAAGGATGGGATTGGCTATAGTAGGTATGATGGGAAGGCCAATGGAAGGAAGATGGTCAATGGGGTGCCCTTTATTAACTTTAGCAAAGGGGTTCCTCTCTTTGACCTCATGAACAAGGTGTTGACACTGGTTATCTATCATAATTAAAGGATAAATAAATATGAAAAGGGCAAGAATTTGATCACCAACAAAGGTTTAGGGTTTTAATTGACAATATTCCACGAGTTTTGGTGAACTATGATTCTGCAGGGACTAAACCAGGAAATCAACACCGATAGCTTCCCATAGAAGGAAACCAACGAGAGATAACTCCACCGCCACGTCAGGAAGTTTCTAGAAGACTCCAGACGACACCAGAAGACACCAGGAGGTCGACCACCACGAGAGCATGACAGGTGGGACTCTATCTTCTGGAATGTTCTCCCACCGCCTATGAGGATGCATCTCCACCCTACGTGAAGTCGGTTTGATACAAGGTCCACAATTCCTCGCCCAGGGCTATATAACCAGACCCCAGACCCCCCTCTCCAGCATCAATCAGATCTCAAGTCATTAGAAGAGGAGATGGATCAATCAGAAACCCTAATTTCCTTAGAGCCACATCAATTTAGGCATAGCTAGATAGAATTAGAATTAGAAGAGGCAAGCTTCGCTTGGATTCCAGATCTAGTCGCGAGAAGGCTCAGTAAACCCAAGATCTTCTCTCTTGTATCAACATTATGGATCTAATTATGTTTCTAGTTCATAATTGTTCTTCTAGTTCTTCATTGTTCTTCATTGTTCATGTTCTAATTCTAGTTCATCGTCTAGTTCATCTTCTAGTTCGTGTTCTAGTTCATACTCTAGTTCATCGAAGTGTTCTAGTTCATCATACTGTTCATCATTGTGTGCTAGTTCATAGTCTAGTTCATAATAGTTTAGATATAATTGATATGACTAAGACTGCGGATACATGGGTGTATGCCGAGTCTCAAGTGATGAGTTATTGTCAACTGGGATAATGCGCATGTTCTTTGGCTTGTGTTGTGCAGGTGTCGAGCACGGATATAGTGATCGAAGGCAAGGTGAAGGTCAAGTAGAGACGTGCCGTGCCGATGGACCGAGAGTGGCGAAGGGCGGATGTGAGGCTTGGACCGAGGGGACCGGTGGCCTGAGGATCAGCTGTGGTGGCTGACAGCCTGGGACAGCGACGAGCAGAGACTTGCGGGCATAGTGTTGCTCGGGTCGAGGACCTGGGGACATGTGTCGGTGGACGGGGTGCACGGGCGGTGCATCCCATCTACGGCTCGGTTTGGTGGTTGAGCCACAGAAAAACCACCGAGTGGACGGTTTCCAGGTTTGGGCCTCAAAACCTGGGCAGTGACGGTTTCCGAGTTTGGCCACAAAACTCGGGCTGAGGACGGTTTCCAGGTTTGGGTCTCAAAACCTAGGGGCTGCGGGTTTGCTGAGTTTGGGCCACAAAACTCAGGCGATGGACGACTGGTTTCCCGGTTTGGGCCTCAAAAACGGGGGTTGGTAGTGAAGGCTGGTTTCCTGGTTTGGGCCACAAAACTGGGGGCGAAGTCTGGGAAAAGGACGAGCGGAGTGGTGGCGGCACGTGGCGGCAATCGGTGAGGTTGCGTCGAGGCAACGCTACCAGTTGTGCGGGCGTGGCCGTCGGATTACCAGCATCCTCGAGTTGGTCCAGAATAACCCTAGGGTTTAGCTGGTTCCCTCTGTAATTAGTTAGAGGTAGAGTGGGAACTAGAATGAGGATAAGTAGAGGGAGACGCCCACCTCCCATCCTATCTCAGTAATTTGCTCTTTGCCTTCTAGGTTTTCCTGCTCTCCCAATCCCCTGCTGTAGCAACTGCGATCCGCAGAGAACCATACCTCTGTGTAGTGGAGATTTTGGGGAAGTGAGATCGTAATCTCACTGTTGTAGCGTGTGGTAGCCACACGGTTGCAGATCGATGTGTTGATTTGCGTTTTGTTCGTGTTCTTCATTTCTCCGCGATTTTCCCGTCACCTGATCTCCCTCTCTACTGCGTCTTTTCGAAATCCGTTTGAATCAACTTGCTCTTTATAGTGAGGAGATCATTTCCACCAAAGGAATTCATCTAACTCCTCATGAACAAGTAGATCGGGTTGATTTCGTTTTCGTGGTGCTTTTCAGTTCATACACCTTCCCTTTCGATTTCCAGTTGATTGAGTCGATTTGAGCGGATGATTTCTTAGGGATAGTCTTCCAACTACCTCGTGATCATTTGCTCCAAGTTTGGGAACAAAGGATTTTGATTTGGATTGGATTTGGGAAGTTTTGGGAGAAGGGCGTTTGAAATCGCCCTCCCTGAGTGACCGCGGACAGTCCGCCACTCAGGGCGCGGACAGTCCGCGCGTCGGGCTCTGACCGAGCAGTGGTCGCGCGGCTTGGCTGTGTTGTTTTGGATTGACCGGCGGACAGTCCGCAGCCGTAATCCGCGGACAGTCCGGGAGTCGTCCAGGGACTGTTCAGCAGCCTTGCTGTTTCGCTCAGTTGGCCGGCGGACAGTCCGCCACCAGAGCCCGGACAGTCCGCCGTTGGGCGGACAGTCCGTGAGTTGGCTGAGTGTTGAGCTTTAGTGCGTTTGCTCTCCCGGCTTCTTCGCTTGGTTTCCAGACTTCTCGTTTGGCACTAGAGTTGATCAAGAAACCTCTCTAGGTATCTTTGCTACGTGTTAGCATTGGTATTTGGGGACTTCTCGACGTAGCCTTCCATCTACATTCGGGACTTGGTTTTTAGGGGGCAAACTTGTGCCGTTGTTTTTGACGTTTGGTTTGCTATCACTTTGTGGTGCCTCGCTGTGATCCTAGGGATCATCCACCCTCTTCCAAGGGTCGTGGGCATCACAGTTTCGATCAAAGCTTTTGAGGGTTGATTTGTGGGACAAAAGCCGAAGTTTCTAGAGAAATTTTTGAGCTCCCATTCACCCCCCTTCTAGTCGCCTTGCTATTGCATTCTCGGTCCTTCAATTGGTATCGAAGCGGGTTAAGGATCTTCCACCTTAGCCGGTTCCAGATCCACCGAAGGCGACATGGATCGCGGCGTGGGCAAACCGCCGTTTTTTGATGGGACGAACTATGCGTATTGGAAGATATGCATGTCGGCCTATTTGCAGAGTATGGGTGCTTCCATCTGGGATATTTGCAACTCTGCTGATTACGTGGTCTTGGCTGCTCGTGTTACTCAGCATCAGATCGATGAGCACGATGCCAATAGCCGAGCCCGTAATGCTCTTTTCTCATGCTTGAGCATGACGGAGTTTGATCGCGTTTCTCACCTCGCTACGGCTCGGGAGATTTGGGCATCCCTCATGCGTTTTCATGAGGGAACCTCTCAAGTCAAAACCCGTCTCTACGAGTCGCACAAGCGAGAGTATGAGAACTTTCGACACATGCCTGGCGAGAGCATAGAGAGTTTATTCGCTCACTTTCAGGTGATTGTCAACAGGATAAGGGCAAACAAGGAGTTGTTGCCTTTCGACGATCATGAGAGAGCTTTGAAGCTTTTGCATACTCTTGATCGGTCGGTGTGGGACTCAAAGGTCCAGGCGATCATCGAATCGCCTAACTATGAGACTCTCACATGCTACGAGCTCTTTAGTAAGCTCAAGTCCAGTCAGATCGATGCCATGGCGAGGGCTTCTTATGAAAATCCTTCTGGCCCGTCGATGGCTTTGCTTTCTGGCTCTTCTGCTAACCCCTCTGGAGGATTTGCACTCTCTTCTCTTCTTTCTGTCACAGAGGAGCAGCTGGAGTTCATGGGGAATGACGAGTTGGCTTTGCTCGCCAACCGGTTCTCATGGTTCCACAACAACCGCATGAACCGTCGTCGCGGAGGAGGACGCTCGGGTTGTTTCGAGTGCGGCGACCCCAACCACTTCATCGCCAATTGCCCGAGGAAGAACAAGCAAGTCTTCGGCAAGGTGGAGCATGGGCACAAGTACAACTTCGGCAAGCGCAAGGAGAAGTACGTCCCCGCGAGGCACAAGCGGAAGGGCGGCTTCGACAAGGAGTACATCAAGACGAAGTACTTGGAGAAGGCCCAGGCTGAGCAGCGTGCTTTCTTCGCCACGCTCAGCGACGTCGACGACTAGGATGACGACTCCGCTTCTTTGAGCGACGACGAGTCCGAGAAGAAGAAGAGGATCGAGGACAAGCTGAACGGCCTCTGCTTCTTCGCCGACAACGAGGGCTTCTGTACCATGGCCCTCGGCAAGGAGGTCGACAGCGAGCTGGAGGAGATCCCTCAGAACGACGACGACACCTCCCAGGTATCTCAGACCCCCGATGAGCTTTCTGCTGAGGTCGAGAAACTTACTGCCGCTCTTCTTAGTCAAGATAAACTGCTTAGGCGTGCTGCTAGAGAGCGTAAGGAGTTTAGGCATAAGTGGGAGGATACGGTGAAGGAACTTGAATCTGTCAAGTCCACCGTTGTTGTCACAGATGAGGAGGAGTGTGAGATGTGCTCCACACACATGACTGATCTTCTCACTTTGAGAAGTAAGTATGTTGTGTTGGTAGGAGAGGTGGATGAGCTGAAGGCTAGATTCTCGCTGTTGGGTGCGTGCAAGTCCTGTGCGGGCTTGCAATCCGAGTTGGCAGAGAAGAATGCCAAGATTGTGTCTCTTGAGAAGGCCAGCTCGGGTAGCACTTGTGTGACTAGGTGCGTTCTGTGTGAGGGTTTGGAGATGGACATCGCAAACGTGAAGCATGACAAGATGCAAACCGAGGAGGAAAACACATACCTTCGGACCATCTTGTCATGGGTGTCTAGTGGTGAGCCGTAGCTTGGGATGATGATCTCCCAGTTCAAGCGTGCTGCTGGAGGTCCAGGTGTAGGCTTTGCTCAGGGTGTTGAGTGCGCTTCATCTTTTGGCAAGGTTGGAGAGTTTAGTGGTCTTAACCCGAGTGAGAATCCCAACTCCACCACTACCCCCAAGCTTACCAAGATTCCACCCAAAGAGCCTCTAAAGCCTAACACCAAGGATGGGGTATTTGTTGAACCTCCGAGAGCTCCACCCAAGAAACAATCATTGTCTCCAAAACCAAACCACCTCAAGAACAAGCTAGACACAATGCCACCTACCCAAGAGGAGCTTATGCCACAGAAGGGCAAAGTGGTCCACACCCACTACCGTGAGTACCAACAACCCCCTATGAGAGCGGTGAGGTACCATTGTGAGCACTGTGGGAGAGATGGACACTTGAGTGAGTTTTGCTTTCGGCGCAAGAGAGAGGCGCGCCGTGCAAAGGAGATGAACAACCCAGACATGTATCATCCTTTCCATGATGTACATGTGCCGAACGTTCAGAGGTGTGCTGCTAGGCCTAGATGTCCAAAACCTCAAGTTCCTAGGCCTAGGCCGCGTGGAGGTCATGCCCGGTGGGAGCTTGCAGTTGTGGGCTATGGACCCCGTGGCGGTGGCTTTGTAGTTGAGCGTTTTCCCCATCGCGTTTTGAGTACCGCGATGGACGCTCCTATCTTAGCGGACCACGTTTTCCTCTACGTGGTGATCGCTCTTCCCGTAGGCATGCTAGGAATGGTTTTTCTGCTAACCGTTCTTTTGAGCAGCCAGCCCAACACTGGTATAATTCCTATTTCACTCACACTAGTGTTGGACCGTATGCTCACCCTATGTCTTTTTATTGATGTAGGTAAAACGATTGGAGAACGTTTGGTTGGTGGATTCCGGGTGTTCGAGGCACATGACCGGAAACGCCAAGTGGTTCTCCAGTCTTAGTCCGGTCGCCGGAAAGGAGTTTATCACCTTCGGCGACAACAACAAAGGTAAAGTGTTGTCTCGTGGGTCGGTGCGAGTTAATGAGAACTTTGTGTTGCGCGATGTTGCTCTTGTTTCTAACTTGCATTTTAATCTTCTTTCTGTTTCACAACTTTTTGATGATGACTATGAGATTCGTTTTAAACCGAATCTCAGTCGCATTTTGGATCCTTAGGGCAATCTTGTATGTTTGATTTCGCCCTTTGGAAGAGTCTTTCGTGCGAATTTCTCGGAGTCGTTTGGAATTTCTCGTTGTCTTTTGGCTGGACCTTCCTCCTCTGATCTTTGGAAGTGGCATAGGAGACTCGGTCACCTGAGCTTCGACTTGCTTGCAATACTTAGCTCACTTGGCTTAATCCGAGGATTGCCCAACTTGTCCATGGAGAAGGATCTTGTTTGCCATTCATGTAGACATGGGAAGATGGTAGCCGCTCCCCACCATCCAGTGACTCAGGTCATGACTAAGCGCCCTGGAGAGCTTTTGCACATGGACCTTGTTGGTCCGGCTCGGGTGAGCTCGGTTGGGGGGAAGTGGTACGTGCTTGTTGTTGTTGATGATTTTTCGAGATATTCGTGGGTTTTCTTTTTAGCTGAGAAAACCGAAACTTTCTCCCTTGCTCGCAATCTGATTTTGCGTCTTCTGAATGAGTTCCCTATGAACTCGATGCGGATACATGGGTGTATGCCGAGTCTCTGAGTGATGAGTGATTGTCAACTGGGATGATGCGCATGTTCTTTGGCTTGTGTTGTGCAGGTGTCGAGCACGGATACAGTGATTAGAGGCAAGGTGAAGGTCAAGTAGAGACGTGCCGTGCCGAGGGACCGAGAGTGGCGAAGGGCGGACGTGAGGCTTGGACTGAGGGACCGGTGGCCCGAGGATCAGCTGTGGTGGCTGACAGCCTGGGACAGCAACGTGCGAAGACTTGTGGTCATGTGTTGCCTGAGTCGAGGACTTGGGGAAACATGTCGGTGGACGGGGTGCACGGGCTGTGCATCCCCTCTACAGCTTCGGATTGGTGGTAGAGCCAGAGAAAAACCATCGAGTGGAAAATTTCCAGGTTTCGGCCTCAAAACCTGGGCGCGGATGGTTTCCGAGTTTGGCCACAAAACTCGGGCTGAGGACGGTTTCCAGGTTTGGGCCTCAAAACCTGGGTGTTGCGGGTTTGCTGAGTTTGGGCCTCAAAACTCAGGCCTTGGATGGCTGGTTTCCCGCTTTGGGCCTCAAAACTGGGGGTTGGCTATGAAGGCTGGTTTCCCGGTTTGGGCCACAAAACCGGGGGTGCGACGTCCAGGAAAAGGACAAGCAGAGCGGTGGCGGCACGTGGCGGCGATCGGTGAGGTTGCGTCGAGGCAACACTACCAGTTGTGCGGGCGTGGCCGTCGGATCACCACCTACCCGAGTTGGTCCAGAATAACCCTAGGGTTTAGCTGGTTCGCTCTGTAATTAGTTGAGGGGTAGAGTAGGAATTAGAAATTAGGATAAGTAGAGGGAGACACCCTCCTCCCATTCTATCTCAGTCATTTGCTATTTTGCCTTCTAGGTTTTCCTGCTCTCCCTCCCCCCTGCTGTAGCGAACTGAGATCCACAGAGAAGACAATCATACCTCTGTGTCCGTGAGATTTTGAGGAAGTGAGACCGTAATCTCACTGTTGTAGCGTGTGGTAGCCACACGGTTGCAAATTCGTGGTTCTGATTCGCGTTTTGTTCATGTTCTTCGCGGAATCCTTTTCTCCACGTTTTCCCGTCGATCGATCTCTTTGCTTGGTGCGTCTTTTGGAAGTCCGTTTGAACCAAGTTGTTCTAGATCGTGAGGCACTTCTTTCCACCGAAGGAATTCATCCCTAACCTCACGACCTAGTAGATCAATTGATTTTCGTTTTGGATCGGTTTTGCTCCCTTAGTCTCGATTTCTTCCAATCCATCGATTTGGAGTTAGTTGCGAGCCATGATTCCCATGGGATAGCTCACTAATCTCTTTGAGACTCCTCATACCAAGTCTAAGCCCTAGTGCTTTTGATTCGGAGATCGAGTGGATTTCGCGGAAGAACAGTGCAGTATCGGGACCATCGGACGCTGTGTTCTTGAGAATCGGACGCTAAGTCGTTTTCCATCGGAGCGTCCGGTGCCACGTGTCGTCTGACAGTGCTCTTTAAGGAGCATCAGACGCTGACCATCGGAGCGTCCGTTGCCATCGGACGCGCCGGGGGTCGAGCATCGGACGCTAGGGTTGCACTGTAGCAGCGTCCGATGCTGGTCCAGTAAGGTTCCAGAAGTGTCCTGTTTGCATCGGACGCGTCCGGTGCTTTGACATCGGACGCTGCCAGCGTCTGATGCTGCTGAGTCAGCGAAGTTTCGTCCGCAGTTCGTTCATCTGTTGTCGGTTTTGATTTTTGGCTTTTGCGTTGGTTTCGTAGAGTTGTGGAGTGTCTCGCTGTGCTTCTCGGAGGCATCAACCCTACATCTAGGGTCGTGGACACTCACAAGCTCTCAGTTTGCTTTTGGGGTGATTCTCGGGACATTAGCTGAAAGTTTCCAAAAGGAATTTTTGAAGCTCCCATTCACCCCCCCTCTGGTCGCTTTCTGGTAGCATTCTCGGTCCTTTAATTGGTATCGGAGTGGGTTAAGGATCTTCCACCTTAGCTGGTTCCAGATCCACAGAAGGCGACATGGATCGCGGCGTGGGCAAACCACCGTTTTTTGATGGGACGAACTATGCGTATTGGAAAATACGCATGTCGGCCTTTCTGCAGAGTATGGGTGCTTCCATTTGGGATATTTGCAACTCTGCCAATTATGTGGTCTTGGCTGCTCGTGTGACTCAACGTCAGATCGATGATCACGATGCAAATAGCCGAGCCCGTAATGCTCTTTTCTCATGCTTGAGCATGACAGAGTTTGATCGCGTTTCTCACCTCGCTACGGCTCGGGAGATTTGGGCATCCCTCATGCGTTTCCATGAGGGAACCTCTCAAGTCAAAACCCGTCTCTACGAGTCGCACAAGCGAGAGTACGAGAACTTTCGACATATGCCTGGCGAGAGCATAGAGAGTTTATTCGCTCGCTTTAAGGTGATTGTTAACAGGATGAGGGCTAACAAGGAGCTGTTGCCTTTCGACGATCATGAGAGAGCTTTGAAGCTTTTGCATACTCTCGATCGGTCGATGTGGGATTCCAAGGTTCAGGCGATCATCGAATCGCCTAACTATGAGACCCTCACGTGTGACGAGCTCTTTAGTAAGCTCAAGTCCAGTGAGATCGATGCCATAGCGAGGGCTTCTTATGAAAATCCTTCTGCCCCGTCGATGGCTTTGCTTTCTGGCTCTTCTGCTAACTCCTCTGGAGGCTTTGCTTTGTCTTCACTTCTATCTGTCACAGAGGAGCAGCTTGAGTTCATGGGGGATGACGAGTTGGCTTTGCTTGCCAACCAGTTCTCGCGGTTCCACAACAACCGCATGAACCGTCGTCGCGGAGGAGGACGCTCGGGATGCTTCGAGTGCGGCGACCCCAATCACTTCATCGCCAATTGCCCGAAGAAGAACAAGCACACCTTCGGCAAGGCGGATCATGGGCACAAGTATGACTCCGGCAAGCGCAAGGAGAAGTACGTCCCCGCGAAGCACAAGCGGAAGGGCGGCTTCGACAAGGAGTACATCCAGACAAAGTACTTGGAGAAGGCCCAGGCTGAGCAGCGTGCTTTCTTCGCCACGCTCAGCGACGTCGACGACTCGGACAACGACTCCGCTGTCTCCAGCGACGACGAGTATGAGAAGAAGAAGAGGATCGAGGACAAGCTGAACGGCCTCTGCTTCTTCGCCGATGACGAGGGCTTCTGCACCATGGCCCTCGGCAAGGAGGTCAACGGCGAGCCGGAGAACACTCCTCGGAACGACGACGACGATGACGACACCTCCCAGGTATCTCAGACCCCCGACGAGCTTTCTGCCGAGGTCGAGAAACTTACTGCCGCGCTTCTTAGTCAGGATAAGTTGCTTAGGCATGCGACTAGAGAGCGCAAGGAGTTTAGGCAGAATTGGGAGGATACGGTGAAGGAACTTGAATCTGTCAAGCCCACCATAGTTGTCACAGATGAGGAGGAGTGCGAGATGTGCACCACGCACATGACTGACCTTCTCACTTTGAGAGGTAAGTATGTTGCGTTGGTATGAGAGGTGGATGAGCTGAAGGCTAGATCTTCGCTGTTGGGTGCGTGCAAGTCCTGTGCGGGCTTGCAATCTGAGTTGGCAGAGAAGAATGCCAAGATTGTGTCTCTTGAAGAGGCCAACTCAGGTAGCACATGTGTGGCTAGGTGCGTTCTTTGTGAGGGTTTGGAGATGGAGATAGCCAATGTGAAGCATGACAAGATGCAAACCGAGGAGGAAAACACATACCTTCGGACCATCTTGTCATGGGTGTCTAGTGGTGAGCCACAGCTCGAGATGATGATCTCCCGATTCAAGCGAGCTGCTGGAGGTCCAGGTGTAGGCTTTGCTCCGGGTGTTGATATTTCATCTTTTGGGAAGATTGGAGAGTCGAGTGGTCTTGACCCATGTGAGAAGCCCAACTCCACCACTACTCCCAAGCTTACCAAGATTCCACCCAAAGAGCCTCTCAAGCCAAACACCAAGGATGGGGTTTATGTTGAACCTCTGAGAGCTCCACCAAAGAAACAATATTGGACTCCCAAACCAAACCACCTCAAGAACAAGCTTGACACCATGCCACCCATTCAGGAGGAGCTTATGCCACAGAAGGGCAAAGTGATCCACACCCACTACCATGAGTACCAACAACCCCCTATGAGAGCGGTGAGGTACCATTGTGAGCATTGTGGGAGAGATGGACACTTGAGTGAGTTTTGCTTTCGGCGCAAGAGAGAGGAGCGCCGTGCAAGGGAAATGAACAATGCAGACATGTACCATCCTTTCCATGATGTACATGTACCGAATGTTCAGAGGAGAGCTCCGAGGAGAGCTGCTAGGCCTAGAGGTGCAGTGCCTCAAGGTCCTAGGCGTCAGGGAGGTGTTGCCCGACGGGGTCCTGACTTTACAGGATACGGACCCCGTGGCGGAGGCTTTGTTGAGCGTTTCCCTCCACCGCGTTTTGAGTATCGCGATGGACGCTCTTTCCTTAGCGGACCACGTTTTCCTGTGCAAAGGTAAGGTATTGTCTCATGGGTCGGTGCGAGTTAATGAGCACTTTGTGTTGCGCGATGTTGCTCTTGTTTCTAACTTGCATTTTAACCTTCGATCTGTTTCGCAACTTTTCGATGATGACTATGAGATTCGTTTTAAACCGAATCTCAGTCGTATTTTGGATCCTCAGGGCAATCTTGTTTGTGGGATTTCGCCCTTTGGGAAAGTCTTTCGTGCGGATTTCTCGGAGTCTTTTGGCATTTCTCGTTGTCTTGTGGTTGGACCTTCCTCCTCTGATCTTTGGAAGTGGCATAGGAGACTAGGACATTTGAGCTTCGACTTGCTTGCAAGACTCAGTTCACTTGGCCTAATCCAAGGATTGCCCAAGTTATCCATGGAGAAGGATCTTGTTTGCCATTCTTGTAGACATGGGAAGATGGTTGACGCTCCCCACCATCCAGTGACTCAGGTCATGACTAAGCACCCTGGAGAGCTTTTGCACATGGACCTTGTTGGTCCGGCTCAGGTGAGCTCGGTTGGGGGGAAGTGGTATGTGCTCGTTGTTGTTGACGACTTTTCGAGATATTCGTGGGTTTTCTTTTTAGCTGAGAAAACTGAGACTTTCTCCTTTGCTCGCAATCTGATTTTGCGTCTTCAGAACGAGTTCCCTTTGAACTCGATGCGAGCTATTAGGAGTGATAATGGTTCCGAATTAAAGAATTCAGATTTTGAGAAGTTTTGTAACTCTTTGGGTTTGGAGCATCAGTTTTCTTCTCCCTACACTCCGCCACAAAATGGTGTTGTAGAGAGCAAGAATCGGACCCTTGTAGAGATGGCTAGGATGATGCTCGATGAGCATAGGACTCCTAGACGATATTGGGCCAAAGCTATGAGCACTGCATGCTATATCTCCAATCGCATTTTTCTTCGAGCTTTCTTGAAAAAGACCTCTTATGAGTTGCGTTTTGGAAAACTCCCCAAGGTGAGTTATTTTAGAGTTTTTGGTTGCCATTGTTTTATACTCAAAAAGGGCAATTTGGACAAGTTTGAGTCTCGTTCTTCTGACAGTGTGTTTTTGGGTTACGGCGCTCATACTCGTGCTTATCGTGTACTTAACCTTGACACTAACCGAGTCATGGAGACATCCGATGTCACCTTCGACGAGACCATGGTTTGTCCTTCTTCTCGTTTTGAGCGTGCAGGTGATCATGAGGTTGGAGAACCTATTTTTGATGATGAGGACGAGGGTGCTGAAGGTATGGATGATCCAGCACCCCCTCCACCTGCTATGCCGCAAGGAGCGGCTTCTACCACGACTCACGGCCCCGACACTTCCTCTTCTTGGGGGCCGTGGGATCCGCCACCTCGCGCGGTACCTTTGTACCCGGGGAGGCACCAGCTGCTGTTGAGGGGGAGGCCACTTCGGCTCGGGAGGCGCCACGACACATCCAGCGCCAACACCCGCCTCAACAGATGATCGGCGACATCAACGATCGCGTCACTCGGTCTAGGCAAATCTCTCACTTTGCTCATTCTGCGATTGTTGCTGATTTTGAGCCCCGAGATGTTGGACACGCTTTGACGGATCCAGATTGGGTCAATGCTATGCATGAGGAGTTAGAAAACTTTGAGAGAAATCGGGTTTGGGTTCTTGTTCCTCTTTCTTCTGAGTGTCATCCTATTGGGACAAAATGGGTTTTCAAAAACAAATAGGGAGAAGATGGCCATGTTGTGAGAAACAAGGCCAGACTTGTAGCCCAGGGGTACAGTCATAAGGAGGGGATAGATTATGAGGAGACTTTTGCTCCTGTAGCTCGTTTGGAGGCAATTAGGATACTCTTGGCTTTTGCTGCATCCAAAGGTTTCAAACTTTTTCAAATGGATGTCAAGAGTGCCTTTTTAAACGACTACATAGAAGAGGAGGTGTATGTTAGGCAACCCCCCGGTTTCGAAAATCCCAAGTTTCCAAACCATGTTTTTAAACTTCACAAAGCTTTGTATGGCTTGAAACAAGCCCCTAGAGCCTGGTATGATAGGTGAAAATCCTTTTTGCTTGCTAAGGGTTTTAAAATGGGATGTGTAGATAAAACGCTCTTTCTCCTCAAGCAAGGCACTGATACTCTCTTGGTCCAAATTTACGTGGATGATATTATTTTCGGTGGTTCTTCTCACGCTTTGGTTGCCAAGTTTGCAGATACTATGAGCAGGGATTTCGAGATGAGCATGATGGGCGTGTTGACGTTTTTCCTCGGGTTGCAAATCAAGCAATCCCGAGAGGGGATGTTCGTGCACCAGGGCAAGTACACCAGAGACATTCTGAAGAAATTCGATATGGGTGAGGCCAAGCCTCTTCCAACACCCATGTCGACCACGACGGCCCGGGATGAGGACAAGGAGGGAGAAGCAGTGGACCAGAAGGAGTACCGGAGTATGATCGGGTCGCTGCTGTACCTGACGGAGACACGCCCGGACATTCAGTTCGCGGTGTGTCTTTGCGCGCGATTTCAGTCGTCGCCGCGCACCTCTCACCGTTAGTCGGTCAAGCGCATTATGAGGTATTTATCCTTCACTCCTGAATTTGGGATTTGGTATTCTGCTTCCTCCACCCTTTCTCTTTGCGGTTATTCCGATGCCGATTTTGCTGGTTGCCGGATTGAGCGCAAGTCCACCTCTGGGACTTGCTAGTTTATTGGTTCTTCTCTTGTTTCGTGGTCCTCTCGCAAGCAGTCTAGTGTCGCCCAGTCTACCATGGAGGCTGAGTACGTTGCTACGGCTAGCTGCTGTTCCCAGTTGAAGGACCGAGAAAGCACTAGCAAGGCGACCAGAGGGGGGGGTGAATGGGAGATCAAAAATTTCTCTCGAAACTTTGGCCAATTGTCCCAAAATCAACACCAAGAAGTTACGACCGAAACCGTGATGCCCACGACCCTTGGAAGAGGGTGGATGATCCCTAGGATCACAGCGAGGCACCACAAAGCGATAGCAAACCAAATGGCAAAAGCACCGGAGCAGGTTCGTCCCTCAAAAACCAACTCCCGAATGTAGATAGACGGCTACGTCGAGAAATCCCTAAATACCTATGCTAACAAGTAGCAAAGATACCTAGATAGAATGGGAGGAGGGTGTCTCCCCCTACTTATCCTAATTCTAACTATTCCAAATTCCCACTCTACCCCTAACTACTTACAGAGCGAACCAGCTAAACCCTAGGGTTATTCTGGACCAACTCGGGTAGGTGGTGATCCGACGGCCACGCCCGCACAACTGGTAGCGTTGCCTCGACGCAACCTCACCGATCGCCGCCACGTGCCGCCACCGCTCTGCTTGTCCTTTTCCTGGACGTCGCACCCCCGGTTTTGTGGCCCAAACTGGGAAACCAGCCTTCGCAGCCAACCCCCGGTTTTGAGGCCCAAACCGGGAAACCAGCCATCCAAGGCCTGAGTTTTGAGGCCCAAACTCAGTAAACCCGCAGCACCCAGGTTTTGAGGCCCAAACCTGGAAACCGTCCTCAGCCCGAGTTTTGTGGACAAACTCGGAAACCATCCGCGCCCAGGTTTTGAGGCCCAAACCTGGAAACCGTCCACCCGATGGTTTTTCTCTGGCTCTACCACCAAACCGAAGCTGTAGAGGGGATGCACCACCCGTGCACCCCGTCCACCGACACGTGTCCCCAAGTCCTCGACTCAGGAAACACATGACCGCAAGTCTTCGCTCGTCGCTGTCCCAGGCTGTCAGCCACCACAGCTGATCCTCGGGCCACCGGTCCCTCAGTCCAAGCCTCACGTCCGCCCTTCGTCACTCTCGGTCCATCGACACGGCACGTCTCTACTTGACCTTCACCTTGCCTCTGATCACTGTATCCGTGCTCGACACCTGCACAACACAAGCCAAAGAACATGCGCATCATCCCAGTTGACAATCACTCATCACTCAGAGACTCGGCATACACCCATGTATCCGCAATCTCCCCCTTGATGAGTGCATTGTCAACTACCAACACAAATCATAACAGAATAGAAGAAGGAAGAAGGAAGAAGGAAGGAGAGAGAACTCGACCAAATGACCCAAAAGCATAACAAAGCCGAAGAAGGTCAAGTGGAAAGAGCAAGACAACTTGGTCCCCAAAGACATGGGCAACGTCTCGACGCAACCAAGCAAAGCAAAACTAGCCCTCAAGAAGATGTAGAACAGGCTCAACACCGCTAGCAGGAACAATCGAGACTCAAGAATCAGAAGAGCTCGACACCAATTGAATATCACCAATTGAAAGTCTGAAAAGCGAATGCTAGTCCCTCAAAAAAGAGGCAAAGGCTCAACACAACTAGCAAAAATGCTCCGAACCAATTGAAAACGCTTCGGACTAAATGGAAATTTCAAAACTCAGCACGAGCAAACTCTCCCTCAAATAGTGCACACCACTAGGGAAACCAGAAAATCTCCCCCTAGGTTGATCTTATGATTTGGAAAATTTTCTCCCCCTTAGTTGAAAATGCACCATCAAGCAAATGCGCACTAATCAAGGAAAAACTCTCCCCCTTAGAAAATGCACCATCAAATGTGACAACAAGCAAATTTCTCTCCATTCAAAATGCAAGATAGCAGCTTCAGGAGTATAATCAAAAGAGTGCAAAGATGCTCTACAGAGTTCTGATCCGATGACTCAACAACATCCATTATAAGCTAGCAAAGGCTCAAACTGATCACTAAGTACGAAATGAGAACATGAGAGCAAAAATGAGCAGTTTTCAGCCGAAAGGTATTCACCATCAAAATAGCACTGAACATGTATAGACAGGAAGTCAAACAAGTGCTAAACATGTACACAAGGTGAACTACCCCTAGCAAAGTTCAATCATCATGCTATAGAATGAAACATAGACTTGTGTATGCAAATTTTATCGGAGTTGCAGCGGTTAATTTACACAAGTTTAAATTTCAGCATGTAATTGCGAGAGGTTGAATGCTTGTTATTGCCTAACTTTCCAACTGTGCGAAGCCTATGCAGAAGCAATCAGAAGCTTAAAGCAACAGTTTCGGTCATACACTACACAGCTCAAGTTTAACTCAAAGTGCAATGAGAAACAATCTCAAAACTGTGAGGTGCTAACAAGCAAACCCATCTCGATCTTTTCAGTTCACTTAACTTGGTTCAAGATTTAAACATCATATGAACATACCAAGCAAGTGAATGACTCAGAACTAGAGACATAGCAACCTAGCATATATGAAAAGCATAAGCGACTTCAACACATTCTACACATGCTAGTTGCATATCTCAATGGTGAACATTTTCAAGTTTTAAGTTCATTAAACAAATTCACCATTCATAAAATAGCTCTGCTCACAACATGTATCAGTGATCAGAAAGAGCATAAGCTACAACATCATCATAAAGCATCGGAGCAAAGACTACACAGAGCATAGTTACATTCTAAAGGTTATACACATGAAGCTCTGAATGTAAGTATGCAAGATGAAATGCAAAGATGCATGAAGAAATCAAAGAAAAAAGAAGATACCAACTGAAAAACACAAAGTCAGTGTATCATACAAGAGCCAACATGTTTCCCCCATCTAAAAGGGGAAACACACACCAAGCTCACCTCTCAACCGATTAAAAGTTGATTGGTCCAAAGGCTTGGTGAAAATATCAGCCAACTGATGATGAGTATCGACATGGCGAAGGTCGATATCACCCTTCTCATAGTGGTCTCGCAAAAAATGAAAGCGCACATCAATGTGTTTGGTCTTCGAGTGAAGCACGGGGTTCTTAGCAACGCTAATCGCACTCGTGCTGTCACAAAGCAAAGGAACACGAGAAAAGCTCAGACCAAAATCACGCAAAGTGGCCGTCATCCAGAGTAACTGGGAACAGCAGCTAGCCGCAGCAACATACTCAGCCTCCGTGGTAGACTGGGCGACACTAGACTGCTTGCGAGAAGACCACGAAACAAGAGAAGAACCAATAAACTAGCAAGTCCCAGACGTGGACTTGCGCTCAATCCGGCAACCAGCAAAATCGGCATCGGAATAACCACAAAGGGAAAGGGTGGAGGAAGCAGAATACCAAATCCCAAATTCAGGAGTGAAGGATAAGTACCTCATAATGCGCTTGACCGCCTGAGGGTGAGAGGTGCGCGGCGACGACTGAAATCGCGCGCAAAGACACACCGCGAACTGAATGTCCAGGCGTGTCGCCGTCAGGTACAGCAGCGACCCGATCATACTCCGGTACTCCTTCTGGTCCACAGCTTCTGCATCCTTGTCCGCATCCAGGGCTGTCGTGGTCGACATGGGTGTTGGAAGAGGCTTGGCCTCACCCATATCGAATTTCTTCAGAATGTCTCTGGTGTACTTGCCCTGGTGCACGAACGTCCCTTCCCGGGATTGCTTGATTTGCAACCCAAGGAAAAACGTCAACTCGCCCATCATGCTCATCTCGAACTCCCTGCTCATAGTATCTGCAAACTTGGCAACCAAAGCGTGAGAAGAACCACCGAAAATGATATCATCCAGGTAAATTTGGACCAAGAGAGTATCAGTGCCTTGCTTGAGGAGAAAGAGCGTTTTATCTACACATTCCATTTTAAAACCCTTAGCAAGCAAAAAGGTTTTTAACCTATCATACCAGGCTCTAAGGGCTTGTTTCAAACCATACAAAGCTTTGTGAAGTTTAAAGACATGGTTTGGAAACTTGGGATTTTCGAAACCGGGGGGTTGTCTCACATACACCTCCTCTTCTATGTAGCAGTTTAAGAAGGCACTCTTGACATCCATTTGAAAAAGTTTGAAACCTTTGGATGCAGCAAAAGCCAAGAGTATCCTAATAGCCTCCAAACAAGCTACAGGAGGAAAAGTCTCCTCATAGTCTATCCCCTCCTTCTGACTATATCCCTGGGCTACAAGTCTGGTCTTGTTTCTCACAACATGGCCATCTTCTCCCTGTTTGTTTTTGAAAACCCATTTTGTCCCAATTGGGTGACACTCAAAGGGAGGAGAAACTATAACCCAAACCCGATTTCTCTCAAAGTTTTCTAACTCCTCATGCTTGGCATTGACCCAATCCGGATCCGTCAAAGCGTGTCCAACATCTCGGGGTTCAAAATCAGCAACAAATGCAGAATGAGCAAAGTGAGAGATTTGTTGTGACCTAGACCGAGTGACGCGTTCACCGATGCTGCCGATCATCTACTGAGGCGGGTGTTGGCGTTGGATGTGTCGTGGAGCCTCCCGAGCCGAAGTGGCCTCCCCCTCAACAGCAGTTGGTGCCTCCCCGGGTACAAAAGGTACCGCGCGAGGTGGCGGATCCCACGGCCCCCAAGAAGAGGAAGTGTCGGGGCCGTGAGTCGTGGTAGAAGCCGCTCCTTGCAGCATAGCAGGTGGAGGGGGTGCTGGATCATCCATACCTTCAGCACCCTCGTCCTCGTCATCAAAAAGAGGTTCTCCAACCTCATGATCACCTGCACGCTCAAAACGAGAAGAAAGACAAACCATGGTCTCGTCGAAGGTGACATCGGATGTCTCCATGACTCGGTTAGTGTCAAGGTTAAGTACACGATAAGCACGAGTATGAGCGCCGTAACCCAAAAACACACTGTCAGAAGAACGAGACTCAAACTTGTCCAAATTGCCCTTTTTGAGTATAAAACAATGGCAACCAAAAACTCTAAAATAACTCACCTTGGGGAGTTTTCCAAAACGCAACTCATAAGAGGTCTTTTTCAAGAAAGCTCGAAGAAAAATGCGATTGGAGATATAGCATGCAGTGCTCATAGCTTCGACCCAATATCGCCTAGGAGTCCTATGCTCATCGAGCATCGTCCTGGCCATCTCTACAAGGGTCCGATTCTTCCTCTCTATAACACCATTTTGGGGCGGTGTGTAGGGAGAAGAAAACTGATGCTCCAAACCCAAGGAGTTACAAAACTTCTCAAAATCCGAATTCTTGAATTCGGAACCATTATCACTCCTAATAGCTCGCATCGAGTTCAAAGGGAACTCGTTCTGAAGACGCAAAATCAGATTGCGAGCAAAGGAGAAAGTCTCGGTTTTCTCAGCTAAAAAGAAAACCCACGAATATCTCGAAAAGTCATCAACAACAACAAGCACATACCACTTCCCCCCAACCGAGCTCACCCGAGCCGGACCAACAAGGTCCATAAGCAAAAGCTCTCCAGGGCGCTTGGTCATGACGTGAGTCATTGGATGGTGGGGAGCGGCAACCATCTTCCCATGTCTACAAGAATGACAAACAAGATCCTTCTCCATGGATAACTTGGGCAATCCTCGGATTAGGCCAAGTGAACTAAGTCTTGCAAGCAAGTCGAAGCTCAAATGTCCTAGTCTCCTATGCCACTTCCAAAGATCAGAGGAGGAAGGTCCAGCCACAAGACAACGAGAAATCCGCACGAAAGACTTTCCCAAAGGGCGAAATCCCACAAACAAGATTGACCTGAGGATCCAAAATGCGACTAAGATTCGGTTTAAAACGAATCTCATAGTCATCCTCAAAAAGTTGCGAAACAGAAAGAATGTTAAAATGCAAGTTAGAAACAAGAGCAACATCGCGCAACACAAAGTGCTCATTAACTCACACCGACCCACGAGACAATACCTTACCTTTGCTATTGTCGCCGAAGGTGATAAACTCCTTTCCGGCGACCGGACTAAGACTGGAGAACCACTTGGCGTTTCCGGTCATGTGCCTCGAACACCCAAAATCCACCAACCAAACGTTCTCCAATCGTTTTACCTACATCAATAAAAAGACATAGGGTGAGCATACAGGCCAACACTGGGGTTAGTGAAGTAAGGAGAATACCAGTGTTGGGCCGGCTGCTCAAAAGAACGGTTAGCAGAAAAACCATTCCTAGCACTCCTACGGGGAAAGCGATCACCACGCACAGGAAAACGTGGTCCGCTAAGGGAAGAGCGTCCATCGCGATACTCAAAATGCGGTGGAGGGAAACGCTCAACAAAGCCTCCGCCACGGGGTCCGTATCCTGCAAAGTCAGGACCCCGTCGGGCAACACCTCCCTGACGCCTAGGACCTTGAGGCACTGCACCTCTGGGCCTAGCAGCTCTCCTCGGAGCTCTCCTCTGAACATTCGGTACATGTACATCATGGAAAGGATGGTACATGTCTGCATTGTTCATTTCCCTTGCACGGCACTCCCCTCTCTTGCGCCGAAAGCAAAACTCACTCAAGTGTCCATCTCTCCCACAATGCTCACAATGGTACCTCACCGCTCTCATAGGGGGTTGTTGGTACTCACGGTAGTGGGTGTGGATCACTTTGCCCTTCTGTGGCATAAGCTCCTCCTGAATGGGTGGCATGGTGTCAAGTTTGTTCTTGAGGTGGTTTGGTTTGGGAGCCCTAGATTGTTTCTTTGGTGGAGCTCTCGGAGGTTCAACGAAGACCCCATCCTTGGTATTAGGCTTGAGAGGCTCTTTGGGTGGAATCTTGGTAAGCTTGGGAGTAGTGGTGGAGTTGGGCTTCTCACATGGGTCAAGACCACTCGACTCTCCAATCTTCCCGAAAGATGAAACATCAACACCCGGAGCAAAGCCTACACCGGGACCTCCAGCAGCTCGCTTGAATTGGGAGATCATCATCCCGAGCTGTGGCTCACCGCAAGACACCCATGACAAGATGGTCCGAAGGTATGTGTTTTCCTCCTCGGTTTGCATCTTGTCATGCTTCACATTGGCTATCGCCATCTCCAAACCTTCACAAAGAACACACCTAGCCACACATGTGCTACCTGAGTTGGCCTCTTCAAGAGACACAATCTTGGCATTCTTCTCTGCCAACTCAGATTGCAAGCCCGCACATGACTTGCACGCACCCAACAGCAAAGATCTAGCCTTCAGCTCATCCACCTCTCCTACCAACGCAACATACTTACCTCTCAAAGTGAGAAGGTCAGTCATGTGGGTGGTGCACATCTCACACTCCTCCTCATCTGTGACAACTACGGTGGACTTGACAGATTCAAGTTCCTTCACCGTATCCTCCCACTTCTGCCTAAACTCCTTGCGTTCTATAGCAGCACGCCTAAGCAACTTATCCTGACTAAGAAGCGCGACAGTAAGCTTCTCGACCTCAGCAAAAAGCTCGTCAGGGGTCTGAGATACCTGGGAGGTGTTGTCATCATCGTCGTCATTCCGAGGAGCGTTCTCCAGCTCGCAGTCGACCTCCTTGCCAAGGGCCATGGTGCAGAAACCCTCGTCGTCGGCGAAGAAGCAGAGGCCGTTCAGCTTGTCCACGATCCTCTTCTTCTTCTCGGACTCGTCGTCGTTGGAGGCAGCGGAGTCGTCATCCGAGTCGTCGACGTCGCTAAGCGTGGCGAAGAAATCACGTTGCTCCGCCTGGGCCTTCTCCAAGTACTTCGTCTTGATGTACTCGTTGTCGAAGCCGCCCTTCCGCTTGTGCTTCGCGGGGACGTACTTCTCCTTGCGCTTGCCAGAGTCATACTTGTGCCCATGATCCGCCTTGCCGAAGGTCTGCTTTTTCTTCTTCGGGCAATTGGCGATGAAGTGGTTGGGGTCGCCGCACTCAAAGCATCCTGAGCGTCCTCCACCGCGGCAATGGTTCATGCGGTTGTTGTGGAACCGCGAGAACCGGTTGGCGAGCAAAGCCAACTCGTCATCCCCAAAGAACTCCAACTGCTCCTCTGTGACAGAAAGAAGAGAAGAAAGTGCAAAGCCTCCAGAGGAGTTAGCAGAAGAGCCAGAAAGCAAAGCCATTGATGGGCCAGAAGGGTTTTCATAAGAAGCCCTCGCCATGGCATCGATCTCACTGGACTTGAGCTTACTAAAGAGCTCGTCGCACGTGAGGGTCTCATAGTTAGGCAATTCGATGATCGCCTGAACCTTGGAATCCCACACCGACCGATCAAGAGTATGCAAAAGCTTCAAAGCTCTCTCATGATCGTCGAAAGGCAACAGCTCCTTGTTAGCCCTCATCCTGTTGACAATCACCTGAAAGCAAGCGAATAAACTCTCTATGCTCTCGCTAGGCTTATGTCGAAAGTTCTCGTACTCTCGCTTGTGCGAATCGTAGAGACGGGTTTTGACTTGAGAGGTTCCCTCATGGAAACGCATGAGGGATGCCCAAATCTCCCAAGCCGTAGCGAGGTGAGAAATGCGATCAAACTCCGTCATGCTCAAGCATGAGAAAAGAGCATTATGGGCTCGGCTATTGGCATCGTGATCATCGATCTGACGCTGAGTCACACGAGCAGCCAAGACCACGTAATCGGCAGAATTGCAAATATCCCAAATAGAAGCACCCATGCTCTGTAGAAAGGCCGACATGCGTATCTTCCAATACGCATAGTTCGTCCCATCGAAGAACGGTGGTTTGCCCACGCCGCGATCCATGTCGCCTTCTGTGGATCTGGAACCGGCTAAGGTGGAAGATCCTTAACCCGCTTTGATACCAATGGAAGGACCGAGAAAGCACTAGCAAGGCGACCAGAGGGGGGGTGAATGGGAGCTCAAAAATTTCTCTCGAAACTTTGGCCAATTGTCCCAGAATCAACCCCAAGAAGCTACGACCGAAACCGTGATGCCCATGACCCTTGGAAGAGGGTGGATGATCCCTAGGATCACAGCGAGGCACCACAAAGCGATAGCAAACCAAATGGCAAAAGCACCGGAGCAGGTTCGTCCCCCAAAAACCAAGTCCCGAACGTAGATAGACGGCTACGTCGAGAAATCCCTAGATACCTATGCTAACAAGTAGTAAAGATACCTAGAGAGGTTCCTTGGTCAACTCTAGGGCCAAACGAGAAGTCCGGAAACCAAGCGAAGAAGCCGGGAGAGCAAACGCACTAAAACGTAACCTTCAGGCAAGTCCCGGACTGTCCGGCCCTGGGGTCCCGGACTGTCCGCCCCTACTGCGGACTGTCCGCGACTTGGTGGCGGCCTGTCTGCCAGCCGAATGGACCAAACAGCAATGTTGCTGAAAGTCCCCTGGTCGGCTCCCAGATTGTCCGCGAGTTAGACCGGCGGACTGTCCGCAGGTCACTCCGGACCAAAGTGCCCGAGCCGCACAGCCACTGAACAGGCTGGAGCCTGACGCGCGGACTGTCCGCGCCTCCAACGGCGGACTGTCCGCGCCTCCAACGGCGGACTGTCCGCGAGTGTCCAGAAAGGGCGATTTTGGTCGCCCTCAACTCAAATCTTCTTGAAATCAATCCAAACCAAAATCCCTTGATCCCAAACTTGGAGAGGATGATCACGAGGTAGTTAGGAGACTATCCCCAAGAAATCATCCGCTCAAATCGATTCAATCACCGGGAAATCGAAAGGGGAAGATCAAGAATGAAAAAACGCCATGAAAACGAAATCAACCCAATCTACATGTTCGTGAGGAGTTAGATGAATTCCATCGGTGGAAATGATCTCCTTTCAAAAACGAACAAGTTGATTCAAACGGATTTCGCAAAGACGCAGTAGGGAGAGAGATCGAGTGACTGGAAAATCGCGGAGAAACGAGGAACGTGAAGAACACGAACAAAACATGAATCAACACATCGATCTGCAACCGTGTGGCTACCACACACTACAACAGTGAGGTTACGGCCTCACTTCCTCAAAATCTCTAGTACACAGAGGTATGGTTCTCTGCGGATCTCAGCTAGCTACAGCAGGGGATTGGGAGAGCAGGAAACCCTAGAAGCAAAGAGCAAATGACTGAGATAGAATGGGAGGAGGGTATCTCCCTCTACTTATCCTAATTTCTATTTCCTACTCTACCCCTCAACTAATTACAGAGCGAACCAGCTAAACCCTAGGGTTATTCTGGACCAACTCGGGTAGGTGGTGATCCGATGGCCACGCCCGCACAACTGGTAGCGTTGCCTCGACGCAACCTCACCGATCGCCGCCACGTGCCGCCACCGCTCTGCTTGTCCTTTTCCTGGACGTCGCACCCCCGGTTTTGTGGCCCAAACCGGGAAACCAGCCTTCGCAGCCAACCCCGGGTTTTGAGGCCCAAACCGGGAAACCAACCATCCAAGCCCTGAGTTTTGAGGCCCAAACTCAGCAAACCCGCAACACCCAGGTTTTGAGGCCCAAACCTGGAAACCGTCCTCAGCCCGAGTTTTGTGGACAAACTCGGAAACCATCTGCGCCCAGGTTTTGAGGCCCAAACCTGGAAAGCGTCCACCCGATGGTTTTTCTCTGGCTCTACCACCAAACCGAAGCTGTAGAGGGGATGCACCACCCGTGCACCCCCGTCCACCGACACGTGTCCCCAAGTCCTCGACTCAGGCAACACATGACCGCAAGTCTTCGCTCGTCGCTGTCCCAGGCTGTCAGCCACCACAGCTGATCCTCGGGCCACCGGTCCCTCAGTCCAAGCCTCACGTCCGCCCTTCGCCACTCTCGGTCCATCGGCACGACACGTCTCTACTTGACCTTCACCTTGCCTCTGATCACTGTATCCGTGCTCGACACCTGCACAACACAAGCCAAAGAACATGCGCATCATCCCAGTTGGCAATCACTCATCACTCAGAGACTCGGCATACACCCATGTATCCGCACCAGTTACTCTGGATGATGGCCACTTTGCGTGATTTTGGTCTGAGCTTTTCTCGTGTTCCTTTGCTTTGTGACAGCACGAGTGCGATTAGCGTTGCTAAGAACCCCGTGCTGCACTCGAAGACAAAACACATTGATGTGCGCTTTCATTTTCTGCGAGACCACTATGAGAAGGGTGATATTGACCTTCGCCATGTCGATACTCATCATCAGTTGGCTGAAATTTTCACCAAGCCTTTGGACCAATCAACTTTTAATCGGTTGAGAGGTGAGCTTGGTGTGTGTTTCCCCTTTTAGATGGGGGAAACATTTTGGTTCTTGTATGATACACTGACTTTGTGTCTTTCAGTTGGTATCTTTTCTTTTCTTTGATTCCTTCATGCATCTTTGCATTTCATCTTGCATATTTACATTCAGAGCTTCATGTGTATAATCTTTGGAATGTAACTATGCTCTGTGTAGTCTTTGCTCCGATGCTTTATGATGATGTTGTAGCTTATGCTCTTTCTGATCACTGATACATGTTGTGAGCAGAGCTATTTTTATGAATGGTGAAGTTGCTTAATGGACTTAAAACTTGAAAATGTTCACCATTGAGATATGCAACTAGCATGTGTAGAATGTGTTGAAGTCACTTGTGCCTTTCATATATGCTAGGTTGCTATGTCTGTAGTTCTGAATCATTCACTTGCTTGGTATGTTCATATGCTGTTTTAATTTTTGAACCAAGTTAAGTGAATTGGAAAGATCGAGATGGGATTGCTTGTCAGCACATCACAGTTTCGAGACTGTTTCTCATTGCACTTTGAGTTAAACTTGAGCTGTGTAGTGTATGAC
Source organism: Coix lacryma-jobi var. lacryma-jobi (assembly GCA_009763385.1). NCBI lineage: Eukaryota > Viridiplantae > Streptophyta > Magnoliopsida > Poales > Poaceae > Coix > Coix lacryma-jobi. Next base: position 116,993,693 of record CM019829.1, read on the forward strand.
CGAAACTGTTGCTTTAAGCTTCTAATTGCTTCTGCATAGGCTTCGCACAGTTGAAAAGTTAGGCAATGACAAGCTTTCAACCTCTTGCAATCACATGCTGAAATTTAAACTTGTGTAATTTAACCGCTGCAACTCCGATAAAAACTGAATACACAAGTCTATGTTTCATTCTATAGCATGATGATTGAACCTTGCTAGGGGTAGTGCACCTTGTATACATGTTTAGCACTTGTTTGACTTCCTGTCTATACATGTTCTGTGCTATTTTGATGGTGAATACCTTTTCGGCTGAAAACTGCTCATCTTTGCTCTCATGTTCATATTTCATACTAAGTGATCAGTTTGAGCCTTTGCTAGCTTCTGGATGTTTTTGAGTCTTCGGAACAGAACTTTGTAGAGCATCTTTGCACTCTTTTGATTATACTCCTGAAGCTGCTAACTTGCATTTTAACTCATATGCATTTTTGGAAGAAGATTTTCTGTCAAGGGGGAGAAATTTGAGTGTTTGTGCACATTTCCTTGCTGGTGCATTTTCTGAGGGGGAGAACTTTTGTTTGTCTAGTGCATTTTCAACTATGGGGGAGAAATTCTCCAAATCATAAGATCAACTAAGGGGGAGTTTGGAGTTTGCTCGTGATAAGTTTTGAATTTTCCAATTGGTTCGGAGTGTTTTTGCTAGTTGTGTTGAGCCTTTGCCTCTTTCTTGAGGGACTAGCTTTCGCCTCTCAGATTTTCAATTGGTGTCGAGCTCTTCTGATTCTTTAGTGTCGATTGTTCTTGCTAGCGGTGCTAAGCCTGTTCTACCTCTTCTTGAGGGCTAGTTTTGCTTTGCTTGGTCGCGTCGAGTCGTTGCCCATGTCTTTGGGGACCAAGTTGTTTTGCTCTTTCCACTTGACCTTCTTCGGCTTTTGCTATGCTTTTGGGTCATTTGGTCGAGTTCTCTCTCCTTCTTTCTTCCTTCTTCTATTCTGTATGATTTGTGTTGGTAGTCGACAATGCACTCATCAAGGGGGAGATTGCGGATACATGGGTGTATGCCGAGTCTCTGAGTGATGAGTGATTGTCAACTGGGATGATGCGCATGTTCTTTGGCTTGTGTTGTGCAGGTGTCGAGCACGGATACAGTGATCAGAGGCAAGGTGAAGGTCAAGTAGAGACGTGCCGTGCCGAGGGACCGAGAGTGGCGAAGGGCGGACGTGAGGCTTGGACTGAGGGACCAGTGGCCCGAGGATCAGCTGTGGTGGCTGACAGCCTGGGACAGCAACGAGCGATGACTTGCGGTCATGTGTTGCCTGAGTCGAGGACTTGGGGACACGTGTTGGTGGACGAGGTGCACGGGCGGTGCATCCCCTCTACAACTTCGGTTTGGTGGTAGAGCCAGAGAAAAACCATCGGGTGGACGGTTTCCAGGTTTGGGCCTCAAAACCTGGGCGTGGATGGTTTCCGAGTTTGGCCACAAAACTCGGGCTGACGACGGTTTCCAGGTTTGGGCCTCAAAACCTGGGTGCTGCGGGTTTGCTGAGTTTGGGCCTCAAAACTCAGGCCTTGGATTGCTGGTTTCCCGGTTTGGGCCTCAAAACCGGGGGTTGGCTGTGAAGGCTGGTTTCCCGGTTTGGGCCACAAAACCGGGGGTGCGACGTCCAGGAAAAGGACAAGCAGAGCGGTGGCGGCACGTGGCGGCGATCGGTGAGGTTGCGTCGAGGCAACGCTACCAGTTGTGCGGGCGTGGCCGTCGGATCACCACCTACCCGAGTTGGTCCAGAATAACCCTAGGGTTTAGCTGGTTCGCTCTGTAATTAGTTGAGGGGTAGAGTAGGAATTAGAAATTAGGATAAGTAGAGGGAGACACCCTCCTCCCATTCTATCTCAGTCATTTGCTATTTTGCCTTCTAGGTTTTCCTGCTCTCCCTCCCCCCTGCTGTAGCGAACTGAGATCCACAGAGAAGACAATCATACCTCTGTGTCCGTGAGATTTTGAGGAAGTGAGACCGTAATCTCACTGTTGTAGCGTGTGGTAGCCACACGGTTGCAAATTCGTGGTTGTGATTCGCGTTTTGTTCGTGTTCTTCGCGGAATCCTTTTCTCCACGTTTTTCCCGTCGATCGATCTCTTTGCTTGGTGCGTCTTTTGGAAATCCGTTTGAACCAAGTTGTTCTAGATCGTGAGGCACTTCTTTCCACCGAAGGAATTCATCCCTAACCTCACGACCTAGTAGATCGATTGATTTTCGTTTTGGATCGGTTTTGCTCCCTTAGTCTCGATTTCTTCCAATCCATCGATTTGGACTTAGATGTGAGCCATGATTCCCATGGGATAGCTCACTAATCTCTTTGAGACTCCTCATACCAAGTCTAAGCCCTAGTGCTTTTGATTCGGAGGAGATCGAGTGGATTTCGTGGAAGAACAGTGCAGTATCGGGACCATCGGACGCTGTGTTCTTGAGCATCGGACGCTGAGTCATTTTCCATCGGAGCGTCCGGTGCCACGTGTCGCCTGACAGTGCTCTTTAAGGAGCATCGGACGCTGACCATCAGAGCGTCCGTTGCCATCGGACGCGCCGGGGGTCGAGCATCGGACGCTAGGGTTGCACTGTAGTAGCGTCCGATGCTGGTCCAGTAAGGTTCCAGAAGTGTCCTGTTTGCATCGGACGCGTCCGGTGCTTTGACATCGGACGCTGCGAGCGTCCGATGCTGCTGAGTCAGCGCAGTTTCGTCCGCGGTTCGTTCGTCTGTTATCGGTTTTTTTTCCGGCTTTTGCGTTGGTTTCGTAGAGTTGTGGAGTGTCTCGCTGTGCTTCTCGGAAGCATCCACCCTACATCTAGGGTCGTGGACACTCACAAGCTCTCAGTTTGCTTTTGGGGTGATTCTTGGGACATTAGCTGAAAGTTTCCGAAAGGAATTTTTGAAGCTCCCATTCACCCCCCTCTGGTCGCTTTCTGGTAGCATTCTTGGTCCTTCACTCGATGCGAGCAATTCCGAGTGATAATGGTTCCGAATTCAAGAATTCGGATTTTGAGAAGTTTTGTAACTCTTTGGGTTTGGAGCATCAGTTTTCTTCTCCCTACACACCGCCACAGAATGGTGTTGTAGAAAGGAAGAATCAGACCCTTGTAGAGATGGCCAGGACGATGCTTGATGAGCATAGGACTCCTAGGCGATATTGGGCTGAAGCTATGAGCTCTGCATGCTATATTTCCAATCGCATTTTTCTCTGAGCTTTCTTGAAAAAGACTTCTTATGAGTTGCGTTTTGGAAAACTGCGCAAGGTGAGTTATTTTAGAGTTTTTGGTTGCCACTGTTTTATACTCAAGAAAGGCAACATGGACAAATTTGAGTCTCGTTCTTCTGACGGTGTATTTTTGGGTTATGGGACTCACACTCGTGCATATCGTGTACTTAACCTTGATACTAACCGAGTCATGGAGACATCAGATGTCACCTTCGACGAGAACATGGTTTGTCCTTCTTCTCGTTTTGAGCGTGCAGGTGATCATGAGGTTGGTGAGCCTCTTTTTGATGATGAGGACGAGGGTGCTCAAGGGATGGATGACCCAGCACCACCTCCACCTGCTGAGCCACAAAGAGCGGCCTCTACTACCACTCACGGCCCCGACCCTTCTTCCTCTACTACATGGGGGCCATGGGATCCGCCACCTCGAGCGGTACCTTTCGTACCCGAGGAGGCACCAGCTGCTGTTGAGGGGGAGGTTTCTTCAGCTCGGGAGGCACCATGACACATCCAGCGCCAACACCCGCCTCAACAGATGATCGGTAGCATCGGCGAACGTGTCACTCGGTCAAGGTCACAACAAATCTCTCACTTTGCTCATTCTGCATTTGTTGCTGATTTTGAACCCCGACATGTTGGACACGCTTTATCGGATCCAGATTGGGTCAATGCCATGCATGAGGAGCTTGAAAACTGAGAGAAATCGGGTTTGGGTTTTGGTTCCACCTCCTCCTGAGTGTCACCCTATTGGTACAAAATGGGTTTTCAAAAACAAGCAAGGAGAGGATGGCCATGTTGTGTGAAACAAGGCCAGGCTAGTAGCCCAGGGGTATAGTCAGAAGGAGGGGATACACTATGAGGAGACTTTTGCTCCTGTAGCTCGTTTGGAGGCAATTAGGATACTCTTGGCTTTTGCTGCATCCAAAGGGTTTAAACTTTTTCAAATGGATGTCAAGGGTGCCTTCCTAAACGGCTACATAGAAGAAGAGGTGTATGTAAAACAACCCCCCGGTTTCGAAAATCCCAAGTTTCCAAACCATCTTTTTAAACTTCACAAAGCTTTGTATGGTTTGAAACAAGCCCCTAGAGCCTCGTATGATAGGTTGAAAACCTTTTTGCTTGCTAAGGGTTTTAAAATGGGATGTGTGGATAAAACGTTTTTTCTCCTCAAGCAAGGCAATGACACTCTCTTGGTCCAGATTTACGTGGATGATATCATTTTTGGTGGTTCTTAACGCTTTGGTTGCCAAGTTTGCAGACACTATGAGCAGGGAGTTTGAGATGAGCATGATGGGAGAGTTAACATTTTTCCTTGGGTTGCAAATCAAGCAATCCCGAGAGGGGACGTCCGTGCACCAGGGTAAGTATACCAAGGACATACTGAAGAAGTTTGATATGGGTGAGGCCAAGCCTCTTCCAACACCCATGTCGACCATGACGGCCCTGGATGCGGACAAGGATGGAGAAGCTGTGGACCAGAAGGAGTACCGAAGTATGATCGGGTCGCTGCTGTACCTGACGGCGACACGCCCAGACATTTAGTTCGCGGCGTGTCTTTGCGCACGATTTCAGTCGTCGCCGCGCACCTCTCACCGTCAGGCGGTCAAGCACATTATGAGGTACTTATGCTTCACTCCATAATTTGGGATTTGGTATTCTTCTTCCTCCACCCTCTCCCTTTGTGGTTATTCTGATGCCGATTTTGCTGGTTGCCGAAATCAGCGCAAGTCCACTTCTGGGACTTGTCAGTTTATTGGTTCTTCTCTTGTTTCGTGGTCTTCTCGCAAGTAGTCTAGTGTCGCCCAGTCTACCACGGAGGCTGAGTATGTTGCTGCGGCTAGCTGCTGTTCCCAGTTGCTCTGGATGATGGCCACTTTGCGTGATTTTGGTCTGAGCTTTTCTCGCGTTCCTTTGCTTTGTGATAGCATGAGTGCGATTAGCGTTGCTAAGAACCCCGTGCTGCACTCTAAGACCAAACACATTGATGTGCACTTTCATTTTCTGTGAGACCACTATGAGAAGGGTGATATCGACCTTCGCCATGTCGATACTCATCATCAGTTGGCTGATATTTTCACCAAGCCTTTGGACCAATCAACTTTTGCTAGGTTAAGAGGTGAGCTTGGTGTGTGTTTCCCCTTTTAGTTGTGGAAAACATTTTGGTTTGTGTGTTATAGACTGATTCTTTTCCTTCTTTTGGTTTCATCATGCATCTTTGCATGTCATCTTGCATATTTACATTCAGAGCTTCATTAATATAATCCTTAGAATATGCCTATGCTTTGTTTAGTATGCTCCGATGCTATTTAATGATGCTTGTAGCTTATGCTCTTTCTGATCACTGATACATGTTGTGAGCTGAGGTATTTTATGAATGGTGAATTTGCTTAATGAACATAAAACTTGAAAATGTTCACCATTGAGATATGCAACTAACAAGTGTAGAATGTGTTGAAATCACTTGTGCTTTTCATATATGCTAGGTTGCTATGTCTCTAGTTCTGAGTCATTCACTTGCTTGGTATGTTCATATTCTGTTTTAAATTTTAACCAAGTTAAGTGAATTGAAAAAATCGAGATGGGATTGCTTGTCAGCACATCACAGTATCGAGACTGTTTCTCATTGCACTTTGAGTTAAACTTGAGCTGTGTAGTGTATGACCGAAACTGTTGCTTTAAGCTTCTGATTGCTTCTGCATAGGCTTCGCACAGTTGAAAAGTTAGGCAATGACAAGCTTTCAACCTCTCGTAATCACATGCTGAAATTTGAACTTGTGTAATTTAACCGCTGCAACTCCGATAAAACTTGAATACACAAGTCTATGTTTCATTCTATAGCATGATGATTGAACCTTGCTAGGGGTAGTTCACCTTGTATACATGTTTAGCACTTGTTTGACTTCCTGTCTATACATGTTTAGTGCTATTTTGATGGTGACTACCTTTTTGACTAAAGACTGCTCACTTTGCTCATATGTTCATATTTCGTATTTGGTGATCAGTTTGAGCCTTTGCTAGCTTTTTATGCTTATTATCGAGTCATTGGATCAGCACTTTGCCGAGCATCTTCATATTCTATCGCCTATATTCCTGAAGCTGCTAACTTGCATTTTAACACATGCATTTGGAGGGGAGTTTCTTGATAGTGCATTTTCAACTAAGGGGAGAAATTTTCTCAAATCATAAGATCAACTCAGGGGGAGATTTCCTAGTTGTGTGCACTATTGGAGGGGGAGCTTGAGTTGGAGTTGGCTCGGATTTTGAGGTTCTTTTTTGAATCTCCCAATTGGTTCAGAGCTTTTCTGCTAGTTGTGTTGAGCCTCTGTGCCTCTGTCTTGAGGGACTAGCATTTTTGGCTTTGTTGTTCAATCGGTTCTGAGTCTTTCTGCTCTTCAGTCGCTATTTTTCTATTGATATCGAGCTGTTTTCACGCTAGCGGTGTTGAGCCTGTTCTACCTCTTCTTGAGGGCTAGCTTTGCTTTGCTTGGTCGCGTCGAGCCGTTGCCCATGTCTTTGGGGACCAAGTTGTCTTGCTCTTACACTTGACCTTCTTCTGGCTTTGATATGCTTTTGGGTCATTTGGACGAGTTCTCTACTTCTTCTTCTTCCTTTCTTCTTCTGTTTCATTATGATTTGTGTTGGTAGTTGACAATGCACTCATCAAGGGGGAGATTGCGGATACATGGGTGTATGCCGAGTCTCAAGTGATGAGTGATTGTCAACTGGGATAATGCGCATGTTCTTTGGCTTGTGTTGTGCAGGTGTCGAGCACGGATACAGTGATCGAAGCCAAGGTGAAGGTCAAGTAGAGACGTGCCGTGCCGATGGACCGAGAGTGGCGAAGGGCGGACGTGAGGCTTGGACTGAGGGGACCGGTGGCCTAAGGATCAGCTGTGGTGTCTGACAGCCTGGGATAGCGACGAGCAGAGACTTGCGGGCACAGTGTTGCTCGGGTCGAGGACCTGGGGACATGTGTCGGTGGACGGGGTGCACGGGCGGTGCATCCCATCTACGGCTCGGTTTGGTGGTTGAGCCACAGAAAAACCACCGAGTGGACGGTTTCCAGGTTTGGGCCCCAAAACCTGGGCGGTGACGCTTTCCGAGTTTGGCCACAAAACTCGGGCTGAGGACGGTTTCCAGGTTTGGGCCTCAAAACCTGGGGGCTGCGGGTTTGCTGAGTTTGGGCCACAAAACTCAGGCGATGGACGGCTGGTTTCCCGGTTTGGGCCTCAAAACCGGGGGTTGGTCGTGAAGGCTGGTTTCCCGGTTTGGGCCACAAAACCGGGGGCGAAGTCCGGGAAAAGGATGAGCAGAGCGGTGGCGGCACGTGGCGGCAATCGGTGAGGTTGCGTCGAGGCAACGCTACCAGTTGTGCGGGCGTGGCCGTCGGATTACCAGCATCTTCGAGTTGGTCCAGAATAACCCTAGGGTTTAGCTGGTTCGCTCTGTAATTAGTTAGGGGTAGAGTGGGAACTAGAATTAGGATAAGTAGAGGGAGACACCCACCTCCCATCCTATCTCAGTCATTTGCTCTTTGCCTTCTAGGTTTTCCTGCTCTCCCAATCCCTTGCTGTAGCAACTGAGATCCGCAGAGAACCATACCTCTGTGTACTGGAGATTTTGAGGAAGTGAGACCGTAATCTCACTGTTGTAGCGTGTGGTAGCCACACGGTTGCAGATCGATTTGTTGATTCGCGTTTTGTTTGTGTTCTTCGCGTTCTTCGTTTCTCCGCGATTTTCCCGTCACTCGATCTCCCTCTCTACTGCGTCTTTTTGAAATCCGTTTGAATCAACTTGTTCTTTATAGTGAGTAGATCATTTCCACCAAAGGAATTCATCCAACTCCTCATGAACAAGTAGATCGGGTTGATTTCGTTTTCGTGGCGCTTTTTCAGTTCATACACCTTCCCTTTCGATTTCTCATTGATTGAGTCGATTTGAGCGAATGATTTCTTGGGGATAGTCTTCCCACTACCTCGTGATCATTTGCTCCAAGTTTGGGAACAAGGGATTTTGATTTGGATCGGATTTGGGAAGTTTTGGGAGAAGGGCGTTTGAAATCGCCCTCCCTGAGTGACCGCGGACAGTCCGCCACTCAGGGCGCGGACAGTCCGCGCGTCGGGCTCCGACCGAGCAGTGGCCGCGCGGCTCGGCTGTGTTGTTTTGGATTGACCGGCGGACAGTCCGCAGCCGTAATCCGCGGACAGTCCGGGAGTCGTCCAGGGACTGTTCAGCAGCCTTGCTGTTTCGCTCAGTTGGCCGGCGGACAGTCCGCCACCAGAGCCCGGACAGTCCGCCGTTGGGCAGACAGTCTGCGGTCTGTAGCCTGGACAGTCCGCGAGTTGGCTGAGTGTTGAGCTTTAGTGCGTTTGCTCTCCCGGCTTCTTCGCTTGGTTTCCGGACTTCTCGTTTGGCCCTAGAGTTGATAAAGAAACCTCTCTAGGTATCTTTGCTACGTGTTAGCATTGGTATTTGGGGACTTCTCGACGTAGCCTTCCATCTACATTCGGGACTTGGTTTTTAGGGGGCAAACGTTTGCCGGTGTTTTTGACGTTTGGTTTGCTATCACTTTGTGGTGCCTTGCTGTGATCCTAGGGATCATCCACCCTCTTCCAAGGGTCGTGGGCATCACGGTTTCGATCGAAGCTTTTGGGGGTTGATTTGTGGGACAAAAGACGAAGTTTTGAGAGAAATTTTTGAGCTCCCATTCACCCCCCCTCTGGTCGCCTTGCTATTGCATTCTCGGTCGTTCAAAGACATTAATTACTATATTCTTAATTATACTGCTTGTAGTATGCTTTGATTATATATTTGGCATAAATAGATTATCATCATGTTTATACTCATGTTCGTATAGCACTCATCTTAAAGTACAACAGGTGGGTGATAAATGTTGTGTAGGTGTGGTGCCTATACACTATTTATCTGCGAATGCGTCCTATATTCCGGATAGAGTGGTAGATCGCGGGTGTGATATTCCTGTTGAGTCCTTTGTATTCCACCTCCCGAATGTAGTGTTCAGTATGTGTTGGTATAAATTAACGCACACTCTACTTTATCCGCAAGCGCACAGATAAAATCTACCGATGTAGCACTTCACCGGAGTAACCCAGTTTTAATATCGAACCCAAAGGAACGGATAGTGTTAAGTCTTAAAGTCTAACCCCTGAGTAGCTCACAAGGACGGAGAATCTAGAAGTATAGAGGGGATCATTAAGGCGGTCTAAATCCAATTTAAGAGTGATATGTTTATATTATTCTTAGTGGGGAAGTTGCCATAAAAGATGACAAACAGAGTATGAATCTTTTATGCAAATGTATAATCCTACCGAGCCTACACACGGGTAAGTGGACTATAGAAGAATCAACAAGGCTATAAGAGTCACCCTTGCGAACAACCACTACTACCGGCGTTATAGGAGGCATATATGAGCTATCAAGTCTAAGCACCATGCTTACACTATCCAACTACTCTAACTCTAGAATGACTAGAATTAAAGTACTCAAAAGAGAGTCATAAATCTTTAAGAATAATAAGAACACTAGCTCAAACTTAAATATAGACGTTGATTACCGAAACAATCGCTGAAGTTGATGATGAACTTGAATCCACAGGTACAAGATGAAGAAGTGGATCCGACAGGTTGGAGCTCCTTCTTGATCTCTTCCTCTCTCTCTCTCTTCTAGTTCTAATATAAGACTAGGTTCTAAACCTAAACTAGAGGGGTAACTAGTCTTCTACTTGATAGCTGGCTCTTGATTGCAACTAGATGAACTAGATCTAATTCTAGATGAACTAGAAGAGATTCATCTAGAGGGACCTCTACTTCTAATTGAAACCCTAGTTTCTGATGTGGAGATGAATAATGAAGATGGAGATGCCTGGAGAGGGGGGTCTGGGGCTGCTTATATAGCCCTGAGGGATCAACCGTGGCCGTTGGATCAAACCGACTTTAGGGACGGTGGAGATGAGTCCTAGGGTTCGGTGGAGGAAGCTTGCAGAAGATGGAAGTCAGCGGGCCCGGGGGGAGACCGGTCGGTCTCCTAGTGGGACCGGTCGGTCCCACCTGGTAGGGTCCCGCGGTGCCCGACCTCCTGGTGTTTTCTGGTGTCCTCTGGAGTCTTCTAGAATATTCCTGACGTGCCGGTTGCGTTATCTCGCGTCGGTTTCCTTCTAGGGGAAGCAATCAATGCTGGCTTCCTGGTTTAGTCCCTGCAGAATCACAATTCACCAAAACTCGTGGAATATTGTCAATTAAAACCCTAAACCTTTGTTGGTGATAGAATTCATGCCCTTTTCATATTTATTTATCCTTTAATTTTGATAGATAACGAGCGTCAACAAGTTCCCCCAAGCTTACCCTTTGCTAGTCCCTTAGCAAAACCAAAACTTATCAATGGATCAGGAGTTGCTGCAAAATCTTCATTTCCAACAAGTACACCTGCTGTTAAACAAAAATTCTCCGAAACATATCATGTTATTCTTCATGGGGCTTATTACTCTTACCTTAGATCCTAAATAATTGAGAGATTGAACAATCGAATCAAGCACTATGTCTCTAGTTCTTTCACTTCACCTTTATCCCGGAGTTTTAATTAATTTTCAAAAGCATTAATACATATGTTGTCAAATTAAACAATGGATCCAAAGAGAAAGTCAACCAACCATTGAATCAAGAAGTGCATGTGTATGGAAAAATGGAGTCGGATGCTCTTTTGAATATATTCACTCTCTTCTATTTATCAGAGACATATGGCTATCAGGCTAATTCTACTGTCGGGCACGTGCCCATTTTTTCTGCCATTTTTTTTCTTTTCGAGGTTCCGGACGCTTGTCCCTTTTTATTTCCTCGGGATCTATCTTTTTGAGGTTTCGGACACTTGTCCATTTTTATTTCCTCAGATCTTTTTTTTTCTTTTCTCTTTTTTTTTAATAGCCATATGCTTCCAACAAACTTCTGAGAGGGTAGCAACAGATAATTATGAGCATTTATGCGGAGGATGGATGAAATGTGTAAGTGATCTCAATTCAATGGCAAGATAACATCTCGCAGGGTCACAAAGCTTAATTTAACTCAATGCAATTATTAGTCATATTCATATTTAGAAATATACGGAACTTTAGTGTTGTTTAGAACAAGATAATAGCAGCTCAGATCATCACATGTCATATCCTAATTATCTAGACCTTAGATAAAGTATTTGCCATCCATGTATTTAATTTTATTTTAAGGCATCATTATTAATGAGGAGAACTCATGCTTTGAAGGCTAGATACTTGAAAGAAATTAGATAGAGCAACTATTCATCATTTCCATGGAAAAGATTAGAGAGAGAGGGTTCTTCTTTAGTCATCAACGCCTTAAAACAAACTAGACAGACTATTTTATTTATTTAATCTAACACACTTTAAGATAAAAGCTAATAATAATAGTAGTAGTAGTAATGATAAAGACATACCTGAATCGCGAAGATAACGGGGGTGCGTCTCCCCCAAGCTGGTTCCCTTAATAGCGTTGAGCCTTCATGTGCCCATATATTTTTGTCTCTCTTTTTTTTAATTAATGGTGAGCCTTCATGTGCCCACATATTTTTGTTCTTTTCTTTTTGAGGGTGAGCCTTCATGTGCTCACATTTTTTTGGTGTTTTCATTTTTAAGAGTGAACCTTCATGTGCTCACATATTTTTGGTGTTTTGAATTTGTTTATGGAATGAAAAACTTAAGAGGATAAAGATACTTACGTGGATACATGGGGGTGCCTTCCCCCAAGCTGAATGTTGACGTAGTCGTTCGATCTTGCAATGTAGCAGACTGGCAGTGGATATGTCATTCCTCTATTAGAGCTTTGGTTGATGTTGATGTTTGTTGAGATGTTCTCCAACAGTGGATGGAGCATTCACTTGCTAGTCAGCTTTTCTTGGCCTTTCAAATCCTGTGAAACTCAAATAGACAACAAAACTTGTGGAACAGATTAAGCATTAATGGTTGGCCACTCAAGCCTTAGTTGTCTAGAATTTCAGTAAGATCTCTTTCTCAATATTTTTGTATTTCAATATTTTTATGATGCAAGAGAAAATGCAACAGGATGAATGCATGCATATTTATTTTTATTATTTTTATGCCACCACGGTTGACATCCTTGCGGGTTTTTACACACCATAGGATTATTCACATGGGGCTTTATGGTTTGTAGTGTAACAAATGCAATATTTTTATTTTCTTTTCTAATGCAATGCAGAAATTAAAATGTTTGTGAATTAAATATGATGATGCAATGGTTAAATATGATGATGCAATAAATGACTAAGAATTAAATATGAAAAATATGATGAGGATAACTACCGGTTTTTACCTTTTGGCGAAGGTTCGGATATTTAGGTCCGACAAACCGGACCTTCCCTTGGTTCCGACCTTCGAAGGTATGTCAGACGTTTGGAAAGTTGTTATTGATTGTACCTCTTAGGTGCAGACATTTTCTTCCATACTTTCTTGGTCTGAGTCTTCACTTCCTGTGGTTCACTGTCTTGAGGTTTCTCTTGTTCTTTCTTTTCTGGGACAATGTCGATAGCTTCTTCGTCATGATTGGCCTCTCTATTCTTGATAGTTTGTCTTCTTTGGCGTTGAGGGCGGCGTCTTTCACTTCTATTCTTCTCAGGTGCTTCATTGGGCATGTAGCTGATGAAGCGGTATCGTGCCTTCTCTCCAGGAAAGTGAAAAATGAGTTTCCTCTTGTAGATGATTGTACTTGTAGCGTAGAGGAATGGTTTTCTTAGGATAAGGTGGACATCATCGTCTTCTCATGTCGAGGATCAAGAAGTCAGTGGGGACTTCATGACCTCTAATTAAGACTACGACGTATTCCATCATTCCTTCTTGTTTGTGCCTCTTGATATGGTGTCACTCATGTTATTTGTTCGTCCAACAGTTTGAAGTGAAGCGTTAATTGTGGACGCTGGCTGCATCTTGCTCAGTGTGCATGTTCTTGTAGATCTAGGACCTTCACTCTGTAGAATTTGGGAGTATCTTCTCCATGTTTTGCTCAAGAGTGTGTCCTGCTCATAAAGACAAGGTAGAGATCAAGTGCATGGGCTCTGTTGGTGGAAAAACATCAACAGAACCAAAAGTTTATTCTCCTCTAACCTTAGCGACATTGCACAAGATAAACTTTTTGTTTATGTGTCCTATTCAATCTTAACATGAGTGATAGGATCAGAGGATGAGCATGAAAGTAGCATCTTAAAATATTTAGCATATCAAGTTACTTAACCCAAGGAAAGATAATCTATGCATAAAGTGTCGATCTTTTCATAATTGAGATATATCATCTTCCAAAGGTTAGATGCACAACATTTTAGCTCATTTAGTTAAGACAGTGAGATTCAAGAGAGTAAAGCTATGAACAAGGATCAAAGGACTCAATATGTTGAGTTGATTATGTTGGATCAAGTGAGGTGCAACTTAAACATGTTTAGTTCTTTATTTATGTTCATACTAGAATCAAGAAGAAGCTTTTAATGTGATGGTTACTTACCTTGAAATGTTACTTTGTCATTGGAAAGTGATTGTGTTGAACCACCTTGTGGAAGCTTCTCTTGTCTAGCTGGTTGTTGTTTATGAATGGCTTGTCTTCTCTTGTTTGTCTCACAATATGCTTGAGAGGAGGAAGATCATAGTGGAATCATCTTTATAGGTATCGACCTTCTATGTGTCGACTTATCAGTGAAGGCACATTGTTCCTCGAGTATGCTGACTAGGATCCTCTCTCTTTCTTGTATTAATTCTGTACTATGAGGATGTAGGGACAGTTCCGCATTCTTCTCTTGTCAACCTTTCTTGTTTTTCTTTAATTATTGGGTTGGCAAGAGACTTGAATTTAGAGATGCTACTCGAGTGCCTCTATGAGAGTCTTTGTCTTGTAATGTCACAACTGAGACTTGTCCTCTCAACAGTATCTAGATGATGGAGATCTTATTAGCTGTTCTTCTTGATTTGCTGGCTCATGTACTATCTCTCCATCTTGTAACTCTTGTGGTGCAGTGGCTTCATCCTTCATGATGCCCTCCTCAATTCTTGGCAGTTGGTTCTCCCTTCGACGTCTTCTCTTGGTTCTCTTTGGCTACTCATAAGTGATGTAGTTGTTGAAGAATCAGCAAAAGATCCAAAAGTTGACTTCTTCAGGTCCGGTAAAGATGATAACATTGATGGTGTTCAAGAACAATCTTCCAAGAATGAGTGATGGATCATACTTCTCTTCTTGACTGGGGTAGCATCTAGTGGTTTGTACTGATCAAAGTGGTGAGTAGAAGATCAATATGTTTGAAGTTGGGTTTCTCCTTCCCCCCTTTGATTGTGAAACATATCTAGAAAACAGAATTCTCTCCCAGGCTGGCTTGTGATGTAGATGGACTCCCAACAACATGTTCATGTGTTTGACTTGTAGATCTTGCTATTGTTGTAGTGGTACCATCTTGTCTCCCAAGCTAGCTCTTGATTAGAAAAGAGGATAACTTCCCACTTCTTGTCTTGATGTCTTGGGCAATGATGGTTGCAGGCATAGGTTGTCTCATACGAGGTAAGTTGCATCCTGTTTGTCATTAGTGCCCAAGCAAGACTCAAAGCTAGGCTAGCACCATTTGTGATCTGAGAGTAGGTTTGTGTGTCTATGGTTTGAGTTTTAGGATCTTCAATGTTCAGACCAAACCATGGATGAACAAAATCTCTCTCCTGCGTAATGTTAGTGGATATATACCCGAAGGATTGCAAGAATTTGAAGCATGGGTTATTATCCATAACTTATGTATTTTGCATCTATGCTAATAAAAAGATATTTTTAGGATTATTTTAGCATAGACTAGTATTTTATGTGTTGGCTGCACTTTAACATGATTCAAGGCAAAAGATAACTTGCAGTAGAAGACAAAATAAATAAACTTTGATACTCACAGTTCTTTCATCCATGATGAATGAGCTGAGTCTTCATTGTGCAAGAGTTGTTGAAGTTCATTGTACGCCTTGCTTCATCTCCAGTTGAGTTCATCTCCAGACTTTCCCAAATTGATATTGAAAGTTTTCCTGCAGGGGTTAGTCCAACAAAATATCAATATCTACTATAGCATACTATCAGTTCAGAAATCAACCTAGACACCACGTCTAATTTGATCTAGGAAGGCATTTTAACCTAAGCACCATACTTAATTTCAAAGCCTTTAGAGGTAAAATCAGCACACCTTTTAGCTCAAGAATCAAACCAGACACCATGTCTTACTTTAATTCATGGAAACAGTTAAACTAAGCTCCATGCCTAATTTGAAAAGGTGTATGATAATACTTCAAAACCAAAGAATATACTATAGCAAATAAATATAACATGAAAGCATTGTAGAGATTTATTCAAATGGTGATGAAAGAGTATGATTAGTATATGAGCATATCCTAAAGGTAGGGACAACCAACATAGCAACATGGCAAGAAATATTCTTAGAAAGTCTATTCCCCAAGCTTGGATTTTGCACAAATCAAGATTGGATGAATGTAATTCCATGTTGCATGATGATTGGTGGGACATACCTTGTGTTTGTTGTTCCTTCGCTCTTTTCTGCTCCAAACCTGGAAAGGTTAGTGACAAGAATACCCGAAGGAATATTTTCATAATTATATTTCTATGCTCATTACAAGGACAATGCAGCAGAAAGGTAGGCATAGCTCATAACCAGGTATTATGATGGGGTATAAGGATTCTACTGGTTATACTTGCTCATGGGGTAGTGATAGATAAGAGTGGAATTCAAAAACAACATTCATAAGGATGAAAACAAAAATAATGAAAAGATTGGGACAAAAGGAAAAAGATAAAAGTATGATTACAAGGTTAAACTAAGACTTAAGATAATCTACCGTTCCCCGGCAACGGCGCCAGAAATGCTTGTTGGTATAAATTAACGCACACTCTACTTTATCTGCAAGCGCACAGATAAAATCTACCGATGTAGCACTTCACCGGAGTAACCCAGTTTTAATATCGAACCCAAAGGAACGGATAGTGTTAAGTCTTAAAGTCTAACCCCTCAGTAGCTAACAAGGACGGAGAATCTAGAAGTATAGAGGGGATCATTAAGGCGGTCTAAATCCAATTTAAGAGTGATTTGTTTATATTATTCTTAGTGGGGAAGTTGTCATAAAAGGTCACAAACAGAGTATGAATCTTTTATGCAAATGTATAATCCAACCGAGCCTAGATACGGGTAAGTGGACTATAGAAGAATCAACAAGGCTATAAGAGTCACCCTTGCGAACAACCACTACTACCGGCGTTATAGGAGGCATATATGAGCTATCAAGTCTAAGCACCACGGTTACACTATCCAACTACTCTAACTCTAGAATGACTAGAATTAAAGTACTCAAAAGAGAGTCATAAATCTTTAAGAATAATAAGAACACTAGCTCAAACTTAAATATAGACGTTGATTACCGAAACAATCGCTGAAGTTGATGATGAACTTGAATCCACAGGTACAAGATGAAGAAGTGGATCCGACAGGCCGGAGCTCCTTCTTGATCTCTTCCTCTCTCTCTCTCTCTTCTAGTTTTAATATAAGACTAGGTTCTAAACCTAAACTAGAGGGGTAACTAGTCTTCTACATGATAGCTGGCTCTTGATTACAACTAGATGAACTAGATCTAATTCTAGATGAACTAGAAGAGATTCATCTAGAGGGACCTCTACTTCTAATTGAAACCCTAGTTTCTGATGTGGAGATGAATAATGAAGATGGAGATGCCTGGAGAGGGGGGTCTGCGGCTGCTTATATAGCCCTGAGGGATCAACCGTGGCCGTTGGATCAAACCGACTTCAGGGACGGTGGAGATGAGTCCTAGGGTTTGGTGGAGGAAGCTTGCAGAACACGGAAGTCAGCGGGCCCGGGGGGAGACCGGTCGGTCTCCTAGTGGGACCGGTCGGTCTGCTGGTGGGACCGGTCGGTCCCACCTGGCAGGGTCCCGCGGTGCCCGACCTCCTGGTGTCTTCTGGTGTCCTCTGGAGTCTTCTAGAATATTCTTGACGTGTCGGTTGCATTATCACGCGTCGGTTTCCTTCTAGGGGAAGCAATTAGTGCTGGTTTCCTGGTTTAGTCCCTGCAGAATCACAATTCACCAAAACTCGTGGAATATTGTCAATTAAAACCCTAAACCTTTGTTGGTGATTGAATTCATGCCCTTTTCATATTTATTTATCCTTTAATTTTGATAGATAACCAGCGTCAACAGTATGGCTCAGTTAAGTCATGGTTTAGGGGTTACTCTGTTTGGCACCTTTACTATGGAGTTGCCTCTTGAATATGAATATGGGATAACCTAGCCAATGATTGCCAAATATAATTGCACTAATCAATGTATATTACGACTTATAATTAGAATAACTTAGGAATACTTCTTTATAATGTCTATTCTAATCCGCATGCCTTGTCTAAGTTGAAATGCTCTAAGGACTATCATAGATTGATCTTTTATCATTTATAGTGTACCTTATTATTGTGAGTGATCCCTGTTTAGGATAAAGGAATATGTTCTTACTTTGTTCTCAATTCTCCTATCACATGTGTAGAGTAGCTCTTGTCCTTATTTATCTCACTTCATTCCTAGTGCTAAATATAAATAACGATACTTGGAACATCTCTGGGTAAAATGCTGCTACAACGGGTGTATTTATCTGTGCGCTTGCGGGTAAATATTTATCTTTAAGTCAGTGCCATGATATAATCACATTGCTAGTTTCATGTTGCGGATGACAACGTGACGTTATGTGATTCTAGTAGTGTCTCGTACACTTCTTAGTGCCTTCACTAAGTTATTGTTTATGAAGTCTATCTTAGAGTGATTCCATTAAGGAGTGTCAACAAGCATTTTTGGCGCCGTTGCCGAGGAATGATTGAGTAATTAAGGACGGTAGCTAGAATACATTTTCAACATCTAGGAGAACTCTTACACATGTGATAATTGAGATATATTATTCACCTTTATCCAAACAGGCCCACCCTGGCTTTTGTATAGTTTTGATCTTATGCAGGGTGAGGTGTATGACTGGTTTTGAACTTCCGACAAACTACGTTGCGGGTCTAGAGGCTTTGCTCAAGTCTCAAGATCCATTCAACCACTTTGTTATGAATCAACCAGATAAGGTATAGACAATTGTTGTCACTTTGACTTTCCGACAAACTCCCACAAGGATCGAAGAAGGTCAACGTTACAAGTTTTCAAGCACGTGACGAGTGACGACTCCAGACGTTGTACCACTCACAATTCCATTGTGAGTCATGGTAAGTTTAATCGAGGTGAGTCAGTCTTGCTCATGGACTTTAAATTGATGAGTAGTTATCTTATCAAATCCTTTGCATATCATCATACATTCACTCCATTTAGTTTATGTTCTCTCATATATGTTTATTTTTTATCACTTGCATCCACTCATGTTATGTGCATCTAAAAAAAATAAAAAAATATATATATATATATATACTACTCACCTTGATCACACTCTTTCATCTCCATTAAAGTGAATCTCTGTAGTGCTTTCATGCCACTGTTATTTACTATAGTATGCTTAAGGTTTGGAGTATGTTCATACATCTTTTAAATTAAGCATGGTGCTTAGTCTAGAAGCGTTGATCTTACTTTTAAAGGCTTTTTAAATTAAGCATGGTGCTTAGGTTAAAATACTTTCCTAGATTAAAATAGACATGACGTCTAGTTTGAATTTTTGAACCAAGAGTATTCTCTAGTAGATATCGGTTATTTTGTTGGACTAACCCCTGCAGAAATCTCTCAATATCAAAACGGGGAAGTCAAGAGATGAACTCACACTGGGATGAAGCAAGGCATAGGATGTGCTCTAACAACTTCACACAAAAGACATGGCTCATTCATCACTGAACTGTAAGTATCAAGGAATATTCACTTTGTCTTTTGATATAAGCTACCTTTGCCTTGAACAATGAAACAATACAGCCACCTGTAACACCCTAAAAATTTTCTCCAAATTCAAATAGGTGAAAATGCTTTATTTATAAATTCTGTGAGCATTTAACCCAGGGGTTAAATAATTTTTATAGAATTAAAATAAAGTTGGCAACATGTTTTTGCACTCATGTTGATGCATTGGATTTAATTGTTATGACTGGTTTTTACTAAAATTCGAAATGAATTCAAATTCTATTTGAAAATGGTTTGAAATGCTTTGGAATAAAAAGGAAAAAGGATTTATTTTTGCCTCTTCCCCTCTCCCTTGTTTTCGGCCCAAGTCGCTTGGCGGCCCAGGCCGCCGGCTCCCCTCTCCCCTCCTCCCTCTCCGCAGTGGGCCAGCTCCTCTCCCCTTCTTTTTGCTTGCGCGGCCCGCAAGCCGGCCCAGCTCCTGCCCGCAGAGCAACCGCCGCCTCCCCTCCCTCTTCTCACTGAGGTGGTGGCCCCACTCGTCAGTGCCTTCCCCTTCCCCTCCGCGCGCGCGCCGTTCGAGCGCAACTGCCGCAGCCGCACGCCCCCGGGTCATCCGTGCGTCGTGCAAGCCGCTCCCACGACCTCGGCCTCCTCTTCGTGCATATAGCGGACGCACCCGCACCCCCGTTTCCCCCTTTCCCGCACTCACTGCACCCCGCACAGCGCACTGTGGCCGCGTCGCCAAAAGCTCCTCCCCGCCGTTCCTGAGCTCCGCCCGCCGCCGCTGTCCCATCAAATCGACGCCGCTCCGGTCGAGTGTGACCTTCTCCGAGCTCCGCGACATCACGATGACATTGCCTAACCCTTTCCCTCTCTTTCCCGCGCTCGGTTATGCCCTAATCATCGCTGGATTTGCGCAGAGCGTCCGTCACCGCCGACCTCCACCGTTCGTCGTGGTCCGCCGTCGTCCGAGCCCTCCTTCGCCTTCCTGTTGTTGCGGTGAGGACCTCCTTTCTCCCCGCTCTTGCCCCGTCCCTCTGTTTCGATCGGGATCGTGTCCGTGGGCCACGCCGGTGTGTTCCCGAGCCGCGACCATGGCGGGTCTGTGCACGCTGTTGCGCCGTTCCGCGGCGTCGTGGCCAGAGCCCGTGTACTTGTGTCGTTGGCCGACCCCGAGTACACCCCCTTGCCTTCCGCTACCTCCCCGTTCCCTTGCCTTGCTCCGTGGCGAACCTTAGTGGCCGAGCCGTCGAGCTCTGTTGCTCGGCCATGGTGGGTGCGCGCCCGACGTCGCGACGCGACCTCGACGTTGTGGCCAGAGCCGCGCCCGGCGCGCCGTCGGCCCGCCCCGCGTGCGCAAACCCCCGTGCCTAATCCGAGCCGTCTGTCTCCGATCCGACGGACCTGATCGGCCGGTACCCCTTCGCCAGCTGTTTTGCTTAAGAGCCCCCGAGAAAACTTGAAACCAACCCGCACTCCATCGGGAACTGTTCGTTGTGCCTTGAAAAGCTTCCAGCCGGGCCCCGGCGTTTCTGTTTAATTGAGGCGCAGTCCAGCCGGCTGTGAATTTGGTTTGAAATCCAATTTAAATTCTGATTTAAATTCAAATGCATTTCAGCTTATTTACAGTTATGCCATTGCACTAAAACGCTTATAAAATCCACGTTTTAGCTCTGTTTTGATCCGTTCAAGTTGCGTTAGATTTGTAATTTAGTTATCCACCTGTTGACGTCTCTGTTAGACTGTTTTGAACAGTTTAGCTGTAGGGTCCAAGTTAATCCAGTTTAGGGCTTTAGAATCACCATTTCGGTCGTATCTTTCGCGTTGTAACTCCGTTTTCGGTGAACCAAAACTTGTTGTGACCGTAGAAATACGTACTTCTGTTTTATCAAAGTTTTATTTCTGTTTAATACTGTTTGGTGTACTGTTCTAATGGATAGCCCTATTTGCATTGTATGTATGCACCTGGAATGCGTGTTGATGTTGTGATCGAGTAGACGGTGAGCAAGTGTGGTACGACCAGGATCCATCCTACGACGATCAGCAGGAAGACTAGTTTTTCAGCAACCAAGGCAAGTTAGCATGGGATCTCCTTGTTACCTATTCACTTTATAATACATTTACTCATTTATGCATGTGTCCAACTGAGCAACCTTAGAGACCCACTTAGTTTTGTTATCTGTGATGTTCTTGACACCGTGGGATATATGCATATGGGTAGAATGCTAGTGCTAACTGACTTATAACTGATCCAGTCCAATGATGAATATTTCTCATGTTGATATGATGATAAACGGTTAATAAAACTTGCTGTTAGCAAAAGCTGGGACTGATAGTGCTACCATGAGTGCTATATGGCTCTGGTTTTACCTCAGTAAACTGGACCTTTTCTAACTTGTTAGCGGTGACCCGGAAGGGCGCAAGAGGGGCTTGCCTCTACGGGTGTAGGGCTGCTCCTGTTCCTATGAGTATAGCTGTGATGGCCTTGTGCCATAGGAAAGGGGGGTTTGCTACATCTGATTGCCAAGGAAACCTAGCGGCCCTAACCTGTTAGACGAACCAGCGAAAAGCTTCATAGTGTACCCTGCCGATCTACCTTGGAAGTGGATTAAGAGGTTGGCCGCCTTGGGCACAACGGCAACGCGGCTTGTGGGTAAAGATGCACAACCTCTGCAGAGTGTAAAACTGTTATAACAGTCGTGCTCATGGTCACGAGCGGCCCGGAAAACTAGCAGAACTATGATACTTGAATAATTGTTACTTTATGTTGTTGACACTCTATGTTGTTATATTTTCTCATTAATGGACAAATGGTTCATGGGTTAAGGGTTAAGCACAATATTCGTTTACCTAAATGCTAAAACTTTGCCAACATAAAAGCTAACTGCAGTCAGACAGTGTCAGCTTATTGAGCCACATGAACCCTATGTTAGCTTGCTAAGTACGTGGAGTACTTACGAGACAGTGTCAGCTTATTGAGCCACGTGAACCCTATGTTAGCTTGCTAAGTACGTGGAGTACTTACGCTTGTTGTTTATCTTCTTTTTGGGCAAAATCCCGGATGGGTAACAGATGAAGGTGGAGTTGGTGACTTTCCAGAGGACTTCTAGGCTAGCTGTTCCACCAATCAGCTTTCCCTGTGGAGTTGTTCTTTGTTAGCAGTTTAGATTTCTTTTGTTCCGCTATGATGTAAGACTTATGATGACATTGTCGTTATGTAATAAACACTGTGATGATGCCACTCTTTTGTAATTTGTCTAGCTTATGTGTGTGATTGTTTCCTGGGCACACATGAGTTTACCGCCTCAATTTTATCCTTAAAGTTGGGGTGTGACAAATTGGTATCAAAGCCAGGTTGACTGTAGGACGCAAGTCTAGCTAGGAAATGGCCGTCTAACACCTTTTTGTTATTTGTTCATGCTTACTTTATTATCTTGTTATTTTATTTAAAATTTACATGCTTCTTATTCTTATTCTATTATGTAAAACTAATTGTTTCTGCTTATCTTATCTTAAAACCATAACGTCAGGATGCCTCGTCTTAACGCCTGTGCGTATCGTGCCCTCTTCACCGCCAGCACCAGCCAGCACCCACACCCAGTGGTCAACATCTCCGACGGTGATGGCTCCTCCAGCTCCTCCAACACTGCTTTCAACGTGGAGGATGAAGAGCTGACCTCCACCCCGACCGTCTCTGGGGAGCTTGCAGCGCCACCCCCACCCCTGCACCAGCTCCTGAGGTACCCGCTCTTGTGGTGCCTCTTGCTCCACCAGCCGTGGAGATTCCAGCCGCTCCAGCAGCACCAGCCGCTCCAGCAGCTCCTGCAGCACCGGCCTTCGTGCCAGTGTACCCCGTGGTGCACTCCCCCACCGCCTCGTCTGCTTTATCACCAGCACCCCCTGCCTCTCCAGCAGTGCAGGTGGTGGATGAAGACTTCGGATGGACTCGCCGCTTCATATTCAAGAAGCCTGACGAGACAGCTTACTACCATAGTATGCTGGTTTGTCTGTTGCACGACTACTTCCCAGAGTTGGAGGCCAAGCTCCAGTACCACTGTGCCGAGTACACCCATCCCCTGGATGCTACCTACTAGAAGTCCGATCTGATGGTTACAGGATGGAACGATGTGGACCAGGGCCACGTCGTTGATACTGTCCACAGGACCACCACCAAGCGTGGTCACTCTCTTGCAAGCATGGAGGATGCAGCGCAGGATGCTTTCCTGCACTACCGTGGACTGCGCTTCCAGTCCATGCGGGAGGACCGCTACCGCTACCTGCCCCACAGTGACCTGGAGGGCACGTGGCAGACCCTCCTTCCACCTGTGGAGTACCCAGTTCTGGCCTCTATAGCCCGACACGTCTTCGAGATGCATAGGAAGGCGGATAGTGTGCAGGATGACCTGCGCGCTACTCAGAAGGTGATGAGACACCTGGAACGCGAAGTGGACCATATTCGTGGTGAGCTGGGACTTCCGGCCGTCTACAAGAAGCGGTTCAGGACCGCCAACGCCCCCGGTGGAGCCCAGTACATATCTACCATGTTTCGCTATAACGTTTAGAAACGATGTTTAATTTCAGTGTGTGTCTGGTGAATCTTTAGTGCATGTGTTGCTTATGTTGGTGAACTATGGTTGTTTGGAAACTTTGTTTGTGTGTGGTGGAGAAGTATGGGTTATCTCTGTGCTTCTGTAGTTTAAAACATCTCTCTGTGATGAATAAAGTTGTTTATCCCATATCTGTGTTGCTGTTTTCGGGAGCAGCCTGTGGTTAAATCAGTATATCTCTTAATCTGTGTTCCCAAAAATTATGAAATTTTTGTGGAAGTATCTAGACTGATGTATCTTTCAAACAAATCTGGAACCAAGCCTTTATCTTTTTGGAACTAGGAGATATGGCTGTTCAAAGTTGATGTTTCTGCGCAGTCTGTCACCCAGAACAGGTTCTGTTCAATGATATTTTCGACCCAGAATCTGGCAGAATCGGAAAACGTGTTCTGAATAAACGTTGTAGCTGGTTTCTTAAGCTTTCCAACGATGTCTGGATCGCGTCTGTTGGATTTCTGTAGCTTGAGTTATGTCAGTTTTCGTGCACTGCTGTTGATAAAGATGTGCCCAGAAATTTTCAGCAATGCTCTTTTGTCTTTTAAAATAATTTATATGATGGATATGAGGGTCTAACTCTTGCGCATTTGTTGTGGAACAGATGGCAGCAAGGGGTGGACGCGGAAGAGGTCGTGGCCATGGGCGTGGTGTTCCCGTGAACCCGCCACCGCCACCGCCGCCAGTGACTATCGAGCAGCTGATGGGCATGCAGAACCAGTTGATGCAAGCCATGATGGACCGCCTGGATCAGGCACCAGTTGCAGCGACCCCACCTCTCCAAGTCAGGGATCGTCGGGGAGAATTCCTAAAGGGTCACCCACCTGTATTCTCCCATGCTTCTGAGCCTTTGGAGGCAGATGACTGGCTTCGAGCGGTGGAGAAGCAGTTGAACATCGCCCAGTGCACCGATTATGAAAAAGTGCTCTACGCCTCTGGGCAACTGCAGGGAGCAGCTCAAGATTGATGGGATGCATACATGTTCGGCCGTCCTTAAGATGCTCCGGTTGTCACTTGGCAGGAGTTCAAGGAGAACTTCAGGGCATATCACATCCCTGAAGACCTTGTGGAGCTAAAGCAAGAAGAGTTTCGCTCCTTGAGGCAGGGATCTATGTCAGTGGCAGAATACCACGACAAGTTTGCTCAACTGTCGCGCTATGCCCCACAGGATGTGGCAGATGATAAGGACAAGCAACGCCGTTTTCTGAAGGGTCTATATGACGGGTTGCAACTCCAGCTCATGTCAAACAGATATCCAAACTATCAGTCCCTAGTCAATAG
Source organism: Coix lacryma-jobi var. lacryma-jobi (assembly GCA_009763385.1). NCBI lineage: Eukaryota > Viridiplantae > Streptophyta > Magnoliopsida > Poales > Poaceae > Coix > Coix lacryma-jobi. The sequence continues at coordinate 117,018,731 of CM019829.1, forward strand.
GGCGATTGTTATTGACAACAAGCGTAAGGAGATGGAAGCAAAGAAGAGAAGCTTTCAAGGACAGTCTTTAGGGAGCAACACTCATCCCCGGATCAACCCCCAGCAAGGCTACCCCCAGAGGAACCAAGGCCCCTCCAACCAGTGGAACAGGGGACAGCACACCCAGAGTAACCAGAATCTGCTGCGCCTTCCCTACCAACAGCAGTCGGGTGGGCAGCGCTACCAGCAGCAGCCTGGAGGGCAGAGGTTCCAGCAACAGGGCAGCCAAGCCTCACGCCAGGGAGCACCCAACTCCGCCCCCATGAAGAATGCAGCTCAGCAGAACCTCAATGCTTGCTACCGCTGCGGGGAGATAGGACACTATGCTCATCAGTGTCCTAAGAAGCAGAACCCCCAGGCTCCGCGGAATCAAGTGGGAAACTCGAAGCAGAACACTCAACCCACTAACACTGGGAGGGTGAACCATGTGGCTGCCGATACTGCCTTGGATGCGCCAGATGTCATGATGGGTACGTTCAGTATCAACTCGATCCCAGCTACCATACTTTTTGATTCTGGTGCTTCGCATTCTTTCATTTCCCAGTCATTTGTTAGAATGCATGGTGTACCTCTATGTGCAATGAAAGAACCTATCATAGTGAACTCACCGGGGGGTAGCATGCCTGCAAACTTCTGGAGCCCCTCCTCTAGTGTCATCTTAAGTGGGGTAGAATTTAAAGTAAAGCCTATAGTGCTAAGAACAGCAGGCATAGATCTCATCTTGGGAATGGATTGGATGAAGCAACATGGAGCTGTCATTCAATGCCAGGAAAGGTCAGTTGTTGTCTCTACACCCAAGGGAGATAGAACCTGTGTGGAAGTGGTGATGCAAGAGCAGCCTACCGCCACCATAAACCAGATGGATGCTAGTGGTGCAAATCAAGATCGGGTGGTGGACGAGTTCCCTGATGTTTTTCCTGATGATCTGCAAGGTATGCCACCTGATCGCGATGTTGAGTTCATTATTGAATTATTGCCTGGAACTGCACCTATAGCTAAGAGGCCTTATAGAATGGGGGTAAATGAATTAGAAGAGCTTAAGAAGCAACTTAAGGAGTTGTTAGAGAAGGGGTATATACGCCCTAGTGCTTCTCCTTGGGGAGCACCTGTGATCTTTGTGGATAAGAAAGATGGTAGCCAGAGGATGTGTGTGGACTATAGGTCTCTAAATGAGGTTACCATTAAAAACAAATACCCTCTACCCCGGATAGATGATCTATTTGACCAGCTTAGAGGAGCATGTGTGTTCTCTAAAATAGATCTCAGATCTGGGTACCACCAGTTGAAAATCCGGAACTCGGACATTCCTAAGACCGCTTTCACAACGCGGTATGGATTGTATGAGTATACAGTCATGTCTTTTGGATTGACCAATGCCCCAGCCTACTTCATGTACCTGATGAATAAGGTGTTCATGGAGTACCTGGACAAGTTTGTGGTGGTGTTCATAGATGATATTCTAGTGTTCTCTAAAACAGAAGAGGAACATGCTGAACATCTGAGGATGGTTCTGCAAAAATTGAGAGAGCATCAACTCTATGCCAAGAGAAGCAAGTGTGAATTTTGGTTGAAAGAAGTCTCTTTCTTGGGGCATGTCGTCTCTGACGGAGGTATATCCGTTGATCCTAGCAAGGTGCAGGATGTGTTGGACTGGAACCCGCCAACCAATGCTAGCGAAATCCGAAGCTTTCTAGGTTTGGCCGGGTATTACAGAAGGTTCATTGAAGGGTTCTCTGAGCTTGCAAAGCCTATGACGGCCTTGCTAGAAAAGAGTGCTAAGTTTGTGTGGTCTGATAAATGCCAGGCAAACTTTGAAGAGTTAAAGAAAAGATTATCCACAGCACCAGTCTTAGTTCTGCCTGATTTGAACAAAAGCTTCTCCATCTTTTTTGATGCATCTCGTCTGGGACTTGGATGTGTTCTGATGGAAGAAGGAAGAGTAGTAGCCTATGCATCCAGACAGCTGAGAAAGCATGAGGTGAACTATCCAACCCATGTCTTGGAGTTAGCAGCTGTTGTCCATGCTCTGAAAATATGGAGACATTATCTAGTTGGGCATAAGTGTGATGTGTACACAGATCATAAAAGTCTGAAGTACATATTTACTCAGTCGGATCTGATTCTGAGGCAACACCGTTGGCTAGAACTGATCAAAGATTATGACCTAGAGGTACATTATCACCCAGGAAAGGCCAATGTCATGGTTGATGCCTTGAGCAGGAAAACCTATGCAAATGGACTGCAAGTAGAGTATGTGCCAGTAGAGCTGAGAGTTGAAATGGTGTATCTTAATCTATGCTTTGCAAACAATGCTGTGGAGATAACGGTTGAACCTACTTTGGAGAAAGAAATCCGTGAGGGCCAATTGAAAGATGAGAAATTGCAAGAGATAGTCGAGAACATAGTGCTTGGAAAGGCACCTGGCTTCAGGATGGATGAAAATGGAACTCTATGGTTTGGAAAAAGGATATGTGTGCCTGAAGTAAAAGCTATATGTGATGCCATCTTGCGAGATGCACATGAATCTGCCTACTCTATACATCCCGGCAGTACCAAAATGTACTTGGATCTGAAGGAAAAGTACTGGTGGTATGGATTGAAGCGAGATGTGGCAGAATATGTGGCCCTATGTGACACCTGTCAGAAGGTCAAAGCTGAACATCAGAGACCGACAGGATTGTTACAACCTATGCAGATACACGAGTGGAAATGGGAAGAAGTGGGAATGAACTTTATCACTGGATTACCCCGCACACAAAGAGGCTATGACTCTATATGGGTAATCGTTGACCGTCTCACTAAGGTCGCTCACTTCCTACCAGTCAAGATGACTTATAATGGGGCAAGGTTAGCAGAGCTGTACATGGAAAGAATTGTGTCCCTGCATGGTGTTCCTAAGAAAATAGTGTCTGACAGAGGAACACAATTCACATCTCATTTCTGGCATCAGATACACCAATCGTTGGGAACCAAGCTGAATTTTAGTTCTGCATATCACCCCCAAACCGATGGGCAGACTGAAAGGATAAATCAGATCTTGGAGGACATGTTGAGAGCATGTGCCCTTCAGCATGGGGCTAGTTGGGATAAAAGCCTGCCATATGCTGAATTCTCCTACAATAACAGTCATCAGAAGAGTCTCAAAATGGCTCCTTTTGAAGCTTTGTATGGGAGAAAGTGTAGAACTCCTTCGTTCTGGAATCAGACAGGAGAAACTCAAGTGTTCGGACCGGATGTTCGTCGAAATGCTGAAGAACAAGTGAGAATGATCTGGGATAACTTAAGGATAGCTCAGTCCCGACAAAAGAGTTATGCAGATACTCGCAGGAGGGACTTAGTTTTCAAAGTGGGAGACTATGTGTACTTGAAAGTGTCACCCATGAGAAGTGTAAAGACGTTCAACATGAAAGGAAAGTTGGCACCCAGATACATAGGTCCTTTTCGGATCTTGGCCAGACGTGGAGAAGTGGCCTATCACCTTGAGCTACCTGAAAGTCTATCAGGCGTTCATGATATGTTCCACGTCTCCCAGCTGAAGAAATGTCTGAGAGTGCCAGAAGAACAAGTTCCCCTAGAAGAGATCAAGATAGGAGAAGATCTCACTTATGAAGAGAACCCTACCAAGATCTTAGAGACCGCAGAAAGAGTTACCAGGAGCCGAGTTATCAAAATGTGCAAAGTACAGTGGAATAGATATACAGAAGAAGAGGCTACCTGGGAAAGAGAAGAAGATTTCCGGAAATCTTATCCGCAGCTTTTTGAGAAAACATCAGTCGAATCTCGAGGACGAGATTCATCTTAAGGGGGGTAGAGTTGTAACACCCTAAAAATTTTCTCCAAATTCAAATAGGTGAAAATGCTTTATTTATAAATTCCGTGACCATTTAACCTAGGGGTTAAATAATTTTTATAGAATTAAAATAAAGTTGGAAACATGTTTTTGCACTCATGCTGATGCATTGGATTTAATTGTTGTGACTGTTTTTTACCAAAATTCGAAATGAATTCAAATTCTATTTGAAAATGGTTTGAAATGCTTTGGAATAAAAAGGAAAAAGGATTTATTTTCGCCTCTTCCCCTCTCCCTTGTTTTCGGCCCAAGTCGCTTGGCGGCCCAGGCCGCCGGCTCCCCTCTCCCCTCCTCCCTCTCCGCAGTCGGCCGGCTCCTCTCCCCTTCTTTTTGCTTGCGCGGCCCGCAAGCCAGCCCAGCTCCTTCCCGCAGAGCAACCGCCGCCTCCCCTCCCTCTTCTCACTGACGTGGTGGCCCCACTCGTTACCGCCTTCCCCTTCCCCTCCGCGCGCGCGCCGTCTGAGCGCAACTGCCGCAGCCGCACGCCCCCGGGTCATTCGTGCGTCGTGCAAGCCGCTCCCACGACCTCGGCCTCCTCCTCGTGCATATAGCAGACGCACCCGCACTCCCGTTTCCCCCTTTCCCGCACTCACTGCACCCCGCACAGCGCACTGTGGCCGCGTCGCCGAAAGCTCCTCCCCGCCGTTCCTGAGCTCCCACCGCCGCCGCCGTCCCATCAAATCAACGCTGCTCCGGTCGAGTGTGACCTTCTCCGAGCTCCGCGACATCACGGTGACATTGCCTAACCCTTTCCCTCTCTTTCCCGCACTCGGTTATACCCTAATCGTCGGTGGATTTGCGCAGAGCGTCGCCGACCTCCACCGTTCGTCATGGTCCGCCGTCGTCCGAGCCCTCCTTCGCCTTCCCGTTGTTGCGGTGACGACCTCCTTTCTCCGCGCTCTTGCCTCGTCCCTCTGTTTCGATCGGGATCGTGTCCGTGGGCCACGCCGGTGTGTTCCCGAGCCGCGACCATGGCGGATTTGTGCACGCCGTCGCGCTGTTCCGCGGTGTCATGGCCAGAGCCCGTCGGCCCGCACCGCGTGCGCAAACCCCCATGCCTAATTCGAGCCGTCTGTCTCCGATCCGACGGCCCTGATCGGCCGATACCCCTTCGCCGGCTGTTTTGTTTAAGAGCCCCCCAGAAAACTCGAAACCAACCCGCACTCCATCGGGCACTGTTCGATGTGCCTTGAAAAGCTTTCAGCCGGGCCCCTGCGTTTCTGTTTAATTGAGGCGCAGTCCATCCGGCTGTGAATTTGGTTTAAAATCCAAATTAAATTCCGATTTAAATTCAAATGCATTTCAGCTTATTTACAGTTATGCCATTGCACTAAAACGCTTATAAAATCCACGTTTTAGCTCCGTTTTGATCCGTTCAAATTCCGTTAGATTCGTAATTTAGTTATCCACTTGTTGACGTCTCTGTTAGATTGTTTTGAATAGTTTAGCTGTAGGGTCCAAGTTAATCCAGTTTAGGGCTTTGGAATCACCGTTTCGGTCGTATCTTTCGCGCCGTAACTCTGTTTTCGGTGAACCAAAACTTGTTGTGACCGTAGAAATATGTACTTCTGTTTTATCAAAATTTTATTTGATAGCCCTGTTTTCGGTTATCCACTTGTTGTGACACTCTGTTTGGTGTACTGTTCTAATGGATAGCCCTGTTTGCATTGTATGTATGCACCTGGAATGCGTGTTGATGTTGTGATCGAGTAGACGATGAGCAAGTGTGGTACGACCAGGATCCATCCTTCGACGATCAGCAGGAAGACCCGTTTTTCAGCAACCAAGGCAAGTTAGCATGGGATCTCCTTGTTACCTATTCACTTTATTATACATTTACTCATTTATGCATGTGTACAACTGAGCAACCTTTGAGACCCACTTAGTTTTGTTATCTGTGATGTTCTTGACACCGTGGGATATATGCATATGGGTAGAATGCTAGTGCTAACTGAATTATAACTTATCCAGTCCAATGATGAATATTTCTCATGTTGATATGATGATAAACGGTTAATAAAACTTGCTGTTAGCAAAAGCTGGGACTGACAATGCTACCATGAGTGCTATATGGCTCTGGTTTTAGCTCAGTAAACTGGACCTTTTTCTAACTTGTTAGCGGTGACCCGGAAGGGCGCAAGAGGGGCTTGCCTCTACGGGTGTAAGGCTGCTCCTGTTCCTATGAGTATAGCTGCGATGGCCTTGTGCCATAGGAAAGGGGGGTTTGCTACATCTGATTGCCGAGGAAACCGAGTGGCCCTAACATGTTAGACGAACCAGCGAAAATCTTCATAGTGTACCCTGTCGATCTACCTTGGAAGTGGATCAAGAGGTTGGCCGCCTCGGGCACAAGGGCAACACGGCTTGTGGGTAAAGATGCACAACCTCTGCAGATTGTAAAACTGTTATAACAGCTGTGCTCACGGTCACGAGCGGCCCGGAAAACTAGCAGAACTATGATACTTGAATAATTGTTACTTTATGTTGTTGACACTCTATGTTGTTATATTTTATCATTAATGGACAAATGGATCATGGGTTAAGGGTTAAGCACAATATTCGTTTACCTAAATGCTAAAACTTTGCCAACATAAAAGCTAACTGCAGTCAGACAGTGTCAGCCTTTTGAGCCTCATGAACCCTATGTTAGCTTGCTAAGTACGTGGAGTACTTACGCTTGTTGTTTATCTTCTTTTTGGGCAAAATCCCGGATGGATAACAGATGAAGGTGGAGTTGGTGACTTCCCAGAGGACTTCTAGGCTAGTTGTTCAACCAGTCAGCTTTCCCTGTGGAGTTGTTCTTTGTTAGCAGTTTAGGTTTATTTTGTTCCGCTATGATGTAAGACTTGTGATGACATTATCGTTATGTAATAAACACTGTGATGATGCCACTCTTTTGTAATTTGTTTAGCTTATGTGTGTGATTGTTTCCTGGGCACACATGAGTTACGGCCTCAATTTTATCCTTAAAGTTGGGGTGTGACACCACCAAGTTGTCTATGAACTATGATGAATCATGTCTATGCTAAAACAATTCCAAATCCATCTACCCATTAGCATAGATAAGGATTATAAATTTAATAGTGGACAACCTGTATTTCAACTTTATATATTCCCTCGGGTATGTGTCCATTAAAGAAAGGTCTTGCTCAACGAACCTAAAACTGTGAGCCCTCGTCGAGAGGTCAATCGGTAGTTATCTTATGACTTTTTAAATTTAGAATCTTGTCTTAATTTACAAAAAAATTTAAAAAAATAAAGAAAATAATTAAAAAAGATTATGTTCTTAGGACTAGTTCCCTTCGGGTATTCTTGTCACTAACCACTGCAGGGTGAACAATGTCTGAGAACATGGGAGTTGCAAATACAACGCGAGGGATGCTTCAACATTCACACTTGCCTTTCTCTAAGTGTGGGGAGGAAGGCTAGCTCTTCCAAAAATTCTACAACCATGCTCATCCTCCCAATCAAGAAGCTGTCAACATCCCGACACACTGGTTTGCAATCTCTCTACTCACTGTTACTTTGTCTCTTTAAGTTTGAATGATATTACAAATTCTAAGCTTAAAAATCAAACATAAGATACAAAATAAACTAATCCTTTAGAGAAGAAGTAATGGTGAACAATGAAGGTAAATAAAATATGGGATACAAGTTCTATGCTAATTAATATACCAAGATTAACTTCTCTATAGCATAGAAAGTGACTTTAGCTCTATGACAACACTACCCTTGTTATTACTTGTATATCCCTTCGGGTATGTGTTGTCCACTAATGCTTTCAGGAATAAAATAATAAGTGGAAGCAATAAGTCCAAACATAATTCATGAGGAGAGAGAAAAAGGATAGCTTAGAGGTTGAGGAAGATAAAGTGCAACACAGGAGACAAGATGCTCAGGAACAAGCTCGAAATGCAAGGAGAAGCTTCAAACAAAAGGAAGGGGTCATGATAGATCATCTATCCCTCATCACATGGCGCCAATACGTTTCAATGATGAAGGTAATATTTTAAGGTAACTGATCATTCTCTACAAAAGCTTTCCCTTGGTCTTGCTCTGCACTTAAATCAAAAGAATCAAAATGTTTGAGTTACAACTTTAAATAATTCAATCTATAAAACTCAACATGCTTGATTCTTTGAGTATCACTCGTTTAATCCCTTAGTCTTGAACAACTCAACCCTCGTTGTCAAATTCATGCTCACTCTTCTGATTTCATCATCCATGTTTTAAGAATGAAACAATGCACGAAATACCAATCTTATCATATTAAATGTGCCTAAGGTTAGAGTAGAGTAAATGAAGTTTTGGTTCCATTGGTGTTTTCTCACTAGCAGAACTTATGCACTTGATCTCTGCCTTAGTTTTGCGAGTAGGACACACTATGCAAAAAGTGGTCTCCCAAAGTTTCACGAATTCAAGAGGATGTTGCTAGGTTACAGTATTAATGCTTCACTTTAAAATGTTGGTTTGACATTTACCTCCTATTTTCTTGATACATATGTGATAAAACAATTATTGCACCATCATTGAGTCACATACATAAATGGAAATCCAAAACTCCGTTGCTTTGTGCTTAAAATAAATCAAGACTCTAAAATAATTAAGGTGTAGTTTTTCACTAACCCTTAATCTATTCCACGAGCTTTGTTGTCTATCTGAGTTTCAACAGAAGACAAGAATTCCACTATGATACCGACGAAGTCTTCGTCCACTCAAGAGCCAATCATCAATGGTTATAATTCAAGAGAAGTGATGAACATCTACGCTATCAAGGATTCAAAGTAAATGACCATGCCAACACCCATTAATGAATATGAAGAGCAGTAAACCAAAGGAGACAAGTCCACCAGCCACTTGAAGAAAGAGAGTTCTACTGAAGTGCAACTAAGGTCTTCACCATGAGGATCTGCTGACGCACCCAAGAAAGAATAAAGAGCGTGCAAGAAGTCTTGTTCGATAGACTATAAACATCGAATCCCCGCCGGAAGGTAACTCGGTAGTTATCCATATTTCTTTAGCAATAAATTAAGTACTACATAATCATATCATTTTACTTCTAGTTACATATTTACTTTTTAGCAAATTATATCTGCATTAGAAAAGAAAATAAAAATATGAAAAACTCTAGGCCCCATGAGAACAGTTTAGTGCTGTGTTAAAACCCATAAATGTATTCTCTGTGGAGGCATAAAAAATATACATCTACATATTTATTTTTGCATTACATCATCTATAAGAAGAAAAATCTAAAAGGAGACACTATAAAGAACTGCTGAATTTCTGCTTAGTGAAAAGGAAGAACATAAATGATCTTAAGAGCTTTAGACAACTAGACAAAGGGAAATAATATTTATCACTAACGCTTAATCAAGTTCCACTAGTTGTGTTGTCTATTTTTAAGTTCAGTAGGAAATAAAGAAGAGAGGGACTTAAGCCACTCCTGATGGTCTACTCATCTTCTGGGGAAAAGATCACGTCAAGATCCAGCTTGGGGGAGAGCACCCTCAGTTATCACGATAAGTATCGTACCACGACTATTTTTATTTACTATTATTAGTTCGTTTTAGCTAGATCCAGGTCAATATATATAAAAACCCATAAAAAGATAAATAACTATTATAAAACCAAATAAATATAGTATATAATAAATGCCTAGGTGGATATAAACTTAATTTTGCTCATGATGAAAATGATGAATAGTTGCTCTGCTGTAATCCCTCTTAAGTGCCTATTGTTCAGCCTAATTTTCCTGAGTTTTGGACAAAGCTGTTTTGAATAAACTCTGAACCTGAAACCTGTGGATGGTAAATGCTTGATCTAAAAGTCTAGGTAATCGTGGGATATGATATAAGAAGGTTTGAGCTGCTGTTTATCTAATTCCTAGAGATACTAGAGTTTTGGAGATTTACTATTTGAAAAGATTAAAAAAACACATGATGAGATCCTGTATGACATAAACATGAATTCCTACCTAGAGCCATTAATATGATCTTAAGATAAGGCTACTTGCTTTGTTCTAAATTTTAGCTATGGTTGAGAAATTTATCATGCTCTAGAGATCAAGAACATTTTATTAAAAGATTCACTCTTCCGAAGTAGTATTGTGTTAGAGGCATGGGACTATGCAAAAGTATAAAAGGAGGAAAGAAAAAGGGACAAGTGTCCGACTACCTCAAAATAAAAAAAATAAAAAGCATTGTGATAAAAATATGAAAGAGAAAAAGAAAGATAGCCCATGGTCCCTCTAATTACAATATGCCAGCAAGAGATGACAAATTTCAAAAGTTCTAAGTTCTTGATCTATGAGTATGACATCTTTCTCCCTAGCTTTGAACTTTGACTTGGTAAGATTTGCTTCTTAAAAGCTCCAGATATATATCTATAGAAAGAAGGAAAATGCATCAGTGAGGAATCATAAAATATAAAAGAGTGATTTGAGAGTGTCATACAGTGAAATCTCTGAGTTTTATTTTGAAAATATATAAAAACTCCATGTTGATGCTCACTAATGCTCATAATTAACCATCAACTATTGCATGAAATGACACTAAATGAATTACAAAGCATAGTTGTAGGGTTTGAAACTAACAAGTTCCACGAGTTTTGGTGCTCTCACTTGTTTTGTAGGGCATCCATGTTTTTACCATATAAAAGTATCTCAAGTGATGAAACAGAGCACACCATTGCGAAGACCTCGTCGAGACGATCGAAACGGACATATGATTTGCTATATTTGGAGTCCCGGAGCGAGAGTCCTCAATGGATACGACTTGGAAGATTCCAGAACATTCCAGAAGACACGAGAAGGCGACCCACGGAAGGCGGGGCCCACCTGTCATAGAGGCTGACCGACCGGTCTCCTCCATGGACTGACCGGTCTGGTATTGGGCCCAAACTCGCCCCCCTTCGCAAGACGCACTCCAACCGACCTCTCCAACACGTTTTGGCCCATTTAGGCTCATGTGCATATGGCGAAGGATTTAGTCCCACATCGTTTGCCCAAGGTGGAGGGGAGGCCAGGCGCCCCTATATAACAAACCCCAGACCCCCCTTCTCCATCATCAATCATCAGACATCATCAGATCTCAAGTCATTAGAAGAGGAGGAGGATCAATCAGAAACCCTAATTTCCTTAGAGCCACATCAACTTAGGCATAGCTAGATAGAATTAGAATTAGAAGAGGCAAGCTTCGCTTGGATTCTGGATCTAGTCACGAGAAGGCTCGGTAAACCCAAGATCTTCTCTCTTGTATCAACATTATGCATCCAATTATGTTTCTAGTTCATAATTGTTCTTCTAGTTCTTCGTCGTTCTTCATTGTTCATGTTCTAGTTCATCTTCTAGTTCTAGTTCATCGTCTAGTTCATCTTCTAGTTCATACTCTAGTTCATCTATGTGTTCTAGTTCATCATACTGTTCATCATTATGTGCTAGTTCTAGTTCATAATAGTTTAGATATAATTGATATGACTAAGACATTAATTACTATATTCTTAGTTAAACTGCTTGTAGTATGCTTTGATTATATATTTGGCATAGATAGATTATCATCATGTTTATACTCATGTTCGTATAGCGCTCATCTTAATGATCATTGGGTGGGTGATAGATGTTGTGTAGGCGTGGTACCTATACACTATTTATCTGCGAATGCGTCCTATGTTCCGGATAGAATGGTAGATCGCGGGTGTGACATTCCTGTTGAGTCCTTTGTATTCCACCTCCCAAATATAGTGTTCAGTATGGCTCAGTTAACTCATGGTTTAGGGGTTACTCTGTTTGGCACCTTTACTATGGAGTTGCCTCTTGAATATGAATATGGGATAACCTAGCCAATGATTGCCAAATATAATTGCACTAATCAATGTATATTATGACTTATAATTAGAATAACTTAGGAATACTTCTTTATAAATGTCTATTCTAATCCGCATGCCTTGTCTAAGTTGAAATGCTCTAAGGACTATCATAGATTGATCTTTTATCATTTATAGTGTACCTCATTATTGTGATTGATCCCTGTTTAGGATAAACGAGTGTGTTCTTACTTTGTTCTCAATTCTCTTACCACATGAGTACAGTAGCTCTTGTCCTTATTTATCTCACTTCATTCCTAGTGCTAAATATAAATAACGATACTTGGAACATCTCTGGGTAAAATGCTGCTACAACGGGTGTATTTATCTGTGCGCTTGCGGGTAAATATTTATCTTTAGAGTCAGTGCCATGATATAATCACATTGCTAGTTTCATGTTGGGGATGACAACTTGACGTTAAGTGATGCTAGTAGTGTCCCGTACACTTCTTAGTGCCTTCACTAGGTTATTGTTTATGAAGTCTATCTTAGTGTGATTCCATTAAGGAGTGTCAACAAGCATTTTTGGCGCCGTTGCCAGGGAATGAATGAGTAATTAAGGACGGTAGCTAGAATACATTTTCAACATCTAGGAGAACTCTTACACATCTGATAATTGAGATATATTATTCACCCTTTATCCAAACAGGCCCACCCTAGCTTTTGTATAGTTTTTGATCTTATGCAGGGTGTGGTGTATGACTGGTTTTGAACTTCCGACAAACTACGTTGCGGGTCCAGAGCTTTGCTCAAGCCTCAAGATCCATTCAACCACTTTGTTTGGAATCAACCAGATAAGGTATAGACAATTGTTGTCACTTTGACTTTCCGACAAACTCCCACAAGGATCGAAGAAGGTCAACGTTACAAGTTTTCAAGCACGTGATGAGTGACGACACCAGACGTTGTACCACTCACAATTCCATTGTGAGTCATGGTAAGTTTAATCGAGGTGAGTCAGTCTTGCTCATGGACTTTAAATTGATGAGTAGTTATCTTATTAAATCCTTTGCATATCATCATACATTCACTCCATTTAGTTTATGTTTTCTCATACATGTTTAATTTTTATCACTTGCATCCACTCATGTTATGTGCATCTAAAAAAAATATATATACTACTCACCTTGATCACACTCTTTCATCTCCATTAAAGTGAATCTCTGTAGTGCTTTCATGCCACTGTTATTTACTATAGTATGATTAAGGTTTGGAGTATGTTCATACATCTTTTAAATTAAGCATGGTGCTTAGTCTAGGAGTGTTGATCTTACTTTCAAAGGCTCTTTAAGCTAAGCGCGGTGCTTAGGTTAAAATGCTTTCCTAGATTAAATTAGACATGGTGTCTAGGTTGATCTTTGAACCAAGAGTATTCTCTAGTAGATATCGGTTATTTTATTGGACTAACCCCTGCAGAAATCTCTCAATATCAAAACGGGGAAGTCAAGAGATGAACTCACACTGGGATGAAGCAAGGCATAGGACGTGCTCCAACAACTTCACACAAAAGACATGGCTCATACATCACTGAACTGTAAGTATCAAAGAATATTCACTTTGTCTTTTGCTATAAGCTACTTTGCCTTGAACCATGAAACAATACAGCCACCAAATTGTCTATCAACTATGATGAATCATGTCTGTGCTAAAACAATTCCAAATCCATCTACCCATTAGCATAGATAAGGATTATAAATTTAATAGTGGACAACCTGTTTTTCAACTTTATATATTTCCTCAGGTATGTGTCCATTAAAGAAAGGTCTTGCTCAACGAACCTAAAGCTGCGAGCCCTCGCCGAGAGGTCAATCGGTAGTTATCTTATGACTTTTTAAATTTAGAATCTTGTCTTAATTTACAAAAAAAAATTATAAAAAAAATAATAATTATTATGTTCTTAGGACTAGTTCCCTTCGGGTATTCTTGTCACTAACCACTGCAGGGTGAACAATGTCCGAAAACATGAGAGTTGCAAATACAACGCGAGGGATGCTTCAACATTCACACTTGCCTTTGTCTAAGTGTGGGGAGGAAGGCTAGCTCTTCCAAAAATTCTACAACCATCCTCCCAATCAAGAAGCTGTCAACATCCCAACACACTGGTTTGCAATCTCTCTACTCACTGTTACTTTGTCTCTTTAAGTTTGAATGATTTCACAAATTCCATGCTTGAAAATCAAACTTAAGATGCAAAAATTAATCCTTTAGAGAAGAAATAGTGGTGAACAATGAAGGAAAATAAAATATGGGATACAAGTTCTATGCTAATTAAAATGCCAAGATTAACTTCTCTGTAGCATAGAAAGTGACTTTAGCTCTATGACAACACTATCCTTGTCATTACTTGTATATCCCTTCAGGTATGTATTGTCCACTAATGCTTTCAGGAATAAAATAATAAGTGGAGCAATAAGTCCAAACATAATTCATGAGGAGAGAGAAAAAGGATAGCTTAGAGGTTGAGGAAGATAAAGTGCAACACAGGAGACAAGATGTTCAGGAACAAGCTCAAGATGCAAGGAGAAGCTTCAAACAAAAGGAAGGGGTAATGATAGATCATCTATCCCTCATCACATGGTGCCACTGCGTTTCAACGATGAAGGTAATATTTTAAGGTAAGTGATCATTCTCTACAAAAGCTTTCCCTTGGTCTTGCCCTGCACTTAAATAAAAAAAATCAAAATGTTTGAATTACAACTTTAAATGTTTAATCTAAAAAAAACTCAACATGCTTTGTTCTTTGAGTATCACTCTTTTAATCACTTAGTCTTGAACAACTCAACCCTCGTTGTCAAATTCATGCTCACTCTTCTGATTTCATCACCCATGTTTTAAAAGTGAAACAATGCACAAAATACCAATCTTATCATATTAAATGTGCCTAAGGCTAGAGTAGAGTAAATGAAGTTTTGGTTCTTTTGGTGTTTTCTCACTAGTAGAACTTATGCACTTGATCTCTGCCTTAGTTTTGCGAGTAGGACACACTGTACAAAGAGTGGTCTCCTAAAGTTTCATGAATTCTAGAGGATGTTGCTAGCTTACAGTATTAATGATTTACTTTAAAATGTTAGTTTGACATTTACCTCCTATTTTCTTGATACATATGTGATAAAACATTTATTGCACCATCATTGACTCACATACATAAATGGAAATCCAAAATTCTGTTGCTTTGTGCTTGAAAGAAATAAATCAAGACTCTCAAAATAATTAAGGTGTAATTTTTCACTAACCCTTAATCCATTCCATGAGCTTTGTTGTCTATCTGAGTTTCAACAGAAGATAGGAATTCCACTATGATGCCGACGAAGTCTTCGTCCACTCAAGAGCCAATCATCAATGGTTATAGCTCAAGAGAAGTGATGAACATCTACGCTATCAAGGATTCAAAGTAAATGACCATGCCAACACCCATTAAAGAATATGAAGAGTAGTGAACCAAAGGAGACAAGTCCACCAGCCACTTGAAGAAGAAAGAGAGTTCTACTGAAGTACAACTAAGGTCTTCACCACGAGGATCTGCTGACGCACCCAAGGAAGAATAAAGAGCGTGCAAGAAGTCTTGTTCGATAGACTATAAACATCGAATCCTTGCCAGAAGGTAACTCGGTAGTTATCCATATTTTTCTTTAGCAATAAATTAAGTACTGCATAATCATATCTTTTTACTTCTAGTTGCATATTTACTTTTTAGCAAATTATATCTGTATTAGAAAAGAAAATAAAAATATGAAAAACTTTAAGCCCCATGAGAACAGTTTAGTGGTGTGTTAAAACCCATAAATGTATTCTCTGTGGAGGCATAAAAAAAATAATACATCTACATATTAATTTCTGCATTGCATTAGAAAAGGAAACAAAAATATTGTATTTGTTACACTACATCATAAACCATGAAGCCCCATGTGAATAATGAAGCCCCATGTGAATAATTCTATGGTGTGTAAAAACCCACAGCAATGTTCGCCATGGTGGCATAAAAAATATAATAATAATAATATAATAATACTGAAAATAAATATGCACACATTCATCCTGTTGCATTTTTCTTGCATCATAAAAAAATATATTAAAATATAAAGAAAGAGATCTTACTGAAATTCTAGACAAGTAAGGCTTGAGTGGCCAACCGCTAATGCTTAATCTGTTCCACAAGTTTTGTTGTCTATTTGAGTTTCACAGGATTTGAAAGGCCAAGAAAAGCTGACGAACAAGTGAATGCTCCATCCACTGTTGGAGCACTGTCTCAACAAACATCAACATCAATCAAAGCTCTAATAGAGGAAGGACATATCCACTGCCAGTCTGCTACATTGCAAAGTGACTACGTCAACATCCAGCTTGGGGGAGAGCACCCTCAGTTATCATGATAAGTATCGTACCACGACTATTTTTATTTACTATTAGTTCGTTTTAGCTAGATCCAGGTCAATATATATAAAAACCCATAAAAAGATGAATAACTATTATAAAACCAAATAAATATAGTATATAATGAATAAATGCCTAAGTTGATATGAACTTAATTTTGCTCATGATGAAAATGATGAATAGTTGCTCTGCCATAATCCCTCTTAAGTATCTATTGTTCAAACTTAAATTTTCTTGAGTTTTAGACAAAGTTGTTCTGAATAAACTTTGAACCTGAAACCTGTGGATGGCAAATACTTGATCCAAAGTCTAGATAATTGTGAGATATGATATAAAAAGGTTTGAGCTGCTGTTTATCTAATTCATAGAGATACTAGAATTCTGGAGATTTACATTTTGAAAATATTAAAAACACATGATGAGATCCTGTATGACATCACATGAATTCCTACCCAGAGCCATTAATATGATCTTAAGATAAGGCTACTTGCTTTGTTCTAAGTTTTTAGTTATGGTTGAGAAATTTATCATGCTCTAGAAATCAAGAACGTTTTATTAAAAGATTCACTCTTCTGAAGTAGTATTGTATTAGAGGCATGGGACTATGCAAAAGTATAAAAGGAGGAAATAAAAAGGGACAAGTGTCCGACTACCTCGGAAAAAAAGAGAAGGAAAAGCATTGTGATAAAAATATGAAAGAGAAAAAGAAAGATAGCCCATGGTCCCTCTAATTACAATATGCCAGCAAGAGATGACAAATTTCAAAAGTTCTAAGTTCTTGATCTATGAGTATGATATCTTTCTCCCTAGCTTTGAACTTTGACTTGGTAAGATATGCTTTTCACTTCTTAAAGCTCCAGATATATATTCATAGAAAAGAAGAAAAATGCATCAGTAAGGAATCATAAAATATAAAAGAGCGATGTGAGAGTGTCATACAGTAGAATCTCTGATTTCCATTTTAAAATATATAAAAACTCCAGAATGAAGGTTGATCAAAGAGTTAGAGATACAGTGCTTAACTTGATTGTTCTATCTTTCAATTGTTTAAAGATTCAGGTGAAGGCAAAAGCTCCATAGTTAAAGGTAATATGAGAAAGTCAGAATAGTTAACTCTAATCCAAGGGAAGATTTTTTTTGTTTGAACATATGTACCATTGAGATGTGAAAGCATAGTAGCAATTCCTAATTCATCATGACTATTTGCTAAGGGACTAGCAAAAGGTAAGCTTGGGGGAACTTGTTGACGCTCACTAATGCTCATAATTAACCATCAACTATTGCATGAAATGACACTAAATGAATTACAAAGCATAGTTGTAGGGTTTGAAACTAACAAGTTCCATGAGTTTTGGTGCTCTCACTTGTTTTGTAGGGCATCCATGTTTTTACCATATAAAAGTATCTCAAGTGATGAAACAGAGCACACCATTGCGAAGACCTCGTCGAGACGATCGAAACGGACATATGATTTGCTATATTTGGAGTCCCGGAGCGAGTCCTCGATGGATACGACTTGGAAGATTCCAGAACATTCCAGAACATTCTAGAAGACACGAGAAGGCGACCCACGGAAGGTGGGGCCCACCTGTCATAGAGGCTGACCGACCGGTCTCCTCCATGGACCGACCGGTCTGGTATTGGGCCCAAACTCGCCCCCCTTCGCATGACGCACTCCAACCGACATCTCCAACACGTTTTGGTCCATTTAGGCTCATGTGCATATGGCGAAGGATTTAGTCCCACATCGCTTGCCCAAGGTGGAGGGGAGGCCAGGAGCCCCTATATAATAAACCCCAGACCCTCCTTCTCCATCATCAGACATCATCAGATCTCAAGTCATTAGAAGAGGAGGAGGATCAATCAGAAACCCTAATTTCCTTAGAGCCACATCAACTTAGGCATAGCTAGATAGAATTAGAATTAGAAGAGGCAAGCTTCGCTTGGATTCTGGATCTAGTCACAAGAAGGCTCGATAAACCCAAGATCTTCTCTCTAGTATCAACATTATGCATCCAATTATGTTTCTAGTTCATAATTGTTCTTCTAGTTCTTCGTCGTTCTTCATTGTTCATGTTCTAGTTCATCTTCTAGTTCTAGTTCATCGTCTAGTTCATCTTCTAGTTCATACTCTAGTTCATCTATGTGTTCTAGTTCATCATACTGTTCATCATTATGTGCTAGTTCTAGTTCATAATAGTTTAGATATAATTGATATGACTAAGACATTAATTACTATATTCTTAATTATAATGCTTGTAGTATGCTTTGATTATATATTTGGCATAGATAGATTATCATCATGTTTATACTCATGTTCGTATAGCGCTCATCTTAATGATCATTGGGTGGGTGATAGATGTTGTGTAGGCGTGGTGCCTATACACTATTTATCTGCGAATGCGTCCTATGTTCCGGATAGAGTGGTAGATCGCGGGTGTGACATTCCCGTTGAGTCCTTTGTATTCCACCTCCCGAATGTAGTGTTCAGTATGGCTCAGTTAACTCATGGTTTAGGGGTTACTCTGTTTGGCACCTTTACTATGGAGTTGCCTCTTGAATATGAATATGGGATAACCTAGCCAATGATTGCCAAATATAATTGCACTAATCAATGTATATTATGACTTATAATTAGAATAACTTAGGAATACTTCTTTGTAAATGTCTATTCTAATCTGCATGCCTTGTCTAAGTTGAAATGCTCTAAGGACTATCATAGATTGATCTTTTATCATTTATAGTGTACCTCATTATTGTGATTGATCCCTATTTAGGATAAAGGAGTGTGTTCTTACTTTGTTCTCAATTCTCCTACCACATGAGTAGAGTAGCTCTTGTCCTTATTTATCTCACTTCATTCCTAGTGCTAAATATAAATAACGATACTTGGAACATCTCTGGGTAAAATGCTGCTACAATGGGTGTATTTATCTGTGCGCTTGCGGGTAAATATTTATCTTTAGAGTCAGTGCCATGATATAATCACATTGCTAGTTTCATGTTGGGGATGACAACTTGACGTTAAGTGATGCTAGTAGTGTCCCGTACACTTCTTAGTGCCTTCACTAGGTTATTGTTTATGAAGTCTATCTTAGAGTGATTCCATTAAGGAGTGTCAACACTCCAGAATGAAGGTTGATCAAAGAGTTAGAGATACAGTGCTTAACTTGATTGTTCTATCTTTCAATTGTTTAAAGATTCAGGTGAAGGCAAAAGCTCCATAGTAAAAGGTAATATGAGAAAGTCAGAATATTTAACTCTAAATCCAAGGGAAGATTTTTGTTTGAACATATGTACCATTGAGGTGTGAAAGCATAGTAGCAATTCCTGATTCATCATTATTTGCTAAGGGACGAGCAAAAGGTAAGCTTGGGGGAATTGTTGACACTGGTTATCTATCATAATTAAAGGATAAATAAATATGAAAAGGGCAAGACTTTGATCACCAACAAAGGTTTAGGGTTTTAATTGACAATATTCCACGAGTTTTGGTGAACTATGATTCTGCAGGGACTAAACCAGGAAATCAACACCGATAGCTTCCCATAGAAGGATACCGACGAGAGATAACTCCACCGCCACGTCATGAAGTTTCTAGAAGACTCCAGAGGACACCAAAAGACACCAGGAGGTCGACCACCACGAGAGCATGACAGGTGGGACCGACCGTTCCCACCTTGGGGCCTACGGACTCTATCTTCTGGAATGTTCTCCCACCGCCTATGAGGATGCATCTCCACCCTACGTGAAGTTGGTTTGATCCAAGGGCCACGGTTCCTCGCCTAGGGCTATATAACCAGACCTCAGACCCCCCTCTCCAACATCAATCAGATCTCAAGTCATTAGAAGAGGAGAAGGATCAAGGTAGTGGCTTTCAAGGCTAACCAAGAAGAAGGAAGCAAGGCTCAAAATGATTCATCAAGTGAAGGAAGTGATGACTCTGATGATGAGATTGCACTTCTTGTAAAGAATTTTAGATGATTCATGAGGAAGAAGATGTACAAGAAGAGCAAAGGAGGATATTTCAAGAAGTCAAAGAAGAGAAACTGATATGAGTGTGGTGCGGATGATCACTTCATAGTCGGTTGTCCACAAAAGAAGAACAAGAGCAAGTATAGCAAGAGTGATGACAAGAAGCAAAGAAGAAGAAGAGGAGGTGAAGCTCACCTTGGTGAAGAATGGTTTTTGGAGGATGACTCAAGTGATGAAGAGAAGAGCAAAGGCAAGGAGAAGGAGAAGGAAGCGGCTAAGATTGCCATTCACAAGGCCTCTTCTCCATGCCTCTTCTCCAACATAGCTACATCAACTACTTCATCATGCTTGTTCGAGGATCTCTCCGAAGATGAGGATGACTTCACTCATTCTTGCTTCATGGCTAAGGATGAGAAGGTATCATCTAGTTCTCCCAATTGTTCTAGTGATGATGATATGGATGATTATGAACAAAACATGATAAGAGAATTTGGAAAGAAAGGTGGACTCAAAATAATAAAATTGCTTACTAAGTTAGAGAGTCGGAATGAGAGTGTTACTTTGCAAGGGGACTTGATCTCTCAAGAGAGAGAAAAGAACCTTGCATTGGAAGCCTATCTTACCGAGGAGAAGTTGAAGGTTGAGAAATTGACCGTGGAACTATCTTTAGCCAATGACTCTAACAAGAGGTTGGCTAAGGAGTGTTCCACGAGCAATGACTTAATTGCTAATCTAAAGAATAAGGTTAGCTTGGTTCAAGAATGCCTCACAAGATTACAAGATAAATATCAAACTCTTGAACTAAGCTACCATACTCTTTGGAGTAGCACCTCTTCAACCACTCCTAAGGATTCCGATAGCTCTAATGCTTCAACTAGTAAAGGTTGCAAGAGATGTTATAAAGTTGATATAAATGCTTGTGCAACTAACCTTGTTGAGCTAGAGAAGAAAGATAAGGAAATTCAAAGGTTTAACATGATCCTGAAGAATGGTTGCAAGTGTAAGCTGCAACAACCAAAGGACATTCTCAAGACAGCAAGACATCCATCCATCAAGGATGGGATTGGCTATAGTAGGTATGATGGGAAGGCCAATGGAAGGAAGATGGTCAATGGGGTGCCCTTTGTAAACTTTAGCAAAGGGGTTCCTCTCTTTGACCTCATGAATAAGGTGTTGTTGACGCAAAAAATGACACCTTGCGCCAAGGCACACAGCAAGCCGAACGAGGCTAGCTTCAATCGGGTGCCCGGAATATGTTGAATCCGGAGACGTGCCAGTCGGTTTGACCTGAAAACCAACAAGGGAAAAAGCGTGAGAATACCTCTGGAACATGCTGGGTAAAACCAGACAGTTCCATATGTATGGCTTTGAAAGCCAGTCACGACGGCACACAGCTATAGAAGCTGTCTATCAGGGCATGTTTACAAAGCCATTCGGCAAATACGAGAACAGAATATGTGAAGCATATTAACTGCCGAATGCAAAAGGAAGGCATGCTTGAACGAATCAAAGATATTATAAACAGGGAACTTGCAAGAATAGATCTATTCAAATAACACGTGCATAGGTTAATCCGACTAATCTGCCGCACGTTTAGTCTTCATAAACCCGTCATGCATAAACTTAAGCGAAGCTAATCCACCGCATGATACCACTTGCTATGAGTCTATACCACTTCTTATAATTAGATTAATCCACCGCATGATACGATCTAATTATAACAAGCTAAATGCATGCATATACTTGAATAGATCTATAAAAGCTCATTACTCGTGTAAGCATAACCAAAATCGGCAAACTAGCCGAGTTGGGGTCCATGAAGAAGGAACATACAAACAAGCATGATCAAACTAATCTAAAACCTGCATCTGCCGCACGACACCCAGTTCTATCAAAGCATAAACATGATTGACATGTATGAACCCACAACATGTAACAACCTAGATTGAAAGCTGATCCGGCCATCATGATATTATAATTAGCAAAGCACAAGCAAGCTTGTGAAACAAAGCCGAATAGAGATCAATCTAGATTGGGCAAAAGAGTGTTATAGGAATTAAATAAATAAAACACATAACACATGATAACTTAATGAATCTACCAGATCTACCAAATCTAATAGAGTCGATAACTATTTTTACTCATGTCTTAATCCACCGCACGATACAAGGCATAAGCAAAAACTTCCCATCATAAGCTTAAATCCGTCGCACGATACTAAGCTTAACATACGAGACTGCTTGCATCATATCTAAATCCACCGCATGATACTAGACATGATAACAAGGTTGCCGGTACTTACGGAGGTCGACGGATCGATGGTTCCTCTCGAAGGACTCGACGACACGACTTAGGGACTCGAAGATGGCACGGGGCCGGTTTGTATTGATATGGTTGTGAACAATTTTACAATGGTCGAGGGTTTATATTTATACCCTGGACGAAATACGAATCCTAAACGATTACGATAATAGAATATGGAAAGATACAAATACTACTCCAAATCCTTTCGGCATCCTCTATTGTCATGTGTCTTCTCGTGCAAGCCGGTTTCATCTGCAACATCCATCTCCCGAATAGAACTACTTCTCTGCAAGATAGCCGACCGCACAGACATTCATCGAAATCCTGGGGACCAAATAGCCGTCTGATTGCTTGCCGAATCCCTTCTTCTCTGCTGGTTGGGCCCACCTGTTATATCCTCATGCGTGCGAAAATCTGGTGTCAACACATGCCCCCTAATTTTGGGATAAATATTTATTCCAAAATTCCTTTTTAACGTGGAACCTCCGGAAGCGTTCGCCTTCACACGCCATAATTGCTATACCTGCCAACTCATCTCCCGATGCGCCTTCTGGGATTCTTTAAAACCCTCTTTCGCCCTGCTCTGACTTGTGCACTTTGAACTCCTGTGCTTAGACTCAAAAACCCTCTTTTCTCTTGTCCTATCTTACTCTGGAGGATGTCTTCCGCAGCGAGTCGCCATAGTTCCGAGCTTGGTGCTTCTAGCACCTCCAAAAGGAGGTTGTTCTTTTCTTTCTTTCGTTTCAAAATGAAGCAGTTGTTCTAACCTCACCATTCTCATTAGAAGGGCCGGAGACGACCTTCCCGAGGTCCTGATCCAGAAGATTGCAGATCTTCAATTCGATTCGGAGAGGAAGGATCGGGAGATCAACCGAATCTCTCGAGAGCGCGATGCCGTTCGGGAACGGGCTATCGGTAAGCATCCCTTCATCATCTTCCTTTTCATTTTTCCTCTCTGCCCTTACCGATTCTTCCTCCTTTTTAGCTCTGGAGACCAAGCTTCAATCTCTCGAGGCAGCTATTGCCAACCTCACCATCACGGCCAACGTACCAGGTACGACAGCTTTGAGGCGGGTAAACGAAGTCAACCGAGCCCTCCCTGACATTTCTAGGGCTGGTATGGGATATGGCGCATCACTCGCCTTCAACGCAGTACGGATTCACTCTGGAGCCGATTACCGTAATTTCGACGTCTGCGAACGAGGGCTAGAATACAGGGTAGCTCATTCTGTCGATGATATGAAAGAAGCTGGAACAGATCTAGCTGACTCCTTCGACTTTGACCTCCCAATTAGAAACAGGATAGGATGGACAAACTGATTCTCCATTGAAATTTAATTTGTAAATAAGAAGTTCCTCTGTTCGTCCTTCTGAAATTAATCTGTGATTGACCCTTCGAGATCAATGTATGCTCTGTTTTCGTGCATCAATCACTAACTCTCGTTTTATCCTAGCGGCGATGTTCACCACATCGGCTATTGCTGACAATCGCATTAGATACCTTTGTCTCGCAGGCAGTTGTTGCAATCAGTCATTTTGGATCCAAAGCATCCGATTTTTCCTTAGCTTTTCAACCCACGATGACACCAAGGTAGTATTTCTTTAAGGGATTTTCCTGTTTTCAGTTTTCTACCTTCAACTCCAATCGGTAACGTGAGTCCCCAAATTATTAGCTAAAACCGAACAACTCTTAACCGAATCCTATCGGCTTTCTGATCTTGGAGTCATGACCTCTTCCAATCGTCAAAAATCCGGCCTGGCCCAATAACGGCCCATAAGCCGTGAAAACCTTACTTCGATGCTTGGTCCTCCAGTGTGCAAGTCATGATTCTATAAATATGGCCTTATAAGCTGTCACCCTTATCTCTAGTCAAATAGTTTGATTCGCAAAAATTCCCATTTCTCGGCTTCTAGCTCCAACCAAAGAGAAAGTTTCTTGCTTGCGTTTCCATCAATGACAGGCAAAGGTGACCGCGGCAGGCTCCCTGACGGAGACGAAGCAGGAGGAAATCGAGCATTAACTCACTGGTGCCATAGGTAAAAGACTAGTTCCCTGCCCCCTTGCAACAGTTCTTCTCGCCCACCCATCTCTGAATCGCCGTCCTTCTCAGGGTGGGGTCTTCATCCGGCCAAGCTCAAGTTCCTCTTCTAGAAACGGTAACTCCAATAACTTCTCAATCCTTTCCCTAAACCATCAGATTTAAATTTGACGATTCATTTTAGCGGACCCATCTGGATGCTCTTCAATACCGCGAGGAAAAAGATAAGGCCTGGAAGGAACTAGAAAATGCATCCAAGAAGCATAGCATCGAGGAAGCTGAGTGGGCAGACCAACGGAAGCAACTCTGCAGCATCATCATAGGTTAGCAGAGCCTCCATCTTCTCCTTCTGGTTGAGTTTGCCTTACTTGACGCATCCCTTCTTTTGTTAGCCCTTTCTGCAGAGAATGACCGTTTGAAAATAGCAGCGAACAAAATTGCCCTCAAAGTGAACGCTCTTGAGGACTCAGCCGAAGCCCATCTTGACGCCATGGATGTTCGCATAGATCAGGCCATCATCCAAGGTGTGCACACCGGGGTCTCCCTCGGGCTGTCAGCAATGAGTTCTTGGACCAAAGAAGATTCCTCCTTCCTACCAGTTGGCTTCGCAGACGGGGATCCGGACAAATCTGAAGATCTCGAGATCTATGATAACCATGCCGCTGCCATCGTCAAGATTACTGACCCGCAATCCATTATGAACAAATTATTTCAAGGGTAGTTTGTATTAGGATAAATCTGTAAATAAAGTTCGCAGCAGATGAACTTGTCCTTCTCTGAATAGCGTCTATCTGCATCTCTCGATTCTTCAGTAATCCTTTCTTTGATTGAAACATTTCTTCATAAGAAACATTTTGCCGATCGCATGACGTCACCTTAGCCGACTAGATCTCACTTCCGATATGTCATGTCACCCGGCATCGCACTTACTGCACTTCACCTTTCTCTTTCCCCGATAAACCTGCTAACTTAAAAAACGCTAGGGTCACCAAGGTCATGAATATCTGTACTAAAGGCGATACAAAATATCGGCTATAATTTAACATTTTTGGAACATTTTTTTCTGCTAAAGGCGATGCTCTTACATCGGCTGTATAAAAATATCTCTCGAGTTACATAACTTCCATGCGTTCGGCTTTTAACAAGTAGTGCCGAAGCTTCAACTGACAAGCAGTACACATGAGTCAAAAATTTGTCACAGCCGAATACCCTTTCCTGGGTTTAACATTTTCGGCTAAAGCTAGTTGCCATTTATCCTTTAAAATTAAAAAAATAAGGGCCGATCCTATTGCAAGGCTATCGGCCGCCACGTACAACTTGAAATAATCACCAAGTTGTGGAAGTGTCTTCATACTTTCCAAGACCCTCTGTTGTACGTCTCCTTACGTGTATTCTCGTTCTTCCCTTAGCTTCGGCAATGGAGAAACAAGCAGAACCCTCTCAAAAGTTCATTAACTTCAAAACACGCTCGAGACCTAGACTTGCATACGTTGGTCCTATTTCGGCTTCATCATCAACACTTTATTCCCTGTCAGCCGACACGAAACTTGGCCTCAATCTGTCCCCATTGCCATCAGTTGATCTATTTATTCAAAAATTGCTCTGAGAGCCGATTGTCCAAATCGGCTGTTGGCCCTCGTTAAAAACGTTTACAGGACCTGCTTCCCAAGCTCTTCCAGAAAAGCACTCAACGCCATCATATTCCCAGCAGATAGGCTCTGTATTAGCAATACTTACTGAATCATCAGCATGGACGATTTCGATGTCATCTCCGATCCACTGGATAAGGAATTGATGCATAGTTGATGGCACACAACAGTTTGCATGTATCCAATCTCTTCCCAATAGCAAACTGTATGCCCCCTTGCCATCAATGACGAAAAAGGTGGTGATTAAGGTCTTAGTCCTGATCGTCAACTCAACATGGACTGCCCCCGAGTATCAGAAGAATTGCCAGTGAAGTCTCTCAAAACCATGTCGGTCTTCAGCAAATCTGCACTTGCCATCCCAAGTTTCCTGAAGGTGGTATACGGCATGATATTTATGGCAACCCCTCCATCAATGAACATCTTAGTCAATGGCTTGCCATTAACATAGCCTCTCATATACAATGGCTTCAGGTGCCGATGCTTAGCTGGTTTATCGAATACTGCACTTTGAGCCAAGACAAGATGAGCCAACAACTCTTGGAATTCATCTTCATCAAGATCTGAATATATCTCATCTTGGACATCCTGTTCTTCGGGAGCTATAAATTCTGATGGAAGAAAGAAAGCCATGCATGCATCAGCCGAACGATCACCCCCATCCGGCTTCTCCTTGGGGCGCCAAACTCGCTTTATTTTGGCATTCGCTTGTTCTAGCTCTCTATTTCTTAGGCGCTGCACCCTCCTTTTCTGGCTTCTCCTCAATCCTGGTGGACACCACTGTCCTCTCTGCCAGACATACTCGCGGTACTCTTCTTCCTCAGCGCAAGCCCAACCTTGATCGGCCAATTCTCTTTCCTGCCGATTTTCGGAATCATTTATTTTTACACGCCGATCATCCTCAGGGATTCGTGCCCCAAGCCTCTCATGGACAGATCGGCGGTTGACTCAAGACTGCCTATACTCGGAGTACTGATTACTGCACTCAGAGCAGTTGTTCTTAACAGGCAGCTTCAAGCCTTCGTTCCAACAATACTGGAAGAACGAGCATTCCCAATGAGACTGTTCCTGTTCATTCGTATCTCCCTGCTCTTCCCGGTACATCTCTTCTTTGTACCTTCGTCGCTTCTCCTGGAACTTCCGCTCTTCATAATGTCTCTGCCTCTGGTACCGCTCCTGTTCCCGACGCCATTTATTCAACAAGATGTGCGTCGTGACCCTGGGTCTGGAAGTTCCACCTGTCTCAGTTCGGCTATTTTGGAACCGAACCCTCTGCTAGAGCTCTCTCTCTGTAATCTGCCGATCAGGATCAACGGCACCAGCCTCCTTCGCTCTGTTAGAGGTTAACACTCTCATTCTACCCTTATCCCTGGGGTCAGCTGTACTGATCATATTAACAGAGAAGGACACAGTGTTCTGTCCAAAAGGGCTACCATCAATTTTCATTTTTCCATCAAATCTCAGATGCCCGTCCTGGATAGCTTTCTGGATCCGCACCCTGAACACTCGGCAATCGTTTATGGAATGAGATCTAGTATTGTGAAAACCACAATATTTCTTGTCATTGACCCCTTCAAGATGCAGCATAGGATACCCTTCTGGTAACTTGATGCGTCATTCCTTCAACAAATATTCAAATAATTTATCTGAGTTGGAAACATCAAAGTCATAAGTACCTTTCTGCTGCCTCAGCCACCATTGGTTGACTTGAGTCGGCTCCTTATCCCAGACTATCTCGGCTGCAGCTATTTCGTCTTCATCATCATACTCAGTAGCCTCTTCTAGGAAAGCCTGATACATCTTGGCAGCCACATCACCCTTCTGGAACTGATTATTCCTCTTGAATCCCTGGGCTTGATTACTCATCATAGCCAACCTTTGTGATAACTGCCCGAGGTCATCAAATTCCATGCCGAATAGCCTCTCCTTGATACTCGGCAACATGTCGGCTATGGCTATCTCTGGCAGTTGATCATCAGGCAAATTCAGAGAATAACAAAGATTCTTGGTTTCCCTGAATCGGCGCAGATATTCTTGTGGCGTCTCGCCAGGTTTCATCCTCAAGCTCATGAGATCGACCAACTTCTTCTCGCTGGTACCCATAAAGAAATAAGAATGGAATTTCTTTTCCAGCTCCGCCCACGTATTGATAGAATTTGCTGGCAGAGAGGAGAACCACGAGAAGGCTGGTCCTGTTAATGACAACGAGAAGTATCGAATCCTCCAAGCTTCATCTGTAGATGCTTCTCCGAGTTGCATCAAGTAGCGGCCGATGTGCTCTATAGTACTGGTGTCATCCTGGCCTGAAAACTTGGTGAAATCAGTAGGAGGCTTCACCCTTGGAGGAAGAGCTACCCGATTGTACCACTCTGGATAGAGGGACTTGTATGTGTATGTTTGATTTTTAGGCTTCAGGCCGAATTGATTTTGCGTCATATCAGCCATCTTATGCATGATGAGGTCAACATTCGGATCAGGAGCTGCTTGTGTCTGCCCCCCAGGATGTAGCCCAGCCGAACTCTTATAGCCCGGATATGGAAGAGCATTAATTGAGCTATAATCGATGAACTCATGATATCCATCTCTAAACATATCTTCTGCATCCTGTTTGCTGTAGGAGACACTTTAGAAGCAGATTGCGGGACATTCCCCGTCGTACCGAATGCGAGCTGGCCATACGTTGTAGGTGGCTGCTGTGTCTCATGCGGAACCATTGCCCCCGTGCTTGGGCCAGCTCCACCTTCTCCTGTGATCCTTTGACGTTGAGGTACTGGGAACAACAACGGTCCCTGCATCGGACCAACAGTTTCCTCAAAGCATTTATCCACGGCTGGACTGAAAGCATTGACCATGATAGCACGAAAAGTATTCAGGAAGGCCGACTGATGATTGGTTACCGCTTCTGATACAACCTTATGCATTATTTCAGTCATCTTCCGAATAGCTTCTTCTTCATTGGGGATATCAGGTTGATGGTGAGGAAGAATCTTTGGGAATTCCTGCTTCTAGAAGACCCTACCGCTCTTGTTCTTGGAGAAAGATGCCAGGCACTTGCGCTAGAATTCATCACAAGCCTGTTGTACTAAGCTTTTCGACTCTAGCGACAAGTCATCCATGACCACATCCAGAACTTGATCATCGCTGATTTCAGGCATCTTGAAACGATGTTGTCCCACCGGGCGTGCCAAAAAGTGTGTTGACGCAAAAAATGACACCTTGGGCCAAGGCACACAGCAAGCCGAACGAGGCTAGCTTCAATCGGGTGCCCGGAATATGTTGAATCCGGAGACGTGCCGGTCGGTTTGACCTGAAAACCAACAAGGGATAAAGCGTGAGAATACCTCTGGAACATGCTGGGTAAAACCAGACAGTTCCATATGTACGGCTTTGAAAGCCAGTCACGACGGCACACAGCTATAGAAGCTGTCTGTCAGAGCATGTTTACAAAGCCATTCGGCAAATACAAGAACAGAATATGTGAAGCATATTAACTGCCGAATGCAAAAGGAAGGCATGCTTGAACGAATCAAAGATATTATAAACAGGGAACTTGCAAGAATAGATCTATTCAAATAACACGTGCATAGGTTAATCCGACTAATCTGTTGCACGTTTAGTCTTCATAAACCCGTCAACCATAAACTTAAGCGAAGCTAATCCACCGCATGATACCACTTGCTATGAGTCTATACCACTTCTTATAATTAGATTAATCCACCGCATGATACGATCTAATTATAACAAGCTAAAAGCATGCATATACTTGAATAGATCTATAAAAGCTCATTACTCGTGTAAGCATAACCAAAATCGGCAAACTAGCCGAGTTGGGGTCCATGAAGAAGGAACATACAAACAAGCATGATCAAACTAATCTAAAACCTGCATCTGCCGCACGACACCCAGTTCTATCAAAGCATAAACATGATTGACTCACCTAGATTGAAAGCTATTCCGGCCATCATGATATTATAATTAGCAAAGCACAAGCAAGCTTGTGAAACAAAGCCGAATAGAGATCAATCTAGATTGGGCAAAAGAGTGTTATAGGAATTAAATAAATAAAACACATAACACATGATAACTTAATGAATCTACTAGATCTGCCAAATCTAATAGAGCCGATAACTATTTTTACTCATGTCTTAATCCGTCGCATGATACAAGGCATAAGCAAAAACTTCCCGTCTTAAGCTTAAATCCGCCGCACGATACTAAGCTTAACATATGAGACTGCTTGCATCATATCTAAATCCACCGCATGATACTAGACATGGTAACAAGGTTGCCGGTACTTACGGAGGTCGACGGATCGATGGTTCCTCTCGAAGGACTCGACGACACGACTTAGGGACTCGAAGATGGCACGGGGCCGGTTTGTATTGATATGGTTGTGAACAATTTTACAATGGTCGAGGGTTTATATTTATACCCTGCACGAAATACGAATCCTAAACGATTACGATAATAGAATATGGAAAGATACAAATACTACTCCAAATCCTTTCGGCATCCTCTATTGTCATGTGTCTTCTCGTGCAAGCCGGTTTCATCTGCAACATCCATCTCCCGAATGGAACTACTTCTCTGCAAGATAGCCGACCGCACAGACATTCATCGAAATCCTGGGGACCAAATAGCCGTCTGATTGCTTGCTGAATCCCTTCTTCTCTGCTGGTTGGGCCCACCTGTTATATCCTCATGCGTGCGAAAATATGGTGTCAACAGGTGTTGACACTGGTTATCTATCATAATTAAAGGATAAATAAATATGAAAATGGCAAGAATTTGATCACCAACAAAGGTTTAGGGTTTTAATTGACAATATTCCACGAGTTTTGGTGAACTGTGATTCTGCAGGGACTAAACCAGGAAATCAACACAGATAGCTTCCCATAGAAGGAAACCGACGATAGATAACTCCACCGCCACGTCAGGAAGTTTCTAGAAGACTCCAGATGACACCAGAAGACACCAGGAGGTCGACCACCACGAGAGCATGACAGGTGGGACCGACCGGTCCCACCTTGGGGCCTATGGACTCTAGCTTCTGGAATGTTCTCCCACTGCCTATGAGGATGCATCTCCACCTTACGTGAAGTCGGTTTGATCCAAGGGCCACGGTTCCTCGCCCAGGGCTATATAACCAGACCCAGACCCCCCTCTCTAGCATCAATCAGATCTCAAGTCATTAGAAGAGGAGAAGGATCAATCAGAAACCCTAATTTCCTTAGAGCCATATCAATTTAGGTATAGCTAGATAGAATTAGAATTAGAAGAGGCAAGCTTCTCTTGGATTCCGAATCTAGTCGCGAGAAGGCTCGGTAAACCCAAGATCTTCTCTCTTGTATCAACATTATGGATCTAATTATGTTTCTAGTTCATAATTGTTCTTCTAGTTCTTCATTGTTCTTCATTGTTCATGTTCTAGTTCTTCTTCATTGTTCTTCATTGTTCTTCTAGTTCGTGTTCTAGTTCATACTCTAGTTCATCTATGTGTTCTAGTTCATCATTGTGTGCTAGTTCATAGTCTAGTTCATAATAGATTAGATATAATTGATATGACTAAGACATTAATTACTATATTCTTAATTATACTGCTTGTAGTATGCTTTGATTATATATTTGGCATAAATAGATTATCATCATGTTTATACTCATGTTCGTATAGCACTCATCTTAAAGTACAACAGGTGGGTGATAAATGTTGTGTAGGTGTGGTTCATATACACTATTTATCTGTGAATGCGTCCTATATTCCGGATAGAGTGGTAGATCGTGGGTGTGATATTCCTGTTGAGTCCTTTGTATTCCACCTCCCGAATGTAGTGTTCAGTATGGCTCAGTTAACTCATGGTTGAGGGGTTACTCTGTTTGACACCTTTACTATGGAGTTGCCTCTTGAATATGAATATGGGATAACCTAGCCAACGATTGCCAAATATAATTGCACTAATCAATGTATATTATGACTTATAATTAGAATAACTTAGGAATACTTCTTTATAATGTCTATTCTAATCCGCATGCCTTGTTTAAGTTGAAATGCTCTAAGGACTATCATAGATTGATCTTTTATCATTTATAGTGTACCTCATTATTGTGATTGATCCCTGTTTAGGATAAAGGAGTATGTTATTACTTTGTTCTCAATTCTCCTATCACATGTGTAGAGTAGCTCTTGTCCTTATTTATCTCACTTCATTCCTAGTGCTAAATATAAATAAGGATACTTGGAACATCTCTGGGTAAAATGCTGCTACAACGGGTGTATTTATCTATGCGCTTGCGGGTAAATATTTATCTTTAAGTTAGTGCCATGATATAATCACATTGCTAGTTTCATGTTGCGGATGACAACTTGACGTTAAGTGATGCTAGTAGTGTCCCGTACACTTCTTAGTGCCTTCACTAAGTTATTGTTTATGAAGTCTATCTTAGAGTGATTCCATTAAGGAGTGTCAACAAGCATTTTTGGCGCCGTTGCCGAGGAATGATTGAGCAATTAAGGACGGTAGCTAGAATACATTTTCAACATCTAGGAGAACTCTTACTCATGTGATAATTGAGATATATTATTCACCTTTATCCAAACAGGCCCACCCTGGCTTTTGTATAGTTTTGATCTTATGCAGGGTGAGGTGTATGACTCGTTTTGAACTTCTGACAAACTACGTTGCGGGTCCAGAGGCTTTGCTCAAGTCTCAAGATCCATTCAACCACTTTGTTATGAATCAACCAGATAAGGTATAGACAATTGTTGTCACTTTGACTTTCCGACAAACTCCCACAAGGATCGAAGAAGGTCAACGTTACAAGTTTTCAAGCACGTGACGAGTGACGACTCCAGACGTTGTACCACTCACAATTCCATTGTGAGCCATGTTAAGTTTAATCGAGGTGAGTCAGTCTTGCTCATGAACTTTAAATTGATGAGTAGTTATCTTATTAAATCCTTTGCATATCATCATACATTCACTCCATTTAGTTTATGTTCTCTCATACATGTTTAATTTTTATCACTTGCATCCACTCATGTTATGTGCATCTAAAAAAA
Source organism: Coix lacryma-jobi var. lacryma-jobi (assembly GCA_009763385.1). NCBI lineage: Eukaryota > Viridiplantae > Streptophyta > Magnoliopsida > Poales > Poaceae > Coix > Coix lacryma-jobi. Next base: position 117,051,872 of record CM019829.1, read on the forward strand.
TAATATATATATATATATATACTACTCACCTTGATCACACTCTTTCATCTCCATTAAAGTGAATCTCTATAGTGCTTTCATGCCACTGTTATTTACTATAGTATGCTTAAGGTTTGGAGTATGTTCATACATCTTTTAAATTAAGCATGGTGCTTAGTCTAGAAGCGTTGATCTTACTTTGAGAGGCTTTTTAAATTAAGCGTGGTGCTTAGGTTAAAATGCTTTCCTAGATTAAAATAGACATGGTGTCTAGTTTGAATTTTTGAACCAAGAGTATTCTCTAGTAGATATCGGTTATTTTGTTGGACTAACCCCTGCAGAAATCTCTCAATATCACGGGGAAGTCAAGAGATGAACTCACACTGCGATGAAGCAAGACATAGGACGTGCTTTAACAATTTCACACAAAAGACATGGCTCATTCATCACTGAACTGTAAGTATCAAGGAATATTCACTGTCTTTTGCTATAAGCTACCTTTGCCTTGAACCATGAAACAACACAGCCACCTGTAACACCCTAAAAAATTTCTCCAAATTCAAATAGGTGAAAATGCTTTATTTATAAATTCTATGAGCATTTAACCTAGAGGTTAAATATTTTTTATAGAATTAAAATAAAGTTGGCAACATGTTTTTGCACTCATGCTGATGCATTCGATTTAATTGTTGTGACTGGTTTTTACCAAAATTCGAAATGAATTCAAATTCTATTTGAAAATGGTTTGAAATGCTTTGGAATAAAAACGAAAAAGGATTTATTTTCGCCTCTTCCCCTCTCCCTTGTTTTCGGCCCAAGTCGCTTGGCGGCCCAGGCCGCCGGCTCCCCTCTCCCCTCCTTCCTCTCCGCAGTGGGCCGGCTCCTCTCCCCTTCTTTTTGCTTGCGCGGCCCGCAAGCCGGCCCAGCTCCTGCCCGTAGAGCAACCGCCGCCTCCCCTCCCTCTTCTCACTGACGTGGTGGCCCCACTCGTTAGCGCCTTCCCCTTCCCCTCTGCGAGCACGCCGTCCGAGCGCAACTACCGCAGCCGCACGCCCCCGGGTCATCCGTGCGTCGTGCAAGCCGCTCCCACGACCTCGGCCTCATCCTCGTGCATATAGCGGACGCACCCGCACCCCCGTTTCCCCCTTTCCAGCACTCGCTGCACCCCGCACAGCGCACTGTGGCCGCGTCGCCGAAAGCTCCTCCCCGCCGTTCCTGAGCTCCGCCCGCCGACGCCGTCCCGTCAATTCGACGCCGCTCTGGTCGAGTGTGACCTTCTCCGAGCTCCGCGACATCACGGTGACATTGCCTAACCCTTTCCCTCTCTTTCCCGCGCTCGGTTATGCCCTAATCGTCGGTGGATTTGCGCAGAGCGTTCGGCACCGCCGACCTCCACCGTTCGTCGTGGTCCACCGTCGTCCGAGCCCTCCTTCGCCTTCCCGTTGTTGCGGTGAGGACCTCCTTTCTCCCCGCTCTTGCCCCGTCCCTCTGTTTCAATCGGGATCGTGTCCGTGGGCCACGCTAGTGTGTTCCGGAGCCGCGACCATGGCGGGTTTGTGCATGCCGTCGTGTCGTTCCGCGGCGTCGTGGCCAGAGCCCGTGTACTTGTGTCGTTGGCCGACCCCGAGTACACCCCCTTGCCTTCCACTACCTCCCCGTTCCCTTGCCTTGCTCCGTGGCGAACCTTAGTGGCCGAGCCGTCGAGCTCTGTTGCTCGGCCATGGTGGGTGCGCGCCCGACGTCGCGACGCGGCCTCGACGTCGTGGCCAGAGCCGCGCCCGACGCGCCGACGGCCCGCCTCGCGTGCGCAAACCCCCGTGCTCAATCCAAGCCGTCTATCTCCGATCCGACGGCCCTGATCGGTCGGTACCCCTTCGCTAGCCGTTTTGCTTAAGAGCCCCCGAGAAAACTCGAAACCAACCCGCACTCCATCGGGCACGATTCGTTGTGCCTTGAAAAGCTTTCAACCGGGCCCCTGCGTTTCTGTTTAATTGAGGCACAGTCCAACCGGCTGTGAATTTGGTTTAAAATCCAATTTAAATTCTGATTTAAATTCAAATGCATTTCAGCTTATTTTACAGTTATGCCATTGCACTAAAATGCTTATAAAATCCACGTTTTAGCTCCATTTTGATCCGTTCAAGTTGCGTTAGATTCGTAATTTAGTTATCCACCTGTTGACGTCTCTGTTAGACTGTTTTCAATAGTTTAGCTGTAGGATCCAAGTTAATCTAGTTTAGGGCTTTAGAATCACCGTTTCGGCCGTATCTTTCGCGCCGTAACTCCTTTTTCGGTGAACCAAAACTTGTTGTTTACGTAGAAATACGTACTTCTGTTTTATCAAAGTTTTATTTCTGTTTAATACTGTTTGGTGTACTGTTCTAATGGATAGACCTGTTTGCATTGTATGTATGCACCTGGAATGCGTGTTGATGTTGTGATCGAGTAGACGGTGAGCAAGTGTGGTACGACAAGGATCCATCCTTCGACGATCAGCAAGAAGACCAGTTTTTCAGCAACCAAGGCAAGTTATCACGGGATATCCTTGTTACCTATTTACTTTATAATACATTTACTCATTTATGCATGTGTCCAACTGAGCAACCTTAGAGACCCACTTAGTTTTGTTATTTGTGATGTTCTTGACACCGTGGGATATATGCTTATGGGTAGAATGCTAGTGCTAACTGACTTATAACTGATCCAGTCCAATGATGAATATTTCTCATGTTGATATGATGATAAACGGTTGATAAAACTTGTTGTTAGCAAAAGGTGGCACTGACAGTGCTACCATGAGTGCTATATGGCTCTGGTTTTAGCTCAGTAAACTGAACCTTTTCTAACTTGTTAGCGGTGACCTAGAAGGGCACAAGAGGGGCTTGCCTCTACTGGTGTAGGGCTGCTCCTGTTCCTATGAGTATAGCTGTGATGGCCTTGTGCCATAGGAAAGGGGGGTTTGCTACATCTGATTGCCAAGGAAACCTAGCGGGACTAACCTGTTAGACGAATAGTGTACCCTGTTGATCTACCTTGGAAGTGGATCAAGAGGTTGGCCGCCTCGGGCACAAGGGCAACACGGCTTGTGGGTAAAGATGCACAACCTCTGCAGAGTGTAAAACTGTTATAATAACCGTGCTCACGGTCACGAGCGGCCCAGAAAACTAGCAGAACTATGATACTTGAATAATTGTTACTTTATGTTGTTGACACTCTATGTTGTTATATTTTATCATTAATGGACAAATGGATCATGGGTTAAGGGTTAAGCACAATATTTGTTTACCTAAATGCTAAAACTTTGCCAACATAAAAGCTAACTGCAGTCAGACAGTGTCAGCCTTTTGAGCCTCATGAACCCTATGTTAGCTTGCTAAGTACGTGGAGTACTTACGCTTGTTGTTTATCTTCTTTTTGGGCATAATGTCGGATGGGTAACAGATGAAGGTGGAGTTGGTGACTTCCGTGAGGACTTCTAGGCTAGTTGTTCCACCAGTCAGCTTTCCCTGTGGAGTTGTTCTTTGTTAGCAGTTTAGATTTCTTTTGTTCCGTTATGATGTAAGACTTGTGATGATATTATCGTTATGTAATAAACACTGTGATGATGTCACTCTTTTGTAATTTGTCTAGCTTATGTGTGTGATTGTTTCCTGGGCACACATGAGTTTACCGCCTCAATTTTATCCTTAAAGTTGGGGTGTGACAAATTGGTATCAAAGCCAAGTTGACTGTAGGACGCAAGCCTAGCTAGATAATGGTTGTCTAACACCTTTTTGTTACCTGTTCATGCTTACTTTATTATTTTGTTATTTTATTTAAAATTTACGTGCTTCTTATTTTTATTCTATTATGTAAAACTAATTGTTTCTGCTTATCTTATCTTAAAACCATAACGTCAGGATGCCTCGCCTTAACACCCATGCTTATCGTGCCCTCTTCACCGCCAGCACCAGCCAGCACCCACCCCCTGCTCCGGAGGCACCCGCTCCTGTGGTGCCTGTTGCTCCACCAGCCGTGGAGATTCCAGCCGCTCCAGCAGCTCCTGCAGCACCAGCCGCTCCAGCAGCTCCTGTAGCACCGGCCTTCGTGCCTGTGTACCCCGTGGTGCACTCCCCCACCGCCTCGTTTGCTTCAGCACCAGCACCTCCTGCCTCTCTAGCAGTGCAGGTGGTGGATGAAGACTTCGGATGGACTTGCCGCTTCATTTTCAAGAAGCCTGACGAGACAGCTTACTACCATAGTATGCTGGTTCATCTGCTGCATGACTACTTCCCAGAGTTAGAGGCCAAGCTCCAGTACCACTGTGCCGAGTACACCCATCCCCTGGAGGCTACCTACTAGAAGTCCGATCTAATGGTTAAAGGATGGAACGATGTGGACCAGGGCCACGTCGTTGAGACTGTCCATAGGACCACCACCAAGCGTGGTCACTCTCTTGCAAGCATGGAGGATGCAGCGCAGGATGCTTTCCTGCACTACCGTGGACTGCGCTTCCAGTCCATGCGGGAGGATTGCTACCGCTACCTGCCCCACAGTGACCTGGAGGGCACATGGCAGACCCTCCTTCCACCTGTGGAGTACCTAGTTCTGGCCTCTACAGCCCGGCACGTCTTCGAGATGCATAGGAAGGCGGATAGTGTGCAGGATGACCTGCGTGCTTCTCAGAAGGTGATGAGGCGCCTGGAACGCGAAGTGGACCATCTTCGTGGTGAGCTGGGACTTCCGGTCGTCTACAAGAAGCGGTTCAGGACCGCCAACGCCCCCGGTGGAGCCCAGTAGATATCTACCATGTTTCGCTATCACGTTTAGAAACGATGTTTAATTTCAGTGTGTGTCTGGTGAACCTTTAGTGTATGTGTTGCTTATGTTGGTGAACTATGGTTGTTTGGAATCTTTGTTTGTGTGTGGTGGAGAAGTATGGGTTATCTATGTGCTTCTCCAGTTTAAAACATCTCTCTGTGATGAATAAAGTTGTTTATCTCATATCTGTGTTGCTGTTTTCTGGAGCAGCCTGTGGTTAAATCAGTATATCTCTTAATATGTGTTCCCAGAAATTATGAAATTTTTGTGGAAGTATCTAGACTGATGTATCTTTCAAATAAATCTAGAACCAAGTCTTTATCTGTTCGGATCTGGGAGATATGGCTGTTCAAAGTTGATGTTTCTGCGCAGTCTATCATCCATAACAGGTTCTGTTCAATGCTGTTTTCAACCCAGAATCTGGCAGAATCTGAACAAGTGTTCTGAATAAAAGTTGTAGCTGGTTTCGTAAGCTTTCCAACGATATCTGGATCGCCCCTGTTGGATTTCTGTAGCTTGAGTTATGTCAGTTTTCGTGCACTGCTGTTGATAAAGATGTGCCCAGAAATTTTCAGCAATGCTCTTTTGTCTTTTAAAATAATTTATATGATGGATATGAGGGTCTAACTCTTGCGCATTTGTTGTGGAACAGATGGCAGCAAGGGGTGGACGCGGAAGAGGTCATGGCCGTGGGCGTGGTGTTCCCGTGAACCCGCCACCGCCACCGCCGCCAGTGACTATCGAGCAGCTGATGGGCATGCAGAACTAGTTGATGCAAGCCATCATGGACCGCCTGGATCAGGCACCAGTTGCAGCGCCCCCACCTCTACAAGTCAGGGATCGTCGGAGAGAATTCCTAAAGGGTCACCCACCTGTATTCTCCCATGCTTCTGAACCTTTGGAGGCACATGACTGGCTTCGAGCGGTGGAGAAGCAGTTGAACATCACCCAATGCACCGATTATGAAAAAGTGCTCTACGCCTCTGGGCAGCTGCAGGGAGCAGCTCAAGATTGGTGGGATGCATACATGTTCGGCCGTCCTCAAGATGCTTCGGTTGTCACTTGGCAGGAGTTCAAGGAGAACTTCAGGGCATATCACATCCCTGAAGGCCTTGTGGAGCTGAAGCAAGAAGAGTTCCGCTCCTTGAGGCAGGGATCTATGTCAGTGGCGGAATACCGCGACAAGTTTGCTCAACTGTCGCGCTATGCCCCACAGGATGTGGCAGATGATAAGGACAAGCAACACCGTTTTCTGAAGGGTCTATATGACGGGTTGCAACTCCAGCTCATGTCAAACACATATCAAAACTATCAGTCCCTGGTCAATAGGGCGATTGTTATTGACAACAAGCATAAGGAGATGGAAGCAAAGAAGAGAAGCTTCCAAGGACAGTCTTCGGGAGCAACACTCGTCCCCAGATCAAACCCAACAAGGCTACCCCAGAGGAACCAAGGCCCCTCCAACCAGTGGAACAGGGGACAACACACCCAGGGTAACCAGAATCAGCAGCGCCTTCCCTACCAACAGCAGTCGGGTGGGCAGCGCTACCAGCAGCAGCCTGGAGGGCAGAGGTTCCAGCAACAGGGCAGCCAAGCCTCACGCCAGGGAGCACCCAACTCCGCCCCCATGAAGAATGCAGCTCAGCAGAACCCCAATGCTTGCTACCGCTGTGGGGAGATAGGACACTATGCTCATCAGTGTCCTAAGAAGCAGAACCCCCAGGCTCCGCGGAATCAAGTGGGAAACTCGAAGCAGAACACTCAACCCACTAACACTGGGCGGGTGAACCATGTGGCTGTTGATACTACCTTGGATGCACCAGATGTCATGATGGGTACGTTCAGTATCAACTCGATCCCAGCTACCGTACTTTTTGATTCTAGTGCTTCGCATTCTTTCATTTCCGAGTCATTTGTTAGAATGCATGGTGTACCTCTATGTGCAATGAAAGAACCTATCATAGTGAACTCACCGGGGGTAGCATGCCTGCAAACTTCTGGAGCCCCTCCTCTAGTGTCATCTTAAGGGGTGTAGAATTTAAAGTAAAGCATATAGTGCTGAGAACAGCAGGCATAGATCTCATCTTGGGAATGGATTGGATGAAGCAACATGGAGCTGTCATTCAGTGCCAGGAAAGGTCAGTTGTTGTCTCTACACCCAAGGGAGATAGAATCTGTGTGGAAGTGGTGATGCAAGAGCAGCCTACCGCCACCATAAACCAGATGGATGCTAGTGGTGCAAATCAAGATCGGGTGGTGGACGAGTTCCCTGATGTTTTTCCTGATGACGGCCTTGCTAGAAAAGAGTGCTAAGTTTGTGTGGTCTGATAAATGCCAGGCAAACTTTGAAGAGTTAAAGAAAAGATTATCCACAGCACCAGTCTTAGTTCTGCCTGATTTGAACAAAAGCTTCTCCATCTTTTTTGATGCATCTCGTCTGGGACTTGGATGTGTTCTGATGGAAGAAGGAAGAGTAGTAGCCTATGCATCCAGACAGCTGAGAAAGCATGAGGTGAACTATCCAACCCATGTCTTGGAGTTAGCAGCTGTTGTCCATGCTCTGAAAATATGGAGACATTATCTAGTTGGGCATAAGTGTGATGTGTACACAGATCATAAAAGTCTGAAGTACATATTTACTCAGTCGGATCTGATTCTGAGGCAACACCGTTGGCTAGAACTGATCAAAGATTATGACCTAGAGGTACATTATCACCCAGGAAAGGCCAATGTCATGGCTGATGCCTTGAGCAGGAAAACCTATGCAAATGGACTGCAAGTAAAGTATGTGCCAGTAGAGCTGAGAGTTGAAATGGTATATCTTAATCTATGCTTTGCAAACAATGCTGTGGAGATAACGGTTGAACCTACTTTGGAGAAAGAAATCTGTGAGGGCCAATTGAAAGATGAGAAATTGCAAGAGATAGCCGAGAACATAGTGCTTGGAAAGGCACCAGGCTTCAGGATGGATGAAAATGGAACTCTATGGTTTGGAAAAAGGATATGTGTGCGTGAAGTAAAAGCTATCCATGATGCCATCTTGCGAGATGCACATGAATCTGCCTACTCTATACATCCCGGCAGTACCAAAATGTACTTGGATCTGAAGGAAAAGTACTGGTGGTATGGATTGAAGCAAGATGTGGCAGAATATGTGGCCCTATGTGACACCTGTCAGAAGGTCAAAGCTGAACATCAGAGACCGGCAGGATTGTTACAACCTATGCAGATACACGAGTGGAAATGGGAAGAAGTGGGAATGGACTTTATCACTGGATTACCCCGCACACAAAGAGGCTATGACTCTATATGGGTAATCGTTGACCGTCTCACTAAGGTTGCTCACTTCCTACCAGTCAAGACGACTTATAATGGGGCAAGGTTAGCAGAGTTGTACATGGAAAAAATTGTGTCCCTGCATGGTGTTCCTCAGAAAATAGTGTCTGACAGAGGAACACAGTTCACATCTCATTTCTGGCATCAGATACACCAATCGTTGGGAACCAAGCTGAATTTCAATTCCGCATATCACCCGCAAACCGATGGGCAGACTGAAAGGATAAATCAGATCTTAGAGGACATGTTGAGAGCATGTGCCCTTCAACATGGGGCTAGTTGGGATAAAAGCTTGCCATATGCTGAATTCTGCTACAATAACAGTCGTCAGAAGAGTCTCAAAATGGCTCCTTTTGAAGCTTTTGTATGGGAGAAAGTGTAGAACTCCTTTGTTCTGGAATCAGACAGGAGAAACTCAAGTGTTCGGACTGGATGTTCTTCGAAATGCTGAAGAACAAGTGAGAATGATCCAGGATAACTTAAGGATAGCTCAGTCCCCACAAAAGAATTATGCAGATACTCGCAGGAGGGACTTAGTTTTCAAAGTGGGAGACTATGTGTACTTGAAAGTGTCACCCATGAGAAGCGTAAAGAGGTTCAACATGAAAGGAAAGTTGGCACCCAGATACATAGGTCCTTTCCGGATCTTGGCCAGACGTGGAGAAGTGGCCTATCAGCTTGAGCTACCTGAAAGTCTATCAGACGTTCATGATGTGTTCCACGTCTCCCAGCTGAAGAAATGTCTGAGAGTGCCAGAAGAACAAGTTCCCTTAGAAGAGATCAAGATAGGAGAAGATCTCACTTATGAAGAGTACCCTATCAAGATCTTATAGACCGCAGAAAGAGTTACCAGGAGCCGAGTTATCAAAGTGTGCAAAGTACATTGGAACAGATATACAGAAGAAGAGGCTACCTGGGAAAGAGAAGAAGATCTCCGGAAATCTTATCTGTAGCTTTTTGAGAAAACATCAGTCGAATCTCGAGGACGAGATTCATCTTAAGGGGGGTAGAGTTGTAACACCCTAAAAATTTTCTCCAAATTCAAATAGGTGAAAATGCTTTATTTATAAATTCTGTGAGCATTTAACCTAGGGGTTAAATAATTTTTATAGAATTAAAATAAAGTTGGCAACATGTTTTTGCACTCATGCTGATGCATTGGATTTAATTGTTGTGACTGGTTTTTACCAAAATTCGAAATGAATTCAAATTCTATTTGAAAATGGTTTGAAATGCTTTGGAATAAAAAGGAAAAAGGATTTATTTTCGCCTCTTTCCCTCTCCCTTGTTTTCGGCCCAAGTCGCTTGGCGGCCCAGGCCGCGGGCTCCCCTCTCCCCTCCTCCCTCTCCGCAGTGGGCCGGCTCCTCTCCCCTTCTTTTTGCTTGCGCGACCCGCAAGCCGGCCCAGCTCCTGCCCGCAGAGCAACCGCCGCCTCCCCTCCCTCTTCTCACTGACGTGGTGGCCCCACTCGTCAGCGCCTTCCCCTTCCCCTCTGCGCGCGCGCCGTCCGAGCGGAATTGCCGCAGCCGCACGCCCCCGGGTCATCCGTGCGTCGTGCAAGCCGCTCCCACGACCTCGGCCTCCTCCTCGTGCATATAGCGGACGCACCCGCACCCCCGTTTCCCCCTTTCCCGCACTCACTGCACCCCGCACAGCGCACTGTGGCCGCGTCACCGAAAGCTCCTCCTCGCCGTTCCTGAGCTCCGCCCGCCGCCGCCGTCCCGTCAAATCGATGCCGCTCCGGTCGAGTGTGACCTTCACCGAGCTCCGCGACATCACGGCGACATTGCCTAACCCTTTCCCTCTCTTTCTCGCACTCGGTTATGCCCTAATCATCGGTGGATTTGCGCAGAGCGTCCGTCACCGCCGACCTCCACCGTTTGTCGTGGTCCGTCGTCGTCCGAGCCCTCCTTCGCCTTCCCGTTGTTGCGGTGAGGACCTCCTTTCTCCCCGCTCTTGCCCCGTCCCTCTGTTTCGATCGGGATTGTGTCCGTGGGCCACGCCGGTGTGTTCCCGAGCCGCGACCGTGGCGGGTCTGTGCACGCCGTCGCGCCGTTCCGCGGCGTCATGGCCAGAGCCCGTGTACTTGTGTCGTTGGCCGACCCCGAGTACACCCCCTTGCCTTCCGCTACCTCCCCGTTCCCTTGCCTTGCTCCGTGGCGAACCTTAGTGGCTGAGCCGTCGAGATCTGTTGCTCGGCCAAGGTGGGTGCGCGCCCGATGTCGCGACGCGGCCTCGACGTCATGGCCAGAGCCGCGCCCGGCGCGCCGTAGGCCCGCCCCGCGTGCGCAAACCCCCGTGCCTAATCCGAGCCGTCTGTATCCGATCCGACGGCCCTGATCGGCCGGTACCCCTTCGCCGGCCGTTTTGCTTAAAAGCCCCCGAGAAAACTCGAAACCAACCCGCACTCCATCGGGCATTGTTCGCTGTGCCTTGAAAAGCTTTCAGCCGGGCCCCTACATTTCTGTTTAATTGAGGCGCAGTCCAGCCGGCTGTGAATTTGGTTTAAAATCCGATTTAAATTCAAATGCATTTCAGCTTATTTACAGTTTTGCCATTGCACTAAAACGCTTATAAAATCCACGTTTTAGCTCCGTTTTGATCCGTTCAAGTTGCGTTAGATTCGTAATTTAGTTATCCACCTGTTGACGTCTCTGTTAGACTGTTCTGAACAGTTTAGCTGTAGGTCCAAGTTAATCCAGTTTAGGGCTTTAGAATCACCGTTTCGGCCGTATCTTTCGCACCGTAACTCCGTTTTCGGTGAACCAAAACTTGTTGTGACTGTAGAAACACGTACTTCTATTTTATCAAAGTTTCATTTTCTGTTTAATACTATTTGGTGTACTTTTCTAATGGATAGCCCTGTTTGCATTGTATGTATGCACCTGGAATGCGTGTTGATGTTGTGATCGAGTAGACGGTGAGCAAGTGTGGTACAACCAGGATCCATCCTTCGACGATCAGCAGGAAGACCAATTTTTCAGCAAGCAAGGCAAGTTAGCATGGGATCTCCTTGTTACCTATTCACTTTATAATACATTTACTCATTTATGCATGTGTCCAACTGAGCAACCTTAGAGACCCACTTAGTTTTGTTATCTGTGATGTTCTTGACACCGTGGGATATATGCATATGGGTAAAATGCTAGTGCTAACTGACGTATAACTGATCCAGTCCAATGATGAATATTTCTCATGTTGATATGATGATAAACGGTTAATAAAACTTGTTGTTAGCAAAAGTTGGGACTGATAGTGCTACCATGAGTGCTATATGGCTCTGGATCCTTTTCTAACATGTTAGCGGTGACCCGGAAGGGCGCAAGAGGGGCTTGCCTCTACGGGTGTAGGGTTGCTCCTGTTCCTATGAGTATAGCTGCGATGGCCTTGTGCCATAGGAAAGGGGGGTTTGCTACATCTTATTGCCAAGCAAACCTAGCGGCCCTAACCTGTTAGACGAACCAGCGAAAAACTTCATAGTGTACCCTGCCGATCTACCTTGGAAGTGGATCAAGAGGTTGGCCGCCTCGGGCACAAGGGCAACACGGCTTGTGGGTAAAGATGCACAACCTCTGTAGAGTGCAAAACTGTTATAACAGCCGTGCTCACGGTCACGAGCGGCCCGGAAAACTAGCAGAACTATGATACTTGAATAATTGTTACTTTATGTTGTTGACACTCTATGTTGTTATATTTTATCATTAATGGACAAATGGATCATGGGTTAAGGGTTAAGCACAATATTCGTTTACCTAAATGCTAAAACTTTGCCAACATAAAAGCTAACTGCAGTCAGACAGTGTCAGCCTTTTGAGCCTCATGAACCCTATGTTAGCTTGCTAAGTACGTGGAGTACTTACGCTTGTTGTTTATCTTCTTTTTGGGAAAAATCTCAGATGGGTAACAGATGAAGGTGGAGTTGGTGACTTCCCAGAGGACTTCTAGGCTAGCTGTTCCACCAGTCAGCTTTGCCTGTGGAGTTGTTCTTTGTTAGCAGTTTAGATTTCTTTTATTCCGCTATGTGTAAGACTTGTGATGACATTATCATTATGTAATAAACACTGTGATGATGCCATTCTTTTGTAATTTGTCTAGCTTATGTGTGTGATTGTTTCCTGGGCACACATGAGTTTACCGCCTCAATTTTATCCTTAAAGTTGGGGTGTGACACCACCAAGTTGTCTATGAACTATGATGAATCATGTCTATGCTAAAACAATTCCAAATCCATCTACCCATTAGCATAGATAAGGATTATAAATTTAATAGTGGACAACCTGTATTTCAACTTTATATATTCCCTCGGGTATGTGTCCATTAAAGAAAGGTCTTGCTCAACGAACCTAAAACTGTGAGCCCTCGCCGAGAGGTCAATCGGTAGTTGTTGGCGCAAAATATGACACCTTACGCCTAACACACAGCAAGCCGAAAAAGCTGGCTTCAATCGGGTGCCCGGAGTGTGTTGAATCCGAAAACGTGCCAGTCGGTTTGACCTGAAAACCAACAAGGGATAAAACTGTGAGAATATCAATGGAACATGCCGGGTGAGACCAGATAGTTCCATATGTACAGCTTTGAAAGCCAATCACGACGGCACACAGCTATAAAAGCTGTCTGTCAGAGCATGTTTATAAAGTCATTCGGCTAGTATGAGAATAGGGCATGTAAAGCATATTAACTGTCGAATGCACATGTAAAGAAAGACATGCTTGAACAGATGAAAGGTATCATTAAAACATTGTAAACAGGTAACTTGCAAATATAAATCTATTCAAATAACACATGCATAGGTTAATCCAACTAGTTTGCCGCACATCTAGCCTTCATAGACCCGTCAAGCATAAACTCAAGCGAAGCTAATCCACCGCATGATACCACTTGCCATAAGTCTACACCACTTCTTATAATTACATTAATCCACCGCATGATACAATCTAATTATAACAAGCTAAAAGCATGCATGTATTTGAACAGATCTATAAAAGCTCATTACTCGCGTAAGCTTAACCAAGATCGACAAACTAGCCGAGTTGGAGTCCATGAAGAAGGAACAAACAAGCAAGCACGATCGAACCAATCTAAAACCTGCATCTGCCGCATGATACCTAGTCTTATCAAAGTCTAATCGTAACTAACATGCATGAACCCGCAACATGTAACAATCTAGATTGGAAGTTGATTCGGCCATCATGATCTTATGATTAACGAAAAAACAAGCAAGCTTGTGAAACAGGGCCGAACAAAGATCAATCTAGATTGGGCAAAAGAGTGTTACAAGAATTAAATAATAAAACATATAACACATGATAACTTAATGAATCTATCAGATCTGCCAAATCTAATAGAGCCGCTAACTATTTTTACTCATGACTTAATCCGCCTCACGATACAAGGCACAAGCAAAAACCTCCCGTCATAAGCTTAAATCTGTCGCACGATACTAAGCTTAACAAACGAGACTACTTGCATCATATCTAAATCCATCGCATGATACTTGACATGATAACAAGGCTGCTGGTACTTACAGAGGTCGACGGATCGATGATTACTCTCGAAGAACTCGACGACACGACTAAGGACTCAAAGATGGTACGTGGCTGGTTTGTATTGATATGGTTGTGAACAATTTTACAATGGTTGTGGGCTTATATTTATACCCTGGACAAAACACGAGTCCTAGACGATTACGACTTATACAATGAAATTTGGAAAGATACAAATCCTATTCCTATTCTCTTCAGCGTCCTTCATCGCCACGTGTCTTCCGTGCAAGCCGGCTTTTACCTGCCATATCCATGTTTCCGAATGGAGTCATCGCCTCGTAAAATAGCCGACCGCATAGACGTTTGCCGAAGACTCTGAAGGCTAACCATCCACTTGGTTGCTCGTTGAATCCCTTTTTCACTGTCGATTGGGCCCACCTGCCATAAGCTTGTGCGTGCGAAAATCTGGTGTTAACACATGCCCCCTAATTTTGGGATAAATATTTATTACAAAATTCTTTTTCCTTGTATACTGACGTGGAACCTCCGGAAGCATCCACCTTCACACGCCATAATTGCTGTACTCGCCGATCCATCTCCCGATGCACCCTTGGGATTCTTTAAAGTCCCCTTCCACTTTGCTTTGGCTTGTGCATTCTGAACTCCCCTGCTTCGTTCTCAAAACCAGAAAACCCTCTTTTCTCCTGCTATCCTCTAATCAACTAGAAGATGTCTTCCGAGGCGAGCCGCCATAGCTCTGAGTTCGGAGCTTCCAGCACCTCCAGGAAGAGGTTGTTCTTCATTGTTTTCGTCTCGAAAATGAAGCAGTTGTTCTTACATTATTGCTCTTGTCTAGGAGGGCCGGCGATGACCTCCCCGAGGACCTGACTCAGAAAGTCACAGATCTTCAACTTGACCTGAAGGGGAAGAATCGGGCGATTACCCGAATTTCTCGGGAGCGCGACGCCGCTCGGAAACGGGCCGTCGGTAAATGTTCCTATCATCTTTCTTCTCGTTTTCTCCATCTGCCTTTGCTTACCCTCTCTCTTTTAGCTCTGGCGGCCAAACTTCATGCTCTTGAAGCCGCCGTTGCTCAGCTCGCCATCACAGCCAACGCAGCAGGCACGACACCCCTGGCCCAAGTGAACGAAGTCAACCGAATCCTCCCTGACATCTCTAGGGCTGGCATGGGATATGGCGCGGCGCTTGCTTCCAACGTCGTACGGGTTCATTCCGGTGCCAATTATTGTAGTTTTGACGTCTGCGAGCGAGGGCTAGAATACAGGGTAGCATATTCTGTCGATGATATGAAAGAAGCTGGAGCAGATCTGGCTGACTCTTTCAACTTTGATCCCCCGATTAGGAGTAGGATAGAGTGGACGAACTGATTTTTCCACTGTAATTCATTTTTGTAAATAAAAAAATCTTTTGGTCCGATCCTCAAAATCAATCTGTGACTGATCCTTCGAGATCAATGCGCGCTCTGCTTCGTGTGCCAGCCATTAATTTTATATTCACTATAGCGGCGATGTTCGTCACATCGGCTATTGCTGATAATCATGCTTGATCATCTCTGCTCCGCAAGCAATTGTTGTAATTGATTATCTTGGACCCAGAGCTTTCAACCATTCTCTCAATTTCGGTATATGACGGCATCAGGATAGTATTTCTTCAATTTTTCCATCTTTAGTGCCATCTGGTAATACGAATTTCCAAATAATCAACCAAAACCGAATACCTCACATAGTAACCGTCTTTTAGCCGAATCTTATCGGCTTCTTAGACTCCGGAATCACGAGTTCCTCAAGTCAGCAAAGATTCGGTCTGGCCCAATACCGGCCCATAAACCTTGAAAACCCTAACCCGACGCGTGGTTTTCCAGTATGTAAGCCATAGTTCCATAAATAGGGTTCTGGGCAGACCACCACTTCCAACTTCAATTGAATCAACTCAAGCTAGAGAGAAGAACTCCTTGCCCAAATCTCCACCAATGGTAAACAACAGTAACCTCAGCAAGCATCCTGCCCCCTCGCGGTAGCCCCTCTTGTTTATCCATTCTTAACTTACTTCTTCCTTTCCCCTCAGGGTGAGGCCTTTTCTTCAACCAGGCTGGGTTCTCTCCCCAAAAGACTTATCCAAGATGTACGGCATCGAGGAAGCCGAATGGATATACCAGCGGAATCAGCTTTGCAATGTTATCATAGGTTAATGAAATCCTCACTCGACCCCCTTCTCTCGATTGAGTTCGTGCTTGCCTGACACATCTTCCTCTTTTGCCAGCCCTTTCTGTAGAGAATGACCGTCTGAAACCAGCAACAAACAGAGTTGCTGACAAAGTGAATGCCCATGGGAACATAGCTGAGGCTAGCCTTGATGCTACAGATGGTCGCATAGATTAGGCCATCATCCAAGGTGTGCACGCCGGGGTCTCTCTCGGGCTAGCGGTGATTAGTTCTCGGTTCAAAGAAAACTACCCCTTTCTACCAATTGGCCCTGCAGACGAACTCCTGGACGACTTTGAAGGTTTTGAAGTTTATGAAGATCACGCCATCGCCCTTTGCTGAAAACACTGATCCTCAGTCTGTTCTGAACAAATCATTCCAAGAGTAGTTTGTACTAGGACATATTTGTAATTGAAAAAAATGAAGCTTGTTCTTCTCTGAGTAATGTTTATTTGTATCTCTCGATTCCTCAGTGATCTTTCCTGATTGCATTCTTCAGAAGAACATTTGCCGAATGTATGACGTCATTTTAGCCGACTATATCTCATTTTTGACATGTCATGTCATTCGGCATCGCAATTACTGCACTTTACCTTTCTCTTCCCCCAATAAACCTGTCAACTTGAAAATGCTATGGTTACCAGGGCCATGAATATCTGTACTAAAGGCGATATATAAATAATATCGGCTATAACTTAAATTCTTGGAACATTTTTTCTGCCAAAGGTGATGCTTTGCATCGGCTATAAATATTCTTGAATCTGTTCCACATACAATCTCCACGCATTCGGCTTTTAACAAATAGTGCCGAAGCTTAGTCCATGAGTGACGCATATATGAACAAAATTTCTTTACAGCCGAATACCCTCCTCTCGGTCTAACATTTTCGGCTAAAGCTAGCTGCTACTCATCTCTTCCCTTTAAACTTAATGTAAGGGCCGATCCTACTATAAGGCTATCGGCCGCCACGTACAACTTGCAATGATCACCAAGTTGTGGAAGTGCCTTCATATATTCTTCAATTTCATCAAGACCTTCTGTTGTACGTCACCTCACATGAACCCATGATCCTCCTTTAGCTTTGGCAATGGAGAAATAGGTAGAATTCTTAAAGAAGATCTATAATCTGGATCATACTCGCATATACTGATCTTGCTTCGGCTTCACCACCAACACTTTATTCCTTTTCAGCCGATACGAAACCTGATTCCAATTTTCCTCCATTGCCATCAGCTATTCAAAAATTACTCTGAGAGCCGATCGTCTGAATCGGCTGTTGGTCCTTGTCAAAAACATTTACAGGACCTGTCTCCCACGCTCTTCCAGAGAAACACTCGACACCATCATATTCCCAGTAGATGGGTTCCGCATTAGCAATACTCACCGAATCATCAGCATGGACGATTTCAACGTCATCTCCAATCCACTGGATGAGGAATTGGTGCATAGTTGACGGTATACATCAGTTTGCATGTATCCAATCCCTTCCTAATAGCAAACTGTATGCCCCTTGCCATCAATGACAAAGAAAGTAGTAATCAAGGTCTTGGATCCGATCGTCAATTCAACATGAACTGCCCCTCGAGTGTCAGAAGAATTACCAGCAAAGTCTCTTAGCACCATGTCGGTCTTCAATAAATCTTCACTTGATATCCCGAGTTTTCTGAAGGTAGTATATGGCATGATATTTATAGCAGCCCCTCCATCAATGAACATCTTGGTCAATGGCTTGCCATTAACATACCCCCTCATATACAATGGCTTCAAGTGTCGATGCTTAGTTGGTTTATCAAAAACTGCACGTTGAGCCAGAACAAGATGAGCCAACAAATCCTGGAATTCATCTTCGTCGAAATCTGAATACACTTCCTCTTGGACATCTTGGCCTTCGGGAGCTATGAATTCTGATGGAAGAAAGAAAGCCATGCATGCATCAGCCGAACGATCACCTCCATTCGGCTTTTCTTCAGGATGCCAAATTTGTTTCGTCTTGGCACCTGCCTGCGCTAACTCTTTGTTCCTTAGGCGCTGCACTCTCCTCTTCTGGCTTTTCCTCAATCCTGGTGGACACCATTGTCCTTTCTGCCAGACATACTCACTGTATTCTTCTTCTCCAGTGCGAGCCCAACTTTGATCGGCAAATCCTCTTCCCTACCGATCCTCGGAATTATTTACTTTTAAGCGCCGATTGTCCTCAGGGACTCGTGCCCCGAGTCTTTCATGGACAGAACGGCGGTTGACTCGAGACTGCCTATATTCAGAATACTGATCACTGCATTTAGGGCAGTTGTTCTTAGCAGACAGCTTCAAGCCTTCGTTCCAACAATATTTGAAGAACGAGCATTCCCAGTGTAACTGCTCTTGCTCCCTCATATCTTTTCTCTCTTCTCGGTACATCTCTTCTTCGTACCTTCGTTGTTTCTCTAGGAACTTCTATTCTTCATAAAACCTCTGCTTCTGATACCGTTCCTGCTCTCGACGCCATTTGCTTAACAAAATACGCGTCGTGACCCTGGGCCTGGAGGTTTCACCTCTTTCAGTTCGGCTATTTTGGAACCGAACCCTCTGCTGAAATTCTTTATCTGTGATTTGCCGATCAGGGTCAACAACACCAGTTTCCTTCGCTCTATCAGAGGTTAACACTTTCACCTTGTTTTTACCCCTGGGGTCAACTGCGCTAACCAAATTAACAAAGGACACAGTATTCTGTCCAAAAGGGCTACCGTCAACTTTCATCTTTCCATCAAACCTCAGATGCCCGTCCTGGATAGCTTTCTGGATCCGCACTCTGAACACTCGGCAATCATTTATAGAGTGGGATTTGGTATTATGGAAACCGCAATACTTCTTGTCCTTGACCCCTTCAGGGTGCAGCATAGGATGACCTTCCGGCAACTTGATGCGTCCTTCCTTCAATAAGTACTCAAATAATTTATCTGACTTGGAAACATCAAAGTCATAAGTACTTTTTTGTTGCCTCAGCCATCGCTGGTTGACTTGAGTCGGCTCCTTGGCCCAGACTCTAATTCGTCTTCATCATTGTACTCAGCTGCTTCTTCTAAGAAAGCCTGATACATCTCGGTGGCTACATCGCCCTTCTGGAACTGATTATTCCTTCTGAACCCTTGGGCTTGACTACTCATTATTGCCAACCGTTGTGATAGCTGCCCGAGGTCATCAAACTCCATGCCGAATAGTTTCTCTTTGATACTCGGCAACATGCCAGCTATGGCTATCCCCGGCAATTGATCATCTGGTAAATTCAGAGAATAGCAAAGGTTCTTGGTCTCCCTGAATCTGCG
The DNA here is from genome assembly GCA_009763385.1 of Coix lacryma-jobi var. lacryma-jobi. Classification (NCBI taxonomy): domain Eukaryota; kingdom Viridiplantae; phylum Streptophyta; class Magnoliopsida; order Poales; family Poaceae; genus Coix; species Coix lacryma-jobi. The sequence goes on from CM019829.1 coordinate 117,070,995, forward strand.
CAAATACTCTTGCGGTGTCTCGTTAGGTTTCATCTTCAGACTCATGAGATCGACTAACTTCTTCTCACTGGCGCCCGTAAAGAAATACGAGTGGAATTTCTGTTCTAGTTCTGCCCATGTATTAATAGAATTTGCCGGCAGAGACGTGAACCACGAGAAGGCTGGTCCTGTCAAAGACAACGGGAAGTACCGAATCCTCCAAGCCTCATCTGCAGATGCCTCCCCAAGTTGCATCATGTATCGGCTGATGTGTTCTACGGTACTGGTGTCATCTTGTCCCAAAAACATGGTAAAATCAGTAGGAGGTTTTACTCTTGGAGGAAGTGCTACCCGATTGTACCACTCCGGGTAAGGGGACTTGTAAGCATATGACTGATTCTTTGGCTTTAGGCCGAATTGATTTTGCATCATATCAGCCATCCTATGCATGATGAGGTCAACACTCGAATCAGGAGCTGCTTGTGTTTGCCCCCCAGGATGCAGTCCTGCTGAACTCTTGTAGCCTGGATTTGGAAGAGCATTGATCGAGTTATAATCAATGAATTCCTGATACCCATCTCCAAACATATTCCTTTGTATCCTGTTCGCTGCAGGAGAGACTCTGGAAGCAGATTGTGGGACATTCTCTGTTGTGCCGAACGTGACCTGGCCATAAGTCATGGGAGGTTGTTGCATCTCATGAGGGACCATCCCACCTGTGCTCGTGTCAGCTCGGCCATCTTCGGCAATCCTTCGACGTTGAGGTACTGGGAACAAAAACGGTCCTTGCATTGGACCAGCGACCTCTTCAAAGCATCTATCCACTGCTGAGCCAAAAATACCGACCATAACAGCACGAAAGGTATTCAAGAAAGCTGACTGCTGATTGGTCATAGCTTCCGATACAGCTTTGTACATTATTCCGGTCATTTTCTGAATAGCTTCCTCTTCAGCGTTGTTGGATGGCTCAGATTGGTGGTGAGGAAGAATCTTTGGGAACGGTTGCTTCTGGAAGACCTTGCCGCTCTTGTTCTTGGAAAAAGTCATCAGGCACCTGATCTGAAGTTCATCACAAGTCTGTTGTATTAAACTTTTCAAATCTGACGGCAAGTCATCCATGGTCACATCCAGGACCTGATCATCGTTGATCTCAGGCATCTTGAAATAGAAAGGTCCCACTGGGCGTGCCAAAAGTGTGTTGGCGCAAAATATGACACCTTACGCCTAACACACAGCAAGCCGAAAAAGCTGGCTTCAATCGGGTGCCCGGAGTGTGTTGAATCTGGAAACGTGCCAGTCGGTTTGACCTGAAAACCAACAAGGGATAAAACTGTGAGAATACCAATGGAACATGCCGGGTGAGACCAGACAGTTCCATATGTACGGCTTTGAAAGCCAATCACGACGGCACACAGCTATAGAAGCTGTCTGTCAGAGCATGTTTATAAAGTCATTCGGCTAGTATGAGAACAGGGCATGTAAAGCATATTAACTGCCGAATGCACATGTAAAGAAAGACATGCTTGAACAGATGAAAGGTATCATTAAAATATTATAAACAGGTAACTTGCAAATATAAATCTATTCAAATAACACATGCATAGGTTAATCCAACTAGTCTGCCGCACGTCTAGCCTTCATAGACCCGTCAAGCATAAACTCAAGCGAAGCTAATCCACCGCATGATACCATTTGCCATAAGTCTACACCACTTCTTATAATTAGATTAATCCACCGCATGATACAATCTAATTATAACAAGCTAAAAGCATGCATGTATTTGAACAGATCTATAAAGGCTCATTACTCGCGTAAGCTTAACCAAGATCGGCAAACTAGCCGAGTTGGGGTCCATGAAGAAGGAACAAACAAGCAAGCACGATCGAACCAATCTAAAACCTGCATCTGCCGTACGATACCTAGTCTTATCAAAGTCTAATCGTAACTAACATGCATGAACCCGCAACATGTAACAATCTAGATTGGAAGTTGATTCGGCTATCATGATCTTATGATTAACAAAAAAACAAGCAAGCTTGTGAAACAGGGCCGAACAAAGATCAATCTAGATTGGGCAAAAGAGTGTTACAAGAATTAAATAATAAAACATATAACACATGATAACTTAATGAATCTATCAGATCTGCCAAATCTAATAGAGCCGATAACTATTTTTTCTCATGACTTAATCCGCCGCACGATACAAGGCACAAGCAAAAACCTCCTGTCATAAGCTTAAATCCGCCGCACGATACTAAGCTTAACAAACGAGACTACTTGCATCATATCTAAATCCACCGCATGATACTAGACATGATAACAAGGTTGCCGGTACTTACGGAGGTCGACGGATCGATGACTCCTCTCGAAGAACTGGACGACACGACTAAGGACTCGAAGATGGCACGGGGCCGGTTTGTATTGATATGGTTGTGAACAATTTTACAATGGTTGAGGGCTTATATTTATACCCTGGACAAAACACGAGTCCTAGACGATTACGACTTATACAATGAAATTTGGAAAGATACAAATCCTATTCCTATTCTCTTCAGCGTCCTTTATCGCCACGTGTCTTCCGTGCAAGCCGGCTTTTACCTGCCATATCCATGTTTCCGAATGGAGTCATCGCCTCGTAAAATAGCCGACCGCATAGACGTTTGCCGAAGACTCTGAAGGCTAACCATCCACTTGGTTGCTTGCCGAATCCCTTTTTCACTGTCGATTGGGCCCACCTGCCATAAGCTTGTGCGTGCGAAAATCTGGTGTTAACAGTAGTTATCTTATGACTTTTTAAATTTAGAATCTTGTCTTAATTTACAAAAAAAAAATTAAAAAAAAATAAAAAAAATTATGTTCTTAGATTAGTTTCCTTTGGGTATTCTTGTCACTAACCACTGCAGGGTGAACAATGTCTGAGAACATGGGAGTTGCAAATACAACGCGAGGGATGCTTCAACATTCACACTTGCCTTTCTCTATGTGTGGGGAGGAAGGCTAGCTCTTCCAAAAATTCTACAGCCATGCTCATCCTCCCAATCAAGAAGCTGTCAACATCCCGACACACTAGTTTGCAATCTCTCTACTCACTGTTACTTTGTCTCTTTAAGTTTGAATGATATTACAAATTCTAAGCTTAAAAATCAAACTTAAGATACAAAATAAACTAATCCTTTAGAGAAGAAGTAATGGTGAACAATGAAGGTAAATAAAATATGGGATACAAGTTCTATGCTAATTAAAATGCCAAGATTGACTTCTTTATAGCATAGAAAGTGACTTTAGCTCTATGACAACACTACCCTTGTTATTACTTGTATATCCCTTCGGGTATGTGTTGTCCACTAATGCTTTCAGGAATAAAATAATAAGTGAAAGCAATAAGTCCAAACATAATTCATGAGGAGAGAGAAAAAGGATAGCTTAGAGGTTGAGGAAGATAAAGTGCAACACAGGAGACAAGATGCTCAGGAACAAGCTCGAAATGCAAGGAGAAGCTTCAAACAAAAGGAAGGGGTCATGATAGATCATCTATCCCTCATCACTTGGCGCCACTGCGTTTCAATGATGAAGGTAATATTTTAAGGTAAGTGATCATTCTCTACAAAAGCTTTCCCTTGGTCTTGCTCTGCACTTAAATCAAAAGAATCAAAATGTTTGAGTTACAACTTTAAATAATTCAATCTATAAAACTCAACATGTTTGATTCTTTGAGTATCACTCGTTTAATCACTTAGTCTTGAACAACTCAACTCTCATTGTCAAATTCATGCTCACTCTTCTGATTTCATCATCCATGTTTTAAGAATGAAATAATGCATGAAATACCAATCTTATCATATTAAATGTGCCTAAGGTTAGAGTAGAGTAAATGAAGTTTTGGTTCCATTGGTGTTTTCTCACTAGCAGAACTTATGCACTTGATCTCTGCCTTAGTTTTGCGAATAGGACACACTATACAAAGAGTGGTCTCCCAAAGTTTCACGAATTCAAGAGGATGTTGCTAGCTTACAGTATTAATGCTTCACTTTAAAATGTTGGTTTGACATTTACATCCTATTTTCTTGATACATATGTGATAAAACAATTATTGCACCATCATTGAGTCACATACATAAATGGAAATCCAAAACTCTGTTGCTTTGTGCTTAAAATAAATCAAGACTCTAAAATAATTAAGGTGTAGTTTTTCACTAACCCTTAATCTATTCCACGAGCTTTGTTGTCTATCTGAGTTTCAACAGAAGACAGGAATTCTACTATGATACCGACGAAGTCTTTGTCCACTCAAGAGCCAATCAACAATGGTTATAACTCAAGAGAAGTGATGAACATCTACGCTATCAAGGATTCAAAGTAAATGACCATGCCAACACCCATTAAAGAATATGAAGAGTGCGGATACATGGGTGTATGCCGAGTCTCGAGTGATGAGTGATTGTTAACTGGGATAATGCGCATGTTCTTTGGCTTGTGTTGTGCAAGTGTTGAGCACGGATACAGTGATCGAAGGCAAGGTGAAGGTCAAGTAGAGACGTGCCGTGCCGATGGACCGAGAGTGGTGAAGGGCGGACGTGAGGCTTGGACTGAGGGACCGGTGGCCCAAGGATCAGTTGTGGTGGCTGACAGCCTAGGACAGCAACGAGCGAAGACTTGCGGGCACGGTGTTGCTCGGGTCGAGGACCTGAGGACACGTGTCGGTGGACGGGGTGCACGGGCGGTGCATCCCATCTACGGCTCGGTTTGGTGGTTGAGCCATAGAAAAACCACCGAGTGGACGGTTTCCAGGTTTGGTCCTCAAAACCTGGGCACTGATGGTTTCCGAGTTTGGACACAAAACTCGGGCTGAGGACGGTTTCCAGGTTTGGGCCTCAAAACCTGGGTGCTGCGGGTTTGCTGAGTTTGGGCCACAAAACTCAGGCGATGGACGGCTGGTTTCCCGGTTTGGGCCTCAAAACCGGGGGTTGGTCGTGAAGGCTGGTTTCCCGGTTTGGGCCACAAAACCGGGGGTGAAGTCTGGGAAAAGGATGAGCAGAGCGGTGGCGGCACGTGGCGGCAATCGGTGAGGTTGCGTTGAGGCAATGCTACCAGTTGTGCGGGCGTGGCCGTCGGATCACTACTATCTTTGAGTTGGTCCAGGATAGCCTTAGGGTTTGGTTGGTTCGCTCTATAATTAGTTAGGGGTAGAGTGGGAATTAGAATTAGGATAAGTAGAGGGAGACACCCACCTCCCATCCTATCTCAGCCATTTGCTCTTTGCCTTCTAGGTTTTCCTACTCTCCCAATCCCCTGCTGTAGCAACTGAGATCCGCAGAGAACCATACCTCTGTGTACTAGAGATTTTGAGGAAGTGAGACCGTAATCTCACTGTTGTAGCGTGTGGTAGCCACACGGTTGCAGATCGATGTGTTGATTCACGTTTTGTTTGTGTTCTTCGCGTTCTTCGTTTCTCCGTGATTTTCCCGTCACTCGATCTCCCTCTCTACTGCGTCTTTGCGAAATCCGTTTGAATCAACTTGTTCTTGATAGTGAGGAGATCACTTCCACCGAAGGAATTCATCTAACTCCTCACGAACAAGTAGATCGGGTTGATTTCGTTTTCGTGGTGCTTTTTCGTTCATACATCTTCCCTTTCGATTTCCCGGTGATTGAGTTGATTTGAGCGGATGATTTCTTGAGGATAGTCTCCTAACTATCTCGTGATCATCTTCTCCAAGTTTGGGAACTAGAGATTTGAGTTGAGGGTGACCAAAATCGCCCTCACTAGGCACTCGCGGACAGTCCGTCGTTGGGGGCGTGGACAGTCCGCGCGTCGGGCTCCGACCGAGCAGTGGTCGCGTGGCTCGGCTGTGCTGTCTCGGGTGACCGACGGACAGTCCGCCGCTGACAGGCGCGGACAGTCCGGGCCCGAGCAGGGAGACTTCAGCAGCTGTGCTGTTTTTGGGATTTAGCCGGCGGACAGTCCGCCACTGATTCCCGGACAGTCCGCCGTTGGGCAGACAGTCCGCGGACTAACCCCCGGACAATCCGGGACATTGCTGAAGCCTCCAGTTTGGTGCGTTTGTTCTCCCGGCTTCTTCGCTTGGTTTCCGGACTTCTCGTTTGGCCCTAGACTTGACCTAGGAACCTCTCTAGGTATCTTTGCTACTTGTTAGCATTGGTATTTGGGGATTTCTCGACGTAGCATTCAATCTACGTTCGGGACTCGGTTTTCAGGGGTCGAACTTGTACCGGTGCTTTTGGCGTTTGACTTGCTATCGCTTTGTGGTGCCACGCTGTGATCCTAGGGATCATCCACCCTCATCCAAGGGTCGTGAGCATCACGGTTTCGATCGAAGCTTTTGGGGGTTGATTTGTGGGACAAAGGCCGAAGTTTCGAGAGAAATTTTTGAGCTCCCATTCACCCCCCCTCTGGTCGCCTTGCTATTGCATTCTCGGTCCTTCAATTGGTATCAGAGCGGGTTAAGGATCTTTCACCTTAGCCGGTTCCAGATCCACCGAAGGCGACATGGATCGCGGCGTGGGCAAACCGCCGTTTTTTGATGCGACGAACTATGCGTATTGGAGATACGCATGTTCGCCTATCTGCAGAGTATGGGTGCTTCCATCTGGGATATTTGCAACTCTGCTGATTACGTGGTCTTGGCTGCTCGTGTTACTCAGCATCAGATCGATGAGCACGATGCCAATAGCCGAGCCCGTAATGCTCTTTTCTCATGCGTGAGCATGACGGAGTTTGATCGCGTTTCTCACCTCGCTACGGCTCGGTAGATTTGGGCTACCCTCATGCGTTTCCATGAGGGAACCACTCACGTCAAAACCCGTCTCTACGAGTCGCACAAGCGAGAGTATGAGAACTTTCGACATATGCCTGGCGAGACCATAAAGAGTTTATTCGCTCGCTTTCAGGTGATTGTCAACAGGATGAGGGCTAACAAGGAGTTGTAGCCTTTCAACGATCATGAGAGAGCTTTGAAGCTTTTGCATACTCTTGATCGGTCGGTGTGGGACTCAAAGGTCCAGGCGATCATCGAATCGCCTAACTATGAGACTCTAACCTGCGACGAGCTCTTTAGTAAGCTCAAGTCTAGTGAGATTGATGCAATGGCGAGGGCTTCTTATGAAAATCCTTCTGGCCCGTCGATGGCTTTGCTTTCTGGCTCTTCTGCTAACCCCTCTGGAGGATTTGCACTCTCTTCTCTTCTTTCTGTCACAGAGGAGCAGCTAGAGTTCATGGGGGATGACGAGTTGGCTTTGCTCTCCAACCGGTTCTCGCGGTTCCACAACAACCGCATGAACCATCGCCGCGGAGGAGGACGCTCTGGTTGTTTCGAGTGCGTCGACCCCAACCACTTCATCGCCAATTGCCCGAAGAAGAACAAGCAAGTCTTCGGCAAGGCGGATCATGGGCACAAGTACGACTCCGGCAAGCGCAAGGAGAAGTATGTCCCCACGAAGCACAAGCGGAAGGGCGGCTTTGACAAGGAGTACATCAAGACGAAGTACTTGGAGAAGGCCCAGGCTGAGCAGCGTGCTTTCTTCGCCACGCTCAGTGACGTCGACGACTCGGATGACGACTCCGCTTCCTTAAGCGACGACGAGTCCGAGAAGAAGAAGTGGATCGAGGACAAGCTGAACGGCCTCTGCTTCTTTGCCGACAACGAGGGCTTCTGCACCATGGCCCTCGGCAAGGAGGTCGACGGCGAGCTGGAGGAGCTCCCTCGGAACGACGACGATGACGACGACACCTTTCAGGTATCTCAGACCCCCGTTGAGCTTTCTGCTGAGGTCAAGAAACTTACTGTTGCCCTTCTTAGTCAAGATAAGCTGCTTAGGCGTGCTGCTAGAGAGCGGAAGGAGTTTAGGCAGAAGTGGGAGGATACGGTGAAGGAGCTTGAATCTGTCAAGTCCATCGTAGTTGTCACCGAGGAGGACGAGTGCGAGATGTGCACCAAGCACATGACTGACCTTCTCACTTTGAGGGGGAAGTATGTTGCTTTGGTTGGAGAGGTGGATGAGCTTAAAGCTAGATCCTCGCTGTTGGGTGCGTGCAAGTCATGTGCTGGCTTGCAATCTGAGTTGGCAGAGAAGAATGCCAAGATTGTGTCTCTTGAGAAGGCCAGCTCGGATAGCACTTGTGTGTCTAGGTGCGCTTTGTGTGAGGGTTTGGAGATGGAGATTGCGAACGTGAAGCATGACAAGATGCAAACCGAGGAAGAAAACACATACCTTCGGACCATCTTGTGATGGGTGTCTTGTGGTGAGCCGCAGCTTGGGATGATGATCTCCCAGTTCAAGCGTGCTGCTGGAGGTCCAGGTGTAGGCTTTGCTCAGGGTGTTGAGTGCGCTTCATCTTTTGGCAAGATTGGAGAGTCGAGTGGTCTAAACCCATGTGAGAAACCCAACTCCACCACTACTCCCAAGCTTACCAAGATTCCACCCAAAGAGCCTCTCAAGCCTAACACCAAGGATGGGGTGTTTGTTGAACCTCCGAGAGCTCCACCCAAGAAACAGTCGTGTGCTCCAAAACCAAACCACCTCAAGAACAAGCTAGACACAATGCCACCTATCCAAGAGGAGCTTATGCCACAGAAGGGCAAAGTGATCCACACCCACTACCGTGAGTACCAACAACCCCCTATGAGAGCGGTGAGGTACCATTGTGAGCACTGTGGGAGAGATGGACACTTGAGTGAGTTTTGCTTTCGGCGCAAGAGAGAGGCGCGCCGCGCAAAGGAGATGAACAACACGGACATGTACCATCCTTTCCATGTGCCGAATGTTCAGAGGCGTGCTGCTAGGCCCAGAGGTCCAAAGCCTCAAGTTCCTAGGCCTAGGCCGCGAAGAGAACATGCCCGGCGGGAGCCTGCAGTTGTAGGCTATGGACCCTGTGGCAGTGGCCTTGTAGTTGAGCGTTTTCCCCCATCGCGTTTTGAGTACCGCGATGGACGCTCCTCCCTTAGCGGACCACATTTTCCTCTGCGTGGTGATCGCTCCTCCCGTAGGCGCGCTAGGAATGGCTTTGCTACTAACCGTTCTTTTGAGCAACCGGCCCAACACTGGTATAATTCCCATTTCACTCACCCCAGTGTTGGACCGTATGCTCACCCTATGTCTTTTTATTGATGTAGGTAAAACGATTGGAGAACGTTTGGTTGGTGGATTCCAGGTGCTCAAGGCATATGACCGGAAATGCCAAGTGGTTCTCCAGTCTTAGTCCAGTTGCCGGAAAGGAGTTTATCACCTTCGGCGACAATAGCAAAGGTAAGGTGTTGTCTCGTGGGTCTGTGCGAGTTAATGAGCACTTTGTGTTGCGCGATGTTGCTCTTGTTTCTAACTTGCATTTTAATCTTCTTTCTATTTCACAACTTTTTGATGATGACTATGAGATTCGTTTTAAATCGAATCTCAGTCGCATTTTGGATCCTCAGGGCAATCTTGTATGTTTGATTTCGCCCTTTGGAAAAGTCTTTCATGCGAATTTCTCGGAGTCGTTTGGAATTTCTCGTTGTCTTTTGGCTGGACCTTCCTCTTCTGATCTTTGGATGTGGCATAGGAGACTCGGTCACCTGAGCTTCGACTTGCTTGCAAGACTTAGCTCACTTGGCCTAATCCGAGGATTGCCCAAGTTGTCCATGGAGAAGGATCTTGTTTGCCATTCTTGTATACATGGGAAGATGATAGCCGCTCCCCACCATCCAGTGACTCAGGTCATGACTAAGCGCCCTGGCGAGCTTTTGCACATGGACCTTGTTGGTCCGGCTCGGGTAAGCTCGGTTGGGGGGGAAGTGGTATGTGCTTGTTGTTGTTGACGACTTTTCGAGATATTCGTGGGTTTTCTTTTTAGCTGAGAAAACCAAGACTTTCTCCTTTGCTCGCAATCTGATTTTGCGTCTTCAGAATGAGTTCCCTATGAACTCAATGCGAGCAATTCGGAGTGATAATGGTTCTGAATTCAAGAATTCGGATTTTGAGAAGTTTTGTAACTCTTTGGGTTTGGAGCATCAGTTTTCTTCTCCCTACACACCGCCACAAAATGGTGTTGTAGAGAGGAAAAATCGGACCCTTGTAGAGATGGCCAGGATGATGCTCGATGAGCATAGGACTCCTAGGCGATATTGGGCCGAAGCTATGAGCACTGCATGCTACATTTCCAATCGCATTTTTCTCCGAGCTTTCTTGAAAAAGACTTCTTATGAGTTGCGTTTTGGAAAACTGCCCAAGGTGAGTTATTTTAGAGTCTTTGGTTGCCACTGTTTTATACTTAAGAAAGGCAACCTGGACAAATTTGAGTCTCGTTCTTCTGACAGTGTATTTTTGGGTTATGGCACTCATACTCGTGCATATCGTGTACTTAACCTTGATACTAACCGAGTCATGGAGACATCCGATGTCACCTTCGACGAGACCATGGTTTGTCCTTCTTCTCGTTTTGAGCGTGCAGGTGATCATGAGGTTGGTGAGCCTCTTTTTGATGATGAGGACAAGGGTGCTGAAGGGATGGATGACCCAACACCACCTCCACCTGTTGAGCCGCAAAGAGCGGCCTCTACTACCACTCATGGCCCCGACCCTTCTTCTTCGACTACTTGGGGGCCGTGGGATCCGCCACCTCGCGCTGTACCTTTCGTACCCGAGGAGGCATCAGCTGCTGTTGATGGGGAGGTTTCTTCAGCTCGGGAGGCGCCACGACACATCCAGCGCCAACACCCGCCTCAACAGATGATCTGCAGCATCGGCGAACGTGTCACTCAGTCAAGGTCACAACAAATCTCTCAATTTGCTCATTCTGCATTTGTTGCTGATTTTGAACCTCGAGATGTTGGACATGCTTTATTTGATCCGGATTGGGTCAATGCCATGCATGACGAGTTAGAAAATTTTGAGAGAAATCGGGTTTGGGTTTTGGTTCCACCTCCTCCTGAGTGTCACCCTATTGGTACAAAATGGGTTTTCAAAAATAAACAAGGAGAGGATGGCCATGTTGTCAGAAACAAGGCCAGACTTGTAGCCCAGGGGTATAGCCAGAAGGAGGGGATAGACTATGAGGAGACTTTTGCTCCTGTAGCTCGTTTGTAGGCAATTAGGATACTCTTGGCTTTTGCTGCATCCAAAGGGTTTAAACTTTTTTCAAATGGATGTCAAGAGTGCCTTCTTAAACGGCTACATAGAAGAAGAGGTTTATGTGAAACAACCCCCCGGTTTCAAAAATCCCAAGTTTCCAAACCATATTTTTAAACTTCACAAAGCTTTGTATGGTTTGAAACAAGCCCCTAGAGCCTGGTATGATAGGTTGAAATCCTTTTTGCTTGCTAAGGGTTTTAAAATGGGGTGTGTGGATAAATACTTTTTCTCCTCAAGCAAGGCAATGGCACTCTCTTGGTCCAGATTTACGTGGATGATATCATTTTCGGTGGTTCGTCTCACGCTTTGGTTGCCAAGTTTGCAGACACTATGAGCAGGCAGTTTGTGACGAGCATGATGGGGGAGTTGACGTTTTTCCTTGGGTTGCAAATCAAGCAATCCCGAGAGGGGACGTTCGTGCACCAGGGTAAGTACACAAAGGACATATTGAAGAAGTTGGATATGGGTGAGGCCAAGCCTCTTCCAACACCCATGTCGACCATGACGGCCCTAGATGCGGACAAGGATGGAGAAGCTGTGGACCAGAAGGAGTACCGGAGTATGATCGGGTCGCTGTTGTACCTGACGGCGACACGCCCGGACATACAGTTCGTGGTGTGTCTTTGCGCACGATTTCAGTCCTCGCCGTGCACCTCTCACCGTCAGGCGGTCAAGCACATTATGAGGTACTTATGCTTCACTCCAGAATTTGGGATTTGGTATTATGCTTCCTCCACTCTCTCCCTTTGCGGTTATTCCGATGCCGATTTTGCTGGTTGCCGAATTGAGCGCAAGTCCACTTCTGGGACTTGTCAGTTTATTGGTTCTTCTCTTGTTTCGTGGTCTTCTCGCAAGCAGTCTTGTGTCGCCCAGTCTACCATGGAGGCTAAGTATGTTGCTGCGGCTAGCTGCTGTTACCAGTTGTTGTGGATGATGACCACTTTGCGTGACTTTGGTCTGAGCTTTTCTCGTGTTTCTTTGCTTTGTGACAGCACGAGTGCGATTAGCGTTGCTAAGAACCCCGTGCTACATTCTAAGACCAAACACATTGATGTGCACTTTCATTTTCTGCGAGACCACTATGAGAAGGGTGATATCGACCTTCGCCATGTCGATACTCATCATCAGTTGGCTGATATTTTCACCAAGCCTTTGGACCAATCAACCTTTGCTAGGTTGAGAGGTGAGCTTGGTGTGTGTTTCCCCTTTTAGTTGGGGGAAACATTTTGATTCTTGTATCATAGACTGACTCTTCTCTTTTTGTTTGTGCATTTCATCATGCATATTTGCATTCAGAGCTTCATGCATATAATCTTTAGAATGTGACTGTGCTCTGGTTAGTGTATGCTCCGATGCCATGATACTTGTAGCTTATGCTCTCTCTGATCACTAATACATGTTATGAGCTGAGCTATTTTATGAATGGTGAACCTGTTTAATGACCTTAAACCTTGAAAATGTTCACCATTGAGATATGCAACTAGCATGTGTAGAATGTGTTGGAATCACTTGTGCTTTTCATATATGCTAGGTTGCTATGTCTCTAGTTCTGAGTCGTTCACTTGCTTGGTATGTTCATATTCTGCTTTAAATGTGAACCAAGTTAAGTAAATTTGAAAGATCGAGATGGGATTGCTTGTCATCACATCACAGTATCGAGACTGTTTCTCATTGCACTTTGAGTTAAACTTGAGTTGTGTAGTGTATGACCGAAACTGTTGCTTTAAGCTTCTGATTGCTTCTGCATAGGCTTCGCACAGTTGAAAAGTTAGGCAATCACAAGCTTTCAACCTCTCGCAATCACATGCTGAAATTTGAACTTGTGTAATTTAACCGCTACAACTCCGATAAAATTTGAATACACAAGTCTATGTTTCATTCTATAGCATGTTGATTGAACCTTGCTAGGGGTAGTTCACTTTGTATACATTATTAGCACTTGTTTGACTTCCTGTCTATACATGTTCAGTGCTATTTTTATGGTGAACATCATTTTCTGAATGGCTAAAACTGCTCACTTTGCTTAAATGTTCATATTTTGTATTTGGTGATCAGTTTGAGCTTTTGCTACCTTTTTGTGCTTATTATTGAGTCATCGGTTCAGCACTTTGTCGAGCATCTTCATATTCTATCGACTATATTCCTGAAGCTGCTAACTTGCACTTTAACTCATCTGCATTTGGAGGGAAGACACTTGATAGTGCATTTTCAACTAAGGGGGAGAAATTCTTGCCAAATCATAAGGGGGAGAAATCATTGTTGGAAATATGCCCTAGAGGTTATCATAGAGATGATGATATTTCTATTGTATCCATGATTTATTATATGTTCATTGAATATCCATTAAAGACAACTTGTATTGATTGGCAATTATGTGAATTGTCTGTGAAACTCTTTTACTTGTATGGTAATTCGATAGTTGTCCCTGATCGGAGTTCATGTCAGGACACACATGAATATTAGATCAGCACATGTATTAGTTGATGACAATGTTTCACAAGTCATAGACATGGAGATGTCAAACTAATAATGTGGGCACATGTATGACATGGGGCTGGACTGACCCAACGTGAGATGTTCTTATTATCTCTTTACACATCGTATACGTTATGTCCTTTGACCTGAGATTGTGGTATGTTCTCAAGATATGAATCGACTTACTTAGGGACTATCAAACGTTACTTCGTAACAGGGTAGTTATAAAGATAGTCTTCGGGTTTGTCAGGAAGTATGCTGTGAGACATAGACGATCAAGATGGGATTTGCCCCTCTCTATGCGAGAGAGATATCACTGAACCACTCAAATGATTGGATCATAAAATGCATGGCCGTGCTTAGGTTAAGTGTTAACATATGAGTTGGACCAAATATTGTGTGGCAAGGGAATTGCGTATATGTGATTGTGGTGGTTCGTCAGATATGATCTTTGCGTATACATAGGAGTTGACATGTCTTGCTAGAGGCCGCTGTCAACTATCAGGCGAGTAGGAGTACTCGGGCAGTGTCTATGTGTGCGTGAACCCATAGGGTCGCACGCTTAAGGGGCTGGAAGCCTGATTCGAGTTGGACTCGAGTCAGACCGGGATTAGGGTTTGCTAATGGGCCTCCAGGTCGGTGGGCTCATTAGGGACGCCTATATAAAGAGGGGTGGGGCGACCAGAGTTTTAACCATGTCAATTGTTGACAGCCGTCGCCTACCCCACGCCCGCGCCTATTGCTCCTCGCAGACCTAGCAGTCTGGAGGCGTGACGCTTCCTCCCTGTACGTGTGGGATACCTCGGAGGTGCTGCATCTGGAGCACAAGGACGAACCGCACGTGGAGACGTGAAGGACGGAGGTGAACATCTACACGGCATCGCTGCGATGCGCACTTCTACACCGAGACATCTTCCGCTGCACCTGCGCGTCTAGTGGTAATCCCGTGATCTATAACTAGTAGTAGTTCCTGGTTTATGGGGTCGAAAATTTTTGCGTTCGGCTAACTCAGCAGAAGCGTTCGGCTAACATAGCAGAACCGTTTTTCGGCTACCACAGCGGTAGCATTCGGCTAGTGTAGCATCCCCATAACCCTACAGTGGTATCGGAGCCGTTACTGCCTCGTTATAGATTCGGTTGTGTGCATATACAGATATGCACGGTTGTAGATCAGTCTCTGATCTTGATTCGTGATCTTGCTGTGTTGGTCATGTAACGATCTACTCCTACCGGTCGGAATTCCGCCATCGGAGTTAAGTGATACGTGTAAATCCAGCCATGGCAAGATGGAGATCAATCAGATTGATCGAATCGAATCTAGATCAAGAGCCGGGTGCATGAGATGTACCGCGGCATCTGCAAAAGAGCGTTGTTCGGTAAAACAACCGTAACTTTTGCATACGACCTTGGCTTGAGATGATCTTTAAACGAAAATTGATCTACAAAAAATTTTACATCTGATTTTCACCGGCCTTGGCCGGTTTCGTCAAATTTAGATTTGCGAAAAAAGGCCGGGAAAATTATGTTTTCTGCGATTCAAGATTAGACGTCGGGAACATTTAACTCTGTTTTGCAGGAATTGATGACTGGTATAGCCCTTATGTGTATGTGATGCATGTATGTAATTGTTTCATGACTTGCATGTCATGATTATGACAATATGGCTGGAGCCACATATATATTGTCCATTTGATGTAATGGCCTGCGTGCCAAAATTATGATGATCCTTCACGCGACTATGTAATTACTTAATTAATTACGCTAGTTGTAGCTAGTCGGTGGATTCATCGTTGGAGGATGGCGTGCATGTACCATGTGGATGGAGATCATCATGGTGAACAGATTGGCAGAGATGGAGATCTCCAAAGAAACACTGGGCTATACCAAGTCATATCTGTGTTGATGCTATTCTCTTATTATGTTCTACTTTCACGTATGATTCATGTTTATTGTCTACATGCGGTAGTGAAAGTATAGAACGACCCCTCAGTAATGTTCAAGTCATATGCTTCCCCAAACCTTGCACTGTCATATGTCTTGTACAATCAGTGGCGCGCCTATGAAATTAGGGTGTCACTGATTTTCCTTGACCAGGCAGGTTCGTATCGGATACTTACTGCAGAAGGGTTGGTTGCTTGAACAAGGTCATCCTAACGGTTAGGGACCTTGAAGCATAAGGAGTTGAGCACGCATAGAGATGCTGGCCAACAACAAGAGTCATATGTGATATGATTAGCAAAGAGTTGCTTACGGATCTACCATGTCCACTAGCGGTGATGCTAAAGCTCACTAGTAGACTTGTTAGTTTGGGTCTTGAATCATTGAGAATCAATAGAGGGATATTGATCTCAGTGGGAGTAGATTTTATTAATGATTTAATATCATTTACTCTGTCTTGGATACATTGTCTTAGTATTTTACATTTACTTTTGTTGTAGATCAATGGCACCTAGCAATCCACCATTTACTTTACGATCAATCCTTGAGAAAGATAAATTGAATGGAACAAACTATGCGGATTGGATCCGTAACCTGAGAATTGTTCTCAGAGCTGAGAAAAAGGAAGATATTCTAGACACCCCACTACCAGAGGAACCTGCTGATAATGCACCTGCTACTGAGAAAACCGCTTACAAGAAAGCATGTGATGCTGATCTTGAAGTGGGATGTCTGATGCTTGCTAGCATGGAACCAGATCTGCAGATGCAGTTTGATAATAATCATACAGCCTACGATATGATTGTAGCGCTAGATGAGATGTTCCAGACTCAGGCTAGAACTGAAAGGTTCAATGTTCCTAAGTCTCTTGCTGAGACTAAGTTAGCAGAGGGTGCAGCAGTTGGACCACATGTGATCAAGATGGTTGGTTACACTCAGAGGTTGGAGAAGCTAGGCTTCCCAATTGGTCCAGAACTGGCTACTGACTTCATCCTCTCTTCTCTCCCACCTAGCTATGGGAACTTCATCTCAAACTACCATATGCATGGTGCAGAGAGGGGCTTGAATGAGTTGTGTGGCATGCTTAAGACAGCAGAGGCAGACATCAAGAAAGGTGCTGGCAGCAGCCATGTGTTGGCGATCCAAAACAAGCCTAACTTTAAAAGGAAAGGCAACTTTTGGAAGAATAGGAAGGGCAAGGGCAAGGCCAAAGATGTGATCTCTAAGCCAAACCCTCGTGCGCCTGACGCTGCTGGACCAACTGCTGATTCTGAGTGCTTCCACTGTAAGGGGAAAGGTCACTGGAAAAGAAACTGCAAGGTGTACTTAGCATCCTTGATGAAGGATGGCGGTGGTAAAGGTACTCCCGCTGCTCATACACTTGCTGTTTATATTACAGATATTTTCCTCGCTGACTCTTATATTAATTCTTGGGTATTTGATACCGGCTCGGTTGCTCATATTTGCAATACGATGCAGGGAATGATAAGAGGTAGAAGCGTTGGAAAAGGGGAGGTTGATTTCCGCGTGGGCAATAATGCAAGAGTTGCTGCGTTGAACGTCGGGACGATGCAACTACACCTCCCATCAGGATTTATTTTGGAGTTGAATAATTGTTATTTTGTTCCAAGTTTAAGTCGAAACATTGTGTCACCTTCATGTTTGATGAAGGATGGCTATTCATTTGCGAGTAAAGACAATGGTTTTGTAATCTCTAAGAATGATATGTTTGTGGCTTTTGCATCCATTGTGAATGGGTTGTTTATTTTAAATCTTGATGATGCACCTATGTCTATCTGTAATATTACTGCTAAAAGGCCTCGGCTTAATGAGTTAAGCCCTACCTATATGTGGCATTGTCGTTTGGGTCATATAAGTGAGAATCGCATGAAGAGACTCCATGCTGATGGATTTCTAACTTCGTTTGATTTTGAATCATACGAGACATGTGAGGCTTGTTTGCTGGGCAAAATGACCAAGTCGCCTTTCACAGGTTTTCCTGAGAGGGCGACTGACTTGTTGGAACTTGTACATACTGATGTATGTGGACCATTGAGTATGACAGCTAGAGGCAGATTTCAATACTTCATAACCTTCACTGATGATTTTAGCAGATATGGCTATGTCTATCAGATGAAGCATAAGTCTGAGACATTTGAAAAGTTCAAAGAATTTCAGAATGAGGTAGAGAATCAACGTGGCAAGAAAATTAAGGCCTTGCGATCAGATCATGGAGGCGAATATTTGAGCCACGAGTTTAGCAATCATCTTAAGAGTTGTGGAATTGTTCCACAGCTTACGCCACCTGGAACGCCTCAGCGAAACGGCGTGTCCGAGCGACGTAATCGAACTTTGTTAGACATGGTTCGGTCTATGATGAGCCAGTCGGACCTTCCTTTATCGTTTTGGGGATACGCTCTAGAAACAGCCGCTTTCACATTAAATAGGGTACCGTCTAAGTCCGTAGTTAAGACACCATATGAGATATGGACCGGTAAGAGTCCCAGTTTGTCTTTTCTAAAGATTTGGGGTTGTGAAGTTTATGTCAAACGACTTATTTCAGATAAACTAACAACCAAGTCGGACAAGTGCTTTTTCGTGGGATACCCAAAGGAAACTTTAGGGTATTACTTCTACAACCGCACAGAGGGCAAAGTGTTTGTCGCTCGAAATGGTGTTTTCTTAGAGAAAGAGTTTCTCAAAAGAGACAAGAGAGGGCAGAAGGTGTATCTTGAAGAAGTTCAAGATGAGCCAACAGGGATTGACTCCACGAGTGATGCTAATGTAGCAGAACAAGTTGAGCTACCTGGGGCAACAGACACCCCGCCCCAACCACGAAGGTCGGCAAGAATCCATGAGTTGCGTGGGGATGTGTTATTGTTAGACGATGACGAACCTGCAACTTTTGCCGAGGCAATGATGGACCCTGATTCTGAGAAATGGCATAGTGCCATGAGATGCGAGATAGATTCCATGGGAGCCAATCAAGTTTGGAACTTGGTTGACCGGCCTGATGGGGTAAGACCCATAGAGTGCAAATGGATCTATAAAAAGAAAAAGGATATGGATGGAAACGTCCAAGTTTATAAAGCTCGACTTGTCGCAAAAGGTTTTCGGCAAGTTCAAGGAGTTGACTACGATGAGACTTTCTCGCCGGTAGCGGTGCTTAAATCTATCCGGATCATTCTAGCAATTGCTGCCTATTATGACTATGAGATATGGCAGATGGATGTTAAAACAGCCTTTCTAAATGGAAATTTGGAAGAGGACGTGTATATGATACAGCCCGAAGGTTTTGTTGATCCTAGCAATGCTGGAAAAATATGCAAGCTTAAGAAATCTATTTATGGATTAAAGCAAGCATCTCGGAGTTGGAATATTCATTTTGATGAGGTGGTCAAAGGGTTTGGCTTCCGTCAAAGTGAAGATGAACCTTGTGTTTACAAGAAGGAAAGTGGGAGCGCTGTTGTGTTTCTAATCTTGTATGTAGATGACATACTGTTGATTGGGAATGACATTCCGATGTTGCAAACCATAAAGACTTCACTGAATTATAGTTTTTCTATGAAGGATTTAGGAGAAGCAACATATATTCTGGGCATTAAGATCTATAGAGATAGGTCAAAGAGGCTAATAGGATTAAGCCAAGAAACGTACATTGACAAGGTGTTGAAGCGGTTCAACATGGAACAGTCCAAGAAGGGTTCTTGCCTATGTCACATGACATGCGCTTTAGCGAGAAATAGTGTCCTTCGACAACTGAGGAGCGAGAGCGCATGAGTAAGGTTCCATATGCTTCGGCTATTGGTTCCATCATGTATGCCATGATATGTACGCGCCCAGATGTCTCATATGCTCTAAGTGTTGCGAGCAGATATCAAGCTAATCCAGGTGAGAGTCACTGGACACTTGCTAAAAACATCCTTAAGTACTTGAGAAGGACTAAAGATGTGTTCCTAATCTATGGAGGTGAGGAGGAGCTCGTTGTAAATGGCTACACCGATGCTAGCTTCCAAACTGACACAGATGATTCACAATCTCAATCAGGTTTGGTGTTCACAATAAATGGTGGTGCAGTCAGTTGGAAAAGTTCCAAGCAGGAGACCGTGTCTGATTCTACGGCAGAAGCCGAGTACATTGCAGCTAGTGGAGCTGCAAAGGAAGGTGTTTGGATGAGGAGGTTCCTCATTGATCTTGGTGTGTTTCCAAATGCGTCTAGCCCATTGTCTCTACATTGTGATAGCAATGGGGCTATCGCGCAGGCTAAGGAGCCAAGGAATCACCAGAAGAACAAACATGTACTGCGGAAATTTCACCTCATTCGAGACTTCATTAAAAGAGATGAAATTAAGATGTGCAAAATACATACGGATTTGAATATAGCAGATCCTTTGACAAAGGCTCTTCCACAGCCTAAGCATGAGGAACATGTGAGGTCTATGGGTATTAGATATCTAAAAGATTAACTCTAGTGCAAGTGGGAGACTGTTGGAAATATGTCCTAGAGGTTATCATAGAGATGATGATATTTCTATTGTATCCATGATTTATTATATGTTCATTGAATATCCATTAAAGACAACTTGTATTGATTGGCAATTATGTGAATTGTCTGTGAAACTCTTTTACTTGTATGGTAATTCAATAGTTGTCCCTGATCGGAGTTCATGTGAGGACACACATGAATATTAGATCAGCACATGTATTAGTTGATGACTATGTTTCACAAGTCATAGACATGGAGATGTCAAACTAATAATGTGGGCACATGTATGACATGGGGCTGGACTGACCCAACGTGAGATGTTCTTATTATCTCTTTACACATCGTATACGTTATGTCCTTTGACCTGAGATTGTGGTATGTTCTCAAGATATGAATCGACTTACTTAGGGACTATCAAACGCTACTTCGTAACAGGGTAGTTATAAAGATAGTCTTCGGGTTTGTCAGGAAGTATGCTGTGAGACATAGACGATCAAGATGGGATTTGCCCCACTCTATGCGAGAGAGATATCACTGAACCACTCAAATGATTGGATCATAAAATGCATGGCCATGCTTAGGTTAAGTGTTAACCTATGAGTTGGACCAAATATTGTGTGGCAAGGGAATTGCGTATATGTGATTGTGGTGGTTCATCAGATATGATCTTTTCGTATACATAGGAGTTGACATGTCTTGCTAGAGGCCGCTGTCAACTATCGGGCGAGTAGGAGTACTCGGGCCATGTCTATGTGTGCGTGAACCCATAGGGTCGCACGCTTAAGGGGCTGGAAGCCTGATTCGAGTTGGACTCGAGTCAGACCGGGATTAGGGTTTGCTAATGGGCCTCCAGGTCGGTGGGCTCATTAGGGACGCCTATATAAAGAGGGGTGGGGCGACCAGAGTTGTAACCACGTCAATTGTTGACAGCCGTCGCCCACCCCACGCCCGCGCCTATTGCTCCTCGCAGACCTAGCAGTCTGGAGGCGTGACGCTTCCTCCCTGTACGTGTGGGATACCTCGGAGGTGCTGCATCTGGAGCACAAGGACGAACCGCACGTGGAGACGTGAAGGATGGAGGTGAACATCTACACAGCATCGCTGCGACGCGCACTTCTACACCGAGACATCATCCGCTGCACCTGCGCGTCTAGTGGTAATCCCGTGATCTATAACTAGTAGTAGTTCCTGGTTTATGGGGTTGAAAATTTTTGCGTTCGGCTAACTCAGCAGAAGCGTTCGGCTAACGTAGCAGAACCGTTTTTCGGCTACCACAGCGGTAGCATTCGGCTAGTGTAGCATCCCCATAACCCTACAATCATATCTTGGTTGTGTGCACTGTTGGAGGGGGAGTTTAAGTTGGCTCGGATTTTGAGGATTTTGAATTTTCCAATTGGTTCGGAGCTTTTCTGCTAGTTGTGTTGAGCCTCTGTGCCTCTGTCTTGAGGGACTAGCATTTTTGGCTTTGTTGTTCAATTGGTTCAGAGCTTTTCTGCTAGTTGTGTTGAGCCTCTGTGCCTCTATCTTGAGGGACTAGCAGTTTTGCCTTGTGAGTGTGATTCTCAATTGGCATCGAGCCTTTCTGCTTTTCAGTCGGTATTTTTCAGTTGGTATCGAGCTGTTCTCACGCTAGCGGTGTTGAGCCTGTTCTACCTCTTCTTGAGGGCTAGCTTTGCTTTGCTTGGTCGCGTCGAGCCGTTGCCCATGTCTTTGGGGACCAAGTTGTTTTGCTCTTTCACTTGACCTTTTTCTGGCTTTGATATGCTTTTGGGTCATTTGGACGAGTTCTCTACTTCTCCTTCTTCTTTCTACTTCTTCTACATTATGATTTGTGTTGGTAGTTGACAATGCACTCATCAAGGGGGGGGATTGCGGATACATGGGTGTATGTCGAGTCTCGAGTGATGAGTGATGGTCAAGTGGGATAATGCGCATGTTCTTTGGCTTGTGTTGTGCAGGTGTTGAGCACGGATACAGTGATCGAAGGCCAGGTGAAGGTCAAGTAGAGACGTGTCGTGCCGATGGACCGAGAGCGGTGAAGGGCGAACGTGAGGCTTGGACTGAGGGACCGGTGGCCTGAGGATCAGCTGTGGTGGCTGACAGCCTGGGACAGCAACGAGCGAAGACTTGCGGGCACGGTGTTGCTCGGGTCGAGGACCTGAGGACACGTGTCGGTGGACGGGTTGCACGAGCGGTGCATGCCATCTACGGCTCGGTTTGGTGGTTGAGCCATAGAAAAACCACCGAGTGGACGGTTTCCAGGTTTGGGCCTCAAAACCTGGGCGCTGACGGTTTCCGAGTTTGGCCACAAAACTCGGGCTGAGGACGGTTTCCAGGTTTGGGCCTCAAAACCTGGGTGCTGCGGGTTTGCTGAGTTTGGGCCACAAAACTCAGGCGATGGACGGCTGGTTTCCCGGTTTGGGCCTCAAAACCGGGGGTTGGTCGTGAAGGCTGGTTTCCCGGTTTGGGCCACAAAACCGGGGGGGGCGAAGTCTGGGAAAAGGACGAGCAGAGCGGTGGCGACACGAGGCGGCAATCGGTGAGGTTGCGTTGAGGCAACGCTACCAGTTGTGCGGGCGTGGCCGTCGGATCACTACTATCTTCGAGTTGGTCCATGATAGCCTTAGGGTTTGGCTGGTTCGCTCTGTAATTAGTTAGGGGTAGAGTGGGAATTAGAATTAGGATAAGTAGAGGGAGACACCCACCTCCCATCCTATCTCAGCCATTTGCTCTTTGCCTTCTAGGTTTTCCTGCTCTCCCAATCCCCTGCTGTAGCAACTGAGATCCGCAGAGAACCATACCTCCGTGTACTGGAGATTTTGAGGAAATGAGACCGTAATCTCACTGTTGTAGCGTGTGGTAGCCACACGATTGCAGATCGATGTATTGATTCGCGTTTTGTTCGTGTTCTTCGCATTAGTCGTTTCTCCGTGATTTTCCCGTCACTCGATCTCCCTCTCTACTGTGTCTTTGCGAAATCCGTTTGAATCAACTTGTTCTCCATCGAAGGAATTCATCTAACTCCTCACGAACAAGTAGATCGGGTTGATTTTGTTTTCGTGGCGCTTTTTCGTTCATACATCTTCCCTTTTGATTTCCCGGTGATTGAGTTGATTTGAGCGAATGATTTCTTGGGGATAGTCTCCTAACTATCTCGTGATCATCTTCTCCAAGTTTGGGAACTAGGGATTTTGAGTTGATTCAGATTTGGGGAGATTTGAGTTGAGGGCGACCAAAATCGCCCTCACTGGGCACTCGCGGACAGTCCGTCGTTGGGGCGCGGACAGTCCGCGCATCGGGCTCCGACCGAGCAGTGGTCGCGTGGCTCGGCTGTGCTGTCTCGGGTCACTGGCGGACAGTCCGCCGTTGACAGGCGCGCACAGTCCGGGCTCGAGCAGGGAGACTTCAGAAGCTGTGCTGTTTTGGGATTTAGCCGGCGGACAGTCCGCCACTGATTCCCGGACAGTCCGCCGTTGGGCAGACAGTCCACGGACTAACCCCCGGACAGTCCGGAACTTGGCTGAAGCCTCCGGTTTGGTGCGTTTGTTCTCCCGGCTTCTTCGCTTGGTTTCCGGACTTCTCGTTTGGCCCTAGAGTTGACCTAGGAACCTCTCTAGGTATCTTTGCTACTTGTTAGCATTACTATTTGTGGATTTCTCGACGTAGCATTCAATCTACGTTCGGGACTCGGTTTTCAGGGGTCGAACTTGTACCAGTGCTTTTGGCGTTTGACTTGCTATCGCTTTGTGGTGCCACGCTGTGATCCTAGGGATCATCCACCCTCTTCCAAGGGTCGTGAGCATCACGGTTTCGATCAAAGCTTTTGGGGGTTGATTTGTGGGACAAAGGCTGAAGTTTCGAGAGAAATTTTTGAGCTCCCATTCACCCCCCTCTGGTCGCCTTGCTATTGCATTCTCGGTCCTTCAAAGAGCAGTGAACCAAAGGAGACAAGTCCACCAGCCACTTGAAGAAAGATAAAGATAGTTCTACTGAAGTGCAACTAAGGTCATCACCACGAGGATCTGCTGACGCACCCAAGAAAGAATAAAGAGCGTGCAAGAAGTCTTGTTCGATAGACTATAAACATCGAATCCTCGCCGGAAGGTAACTCGGTAGTTATCCATATTTCTTTAGCAATAAATTAAGTACTGCATAATCATATCATTTTACTTCTAGTTGCATATTTACTTTTTAGCAAATTATATCTGCATTAGAAAAGAAAATAAAAATATGAAAAACTCGAAGCCCCATGAGAACAGTTTAGTGCTGTGTTAAAACCCATAAATGTATTCTCTGTGGAGGCATAAAAAATATACATCTACATATTTATTTCTGCATTACATCATCGGTAAAAAGAAAAATCTAAAAGGAGACACTATAAAGAACTGCTGAATTTGTGCTTAGTGGAAAGGAAGAACATAAATGATCTTAAGAGCTTTAGACAACTAGACAAAGGGAAAGAATATTTATCACTAACGCTTAATCAAGTTCCACTAGTTGTGTTGTCTATTTTTAAGTTCAACAGGAAATAAAAAAGAGAGGGACTTAAGCCACTGCTGATGGTCTACTCATCTTCTGGGGAAAAGATCACGTCAAGATCCAGCTTGGGGGAGAGCACCCTCAGTTATCACAATAAGTATCGTACCACGACTATTTTTATTTACTATTATTAGTTCGTTTTAGCTAGATCCAGGTCAATATATATAAAAACCCATAAAAAGATGAATAACTATTATAAAACCAAATAAATATAGTATATAATAAATGCCTAGGTGGATATAAACTTAACTTTGCTCATGATGAAAATGATGAATAGTTGCTCTGCCGTAATCCCTCTTAAGTGCCTATTGTTCAGCCTAATTTTCCTGAGTTTTGGACAAAGCTGTTTTGAATAAACTCTGAACCTAAAACCTGTGGATGGCAAATGCTTGATCTAAAAGTCTAGGTAATTGTGGGATATGATATAAGAAGGTTTGAGTTGTTGTTTATCTAATTGCTAGAGATACTAGAGTTCTGGAGATTTACTATTTGAAAAGATTAAAAAAAACACATGATGAGATCCTATATGACATAAACATGAATTCCTTCCTAGAGCCATTAATATGATCTTAAGATACGGCTACTTGTTTTGTTCTAAGTTTTTAGCTATGGTTGAGAAATTTATAATGCTCTAGAGATCAAAAACGCATTTTATTAAAAGATTCACTCTTCCGAAGTAGTATTGTGTTAGAGGCATGGGACTATGCAAAAGTATAAAAGGAGGAAAGAAAAAGGGACAAGTGTCCGACTACCTCAAAAGAAAAAAAAAAGAAAAAGCATTGTGATAAAAATATGAAAGAGAAAAAGAAAGATAGTCCATGGTCCCTCTAATTACAATATGCCAGCAAGAGATGACAAATTTCAAAAGTTTTAAGTTCTTGATCTATGAGTATGACATCTTTCTCCCTAGCTTTGAACTTTGACTTGGTAAGATTTGCTTCTTAAAAGCTCCAGATATATATCCATAGGAAGAAGGAAAATGCATCAGTGAGGAATCATAAAATATAAAAGAGTGATTTGAGAGTGTCATACAGTGAAATCTCTGAGTTTTATTTTGAAAATATATAAAAACTCCAGAGTGAAGGTTGATCAAAGAGTTAGAGATACAGTGCTTAACTTGATTGTTCTATCTTTCAATTGTTTAAAGATTCAGGTGAAGGCAAAAACTCCATAGTAAAAGGTAATATGAGAAAGTCAGAATAGTTAACTCTAAATCCAAGGGAAGATTTTTGTTTGAACATATGTACCATTGAGGTGTGAAAGCATAGTAGCAATTCCTGATTCATCATTATTTGCTAAGGGACTAGCAAAAGGTAAGCTTGGGGGAATTGTTGACACTGGTTATCTATCATAATTAAAGGATAAATAAATATGAAAAGGGCAAGAATTTGATCACCAACAAAGGTTTAGGGTTTTAATTAACAATATTCCACGAGTTTTGGTAAACTATGATTCTGCAGGGACTAAACCAGGAAATCAACACCGATAGCTTCCCATAGAAGGAAACCGACGAGAGATAACTCCACCGCCACGTCAGGAAGTTTCTAGAAGACTCGAGAGGACACCAGAAGACACCAGGAGGTCGACCACCACGAGAGCATGACAGGTGGGACCGACCGGTCCCACCTTGGGGCCTACAGACTCTATCTTCTGGAATGTTCTCCCACCGCCTATGAGGATGCATCTCCACCCTACGTGAAGTCAGTTTGATCCAAGGGCCACGGTTCCTCGCCCAGGGCTATATAACCAGACCCTAGACCCCCCTCTCCAGCATCAATCAGATCTCAAGTCATTAGAAGAGGAGAAAGATCAAGGTAGTGGCTTTCAAGGCTAACCAAGAAGAAGGAAGCAAGGCTCAAAATGATTCATCAAGTGAAAGAAGTGATGACTCTGATGATGAGATTGCACTTCTTGTAAAGAATTTTAGAAGATTCATGAGGAAGAAGATGTACAAGAAGAGCAAAGGAGGATATTTCAAGAAGTCAAAGAAGAAAAACTGCTATGAGTGTGGTGCGGATGATCACTTCATAGTCGGTTGTCCACAAAAGAAGAACAAGAGCAAGTATAGCAAGAGTGATGACAAGAAGCAAAGAAGAAGAAGAGGAGGTGAAGCTCACCTTGGTGAAGAATGGTTTTCGGAGGATGACTCAAGTGATGAAGAGAAGAGCAAAGGCAAGGAGAAGGAGAAGGGAGCGGCTAAGATTGCCATTCACAAGGCCTCTTCTCCAAGCCTCTTCTCCAACATAGCTACATCAACTACTTCATCATGCTTGTTCGAGGATCTCTCCGAAGATGAGGATGACTTCACTCATTCTTGCTTCATGGCTAAGGATGAGAAGGTATCATCTAGTTCTCCCAATTGTTCTAGTGATGATGATATGGATGATTATGAACAAAACATGATAAGAGAATTTGGAAAGAAAGGTGGACTCAAAATAATAAAATTGCTTACTAAGTTAGAGAGTCAGAATGAGAGTCTTACTTTGCAAGGGGACTTGATCTCTCAAGAGAGAGAAAAGAACCTTGCATTGGAAGCCTATCTTACCGAGGAGAAGTTGAAGGTTGAGAAATTGACCGTGGAACTATCTTTAGCCAATGACTCTAACAAGAGGTTGGATAAGGAGTGTTCCACGAGCAATGACTTAATTGCTAATCTAAAGAATAAGGTTAGCTTGGTTCAAGAATGCCTCACAAGCTTACAAGATAAATATCAAACTCTTGAACTAAGCTACCATACTCTTTGGAGTAGCACCTCTTCAACCACTCCTAAGGATTCCGATAGCTCTAATGCTTCAACTAGTAAAGGTTGCAAGAGATGTTATAAAGTTGATATAAATGCTTGTGCAACTAACCTTGTTGAGCTAGAGAAGAAAGATAAGGAAATTCAAAGGTTTAACATGATCTTGAAGAATGGTTGCAAGTGTAAGCTGCAACAACCAAAGGACATTCTCAAGACAGCAAGACATCCATCCATCAAGGATGGGATTGGCTATAGTAGGTATGATGGGAAGGCCAATCGAAGGAAGATGGTCAATGGGGTGCCCTTTGTTAACTTTAGCAAAGGGGTTCCTCTCTTTGACCTCATGAACAAGGTGTTGACACTGGTTATCTATCATAATTAAAGGATAAATAAATATGAAAAGGGCAAGAATTTGATCACCAACAAAGGTTTAAGGTTTTAATTGACAATATTCCACGAGTTTTGGTGAACTATGATTCTGCAGGGACTAAACCAGGAAATCAACAACGATAGCTTCCCATAGAAGGAAACCGACGAGAGATAACTCCACCGCCACGTCAGGAAGTTTTTAGAAGACTCCAGAGGACACCAGAAGACACCAGGAGGTCGATCACCACGAGAGCACGATAGGTGGGACCGACCGGTCCCACCATGGGACCGACAGGTCCCACCTTGGGGCCTACGGACTCTATCTTCTGGAATGTTCTCCCACCGCCTATGAGGATGCATCTCCACCCTACGTGAAGTCAGTTTGATCCAAGGGCCACGGTTCCTCGCCCAGGGCTATATAACCAGACCCCAGACCCCCCTCTCCAGCATCAATCAGATCTCAAGTCATTAGAAGAGGAGAAGGATCAATCAGAAACCCTAATTTCCTTAGAGCCACATCAATTTAGGCATAGCTAGATAGAATTAGAATTAGAAGAGGCAAGCTTCGCTTGGATTCCGGATCTAGTCGCGAGAAGGCTCGGTAAACCTGAGATCTTCTCTCTTGTATCAACATTATGGATCTAATTATGTTTCTAGTTCATAATTGTTCTTCTAGTTCTTCATTGTTCTTCATTGTTCATGTTCTAGTTCTAGTTCATCGTCTAGTTCATCTTCTAGTTCGTGTTCTAGTTCATACTCTAGTTCATCTATGTGTTCTAGTTCATCATACTGTTCATCATTGTGTGCTAGTTCATAGTCTAGTTCATAATAGTTTAGATATAATTGATATGACTAAGACATTAATTACTATATTCTTAATTATACTGTTGTAGTATGCTTTGATTATATATTTGGCATAGATAGATTATCATCATGTTTATACTCATGTTCGTATAGCGCTCATCTTAAAGTACAACAGGTGGGTGATAAATGTTGTG
The DNA here is from genome assembly GCA_009763385.1 of Coix lacryma-jobi var. lacryma-jobi. Classification (NCBI taxonomy): domain Eukaryota; kingdom Viridiplantae; phylum Streptophyta; class Magnoliopsida; order Poales; family Poaceae; genus Coix; species Coix lacryma-jobi. Next base: position 117,099,643 of record CM019829.1, read on the forward strand.
TAGGTGTGGTGCCGATACACTATTTATCTGTGAATGCGTCCTATATTTCGGATAGAGTGGTAGATCGCGGGTGTGATATTCCTGTTGAGTCCTTTGTATTCCACCTCCCGAATGTAGTGTTCAGTATGGCTCAGTTAACTCATGGTTTAGGGGTTACTCTGTTTGGCACCTTTACTATGGAGTTGCCTCTTGAATATGAATATGGGATAACCTAGCCAATGATTACCAAATATAATTGCACTAATCAATGTATATTATGACTTATAATTAGAATAACTTAGGAATACTTCTTTATAATGTCTATTCTAATCCACATGCCTTGTCTAAGTTGAAATGCTCTAAGGACTATCATAGATTGATCTTTTATCATTTATAGTGTACCTCATTATTGTGACTGATCCCTGTTTAGGATAAAGGAGTATGTTCTTACTTTGTTCTCAATTCTCCTATCACATGTGTAGAGTAGCTCTTGTCCTTATTTATCTCACTTCATTCCTAGTGCTAAATATAAATAACGATACTTGGAACATCTCTGGGTAAAATGCTGCTACAACGGGTGTATTTATCTGTGCGCTTGCGGGTAAATATTTATCTTTAAGTTAGTGCCATGATATAATCACATTGCTAGTTTCATGTTGGGGATGACAACTTGACGTTAAGTGATGCTAGTAGTGTCTGTTGATGGTCCTTAAACACTTGTTTTACCATCAACATTTTACCCAAAAATTCAACAAAAAGGCATGAAAAGTAGTCAAATAGGTTTCAAACTAACCAAATTCCACATGTCCATAGATTTTTATTTGAATGCAGGATTTGGACCAAATTTGGAGAATGGACCCACCAGGGGCCGAGCCCACTCACCAGGGCCCATTTGGGCCCTAGTGGGGTGGCGCCCGCCACCCCTAGGTGGCGCCCGCCACCAAGGAGAGGCCCAAACACTCCCCTGCCACGTCACTGATCTGTGTGACCACCCCAGGGCCAAATCTTAGCCCTTGGTCACTAGGTCGGTGGCATCGGAGGGCTAAGAAGAGATGTCACGTGGATCATGACCTAATTGCCCATGTGACGGTTATTTGGACATGCAACCGACCTTAGAACCGCCTTGGAGGAGTCCCTGGAGACCGTAGGATTAATGACGGTGCATCCATGGGCCAGGGGGGTGGCGGCCGCCACCTAGGGCTGGCACCCGCCACTAGGGTTTGCCCTAGGTCGGTTGGCTGCCCCCTATAAGTACCCCCCTCACTCACTTGGGCTATAAATACCCCCCTGGAGGTGTCACTTCACTTCAAGCAAGGAAAGCAAGGAAGAAGCAAAGAGGAAAGCAAGGCTAAAGCTAGAGAGCTAATAGCTTAGGATTTAGCCAAGCTTAGGCAAGTAGGTAGCTAGTAGAGCAAGGCATCCTTGCCTCATGGCCCTCGCGGAAGCGCTGCTCAAGGCTTAGCTCAAGAGTAGAAGTGTGCGATTAATCGGTCCTGGAGTTGGGAAGAGTCTTCCTTCATATCCAGTTCAGGTTTTCCTCTTGTAACTCCAGCACTTTACTATATTCTAGTTTATCATTTCAAGTATTACTTCATTCTACTTACCAGTATTGAGTAGTATACTTGATTGATTGCTTGAGTACCTAGCTATCCTACATTTCAATTCACTTAGCCATAGTAGTTAATCTCTAGTGTGCTTAGTGTTTGATCTTTGCCAATAGGTTGCTTAGTTAGTCTAGTGTTTATCGTATTAAGTCAAGTATTTGCTCTGACGTCCGCAAGGGTGTCTCTATTCTAGGCCAGGATAGAGATAGTTAGAATATAATTAGGCGTGTGTTGGTATAAATTAATGCACACTCTACTTTATCCGCAAGCGCACAGATAAGCTCTACCGATGTAGCACTTCACCGGAGTAACCCAGTTTTAATATCGAACCCAAAGGAACGGATAGCAATGAGTCTCAAGTGTATAACCCCTGAGTAACTAACAAGGACGGAGAAGCTAAAAGTATAGAGGGGATCACTAAGGTTATCTAAACCCAACTTAAGAGTGATATGTTTATTATTCTTAATGGGGAAGTTGCCATAAAAAGGTCACAACAGAGTATGATTCTTTTATGCAAATGTATAATCCTACCGAGCCTACACACGGGTAAGTGGACTATAGAAGAATCAACAAGGCTATAAGAGTCACCCTTGCGAACAACCACTACTACCGGCGTTATAGGAGGTAAATATGAGTTATCCAGTCCAAGCACCACGCTTATACTATCCAACTACTCTAACTCTAGAGCGACTAGAATTAAAATACTCAAAAGAGAGTCATAAACCTTAAGAATAATAAGAACAATAGCTCAAACTTAAATATAGATGTTGATTACCGAAACAATCGTTGAAGCAAGTCGATGAAGAACTTGAATCCACAGGTACAAGATGAAGAAGTTAATCAGACAGGTCGGAGCTTCCTCTTGATCTCTTCCTCTCTCTCTCTTCTAGTTCTAAATAAGACTAGGTTCTAATCCTACTAGAGGGGTATCTAGTCTTCTACTTGAAAGCTAACTCCTGAAGTCTCTTCTAGGGTTTCTAGTTGAAGCGTAGTCTTCTGAAGAGGGACCTTCTGTCTGACCTGGGGCTCAGGGGCCTGTTTATATAGCCCTGAGGGATCAACCGCGACCGTTAGATCAAACCGACTTCACGTAGGGCTGAGATTGATCCTCAAAGGCGGTGGTAGTAGCTTGCAGAAGACGGAAGCCAGAGGCGCCAGGGGGGACTGACCGGTGGGCCTAGGGGACCGGTCGGTCCCACCTGGAAGTGAACCGGGGTGCCCCTCCTCGTGGTGTCTCTACGTGATCTCTGGAGTCTTCTGGAAGGTTCCTGACTTGGCGAATGCGTTATCTCCCGTCGGTTTCCTTCTAGGGGAAGGAATTAAGGGTTGTTTCCTGATTTGGTCCCTGCGGATTCACAATTACCAATACTCGTGGAATTCATTAGTTTTAATCCCTATACTAAGGTGGAGTTTACATATCCATCCATTTTCATGCTTCATTGACCTTTAATAATAAGAGTTAATTAGTGTCAACAAGCTCCCCCACACTTAGACTTTTACTCGTCCTCGATAAAAGGTTGGATCATAAGATATCAAACATTAAGCTTTTCTGTGTTTTACCTTAAAACCATGAGAAGTTGGGAAATAGAACAGTTGAAACAGATCACCCTTTTCTTTTAGCATAAGACATTGGAGTTTTTTTTTTGAAACAAGTCATAGCTTTCCTTCTCCTTTTGTAGTACTTCAATTCCTTACCAAAGCATTTTTATTTATGCGAAGCAGTTTTATGTTACTAAGTCAATGGAGAAAAATACTATACTCTTAGATCAAGACATTTAATCTTTTTAAACTTTGTCACTCTTACTGGTATATTGTAATTAGAGGGACCATGGGCTATCTTCTTTTTCTCTTTATCATATTTTTATAGTACTTTTCTTTCTCTCTTTTTCTTTTGAGGTATATCAGACACTTGTCCATTTTTCTTTCCTCATATTTCATACTTTTGCATAGCCCATGCCTCTAATACAATACTACTTCGGAAGAGTGAATCTTTCTTTTATTTGTAAGGATCTCGATCCTCAGAGCATAATAAATTTCTCAACAAAGAACTCAGTATTAAAGTAAACAATAATTGATTGATGTCTTTGGCAGGTAACTTATTTACTACAAAGGAGAAGTGTTGCTAATCTCTTTTTAACCTTGCAAGTAAAATTCTCCAATGCTCATACTTTAAGAATTGAGCTCTCATTATTCTTCTATAATATTCCACAACAACTCTAGATAGTATGGGTTTCTTTAAATATCAGAACAGGTCTTTTCAGAAAGGATGTTTATGGGATTTTATACTATGAACATGTCAAATTAATCTTTCTTTAAAGTTCATGAATTGCAAGAATATGATTTTAATTTGAACAGAAGTTTGAACATCAGAAAATAGAGTGTAGTAGTTGCGTACCTATCCGTGGACGAAGGAGGAGGCAAGGGGGGTCAACCCCTGACCGACCGGTGGGGTCCACCAACCGGTCGGTTCGGCTCAGAGCCCAACCGCGGCCCACTTCGTGGTGCGTGATCTTGGTAACGTTGTCTTCTATTCTATGCAATTTTCGCGATCGTTCTTCGGTAATTCTGTCGTCGTCTTCTCCCCCACACTTATTTTCTATTTTCTGCTAATCACAACATGTGGAGACAAGACATACATCCAAAATAACAATATAAAAGATAACTAAAACTTTATTGATAAATAAGGCACTTTTATTACACACTGAATTTAACTAAACAAAAACTCTTAACAAAACTAGACTTAAACACAAGACTCTGCATACACGAGTGCCTTATCAAACTATCGACGGACTATTCTTACTTCTCTCCCTCGAGCAGATTTGTTATTGTAGAGGCTACACTGACGACCTTGTCCTTCAAGCTAATGTGTTTAGTTACATATTTGTGCATCGTATCGGCCATCTTTTCGTAGTCTTGGCTAGCGAGGCGTATCTCTGCTTGAGTTCTAAATTATCTCTCTCAAGATCTTCAATTCTATCCCCGAGACGATCTAACTGGGTAGTCCTTTTGCGTTTAGCTGCGATATTAGGAGTGGTGAGTGCCCTGGTTGCTGGTGGAGTGACCTTGATCTGTTCAGGGTGACCACGAACTCCCTCAAAGCGCGGGCGCGGATTTTCAGATGTGTATCTTACGACAGTGGGTTATCCAAGCTTGTTCGTCTTCAGCCCGACGAGTGTCTCGTTGGGTCTAGGAGGAAGGAGCGGGATCTCTTTGGTGACGGAGAAAGTCGAAAGTCTTCTCGCTAGCACCGCTTGGGCGTAGAAAGCTTGCTGACGATGCGACGAGGTTCCTTCAGGCGGGATCGTATCAACGGGTGTAGGCGAGTCAGCAAGAGCAATCTCCTTGGATGATGTTACGGCGAGGTCCTTGGATGCGGTGACGACAAGAGCCATCGAGTCGTCAGCGGGTTCGTTGAGGTCGATCCTTGGATAGGAGGCCATTAGTGCTGGTGGGAGGAGAGCTCTGTTGCTACTGGTTTTCTGGGAGAGGTTGCAATGAATCTAGAGGCCGGCCTGGGGCTGGTTTTATAGTTGAGGAAGCTTGAATGATAGGTACGATAGGTTCATTACGAGGGTTATCGCTTCTACAGATCAGGTTACCAGAATGGGTACGAGAAAGAGTCGGGACACGTAACGAAAGAAGGAAGAGGGCGAGAGGCTTCCAGGGCAGACCGGTCGGTCTCCCTAGGGGACCGGTCGGTCCCTCCCTATGGGATCTCGCGGGTCCGTCGCTCGTGGTGTCTTAAAACTTGATCTTAAGCCCAGAAAATATATCCCCGAAGCGCGAATTCATCGGAAAAATGACGATGGTGTAAATCTATGGGATAATGAAGAATTGGATGACATCCAACTCTTCAGGACTCTTTTCAGGTTCTAGAAAAATCTTAAGACGTTGTCCGTTTACCTTGAATAACGTACCTTCGTCATTTTGAAGTGTAATGGCTCCATGTGATGAAGTGGCTACCACCGTGAAAGGTCCTTCCCATTTGCTTCATAGTTTTTCATGCCCGAACAATTTTACCCTGGAATTAAAAAGTAATACCTTGTCTCCCGGAGTGAAGTTCTTCTTCTTGATTCTCTTGTCATGCCACCTCTTTGTTCTCTCTTTTTAGATCTTTGCGTTATGATATGCTTTTTCGCACCATTCATCTAGTTCAGAGAGTTGCATTCTCCTCTTGACTCCGGCAGCTTCTAAGTCCATGTTCCATCTTTTGATTGCCCATTGAGCTTTGAATTCTAACTCTACTGGTAAGTGACAAGTCTTTCCGTAGACGAGTTGATATGGAGACATTCCCAATGGTGTTTTGTAGGCAGTACGGTAAGCCCACAGTGCTTCAGGTAGTCTATCTTTCCATTGTGTTCCCATCTCGTCAACTGTTTTCTGCAGAATATTCTTGATTTGCTTGTTTGATGTTTCTGCTTGGCCACTTGTCTGAGGATGATAGGGAGTGGCAACATTGTGATGGATCCCATGATTTGTTAGATATTTATGAAAGCCTTTGTCAATGAAGTGGGTTCCTCCGTCACTAATTACCATCCTTGGCACTCCAAATCTTGGAAATATTATTTCCTCGAACATCCTCTGAGAGTTTCTTGCATTAGCAGACTTGCATGGCACTGCTTCGACCCATTTTGAGACGTAGTCGACAGCAACTAGGATATACTCATGATTCCTTGATTTAGGGAATGGTCCCATGTAATCAATTCCCCAGACATCGAAGAGCTCAATCTGAAGGTTGTTAGTGAGTGGCATGGCATCTCTGGTGTTGATGCTGCCGTGCCTTTGACATGACCCACATCTCCGGATGAAATCTTTTGTGTCTTGGTACATAGTTGGCCAGAAAAATCCACTTTGCCAGATCTTCGCATGTGTTCGGAATGCCCCATAATGTCCTCCATATGGTGAAGAGTGACAGCGTTCAATGATCTTGATTCCTTCTTCAGCTGGCACACATCTTCTGAGTAATCCATCAGAGCAAACTCTGAATAGATATGGATCATCCCATATGTGGATCCTGCTCTCATAGATTAGCTTCTTCTTATTTGCTCCTGGCGGTACATACCCTGCAACTATAAAATTGACAATATCTGCATACCAGGGGTCAGATCTAGAGATTTGAAAAAGCATGTCATCCCTGAGTGAGTCATTTATAGGCAACTCCTGCGGATTTTCAAAATACATTCTAGACAAGTGATCAGCTACAAAGTTTTCTACTCCTTTCTTATCTTTTATTTCTAAGTCAAACTCTTGGAGTAACAAAACCCATCTTATCAAGCATGGCTTAGCATCTTTCTTAGTGAGCAGGTATTTAAGTGCAGCATGATCAGTAAAAACAATCACCTTTGATCCCACTAAATAAGATCTAAACTTGTCTATAGCAAAAACAACAGCCAGGAGTTGTTTTTCAGTAGTAGCATAATTAAGTTGAGGTCCTGTTAAAGTTTTGCTGGCATAAGCGATTGCATGATGCTTTTTATCTTTATATTGTCCTAGCACAGCTCCTACAGCAAAATCACTTGCATCACACATGATCTCAAAAGGTAGAGACCAATCAGGAGGTTGAATGATAGGTGCAGAAGTGAGTGCTTTCTTAAGAGTGTTAAAAGATTCTAAACATGCATCATCAAATTCAAAAGGAACATCTTTGGCCAAAAGATTTGTAAGTGGTCTTGCAATATATGAAAAATCTTTTATAAATCGACGGTAAAAAACCAGCATGGCCAAGAAAACTTCGGATTCCTTTGACATTAATCGGTGGAGGCAAACGTTCAATTACTTCAATTTTAGCTTTGTCTACCTCAATCCCACGTTCAGATACTAAATGACCTAGCACTATGCCTTCTTTAACCATGAAGTGACATTTTTCCCAATTAAGGACTAAGTGCTTTTCTTCACATCTTTGCAAAACCTTGTCTAAATTTTCAAGACAATCATCAAAAGTTTTTCCATAAATAGAAAAGTCATCCATAAAAACTTCCATGATTTCTTCAATCATATCAGAAAATATAGACATCGTACATCTTTGAAAAGAAGCAGGTGCATTACATAATCCAAAAGACATTCGGCGATAAGCATAAGTTCCGTATGGGCATGTAAAAGTGGTTTTGTTTTGATCATCTGGGTGGATTGGGATTTGGTGATATCCAGAATACCCATCAAGAAAACAAAAGAAAGAGTGATTGGCTAACCGTTCTAACATTTCATCTATGAAAGGTAGCGGAAAGTGATCTTTCTTAGTTGCCATGTTTAGTTTTCTGTAATCAATACACATTCTCCAACCAGTAACAGTTCTTTGTGGAGTTAATTCGTTCTTCTCATTCTTTACCACAGTCATGCCTCCCTTTTTAGGCACAACTTGGACAGGGCTTACACACTCACTGTGTGGCACAGGATAAATGATCCCAGCGTGCAAGAGTTTCAAAACTTCTTTCTTTACTACTTCTCTCATCGCATTGTTAAGCCTGCGTTGTGGCTCTCTAGATGGTGATATGTTAGGATCAGTAGGAATGCGATGGGTGCAGAAAGCGGGGTTGATTCCCTTTAAGTCATGGAGTGAATAGCCAAAAGCTGATTTATGCTTTTCTAAGACAGTGATTAACCTAGAAGTTTGTTCCTGAGTAAGATTATTATTTATGATTACTGGAGATTCAGGATCATTATTCAATAAAGCATATCGAAGCCCAGAAGGTAAGGCTTTTAACTCTATGGGAGGTTTAGGAGGTTCTTCTAAGGAATCTAGAGGATCTGGATCAGGTGTGTTATCTTCTTCCTCAGTGAAGAACTGAGCATCTTCTTCATATTCGGATTCATTTATTATTTCAAAAGACGCTTCTTTAATTTCTTCCATAGGATCTGGCTCGGGACATGATTCATTCTCAGCATTTAGAGAGTGAGTAATAGGTATGGTTCCTTTAAGATTTTTCCCAAGATGGAAGTTTAAGATCCCTAATTGTCCTTCATGAATGAGTTGCTTAAGTGGTTGGCCTATCAGCAGATTAAACTCTTTAATATTAAAAATATAAAAGCTTAAGTGAAGTGGAGTGTTATCTACTGTGACAGGCAGGACATACATGATTCCTAAGCTAGGAATAACATGTCCTAAAGGGGTTTTCAATAATTTAGCTGTTGGGGTAAGTGACATTTGTTTTAATAAATCTTGAGCAAAAGTTTCAGACATAATGTTGATTCCCATAACAGGATTATAGAGAGCTTCGAAGGTTTGTTGATGGATTTGACATTGAATGTGTGTAGAAGGTGAATTTAAGCGAATTGTATCAGTAGAAAGCTCTGATTCTTCTAACCATTCATGACTTATTATAGAGATTAGTTTCTTCGCAGTCTCTTTTAGGAAAACCTTATCAGTAAGTTCTTCTAAAAACGATCTTTGATTTTGTGGTTTCCTAATTGTGTGATATTTCGAGGTATTACCAAATTCGGTAAAGTACTCATCCTCGAAATCATAGGTGTCTCCTAAGATTGAGGTTTCCCTCTCACTAGGAATTAAAGCTGAGGTTTGTGTATGATTAAGAATAGATATAGGATCAGCTTCGAGATTTACTTCTAGTGGTTCTTGTGGTTTAGCTTCAGGAGTAGGAGTGATTTGAGATAAGTTTTGCAACATTTCCCTTGCCTTGGAGGCTGGGGTATGTAGGAATGATCCATTTGAAGCTAAGTTAAGGTAATTAGAAGTTTTTCTATTCAGACCATTATAAAAGTGTTGAAGCAAGACAGGGTCTGGAATAGATAAGGCTGGACCAGAGCGGACAAGATTATCGAATCTTTCCCAGGCTGCAATTAGAGACTCATTATCCTCTTGGATGAAGGACAAAATCTCTAAGCGAAGACAAATAATTTTGGAGACAGGGAAGTATTCTAAGCAAAAGCTAGAGCAGAGTTCTTTCCAATCCCCATTTTTACTTGGTGCTGTTTGAAGGTACCATGTTTTGGCTCTTCCCTCTAAGGAGAATGGAAAAAGTTTCCATCTAAGGGTTTCATCAGACATGCCTGCGATATGTAGGCACGCACAGGTTTGTTCAAACTCATTTAAATGAATATGTGGGTTTTCGTCTTCTAAGCCAGAAAAAATTTGATTCTTAACCATGTCTATCAAACATGGGCGTAGCTTGTAGTTGTCTGAAAGGATAGGCTTAGCAGATTTGGGCAACTCTAAGTCTACGATAGTGTGATAGGTATACTGGTTCAGTGGAATGGAAATCGTGGAGCTAGTGGTTGGCTCTGAGAAATCCATTGTGAAAAGAAAAGAATAAAAAGATATAACAGCAAAGATAAAGTATAGAGTATAGTAAAAGATAAAAGTATAATACAAGGTTATACTCAAGACGTAAAATGATCTACCGTTCCCCGGCAACGGCGCCAGAAATGCTTGTTGGTATAAATTAATGCACACTCTACTTTATCCGCAAGCGCACAGATAAGCTCTACCGATGTAGCACTTCACCGGAGTAACCTAGTTTTAATATTGAACCCAAAGGAACGGATAGCAATGAGTCTCAAGTGTATAACCCCTGAGTAACTAACAAGGACGGAGAAGCTAAAAGTATAGAGGGGATCACTAAGGTTATCTAAACCCAACTTAAGAGTGATATTTTTATTATTCTTAATGGGGAAGTTGCCATAAAAGGTCACAACAGAGTATGATTCTTTTATGCAAATGTATAATCCTACCGAGCCTACACACGGGTAAGTGGACTATAGAAGAATCAACAAGGCTATAAGAGTCACCCTTGCGAACAACCACTACTACCGGCGTTATAGGAGGAAAATATGAGTTATCCAGTCCAAGCACCACGCTTATACTATTCAACTACTCTAACTCTAGAGCGACTAGAATTAAAGTACTCAAAAGAGAGTCATAAACCTTAAGAATAATAAGAACAACAGCTCAAACTTAAATATAGATGTTGATTACCGAAACAATCGTTGAAGCAAGTCGATGAAGAACTTGAATCCATAGGTACAAGATGAAGAAGTTAATCCGACAGGCCGGAGCTTCCTCTTGATCTCTTCCTCTCTCTCTCTTCTAGTTCTAAATAAGACTAGGTTCTAATCCTACTAGAGGGGTGTCTAGTCTTCTACTTGAAAGCTAACTCCTGAAGTCTCCTCTAGGGTTTCTAGTTGAAGCATAGTCTTCTGAAGAGGGACTTTCTGTCTGACCTAGGGCTCAGGGGCCTGTTTATATAGCCCTGAGGGATCAAACGCGGCCGTTTGATCAAACCGACTTCACGTAGGGCTGAGATTGATCCTCAAAGGCGGTGGAAGTAGCTTGCAGGAGACGGAAGCTAGAGGCGCCAGAGGGAGACCGACCGGTGGGCCCAGGGGACCGGTCGGTCCCACCTGGAAGTGAACCGGGGTGCCCCTCCTCGTGGTGTCTCTACGTGATCTCTGGAGTCTTCTGGAAGGTTCCTGACTTGGCGAATGCGTTATCTCCCATCGATTTTCTTCTAGGGGAAGGAATTGAGGGCTGTTTCCTGATTTGGTCCCTGCGTATTCACAATTCACCAAAACTCGTGGAATTCATTAGTTTTAATCCCTATAATAAGGTGGAGTTTACATATCCATCCATTTTCATGCTTAATTGACCTTTAATAATAAGAGTTAATTAGTGTCAACAGCGTGGTGCTTAGTAGATAGCTATGGTAGCAAGCAGGTGGTGATAGCCCTGTGTGCCTTGAATTCCACCACATAGTTGGTCTAGTTTAACAGTAAGTCTCGTTGTGCTAGCGTTCAACCTAAGTCAGTGGTAAAGGCTAGTACGCCTCGGTACTTGACAAGATAGGAATAAAACTATACTTAACTTGGTCGCTTATTTGGCATTTGCCTATCTTGCTTCGTAGTTATCTAGGAGTAGTTATTAGTTAGTTATATTAGTTATCCTTAGTTATCTTTTCCCCCTATCTACCTATCCATCCACCTTACCTTAACCATTCATTTCATCCTTACCTATCCACTCATAAATTCTTTCTAGCCTTTCATCTCCTCTCTTCTCTTCTCTCCTTTTCCCTTTCTTATTCTTCGACTCTCATCCCCTCCTTGACTCGACTCATACAACACCCTAGCCTTCCTTTGGGATCAAATAAATCGACACCTAGTACTCCCAGGCAAAGTGCTACTATGATAGTTCTGTGCGCTTGCAGAATCTCCTCTAGGTAGATTGCAATCTCTCTAGCTAGCTCCTACTAGTGTCGGGATTGACAACCCCATTTGACATTATTAGATAGCTGCTTTAGCATCACTCCTTTAGGTATAGTGACTGGACTTGCTACAAGCATTTCTGGCGCCGTTGCCAGGGATAGATTCCATAGTCTACTCCTAGTAACGACGTTAGCAAGTGTCAACAAGCATTTCTGGGCCGTTACCGGGGATAGTTGCCTAGCTCTATCTTTAGTGAAGTTAAGAACTACCAACAAGCATTTCTGGCGCCGTTGCCGGGGAAGGCAATCGGTGTATCCTTCGAGTCCTTGTCGAATTTATCTTCGCTTAAGCTCCCGCTTAGCGAATCCCATCTTTCCCCATTCTTTCTTTCCTTAGTCCTTCTTATCTTTTTCCTCCATCTTCTTCAACTTCTTTATTTCTTATCTCGTTCTACCTTCACGATGGCCAACAAGACCATTCGTGAGTTTTCTGCTCCTTCTGCCGCCAATGTAGCGACAGGACCAGCCGTGATCGATGCCAACCTCAATTTTGAGTTGAAACCGGCTCTGATCATGATGGTCCAAGCTAGCCCATTCTGTGGCAAAGCTCATGAGGATGCCAATGCTCACCTCCAACAATTTTTGGAAATTTGCGGCACCTTCACCATTAAGGGGATAACCCAAGAAGCCATCTGTCTTCGTCTCTTTCCCTTTTCTCTCCTAGGAAAAGTGAAGCAATGGTTCTATACCAATTGCAACGCTGTAGACACATGGGACAAGTGTTCCAATGCTTTTCTTGCCAAATTCTTTCCGATGGGCAAGACGAACGCTCTTCGCAACAAAATCTCCAGCTTTACGCAACAAGCCGAGGAATCTATTCCCGAGGCTTGAGAGAGAATGCAAGAGTACGTCACTGCTTGTCCACACCATGGTATGGAGGACTGGCTGTTGATCTAGAACTTCTACCATGGCCTAACCCCACTCTCTAGAAGCCATTTGGATGCCGCCGCCGGCGGTGCATTCTTTTCTCTGAATGTTGCAGATGCTAAGGCTCTCATAGAGAAGATGGTGTCGAACCAAGGATGGAATGACGAGAGACTGCAGCCCCGTAAGCGAGGTATGCATTCCCTTAAGGAGGCCGACATGATAGTGACCAAGATGGACCTGCTGGCCAAGAAGCTGGACAGCTGTGAGAAGATGAACCAACAAGAGAGTGTCCAATCTCTGGAATCCTACATGACTTGTGAAGTCTGTGGAGAAACCGAACATTCTGGGAACCACTACCCCGAGTTACATGAAGATTTGAACTTCATCATCAACAACAATGGTTTCCGTCAACAAAATCAAGGATGGAATCAACACTCCAACTCTCAAGGTAATAATTCATTCCCTCGCTCTAATTTCCAAAGTACTGATAATTTCTCGTTCTTAAAGAATCTAGTCTACTCTCAAGGTAGAACTACTGAATTTTTGAATAAGAAATTAATGTCAAATGATAAAATACTTGAGAACATAAATGCTAAATTGGAAGATTTCTCATCTGCTCTGAAAAATCAACTTAGCTTTAATAAGATGTTAGAAACCCAATTAGCTCAACTTGCTGCGATCATACCATCTTTTGAAACTAGCAAAATTCCGGCTAAACCTAACATGGAAACTGCAAATATGGTTGAAATAAAATATTTTAACTATTATGAAGATCAAACCATGACTGTTAAAAAGGGTGATCCTGGTAGTCCCATAATTAGATGCTCAATCTTTGGTGAAGTCTTAAAAAATGCCTTGTGTGATTTAGGATCGAGTGTGAACATTATATCTAAGGATTTCTACGAAAACTCGTTCTTTCCACCCATGTCATCCACATCTGCCTATGTCGTGCTAGCTGATCAATCAACATGCTATGTAGAAGGAATAGTCACTGATTTACCTGTTCATATTAGAGGTTCATATGTTCCTGCTGATTTCATAATACTAGATATGGAAAATAGGAAAGATGTGCCTCTAATCTTAGGTAGACCTTTCTTGAATACTGTTGATGCTTGCATATATGTGGGGAGTGGTAAAATGCAAATGACATTAGGAGGGAGGAAGGAAATATTCTCCTTTTCCCATGGTCCCGCATATGCCGCTAACATGCAGGAAGCAAAACCCGTTCATACCAAGAAGAGACGCCTAAGAACAAGGTGGAACAGAAAGAAAGAACCACCTTCTCTTGAGTTGTGTAATTCACATGACAAAGGAGAGGTACCAAAAGAAGAAGAACCCGATGAAGTACTTAAAGAAGAAGCACCCAAGGAAGAAGATCCACCCAATAAGGATGAAATTCCATGGATCTATGGTATGGATTTACTTTTTAAATTTCCCTTCAAATTTCCCTTTTTCAAATAAATAACATATGTCATGCATGTAACTAAAAAAATCAGTTATCATTAGTTATATGCATAAGTATATGTTAACTTAGCTAGAATAATAAAATATCATAATAGGATAGTTTCCCTTTTTCACAACATTAGATAGTTTCCTTTTTAATAAAATAAGAACAAGAGCTCCGACTGAGAAAGATGAACACCCTTCACCAAGCAAGAAGCCAGCTTGGGGGAGGGGGAGATCCTCGCGCCAATAAGGTATGTTTCAACCTTACTCTTTATGTTCGGTTCTTAAATTCTATATCTTTTGAAAATTTTTGAATGTTATATACTTGCCTAAGTAATTATTCCATGAGTAAAAATGATAAAATCTGCTTAAAAATGTTGGAACCTGAATAAGAAATAAAATATGCCAGGCAAATGCTATTGTTATAGTTAGAATAACTAGTTTTATCTAAGTTGTAGCTTTTGTGGGTTGCACATGTTTTAACTAAAATCATGCTTAGTGAATAAAGTTAGTTAGAAATTGAGTAATTCTTTAAACTTGCTAAGGTGAAATTAGGACCTAATCTGGAGGATTCCTTTTAAAAATCATGAAAACCTTGCTAAAAGTTCCTCCTGGATTTTATCCCATCCCACCACTAGCCAAATATTTGTTAGTCAAAACCACAAAGAGCTTTGTTTGTGTTGAGATTTGTTAGACCTCATAGATCTTAGTAGAGAAGCTTATCATTTCTTTTGATCAAGATACACACACCCACCCTAAATTGCTTACTCTCCACTTTGGAAGTTTGCAACCACCAAATAAATTGCTCATTCTCTACACTGGAGATATGCAATACCTTGCCAAACGTTCCATTGCTAGCCTTATGCTATTCCTACACTTGGAATAAGCATTTCTCTCTCTTCCCCCTTTTCAATTCTAAAATCCTTTCCTATAGACAATCTGGGGAAATCTAGAGCTAAAAAAGAGAGATATGAAAAAAAAGTGAGCAAAGTAGCTCAAGAGAGGACTATGTCCTAAGAAAATGTGAGGACACATTTTTGTCTACTCACTATGTATCGAAAAAAAAGAGAGAGTTATCATTAGCTCTAGACCCCAGAAATTAACTAGGAAGGATTATGAAATATCTCTCTATACACTTCCACATAACCACACATGCACATCTTGATCAATATTTATGATTTGCTGCTCCTTATGATCTAAGTGTCTAGCTTAGCAATAAACATTATGCAATTTGCTCATGATTCTTAGCCTACCTATAACTCCACATATCATTCTTTAGAAATAGGAGAGGCTACATTTTGGCCTAAGTGAGGATTTAAACACCATTGAGTGATTGAGTGAATCTTGGAGGACTTAAGCAAGTTTTTATCTTTTGAAAACCTTAAAAAACCTCCAGATAGAATCCTAGTCAAACCTAAGCAAGATAAAAGTTTCCTATCTACTGCTTTATTTCACTCTTGCATGTTTGAAGTGAAAAGCTATAAGTCCCACATTGCTATGATTAATGATATACACTAAGTTATTTCTCACTATACAATATGCACTTGTATACATCTTAAGTGCTATCTATTTGTTGACACAAAATGTGGTGCACTGTGCCCCACACACAGCAAGCCGAAAAGCGTAGCTTCAATCGGGTGCCCAGACGGTTGGAAATCCGGAGACGTGCCAGTCGGTTTGACCTGAAAACCAACAAGGGATGAAACTGTGAGAATAAAACTGGAACATGTCGGGTGAGACCAGACAGTTCCATATTTACGGCCCTGAAGCCACTTTTGACGGCATACAGCTATAGAAGTTGTCTGCCAAGTATGTTTATAGAGTCATTCGGCTGATATGAAAGAAAGCATGTAAAAGTATTGACTGCCGAATACACATGTAAGAAAAGACACGCTTGAACAAGTAAGAATAAATTGTAAATTGACGTATAACCAAGATCGACAAACTAGCCAAATTGGGGTCCATGAAGAAGGAACATGCAAACAAACACGATCGAACTAATCTAAAACCTGCATCTGTCGCACGATACCTAGTTTTATCAAAGCTCAAACGTGATTGACATGTATGAACCCACAACACGTAACAATCCAGATTAGAAATTAATTTGGCCATTATGATCATGCGATCTATAGGAGATGTCACAAAAAAGACAAATATTAAAGCATAAGTAAACTTTGTAAAGAAAGGCCGAACAAAGTCAATCTAGATTGGGCAAAGGAGTGTTACAAAAATAATTAAACCATGCAACACATGATAACTTAATGAATCTACTAGATCTTGCCAAATCTAATAGAGCCGATAACTATCTCGCTTTTGCTAAACATATCAAGTAAAGGCCTGCCGCACGGTATTTACTCATAAGCAAAGCATAAGCAAAGACTTCTTGATCGTTAACAAAGATCCACCGCACGACCATTGGAAACAACCAAGACTACTTGCATCAAGTCAAAATCCACCGCATGATACTAGACATGATAACAAGGTTGTCGGAACTTACGGAGGTCGACAGATCGATGATTCCTCTCGAAGAACTCGATGACACGACAAAGGACTCGAAGATGGCACAGGGCCGATTTGAATTGATATGGTTGTGAACCCTTTTTACAATAGCTAAGGGTTTCTATTTATACCCTGGAGGCAATACAAGTCCTAAGAGGACACGACTATGAAATATTAGTGAAAAATACAATATTTTAGGCCTTCGACTCCCTTCGGAATCTTCATTGCCTTAATTGTCGCAATTTTGTTGTCCGATCGGCTCTTGCTTGCATCGTTTCAACGGAAACTTCCCTTTTTCTCAGAATAGCCGATCGCATAAGAAGTTGCTGAATCCTTGGAATCTAGCCGACCGCATGGGCACTTGCTGAATGCCTCATACACCCATCTCTCGCATACTAGCCCATCTGTCATCTCCTTGTACGTGCGAAAATCTGGTGTTCACACATGCCCCCTAATTTTGGGATAAATATTTATTCCAAAATTCCTTTCTCTCGTACTACTGACATGGAACCTCCGAAAGCATCCACTCTCATGGAAATTTTGTGTGCCATAATTTCCTTTCCTGCCGATTCACCTTCCAATGCACCCTTTGAGGTCTTTTAAGTCACCCTTCACTCCATTTCGTCTTACACTTTCAAACTCCCTTGTTTCAATCTCAAAACCAAGAAAAACCCTTCTTCTTCCTATCATCACCCAATCCAATCTAGAAGATGTCTTCCGTGGCGAGCAAACATAGCTCCGAGCTCGGCGCTTCCAGCACTTCCAAGAAGAGGTTGCTCTCTTCTATTTTTCTTTTAAAATGAAGCAGTCGTTCTTACTTCGCTACTTTTGTTCAGGAAAATTGATGATGATTTCTCCGAAAACCTGACTCAATAGGTCATAGACTTTCAGCTTGATCTGGAGGAGAAGGATCAGGAGATTACTCGAGTCTATCGGGAGCGTGACGTCGCTCAAAATCGGGCCGCCGGTGAATATTTTTCATCATTTCCGTCTTTGTTTCCCCTTCTTGCTTTTACTTATTCTTCCCCCTTTTAGCTCTGGAGGCAAAACTTCATGCTCTTGAAACTGCCGTCGCCAAGCTTGCCATTACGGCCAATGCGGCGGGTACAACAGCCTTGGATCGGGTGAACGAGGTCAACCGAATCCTTCCTGACATCTCCAGGGCTGGCATGGGATACGGCGCAGCGCTTGCCTTCAACGTTGTACGGATTCACTCTGGCACCGATTATCGCAGATTCGACGTCTGTGAGCGGGGGCTGGAATACAAGGTAGAACATTCTATGGATGACATGAAGGAAGCTGGAACAGATCTGGCTGATTCCTTCGACCATGTTCTCCCGATTAGGCGTAGGATGGGGTGGACGAACTGATCATCACTGTAATCTTGTACCCCCCTTTTGTAAATAAAAAGTCCTTTTGTTTGATCCTCGAAATCAATCTGTGACTTATCCTTCGAGATCAATGCGTGTTTTGCTTCGTGCATTAATCATTGACTTTTATTTTTTGCTCCAAAGGCGATGTATATCTCATCAGCTATTGCTGACAATCATGTCAGTCATCTCTGTTCTGTAGGCGATCGTTGTAATCGGCTATTTTCAGATCTAGTGTTTTGGATCCCTTCTCAATTTTCCAATCCATGACGATGTTAGGATAGTACTTCTTAAGGAATTTTCCATTAAAATTCCATTGCCTGGAATAAAATATAGTCTTTCCCAATTCGAAAACCATTTGCCAAACTTACTGTCTTCGGTGCTAATCGGTAATATTAGTCTCCAGACAATTGACTGAAACTGAACTCTTCATGCGGCAACAATTATCAGCCGAATCCTATTGGCTTCCTGATTCTGGAGCCACGATCTCCTCAAGTCGGCAAAAATCTAGCCCGGCCCAACAACGGCCCATAAATCATGAAAACCCTACTCCGACGCCTGGCTTTCCGGGGTGCAAGCCACGGTTCCATAAATACGACCCTATGCAGGCCATCATCTTCAACTTCAACCGAACAGTTTGACTTGCAATCCCTCCATTCCCCGGCTCCTAACTCATACCAGAGAGAAAACCCTCGCTTGTATTTTCAATGGCAGGCAATGGTGACCACGGCAAACGCCCTGCTGAAGCGGAAGAAATCCGAGCACCGACTCGTCGGCGTTATGGGTAAAAAATTGGTTTCTTGCCCCCTTGCGGTAGTTTTTCTTGTATATCCGTTCCTAATTCACCGTTCATCTTCCTTCCAGGGTGAGGGCTTTGTCCAGTCAAACCCAGATTCCTTTTCCAGAAATGGCATCTCAACCGAGCCTCCCTACTCCCTCTTCTGGGTCATCAAATTCCTCTGAGTCTGATGACTCACCTCGGTACACCCGTTTGGACGCTCTCCGGAATCGCGAGGAGAGGGATAAGGCCAAGAAGGAGTTGGAGGACATATCCAAGAAGTACGACATTGAGGAGGCCGAATGGGAGGTGCGGATACATGGGTGTATGCCGAGTCTCGAGTGATGAGTGATTGTCAACGGGTTTGATCGCAGGTTCTTTGGCTTGTGTTGTGCAGGTGTCGAGCACGGAGACAGTGATCGAGGGCAAGGTGAAGGTCAAGTAGAGACGTGCCGTGCCGACGGACCGGGAGCGGTGAAGGGCGGACGTGAGGCTTGGACTGAAGGACCGGTGGCCTGAGGATCAGCTGTGGTGGCTAGCAGCCTGGGACAGCGACGAGCGAAGACTTGCGGGGCATGGTGTTGCTCGGGTCGAGGACCTAGGAACACATGTCAGTGGATGGGGTGCACGGGCGGTGCATCCCTTCTACAGCCTCGGTTTGGTGGTAGAGCCAGAGAAAAACCATCGGGTGGACGGTTTCCAGGTTTGGGCCTCAAAACCTGGGTGCGGACGGTTTCCGAGTTTGGCCACAAAACTCGGGCTGAGGACGGTTTCCAGGTTTGGGCCTCAAAACTTGGGTGCTGCGGGTTTGCTGAGTTTGGGCCACAAAACTCAGGCTACGGTCGGCTGGTTTCCCGGTTTGGGCCTCAAAACCGGGGTGGACGTGAAGGCCTGGTTTCCCGGTTTTGGCCACAAAACCGGGGGCGGAGTTCGTGAAGAGGACGCAGAGCGGTGGCGGCAATCGGGAGGTTGCGTCGAGGTAACGCTACGAGTTGTGCGAGCGTGGCCGTCGGATCCACCTACCTTCGAGTTGGTCCAGAATAACCTTAGGGTTTAGCTGGTTCGCTCTTTAAGTAGTTAGGGGTAGAGTGGGAATTAGGAATAGTTAGAATTAGGATAAGTAGAGGGAGACACCCACCTCCCCATAAATCTCAGTCATTTGCTCTTTGCACTTAGGGTTTCCTGCTCTCCCAATCCCCTGCTGTAGCTAGCTGAGATCCGCAGAGAACCATACCTCTGTGTACTGGAGATTTTGAGGAAGTGAGGCCGTAACCTCACTGTTGTAGCGTGTGGTAGCCACACGGTTGCAGATCGATGTGTTGATTCGCGTTTTCGTTCGTGTTCTTCGCGTTTTTCTTTTCTCCGTGTTTTTCTCGTCGCTCGATCTCTCTCCATACTGCGTCTTTTCGAAATCCGTTTGAATCATCTTGTTCGTTTTTGAAAGGAGATCATTTCCACCGAAGGAATTCATCTAACTCCTAACGAACAAGTAGATCGAGTTGATTTCGTTTTCGTGGCGCTTTTCGGTTCATACTCCTCCCCTTTCGATTTCCCGGTGTTTGAGTTGATTTGAGCGGATGATTTCTTGGGGATAGTCTCCTAACTACTCCGTGATCATCCTCTCCAAGTTTGGGAACGTGGGATTTTGGTTTGAATTGATTTGGTGAAGATTTGAGTTGAGGGCGACCAAAATCGCCCTTTCTGGGTGGTCGCGGACAGTCCGCGCGTCGGGGTCGAGCCAAACCAGTGGGTGCGGGCCTCGGCCACTTTGGCCAGATTTGACCGGCGGACAGTCCGCCGTTGGTTTTCGCGGACAGTCCGGGACTTGAGCAGGGAACTTCAGCAGCTTTGCTGTTTGGCGAGTTTTGCCGACGGACAGTCCGCCACTCGCTCGCGAACAGTCCGGCAGTACCGCGGACAGTCCGGGACCCCAGGGCCGGACAGTCCGGGATTTGCCTGAAGGTTGCGTTTTAGTGCGGTTGCTCTCACGGCTTGTTCGCTTGGTTTCCGGACTTCTCGTTTGGCCCTAGAGTTGATCAAGGAACCTCTCTAGGTATCTTTGCTACTTGTTAGCATAGGTATTTAGGAGTTTCTCGACGTAGCTGTCTATCTACGTTCGGGACTTGGTTTTTGAGGGTCGAACTTGCTCAGACGCTTTTGGGTTTTGGTTTGCTATCGCTTTGTGGTGCCTCGCTGTGATCCTAGGGATCATCCACCCTCTTCCAAGGGTCGTGGGCATCACGGTTTCCGTCGTAGCTTTCGGGGGTTGATTTTAGGGACATTTGGCCAAAGATTCGAAAGAATTTTTGTTGGCTCCCATTCACCCCCCCTCTGGTCGCCTTCCTAGTGCATTCTCGGTCCTTCAATTGGTATTGGAGCAGGTTAAGGATCTTCCACCTTAGTCGGTTCCAGATCCACCGAAGGCGACATGGATCGCGGCGTGGGCAAACCGTCATTTTTCGATGGGACCAACTATGCGTATTGGAAGATACGCATGTCGGCCTATCTCCAGAGCATGGGCTCTTCTGTTTGGGAGATTTGCAACAAGGCCGATTATGTTGTTCTGGTTGCTCGTGTCTCTCAGCTTCAAATCGATGAGCACGAAGCCAATAGCCGAGCACGTAACGCCTTGTTCTCCTGTTTGAGCATGTCCGAGTTTGATCGCGTTTCTCACCTCCCCACGGCTCGTGAGATTTGGGCGACCCTCATGCGCTTCCATGAGGGAACCACTCAAGTCAAATCCCGTCTCTACGAGTCGCACAAGCGGGAGTATGAGAACTTTCGACACATGCCTGGCGAGAGCATAGAGAGTTTATTCGCTCGCTTTCAGGTCATTGTCAACAAGATGAGAGCAAACAAGGAGCTGTTGCCTTTTGACGATCATGAGAGGGCTTTGAAGCTTTTGCACACTCTTGATCGGTCGGTGTGGGACTCAAAGTTCCAGGCGATCATCGAATCGTCTAACTATGAGACCCTCACTTGTGACGAGCTCTTTAGTAAGCTCAAGTCTAGTGAGATTGACGCCATGTCGAGGGCTTCTTATGAGAATCCTTCTGGCCCGACTATGGCTTTGGTTTCTGGCTCTTCTGCTAACCCCTCTGGAGGATTTGCACTTTCTTCACTCTTTTCTGTCACAGAGGACCAGCTGCAGTCTTTGGGGGATGACGAGTTGGCAATGCTCGCCAACCGGTTCTCGCGGTTCCACAACAACCGCATGAACCGTGGCCGCGGAGGAGGACGCTCAGGATGCTTCGAGTGCGGCGACCCCGACCACTTCATCACCAACTGCCCCAAGAAGAAGAACACATCTGGGAAGGGCGATCATGGGCACAAGTACGACTCCGGCAAGCGCAAGGAGAAGTACGTCCCCGCGAGGCACAAGTGGAGGGGCGGCTTAGACAAGGAGTACATCAAGAAGAAGTACTTGGAGAAGGCCCAGGCTGAGCAGCGTGCATTCTTCGCCACGCTCAGCGACGTCGACGGCTCGGAGGACGACTCCGCTTGCTCAAGCGATGACGAGTCCGAGAAGAAGAAGAGGATCGAGGACAAGCTGAACGACCTCTGCTTCTTCGCCGACGACGACGGCCTCTGCACCATGGCCCTCGGCAAGGAGGTCGATGGCGAGCTAGAGGAGACTCCTCGGGATGACGACGACGACACCTCTCAGGTATCTTTCACCCACGACGAGCTTTCTGCTGAGGTCGAGAAGCTTACTGCCGCCTTGCTTAGTCAGGATAAGCTGCTTAGGCGTGCCGCTAGAGAGCGCAAGGAGTTTAGGCAGAAGTGGGAGGACACGGTGAAGGAGCTTGAGTTTGCAAAGTCCACCATGGTCGTGTCTGAGGAGGTTGAGTGCGAGATGTGCACCAAGCACATGACTGACCTTCTCACTTTGAGAGGTAAGTATGCTGCTTTGGTTGGAGAGGCGGATGAGCTCTGGGCTAGGCCCATGTTGTTAGGTGCGTGCAAGACCTGTCCAGGCTTGCAATCCGAGTTGGCAGAGAAGAATGCCAAGATTGTGTCTCTTGAGAAGGCCAACTCGGGTAGCACTTGTGTGACTAGGTGTGGTTTGTGCGAGGGTTTGAAGATGGAGATTGCGAATGTGAAGCATGACAAGATGCAAACCGAGGAGGAAAACACATACCTTCGGACCATCTTGTCATGGGTATCTTGTGGTGAGCCGCAGCTCGGGATGATGATCTCCCAATTTAAGCGAGCTGTTGGAGGTCCAGGTGTAGGCTTTGCTCCGGGTGTTGATGTTTCAGCTTTTGGGAAGATTGGAGAGTCGAGTGGTCTGAACCCGAGTGAGAAGCCCAACTCCACCACTACTCCCAAACTTACCAAGCTTCCACCCAAAGAGCCGCTCAAGCCCAACACCAAGGACGGAGTGTTTGAAGAACCTCCGAGAGCTCCACCCAAGAACCAAGTGTGGCATCCCAAACCCAACCACTTGAAGAATAAGCTTGATACGATGCCACCTATCCAGGAGGAGCTTATGCCACAAAAGGGCAAAGTGATCCACACCCACAACCGTGTGTACTAACAACCCCCTTTGAGAGCGGTGAGGTACCATTGTGAGCACTGTGGGAGAGATGGACACTTGAGTGAGTTCTGCTTTCGGCGCAAGAGAGAGGCGCGCCGTGCTAGGGAGATGAACAATGCGGACATGTACCATCCTTTCCATGATGTACATGCGCCAAATGTTCAGAGACGTGTTGCTAGGCCCAGAGGTCCAGAACCTCAAGTTCCCAGGCCTAGGCAGAGGAGAGGACGTGCCCGGTGGGAGCCTGCAGTTGTAGGCTATGGACCCCATGGCGGTGGCTTTGTTGTAGAGCATTTTCCCCCACCGCGTTTTGAGTATCGCGATGGACGCTCTTCCCTTAGCGGACCACGTTTTCCTCAACGTGGTGATCGCTTCCCCCGTAGGCGTGCTAGGAATGGTTTTTCTGCTAACGGTTCTTTTGAGCAGCCGACCCAACACTGGTATTCCCCTTACTTCACTAACCCCAATGTTGGCCCGTATGCTCACCCTATGTCTTTTTATTGATGTAGGTAAAACAATTGGAGAATGTTTGGTTGGTGGATTCCGGGTGTTCGAGGCACATGACCGGAAACGCCAAGTGGTTCTCTAGTCTTAGTCCGGTCGCCGGAAAGGAGTTTATCACCTTCGGCGACAATAGCAAAGGTAAGGTATTGTCTCGTGGGTCGGTGCGAGTTAATGAGCACTTTGTGTTGCGCGATGTTGCTCTTGTTTCTAACTTGCATTTTAACCTTCTTTCTGTTTCGCAACTCTTTGATGACGACTATGAGATTCGTTTTAAGCCGAATCTCAGTCGTATTTTGGACCCTCAGGGCAATCTTGTCTGTGTGATTTCGTCCTTTGGGAAAGTCTTTCGTGCGGATTTCTCGGAGTCTTTTGGCATTTCTCGTTGTCTTGTGGCTGGACCTTCTTCTTCTGATCTTTGGAAGTGGCATAGGAGACTAGGACACTTGAGCTTCGACTTGCTTGCAAGACTTAGTTCACTTGGCCTAATCCGAGGATTGCCCAAGTTATCCATGGAGAAGGATCTTGTTTGCCATTCTTGTAGACATGGGAAGATGGTTGCCGCTCCCCACCATCCAGTGACTCAGGTCATGACTAAGCGCCGTGGAGAGCTTTTGCATATGGACCTTGTTGGTCCGGCTTGGGTGAGCTCGGTTGGGGGGAAGTGGTATGTGCTTGTTGTTGTTGATGACTTTTCGAGATATTCGTGGGTCTTCTTTTTAGCTGAGAAGACCGAGACTTTCTCCTTTGCTCGCAATCTGATTTTGCATCTTCAGAACGAGTTCCCTTTGAACTCGATGCGAGCTATTACGAGTGATAATGGTTCTGAATTCAAGAATTCGGATTTTGAGAAGTTTTGTAACTCTTTGGGCTTGGAGCATCAGTTTTCTTCTCCCTACACACCGCCACAAAATGGTGTTGTAGAGAGGAAGAATCGGACCCTTGTAGAGATGGCCAGGACGATGCTCGATGAGCATAGGACTCCTAGGCGATATTGGGCCGAAGCTATGAGCACTGCATGCTATATTTCCAATCGCATTTTTCTTCGAGCTTTCTTGAAAAAGACCTCTTATGAGTTGCGTTTTGGAAAACTGCCCAAGGTGAGTTATTTTAGAGTTTTTGGTTGCCATTGTTTTATACTCAAAAAGGGCAACCTGGACAAATTTGAGTCTCGTTCTTCCGACGGTGTGTTTTTGGGTTATGGCACTCATACTCGTGCTTATCGTGTACTTAACCTTGACACTAACCGAGTCATGGAGACATCCGATGTCACCTTCGACGAGACCATGGTTTGTCCTTCTTCTCGTTTTGAGCGTGCAGGTGATCATGAGGTTGGTGAGCCTCTTTTTGATGACGAGGACGAGGGTGCTGAAGGTATGGATGATCCAGCACCCCCTCCACCTATTTTCCCGCAAGGAGCGGCTTCAACGATGACTCACGGCCCCGACACGTCTTCTTCCTGGGGGCCGTGGGATCCGCCACCCCGAGCGGTACCTTTCGTACCCGAGGAGGCACCAGCTGCTGTTGAGGGGGAGATCACTTCTGCACGGGAGGCACCACGACACATCCAGCGCCAACACCCCCCTCAGCAGATGATCGGCAACATTGACGAACGGGTTACTCGGTCCAGGTCTCAAATCTCTCACTTTGCTCATTCTGCTTTTGTTGCTGATTTTGAGCCCCGAGATGTTGGACACGCTTTGACGGATCCGGATTGGTTCAATGCCATGCATGAGGAGCTTGAGAACTTTGAGCGAAATCGGGTTTGGGTTTTAGTTCCACCTCCTCCAGACTGTAAGCCTATTGGGACAAAATGGGTTTTCAAAAACAAGCAAGGAGAGGATGGCCACGTTGTTAGAAACAAGGCCAGGCTTGTAGCAAAGGGCTATAGTCAGAAGGAGGGGATAGACAATGAGGAGACTTTCGCTCTTGTAGCTCGTTTGGAGGCTATTAGGATTCTCTTGGCTTTTGCTGCATCCAAAGGTTTCAAACTTTTTCAAATGGATGTCAAGAGTGCCTTCTTAAACGGCTACATCGAAGAAGAGGTTTATGTTGAACAACCCCCCGGTTTTGAAAATCCCAAGTTTCCAAACCATGTTTTTAAACTTCACAAAGCTTTGTATGGTTTGAAACAAGCCCCTAGAGCCTGGTATGATAGGTTGAAAACCTTTTTGCTTGCTAAGGGTTTTAAAATGGGATGTGTAGATAAAACGCTCTTTCTCCTCAAGCAAGGCACTGATACTCTCTTGGTCCAGATTTACGTGGATGATATCATTTTCGGTGGTTCTTCTCACGCTTTGGTTGCCAAGTTTGCAGATACTATGAGCAGGGAGTTCGAGATGAGCATGATGGGCGAGCTGACTTTCTTTCTCGGATTGCAAATTAAGCAATCCCGAGAAGGGACGTTTGTGCACCAGGGCAAGTACACCAAGGACTTGTTAAAGAGGTTCGATATGGGTGAGGCCAAGCCTCTTCCAACACCCATGTCGACCACGACGGCCCTGGATGCGGACAAGGATGGAGAAGCTGTGGACCAGAAGGAGTACCGAAGCATGATCGGGTCGCTGCTCTACCTGACGGCGACATGCCCGGACATCCAGTTCGCGGTGTGTCTGTGCGCGCGCTTTCAGGCGTCGCCGCGCACTTCTCACCGTCAGGCGGTGAAGCGCATTTTCAGGTACCTTCGTTTCACACCTGAGTTCGGGATTTGGTATTCAGCTTCCTCCACCCTCTCCCTTTGCGGTTATTCCGATGCTGATTTTGCTGGTTGCCGTGTCGAGCGCAAGTCCACTTCTGGAACTTTCCAGTTTATTGGATCTTCTCTTGTATCGTGGTCTTCTCGCAAGCAGTCTAGTGTCGCCCAGTCTACCGCGGAGGCTGAATATGTTGCTGCGGCTAGCTGCTGTTCTCAATTACTTTGGATGATGGCCACTTTGCGTGATTTTGGTCTGAGCTTTTCTCGCGTGCCTTTGCTTTGTGACAGCACGAGTGCTATTAGCGTTGCTAAGAACCCCGTGCTTCACTGGAAGACCAAACACATTGATGTGCGCTTTCACTTTCTGCGTGACCACCAAGAGAAGGGGGATATCGACCTTCGCCAGGTCGATACTCATCATCAGTTGGCAGATATTTTCACCAAGCCTTTAGACGAATCAACCTTTAATCGGTTGAGGGGTGAGCTTGGTGTGTGTTTCCCCTTTTAGATGGGGGGAACATTTTGGTTCTTGTATCATAGACTGACAATTTTTCGTTTGTCTTGTCTTCTTCTTTTGCATTTCAGCATACGCTTTTACATTATGAGCTTCATGTATATAATCTTTAGAATGTGATTATGCTCTATGTAGTGTGCTCTGATGCTATATGTTGATACTAGTAGCTTATGCTCTTTCTCATCACTAATACATGTTGTGAGCTGAGCTATTTTCAAAATGGTGAATTTGCTAATGAACTTAAAAAACTAAAAATGTTCACCATTGAGATATGCAACTAGCATGTGTAGGATGTGTTGAGTTCACTCGTGCTTTTCATATATGCTAGGTTGCTATGTCTCTAGTTCTGAGTCATTCACTTGCTTGGTATGTTCATATTCTGCCAATAAAATTTGAACCAAGTTTTTAAGTGAATTGAAAAGATCGAGATGGGATTGCTTGTCAACACATCACGGTATCAAGACTGTTTCTCATTGCACATTTGAGTTAAACTTGAGCCGTGTAGTGTATGACCGAAACCGATGCTTTAAGCTTCTGATTGCATATGCATAGGCTTCGCTCGGTTGAAAAGTTAGGCAATGACAAGCCTTCAACCTCTCGCAAACACATGCTGAATTTGAACTTGTGTAATTTCACCGCTGCAACTCCGATTATAAATTGAAATCACAAGTCTATGTTTCATTCTGTAGCATGATGTTTGAACTTTGCTAGGTGTAGTTCACCTTGTATACATGCTTAGCACTTGCTTGTTCTCCTGTCTATACATATGTAGTGCTATTTTGATGGTGAATACCTTTTTGGCTAAAATCTGCTCACTCTGCTCGTATGTTCATATTGCATATTTGGTGATCAGTTTGAGCCTTCGCTAGCTTGTATGCTTTCCAATGAGTCGTTGGAGCTTTACTGTTTAGAGCATCTTTGCATTTTCTTGACTATATTCCTGAAGCTGCTAACTTGCATTTTGACTCATATGCATTTTGGAAGGGAGAGAACCTCTCTTGTTGGCACTTTTGATGGTGCATTTTCTGAGGGGGAGAAACTTGCTTTCGATTCTTTTTCTTGATGGTGCATTTTCAACTAAGGGGGAGAATTTGGACAAATCATGCCTCCCATGTTCAAAAGGGAGAAGAATCGGTTGGGTGCACCATGCAAGGGGGAGTTTTTGCTCGTGCTGAATTTTTGAATTTTCCAATTGGTTCGGAGCGCTTTGCTAGTTGTGTTGAGCCCTTGCCTCTATCTTGAGGGACTAGCAGTTGCTTCAGTTGGCTTCAGTTGGTATCGAGCTTTTCAGTTGATGTCAAGTCTTTTGCTAGTTGCGTTGAGCCTCTGTGCCTCTGTCTTGAGGGACTAGCATTTTGCCTTGATTTTTCAATTGGTATCTGCTAGCGGTGTTGAGCCTGTTCTACCTCTTCTTGAGGGCTAGCTTTGCTTTGCTTGGTTGCGTTGAGCCGTTGCCCATGTCTTTGGGAACCAAGTTGTTTTGCTCTTTCCACTTGACCTTCTCCGGCTTTGCTATGCTTTTGGGTCATTTGGTTGAGTTCTCTCTTCTCCTTCTTCCTCCTTCTCTTTCCATTATGATTTGTGTGCGTAGTTGACAATGCACTCATCAAGGGGGAGATTGCGGATACATGGGTGTATGCCGAGTCTCGAGTGATGAGTGATTGTCAACGGGTTTGATCGCAGGTTCTTTGGCTTGTGTTGTGCAGGTGTCGAGCACGGAGACAGTGATCGAGGGCAAGGTGAAGGCCGAGTAGAGACGTGTCGTGCCGACGGACCGGGAGCGGTGAAGGGCGGACGTGAGGCTTGGACTGAGGGACCGGTGGCCTGAGGATCAGCTATGGTGGCTGGCAGCCTGGGACAGCGACGAGCGAAGACTTGCGGGGCATGGTGTTGCTCGGGTCGAGGACCTGGGAACACGTGTCGGTGGATGGGGTGCACGGGCGGTGCATCCCTTCTACAGCCTCGGTTTGGTGGTAGAGCCAGAGAAAAACCATCGGGTGGACGGTTTCCAGGTTTGGGCCTCAAAACCTGGGTGCAGACGGTTTCCGAGTTTGGCCACAAAACTCGGGCTGAGGACGGTTTCCAGGTTTGGGCCTCAAAACCTGAGTGCTGCGGGTTTGCTGAGTTTGGGCCACAAAACTCAGGCTACGGTCGGCTGGTTTCCCGGTTTGGGCCTCAAAACCGGGGGTGGACGTGAAGGCCTGGTTTCCCGGTTTCGGCCACAAAACCGGGGGCGGAGTCCGTGAAGAGGACGCAGAGCGGTGGCGGCACGTGGCGGCAATCGGGAGGTTGCGTCGAGGCAACGCTACGAGTTGTGCGAGCGTGGCCGTCGGATCCACCTACCTTCGAGTTGGTCCAGAATAACCTTAGGGTTAAGCTGGTTCGCTCTGTAAGTAGTTAGGGGTAGAGTGGGAATTAGGAATAGTTAGAATTAGAATAAGTAGGGGGAGACACCCACCTCCCCATAAATCTCAGTCATTTGCTCTTTGCACTTAGGGTTTCCTGCTCTCCCAATCCCCTGCTGTAGCTAGCTGAGATCCGTAGAGAACCATACCTCTGTGTAGTGGAGATTTTAAGGAAGTGAGGCCGTAACCTCACTGTTGTATCGTGTGGTAGCCACACGGTTGCAGATCGATGTGTTGATTCGTGTTTTGGTTCGTGTTCTTCACGTTCTTCTTTTCTCCGCGTTTTTCCCGTCGCTCGATCTCTCTCCATACTGCGTCTTTCCGAAATCCGTTTGAATCACCTTGTTCGTTTTTGAAAGGAGATCATTTCCACCGAAGGAATTCATCTAACTCCTAACGAACAAGTAGATCGGGTTGATTTCGTTTTCGTGGCGTTTTTTGGTTCATACTCCTCCCCTTTCGATTTCCCGGTGTTTGAGTTGATTTGAGCGGATGATTTCTTGGGGCTAGTCTCCTAACTACTCCGTGATCATCCTCTCCAAGTTTGGGAACGTGGGATTTTGGTTTGAATCGATTTGGTGAAGATTTGAGTTGAGGGCGACCAAAATCGCCCTTTCTGGGTGGTCGCGGACAGTCCGCCGTCCACCCCGCGGACAGTCCGCGCGTCGGGGTCGAGCCAAACCAGTGGCTGCGGGCCTCGGCCACTTTGGCCAGATTTGATCGGCGGACAGTCCGCCGTTGGTTTTCGCGGACAGTCCGGGACTTGAGCAGGGAACTTCAGCAGCTTTGCTGTTTGGCGAGTTTTGCCGGCGGACAGTCCGCCACTCGCTCGCGGACAGTCTGGCAGTACCGCGGACAGTCCGGGACCCCTGGGCCGGACAGTCCAGGATTTGCCTGAAGGTTGCGTTTTAGTGCGGTTGCTCTCACGACTTGTTCGCTTGGTTTCCGGACTTCTCGTTTGGCCCTAGAGTTGATCAAGGAACCTCTCTAGGTATCTTTGCTACTTGTTAGCATAGGTATTTAGGAGTTTCTCGACGTAGCTGTCTATCTACGTTCGGGACTTGGTTTTTGAGGGTCGAACTTGCTCAGACGCTTTTGGGTTTTGGTTTGCTATCGCTTTGTGGTGCCTCGCTGTGATCCTAGGGATCATCCACCCTCTTCCAAGGGTTGTGGGCATCCCTGTGAGTCCGTGATGCCCACGACCCTTGGAAGAGGGTGGATGATCCCTAGGATCACAGCGAGGCACCACAAGAAGATAGCAAACCAAATGTCAAAAGCTCCGGCTCGAACACAAACCCCAAAAACCAAGTCCCGAACGTAGATAGACGACTACGTCGAGAAACTCCTAAATACCTATGCTAACAAGTAGCAAAGATACCTAGAGAGGTTCCTTGGTCAACTAAAGGGTCAAACGAGAAGTCCGGAAACCAAGCGGACAAGCCGGGAGAGCAAACGCACTAAACCGGAAGACACAGCCGATTTGCGGACTGTCCGCCAGCACGGTCGCGGACTGTCTGCCCAGTGGCGGACTGTCCGGGCTCAGGTCGCGGACTGTCCGCCGGCCAAATGAGCAAAACTGAAGTGCTGCTGCAAGTCCCCTGGACGTTCCCGGACTGTCCGCGGCTTTGAACTGCGGACTGTTCGCCGTTCAAACAAAAGCCAAATCAGCCGAAGAACAGTGCCACTGGTCTGGCTCGTCCCCGACGCGCGGACTGTCCGCACCCTGAGTGGCGGACTGTCCGCGGTCACTCAGGGAGGGCAATTTTGATCGCCCTTCTCCCAAATCTTCTCCAAATCGATTCAAATCAAAATCCCACGTTCCCAAACTTGGAGAGGATGATCACGGAGTAGTTAGGAGACTATCCCCAAGATATCATCCGCTCAAATCGAGTCAATCACCAGGAAATCAATAGGGGAGGAGAATGAACCGAAAAGCGTAACGAAAACAAAATCAACCCGATCTACTTGTTCGTAGGGAGATAGATGAATTCCTTCGGTGGAAATGATCTCCTTTCAAATACGAACAAGTTGATTCAAACGGATTTCGCAAAGACGCACGGGAGAGGGAGATCGAGTGACGGGAAAAACGCGGAGAAACGAAGAACGCGAAGAACACGAACCAAAATGCGAATCAACACATCGATCTGCAACCGTGTGGCTACCACACGCTACAACAGTGAGGTTATGGCCTCACTTCCTCAAAATCTCCAGTACACAGAGGTATGGTTCTCTGCGGATCTCAGCTAGCTACAGCAGGGGATTGGGAGAGCAGGAAACCCTAGAGGCAAAGAGCAAAATGACTGAGATAGTTGGGGAGGAGGGTGTCTCCCCCTACTTAACCTATTCCTAATTCCTACTCTATTCCTATTCTACCCCTCACTACTTACAGAGCGAACCAGCTAAACCCTAAGGTTATTCTGGACCAACTCGGTGGTAGGTGTATCCGACGGCCACGCCCGCACAACTCGTAGCGTTGCCTCGACGCAACCTCCCGATTGCCGCCACGTGCCGCCCTCGCTCTGCACCCCCGGTTTTGTGGCCCAAACCGGGAAACCAGACTTTTCCAGCCAACCCCCAGTTTTGAGGCCCAAACCGGGAAACCAGCCCACCAGCATCTGAGTTTTGAGGCCAAACTCAGCAAACCCTCAGCGCCTAGGTTTTGAGGCCCAAACCTGGAAACCGTCCTCAGCCCGAGTTTTGTGGCCAAACTCGGAAACCATCCACACCCAGGTTTTGAGGCCCAAACCTGGAAACCGTCCACCCGATGGTTTTTCCCTGGCTCTACCACCAAACCGACGTCGTAGATGGGATGCACCTCCCGTGCACCCCGTCCACCGACACGTGTCCCCAAGTCCACGACTTAGGCAACACATGACCGCAAGTCTTCACTTGTAGCTGTCACAGGCTGCCAGCCCCCACAGCTGATCCTCGGGCCTCTGGTCCCTCAGTCCAAGCCTCACATCCGCCCTTCGCCACTCTCGGTCCATCGGCACGGCACGTCTCTACTTGACCTTCACCTCGCCTTTGATCACTGTATCCGTGCTCGACACCTGCACAACACAAGCCAAAGAACATGCGCATCATCCTAGTTGACAATCACTCATCACTCAGAGACCCGGCATACACCCATGTATCCGCATGGGCGACACTAGACTGCTTGCGAGAAGACCACAAAACAAGAGAAGATCCAATAAATTGACAAGTCCCAGAAGTGGACTTGGGATCAATATGGCAACCAGCAAAGTCAGCATCGGAATAACCACAAAGGGAAAGGGTGGAGGAAGCAGAATACCAAATCCCGAACTCTGGAGTGAAGGATAAGTACCTCATAATACGCTTGACCGCCTGACGGTGAGAGGTGCGTGGCGAAGACTGAAAACGCGCGCAAAGACACACCGCGAACTGGATGTCCGGGCGTGTCGCCGTCAGGTAGAACAGCGACCCGATCATACTCTGGTACTCCTTCTGGTCCACTGCTTCTCCCTCCTTGTCCGCATCCAGGGCCGTCGTGGTCGCCATGGGTGTTGGAAGAGGCTTGGCCTCACCCATGTCTAATTTCTTCAAAATGTCCCGGGTGTACTTGCCCTGGTGCACAAACGTTCCTTCCCGGGATTGCTTGATTTGCAACCCGAGGAAAAACGTCAACTCGCCCATCATGCTCATCTCGAACTCCCTGCTCATAGTGTCTGCAAACTTGGCAACCAAAGCGTGAGAAGAACCACCGAAAATGATATCATCCACGTAAATTTGGACCAAAAGTGTATCAGTGCCTTGCTTGAGGAGAAAGAGCGTTTTGTCTACACATCCCATTTTAAAACCCTTAGCAAGCAAAAAGGTTTTCAACCTATCATACCAGGCTCTAGGGGCTTGTTTCAAACCATACAAAGCTTTGTGGAGTTTAAAGACATGGTTTGGAAACTTGGGATTTTCGAAACCGGGGGGTTGTCTAACATACACCTCCTCTTCTATGTAGCCGTTTAAAAAGGCACTCTTGACATCCATTTGGAAAAGTTTGAAACCTTTGGATGCAGCAAAAGCCAAGAGTATCCTAATTGCCTCCAAACGAGCTACAGGAGCAAAAGTCTCCTCATAGTCTATCCCCTCCTTCTGACTATATCCCTGGGCTACGAGTCTGGCCTTGTTTCTCACAACATGGCCATCTTCTCCTTGTTTGTTTTTGAAAACCCATTTTGTTCCAATTGGGTGACACTCAGAAGGTGCAGACACTAGAACCCAAACCCGATTTCTCTCAAAGTTCTCAAGCTCCTCATGCATGGCATTGACCCAATCCAGATCCGTCAAAGCGTGTCCAACATCTCGGGGCTCAAAATTAGCAACAAATGCAGAATGAGCAAAGTGAGAGATTTGAGACCTGGACCGAGTGACCCGTTCGTCAATGTTGCCGATCATCTGCTGAGGGGGGTGTTGGCGCTGGATGTGTCATGGCGCCTCCCATGCAGAAGTAATCTCCCCCTCAACAGCAGCTGGTGCCTCCCCAGGTACAAAGGGTACCGCTCGGGGTGGCGGATCCCACGGGCCCCAGGAAGAAGACGTGTTGGGGCCGTGAGTCGTCGTAGAAGCCGCTCCTTGCGGCACAGCAGGTGGAGGGGGTGCTGGATCATCCATACCTTCAGCACCCTCGTCCTCGTCATCAAAAAGAGGTTCACCAACCTCATGATCACCTGCACGCTCAAAACGAGAAGAAGGACAAACCATGGTCTCGTCGAAGGTGACATTGGATGTCTCCATGACTCGGTTAGTGTCAAGGTTAAGTACATGATAAGCTCTAGTGTGAGTGCCATAACCCAAAAACACACCGTCAGAAGAACGAGACTCAAATTTGTCCAAATTGCCCTTTTTGAGTATAAAACAATGGCAACCAAAAACTCTAAAATAACTCACCTTGGGGAGTTTTCCAAAACGCAACTCATAAGAGGTCTTTTTCAAGAAATCTCAAAGAAAAATGCGATTGGAAATATAGCATGCAATGCTCATGGCTTCGGCCCAATATCGCCTAGGAGTCCTATGCTCATCGAGCATCGTCCTGGCCATCTCTACAAGGGTCCGATTCTTCCTCTCTACAACACCATTCTGTGGCGGTGTGTAGGGGGAAGAAAACTGATGCTCCAAGCCCAAAGAGTTACAAAACTTCTCAAAATCCGAATTCTTGAATTCGGAACCATTATCACTCCTAATAGCTCGCATCGAGTTCAAAGGGAACTCGTTCTGAAGACGCAAAATCAGATTGCGAGCAAAGGAGAAAGTCTCGGTCTTCTCAGCTAAAAAGAAGACCCACGAATATCTCGAAAAATCGTCGACAACAACAAGCACATACCACTTCCCCCCAACCGAGCTCACCCGAGCCGGACCAACAAGGTCCATGTGCAAAAGCTATCCAGGGCGCTTAGTCATGACCTGTGTCACTGGATGGTGGGGAGCGGCAACCATCTTCCCATGTCTACAAGAATGGCAAACAAGATCCTTCTCCATCGACAGCTTGGGCAATCCTCGGATTAGGCCAAGTGAGCTAAGTCTTGCAAGCAAGTCGAAGCTCAAATGTCCTAGTCTCCTATGCAACTTCCAAAGATCAGAGGAGGAAGGTCCAGCCAAAAGACAACGAGAAATGCCAAACGACTCCGAGAAATCCGCACGAAAGACTTTCCCAAAGGGCGAAATCACACAAACAAGATTGCCCTGAGGGTCCAAAATACGACTGAGATTCGGCT
The DNA here is from genome assembly GCA_009763385.1 of Coix lacryma-jobi var. lacryma-jobi. Classification (NCBI taxonomy): domain Eukaryota; kingdom Viridiplantae; phylum Streptophyta; class Magnoliopsida; order Poales; family Poaceae; genus Coix; species Coix lacryma-jobi. The sequence goes on from CM019829.1 coordinate 117,134,778, forward strand.
TAAAACGAATCTCATAGTCGTCATCAAAGAGTTGCGAAACAGAAAGAAGGTTAAAATGCAAGTTAGAAACAAGAGCAACATCGCGCAACACAAAGTGCTCATTAACTCGCACCGACCCACGAGACAATACCTTACCTTTGCTATTGTCGCCGAAGGTGATAAACTCCTTTCCGGCGACAGGACTAAGACTGGAGAACCACTTGGCGTTTCCGGTCATGTGCCTCGAGCAACCGGAATCCACCAACCAAACGTTCTCCAATCGTTTTACCTGGGAGGTGTCGTCGTCGTCGTCGTCGTTCCGAGGGGAGTTCACCAGCTCGCCGTCGACCTCCTTGCCGAGGGCCATGGTGCAGAAGCCGTCGTCGTCGGCGAAGAAGCAGAGACCGTTCAGCTTGTCCTCGATCCTCTTCTTCTTCTCGGACTCGTCGTCGCTTGAGCAAGCGGAGTCGTCATCCGAGCCGTCGACGTCGCTGAGCGTGGCGAAGAATGCACGCTGCTCAGCATGGGCCTTCTCCAAGTACTTCTTCTTGATGTACTCCTTGTCGAAGCCGCCCCTCCGCTTGTGCCTTGCGGGGACGTACTTCTCCTTGCGCCTGCCGGAGTCGTACTTGTGCCCATGATCGCCCTTCCCAGATGTGTTCTTCTTCTTGGGGCAGTTGGCGATGAAGTGGTCGGGGTCGCCGCACTCATCGCATCCTGAGCGTCCTCCTCCGCGGCGACGGTTCATGCGGTTGTTGTGGAACCGCGAGAACCGGTTGGCGAGCAAAGCTAGCTCGTCATCCCCCAAAGACTCAAGCTGGTCCTCTGTGACAGAGAAGAGTGAAGAAAGTGCAAATCCTCCAGAGGGGTTAGCAGAACAGCCAGAAACCAAAGCCATTGACGGGCTAGAAGGATTTTCATAAGAAGCCCTCGCCATGGCATCAATCTCACTGGACTTGAGCTTACTGAAGAGCTCGTCGCACGTGAGGGTCTCATAGTTGGGTGATTCGATGATCGCCTGAACTTTGGAGTCCCACACCGACCGATCAAGGGTATGCAAAAGCTTGAGAGCCCTCTCATGATCGTCGAAAGGCAACAGCTCTTTGTTAGCCCTCATCCTGTTGACAATCACCTGAAAGCGAGCGAATAAACTTTCTATGCTCTCGCCAGGCATATGTCGAAAGTTCTCATACTCTCGCTTGAACGACTCGTAGAGACGGGTTTTGACTTGAGAGGTTCCCTCATGGAAGCGCATGAGGGTAGCCCAAATCTCCCAAACCGTAGCGAGGTGAGAAACCCGATCAAACTCACTCATGCTCAGGCATGAGAAAAGAGCATTACGGGCTTGGCTATTGGCATCGTGCTCATCAATCTGAAGCTGAGAGACACGAGCAGCCAAGACCACGTAATCGGCAGAGTTGCAAATATCCCAGATGGAAGCACCCAAACTCTGCAGATAGGTCGACATGCGTATCTTCCAATACGCATAGTTCGTCGCATCAAAGAACGGCGGTTTGCCCACGTCGCGATCCATGTCGCCTTCTGTGGATCTGGAACCGGCTAAGGTGGAAGATCCTTAACCTGCTCCGATACCAATTGAAGGACCGAGAATGCTACCAAAAAGCGACCAGAGGGGGGGTGAATGGGAGCTTCAAATTTTCCTTTCAGAAACTTGTTGCCTTTGTCCCTAAACTCAACCCCAAGAGCAAACCCTAGACAGTCCGCGCGTCGGGGTCGAGCCAAACCAGTGGCTGCGGGCCTCGGCCACTTTGGCCAGATTTGATCGGCGGACAGTCCGCCGTTGGTTTTCGCGGACAGTCCGGGACTTGAGCAGGGAACTTCAGCAGCTTTGCTGTTTGGCGAGTTTTGCCGGCGGACAGTCCGCCACTCGCTCGCGGACAGTCCGGCAGTACCGCGGACAGTCCGGGACCCCTGGGCCGGACAGTCTAGGATTTGCCTGAAGGTTGCGTTTTAGTGTGGTTGCTCTCACGGCTTGTTCGCTTGGTTTCTGGACTTCTCGTTTGGCCCTAGAGTTGATCAAGGAACCTCTCTAGGTATCTTTGCTACTTGTTAGCATAGGTATTTAGGAGTTTCTCGACCTAGCTGTCTATCTACGTTCGGGACTTGGTTTTTGACGGTCGAACTTGCTCAGACGCTTTTGGGTTTTGGTTTGCTATCGCTTTGTGGTGCCTCGCTGTGATCCTAGGGATCATCCACCCTCTTCCAAGGGTCGTGGGCATCACGGTTTCCGTCCTAGCTTTCGGGGGTTGATTTTAGGGACATTTGGCCAAAGATTCGAAAGAATTTTTGTTGGCTCCCATTCACCCCCCCCCTCTGGTCGCCTTGCTAGTGCATTCTCGGTCCTTCAGGAGGACCAGCGGAAGCAGCTCTACAATGCCATTACCGGTTTGACATCTATCATTCATTTCATCTTCTTTCGGCCTCTCCCTACATCACGAACTCATTCTTTTCTCTTCCAGCTCTTTCTGCAGAGAATGACTGTCTGAGGGTAGCAGCGAACAGAGTTGCCGACAAGGTGAATGCCCACGGGGACTTAGCTGAGGTGCGCCTTGACGCTATGGATGGCTGCATAGATCAGGTCGTCATCCAAGGTGTACACCTTGGCGTACTCGGACCAACGAGGACTACTTCGTCCAACCGGTCGGCTTCGCAGGCGGACGCCCAGATGAAATCGAAGGTATTGAAGATCATCTTGAAGTCTATGATGACCATGGCGCTGCTCTCGCCGGAGTTACCAATCTGCAATCTGTTCTGAACAGACTATTCCAGGTGAAGGACCGAGAATGCTACCAGAAAGCGACCAGAGGGGGGGTGAATGGGAGCTTCAAATTTTCCTTTCGAAAACTTGTTGCCTCTGTCTCTAAACTCAACCCCAAGAGCAAACCCTAGACTTCGTCAGTGTCCTCGACCCTAGATGTAGGGTGGATGCTTCCAAGAAGCACAGCGAGACACTACACGACTCTAGAATCCCAACGCAAAAGTCCGAAACTAAATCCGACAACGAGTGATCGAACCGCGGACGAAAGCATGCAGAAGAGACCTGACCGGACTCTGGCCTGCGTCCGGTCAATAAGCACCGGACGCGTCCGGTCACACGGAACCCAATCTGGAACCTTACTGAGTTGGACCGGACTCTGAGACATGGAGCGTCCGGACGAAAGCAGTGCGTCCGGTCGGAAAAGACAAAACACAATGAACAGTGATGGAGGCGCGTCCGGTCACACCCTTAAGCCAGCGTCCGGTCAAAACGCAAAACAGCCCAAGCTCAGCCTTCAACGACCGGACTCACAGGGAGCGTCCGGTCGATGAGCAGTCAGCGTCCGGTCACCCCGCGATTTCACTGTTCGTCCACCGATTCGACTCGATCTCACCCAAAACAAATCCTCTAGGCATCAAACTTGGTGAGAAGAGTCACAAGGAGGATAGTGAGCTATCTCTAAGAGATCATGGCTCGAACCTATCTCCAAATCGATGAATCAAAGATATTCGGGGGAGGGGAGAAAAACTTGACCCGAAACAAAAATCGATCGATCTCCTAGACCGTGAGGTTAGAGGAGAATTCCTTCGGTGGAAAGAAGTGCCTCACGACCTAGAACAACTTGGTTCAAATGGATTTGCAAAAGATGAACCGAGCAAAGAGATCAAGCGACGGAAAAAACGTGGAGAAAAAGGATTCCGCGAAGAACACGAACAAAATGCGAATCACAACCACGAAATTGCAACCGTGTGGCTACCACATGCTACAACAGTGAGATTACGGTCTCACTTCCTCAAAATCTCACGTACACAGAGGTATAGTTCTCAACTCTGTGGATCTCAGGTTTACTACAGCAGGGGAGTGGGAGAGCAGGAAACCCTAGAAGCGAAAGAGCAAATGACTGAGATAAATGGGGAGGTGGGTGTCTCCCCCTACTTATCCTAATTCTAACTATTCCTAATTCCCACTCTACCCCTAACTACTTACAGAGCGAACCAGCTAAACCCTAGGGTTATTCTGGACCAACTCGAAGGTAGGTGGATCCGACGGCCACGCTCGCACAACTCGTAGCGTTGCCTCGACGCAACCTCCCGATTGCCGCCACGTGCCGCCACCGCTCTGCACCCCCGGTTTTGTGGCCCAAACTGGGAAACCAGCCTTTCCAGCCAACCCCCGGTTTTGAGGCCCAAACCGGGAAACCAGCCCACCAGCATCTGAGCTTTGAGGCCCAAACTCAGCAAACCCGCAGCGCCCAGGTTTTGAGGCCCAAACCTGGAAACCGTCCTCAGCCCGAGTTTTGAGGCCAAACTCGGAAAACATCCGTGCTCAGGTTTTGAGGCCCAAACCTGGAAACCGTCCACCCGATGGTTTTTCACTGGCTCTACCACCAAACCGACGCCGTAGATGGGATGCACCGCCCGTGCACCCCGTCCACCGACACGTGTCTCCAAGTCCACGACTCAGGCAACACATGACCGCAAGTCTCCGCTCGTCGCTGTCCCAGGCTGCCAGCCACCACAGCTGATCCTCGGGCCACTGGTCCCTCAGTCCAAGCCTCACGTCCGCCCTTCGCCACTCTCGGTCCATCGGCACGGCACATCTCTACTTGACCTTCACCTTGCCTCTGATCACTGTATCCGTGCTCGACACCTGCACAACACAAGCCAAAGAACATGCGCATCATCCCAGTTGACAATCACTCATCACTCAGAGACTCGGCATACACCCATGTATCCGCACCAGGAATAGTTTGTACTAGGACGGATAAACGAAGTTGTTTTTTTCTGAATGATGTCTATTTGCCTCTCCTGATTACCTCAGTGATTTTCCTGATTTCTTCAGAAAAATGCTTCCCTAACGCATGACGTCATCTCAGCCGATTAGATCTCGTTTTGACATGTCATGTCACTCGGCATCTTATTTACTGCGCTTCACCTTTCTCTCCTCCTAATAAACCTGCTAACTTGAAAATGCTAGGGCCACCAGGTTATGAACATTTTTTGTACTAAAGGCGACACATGTCATGTCGGCTATTCTCCAAACTCTTGGAGCATTTTTCTGCTAAAGGCGATGTCTTACATCGGCTATTTTTGCGCATAAATATTCTTGAATCCGCTCATGTACCGACTTCCACACTGGGATGAAAGTTCTTAAGAAATCTCCCATTAATAGCTCTAGAAAATTCTTCTCCCAATAAAGTCTTCAAAATATATGCATTGCCAGGCACATGTCTTACTATCCGAAAAAGGACCTTCCCAATTTGGAGACCATTTACCGAATGCTTTACCTTTCATCCCGATCGGCAATATAACCTTCCAAAAATGGAAGGATCGGCAATGATAACATATGTTTTATCACATCAAATTCAGAAACTATCACGCATTCGACATTTAATAAGTAGTGCCAAAGCTTGGCATACGAGTAATACATACACAAACAAAGTTTCTCCATAGCCGAATACCTCGTCTCCGGGTCTAACAGCTTTCGGCTAGGTTAAGCTATTACTTTTCCTTTTCTTTCAAATTCTTTTATAAGGGCCGATCCTATTGTTAGGCTATCGGCCGCCACATACAACTTGAAAGATTTACCAAGCTGTGGAGGAACCAACACTGGTGGTGCCTTCATGTATTCTTTAACTTCATCAAAAGCTTTATGTTGTACGTCACTTCACATGAATTTTTAATCCTTCTTAAACTTCAGCAACGGAGAAAAAGGCAGAATTCTTTCCGAAGATTTATCAATTTCAATCTATACTCTGGATCCAGATTTGTACTGGCATATATTGGTCTTGTTTCGGCTTCATCACCAACATTTATTTCTTCTAATTTACCAGCCAACACAAAACCTCGCCCCAACTTTCCTTCGTTACCATTAATTGGATTATCCATTTAAAAATTGCTCTGAGAGCCGACTGCTCGGATCGGTTGTTGGTCCTTGTCGAAAACATTTACAGGACCTTCTTTCCAAACTCTTCTAGAGAAGCACTCGACACCATCAAATTCCCAGTAAACGGGCTCTGCAGTAGCAACACTCACCGAATCATCAACATGGACAACTTCGATGTCATCTCCAATCCACTGGATGAGGATTTGATGCATAGTTGACGGAATGCAGCAGTTTGCATGTATCCAATCCCTTCCTAAGAGCAAACTATATGCCCCCTTGCCATCGATGACGAAGAAGGTAGTAATCAAAGTTTTTGACCCGATCGTCAATTCAACATGAACCGCTCCTCGAGTATCAGACGGATTGCCAGCAAAGTCCCTTAACACCATGTCAGTTTTCAATAACTCCTCACTTGCCATCCCAAGCTTCCTGAAGGTAGTATATGGCATGATATTTATGGCAGCTCCCCCGTCAATAAACATTTTGGTTAATGGCTTGCCATTAATGTACCCCTTCACATAAAGCGGCTTCAAGTGACGATGCTTGGCTGGTTTATCAAAAACTGTCTGCTGGGTCAGAACGAGCTGAGCCATCAGATCTTGGTATTTGTCTTCGTCAAAATCCGAATAAACCACTTCTTGGACATTTTGATCTCCGGGAGCCATGAATTCTGATGGGAGAAAAAATGCCATGCATGCATTAGCCGAACGATCATCCTCATCAGGCTTTTCTTTAGGACGCCAAATTTGCCTTGTTTTGGTGCCTGCTTGTGTCAATTCTTTGTTTCTTAGGCGTTGCACCCTTCTTTTCTGGCTCTTTCTCAATCCTGGTGGACACCATTGTCCTCTCTGCCAAACATATTCACGGTACTCCTCCTCCTCAGTGCGAGCCCAATCTCGATCGGCAAATATTTTCCCTTGCCGATTTTCGGAATTACCCATTTTTAAGCGCCGATCGTCCTTGAGGGATTGCACCCCAAGTCTCTCATGGACCGAACAGCGGTTGACTCGAGACTGCCTGTATTCATAATATTGACAACTGCATTCAGGGCAATTGTTCTTAGCGAGCAGCTTCAAGCCTTCATTCCAACAATATTTGAAGAATGAGCACCCCCAATGAGATTGCTCTTGCTCTCTCATATATTCTTGTTCTTCTCTGTACGTCTTCTCTTTGTACCTCCGTTGCTCCTCTATGAACTCTTGTTCTTCATAAAATTTTTGCTTCTGGTACCGTTCCTGCTCCCGACGCCATTTGTTCAACAAAATATGGGTCGTGACCCTGGGCCTGGAAACTTCACCCCTTTCAGTTCGGCTGTTCTGGAAACGAACTTGTTGCCAAAATTCTTCATTTGTGATCTGCCGATTGGGGTCAATAGCACTGGTCTTTCTTGCTCTATCGGAGGTTAATACCTTCATCTTGCTTTTGCCCCTGGGGTCATCTGTATTAACCATATTAACGGAGAAAGATACGGTATTCTGTCCAAAAGGGCTACCATCAATTTTCATTTTTCTATCGAACTTCAAATGCCCTTCCTGGATAGCCTTCTGGATCCGCACTCTAAACACTCGACAATCATTTATAGAGTGAGATCTGGTATTATGGAAACCACAATACTTCTTGTCTTTAACTCCCTCAGGGTGCAGCATGGGATGGCCTTCCGGCAACTTGATGCGTCCTTCTTTCAACAACAATTCAAATAGCTTATCTGATTTGGAAACATCAAAGTCAAAGGTACCCTTTTGCTGCCTCAGCCATCGTTGATTGACTTGAGTCGGCTCCTTCGTCCAGACTAACTCAGCTGCAGCTATCTCATCCTCGTCATCATACTCCATTGCTTCTTCTAAGAAAGCCTGATACATTTCACTAGCCACATCTCCTTTCTGGAATTGGTTGTTTCTCCTAAACCCCTGAGCCTAACTATTCATCATTGTCAATCGTTGTGATAATTGCCCAAGATCATCAAACTCCATACCGAATAGCTTTTCCCTAATATTCGGCAACATGCCAGCTATAGTTATCCCTGGCAGTTGATCATCTGGTAAGTTCAGGGAATTGCAGAGATTTTTAGTCTCCCTGAATCTGCGCAAATATTCTTGTTGCGTCTCATTAGCTCTCATTTTCAAACTCATGAGGTCGACCAACTTCTTCTCATTGGTGCCCGTAAAGAAATACGCATGGAATTTCTGTTCTAGCTCTGCCCATGTATTAATAGAATTTGCCGGCAGAGACGTGAACCATGAGAAAGCTGGTCCTGTTAATGACAGTGGGAAATACCGGATTCTCCAAGCCTCATCTGCAGACGCCTCTCCAAGTTGCATCAAGTAACGGCTGATGTGTTCTATAGTACTAGTGTCATCTTGGCCTGGAAACTTAGTAAGATCAGTGGGAGGTTTCACCCTTGGAGGAAGTGCCACTCGGTTGTACCATTCCGGGTAAGGAGATTTATAAGCGTAAGACTGATTCTTTGGCTTCAGGCCGAATTGTTTTTGCATCATGTCGGCCATCCTGTGCATGATAAGGTCAACATTTGAATCTGGAGCCGCATGCGTTTGACCTCCATGAAACGCCCCCGTTGAGTTTTTATAGCCCGGATTCAGGAAAGCATCAATCGCACTGTAATTAACGAACTCTTGATATCCATCTCGATACATGTTCTTCTGCAACCTATTTGTTGCTGAAGACACTCTGAAGGCAGATTGTGGGACGTTTCCCGTCGTGCCGAATGCGAGTTGGCCATGAGTTATGGGAGGTTGCTGCCCCTCGTGAAGGATCATCCCACCTCTGCTTGAACCAACTCCGCCGTCTTCAGCAGTTTTTCTCTGATGTTGGGGTACGGAGAATAACAGTGGTCCTTGCATCGGGCCAGCAGCTTCCTCAAAACGTTTATCAACTGTCGGGCCGAAAGTACCAACCATGATGGCATGAAAGGTATTTAAGAAAGCTGATTGATGATTTGTCATGGCCTCTGCTATAGCCTTGTACATCAGTTCGGATAGTTTTTGAGCATCTTCCTCATCAGTACTATCAGATTGATGAGGAAGGAGAGTTCTTGGGAGTGACTGCTTCTGGAAAACCTTGTTGCTCTTATTCTTAGAGAAGGACATCAAGCATTTGTGCTGAAACTCGTCGCATGCTTGTTGTACTACATGTCTCAAGTCTCCTGGCAATTCATCCATGGTCACTTCCAGAATTTTAGTATTGTCAATTTCAGGCATCTTGGAATGTGGTGTCCCACTGGGCATGCCAAAAAAGTGTGTTGACACCAAATGTGGCGCACTGTGCCTCACACACAGCAAGCCGAAAAGCGTAGCTTCAATCGGGTGCCCGGACGGTTGGAAATCCGGAGACGTGCCAGTCGGTTTGACCTGAAAACCAACAAGGGATGAAACTGTGAGAATAAAACTGGAACATGTCGGGTGAGACCAGACAGTTCCATATTTACGGCCCTGAAACCACTTTTGACGACACACAGCTATAGAAGCTGTCTGCCAAGCATGTTTATAGAGTCATTTGGCTGATATGAAAGAAAGCATGTAAAAGTATTGACTGCCGAATACACATGTAAGAAAAGACACCCTTTTACAAGTAAGAATAAATTGTAAATTGACGTATAACCAAGATCGGCAGACTAGCCGAATTGGGGTCCATGAAGAAGGAACATGCAAACAAACACGATCGAACTAATCTAAAACCTGCATCTGCCGCACGATACCTAGTTTTATCAAAGCTCAAACGTGATTGACATGTATGAACCCACAACACGTAACAATCTAGATTAGAAATTAATTCGGCCATTATGATCATGCGATCTATAGGAGATGTCACGAAAAAGACAAATATTAAAGCATAAGTAAACTTTGTAAAGAAAGGCCAAACAAAGTCAATCTAGATTGGGCAAAGGAGTGTTACAAAAATAATTAAACCATGCAACACATGATAACTTAATGAATCTACTAGATCTTGCCAAATCTAATAGAGCCGATAACTATCTCGCTTTTGCTAAACATATCAAGTAAACGCCTGCCGCACGGTATTTACTCATAAGCAAAGCATAAGCAAAGACTTCTTGATCGTTAACAAAGATCCGTCGCACGACCATTGGAAACAACCAAGACTACTTGCATCAAGTCTAGATCCACCGCATGATACTAGACATGATAACAAGGATGTCGGAACTTACGGAGGTCGACAGATCGATGATTCCTCTCGAAGAACTTGACGACACGACAAAGGACTCAAAGATGGCATGGGGCCGATTTGTATTGATATGGTTTTGAACCCTTTTTACAATAGCCAAGGGTTTATATTTATACCCTGAACGCAATACAAGTCCTAAGAGGACACGACTATGAAATATTAGAGAAAAATACAATATTTTTGGCCTTCGACTCCCTTCGGAATCTTCATTGCCTTAATTGTCGCAATTTTGTTGCCCGATCGGCTCTTGCTTCGATCGTTTCAACGGAAACTTCCCTTTTTCTCAGAATAGCCGATCGCATAAGCAGTTACCGAATCCTTGGAAACTAGCCGACCGCATGGACACTTGCTGAATGCCTCATACACCCATCTCTCGCATACTGGCCCATCTGTCATCTCCTTGTACGTGCGAAAATCTGGTGTTAACACTATTTCATGCTCTATGCTTAAACCACATTGTTGCTTGAGGACGAGCAACAGGTTAGCTTGGGGGAGTTTATTGAAGGTCCTTAAACACTTGTTTTACCATCAACATTTTACCCAAAAATTCAACAAAAAGGCATGAAAAGTAGTCAAATAGGTTTCAAACTAACCAACTTCCACATGTCCATAGATTTTTATTTGAATGTAGGATTTGGACCAAATTTGTAGAATGGCCCCACCAGGGGCCGAGCCCACTCACCAGGGCCCATTTGGGCCCTAGTGGGGTGGCGCCCGCCACCCCTAGGTGGTGCCCGCCACCAAGGAGAGGCCCAAACTCTCCCCTGCCACGTCAATGATCCGTGTGACCACCCCTGGGAAAAATCTTAGCCCTTCGTCACTAGGTCGGTGGCATCGGAGGGCTAAGAAGAGATGTCACGTGGATCATGACCTAATTGCCCATGTGACGGTTATTTGGACATGCAACCGACCTTGGAACCGCCTTGGAGGAGTCCCTGGAGACCGTAGGATCAATGACGGTGCATCCAAGGGCCAAGGGTGGCGGCCACCACCTAGGGCTGGCGCCCGCCACTAGGGTTTTCCCTAGGTCGGTTGGCTGCCCCTTATAAGTACCCCCCTCACTCACTTGGGCTATAAATACCTCCCTGGAGGTGTCACTTCACTTCAAGCAAGGAAAGCAAGGAAGAAGCAAAGAGGAAAGCAAGGCTAAAGCTAGAGAGCTAATAGCTTAGGATTTAGCTAAGCTTAGGCAAGTAGGTAGCTAGTAGAGCAAGGCATCCTTGCCTCATTGCCCTCGCGGAAGCGCTGCTCAAGGCTTAGCTCAAGAGTAGAAGCGTGCGAGTAATCGGTCCTGGAGTTGGGAAGAGTCTTCCTTCATATCCAGTTCAGGTTTTGCTCTTGTAACTCAAGCACTTTACTATATTCTAGTTTATCATTTCAAGTATTACTTTATTCTACTTACCAGTATTGAGTAGTATACTTGATTGATTGCTTGAGTACCTAGCTATCCTACATTTGAATTCACTTAGCCATAGTAGTTAATCTCTAGTGTGCTTAGTGTTTGATCTTTGCCAATAGGATGCTTAGTTAGTCTAGTGTTTATCTTATTAAGTCAAGTATTTTCTCTGACGTCCGCAAGGGTGTCTCTATTCTAGGCCAGGATAGAGATAGTTAGAATATAATTAGGCGTGGTGCTTAGTTATAGACTTACCTTCATATACGGCTAGATGAAGGACCGAGAATGCAAAAGCAAGGCGACCAGAGGGGGGGTGAATGGGAGCCAATAAAAATTTCTTTCGAAACTTTGGCCAAGTGTCCCAAAATCAACCCCCAAGAGATACTACCGAAAACGTGATACCCACGACCCTTGGAGGAGGGTGGATGATCTCTAGGATCACAGCGAGGCACCACAAAAACTTCCACACCCAAGTTCACGCAAGTCAACTAGTGACAGGATGGGTTTTGGGTAACCTCAACCTCCCCCGAGCAACGCGAGGGGGATTCAGGCTATTTTGAAAAGCGAGGAGCCCGATTTCTGTAGAGCACGGAGTCGGGAATCCAACGCAACAAGCGGATCGCAGATCGAAGGTCAGACGAACAAACTGCGGACGAAAACGTGCTGACTGCACCTGACCGGACTCTGCCTGCGTCCGGTCAGCAGGCACCGGACGCGTCCGGTCGTGCAGAAGTGGATTTCGGACCTTACTGTGTTGGACCGGACGCACTGTGTGCTAGCGTCCGGTCGATCACCTAGCGTCCGGTCACAAGTGCCAAACCCCGATGAACAGTAGAAGCGATGAGTCCGGTCAGAATAAAATCGAGCGTCCGGTCATGTGCGTCCGGTCAAGAAGCAGAAGCACACAGGAAGACGTTCAACGACCGGACTCATGAGCAGAGCGTCCGGTCTCCCCGACCCTGCGTCCGGTCACCCCACGAAACAGTTGTTCGTTCACCGATCCGACTCGATCTCACCCAAAACGAATCCTCTAGGGATCAAACTTGGTGAGAGGAGTCACAAGGATGTTAGTGAGCTACTCCTAAGAGATCATGGCTCGAACCTAACTCCAAATCGGTGAATCGAAGAATTTCGGGGGAAGGGAGGAAAAGTGACCCGAAACGAAAAATCGATCGATCTCCTAGACCGTGAGGTTAGAGGATGATTCCTTCGGTGGAAAGAAGTGCCTCACGATCTAGAACAACTTGGTTCAAACGGAATTGCAAAAGATGAACCGAGTAAAGAGATCAAGCGACGGGAAAACTCAAGGCACAAAGCAATCCGCGAAGAACATGATGAACATGAAATCAAAACGTGAATTGACACCAAGAGATGGGATCCAAGGTGAGGATACGGCCTCACTTCCTCGAATCAACAGTACACAGAGTGGAGTCTCTCTGCGGATCTCAACTAGCTAAAGCAGGGGATGGGAGAGTGGAAACCCTAGGTGCTAGGAAGCAAATGACTGCGCTAACTGAGATAGGGAGGAGGGTGTCTCCCTTAGACTACTTATACTAACCTAGCCTAAGCCTATTTCCTACTCTACCCCTCACTACTGTATTTACAGAGCGGACCAGCCTAACCCTAAGGCTATTCTAGTCCACCCGCTGGTGGTAGGTAGATCCGACGGCCACGCCCGCACGGTCTTCCGCGTCACCTCCACGCAACCTTCAGATCGCCGCCACGTGCCGCCACCACTCTGCACCCCCGGTTTTGTGGCCCAAACCGGGAAACCAGCCTTTTCCATCAGCCCCCGGTTTTGAGGCCCAAACCGGGAAACCAGCCTCCAGCCCGAGTTTTGTGGCCAAACTCGGAAACCGTCCGCGCCCGAGTTTTGAGGCCCAAACTCGGAAACCGGCCCACGCCCAGGTTTTGAGGCTCAACCTGGAAACCGTCGCGCCCAGGTTTTGTGGCTCAACCTGGAAACCCAGCACCCAGGTTTTGAGGCCCAAACCTGGAAACCGTCCACCGTTGGTTTTTCCCGGGCTCTACCAACAAACCGGCGTCGTAGAGGGGATGCACCGCCTGTGCACCCCTTCCACCGACATGATCGCACTTCTCCGCTTGTCGCTGTCGCAGGCTGCCAGCCACCACAGCTGATCCTCCGGCCTCCAGTCCATCAGTCCAAGTCCACGTCCGCCCTTCACCGTCCGATACATCGGCATGGCACGTCCGCCGCACGGCACGCCCATCCTTCATCGCGCCCGGTCCGTCGGCACGACACGTCGCAACTTGACCTTCACCCGCCATCGATCACTGTCTCCGAGCTCGACACCTGCACAACACAAGCCAAAGAACATGCGCATCATCTCCGTTGACAATCACTCATCACACAGAGACTCGGCATACACCCATGTATCCGCAATCTCCCCCTTGATGAGTGCATTGTCAACTCCACAACAAATCATGATAAGAAGAAGGAGGTAGGAAGGAGTGGGAAGAGAAAACCCAACCAAATGACCCAAAAGCCTATCAAAAGCCAAAGAAGGTCAAGTGGATGAAGCGAAAAACTTGGTCCCCAAAGACATGGGCAACGGCTCGACGCAACCAAGCAAAGTAAAGCTAGCCCTCAAGAAGAGGTAGAACAGGCTCAACACCGCTAGCAGATACCAATTGAAGATCGGAGGACAACAGAAGCAAAATGCTAGTCCCTCAAGAAAGAGGCACAGAGGCTCAACACAACTAGCAAGAAAATCACTCCGAACCAATTGGAAATCAACCCAAACCAAATGGGAAAGCACACCAGACGATACCAATTGAAAGCCAAATGAAAAGGCTTATGAAAGCTCATGAAAAGCTAGGAACGTTTGCTAGTCCCTCAAGACAGAGGCAACGGCTCAACACAACTAGCAAACTCCCCCTCGACAAATGCAAGCAACTAGGACAAATGATTCTCCCCTTAGTTGATCAACACAGGAGCATATGATTTGCATAAATTTCTCCCCCTAGTTGAAAATGCACTTATCAAGGTCAAAAGGTATCGGAGAATCAACTCCCTTCACATAAACTCCCCCTGAACACAAGATCTCCTTCAGAATGCATATGAAGTCAAAATGCAAGTTAGGAGCTTCAAGTATATAGTCAAAAGAGTGCAAAGATGCTCTAATCAGTATAGCTCCAACATCTCAATTAAGCACTCAAATAGCAAAGGCTCAAACTGATCACTTATACGAAATATGAAGCATAGGAGCATGTGAGCAGTTTTAAGCCAAAAAGGATAGTCACCATCAAAATAACACTAGACATGTATAGAAGGAATCCAAACAAGTGCTAAACATATATACAAGGTGAACTACCCCTAGCAAAGTTCAATCATCATGCATAGGAATGAAGCATATACTTGTGATTCCAAATTCATATCGGAGTTTCAGCGGTAAAGGAGTTCACAAGTTCATTTTTAGCATGTGATTGCGAGAGGTTGAAAGCTTGTCAATGCCTAACTTTTCAACCGTGCGAAGCCTATGCCGAAGCAATCAGAAGCTTAAAGCAACGGTTTCGGTCATACACTACATGGCTCAAGTTTAACTCAAGGTGCAATGAGAAACAGTCTCAATACCATGAGGTGTTGACAAGCAATCCCATCTCGATCTTTTCAATTCAACAATACTTGGTTCAGATTTTAAGCAAGTTATGAACAACCAAGCAAGTGAATGACTCAGAACTAGAGACATAGCAACCTAGCATATATGAAAAGCAGGAATGGACTCAACACACCCTACACATGCTAGTTGCATATCTCAATGGTGAACATTTTCAGATTTATATACATTAGGCATAATTCACCATTCCAAAAATAGCTCGCTCATAACATGTAACAGTGATCAGAAGGAGCATAAGCTACAAGCATCATCATAAGTATCGGAGCAATACTAACAAGAGCATAATTACATTCTAGTGAATATAGACATGAAGCTCAGAATGTAAATGCGTATGCCCGACACAAAACTGAAAGAAAGAAGATACCAATTGGAAAGACTCAAGAAACTCAAAAGAAAAGAGCCTCAAAATAAAAGAGTCAGTCTGTACATCTCAAAATGCTTCCCCCATCTAAAAGGGGAAACACACACCAAGCTCACCCCTCAACCTATTAAAGGTTGATTCGTCTAAAGGCTTGGTGAAAATATCAGCCAATTGGTGATGAGTATCGACATGGCGAAGGTCGATATCACCCTTCTCCTGGTGGTCTCGCAAGAAATGAAAGCGCACATCAATGTGTTTGGTTTTCGAGTGAAGCACGGGGTTCTTAGCAACGCTAATGGCACTCGTGCTGTCACAAAGCAAAGGAACTCGAGTAAAGCTCAAACCAAAATCACGCAAAGTGGCCATCATCCAGAGTAACTGGGAACAGCAGCTAGCCGCAGCAACATATTCAGCCTCCGTGGTAGACTGAGCGACACTAGACTGCTTGCGAGAAGACCACGATACAAGAGAAGACCCAATAAACTGGCAAGTCCCAGAAGTGGACTTGCGCTCAATGCGACAACCAGCAAAATCAGCATCAGAAAAGCCACAAAGCGAGAGGGTGGAAGAAGCAGAATACCAAATCCCGAACTCAGGCGTGAAACGAAGGTACCTGAAGATGCGCTTCACCGCCTGACGGTGAGAAGTGCGTGGCGAAGCCTGAAAGCGCGCGCACAAGCACACGGCGAACTGAATGTCCGGCCGTGTCGCCGTCAGGTAGAGCAGCGATCCAATCATGCTGCGGTACTCCTTCTGGTCCACTGCTTCTCCATCCGTGTCGGCATCCAGGGCAGTCGTCGTCGACATGGGCGTCGGAAGAGGCTTGGCCTCACCCATGTCGAACCGCTTCAGCAAGTCCCTCGTGTACTTGCCCTGGTGCACAAACGTCCCCTCTCGGGATTGCTTAATTTGCAACCCGAGAAAGAAGGTCAGCTCGCCCATCATGCTCATCTCGAACTCCCTGCTCATAGTATCTGCGAACTTGGCAACCAAAGCGTGAGAAGAACCACCGAAAATGATATCATCCACGTAAATTTGGACCAAGAGAGTATCTTTGCCTTGCTTGAGGAGAAAGAGCGTTTTATCAACACATCCCATTTTAAAACCCTTAGCTAGCAAAAAGGTTTTTAATCTCTCATACCAGGCTCTAGGGGCTTGTTTCAAACCATACAAAGCTTTGTGGAGTTTAAAGACATAGTTTGGAAACTTGGGATTTTCAAAACCGGGGGGTTGCTGGACATAGACCTCCTCCTCAATGTAGCCGTTTAAGAAGGCACTCTTGACATCCATTTGAAAAAGTTTGAAACCCATGGATGCAGCATAAGCCAAGAGTATCCTAATAGCCTCCAAACGAGCTACAGGAGCGAAGGTCTCCTCATAATCTATCCCCTCCTTCTGACTATAACCCTTCGCTACAAGCCGGGCCTTGTTTCTCACAATGTGGCCCTCCTCTCCTTGCTTGTTTTTAAATACCCATTTTGTCCCAATAGGTTTACAGTCAGGAGGTGGTGGCACTAGAACCCAAACCCGATTTCGCTCAAAGTTCTCTAGCTCCTCATGCATGGCATTGACCCAATCCGGATCCGTCAATGCGTGTCCAACATCTCGGGGTTCAAAAGACGCAACAAAAGCAGAATGAGCAAAGTGCGAGATGTGCTGTGACCTGGAGCGAGTAACTCGCTCGTCGATGTCGCCGATCATCTGTTCAGGGGGGTGCTGGCGCTGGATATGTCGTGGCGCCTCCCGGGAAGAAGTGACCTCCCCCTCAACAGCAGCTGGTTCCACCCCGGGTACAAAAGGTACCGCGCGAGGTGGAGGATCCCACGGCCCCCAGGAAGAAGAAGTGTCGGGGCCGTGAGTCGTCGTCGAGGCCGCCCTTTGCGGCACGGCAGGTGGAGGGGGTGCTGGATTATCTATACCTTCAGCACCCTCGTCCTCATCATCAAAAAGAGGCTCTCCAACCTCATGATCACCTGCACGCTCAAAACGAGAAGAGGGACAAACAAGAGTCTCGTCGAAGGTGACATCTGATGTCTCCATGACTCGGTTAGTGTCAAGGTTAAGTACACGATAAGCTCGAGTGTGAGTGCCATAACCCAAAAACACACCGTCAGAAGAACGAGACTCAAACTTGTCCAGGTTGCCTTTCTTCAATATAAAACAGTGGCAACCAAAGACTCTAAAATAACTCACCTTGGGCTGGCGACCAAAACGCAACTCATAAGAGGTCTTCTTCAAAAACGCTCTCAGAAAAATGCGATTCGAAATGTAGCATGCAGTGTTCATAGCTTCGGCCCAAAAACGCCTAGGAGTCCTATGCTCATCAAGCATCGTCCTGGCCATCTCAACAAGGGTCCGATTTTTCCTCTCTACAACACCATTTTGAGGTGGTGTATAGGGGGAAGAAACCTGATGCTCCAAACCAAGGCGGTTACAAAACTTCTCAAAATCCGAATTTTTAAACTCGGAACCATTATCACTCCGAATAGCTCGCATCGAGTTCAAAGGGAACTCGTTCTGAAGACGCAAAATCAGATTGCGAGCGAATGAGAAAGTCTCGGTCTTCTCAGCTAAAAAGAAGACCCACGAATATCTCGAAAAGTCGTCAACAACAACCAAAACATACCACTTGCCACCAACCGAGCTCACCCGAGCTGGACCAACAAGGTCCATATGTAAAAGCTCTCCGGGGTGCGAGGTCATGACCTTAGTCACTGGATGGTGGGGAGCAGCAACCATCTTCCCATGTCTGCAAGAATGGCAAACTAGATCCTTCTCCATCGAAAGCTTGGGCAATCCTCGGATTAGGCCAAGTGAGCTAAGTCTTGCAAGCAAGTCGAAGCTTAAGTGACCGAGCCTCCTATGCCACTTCCAAAGATCGGAAGAAGAAGGACTAGCCAAAAGACAGCGAGAAGATCCAAACGACTCCGAAAAATTCGCACGAAAAACTTTCCCAAAGGGCGAAATCAGACATACAAGATCGCCCTGAGGATCTAAGATGCGACTAAGGTTCGGTTTGAAACGAATCTCATAGTCATCATCAAAAAGTTGCGAAACAGAAAGCAAGTTAAAATGCAGGTTAGAAACAAGAGCAACATTGCGCAACACAAAGTGCTCATTAACCCGCACCGTCCCACGAGACAATACCTTACCTTTACTATTGTCGCCGAAGGTTATGTACTCCTTTCCGGCGACCGGGCTAAGGCTGGAGAACCACTTGGTGTTTCCGGTCATGTGCCTCGAACAACCGGAATCCACCAACCAAACGTCCTCCAACCGTCTTACCTACATCAATAGAAAGACATAGGGTGAGCATACGGTCCAACACTGGGGTTAGTGAAATAAGGGTAATACCAGTGTTGGGCCGGCTGCTCAAAAGAACGGTTAGCAGAAAAACCATTCCTAGCAAGTCTACGAGGGAAGCGATCACCATGCTGAGGAAAACGTGGTCCGCTGGGGAAGAAGCGCTCACCGCGATACTCAAACTGCGGTGGGGGAAAGCGCTCAACTAAACCTCCGCCACGGGGTCCATTACCTGCAAAAGCAGGACCCCGTCGGGTACGCTCTCTACGAGGTTTACGCCTAGGAGCCTGGGGCTCAACTGCTCTAGCGTCTCTCTTCGGAGCTCTCTCCTGCCTAGGCCTGGGACCCTGACGTCCGGACCTAGCTGCTCTCCCCTGGGCCTTCGGTACATGTCCACCATGAGCTGGATGGTACATGTCCGGGTTCTCCATCTCCCGAGCCCTGCGCGCCTCTCTTCTGCGCCTAAAGCAGAACTCGCTCAAGTGGCCATCTCTCCCACAAAAATCACATTGGTACCTCACCGCACGCAAAGGGGGTTGTTGGTGACCAGAGCTGTGGGTGTGGCTCACTTTGCCTTTGCCCTTCTGTGGCAACTCCTCACGAATGGGTGGCATAGCATCAAGCTTGTTTCTGAGGTGGTTTGGCTTGGGTGCCCAAACTGGGTTCTTGGGAGGAGCTCTCAGGGGTTCCTCAACCACACCATCTTTGGTGATAGGCTTGGCTAGCTCTTTGAGAGGAAGCTTGGCAAGTTTGGGAGTAGTGGTGGAGTTGGGCTTCTCACATGGGTTCAGACCACTAGACTCTCCAATCTTCCCAAAGGCTGAGAGATCAACACTCTGAGCAAAACCTACGCCAGGGGCACCAACAGCTCGCTTGAATTGGGAGATCATCATCCCGAGCTGCGGCTCACTACTGGAGACCCATGACAAGATGGACCGAAGGTATGTGTTTTCTTCCTCGGTTTGCATCTTGTCATGCTTCACATTGGCAATCTCCATCTCCAGGCCCTCACACAAAGCACACCTCAAGACACAAGTGCTATCTGAGCTGGCCTTGACTAAAGACTCAATCTTGGCATCCTTCTCTGCCAACTCAGATTGCAAGACAGGACAAGTCTTGCACGCACCCAACAACTGCGGCCTAGCACGGAGCTCATCCACCTCTCCAACCAACGCAGCATACTTACCTCTCAGAGTGAGAAGGTCAGTCATGTGCGCGGTGCACGACTCGCACTCCGCCTCCTCCGACACAACCACGGTGGACCGAGCGAACTCAAGCTCCTTCACCGTGTCCGCCCACTTCTGCCTGAACTCCTTGCGTTCTCTAGCGGCACGCCTAAGCAACTTATCTTGGCTAAGGAGGGCATCAGTCAACTTCTCAACCTCAGAGGAAAGCTCGTCGTAGGTGAGAGATACCTGGGAGGTGTCGTCGTCGTCGTCGTTCCGAGGGGTACGCTCTGGCTTGCCGTCGACCTCATCGCCCAGCGCCATGGTGCAGAAGCCGTCGTCATCGGCGAAGAAGCAGAGGCCGTTCAGCTTGTCCTCGATCCTCTTCTTCTTCTCGGACTCGTCATCGCTCGAGCTGGCGGAGTCGTCATCCGAGCCGTCGACGTCGCTGAGCGTGGCGAAGAACGCGCGCTGCTCAGCTTGCTGCTTCTCCAAGTACTTCTTCTTGATGGACTCTTTGTCGAAGCCGCCCCGCTTCTTGTGCCTTGGGGGAACGTGCTTCTCCTTGTACTTGGAGTCGCGCCTGTGGCCGTGATCGCCCTTCCCCAGATGCTTGTTCTTCTTCTTGGGGCAGTCGGCGATGAAGTGGTCGAGGTCGCCGCACTCGTAGCATCCCGTGCGTCCTCCTCCTCGACGACGGTTCATGCGGTTGTTGTGGAACCGCGAGAACCGGTTGGCAAGCAAAGCCAACTCGTCGTCTCCCAAAGACTCCAGCTGGTCCTCTGTCACAGAAAAGAGAGAAGAAAGCGCAAAACCAGCTGAGGGGTTAGAGGAAGAGCCGGAAACCAAAGCCATGGACGGGCGAGAAGGATTTTCAAAAGAAGCCCTCGCCATAGCATCAATCTCACTGGACTTGAGCTTACTGAAGAGCTCGTCGCAGGTGAGGGTCTCATAGTTAGGGGATTCGATGATCGCCTGAACCTTGGAGTCCCAAACCGAACGGTCAAGAGTGTGCAAAAGCTTCAAAGCACGCTCATGATCGTCAAAAGGCAACTGCTCCTTGTTAGCCCTCATCCTGTTGACAATCACCTGAAAGCGAGCGAATAAACTTTCTATGCTCTCGCCAGGTTGATGTCTAAAGTTCTCATACTCTCGCTTGAACGACTCGTAGAGTCGGGTTTTGACTTGAGAGGTGCCCTCATGAAAACGCATGAGAGTGTCCCAGATCTCCCGAGCCGTAGCGAGGTGAGAAACACGATCAAACTCACCCATGCTCAAACAAGAGAAAAGAGCATTACGGGCTCGGCTATTGGCATCGTGCTCATCGATCTGCTGTTGAGTCACACGAGCAGCCAAGACCACGTAATCAGGGGAGTTGCAAATATCCCAGATCGAAGCGCCCAAGCTCTGCAAATAGGCCGACATACGTATCTTCCAATACGCATAGTTCGTCCCATCGAAAAACGGCGGTTTGCCCACGCCGCGATCCATGTCGCCTTCGGTGGATCTGGAACCGGCTAAGGTGGAAGATCCTTAACCTGCTCCGATACCAATTGAAGGACCGAGAATGCAAAAGCAAGGCGACCAGAGGGGGGGTGAATGGGAGCCAATAAAAATTTCTTTCGAAACTTTGGCCAAGTGTCCCAAAATCAACCCCCAAGAGATACTACCGAAAACGTGATACCCACGACCCTTGGAGGAGGGTGGATGATCTCTAGGATCACAGCGAGGCACCACAAAAACTTCCACACCCAAGTTCACGCAAGTCAACTAGTGACAGGATGGGTTTTGGGTAACCTCAACCTCCCCCGAGCAACGCGAGGGGGATTCAGGCTATTTTGAAAAGCGAGGAGCCCGATTTCTGTAGAGCACGGAGTCGGGAATCCAACGCAACAAGCGGATCGCAGATCGAAGGTCAGACGAACAAACTGCGGACGAAAACGTGCTGACTGCACCTGACCGGACTCTGCCTGCGTCCGGTCAGCAGGCACCGGACGCGTCCGGTCGTGCAGAAGTGGATTTCGGACCTTACTGTGTTGGACCGGACGCACTGTGTGCTAGCGTCCGGTCGATCACCTAGCGTCCGGTCACAAGTGCCAAACCCCGATGAACAGTAGAAGCGATGAGTCCGGTCAGAATAAAATCGAGCGTCCGGTCATGTGCGTCCGGTCAAGAAGCAGAAGCACACAGGAAGACGTTCAACGACCGGACTCATGAGCAGAGCGTCCGGTCTCCCCGACCCTGCGTCCGGTCACCCCACGAAACAGTTGTTCGTTCACCGATCCGACTCGATCTCACCCAAAACGAATCCTCTAGGGATCAAACTTGGTGAGAGGAGTCACAAGGATGTTAGTGAGCTACTCCTAAGAGATCATGGCTCGAACCTAACTCCAAATCGGTGAATCGAAGAATTTCGGGGGAAGGGAGGAAAAGTGACCCGAAACGAAAAATCGATCGATCTCCTAGACCGTGAGGTTAGAGGATGATTCCTTCGGTGGAAAGAAGTGCCTCACGATCTAGAACAACTTGGTTCAAACGGAATTGCAAAAGATGAACCGAGTAAAGAGATCAAGCGACGGGAAAACTCAAGGCACAAAGCAATCCGCGAAGAACATGATGAACATGAAATCAAAACGTGAATTGACACCAAGAGATGGGATCCAAGGTGAGGATACGGCCTCACTTCCTCGAATCAACAGTACACAGAGTGGAGTCTCTCTGCGGATCTCAACTAGCTAAAGCAGGGGATGGGAGAGTGGAAACCCTAGGTGCTAGGAAGCAAATGACTGCGCTAACTGAGATAGGGAGGAGGGTGTCTCCCTTAGACTACTTATACTAACCTAGCCTAAGCCTATTTCCTACTCTACCCCTCACTACTGTATTTACAGAGCGGACCAGCCTAACCCTAAGGCTATTCTAGTCCACCCGCTGGTGGTAGGTAGATCCGACGGCCACGCCCGCACGGTCTTCCGCGTCGCCTCCACGCAACCTTCAGATCGCCGCCACGTGCCGCCACCACTCTGCACCCCCGGTTTTGTGGCCCAAACCGGGAAACCAGCCTTTTCCATCAGCCCCCGGTTTTGAGGCCCAAACCGGGAAACCAGCCTCCAGCCCGAGTTTTGTGGCCAAACTCGGAAACCGTCCGCGCCCGAGTTTTGAGGCCCAAACTCGGAAACCGGCCCACGCCCAGGTTTTGAGGCTCAACCTGGAAACCGTCGCGCCCAGGTTTTGTGGCTCAACCTGGAAACCCAGCACCCAGGTTTTGAGGCCCAAACCTGGAAACCGTCCACCGTTGGTTTTTCCCGGGCTCTACCAACAAACCGGCGTCGTAGAGGGGATGCACCGCCTGTGCACCCCTTCCACCGACATGATCGCACTTCTCCGCTTGTCGCTGTCGCAGGCTGCCAGCCACCACAGCTGATCCTCCGGCCTCCAGTCCATCAGTCCAAGTCCACGTCCGCCCTTCACCGTCCGATACATCGGCATGGCACGTCCGCCGCACGGCACGCCCATCCTTCATCGCGCCCGGTCCGTCGGCACGACACGTCGCAACTTGACCTTCACCCGCCATCGATCACTGTCTCCGAGCTCGACACCTGCACAACACAAGCCAAAGAACATGCGCATCATCTCCGTTGACAATCACTCATCACACAGAGACTCGGCATACACCCATGTATCCGCACTAGACCCCCGGATAGCTGTGGTAGCAAGCAAGTGGTGACAGCCCTGTGCGCCTTGAATTCCACCACGTAGTTGGTCTAGTTTAACAGTAAGGCTCGTTGTGCTAGCGTTCAACCTAAGTCAGTGGTAAAGGCTAGTACGCCTCAGTACTTGACAAGATAGGAATAAAACTGTACTTAACTTGGTCGCTTATTTGGCATTTGCCTATCTTGCTTCGTAGTTATCGAGGAGTAGTTATTAGTTATTAGTTAGTTATATTAGTTATCCTTAGTTATCTTTTCCCCCTATCTACCTATCCATCCACCTTACCTGAACCATTCATTTCATCCTTACCTATCCACTCATAAATTCTTTCTAGCCTTTCATCTCCTCTCTTCTCTTCTCTCCTTTTCCCTTTCTTATTCTTCGACTCTCATCCCCTCCTTGACTCGACTCATACACCACCCTAGCCTTCCTTTGGGATCAAATAAATTGACACCTGGTACTCCCAGGCGAAGTGCTACTACGATAGTTTTGTGCGCTTGCAGAATCTCCTCTGGGTAGATTGCAATCTCTCTAGCTAGCTCCTACTAGTGTCGGGATTGACAACCCCATTTGACATTAGTAGATAGCTGCTTTAGCTTCACTCCTTTATGTATAGTGACTGGACTTGCTACAAGCATTTCTGGTGTCGTTGCCAGGGATAGATTCCATAGTCTACTCCTAGTAACGACGTTAGCAAGTGTCAACAAGCATTTCTGGGCCGTTACCGGGGATAGTTGCCTAGCTCTATCTTTAGTGAAGTTAAGAACTACCAACAGTGTCCCGTACACTTCTTAGTGCCTTCACTAAGTTATTGTTTATGAAGTCTATCTTAGAGTGATTCCATTAAGGAGTGTCAACACAAGGCGAACAAGGTTGCCAATCCAAAGGCTACACTTGCCAATGACAAGATCAACAAGCAGAAGCAAGTGGAGGTCCCCAAGCAACAAAGGCCCATATCACGAAGCTATACTTGTGACTATTTGTGTTGTTGGGGCAAGAACGACAAGATTGTCGTCAAGTATGTTGGTGCACTCAAGAAGAGAGAGATTATGAGAAATGTTTGGGTGCCCAAAGTTTATGTGACTAACCCCCTAGGACCCAATCTCACTTGGGTACCTAAATCAAGAACATAATCTTGTTTTGTAGGAATATGCCTCTGATGGAAGAAGTTGGGTGTTGGATAGTGGATGCACCAATCATATGATCGGGGCAAAGGACATGTTCACTTCTTTTCAACCAAACCATGATTCATGCGACAACATTGTGTTTGGTGACAATGGAAAAGGAGAAGTGCTAGGTTTGGGTAAAATTGCTATCTCAACCGAAAATTCCATATCAAATGTATTACTTGTGCATTCGTTGAGTTACAATTTGTTATCCGTTTCTCAACTTTGTGAAATGGGTTACGATGTCTCTTTACGGATAAGGGTGTGACCGTCTATAGAAGAAGGGATTCCTCTATTGCATTTAAGGGCGTGTTGAAAGGAAAGCTTTATCTAGTTGACTTCTTAACTAATAAAGTGGAACCTAAGACTTGCTTAATGGTAAAATCTAGCATGGGTTGGCTTTGGCATCGCCGACTAGCTCATGTTGGATGAGGAACTTGGCCCAACTTCAAAGAGAAGGGCACATCCTTAGACTAATCAATGTTTCTTTTGAGAAAGATAGGATTTGCCGCGCATGCCAAGCTGGAAAGCAAGTTGGAGAAAAGCATCCAATAAAGAACATTGTGTCAACCACAAGACCATTGGAACTACTACATATGGATCTCATCGGACCCGTTTCTTACCAAAGCATTGGTGGCAATAAGTATGGTTTTGTCATTGTTGATGATTATTCTCGCTTCACTTGGGTGTTCTTTTTAGTAGATAAAAGTGAGACCCAAGGCATCTTCAAGAAGTTCGCAAGAAGGGCTCAAAATGAGTTTGAGCTCAAGATCAAGAAAGTGAGAAGTGACAACGGGACCGAGTTCAAGAACACCAACATAGAAGAGTATCTTGATGATGAAGGAATCAAGCATGAGTTCTTCGTTCCATATACCCCACAACAAAATGGGGTTGTGGAAAGGAAGAATTGAACTCTTGTTGAACCCGCAAGATCTATGTTGGATGAATACAAGATGTCTCATGGCTTTTGGGCGGAGGTGATGAACACCGCATGTCATGCAATCAATCGCCTCTACCTCCACAAGCTAAGGGAGAAGACGCCATATGAGCTTCTAACCAGTAACAAACTGAAGGTGCATTACTTTAGAGTCTTTGGCTGCAAGTGTTTCATACTTAATAAGAGGGCCAAAAGCTCAAAGTTTGCACCTAAGGTACACAAAGGCTTTCTACTTGGTTATGGTACTAATGAACATGGCTATCTTGTATTCAATAATGCCACCGGCACTATTGAATTAACGGTAGACGTGACTTTTGATGAATCCGACGGCTCTCAAAAGAAGCAAGTCAATGATGAGTTTGTAGGTAATGACATGCCTCCATTCGAAGCTATCAATAAGCTTGCAACCGGTGATGTGAGGTTCAAGATGATGAAGATGAGCTATTGCATGTTCCACAAGATTCTATTACCCATCATGTGCATCCAAATGTGCATGGTGAAGCTTCCACAACTCTGAATGGTGGAAGTGCAAATGAAGTTCAAGGGCCACATCAAATTGATGATCAAGCTCAAGCTCAACATGATGACCAACAAGATGATGAAGACATCCACACACATGATGAAGACGGACCCATTCAAAGAAGATCACTCGTGCCACATCCAAGAGTTCATCATACAATTCAACAGGATCATCCCGTTGATAACATATTGGGGAGCATACGACATGGGGTAACGACACGTTCTTGTTTAGCAAGTTTTTGTGAACATTACTTGTTTGTCTTCTCTTTGGAACCTCTTAGGGTGGAAGAAGCACTTGATGATCCGAATTGGGTGATGGCAATGCAAGAAGAGCTGAACAACTTCACTAGGAATGAAGTCTGGTCCTTGGTGGAAAGGCCCAAGCAAAATGTTATAAGAACCAAATGGGTCTTCTGCACCAAGCAAGACGAGCATGGCATGGTTACGAGGAACAAATCACGATTGGTGGCTCAAGGTTTCACTCAAATCAAAGGTTTGGATTTTGGGGAAACCTATGCACCCGTAGCTAGGCTTGAGTCAATTCGTATATTACTTGCCTTTGCTACTCACCATGATTTCAAGCTATATCAAATGGACGTGAAAAGTGCATTCCTCAATGGCCCCCTCTCCAAATTGGTGTATGTGGAGCAACCACCGGGTTTTGAAGATCCAAAATATCCCAACCATGTCTATAATCTCAACAAAGCGCTCTATGGGCTCAAGCAAGCCCCTAGAGCTTGGTATGATTGTCTAAAGGACTTCCTACTCAAAAGGGTTTTGAGATAGGGAAGGTCGATCCTACTTTATTTACTCGCAAAGTCAATAATGATATCTTTGTGTGCCAAATATATGTCGATGACATAATATTTAGTAGTACTAATGTGGCTTTTTGTGAGGAATTTAGTAGGATTATGACCAAGAGGTTTGAGATGTCCATGATGGGTGAGTTGAAGTACTTTCTTGGATTCCAAATCAAGCAACTCAAGGATGGCACGTTCATCAGTCAAACGAAGTATACAAGAGACATGCTAAAGAAGTTTGAGATGGTCAAGACCAACCCCATCAAGACACCTATGCAAACCAATGGACATCTAGATCTCAATGAGGATGGTAAGTCGGTGGATCAAAAGGTATATCGCTCTATGATTGGTTCATTGCTTTACCTTTGTGCATCTAGGCCTGATATTATGCTTAGCGTGTGCATGTGTGCAAGGTTTCAAGCTAATCCGAAAGAATGTCATATCATGGTCGTTAAGAGAATCTTTCTATACTTAGTGCACACTCCTAATCTTGGCTTGTGGTATCCTAAGGGCTCCACTTTCGATCTACTTGGCTATTCCGATTCAGACTATGCCGGTTGCAAGGTAGATCAGAAGAGCACTACCGAGACTTGCCAATTTATTGGAAGGTCTTTGGTGTCATGGATCTCTAAGAAACAAAATAGTGTTGCCTTGTCAACTGCTGAAGCCGAGTATGTGGTGGCCGGCGCATGCTGTGCCCAACTACTTTGGATGAAGCAGACACAAAGATTTTGGATTTGAGGAAACCAAAATTCCACTTTTGTGTGACAATGAGAGTGCTATCAAGTTAGCAAACAATCTCGTAAACCATTCTCGCACAAAACACATAGACATCCGACATCACTTTTTGAGAGACCACGAAGCCAAAGGAGATATCACATTACGCCATGTGAGCACCGAAAATCAACTAGCCGATATTTTCACAAAGCCTCTAGATGAGTCTAGATTTTGTTCTTTGAGGAGTGAACTAAATATCATTGATTCTCATAACGTGGCTTGATGACTTGCACATATTTGGTTGCACTTAGAGACACAGATAAATGTTTTTGATAAAACTTGTGTATGATTTCAAAATCTATTTGCCATGCTTCACTTGTGTCCATAGTTATGTACTGTTTGAATGAAATCTAGACATGGATGGAGTGTGTGTAGTCTGCCACATAAAGTTCACTTAGGAAGATCGCAGCTTGTTCTAGAAGTGTGCAGCCAGTAGTACCGACATTAGGGTCGGTAGTACCGATCGGAGTTTTTACCCTGGGTATAAAAGGCGCGGTGGAATCTTTCTTTTACCCTATCCTCACTTTTCACCGCGTGCGCCTGCCCTTTGTCTCCTGAGCGACCGGCGGCCGTGTTCATGCCTCTCCTCCTTCCCGATCTCCCTTCTCCTCCAGTCAAACTCAAATCCCCTTGGTGAGAAGGTGCTTTGGAGCAAGGAGATCGACGTGGTGGTGTTCTTGAAGGCCGGAAGCTCCCCTTCCCTTGGATTTCGGCCTCTTCACTTCGAGTAACAAGGTACTAGGGTGTTCTTGCCACATCTCTAAATGTACCTTGTCCTAGGCCGATTCCTTTGGTAGGATTGTTGTCTCTAGTGCATAGATGCTTCTAGGATGTCTTTTATGCAAGATTGTTGGCGATTTGTATGAGTGGATGGAAGAAAACCGCACACTATTGTGCGGTCGGTAGTACCGACCGCCTGCAATGGACAACTTTCTTCCCATTTGCGTATCGTCGCTTCTTTTTGCCGCATCCTTTGAGGTATTCTTGTTGTTTCTTGTGTCTCATCTTGGTCTTTGTCTTCTTTTCTAGATGCCACGTGATCGAAGGGGCTCTCATGATGCAAGGCTTGCTAGGGATACGAGGGAGCACTTGCATGAGCAAGAAGAGGAAGAGGAAGAGATCGTGGAGATGGAGCAAGGTGGTCAGCGACGCAATCCCTCGCGTCGGGCTAGGTCTATGGGTGGGAGTAGCAAGGACCCCACTCGATCGGTTCGTGGACGCTCGTCCACTGGCCGATGAAGCGTGGGCTGAGATGGCTCTGGAGGGAGTGGGCATGCTCCACCTCCTCCTCCACCACCTCCTGCTACAGGTCCCCCCGGGCGCCTTCATAGTGTGATCGTCGGTGGTCAGACTCTAGAGCTTGGTCCTGAAAGGTAGGGTCGATCCATCGATCCTCGCTTTGGGCCACTTTCTCGACAGTTGGTTGCGATGGTGTTCACTAACCATGTGTCTCTCACTCACGGTCAGGTCGCTGCCCAGATGATGGCTCCAGCTCATGCAGGAAATTTCTTGGATTATTCTATCAAAAAAAGGGATAATGAGCTAAAGCAGCAGAGGATGGAGAACCCTTATTAGTATGTGAGGGATGATTCTGTGGACACGCATTTCTGGTCCCGCTTTCAGCAAGACTATTACATGTCTGTTTTATGGAAAGGCTTTTGTGTGAAAGGAAGACCTCCCCTCATTGATCATAAGCGTCTTCGAATTCGGTCTTTGACGGATAGAAATAGTGAGGAAATGAATGCTTTGGTGCAAAGGTTGGAAGATTGGAGGATTTTGGCTCTTATATCTGGAGAAAAGAGTTGAAATCAAGAAATCATCTGTCAGTTTTGGGCAACTTTGCACATTGATCAGCAGCACAAGGTTCTACACTGGATGACACAAGGTATTCATTACCGTTGTGATTTTGTAACCTTTGCTCGGTTATTGGGGTTCAATGGAGAGGATCGCAGTGCTCCCAGATTGTCAGAAATATATGGGGAAGGCATTTATCCAGCTGAGCTTGATGTCGGTGTTTGTTAACCGGCAACTCGTCTTGGGGATTCCCAAAAGATTTGTTCGGTGGGGATCGGCGTTCGTAGGGCTCGATGAGTACACAGGGACAGCGATTTATACTGGTTCAGGCCGCTTAACAGCGTAATACCTTACGTCCAGTGGCGGCGTGTGCCTTGTGTTATGATTCGAGATTGATGATCGGGGTAGCGCCCGCTTCCCCTTATATAGTTGGGTGAAGCTCAGCGCATATCGAGTCCTAGTCGGTTACAACAAAGGAGTCATATTCTAATTACAAGACTTCCTTCTAAAACTCGACTAAGTTACAGTGAGAGTCCTAATCCATGTAGATTTTGTACCATGTCTTCGGATCTCCCGCGACGTCCAGGGCTGGTCTGAGTAATCATCTTCTGATGATATCTCTGACATTCTGGTCCGTCAAGCCCCCGAGCTCTTCAATATTTCTCTAAAACGTTATCTTCTGGTTTCTTTTGAGAATCTCCGAGTAATGTCTTGAGAAATCTTGAAGTGCTCTGTAGATAAAAAAAAATTCATAGCGTGCACTTTTTCAGAAAAGTGCACCCATAGGGTGTAGCCCCCGAGCCTCTTGTTATTTTTAATAACTTTGAGGATCTTCGAGCCTTTTTCTGAGTTATTCTTGATTAAGAAAAAACTTTTCCTTAATGATATATACTCTGCAGC
The DNA here is from genome assembly GCA_009763385.1 of Coix lacryma-jobi var. lacryma-jobi. Lineage (NCBI taxonomy): Eukaryota > Viridiplantae > Streptophyta > Magnoliopsida > Poales > Poaceae > Coix > Coix lacryma-jobi. Next base: position 117,165,303 of record CM019829.1, read on the forward strand.
CCCCGAGCCTGAGTTCCTAGTACTCGAGTAGTCGGTACTTAGGGTCTTAAATATATCATCCGTGTAAGTCATAAAATCTGTATGTGGTCACTACATGACACTGATTTGATGTTTAATCCAACCGAGTAATAATTATACAGCTTCAGGTGGGTAATGTTTTCATCAAACATCCCTTTTCACCCCCACTTAATAGAGATTACCACAAAGGACAACAATAATTGACCAGTGACTGTATCACCTGTCCATATTGATGATTTCTTGTCGCCTTGTGCAACTGCAACACTTTTGTCTGTTTCCTCTTGAAGCATGCACGTGAAATGAACCCATCACTGGTGCCAGGCGTCACATGTGTAATAGTACGCACAAGGGTGCATTTATGGATCTCTGCTTGATTGTATCTGTGAACCATGTCCATAGACCAAGAGCAGTCGCCTATAAATACTCTGCCTGGGGAGCAAGGATGCCACACCTTCCTGAGTATATGACCTCTCTTACTCCCATGAGTGTTATAATGTCGGTAGCAGAGATGTCCGAGCCCCCGGGTGTCTTCCTTATGTAGGATAGTCGAAGTGCCGAGAACAACTCTTGTGAAGGGATCATCCGTCAGGGTGGTTTCCAAGTGGTCGAGAGCAGAGGGATACAGAGTGACTCCTAGAAGAACTCTTGTGACTCCTGCATCACGAGCAACCTCGGGGTCACAGGTTGTCAAACGGCGCTAGGGTTTAGGCTGACTATCAAGTTCCTTGTGTACTGGGGTAGAGCCTTAAACCCGCCTTGGGATGCACTGAAAAGATAGTGTCTACCCAAGGTTCTGTGTCTTCTTTACTGCAACTCACTGAACCCAGGTTTTGATGCACTGCGCATCAAGACTTTGTACCTTGATTACACTAGAGTAGAGTTTTACATCCTGATTGAACTTGTACTGGAAGCTGCTGTATCTCAAGATGTAACCGTGTATCTCTGTTGTAATTCCGAGTAATAAAGATCCGGGTACTTGGAATATTTTCTGAGTCTTTTGTCTTTGATTCTGAGTACTGAATATCTCTTGTGAAAGAATGGCATTGTCTGTTTGCAAGATGACCCGTTTGTTGACACTGACACCGTCCAGAACATTCCCCAGCCATTAGGGTTTTGGACGGTTCCGTAATGTCATTCGCAAAAACCGAAGGGTTGCCACAAACAGATCTATAATAAGCCGTCATTTGGCTCATGAATTCGTCACTCTTTCATCAAGTCCTAGCCTTTGGAGCAAAAATTTCCAGAGCCAATCTAATAGTTGATGCATAGGAAAACCCTTGTAATCAACATGGGTCCAAAGAAGCAATCTCAACAGGAGAAGAAGAAGAAAACCACTGGCGGCAAACCGCGCCACCCGTGCCCTCCTACTGATGTTCTGGCCTGGAAGGCGCCTGACACCAGAGAATCGGAGTTGGCCTTCTTGGCGCAGCAGGGGTTGCTCCGGTCATAGCTGTAACACCCCTGGTGTTAAGCGATAATTAAAACCCTAAGTAAGGTAATCAGTATGCATAATCAACAAGCATCATGGCATAACAGCATTTCCTGTTTAAGGCATAAATGTGATGCTTTGTATGTTTGACTTGAGTGTTGTATGATCATGTGTGATGACTTCCATGTTTGAAGATGTGTTGCTTGACCATGTATATGAAATGACAGTTGAGAAAACCCCTGGTTTTTAAATGTCTCTTTTTGTTCTCTTTTCAATAAGTCAAAGAGTAAGTCAAATTTTAAAATGATTTCAAAAGCAAAGTTGTAGCTCTTGCTGAGAGGTACAATTTCGGTGTTCAAAGTTTTCAAAGTTTCTCTACAAAAGTTTGAACAGATTTGAAATCTTTCAAACCCTGAATTTGACCCCTAAACTAGATTTCAAAAACTAAAAAGAATTAGACTTTGGTCCTTTAATAAAAGTTGTAGAGTGGTTTAAAATAAACAACTTTTATTCAGATAGATTTTCATGTTCTTAAAGAAAACCCAAAGTAATTTAGAAAACTAGTTTGATTTAGTTTCAAATTGAAAATCAATTTCCAAAATCAGTTTTATCCCCTTTTGTGTAGTTCAAAAATTAAGCACAATTGTGATATATGACCAAAATAAAAGTTCTAGATAATTTTATAAGGAACAACTTTTATATTGGTAAAATTTAAAGTTGTTTTATAAATTCAAAAGTAATTTTGAATCAAAGTTTGAATGCTTTTCAAATTCAAAGTATGATTTTGATTTCTAGGCAGATTTTGGAAATGCTCCTTAAATGAAAGATGTAGATCCTAATTTTTGGAGCAACTTTTATTTTGGAATATTATCAAGTTGCTTAAGGATTTTTGGAAAAGAAAAAGAAAGAAATTTTAAAATGCCTATGTGCTATGTAAGTGAACAGCAGGGGGATGGAAACAGAGCGTAGAGTGCTCTGCTTCTGGTCAGGCCGCCGCCGCCGTGCTTAGTTTGCTGGCTGTGCTTGCGCCTGCCACGCAGAGGCCCCCGTGGCGTGGTCGAGATGTCGCTGGCGCATCCTTAATCCTTGCCGACTTCTTCTCCCTTCTTCCTTCCTTTCCCAGTCTCTACTTCTCTCCTTTGTCCACTGCCGGCTGAAGCAGAGCCCGCCGGCGCTGGGTTCGCTCGCCGTTGCTGCACCACTTCTGCCCACTAGCGCTTGCAGTAGAGTTCGCCGTGCCTTTGTGCACCTTTTGAGCCTGCCCACGCCACTTCTAGCGGCCTGAATCGGCTGGGCGTCGGAGTCCCGTCGTGGCCGCAACCATGGCCGCCGAGTTTGGTTCCTCCATGGCCAGTCCTCTCCTGAGCGCCCTAACACCACTTTGCCACTGTCCGAGTTTCCCTACATCTTCAGAATCGTCACCAGCGAGACGCCTTCAACCCTACCGCCTCCTGCTCCCCGGAACCCTTGCCATGCCGCCGTGCAGTCCGTCGCCAGACTGCCAAAGCCGCTGAGAGCTCCTCACCGTGACCAACTCCCTCCGCCGTGTCTTCGCCTCAACCAAGTCGAGCACTGAAGTCGTGGTGAGCTTCTAGTCGTGCTTGAACCTTCTTCTTTCTCTCCACCGTACCGTAGACACCGGAACGCCGCCACATCGCCATGTCAACCGCCGCTGTTCCGCCATGGCCGCGGCTGTGGGCGCTCCCGTGCCCTAGCCGTCGAGCTAGCTCTCTCAGGTGTTGTGCAGGTCCGTCCCTAGCGCGTAGGTGTCCTCGTCGACGCCGGCGAGCCCGCTGGTGGCAAGCTGGGGAAATCGGTCAGCGCCGCCTCGTCCTGGTCGCGGCCATGGTCAAGGCTCAGGCGGGCCGGGGGCAAGCTGACCAGGGCTCTGCCGTCGGTGACCATGGGTCGGTTTGGCCCAGTAGAGTTAGGTTTAGTTGTTTTCTTTTCCTTTTTCTAAAATGTGATTTCGTGTTAATTGTTGATTAGTTCATAGATAATTCTCCGGTGCTCCAAAAGTTATGAGATAAAGTTTGTTGTTATCCTTGTGATATATGCTATCAGATAAAAATATGAAATGTATTTTTTTTTTGATAAGTTTTGAATGTGATTTAAAATATGTCTTTTTATTAATAAATGAGACTTTGATGATTTTTATAGGCTTAATTATATGTCCAAAAATCATGAAACTAATTTTTATACTATTTGTACCATGTGCTTACCCTTCACAAAAATTTTGAAGTCATTTGGACAAAATAAATTTTCATGCTAGTTTTATGCTTTGTTTATTAATTAAATAATACATGAAACTTAAATAATTTGTGTAGGTTAAAATAATGATCCAAAAATTATGAAATTTATTTTGCAACTGTTATTCACCATAACCAATCATCCCTAGAAGTTTGAGTGCAATTGGATAAACTTTAATTAAACCTTAGTTTCAATAATTAATTAATAAAGAATGATTAATAAAACTTTGTTAGTTAATTAAGGTGTTTGGTTGGTGATTAGGGTTAACCTTGGTTACCCTAATGACTCTTTTACTTGATGGTTGTATATTTCATGATGTTGGTTTGTCATGTTTAATTTTGTGGTAGATTAAGTAATGCATTGTTGTTGCATGCATGTGATAATGTGCATCAATCTTACATACATGTAATGACATGGACTTGATCCATGAGAGAAGACCATGGGAGACCATGGGGTACATTTCTCTTTGTTATTCCATGGCTTGGTTGATATGTTGATAAACCTTAGTGACTTTAGTTAACCCATTTAATGTTGTTTGATGATAATTGTTTGTTAAGCTGAGACCATAGTCGGTGGGATTGCAAGTTGGTTTTGTTGGGTTGCAACTTTACCACGAAGGAAAGTTGTAGTCGACTTTCCTTATGTGCTTAGTTTTTATTATGCAATTGTTTGTCCTGCACCTTAGCATACATCACCTGGCATCATACTAAAGCATACATCCTGTATCTACGTGTAGTGCACGAGAGTGTTGGAGTCGTGTTGATCAGCTTTGGTGATCACCCTTGTCGAACAAGCCTCGGAAGGAGATCCTTGTTGGACAAGCTTCATCGAGAAGACTTAACTTCTAGATGAAGGAACTAACCTTTGTGGATCATTCTTGAATCCTATCTTCCCTGCAACAAAGGCAAGCCCCGGTTCATTTAACCATTTCCTTGAATTTACAATTACACTTACTTTCGATAACCTGATGCATTAAATGTTTATCAAATAAATGTTTTAAACCTGTTGATGCATGATCAACCTTGTTATCGATATATTATTCCTTGATATCTGCTTTATGCAACCGATAGAAATGCTTAGCCTTGCTTTATGAAGCTTTTGATAAATGTTTTCGATACTTATTGTTTTGGAATGATAATGAGAAAGAATGATGGTTAAGACCAGACGGGCACATGCATCGAACCTTGGGTTGGTGTAGGGTGACCCGGATATGTCGGATTAGGGTTAACCGTTGTTGGCCTGCTAGATTGAGAAACTGTGAAGTACCGATCATATGCTACGGTAAGCTCTGCCTTGGTAGTTCTTAAATGAGAACGGCTAATCGCGCACTGGGAGTGGAGAGATGGCGGGAGTACTAGCTACCCTCGTGGGTTAAAGTCCCGGATTGGAGGTGTACAAGTACTCTCAGGTGGCGCGGACACGGTCTTGTTTGGAGGATCCGAGGTTGGGGTTGGTATATGTGTGATCACGGGTCTACATATATCGTATGATCGTGGAAAACTCCCAGATCTGGTTGAATCAGTTCGAATCGTCGTGCTCCTCGGTTATGGAGACTCAATCTACTGACCCGCACCGTAGAATGAAAATGGAACTGGTTTAAGAAAGAATGATAATGATCTTTCACTAATGTTCACTTTCAATTCTTACTATGTACTTAAATGATTAAGTAAAATTGGGATCTAGGAGTACTCTAGTAAGCTTTTATGCAAATGAAAAGTACTGTTGAGCCATCCCAAGCCAGCATACCTGTTCCTTCTCTTCTCTTGTCGGGTAAGTCTTGTTGAGTACCCTTGTACTCAAGGTTTGTTAATCCCCTGTTGCAGGTTTCTAATAGGTGATGTTGATCATGATCATGTCAGTGGGCTTGACGTGATCTGGTTGTTCTTCTTCTCCAACTTAGGTACTCCGCCTAAGTGTGGTTCTGTAATACTATTCTGCTTCCGCAATACCGGTTATATTTATGTAAAAAGTAACATCTTCATGTGTTGTAAAGTTTATCTATCTTGCTTCCGCACTCCGATGGTATTTTGTATCAACTGTTGTAATGTTGTAATTATTCCAACCTTCATGATGATGATCCTGTGGTTCGTGGATAATTCGGGGTTCTCTCGGGGACACCCGACAGATCTTTCCAGTAACGTGCTTCATTTGCACAGTCATTGGGCTCCTTATGACGATGACGTGTGCAAGTGGGCCACATTAATGGGTGGTTCTGCCACAATAGCCGATAGACGGGTGGAGGGTGCCCATTGATCATCGCGCTCCAGCCCCCAACACGACGGAGGTCGTGATGTTCAAGTCCTTCGTCGAGCGCGGGCTGGTCTTCCAGCATCCGATTTTCTTAGAGGATTGCTGCATTATTATGGTTTGACCCTCAACCATCTTACTCCTAATGATCTCTTCCACGTTGCTATCTTTTCCCACCTCTGTGAGGCTTTTCTGGGGATATGTCCCTCCTTCACCCTTTTCTGCTACTTCTTCTGGGTTAACCCAGTGATTCTTGTGTAGAGGTAGTCGGAGGAGCTAGTATCCAGGTTAGGCTAGAGGTAGCTAGCAAATATATTGTTGTAGAGCTATCAGAATCAGTCCGAGAGTGGGCTAGTGGATGGTTCTATGTAGCCAACCCGCCACCAGCCCTCCGTCATCATGATGGATGGCCGCCCCAGAAAGCCCGTGAATGGAAAGATAAAATTTCTTCCGAGGAGGTGGAGGCCATCCAACCTCTTATAGATATCATAGCAGCTTTGAAATTGAGTGGATTGACCGGTTACACCGTCGTCCAAGATTTCATCGCTCGTTGAGTCCATCCGCTGCAACAACGAGCCAATTTTGGCTTCGAGTATCTCGGCGTGAAAGACCCAAGCCAGCATTCAACCGAGCAACTATCCAATCAAGAAATTCTGAGGAGGATGAACCGGCTATTGAAGAGCCATGAGCATCTCGTTTCGATGATGTCCACTTTCTCTGCCATCAACCCACCTGTAGAGGTAAGAAATCATAACATCCGTCTTTTTTATTCTTAATAGACATCACTCTAACTGAACATCATTTTCTTCCTCTATTTGGGTAGGCTCAAGGGAGGAATAATAATGATTGTCCACCCCTGCCCCGGCGACTGAAGAAGGCGGAGGCATCGCTCTTGAAGGTCCTATCCGCAGTGAGGATCTTCATAACGAGTCAAGCTCTCTTGGTGATCTTGATGGGTTAGACTCAGATTCAACAAACTCTGATGTCGTGATCCTAGATCCTAGAGCTGAGGGTAATCGGAAGCGGTCTCCGAGTCCACTCTAGGCAGCCGGCGATCCTGTCTCGAAGACGGCTCGCACTGGTAATCGTCGTGCATGTCGAAAAGTTCTTTTATCAAAAGAGTTGGCTGATAAGCACTGTAATCCAGGTGCTCCTGGTAAGGGAAACCCGAGTAATTTATGGAATGTCCACTTTGGATTTAATAAACTCCTGTCTTATATCTTTGTTTGATACAGACACTGAGATGGCTCAAGGAACTTTGGGTGGTGCTGCTCCTGAAGAAGCTCCGCTCCCAAACCCACAGCCAAAGAAGCCAAGCTTGAAACTGCCGCGGACATTGAAGCTAGCCAAGTGAGTCGTAGTACTCTTCATTAGGATGCTTGTATGTTTCTCGTATTGATAAAAACACTCGTCCGTTGTAGGAAGGTGAGGCAGATCGATGCATCCTCAAGTGGCGTGGTTGAAGCCCTGGTGGTGGAGGAATCGGAAACGCGGGATAAAGGCGAACCGAGCGTTCCTCCCATCAATAGTCAGGTGAATACCATGCCAGATTCTTCTCCGTCTGGTACCTAGGTCGACACAGTTCCTGAAATGGATGCACCTCCCTTGCCTCAGGTTGGTGTTCCATATTCAATCTTTCGCTCTCCCGCTCAATTGGAGCTTGACCGGGTGATGAACGAATGGTTTTTCCATACCCGACAGCCTTATGAACCTACTCTGGAGATGATCCGAGCTGAGATCGGTGCTGGAGGGGAGATTGGTGCTTCAGTTCTTCCACGGGAAGAGTCTGGTGGTGTCCCCGAGTCCTCTCGTCAGGGCTCTGGAGATGATCCGAGCTGAGATCGGTGCTGGAGGGGAGATTGGTGCTTCAGTTCTTCCACGGGAAGAGTCTGGTGGTGTCCCCGAGTCCTCTCGTCAGGGCTCAAAACTTGAAGTTGTGGGGTACAACCCAGATCTCGTCCGGCTGAAGGAGCTGAGTGAACAGGTGATGGCGCCAGCCATGGCGCTCAGAGAATTTGTTGAGGTAGCTCTTTGAAGTCCTCTTTAAATTATGTTATCATGTCCTGGTACTCAAATTGTTATTTTTGCGCAGGGTTTTGATGTGAAGGTGACCGAGCAGATCACTTGGATCCGTCAAGAGCTTTCCCTTGAGAACCAACAACTGAAGGATTATATCGCTCAGGAGCAGATCAGCCAGAAGGTAGCCACCCAAGTACTTCATAACTGCATCAACGAGCTTCAGCACAATCTCAAGGTTGTTGTTGATGAGCTTGACGCGGCCAATCATCGGGAAATTGAGCTACTCTCCAAGCATGCTACCTCAGAGCAGAAGCACAAGGAGGCCATGAAGTCTTCTAAGAAGCAACTCACTAGTTAGTCAGAAGTACTTTCTAGAGTCCTTATAGTTTGTAGATGCGTGATACTCATCCAGTTGGTATTTGTTGTTCTTCAGAGTCGCAGAATGCTTTCAATCGCATGGAGGCGGAACTTGAAGAGATATTTGCTAATGTGCAAACCACTCTTCAAGAAGCCAAATTGATTCGTGAAGGTGCTGACCGAGACCTGCTGCAGGCTTTGAAGTCGACAAAGGAGTCGCGGGAAGCTCTAGAAGCGGTTCAGACGCAGCTGAAGGTGTCCCAAGAATCTTTGAAGACTTCTCAGGCTAGTTAAAGGCATTAGAGCAAGTCGTGGAGCCGATCCTGGACTTGATACCACACCCTGAAGGATTTGAAGAATCCTTGATTGATTGAGCCAAAGCTACGCCCGAGCGACTTACTCAATACATGAAGGATATGGCGACTTCGGTGGTCTGTGGTCTTCTGGCTACTCTGCGACTTCATATGCCTTCCTTCGATCTGTCGTCCATCATGAGGTTGCCTGACGGCAAGAGCGATGAAGATCATGCGGCCATGCAGGAGGAGGTCAAGGCCATTGCGGAAGAGTACTCTCAGATACTGGATCTTGTAGAGTAGTATGTCTTCTTGGTCCTTGGCCAGAATTTTGTATCTCCTGTAAACAGATACTATTATGGTTAAAGAACCAAAAGTTTGATTTACTTTTGAGTCTTGTTAATTCCGTGTGTTGTCGACTCATCATTGCAAGGAATATCTTGTCAATGGGTCTTTTTGTTTTTGATGGATGTATGACCAGGCGTCTTAATAGACGGGTCTATCCGAGTGCTCTTTGGCACTTGATGTTGGGTCGTATGACTTTGTTTCTCTTATAGTCTTTGGCGACTTGTTTAGAGAACTTAGTCTGCCCGAGTACTACTCTTAGTACCCTGTTTCAAGGGATAAATTTGATCAAACACCTCTTAAGGACCAGTACGATGGTTCCTGTCAGGCGAATCATATCCTCTTGGTAGTCACAGCTTGAGTGCGAAGTCGGACTCTCCTTCATCCGATTGATAATCAACAGGGTGAGGAGTGCTCCCCTTGTTGTACCTTATAGAAACCAATTTCTTCTCTGCAAGATATCGTATTCTCTATAGGTTTGTAGTCGGGTTTTTAAGCCGTACTTGTGGGTGAGTTGTATTGAGCTCGTAGCTCGTAACTCAAAATATGGTTACCTCTGAACCAAGAAGGGTCCATCCGAGTAATATTATATATTAGTCGGTGGGATACAATAGCTAGAGCTTATTGTATGCTCTAGAAGGATTTATCCGACTGAGTAGTCGTGATAAATGTAAGTAGCTTGAAAAGGAGTTGTCACGCTCTGTGTTTCTGATGGAAACTAATCTTTATTAACATGTATAGGTAGATACAAAATTTCCCTGAGTCGTATCTGTAGCATAGTCCTTAGGTATAGTATCTTTTCAGATGCTCAATATTCCATGAATTTGGCAGTGGAGAACCATCCTCAGTGACTAGCTCAAATGTCTCGGGTCTTGTTACTCTAGATACTATGTAGGGTCCTTCTCATGGACTCATGAGCTTGTGGCGTCGAGTGGTATTCTGAATCTTCTTCAGGACCATGTCGCCTACTTGGAAAGTATGGTGATGGACGTTCTTGTCATAGTAGCGCCTCATCCCTTGGAGATATCTTGCTGATTGAAAGAGTGCGTTTATTCGTGCCTCTTCAAGACTATCGACTTCTAACCGCCTTGTATCGTCCGACTCTCCTTCACTGTACTGCTCTGTTCGTGGAGAGTTCCAGATTAGGTCTGTTGGGAGAATTTCTTCTGTGCCATAGACCAGGAAGAAGGGAGTCTGCCCTGTTGCCCTGCTTCGCTGTGTCCGTAGCCCCCAGACTACCTTGGGAAATTCCTCGACCCACTTTCCGCCATGATCTTTTAGAAGGTCAAATAATCTTGGCTTTAGACCGGCTAGGATGAGGGTGTTGACTCTTTCGACTTGGCTGTTTGACTGTGGGTGAGCTACTGATGCATAGTCTATCTTTACTCCACTGTCGCTGGCCCATGTCTTGAATTCAATTGCCGTAAAGGGAGAACCGAGATCAGTGATAATTCTGTGTGGCATCCCAAAGCGATGAAAGATGCTCTACATGAATTGAACTGATTTTGATGTGTTGAATTTGACCAATGGCATGTACTCGATCCATTTGGTGAATTTATCGATCGCCACGTAAATGTACTCAAACCCGCCTGGAGCACGCTTTAGAGGACCTACCATGTTGAGTCCCCAACATGAGAAGGGCCATGAAGGTGGGATGCAAATCAACTCGTGAGCCGGGATATGCTGTTGTTTGGTGAAGAACTAACATGATTGACAGCGGCGGACTAAGTCTTCTGCGTCTTTCAGGGCAGAGGGCCAAGAGTACATGGATCTGAAGATTTTTTCGACTAATGTCCTTGAAGCCGCGTGATTGCCGCAACACCCGGAGTGGACCTCATTCAATATTTCTTTGCCTTCTTCTGGAGAAATGCACTTAAGGAGAACTCCTGATGAGGCACCGCGTCGATATAACTTGTCCCCGACGAGGACATAGTTTTTACTACGTCTGGTGACCTGCTCTGCTGCGGTTTTATCACTTGGCAATATATGTTCTTTGAAGTAGTCAATGAAGACTTTAGTCCAGTCGGATGATAAAGTTAAAATTTGCGTGGATGGTGTTGGGTCGATTTCTTCCTTCTCTTGGATAGAGGGTTTGGATAGCTCATGTATAAAAGTGCCATTAGGGACTAGGCCCCTGTCAGATCCCAACTTTGCTAGGATGTCTGCAGCTACGTTGAGATCTCTGGTGATGTGAATAAGTTCCAAACCCGAGAAATTTTTCTGTAATTTGCGGACTTCGACACAGTAGGTGCTCATTGTTTCCTTGGTGCAGTCCCAATCTTTATTGACTTGGTGAATCGCCACAGAAGAATTGTCATAGACTAGGAGTCGCTTGATGCCCAATGTGACTGCTAGCCTTAGCCCGTGTAGTAGCGCCTCATATTCCACTTCATTGTTGGTAGTTGGCCAAAAAATTTGTAGAACGTACTTGAGTTGCTCCCCAGCGGGTGATACAAGAAGGACTCCGGCACCTGCTCCTCCGAGTTTTAGGGACCCATTGAAATACATCTTCCAATGCTCTGGAATAGCGTTGTCTTCAACCCGCTGGAATTCCGTCCACTCGGCGACGAAATCGGTCAAGGCTTGCGACTTGATTGCTTTTCTTGGAGTGAACTGGATATTAAGTGCCCCCAACTCGATTGCCCATTTGGAAATTCTGCCTATGGCATCGCGGTTGTGGAGGATTTCTCCCAATGGAAAATCCGTGACAACTGTGATTTCGTGGGTTTCGAAGTAGTGCCGTAGCTTTCTCGATGATATGAGTAAAGCATAAAGCAACTTTTGAACTTGCGGGTACCTGACCATTGAGTCGGAGAGTACCTCGCTGATATAGTATACTGGTCTTTGGGTATTGTAGATGTGTTTCTCATCCTTGCGCTCCACTACTATTGCTGTGCTTACAACATGTGTGGTGGCTGCAATAGAAAGCATCATTGGTTCCCTGAGTTCTGGCGGCGTTAGTATAAGAGGGTTGGTTAGGTATCCTTTGAGTTGTTCAAAGGCTCTGTCTGCTTCCTCTGTCCACTGAAATTTATCATCGGCTTTGAGCAATTTGAAGAAAGCTAGTCCCTTTTCTCCTAACCGTGAGATAAATCTATTAAGTGCGGCCATGCACCCGGTGAGCTTCTGAACATCCCTGGCTGAAGCTGGTTGTTTCATACTGACGATAGCCGTGATTTGCTTTTGACTAGCCTCAATGCCTTGATGGCTCACGAGGAATCCGAGTAGTTGACCTGAAGGTACTCCGAAAACACATTTTGTGGGGTTGAGCCTCCATTTGTAAGTGCGCAGTCAGGTAAAAGTTTCCTCTAAGTCTGATATGAGTGTAGTCGGATCCTTTGTCTTTATAACCATATCATCAACGTAAGCTTCCGCATTGCGGCCAATTTGATCGCCTAGGCAATCTTGGATAGCTCGTTGATAAGTGGCTCCTACATTCTTCAATCCAAAGGACATGGTTTTATAACAATAGGCACCAAAAGGAGTTATAAACGATGTCTTTGGTTGGTCTTCTTCTTTGAGGGCGATCTGATGGTATCCCGAGTAACAATCCAGAAAGGATAAAAGAGCGGAACCTACGGTGGCATCAACTATTTGATCTATCCTTGGTAATCTGAAAGGATCCTTTGGACAGTGCTTGTTGAGGTCTGTGTAGTCGACACACATGCGCCACTCTGTCGAGTTCTTCTTTTTTACTAATACTGGGTTAGCTAGCCACTCAGGGTGGAGAATTTCTCTGATGAACCCTGTTGCTAGTAGTTTAGCTATTTCCTTCTTGATTGCCTCTTTCTTCTCTGATGAGAATCTTCATAGTCTTTGTTTGATGGGTCTGGAGCCTTCTTTTAACTCCAATTTGTGCTCAGCCAAGTTCCTTGGAACGCCTGGCATGTCAGCCGGTTTCCAGGCAAATATATCTTTGTTTGTCCTGAGGAACTTGGTGAGCGCGAGTTCCTATTCTTCGGATAGATGAACGCTGATGACCGCCGTCTTTGAGGGATCACCGATTCCTAGGTCAATAGTCTTTGTAGAGACTTCTGCTGATGGTTGGATGGTGCCTGCCTTCTTGGTTGGGATTTCTGAATCTCTAGGTTTGGCGTTATGGACCATCTGCGCAAGTTCCTGTACTTCTAGGGAGAGTTGAGCTTTTTCGGCAATTTGGACAGCTTTTGTGTCACATTCGAAGGATCACTTCAAGTCTCCCTTGAAAGTTAGAATGTCTTTAGGACCCGACATCTTCAGCAGTAGGTATGGATAGTGTGGCAAAACCATAAACTTGGCGATAGCTGGTCGTCCAAATATGGCGTGATATGATGATTCGAAGTCAGCTACCTCGAAACTGATATACTCTGTTCGATAGTTGGTCAGAGTTCCAAAAGTGACGGGTAGTATTATCCTTCCGAGTGGTATAGCCGCCTTTCCGGGTACTATGCTGTAAAAGGGGGAGCTTGATGGTGTGAGTTGAGTTGCCAGGTCCAAGTCCATTTTGCGTAAGGTGCTTGCAAAGATGACGTTGAGTCCTGCTCCTCCATCTATGAGTACTCTTCCCAAATTTCTGGCATTTATTTACCTGGGAAGGCAGCAGGTTTCCAGGTGAATGGCCTCAAGCCCTACTATTTTGTCCTAAATAATTTGATGGGGGTTACCCTTGATCCAATGAGTAGGGACAACACGTATCTGAGGAAAGATGCCCCAAAGATTCTTTGTCGGTTTGCTCTAGGAGATGGGAGATTCAGCATCTCTCACTATCTTTGGCAGAAGATTTCAGAGGCATCAATTGACCCCCACAAGGACCTGCCCTATGCCCCCTATATCATGCACATGATTGAGCACGTGGTTGGAGCCACGTTCGAGTATGATCGGGTTGTCAAGGAGTATAATGTTGGGAATTTCTCTTCAATAGGCAATGCTAATGATGATGATGATGATGATGATGAGGATGTTCCAGCTGCAGAAGCTGCTGCTGATGAGGCTCATGACCAGGGGCAAGCCCATGAAGATGTGCACTATGCTCCTCCTCCTCCACGCTGTGAGAGGCGCGGGGGTGTTGCTCGGTACCCTCTCGGCAAGTTCTTTTCATGGTTCTGTTACAAGGCTGAGCGTGATGATCGGCGCATGAGGCGCATAGAAGAAAATCTTAGCATTCCTCCGGCATCTCACATCCTTGATATATTGACACCTTGATCTAGTTCAAAATAGTTTGGCAAATAAAAATGAGGTAAACAAAATGATTTATGTCTCAAAAATTGACTTTATTTATGTGAAGGTTGTAAAAATGATTTTCAGCAAAAGTGTCTTATATGAAAGTTGTAGAGAAAATTATTTTGAGCAACTTTATTTTTGGGTCAAAGCCTAGTTTGGAGATTTTGAAACTTTTTTTGATTGGTCAATGTTTGAAAAGTTTTTGGAAAAAGAAAAAGGTAAAACATTTCTCTCCGGCGCTCCACTTCCGGCCCGTTTGGCCTTTCCGGCCCACGCCGCTCCCACGCTCGCCCGCGCCGCACGAGCGCGCCGCAGCGCCGGTCGCCGACACGACCGTGCCGCGCGCCGGCCGCGACCGCCGCGTGGCCGCCAAACCCTGCGCCATATCCCTCTCGCCCAATCCTCGCCCGATTCTTCCCCGCTCGATCACACCACGATCGCGCGCGGCCACTCCCCGCTCGCCTCGCTCGCCGTGCCCACGCCAGCGCCTGCGCTCGCCTCGCCCGCCGTGATCCGTTTACCGAGTATGATGTGCAGCATGGTGGGGCAGCTAGTGGCAGGACTGATGAGGATGATGTTGATGATGATGACTTTGGCGGCGATGCTGGCACTACCCTCTATCAACCTCCTCATGTCTATCAGCCTCCTACAGTGTATCAGCCTCCTCCGGTGTATCAACCTCCTCCACCTTATGCTCATTATGGTGTTGATCCGTCACATGGTGGCACATCTACTTCTTATAGAGGTGGAGGTGGTGGCTCCTTTGCTGGCTTTGATGCTCTGAGAACATATATGATGAATGATTGACTTTGATGAGGAAGGTTTGAGGCTTTTACCCGGTTGAGTCATTATGTCATTATGCGCTTAATATTTAAGACTAACCGGTGGCGTGAGTTGTGTGGTGTTTCTGTGTTGGTGTGCGTGTGCGACATGTGTCTCTTGGCTGTGTTGATGTGCAGGTGTGGAGCTCGGATACAGTGGTCTATGGCGAGGTGAAGGTCAAGTAGAGACGTGCCGTGCCGACGGACCGGGAGCGGTGAAGGATGGGCGTGCCGTGCGGTGGACGTGCCATGCCGAGGTACCCAGAGCGGTGAAGGGCGGACGTGAGGCTTGGACTGACGGACCAGAGGGCCAGAGGACCAGCTGTGGTAGCTGGCACGTGGCATTGGCAAGCGAGAGCACATGGGATGCGCGGTGCATCGGCCGAGTCAGGAGGAAGGCGCTGGAGTCGTGTCACTTGGCGGGAGGTCGGACACGGGCTTGCGTGCGGCGCAAGTGCCGTCGGCCAAGTCAAGAAGGAAGACGAAGGCGTTGTGCCCGGCGTGGAGGCTGGACATGCATCGGCATCGGTGCCGGTGGTCGGGGTGTGCGAACCACATCCCGTCTACGGTGCGGGTTCGGTAGCTGAGCCTCAAAAAGCTACCATCGACGGTTTCCAGGTTTGGGCCTCAATACCTGGGCGCGCGGGTTTCCGAGTTTGGGCCTCAAATCTCGGGATGGACGGTTTCCAGGTTTGGGCCTCAAAACCTGGGCTTGCGGGTTTCCGAGTTTGGGCCTCAAAACTCGGGGTGGACGGTTTCCCGGTTTGGGCCTCAAAACCGGGGGTTGGTCCGAAAGGACGGTCGACGCGTGGCGGCACCGAGAGGCTTGCGTTGCGGCGAAGCTATTGGTGAGAAGGCGCGGCGGTCGACGGTGGCGGCACGTGGCGGCATCAGGGAGGTCGCGTCGAGGCGAAGCTACCAGATGTGCGGGCGTGGCCGTCGGATCGAAACTGTCAAGTCTGGACGGTTTTACCCCTGGGGGGTATTTGGGACGAGTGCTTAATGTAAGGGCGTTTTGGTCTTCGGACGTGCGCCTATATATATGAAGGGGGCTGCTAGGGCAGCCGCAATCCTTGGGGAATTCTCGGTGGTGTCTCTCTCATTTTGTTCCTGTGAGAGAAGGCTAGGGTTAGGGAGAGACCGGCTCTTGTTCTTGAGCTTTTCGCCATCCAAGCTTTGTGTTGCTAGGATTGGCTTGTAGCCCGACACCAAGTGCTTAATGAATCATCCATTCTTCTGAGTCCAAGGATCAAATTCGTGCTTTGATTTGTCTTGCGATTTTGTTCTTCGCGTTTGCACGTTTTCCCCTCTTTCGTTCTTCACGAGAATTCTTGTTTCGAGGGAAGATTCGCAAATCCGTTTGAACCATCTTGTGTAGCTTCGTGAGAGTCTTCTTTCTACCGAAGGAATTTCTCTAATACCTCACGAACTCACAGATCGGGCGGATTTAGTTTTGGGATCGAGTTCTTGCCCGTTCTTCGCCGTTTTCTTCGATTCACCGATTTGGAGTTAGGTTCGAGCCATGATCTCTTAGGAGTAGCTCACTAACATCCTTGTGATCCCTCACACGAAGTTAGAGCCCTAGTGCTTTTGATTTGAGGGAGATCGGGTCGATTCGGTGGACGAACAGGGGAATGGTCGGGGTGACCGGACGCTGCCTAATAGCGACCGGACGCACCGACTCAGAGTCCGGTCGTTGAACACCCGCGCTGTCCAGTTCGCGCGAGGTAACCAGACGCTGCGTAATAGCGACCGGACGCACCGACTCAGAGTCCGGTCGTTGAACACCCGTGCTGTCCAGTTCGCGCGAGGTGACCGGACGCACGCCTCAAACCGACCGGACGCTGTCCTCGTGCGTCCGATCGTTGAAGGCTGAGCGAGATCGTGCTGTGCATAACTGACCGGACGCTAGGGTTTCGCGTGACCGGACGCACTGAAGGCACTGTTCATTGCCTCCTCGGTGCTTGACCGGACGCTCAGTTGTAACGACCGGACGCTTGTTCACCGTGAGTCCAGTCGTGAACAGAGAGCATCCAGAGAGGTTTTTCTCTGACCGGACGCGTCCGATCGACACTGACCGGACGCACCTCAGAGTCCGGTCAGTGCAGTGTTTGCGCGTTTTCGTCCGTATCTTTTGCGTTCGAGCTCCGATTTGAGATCCGCTTTTTGCGTTGGATTCCCGACTCTGTGCTCTACAGAAACCGGGCTTCCCGCTTTGCGAAAAAGCCTGAATCCCCCTCGCGTTGCTCGGGGGAGGTTGAGGTTATCAAACTCCATCCTGTCACTAGTTGACTCGCGTGGATTTGGGTGAGGGAGCTTTTGTGGTGTCCCGCTGTGTTCCAAGGGAACATCCACCCATTCTCTTGGGTCGAGGACATCACGTGTGTCGGCTTTGCTCTTGGGGTTGATTTTGTTGGGACAGAGGCCGTAATTTCTGAGAAGAAATTTTAGGCTCCCATTCACCCCCCTCTGGTCGCCTTGCTTTAGCATTTTCGGTCCTTTAATTGGTATCGGAGCCAGTTAAGGATCTCTCTACCTTAACCGGTTCCGGATCCGCGAAGGCGACCTTTTGAGAGCGGTTTTTTTTGTTTCCGACTTTGCTTGTCGAGGTGTTGAGCTTTTGTTTGGCTAACACTAATGGTGCTTTTCGAGATGGCACCAAGTTCTTCTTCCAGTGTGTCTTTGTCCTTAGGTTTGAGTCTTGGACATGTGATCGAGGATGACACTTTGGCAAGAAGGAGGAGTACGGCTCTTGAGGCGGAACGCGAGGTGGATGCCAAAGGGGGAGTGTTAGGCTTATCATGGTTGTAATAGGTAGCCTTGAGAGATTCATTGGTGAACTAAGTGTGGTGAACTACTTTAAATTTGTATTGAAACAATGTGATGCTTGGTAGAGGGCTTGATACATTTGAGCTTATTATAATATTCTTTCATGATTGGTCCTCTACTTGTTATTCATGCCATGTTTGGTGATTGTTGTTTTTGATATGGCTATGTGATCTTTGAGTCCTTTTCTTTCTTCCATAGCCATTCAATTTCTTTTACTATATTGTTATGTGAATCACCATGTTCATGCATCATGATTTTATATATATATATGTTGTTGTCACACACTTAGGCACCCCCACTGATTGCAAAGTTTAGGGGGAGCTCTTGTTCTTGTGTATGTGACCTTGCTTAAAGTCAAGGTTTGAAATTCACATCTATAGCATACACCAAGGAAGAGCTTAAATTTTGACATTCAAAAGCTTCAATTCTTTCTATTCTTATTGTAAGCCTCAGTTGGTTGTCATCAATTACCAAAAAGGGGGAGTTTGTAAGTGCATTCGCCCCCAATGTGGGTTTTGGCTAATTAATGACAATCAAATTAGGGACTAACGGATTTATAAAGGTATGTATGCAGGTGTTAGTCCATAGAAAGAATTGCAATGTTGAAATCTCGTGAACAAAGCACGTTAAATTTTGTTGGACAAAAGATGCCTAGCTCAAGTGGTAGATTGATACTTTATTTTTACACTTGAGTTATAGGTAAGCCGGACTATCAAGAGGGATACAAATTAGGCTAGCTAGATGTGGTGAAAAGTGATCATGTCGATTAACAAAAGTACGCTTGAGAGTCACCGCGCACTCACGAGCACATAGAAGTTTTCTCTGCACAGTCGGTAGTACCGACCATGGGGGTCGGTAGTACCGCCCAGGGGTGCCGCGCGCAATGCTCTGTGGAAAGGGTCAAAATTGACCTAGCGGTAGTACCGACCACCTGGTCGGTAGTACCGAGCATCTAGACCAGTTTTTCACCCTCTTTGTGTAGATCTGAAAAAGGCCTAGCGGTAGTACCGCTATAAGGCCGGTACTACCGGGCACGGTAGTACCGACCCTATGGTCGGTAGTACCGACCTCCTAGATCAGTTTGCAACCCTCTCTGTTCGTGACCCAAAATGTCTTGGCGGTTCCATAAGGTCGGTACTACCGGACACGGTACTACCAACCTATGGTCGGTGGTACCAAGCTCATCGGGCAGATTTCGTGGACCTCTCTATTCGTGGCCATTTTGGTCTGGCGATATTACCGCCATAGGGCCGGTACTACCAACCCCCGATGGTACCGACCTGTTGGTCGGTGGTATCAACCTGGTCAAACTAGATCTACGCAGTGGTGAGTTAGCTGGTCGGTACTACCGACCCCCAAGGTCGGTACTACCGATAAGCCTCGGGACAGGGTGACTATAAATAGCCACCCACTTAACTTCTAATCGTTACTCACTCACTCCACTCATTCATTGCGACCTACCAGCTGACAAAGCACCTCCCAAACATTGACTCCTCCCCTCTCTCTCCCCCTTTGCTCCTAGATTCATTCTCTTGCAAGATTTGAGCTAAGGAAGTGAGATTAGAGAGTGGGAAGCTTCGATCTACGACTTGAGCACTTGGTTCCCGCATCTAGCCGGCTTGGTTTGTGTTTATTACTCTTGGGTTCTTTGAACCCTAGCCGGTTAGGTGTTCTTCGTGGTAGCCCTTGTTGATTCATTTGTGAGGGCTCCCCGAAGTGTTTGTATTTCCCCTGTGATTTTTAGTGGAGAAACTTGGCTAAGCTTTGTGGTGGCTTGAGTGAGGCAAGGAGGTGAAAGAGACTCCGACCTTGGTGGTCACCTCAACAACGAGAACGTAGGTACTCCTTAGTGGTTTGGCCGAACTTCGAGATAAATCGTTGTGTCTCGCGTGCTTGTTGTTATCTCTACTTTGCATACTACGCTTACTTGTGTTCTTCGTGTTCTTCCTTTCTCTCTCTCTCTCATTCTTAGGTTGGGAAGGCTCGATCTACTCTGTTGAAAGTAACCAAGGCTTGGGAAGGTTACAATCTTCATCTACATCACTTAGGGAAGTGGGGTAATTTCTAGATCTGAAATCGCATCTCATTTACATCAGATCTGTAGTTCCTTTTAGGATCCCGGTAGTACCATTTCTTTGTGTCGGTAGTACCGGTGCGCAATACCCGGTAGTACCGACCCAAACATACCGGTAGTACCGGTTGTTATTTAACTGCAAGTTTTAGTCTTTGAGTTTTAGATTTTAGAGAATCACCTATTCACCCCCCCTCTAGGCTGATTTGATCCTTTCAGTTTTATTAATCAAAAACCGACTACGACGGTTGCTGAACCAAGCAGGTCGGATCCTAAGCCGACCAGTCTAGATACCGAGCTTGCCAAGTTAGCTTCGGGGCCGACCAGGTCGGATCTCGAGCCGACCAGGTCAGATCATGGGCCGACCAGTTTAGATCTCGAGTTGGCTAAGTCGACCACTACTGAGTCGAGCGATGAGCCAGCCAGACCAGATTCTGAGCTGACTAAATCAGTTCCTGATGTTCCAGTGGTCTCCTGTGCATGCACAGATGACCTTATCTCCTCTACTGGTGTCGCCACGACCAGTGAACATGCACCTGAGGAACAAGACGAGGAGATGGTGGACTATGAACCTTCTCCGGAAAGGGTGGAGGTCAATGTGGTTTACTTATCTGCTGATTATTATGTGGTCGGAGATAATTCTAGAGCAATGGAGTTCAACTTTGCTATGCAGAGTATCGTGTTTCAGAAGCCGGAAGACTCTGTCAATCATCTTATGTCATTGCATATAAAGGGTCATATCAATGGTACACCAGTCCATAGGATGTTGGTCGACAGCGGGGCAATTGTGAACCTGATGCCATATTCGCTTTATCAGAAGCTTGGTGGCACTGATGAAGAGCTAGTTAAGACCAACATGACTATCACTGGGGTCAGAGGAGGAGATCCTATCCCGGCCAAAGGAGTTGCATCCATGGAGCTTACTATTGGGAGCAAGACTTTGGCCACCGCCTTCTTCGTTGCCGATGTACAAGGTAGCTATAACCTGATACTTGGGCGCGATTGGATTCATGCCAATTGGTGCATCCCTTCTAGTCTACATTAGTTTCTCATTCAGTGGGTGGGCAACGATGTAGAGATTGTGCACTCAGATTCATCGGCCTATGTTGTTGCGGTCGATGCTCCTTTGCTCGGGGGCATGATGCTATTGCTTGTTTATCTGGTCGGGACCTTTCTGATTTTCAATTCATTAGTGTTACTAAGGAATGTTTTGTACCGGTATCTCTGAAGCCGATTGATAATCGGCTCAATATTATCATGTAATTGTCTTAATGGAGGCTAACTTTGATTGGTTAAAACGTTGTGTTGAACAATATCGGACCTTTAAGACCGATGCTTGTGAAGCTATTGATGATTTTGATGAACTCAATAAGTTGGGCCAAGGTTTCATGTCGGCCGACCCTTTAGAACAACTTGATATTGGGGATGGTTCTACGCCTAGGCTGACGTTTGTAAATCAAAACTTAGAAGTCGGTTATAAACTAAAGTTAATCGCGCTTTTGAGAGAATATGTTGATTGTTTTGGATGGAACTATACGGAGATGCCTGGATTGAGTCGACAGCTTGTTGAACATCAGCTCCCCATTAAACCTGGGTTCAAGCCCTTTAAACAGCATCCTCATAGTTTTAACTCTACAATATACGACCGGATTAAAGAAGAGATTAATCAGTTGTTACAGGTGGGGTTCATACAGCCATGCAGGTATGCAAAATGGGTCTCTAATATTGTGCCTATTGAGAAAAAGGACACTGGGAAGATCAGGGTCTGTATTGATTTTAGAGACTTAAATAGAGCTACTCCCAAGGATGAATATCCTATGCCTATAGCTGATATGCTTATCAATGATGCTTCAGGACACCAGATTGTTAGCTTTCTAGATGGCAACGTTGGTTATAATCAGATATTTATGGCCGAAGAAGATATGTCTAAAATGGCCTTCATTTGTCTTGGGTTTGTTGGTCTCTTTGAGTGGGTTGTAATGAAATTTGGATTGAAGAATGCAGGTGCTACTTATCAACGTGCTATGAATTTGATCTTTCATGATCTAATTGGTGTGATTATGGAAGTATATATTGATGATATTGTGATCAAATCGGCTGCTCATGTATCTCATTTAGCCGATTTGCATCTTGCATTTGAAAGGATGCGCTGCTATGTATTGAAGATGAACCCACTGAAATGTGCTTTTGGTGTGTCAGCTGAGAAGTTCCTAGGGTTCATTATTCACGACAAGGGCATAGAAATTGATCCTAAGAGGATAGAAAAGATCAGGAAAGTTTAGGCGCCTACATGCAAAAAGGACTTATAGAAGTTCTTAGGAAAAGTGAACTACTTGAGGAGATTTATTGTGAACTTGTCTAGGAAGATTATTCCTTTTACCCCCATATTGAAGTTGAAAGATGAATCTGAATTCACTTGGGGGCAGAGCAACAAGAGGCATTTGAGAAAGAAATATGTGTCATCTCCACCGAACCTTCGTTCACCTAAGAGAGGAGTTCCTTTCAAATTATATATTGCTGCTGAGGAGAAGGTCATCGAAGCTGTTTTGACTCAAGAAGACGAGGGTAAAGAGTATGTGATCGCTTATATTGGTCGTCGTCTTCTTGATCCTGAGACAAGGTACGCCTATATTGAGAAGCTATGTCTATCATTGTATTATACTTGTGCTAAAATGAGACACTATTTGTTGTCTAGTACGTGTGTTGTTGCATGCCAGGCCGATGTGATTAAGCACATGTTATATCGGACAATCCTTAGTGGAAGGGTAGCCAAACGGGCGCATGCATTAATTGAATATGACTTGACTTATGAACCATTGAAGGCATTAAAAGGTCAAGCTCTTGCTGATTTCATTGTTGAACATGGTATTGATTTAGAAGATGAGATCAGTTACCTTACTTTTATGCCATGGAAACTTTATTTCGATGGATCGGCTTGTAAAGAAGGCCAAGGTGTTAGTGTGGTTATTATTTCTCCTAATGAAGGACCGAGAACGCTACCAGAAAGCGACCAGAGGGGGTGAATGGGAGCCTAAAAATTTCTTTTGAAACTTTGGCCTCTGTCCCAAAAATCAACCCTTAAAAGCTTTGAGCGAAACATGATGCCCACGACCCTTGGAAGAGGGTGGATGATCCCTAGGATCACAGCGAGGCACCACCAAACGAGAGCAAGCCAAACACCAAAAACTCTGACTCAAGCTCAATCCCAAAAACCTACTCCTGAACGTAGATAGATGGCTACATCGAGAAATCCCTCAATACTGATGCTAACAAGTAGCAAAGATACCTAGAGAGGTTCCTTGGTGAACTCTAGGAGCAAATGCGAAGTTCGGAAACCAAGAGGATAGGCCGAGAGAGCAAGTGCACTAAAACTCAAGCTTCAGTAGGATCTCGGATTGTCCGCAAGTACGGACCTGGACTGTTCGCACCTGTGTCGGACTGTCCGCGGTCTAGTGGCGGACTGTCCGCCGGCCAAAACACGAAAACAACAGTGCTGCTGAACTTCCCTGGTCGAGTCCCAGACTGTCCGCGACAGTCAACGACGGACTATCCGCCGGTCACACCGAACCAAAACAGCCGAGCCGCGCAGCCACTGATCTGGCTCGAGCCCAACGCGCGGACTGTCCGCAGGCTAGGTGGCGAACTGTCCGCGACCACCTAGAGAAGGCGATTTTGATCGCCCTTCTCTCCAATCTCCCCAAATCCGATCAAAATCAAAATCCCTTATTCCCAAACTTGGAGGAAATGATCCTTAGGTAGTTGGAAGACTATCCCTAAGCAATCATCCGCTCAAATCAACTCAAACTCTGGGAATCGAAAGGGAAGGTGTACTCGAGCAGTGAGTGTGTTTCTTGAAGCTGAATCTTTCTTTGTTGTCTGTGATTGTGAAATAGATCTTGGCGCTATCCGTGTAGATGATGGCTTTGGTTGAGCTTAGGAATGGGCGCCCAAGAATGATGGATGCTCTATCGTCTCCACATGTTTCAATGATCACAAATTCTACACACACATACGAGTGTCCCACTCGAATACAGACATCTTCTAGAATTCCCAATGGGTAGCACAATGTCTGATCTGCAAGCTGCAAACACATATTTGTATATATATAGGTGCACCATGAATTTGTTCGTAAATTACCCTTGGCATAATGTTGACGCTTGCTCCAAGGTCGCAGACTGCTTTTTCAAAACTGACAGGTTCGATGTGGATTGGAATGACAGGTCTTCCGGGATTGAAGGACCGAATCGGCGACTAGAGGGGGGGGGTGAATGGGAGCCTCAAATTCAACTCGTGAATCAAATGGCCCTTGTCCCAGAAAATCACCCAAAAACGAAGACTCAAAACGACTGGTGAGTTCACGACCTATGAATAGGTGGATACCCTAGGAGATATCCTAGTGGTACAGCGGAACCCCCGGAGAACGCCCGAAACCAAGTGCAAAAGCCCCAAAGCAAAACTGCAAAATCTGCAGATTCGCGGACTGTCCGCCGTTGAGTCCCGGATTGTCCGCAACTGGGTGCCGGACTATCCGCCAGCAAAAACGCAGAAACCAAACAGTTCTGCAAGTTTGCTGGACAGGTCCCGGACTGTTCGCGGGTTTGTACCCTCACTGCTCACTGCTCGAGTCCACCATCCCTAAGAAATCGTCCTCGGTTTTGAGGCCGAAACCGGGAAACATGTCGTCCATCGGCTGAGTTTTGTGGCCCAAACTCAGAAACCTATCAGCACCCAGGTTTTAAGGCCCAAACCTGGAAACCGTCTCAGCCCGAGTTTTGTGGCCCAAACTCGGAAACCGGCCGCTCCTAGGTTTTGAGGCCCAAACCTGGAAACCGTCCACTCGGTGGTTTTTCTGTGGCTCAACCACCAAACCGACGTTGTAGAGGGATGCACCCCCCGTGCACCCCGTCCACCCACAAGTCTTCACTTGTCGTTGGCCTAGGCTGTCAGCCACCAGAGCTGATCCTCAGGCCACCGGTCTGTCAGTACAAGCCTCACGTCCGCCCTTCACCGCTTCGGGTCCATCAGCACGGCACGTCGCTACTTGACCTTCACCTTGCCCTCGATCACCGTATCCGAGCTCGACACCCACACAACACAAGCCAAAGAACATGCGCATCATACCAGTTGACAATCACTCATCATCTCAAGATCCGACATACATCCATGTATCCGCAATCTCCCCCTTCATGAGTGTATTGTCAACTACCAACACAAATCATATGAAGGTAGAAGAAAGAAGAAGAAGAAGAAGAAGGAAGCGAACTCAACCAAACAACCAGAAGCGAAGCAAAACCAATAGAAGTCGAATGGAGTGAGCAAAACAACTTGGTTCCCAAAGACATGGGCAACGGCTCGACGCAACCAAGCAAAGCAAAGCTAGCCCTCAAGAAGAGGCAGAACGGGCTCAACACCGCTAGGAAGAAATAGAGAGCAAAGAAGCTAAAGCTCAAGAGAACCAGCTAGTCCCTCCAGAAAGAGGCAAAGGCTCAATACAACTAGCTGAAAGTCGCTCCAAACCAATTCAAAACGAATCACTTCAAACCAATTGAACAGCTCGTCAAGCAAAAAACGAGCAAACTCCCCCTGAACATGAACTCCCCCTTCAATAGTAACTCCCCCTTCACTAGTGCACAACAACTAGGGACATGATTTGGCAAATTTCTCCCCTTTAGTTGAAAATGCACAAAACAAGACAAATGCATATGAGTCAGAAATGCAGGTTAGCAGCTTCAGGTATATATTCTATAGAGTGAATAGATGCTCTAAAGAGTGAACATATGAAATATGAACATATGAGCATAGTGAGCAGTTTTAACCCATTCAGAAAGGGTTTCACCATCAAATTAGCATCGAACATGTATAGACAGGAAGTCAAACAGATGCTAAACATGTATACAAGGTGAAATACCCCTAGCAAAGTTCAATCATCATGCTATAGAGTGAAACATAGACTTGTGTTTTCAAATGTTTTATCGGAGTTGCAGCGGTGATTACACAAGTTCAAAAATTTCAGCATGTGATTGCGAGAGGTTGAAAACTTGACATTGCCCAACTTTTCAACCGAGCTAAGCCTATGCATAAGCAATCAGAAGCTTGAAGCAACGGTTTTGGTCTTACACTACACGGCTCAAGTTTAACTCAATGTGCAATGAGAAATAGTCTCGATACCGTGATGTGCTGTCAAGTAATCCCATCTCGATCTTTTCAATTCACTTAGACTTGGTTCAAATTTAATAGAATATGAACACACCAAGCAAGTGAAGGACTCGGAACTAGAGACATAGCAACCTAGCATATATGAAATAGCATAAGTAACTTCAACACATCCTACACATGCTAGTTGCCAATCCTAATGGTGAACATGTTTGAAATTTTATGTTGAATTAGACATATTCACAGTTATGAAAAATAGCTCAGCTCACAATATGTATCAGTGATCAAGAAGAGCCTAAGCTATATATCATCAGAGCACACACTAATCAGAGCATAAATTCATTCTGAGGATTATAGACATGAAGCTCGAAAAGATAAAGATGCAAATATGATGAAATGTAGAAACTAAACAAGAACAAAACAAAAGAAGTCAGTCTATGATACAAGAACCAAAATGTTCCCCCCAACTAAAAGGGGAAACACACACCAAGCTCACCTCTCAACTTAGCAAAGGTTGATTGGTCTAAAGGCTTGGTAAAAATATCTGCCAACTGAAGATGAGTATCGACATGGTGAAGGTCGATATCACCCTTCTCATAGTGGTCTCGCAAGAAATGAAAGCGCACATCTATGTGTTTGGTCTTAGAATGCAGCACGGGGTTCTTAGCAATGCTAATC
Source organism: Coix lacryma-jobi var. lacryma-jobi (assembly GCA_009763385.1). NCBI lineage: Eukaryota > Viridiplantae > Streptophyta > Magnoliopsida > Poales > Poaceae > Coix > Coix lacryma-jobi. The sequence continues at coordinate 117,192,012 of CM019829.1, forward strand.
GCACTCGTGCTGTCACAAAGCAATGGAACTCGATACAAACTCAGACCAAAATCACGCAAAGTGGCCATCATCCACAACAACTAGGAACAGTAGCTAGCCGCAGCAACATATTCAGCCTCTGTGGTAAACTGGGCGACACTAGACTGCTTGCGAGAAGACCAAGACACAAGAGAAGAACCCAGAAACTGACAAGTCCCAGAAGTGGACTTGCGCTCAAGTCGGCAGCCAGCAAAATCAGCATCTGAGTAATCGCAAAGGGAGAGGGTGGAGGAAGCAGAATACCAAATCCCGAACTCAGGTGTGAAACATAAGTACCTCATAATGCGCTTCACCGCCTGACGGTGAGAAGTGTGCGGCAACGCCTGAAAGCGCGCGCAAAGGCACACCGCAAACTGAATGTCCGGGCGTGTCGCCGTCAGGTACAGCAGAGACCCAATCATACTCCGGTACTCCTTCTGGTCCACAGCTTCTCCATCCTTGTCTGCATCCAGGGCCGTCATGGTCCACATGGGTGTTGGAAGAGGCTTGGCCTCACCCATATCGAACTTCTTCAATATGTCCTTGGTGTACTTGCCCTGGTGCACAAACGTCCCCTCTCGGGATTGCTTGATTTGCAACCCAAGGAAAAACGTCAACTCGCCCATCATGCTCATCTCAAATTCCCTTCTCATTGTATCTGCAAACTTTGCAACCAAAGCATGAGAAGAACCACCGAAAATGATATCATTCACGTAAATCTGAACCAACAAAGTGTCATTGCCTTGCTTGAGGAGAAAAAGAGTTTTATCCACACATCCCATTTTAAAAACCTTAACAAGCAAAAAGGTTTTCAACCTAACATACCAGGCTCTAGGGGCTTGTTTCAAACCATACAAAGCTTTGTGAAGTTTAAAGACATGGTTTGGAAACTTGGGATTTTCAAAACCGGGGGGTTGTTTCACATACACCTCTTCTTCTATGTAGCCGTTTAGGAAGGCACTCTTGACATCCATTTGAAAAAGTTTGAAACCTTTGGATGCGTTCTTAAACGGCTACATAGAAGAAGAGGTTTTGGAAGGCACTCTTCTATGTAGCCGTTTAGGAAGGCACCTCTTCTTCTATATAGCCGTTTAGGAAGGCACTCTTGACACTAGAGTGCCTTCTTAAACGGCTACATAGAAGAAGAGGTATATGTGAAACAACCTCCCGGTTTCGAAAATCCCAAGTTTCTAAACCATCTTTTTAAACTTCACAAAGCTTTGTATGGTTTGAAACAAGCCCCTAGAGCCTAGTATGATAGGTTGAAAACCTTTTTGCTTGCTAAGGGTTTTAAAATGGGATCTGTGGATAAAACGCTTTTTCTCCTCAAGCAAGGCAATGACACTCTCTTGGTCCAGATTTACGTGGATGATATCATTTTCGGTGGTTCTTATCACGCTTTGGTTGCCAAGTTTGCAGATACTATGAGCAGGGAGTTTGAGATGAGTATGATGGGCGAGTTGACGTTTTTCCTCGGGTTGCAAATCAAGCAATCCCGAGAGGGGACGTTCGTGCACCAGGGCAAGTACACCAAGGATATCCTGAAGAAGTTCGATATGGGTGAGGCCAAGCCTCTTCCAACACCCATGTCGACCACGACGGCCCTGGATGCGGACAAGGATGGAGAAGCTGTGGACCAGAAGGAGTACCGGAGTATGATCGGGTCGCTGTTGTACCTAACGGCGACACGCCCGGACATTCAGTTCGTGGTGTGTCTTTGCGCGCGATTTCAGTCGTCGCCACGAACCTCTCACCGTCAGGCAGTCAAGCGCATTATGAGGTACTTATGCTTCACTCCAGAGTTTGGGATTTGGTATTCTGCTTCCTCCACCCTCTCCCTTTGCGGTTATTCTGATGCCGATTTTGCTAGTTGCCGAATTGAGCGCAAGTCCTCTTCTGGGACTTGTCAGATTATTGGTTCTTCTCTTGTTTCGTGGTCTTCTCGCAAGCAGTCTAGTGTTGCCCAGTCTACCACGGAGGCTGAGTATGTTGCTGCAGCTAGCTGTTGTTCCCAGTTGCTGTGGATGATGGCCACTTTGCGTGATTTTGGTCTGAGCTTTTCGCGCGTTCCTTTGCTTTGTGACAGCACGAGTGCTATTAGCATTGCTAAGAACCCCGTGCTGCACTCTAAGACCAAACACATTGATGTGCACTTTCATTTCTTGCGAGACCATTATGAGAAGGGTGATATCGACCTTCGCCATGTCGATACTCATCATCAGTTGGCTAATATTTTCACCAAACCTTTGGACCAATCGACTTTTGCTAGGTTGAGAGGTGAGCTTGGTGTGTGTTTCCCCTTTTAGTTGAGGGAAACATTTTGGTTCTTGTATTATAGACTGACTCTTTTTCTTTTCATCTTTGATCTCTTTTCTGATAAATTAGTCTTTGCATTTCATCATGCATATTTACTTTCAGAAGCTTCATATATATAATCTTTAGAATGTGACTGTGCTCTGGTTAGTGTATGCTCTGATGCTATATAATGATGCTTGTAGCTTATGATCTTTCTGATCACTGAGACATGTTGTGAGCTGAGCTGTTTTATGAATGGTTAACTTGCTTAATGACCTTAAAACTTGAAAATGTTCACCATTGAGATATGCAACTAGCATGTGTAGAATGTGTTGAAATCACTTATGCTTTTCATATATGCTAGGTTGCTATGTGTCTAGTTCTGAGTCATTCACTTGCTTGGTATGTACATATTCTACTTTAAATTTGAACCAAGTTAAGTAAATTGGAAAGATCGAGATGGGATTGCTTGTCAGCACATCACAGTATCGAGACCGTTTCTCATTGCACCTTGAGTTAAACTTGAGCTGTGTAGTGTATGACCGAAACTGTTGCTTTAAGCTTCTGATTGCTTCTGCATAGGCTTCGCACAGTTGAAAAGTTAGGCAATGTCAAGCTTTCAACCTCTCGCAATCACATGTTGAAATTTGAACTTGTGTAATTTAACCGCTGCAACTCTGATAAAATTTGAATACACAAGTCTATGTTTCATTCTATAGCATGATGATTGAACCTTTCTAGGGGTAGTTCACTTTGTATACATGTTTAGCACTTGTTTGACTTCCTGTCTATACATGTTTAGTGCTATTTTGATGGTGAATACCTTTTTGGCTAAAAACTGCTCACTTTGCCCAAATGATCATATTTCGTATTTGGTGATTAGTTTGAGCTTTTGCTAGCATTTTGTGCTTATTATTGAGTCATCGGATCAGCAATCTGTTAAGCATCTTCATATTCTATTGACTATATTCCTGAAGCTGCTAACTTGCATTTTAAATCATATGCATTTGGAGGGCAGACACTTGATAGTGCATTTTCAACTAAGGGGGAGAAATTCTTGCCAAATCATAAGGGGGAGAAATAATATCTTGGTTGTGTGCACTATTGGAGCGGGAGTTTGAGTTGGCTCGGATTTTGAGGATTTTGAAATTTTCAATTGGTTCGGAGCTTTTCTGCTAGTTGTGTTGAGCCTCTGTGCCTCTGTCTTGAGGGACTAGATTTTTTTTTGGCTTTGTTGTTTAATTGGTTTGGAGCTTTTCTGCTATTTGTGTTGAGCCTCTGTGCCTCTATCTTGAGGGACTAGCAGTTTTGCCTTGAGAGTGTGATTCTCAATTGGTATCGAGCTTTTCTGCTTTTCAGTCGGTATTCTTCGGTTGGTATCGAGCTGTTCTCGCTAGCGGTGTTGAGCCTGTTCTACCTCTTCTTGAGGGCTAGCTTTGCTTTGCTTGGTTGCGTCGAGCCGTTGCCCATGTCTTTGGGAACCAAGTTGTACCGGTGCTTTTGGCGTTTGGCTTGCTATCGCTTTGTGGTGCCTCGCTGTGATCCTAGGGATCATCTACCCTCTTCTAAGGCTCAGCGGAGGTTTTTGGGGGTTGATTTGTGGGACAAAGGCCGAAGTTTTGAGAGAAATTTTTGAGCTCCCATTCACCCCCCCTCTGGTCGCCTTGTTATTGCAGTCTCGGTCCTTCAGACTGGCCGAACTGTGACACCCTAGTGTCAAGCACTGCATTAGGAATTGCATTTAGCTGCTAAAATGCATAAGCAATACATTGCATCATTTGATATGCATGAGAGTGCTTTTTGCTTTTGCTTATTTATTTGGATTTTGATTTCTATTGGACTTAATGGTTTAAGTGGATTTCTGACTTGGCAAATAATTTTATGAAGTGGAGAATAATGAATCTAATACTTTTATATTGACACCTTGATCTAGTTCAAAATAGTTTGGCAAATAAAAATGAGGTAAACAAAATGATTTATGTCTCAAAAATTGACTTTATTTATGTGAAGGTTGTAAAAATGATTTTCAGCAAAAGTGTCTTATATGAAAGTTGTAGAGAAAATTATTTTGAGCAACTTTTATTTTTGGGTCAAAGCCTAGTTTGGAGATTTTGAAACTGTTTTTGATTGGTCAATGTTTGAAAAGTTTTTGGAAAAAGAAAAAGGTAAAACCTTTCTCTCCGGCGCTCCACTTCCGGCCCGTTTGGCCTTTCCGGCCCACGCCGCTCCCACGCTCGCCCGCGCCGCGCGAGCGCGCCGCAGCGCCGGTCGCCGACACGACCGCGCCGCGCGCCGGCCGCGACCGCCGCGTGGCCGCCAAACCCTGCGCCATATCCCGCTCGCCCAATCCTCGCCCGATTCTTCCCCGCTCGATCACACCACGATCGCGCGCGGCCACTCCCCGCTCGCCTCGCTCGCCGTGCCCACGCCAGCGCCTGCGCTCGCCTCGCCCGCCGTGACGACATGGCCCCCGCCACGACCGCCGGCCGGCCAAGGCCACGGCCAAAACCCCGAGCATCTTTCCCGCTCCCTCACTCACCCGGACACACGCTCTCTCGCTCTCGCTCTCCCTTGCCCACATTGCCAAGCAAACCGAGCACTTGAGCCCTCCGTGCCCGCCATCGTTCGGCACCGCGAGAGCACCCCGCCGTTCCAACCTCACCCGTCCGCCACCATCCGATTCCTCCCGCACACCACTCCACCCTCACCCCGCATGCGCCGTGCGCGCACCATTTTCCCCGACCAAGCCCCACCGTTGCCGGAACACGAAGTTCCCCTTTGCGGCGGCCGCCGCCGCCGGAGGGTGCTCCTCGCCGTTCCTCGTCAGCCAAGCCTCCGCCGAGCCCCTTCTTCCCCGTCGAGCTTCGTCACACCAAGGCAAGGTGAGAACACCACCCAGCCTCAACGCTACCGCTCTCTTACTCCCTCTACCCCCCGGCCGAGCGCCATGGGCGCCGCCGCGGCCCTCGCACGTGGCCAAGCTCCTCTGGAGCCCTCCGAGCCTATCCAACCCCCTCACTTAGCTCCCTAGGGTTCGCAAAGCACAGCGCACACGCCAATTTGGCCGGCGACCGCCGGAGATGGCCTAGCCAAGCACCACCGCCGCCTTACCCGCCCTTGCTTGCCGCCGGCGAGCTATGGCCGTGCACTGGCCAAACCATCACCACCACTCGGTCCGCCTCGTCAAGGGGAACACGTTGAGCCCAGTCGCGCCGCCGACGACCTCACCGCCGGCGAGAATCGCACGATCAACTCCTTCCCCTGCTTTGCTCTCTCTGACCGTTGGGTCCTGTTGACCAGCGGGTCCCAGGCGTCAGCCACCCACGGTCTATAGACCGAGTCCACACATGTCTGGCCGGGAAAGTTTAAATGTTTTTCCTTTTTGTTTTATTTCCCAGAAAAGCTTATTATTTTTGTGTAGCACGATTTAAAAGTCCAAATGAGGTGCTTCTAGTTTTGTTAGCTTGTTCATGAGTAGATCTATCATGAAAAAATATGAAAGTATTTTTGGTGAAAGTTTATATTACTGTTTTTATTTAATCCAGTTTATGTGCTTTTGTTGAGATAAATGGATTTATATGTTTTCTGGTCGAGTTAATTCATGGAAAAATTTGTGTAGGTTTCTTATCATGTTATGTACCTGTGAAAAATGTATGAGGCACGGTTTGTGTAGAAAAAGTGTCTGTTAAGGTTTAAAGTCCTTTTTGGCTATTTTCTTAGAATAAGTGTTAAGGTGTTTCATATGTAAAAATAAAATATGGGAAAATTTGTGCAGTCTCTGTATGTGATGTTCTAGTTAGGAAAAATGTTAAACATAGGTTGTTATATGGAAGATATGAAGTTGCTCTATAAATGTGCTTTTCTATGTTTTTCTTAAGAAATTCATGTAGGAAATAATGTAATGTTTGTGTTCATGGAACTTTCTCGATAAATATGAAATGTGGAGTAGAATCTAGAAAAAATATGAAAATAAGTATGTCACCCCTTTCCAGTAGGGTTGTAGTTCAAATGGTTTAATCTAGAGTAAATTTGTTTATTTTGTGTAGGTTGATATGTTCATGCTTAGGCAGTGAGTCTTCTACCGTAGAGTGGTTATGAATAGATGAAGCTAGCAAAATTATGAAACCTGCTGTTTGACACTTTTCATGTGAAGAGTTAGTTTAAAGCACCTTTTGAGCAGTTTATTTCATCTTTTTGTATCTGCTGTTCTGTATTTTATTTCTTTCTGAAAATTGTTCAGTGAAGCCTAGTTGATGTTAGTTGCTTTCTGTAATTTTTGTGGATTTTTCTGAGTTCATATTAATGTACTTGTAGTTCAAACCTGAGTTTCTTTTGAATTAATAAATAAGAAATAGTTAAAATAATGATTTGTTTTACGAGGTCAATAAGTGTTTTCCTCAATGTCAAAAGTGGTTCAACAAGTTGGTTTTGTTGGTTTGCAAGAAATATTTACAGTCATACCACCATGTCTCGCACCCCGCATTAATTATTTATTTCGCCACATGCAATAGGATCGACAGTCCAGGAGTCCAGTCAGGAACCGGAAGCCAGCGCCGAGCAGGAGATCCCGGAGCTACCCCAAGCCGAAGAGGTCGACCCCGGACAAGAAGCTAACCTACCTGAGTGCCCCGCTCACGAGGCCTCAGTCTTTTCCCAAGGCAAGCCCCGGAGCATCCTAAGTCTCCCAGTTTTTATAATTAATTTACTTGAGTATTTTATATTGTGATGCATTAGGTATAGGAGTTGATTGAATCCTAATTGCTGCATTACCCTTCCTTGATTATTGTTGTACCTGCCTTGTTATCCTGTTATCTATTTATACTGTAGAACTGCTTAGTCTGCTTAATAAAAAGTAGTAGTTAAGGATGTTCCCGTAATACCCCTGGTGGGTAATTACCGGATCACGGTTGGCTATATTTGCTATCGTGGAAAAGAACCTAAGTAGTAATGAAATACGGTCAACTGGAAGACAAGGCACAAGTTTGGAAACTTGGGGCAGTCCGTCCGTTGGATCGTGTAGGTTTGTATCGATGTTGGCCCTCGTTCATTTTTGAACGCGCCCTTTTACTTAGGGATATGTCGGTGCCATAATCATCGACCCCAAAGCCGGTTAGACGCTGTTCGGGCCGGAATCAACCCGAGTCGCGCCCTCTAGTATGGAAATGTGATCTGCCTCGGGATGGCCATCGCCAGGTTCCAATTGGGCGGTCCGTGCTTGAACCGCGACGATTACCACTACGAACAAGCATCGAGCGGTTACCCAATGCATGGACCCGACGGGGAAAGTGTGGGTTGGTATTAAAGGTCTTTCACCAGCTGGTTTGGAATTCGATTCGAGTCGCCGTCTCCCCCGGTTAGTGGGAAACTATGTCGAGCTTCACCACGATACAACTCCATGTGATGTTTAAGGTTCAACTAAAATGTGGTTAAAGTCAACTGGATATGGTTATATTATTGCTTGTTAGACTCAAGTGTGTAATAGTTCAGGTGCAAACCTAGATTAAGAGGTAGGTCTAAAATTTGACTGCTCACTATCATTATTAAATATTACTTCTCTCAATTTGAGTCTTCCGCAACTAAAGGTCCCAGCTCCACCAAAAAGCTTTGCATACCCTTGGTGTCTTTATTTTCAGTTGGACGGGTAAGTCTAGCTGAGTACATTCCCGTACTCAGGGTTTATCCCGTTTGTTGCAGATGGCCAGGTATATTATGGCTATTGTAAGCACTGCCTCTACCCAGTGGAGGGTGATGAGGAGTAGGCCCAGGGCAGGGTCGTCCAGAAGCTTCCCCTTCTCTTTTGCCGGACTGAGACTCCTAGTGGCACACTATCTGAAAAAGGAGGAGTGAGTCATGTTGGGTTAAGTTATCAAGCAATGTTTTATTTGGACCACATGTGTGGTGGTCGTGTTTCAAAACTTGTTTAAGCTTCCACACTTTTAAATTCGGTATTGTAATAACTCGGTTTAAATTTCGCACTCTGATGTTTAAATTCGGTTTCGTTTAACTGTGATGTCTCCTTACGAATGTAATACTTGAACGATGCGATCCTGTATGTTGTACGATGTTGAAATCCTTCGAGATTTCCGGACTACCGGGGTTATATGGGTTCAAGTACGAGTCGATGTCAGATGGATTTGACTAAGATGGTACTTGAGCTCTTATAATCAGGACGGTTCCACGACAGCTGGTATCAGAGCATGGTTCAAGTTATTGCATCCGCAGGGAGCTATTTTCGAACTAAAATGGGTATTTCAAAACTATTTCAAAAACTATTTTTAATTATTAAGTGTGCCCAGTCTCGTCCTTAAGCCCTATACTAGGATTTAGGTGGCTTAACTGCTAACAGGGTTCAGGGTTTTGTTTCATGCCGGATCTTTATTTGCTGGTCCATTCTCAAGGGAAAAGAGAATGCGTCGATCGCGAAAACATGCATAAAATGATTTTGTAAGATATGAGAGCATGACCGTCTAACCGTCGGTCTAGGTGAGAGTTCTTATACCAAGTATGTGCGAGCTCCACGCAAACACACACGAGGGTATCAATGTTTTGGGTATGTTTTCTGGATTGGTGCATGGTGTTTAGTGTTGGCTCCTATGTATTATGTGCATATGGCCAATACTCTGTTGTTTTAGCATTGGGATTTGCTTTGGGCTGAAATGAATCTTCTGCAGGTACACTAACTATGCGATCGAGTAGAACGTGAGAACATATATGATGAATGATTGACTTTGATGAGGAAGGTTTGAGGCTTTTACCCGGTTGAGTCTATATCTAGCTATGCGCTTATTGTTTATGACTAACCGGTGGCGTTGAGTTGTGGTGTTTCTGTGTTGGTGTGCGTGTGCGACATGTGTCTCTTGGCTGTGTTGATGTGCAGGTGTGGAGCTCGGATACAGTGGTCTATGGTGAGGTGAAGGTCAAGTAAAGACGTGTCGTGCCGACGGACCGGGAGCGGTGAAGGATGGGCGTGCCGTGCGACAGACGTGCCATGCCGATGTACCCAGAGCGGTGAAGGGCAGACGTGAGGCTTGGACTGACGGACCAGAGGGCCAGAGGACCAGCTGTGGTAGCTGGCACGTGGCATCGGCGAGCGAGAGCACATGGGGATGTGCGATGCATCGGCCGAGTCGGGAGGAAGACGTGGCGTCGTGACACTTGGCGGGAGGTCAGACACGGGCTTGCATGCGGCGCAAGTGCCGTCGGCCAAGTCAAGGAGGATGGCGAAGGCGTTGTGCCCGGCGTGGAGGCTGGACATGCATCGGCATCGGTGCCGGTGGTCGGGGTGTGCGAACCACATCCCGTCTACGGTGCGGGTTCGGTAGCTGAGCCTCAAAAAGCTACCATCGACGGTTTCCGAGTTTGGGCCTCAAAACTCGGGTGGCCGGTTTCCGAGTTTGCGCCTCAAAACTCGGGATGGACGGTTTCCAGGTTTGGGCCTCAAAACCTGGGCTTGCGGGTTTCCGAGTTTGGGCCTCAAAACTCGGGGTGGACGGTTTCCAGGTTTGGGCCTCAAAACCTGGGCTGGCAGGTTTCCCGGTTTGGGCCTCAAACCTGGGGGAAGGTCAAATAAGGACGGTCGACGCGTGGCGGCACCGAGAGGCTTGCGTTGCGGCGAAGCTATCGGTGAGAAGGCGCGGCGGTCGACGATGACGGCACATGGCGGCATCAGGGAGGTCGCGTCGAGGCGAAGCTACCAGATGTGCGGGCGTGGACTGTTGGTAACACACTTTCCCAACCTCCGCACACGTGCAGGGGGGTGGCGAAGGTGGCCAATCGTCAGGACCAAGCTAAGATGCGATGGGAACCGAAACAGCGCAAAGGAACAAGGAGAACAGTGTCACTATGGCTCTATTCCAAAAAAACCATCCCCATTACACTGTTCACCCCCGGTATTTATAGGGGATACCAAGGGGTGCCGACCAGATTACAATAGGGTACAAGAAAGATTCCTCCGCGCTATACACACAGAAGGGCAGAATCGTACAAACACAATTGGGGCCGAAACCCTAGCCTGCTCTCCATGCGCCCGCCGCCGCTTGGCTCGTGCTCACCCTCGCGGAAATGCGAGGGCGGACCTTCGTCACGCGAGGACATCCGTCCAGTCGCGACGTCCGAGTCCCTTCGCCTCCCGCTGAGGCCTGGGCCTCTTGGCGAAGGTTCGAGGGACGCGCGAGGATTGCCTCCAGCGCCCTTCACGCCCTTTGCCTGTAAAGACTTGCTAAGCATTCCGAAGGTTGGGTTAGTATTCGGGGGCCCGAACAGTGACCTGAGGGACCTGGCAGATGAAGAGGCGGGTTTTGGCGAAGGTACGCGGGACGCGCGAGGGTCGTCTTGTTGAGCCAGCCTGCGTGGTGCCACTGCCGAGGGTCCCTTCCCCCAACATGGCCGTCAGATGAAGATTGACCGGTCTGGACGGTTTTACGCCTGGCGGGTATTTGGGTCGAGTGCTTAATGTAAGGGCGTTTTGGTCTTCGGACATGCGCCTATATATATGAGGGGGCTGCTAGGGCAGCCGCATCCTTGGGAATTCTTGGTGGTGTCTCTCTCATTTTGTTCCTGTGAGAGAAGGCTAGGGTTAGGGAGAGTTGGCTCTTGTTCTTGAGATTTTGCCATCCAAGCTTTGATTTGCTAGGAGTGGCTTGTAGCCCGACACCAAGTGATTAATCAATTATCCATTCCTCTGAATCCAAGGATCAAATTCATGGTTGAATTCGCATTTTGAATTTGTTCTTCGCGTTCTTCTTTTCTCCACGATTTTCCCCTCACTCGATCTCCCTCTACGCTGCGTCTTTTGCGATTCCGTTTGAATCAACTTGTTCTTTGATGTGAGGAGAACATTTCCACCAAAGGAATTCATCCCTACCCTCACGAACAAGTAGATCGGGTCGAAATCGTTTTTGTTCTTCCCTCTTCCCCTTTTCTAGTGTTCTTCGGATTTCTCATTGTTTAGTTGGGTTGAAGCGATGATATCCTAGGATTAGCTTCCCAACACATAGAAGAACACTTGGGAGAAGTTTGGTAGAAGCCCCATTCGATTTGGTGAAGATCCAATCGATTTTGGTTTTGTCCCGTGGCGTTTTTGGGGTCTCTGGTCATTGGCGGACTGTCCGGCCCCCCAGTGGCGGACTGTCCGGCCATCGGGCTCGGCCAGACCAGAACAGCGCAGCGCGCACTGCTCACGGTCACTTTGACCAGCGGACAGTCCGTCGTATAAGGCGCGGACAGTCCGCGAGTCGCGCAGGGGTTTGCAGCAGCGTTGCTGTTTTTGCAGCTTGGCCGGCGGATAGTCCGGCCCCCTCGTGGCGGACAGTCCGGCTCACACCGGACAGTCCGGGAGCCTGACGGCAGACAGTCCGGCAACCTGCAGTTTGTGCAGTTTTAGTGCGATCGCTCTCCCGGCTTTTCCGTTTCGCTTCCGGACTTCTTGTTTGCTCCTAGAGTTCACCTAGGAACCTCTCTACATATCTTTGCTACGCGTTAGCATCGGTATTTGGAGGAATCCCGACGTAGCCCTCTATCTACGTTTGGGAGTGGGTCTTTTGGGCACGAACTTGACTCGGGGTTTTGAGAGTTTTGGTTTGCTCTTTTGTATGGTGCCTCGCTGTGATCCTAGGGATCATCCACCCTCTTTTCAGGGTCATGGGCATCACGTTTGAGTCTGAAGCTTTTGAGGTTGATTTTGTTGGGACATAGGCCGTAATTTCGAGAAGAAATTTTAGGCTCCCATTCACCCCCCCCCCCCTCTGGTCGCCTTGCTTTAGCATTTTCGGTCCTTCAATTGGTATCGGAGCCAGTTAAGGATCTCTCTACCTTAACTGGTTCCGGATCCGCGAAGGCGACCTTTTGAGAGCGTTTTTGTTTCCGACTTTGCTTGTCGAGGTGTTGAGCTTTTGTTTGGCTAACACTAACGGTCCTTTTTGGAAGTAGCACCAAGTTCTTCTTCAAGTATGTCTTTGTCTTTTGGTTTGAATGTTTCCAGGGATGACATCTCGGGAAGAAGGAGGAGTGCAGTTGATGAGAGGGATCGCGAGGTGAATGAGTTGTTGAATCTTCTACGTGATGATGAACTTTCACCAGAGGATCTTCTACATCAACTTGGCAAGGCCAAGAGAGGTACACTTGCTTGTGGTCTTGTGACCTTGCACAACCTATATGAGACTTGCACTAGGAATGATGAGCTTTGTGCTATCTTGCTTATAAAGAATGAGAAATTAAAATGCTCCATTGCTAAGTTGAAGTCTAGTGCCTCTTTGCCTTGCACCTCTTGTAATGACATGGTTAGGAAGAATGATGAGCTAGGCTTTTCTCTTGCTAGCTTAAAATCTGAGAATGAATTGTTGAATTCAAATGCTTCCAAACCATGTTTAGTTTGCATTGACTTGCGCAAGGACCTTGATTGTGCTAAAACTGAAATAGCCTTGCTAAAGTCAAATGCTTTGTCACCATGTGATTCTTGTGAATCTTTTGTTGCTAGACTTAGAGAATTAAGTTTGATTCACAGGACATGTGTAGATGAACTCGAGCATGCTAAGGCTAAAATTGATGAGATAAATTCTAGGCCTTGTAGCTTGTGCTCTTTAAATAAAAATGCCTGCCATGCTTCTAGTGCTATTCATGATTCTTTGCTTGATGAGAATGGTGATGGTTCTTCCACCGATTTCATTTGTACATCTTGCACTGATTTAGAAAAAGAAGTTTTGGCTTTGAAGCAAGTGCGCGATGATATGAGCGCCAAGTTGGTTGAGCACAATGATATGAGTGCCAACCTTGAGAGGGAAGTTGAGCTCTTGCGTACCACATATGCCGAGTGCATAAAAGAGGAGATGGAGAATCTGAAAAACACTCCTTGTGGTACTTGTGATCGCCTCATGTTTGAAAATGAGGTTTTGGCAAAAAGATGCAAGAGCCTTTGTGCTAAGTCGTTTGAGTCACGCATTTCTTCCAACTCTAATGTTGATATTTCCAAGTCTGCATCTCTGCAACCGGAGTTGAGTTCTTGTGTTGCGCGTGAGTCTTTTGACTGTAGCATTAGTGTCAAGGTTTCGGATAGCTCTTTCATAGCTACTCCTAACCTTGCTGTTTCTTCGAGTATTGTCCAAAGGACTTCTCTTGACAAGGGTGCTTCTCATATTTTTGGGACTCCTGCTCCCAATCCAGTTTTCCATTGCACCTTTTGCAAGAAGGATGGACACTCATTCGATTTTTGTTTTCGCCGTGTCAAGCACGAGCGGCGTATTCGAGCTAAGGCTTTTAGGAAGTCGCGTAGCCTTTCTCATGGCACGTGTGCTCCTAGCATTGGCACCAAGTCTGTTGTTGATGCTTCTTGTTCTAAGTCCCAAGGGACTTCTCACTTGTCGGAGAATGGTGTGCCTTCCAGTAGGCCTTTGTACCATTGCTCTTTTTGTGAGAAAGATGGGCATCAAGAAAGCTTTTGCTATCAGCGTGCCAAACGCTTGCGCCAAGCTCGCTCTTCTAGGAAGATGGTGGTTCATAGCCCTTCCCATGGCATGAACGCTTGTGCTCCTAGTAAGAAGCCCATTTTTGTTGATGGGTTTTATGACTCCTTTTCTAGTGGGATAGGTCATGGTCATGGATATGCTTCTAGTGCTTCTTCTCTTGGTCCACGTCATGCTTTTCATGATGCTTCTATTGGTTCTTCTACAAAAACCTTGGAAGATGTTTGCCTCTTTTCCTGTGGTACGACTCGTTCTTCTCCTTGAGTTGTCCTTTTGAGGAATGCTTCCAAGGGTGTTTCACAATTGCATTTGAACCAACATTTGCATCATGCTAACCCACATGATAAGTTGAGATTTGTAACCAAGTCCTGGATTCCCAAGTACATGCTTGCTAACCCTTCGGGATCCAAGACTCGGAGTACTTTGTCCTCTTGTGCGTAGATATGAGGACGCGGGGTGGAGAACATGCGCATGATGGAGCTTGATCTTTTAGATGTGATCAAGAGTTGATGTTTCTCTACACCCCGCTTAGATTTGCCTCCAAAGAGGTTTTTGCAGTTAGGTGAGCTTTCTTTTACACTCATACCTTGTACATCCATGATCTATGTCTTGTGGTATGAGATGGTTCTTCATGTGCTCACTTGTATAGCTTTTACATGTACATTTTCTTTTGTATCATGTTTTGATTAGTCTAGCATGTGCTATCTTCTGTATCATATGTCATGCTAGCTTTGTGTATAACTTTTGTGGAATATCCACTTTTCTTGCTAGTCTGTGATCCTTATGAACATTATGCCATGCTTTACCATACCTCTCCATGAGCTTTACTTGTAGAGGTATGATGTTCATTAGGTATCACTTTTTAGGTGCTAGTTTTGTGTAGCTACATGTACCCTGTTGATATGCTTAGGTTGAGCACTAGCCTTTCCACAATTTTATCATGTTACATGCTTTTGGATCTATCGCTATCTTTATCTTGCATTGTAGCATGTGTTGAGGTTTAGGCTGTGTTTGGGTTAATCATGTCTCTAGGCTGCATTTTGCTATACAGTGCTTTATCCTGTTGCATGGTAGTCTTGACTAGTATGAGTTCAGTTCTCCTTGCAGTATCATTCATAGGTAGGCCTCTTTTGTTGAGTGTTCACCTTATGCTTATTATGTGACTAACCGTTTTCGTGGAGACCTTGAGGTCACACTGGACGAGACAACACCTTGTGTTTCTTCTGCCTTTGAGTGTGCAGGAGAACAGGAGCCTAGAGAGAGCATGTCGGCTCATGGACCCAATCCTACTTCTTCCATGACTTGGGGTTCCATTCGAGCAGCTCTCCAGCGAGCACTAGCTGCACCTGTGGGAGCAAAAGCATCAGGCGAGGGAGAGACGACTTCGGCGAGGCAGGCGCCCCGGAGTTCAGTAGATTCAGGCGTCCCCTCGGGTATCACACCAGCAGGAGGTCATGCGCTTCATGAGGTACCTCCGACACACTTCGGAGTTCGGGTTTTGGTACTCCTCTTCCTTGACCTCTTTTTGCTGTGTGGTCTTTTCGATGTGGTTTTTGCTGACTGTCGCTTGAGCGTTTCTTGGCTCTTTATTGTGAGTTTGGTGTGTGTTTCCCTTTTAGTTGGGGAAGCATTTTGCTTGTTGTATCTTAGTTGGACTTCTCCGATACCCTTTTTGTTTTGGGTTTTCCTTTTTAGGCTAGTTTTTCTTTGTCTTTGATAGACTAGCTTTTGCATGCATTTCATCATGTATTTTAGTGCATTTTAGAGCTTCATGTTTAGAGCAATGAGAATGAGATTATGCTCTTTTTGGTATGCCCTGTTTATTCATGATAATGCTTGTAGCTTAGGCTCTTTTTGATCACTTGATACATGTTATGAGCTAAGCTATTTTTGCAAATGGTGAACTTGACTAATCAACTATGAAACTTTTAATTTGTTCACCATTGAGAGTGGCAACTAGCATGGGTAGAATGTGTTGAGATCACTTGTGCTATCTTTTGTATGCTAGGTTGCTATGTCTCTTGCACTGAGTCATTCACTTGCTTGGATTGTTCATATTTACATTGTGCTTAAAATTTGATCCAAGTATAAGTGAAATGAAAAGATCGAGACGGGATTGCATGTGTCAGCACCTCACGGTATCAAGACTGTTTCTCATTGCACATTTGAGTTAAACTTGAGCCGTGTAGTGTAAGACCGAAACCGGTGCTTTAAGCTTCTGATTGCTTTTCTTGCATAGGCTTAGCCCGGTTGAAAAGTTAGGCAATGACCATGCTTTCAACCTCTCGCAATCACATGCTTTTAAATATGAACTTGTGTTAATACCGCTGCAATCTCCGATAAAAATTTGAAAATAACACAAGTTTATGCTTCATTCTATTGCATGATGATTGAACTTTGCTAGGGGTAGTTCACCTTTTATATTTGAGTTAGCACTTGCTCGATTTCCTGTCTATTCATGCTAAGTGCTATTTTAGTGGTGAACTGCTTTTGAATGGCTTAAAACTGCTCATACGTTTAATTGTTCATATTTCATATTCACTTGATCAGTTTCAGCCTTTGCTAGCATTTATTTTGGTTGCTACACTTTCAGGGCAGCACCCTTTTGAGCATCTTTTCATTCTGATTGCTATACACTTGAAGCTGTTGCATTGTGCATATCATACATTTTTAGCTTAGTGTACATACCCCCAGCTCCGATACTCTTTGTGGTCACGTTCAGTGCTTTTCATTGCCCCCATATGCTTTTGGTCGATGACTTGTCTTGTGTTTGTGTCAACTTTGTGAGAAATGTCAAAACCCCTCACCATGTTCCCTTTTGTCAAGGGGGAGAAGCTGTTTGGAAGGGGGAGCTTGAGTGTTGGCACAAAGGGGAGAGTCATGCATTTTGGGGAGAGCTTTGAGCTAGGGGGAGTTTAGCTCTTTTATGTCCTTCTTCACTTGGTATAGCTCTTTTATGTGTTTCAATTCGTATCCATCTTTTGGTATGGAATGCAATTGGTGTCATGAGCTTTATTGCATAGCTTTTGTATATAAGCTTGCTTTCAGGGGGAGTCGCTTTTGTCTTGCTGCTTCTCCGCATGCTCCGAGTGTTTGAGCTCCATTTAGTGTTGAGCTTCTCTTGTGGTTTTTCTCAGTCGGTATCGAGCCTGCTAGTCGTGTTGAGCCGTTTTTGCCTCTGTCTTGAGGGACTAGCAGTTTTTGCTTGGTATTTTCGATTGGTATGGACCCTTCAGCTAGTTGCGTCGAGCCTATGTGCCTCTGTCTTGAGGAACTAGCTGTTTTCACCAATTCTTGGCTGGATGTGATCAGTTTTGCATTCTTATGCGTTGATTCAGCCTCAATTGGTATTGAGCCTTGAGCTAGTGGTGTTGAGCCTTTTCTGCCTCTTCTTGAGGACTAGCTCATTTTTGACTTGGTTGCGTCGAGCCATTGCCCATGTCTTTGGGAACCAATTTTTTCGCTCTATGTGATCGAGTTTTGCTCTTTGATGAGTTGTTGCTCCGATCCCTTGCTTGGTTGCGTTGAGCCGTTGCCCATGTCTTTGGGGACCAAGTTATGTTCATTTCAAATTGCCCCCTCTTTAGCACTTCTTTGGCTGTTGGGCATTTGAATGGATGATCTTCTCATGACAAGTGACTTTGTTCTTTGCCCTTCTATGGCTTTTGATCACTTGAATGAGATTTTCGGTTTTGGTATCTCAAACCATCTCTTGTGCCTAGTTTTTGTCAATTCAATCATCAAGGGGGAGAAAGAGAAAAAGAAAAAGAAAAAGGGGGAGAAATCTTCTCCCCAAGTGAATCCAAGTGGATAAGTACCTTGGTTTCTTTTGTGATGATTGTTTGACAATTTATTTGAGATCGGTTTTCGAGTACCTTTTGGGATTCATGAAACTCTTGTTTCTCTTGACTCTTTGGTTGTGTGGAGGCTTTGCCCGCTTTTTCCGTTTCCTTCGGGACCGAGAGCTTTTATTTGAGTTTTCATGATCCTTCCTCATCTCAAGTAGCCTTGTGTTTGCTTTTGCTTGGCTTTTGGGCACTTGGATGAGGCTTGCCTTCAAACCCTTCCTTTGTGGTTTTATTTTTAGTCAATGCATTCATCAAGGGGGAGATTGAGAACATATATGATGAATGATTGACTTTGATGAGGAAGGTTTGAGGCTTTTACCCGGTTGAGTCTATATCTAGCTATGCGCTTATTGTTTATGACTAACCGGTGGCGTTGAGTTGTGGTGTTTCTGTGTTGGTGTGCGTGTGCGACATGTGTCTCTTGGCTGTGTTGATGTGCAGGTGTGGAGCTCGGATACAGTGGTCTATGGCAAGGTGAAGGTCAAGTAGAGACGTGTCGTGCCGACGGACCGGGAGCGGTGAAGGATGGGCATGCCGTGCGGCGGACGTGCCATGCCGATGTACCCAGAGCGGTGAAGGGCGGACGTGAGCCTTGGACTGACGGACCAGAGGGCCAGAGGACCAGCTGTGGTAGCTGGCACGTGGCATCGGCGAGCGAGAGCACATGGGGATGTGCGATGGATCGGCCGAGTCGGGAGGAAGACGTGGCGTCGTGACACTTGGCGGGAGGTCGGACACGGGCTTGCGTGCGGCGCAAGTGTCGTCGGCCAAGTCAAGGAAGATGGCGAAGGCGTTGTGCCCAGCGTGGAGGCTGGACATGCATCGGCATCGGTGCCGGTGGTCGGGGTGTGCGAACCACATCCCGTCTACGGTGCGGGTTCGGTAGCTGAGCCTCAAAAAGCTACCATCGACGGTTTCCGAGTTTGGGCCTCAAAACTAGGGTGGCCGGTTTCCGAGTTTGGGCCTCAAAACTCAGGATCGACGGTTTCCAGGTTTGGGCCTCAAAACCTGGGCTTGCGGGTTTCCGAGTTTGGGCCTCAAAACTCGGGGTGGACGGTTTCCAGGTTTGGGCCTCAAAACCTGGGCTGGCAGGTTTCCCGGTTTGGGCCTCAAAACCGGGGGAAGGTCCAATAAGGACGGTCGACGCGTGGCGGCACCGAGAGGCTTGCGTTGCGGCGAAGCTATCGGTGAGAAGGCGCGACGGTCGACGATAACGGCACGTGGCGGCATCAGGGAGGTCGCGTCGAGGCGAAGCTACCAGATGTGCGGGCGTGGCCGTCGGATGAAGATTGACTGGTCTAGATGGTTTTACCCCTGGCGGGTATTTGGGTCGAGTGCTTAATGTAAGGGCGTTTTGGTCTTTGGACGTGCGCCTATATATATGAGGGGGCTGCTAGGGCAGCCGCATCCTTGGGAATTCTTGGTGGTGTCTCTCTCATTTTGTTCCTGTGAGAGAAGGCTAGGGTTATGGAGAGTTGGCTCTTGTTCTTGAGATTTTTGCCATCCAAGCTTTGATTTTCTAGGAGTGGCTTGTAGCCCGACACCAAGTGATTAATCAATTATCCATTCCTCTGAATCCAAGGATCAAATTCGTGGATGAATTTTTTGTTTTGAATTTGTTGTTCGCGTTCTTCTTTTCTCCACGATTTTCCCCTCACTCGATCTCCCTCTACGCTGTGTCTTTTGCGATTCCGTTTGAATCAACTTGTTCTTTGATGTGAGGAGAACATTTCCACCGAAGGAATTCATCCCTACCCTCACGAACAAGTAGATCGGGTCAAAATCGTTTTTGTTCTTCCCTCTTCCCCTTTTCTAGTGTTCTTCGGATTTCTCATTGTTTAGTTGGGTTGAAGCGATGATATCCTAGGATTAGCTTCCCAACACATAGAAGAACACTTGGGAGAAGTTTGGTAGAAGCCCCATTCAATTTGGTGAAGATTCAATCGATTTTGGTTTTGTCCCGTGGCGTTTTTGGGGTCTCTGGTCATTGGCGGACTGTGCGGCCCCCCAGTGGCGGACTGTCCGGCCATCGGGCTCGGCCAGACCAGAACAGCGCAGCGCGCACTGCTCACGGTCACTTTGACCGGCGGACAGTCCGCCGTATAAGGCGCGGACAGTCCGCGAGTCGCGCAGGGGTTTGCAGCAGCGTTGCTGTTTTTGCAGCTTGGCCAGCGGACAGTCCGGCCCCCTCGTGGTGGACAGTTCGGCTCACACCGGACAGTCCGGGAGCCTGACGGCAGACAGTCCGGCAACCTGCAGTTTGTGCAGTTTTAGTGCGATCGCTCTCCCGGCTTTTCTGTTTCGCTTCCGGACTTCTCGTTTGCTCCTAGAGTTCACCTAGGAACCTCTCTACATATCTTTGCTACGCGTTAGCATCGGTATTTGGAGGAATCCCGACGTAGCCCTCTATCTACGTTTGGGAGTGGGTCTTTTGGGCACGAACTTGACTCGGGGTTTTGAGGGTTTTGGTTTGCTCTTTTGTATGGTGCCTTGCTGTGATCCTAGGGATCATCCACCCTCTTTTCAGGGTCATGGGCATCACGTTTGAGTCTGAAGCTTTTGGGGTTGATTTTGTTGGGACATAGGCCGTAATTTCGAGAAGAAATTTTAGGCTCCCATTCACCCCCCCTCCCCCTCTGGTCGCCTTGCTTTAGCATTTTCGGTCCTTCAGAACGTGTAGATAACGCATGAGAGATAGTTCTTGCCACCAACTAGAACGTTAGGACTTACGAGTCATGATAGTGAGTGAGAATGTAAGTGCGATCATGCATCATATTTATATTCTTGCATTTACATTACCCTCCCTTAATTAAAAGTTGTCTCTTTTTCTATAAAAATTTGCCAACTTAATATCCGTCTCACGAGAGTTTGAAACCCTTTTGTTTCTACAGATGGCCCGGACTAAGCTGACCGCTCGCTAGGCCACCGGAGGTAGAGGAGTTCCACGTCACCGCTTGGCCACCAAGTTGACCAAGAAGACGTTTTTGACCTACTTCGGGTTGTCGACCGTCCTATGGAGGATTCTGCAGGCCGTGGGCTATGAGGAGGGACAGGAGCCCAAGTACTATTGGCAGAAGGAGATCTATGGGCAGGATTCGTTGGTCATGGTGCAGATCAAGGTCAAGGCCTTGCCTGCCAAGCCCCACTGGTCAGGATGGACAGAAATCACCAGAGGCAGTTGTGCCAAGGATGGAGCTAACAGGGCAGCATATCTAGTGCTGAAGGACATCATCGCCCGTTTTCCCGCCGACCTTGCTAGTGCGATGGCAGGAGTGTTCCCTCATGGAACACCTTTTCCATTGCGCTGGAGGCAGACTTTGGAGTCAGTCTTGACCGGGAGTCCCGAGGAGAGGTTCAACTGCGAGACGTCTGCGATGAGCGCCACCGGAGCTTTGGTGGGTGGGTGTGAGAGTCTGGAGCGCAACTTTGAGAGCGTGTCCTTCACCCTCACCGCCACCTACGAGAGCAAGAGGAAGCTGCAGGAAGAGTTTGATGCCGAGGTAGCCCGGCTACAGGAAAAGATCCACCAGATCACTCTCGATCGTGACGATGCACGTGCCACCGCAGGCGCAGAGACCACCGCCAGGACCCTCGCTGAGCAGATGTACCTGACAGCATCCCTACAGCGAGACGAGGCCCGCACAGCGCTTGACCAGCTCAGAGAGGGCGCCCATCAACTGATACAGCAGATACATCACCAGCAGGCCTACATCGACCAGCTCCATGAGGCAGTTCACCAGATGCATCACGCCGCGCAGTAGGCCGCCGCCCCAGCAGCTGCTGAGGCCCCCGCAGACGAGGCTCAGGAGCCCCAGGATGGGGTAGTGCTTGGTCCAGAGCCTTCTTCAGACGACGAGGACCACGCCGACGAGCCGATGATGGACGCCGACGAGGAGGACGCCGCATCCGCCGCTGGAGACGCCTGAGCGTTAGTTTCGCTAGGAGTCATTTTCTTTTGTATAGCTTGAGCGTGCTCGCTAATGATGTAACACCCAGACATGTGTTGGTTTTATGTTTAAGTTGTATCATGGCATGTATAGCTTTTGGACAAAGTCCAGACTTCGATCTGGCACCTTTTATGGAAATTTCGTCGTTTGCATGCCTAATTTCGAGCGATTATTCTGTGATGTTGTATGAAAATGAGTACTTATACTTGGTCGTGTGCTAAATTTTTGAATTATGTACATCGCAGTATTTATTCATGATCAATGTGACATCACCTAATGATTGCTTATTAATGGGATATGCAGATGCCGGCACACACTCGCAGCCAGCGTGGACAGGGGTCTGGACAGGAGGAGAATCTGCCACCACCCGCACAGGCACCAATGACGCCGGAAGCATTTTTCGGCCAGTTTCTGGGCAGTCAGAGGAACATGGAAGAGATGCAGAGGCACATGGAGTCCACCCTCCGCAACATCGCTAACAACACTGCGCAGCAGCATCAGCAGCGCCAGGGGCCAGAGCCCAATCCGTACAGCTCCTACCGTGACTTCTTGGACACTCGTCCCCCTGTGTTCAAGGAAGCCACCGAACCGCTTGAAGCAGATGAGTGGCTCAACTCTATCACTCAGAAGTTCCGTCTGCTACGCTTGACTGAAGAGCTCAAGGCAGAATATGCCGCCCACATGCTGGAAGGACCCGCAGGGCTATGGTGGTCCCAGTACCGTGCATCCCTACCAGCTAATGCACCGGTCACGTGGGACCAATTTTCTACTGCTATGCGCAGCCACTACATCCCCAGTGGTCTGATGGAAATGAAGACTGTTGACACTTACTAACGTCGCTACCAAGAGTAGAGATAAACTCTATCCCCCGCAAGTCTTCGCTCGTCGCTGTCCCAGGCTGTCAGCCACCATAGCTGATCCTCAGGCCACCAGTTCCTCAGTCCAAGCCTCACGTCCGCCCTTCACCGCTCCTGGTCCGTCGGCACGGCACGTCTCTACTTGACCTTCACCTTGCCCTCGATCGCTGTCTCCGTGCTCGACACCTGCACAACACAAGCCAAAGAACCTACGATCAAACCCGTTGACAATCACTCATCACTCAGGGACTCGGCATACACCCATGTATCCGCAATCTCCCCCTTGATGAGTGCATTGTCAACTACCAACACAAATCATAATTGAAAGGAGGAAGGAAGGAAGAAGGAGAGAGAACTCAACCAAATGACCCAAAAGCATAGCAAAGCCGAAGAAGGTCAAGTGGAAAGAGCAAAACAACTTGGTTCCCGAAGACATGGGCAACGGCTCGACGCAACCAAGCAAAGCAAAGCTAGCCCTCAAGAAGAGGTAGAACAGGCTCAACACCGCTAGCAGATAGCAAATGAAAAATGAAGGCAAAATGCTAGTCCCTCAAGACAGAGGCACAGAGGCTCAACACAACTAGCAAAAGACTTGACATCAACTGAAAAGCTCGATACCAACTGAAGCCAACTAAAGCAACTGCTAGTCCCTCAAGATAGAGGCAAGGGCTCAACACAACTAGCAAAGCGCTCCGAACCAATTGGAAAATTCAAAAATTCAGCACGAGCAAAAACTCCCCCTTGCATGGTGCACCCAACCGATTCTTCTCCCTTTTGAACTTGGGAGGCATGATTTGTCCAAATTCTCCCCCTTAGTTGAAAATGCACCATCAAGAAAAAAGGAATCGAAAGCAATTTTCTCCCCCTCAGAAAATGCACCATAAAAAGTGCCAACAAGAGAGGTTCTCCCCCTTCCAAAATGCATATGAGTCAAAATGCAAGTTAGCAGCTTCAGAAATATAGTCAAGAAAATGCAAAGATGCTCTAAACAGTATAGCTCCAACGACTCATTGGAAAGCATACAAGCTAGCGAAGGCTCAAACTTGTCACCAAAAATGCAATATGAACATACGAGCAGAGTGAGCAGTTTTTAGCCAAAAAGGTATTCACCATCAAAATAGCACCAAACATGTATAGACAGGAAGACAAGTACTAATCATGTATACAAGGTGAACTACCCCTAGCAAAGTTCAATCAACATGCTGCAGAATGAAACATACACTTGTGATTTCAGTTTTAGATCGGAGTTGCAGCGCTGAAATTTCACAAGTTTAAAACTTAGCATGTGATTGCGAGAGGTTGAAAGCTTGTCATAGCCTAACTTTCCAACTGTGCGAAGCCTATGCAGAAGCAATCAGAAGCTTAAGGCAACAGTTTCGGTCATACACTACACAGCTCAAGTTTAACTCACAGTGCAATGAGAAACAGTCTCGAAACTGTGATGTGTTGACAAGCAATCCCATCTCGATCTTTACAATTCACTTATCTTGGTTCAAGTTTTATCTCAGAATATGAACAGACCAAGCAAGTGACAGACTCAGAACTAGAGACATAGCAACCTAGCATATATGAAAAGCACAAGTGTATTCAACACAACCTACACATGCTAGTTGCATATCTCAATGGTGAACATTCTCAAGTTTTATTTATGTTAAGTAGGTTCACCATTCAAAAATAGCTCAGCTCACAACATGTATCAGTGATCAGAAAGAGCATAAGCTACTAGTATCAACATATAGCATCAGAGCATACTAAACAGAGCATAATTACACTTTAAAGATTATAGACATGAAGCTCATAATGTAAAAGCGTATGCTGAAATGCAAACGAAAAGAAAGACAAACGAAAAAGAGTCAGTTTATAATACAAGAACCAAAATGTTTCCCCCATCTAAAAGGGGAAACACACACCAAGCTCACCCCTCAACGGATTAAAGGTTGATTCGTCTAAAGGCTTGGTGAAAATATCAGCCAGCTGATGATGTGTATCGACATGGCGAAGGTCGATATCACTCTTCTCTTGGTGGTCACGCAGAAAGTGAAAGCGCACATCAATGTGTTTAGTCTTCGAGTGAAGTACGGGGTTCTTAGCAACGCTAATAGCACTCGTGCTGTCACAAAGCAAAGGCACGCGAGAAAAGCTCAGACCAAAATCACGCAAAGTGGCCATCATCCAAAGCAATTGAGAACAGCAGCTAGCCGTAGCAACATATTCAGCCTCTGTGGTAGACTGAGCGACACTAGACTGCTTGCGAGAAGACCATGATACAAGAGAAGATCCAATAAACTGGCAAGTCCCAGAAGTGGACTTGCGCTCGACACGGCAACCAGCAAAATCGGCATCGGAATAACTGCAAAGGGAGAGGGTGGAGGAAGCTGAATACCAAATCCCGAACTCAGGTGTGAAATGAAGGTACCTGAAAATGCGCTTCACCGCCTGACGGTGAGAAGTGCGCGGCGACGCCTGAAAGCGCGCGCACAAACACACCGCGAACTGGATGTCCGGGCGTGTCGCCGTCAGGTAGAGCAGCGACCCGATCATGCTTCGGTTCTCCTTCTGGTCCACAGCTTCTCCATCCTTGTCCGCATCCAGGGCCATCGTGGTCAACATGGGTGTTGGAAGAGGCTTGGCCTCACCCATATCGAACCTCTTCAGCAAGTCCTTGGTGTACTTGCCCTAGTGCACAAACGTCCCTTCTCGGGATTGCTTAATTTGCAATCCGAGAAAGAAAGTCAGCTCGCCCATCATGCTCATCTCGAACTCCCTGCTCATAGTATCTACAAACTTGGCAACCAAAGCGTGAGAAGAACCACCGAAAATGATATCATCCACGTAAATCTGGACCAAGAGAGTATCAGTGCCTTGCTTGAGGAGAAAGAGCGTTTTGTCTACACATCCCATTTTAATACCCTTAGCAAGCAAAAAGGTTTTCAACCTATCATACCAGGCTCTAGGGGCTTGTTTCAAACCATACAAAGCTTTGTGAAGTTTAAAGACATGGTTTGGAAACTTGGGATTTTCAAAACCGGGGGGTTGTCTAACATACACTTCCTCTTCTATGTAGCCGTTTAAGAAGGCACTCTTGACATCCATTTGAAAAAGTTTAAAGCCTTTGGATGCAGCAAAAGCCAAGAGTATCCTAATAGCCTCCAAACGAGCTACAGGAGCAAAAGTCTCCTCATAGTCTATCCCCTCCTTCTGACTATATCCCTGGGCTACGAGTCTGGACTTGTTTCTCACAACATGGCCATCTTCTCCCTGTTTGTTTTTGAAAACCCATTTTGTCCCAATTGGGTGACACTCAGAAGGTGGAGACACTAGAACCCAAACCCGATTTCTCTCAAAGTTTTCTAACTCCTCATGCATGGCATTGACCCAATCCGGATCCGTCAGAGCGTGTCCAACATCTCAGAATCAGCAACAAAAGCAGAATGAGCAAAGTGAGAGATTTGAGACCTGGACCGAGTGACCCGTTCGTCAATGTTGCCGATCATCTGCTGAGGGGGGTGTTGGCGCTGGATGTGTCGTGGCGCCTCCCGTGCAGAAGTGATCTCCCCCTCAACAGCAGCTGGTGCCTCCCCGGGTACAAAAGGTACCGCTCGGGGTGGCGGATCCAACGGCCCCCAGGAAGAAGACGTGTCGGGGCCGTGAGTCGTCGTAGAAGCCGCTCCTTGCGGCAAAACAGGTGGAGGGGGTGCTGGATCATCCATACCTTCAGCACCCTCGTCCTCGTCATCGAAAAGAGGCTCACCAACCTCATGATCACCTGCACGCTCAAAACGAGAAGAAGGACAAACCATGGTCTCGTCGAAGGTGACATCGGATGTCTCCATGACTCGGTTAGTGTCAAGGTTAAGTACACGATAAGCACGAGTATGAGTGCCATAACCCAAAAACACACCGTCGGAAGAACGAGACTCAAATTTGTTTAGGTTGCCCTTTTTGAGTATAAAACAATGGCAACCAAAAACTCTAAAATAACTCACATTGGGGAGTTTTCCAAAACGCAACTTGTAAGAGGTCTTTTTCAAGAAAGCTCGAAGAAAAATGCGATTGGAAATATAGCATGCAGTGCTCATAGCTTCGGCCCAATATCGCCTAGGAGTTCTATGCTCATCGAGCATCGTCCTGGCCATCTCTACAAGGGTCCGATTTTTCCTCTCTACAACACCATTTTGTGGCGGTGTGCAGGGAGAAGAAAACTGATGCTCCAAGCCCAAAGAGTTACAAAACTTCTCAAAATCCGAATTCTTGAATTCGGAACCATTATCACTCCTAATAGCTCGCATCGAGTTCAAAGGGAACTCGTTCTGAAGACGCAAAATCAGATTGCGAGCAAAGGAGAAAGTCTCGGTCTTCTCAGCTAAAAAGAAGACCCACGAATATCTCGAAAAGTCATCAACAACGACAAGCACATACCACTTCCCCCCAACTGAGCTCACCCGAGCCGGACCAACAAGGTCCATATGCAAAAGCTCTCCAGGGCGCTTAGTCATGACCTGAGTCACTAGATGGTGGGGAGCGGCAACCATCTTCCCATGTCTACAAGAATGGCAAACAAGATCCTTCTCCATCGACAGCTTGGGCAATCCTCGGATTAGGCCAAGTGAGCTAAGTCTTGCAAGCAAGTCGAAGCTCAAATGTCCCAGTCTCCTATGCCACTTCCAAAGATCAGAGGAGGAAGGTCCAGCCACAAGACAACGAGAAATGCCAAAAGACTCCGAGAAATCCGCACGAAAGACTTTCCCAAAGGGCAAAATCACACAAACAAGATTGCCCTGAGGGTCCAAAATATGACTGAGATTCGGCTTAAAACGAATCTCATAGTCGTCATCAAAGAGTTACGAAACAGAAAGAAGGTTAAAATGCAAGTTAGAAACAAGAGCAACATCGCGCAACACAAAGTGCTCATTAACTCGCACCGACCCACGAGACAACACTTTAGCTTTGCTATTGTCGCCGAAGGTGATAAACTCCTTTCCGGCAACAGGACTAAGACTGGAGAACCACTTGGCGTTTCCGGTCATGTGCCTCGAGCAACCGGAATCCACCAACCAAACGTCCTCCAATCGTTTTACCTACATCAATAAAAAGACATAGGGTGAGCATACGGTCCAACACTGTGGTTAGTGAAGTATGAGGAATACAAGTGTTGGGCCGGCTGCTCAAAAGAACGGTTAGTGTAAAAACCATTCCTAGCAGGTCTACGAGGGAAGCGATCACCACGTTGAGGAAAACGTGGTCCGCTAAGGGAAGAGCATCCATCGCGATACTCAAAACGCGGTGGGGGAAAACGCTCAACAAAGCCTCCGCCATGGGGTCCGTATCCTGCAAAGTCAGGACCCCGTCGGGCAACACCTCCCTGATGCCTACAACCTTGAGGTGCTGCACCTCTAGGCCTAGCAGCTCTCCTTAGAGCTCTCCTCTGAACATTCGGCACATGTACATCATGGAAAGGATGGTACATGTCCGGATTGTTCATCTCCCTGGAACGGCGCTCCTCTCTCTTGCGCCTAAAGCAGAACTCCCTCAAGTGTCCATCTCTCCCACAGTGCTCACAATGGTACCTCACCGCTCTCAAAGGGGGTTGTTGGTACACACGGTTGTGGGTGTGGATCACCTTGCCCTTCTGTGGCATAAGCTCCTCGTCAATAGGTGGCATCGTATCAAGCTTATTCTTCAAGTGGTTGGGTTTGGGATGCCACACTTTGTTCTTGGGTGGAGCTCTCGGAGGTTCTTCAAACACTCCGTCCTTAGTGTTGGGCTTGAGTGGCTCTTTGGGTGGAAGCTTGGTAAGTTTGGGAGTAGTGGTGGAGTTGGGCTTCTCACATGGGTTTAGACCACTCGACTCTCCAATCTTCCCAAAAGCTGAAACATCAACACCCGAAGCAAAGCCTACACCTGGACCTCCAGCAGCTCGCTTAAATTGGGAGATCATCATCCCGAGCTGTGGCTCACCACAAGACACCCATGACAAGATGGTCCGAAGGTATGTGTTTTCCTCCTCGGTTTGCATCTTGTCATGCTTCACATTCGCAATCTCCATCTCCAAACCCTCGCACAAAGCACACCTAGTCACACAAGTGCTACCCGAGCTGGCCTTCTCAAGAGACACAATCTTGGCATTCTTCTCTGCCAACTCGGATTGCAAGCCTGGACAGGTCTTGCACGCACCTAACAACATGGGCCTAGCCCGGAGCTCATCCGCCTCTCCAACCAAAGCAGCATACTTACCTCTCAAAGTGAGAAGGTCAGTCATGTGCTTGGTGCACATCTCACACTCTACCTCCTCAGAAACGACCACGGTGGACCTAGCAAACTCAAGCTCTCTCACCGTGTCCTCCCACTTCTGCCTAAACTCCTTGCGCTCTCTAGCAGCACGCCTAAGCAACTTGTCCTGACTAAGCAAGGCGGCAGTAAGCTTCTCGACCTCAGCAGAAAGCTCATCGTGGGTGAGAGATACCTGGGAGGTGTCGTCGTCGTCGTCGTCGTTCCGAGGAGTGTGGTCCAGCTTGCCGTCGACCTCATCACCAAGAGCCATGGTGCAGAAACCCTCGTCGTCGGCGAAGAAGCAGAGACCGTTCAGCTTGTCCTCGATTTTGGTCGCCCTTCTCCCAAAACTACTCCAAATCGAATCAACTCACAATCCCACGTTCCCAAACTTGGAGAGAATGATCACAGAGTAGTTAGGAGACTATCCCCAAGAAATCATCCACTCAAATCAACTCAAACACCGGGAAATCAAAAAGGGAGGAGGATGAACCGAAAAGCGCCACGAAAATGAAATCAACCCGATCTACTTGTTCGTAAGGAATTAGATAAATTCCTTCGGTGGAAATGATCTCCTTTCAAATACGAACAAGTTGATTCAAACGGATTTCACAAAGACGCAATGGGGAGAGAGATCGAGTGATGGGAAAATCACGGAGAAACGAAGAACGCGAAGAACATGAACCAAAACGCGAATCAACACATCGATCTGCAACCGTGTGGCTACCACACGCTACAACAGTGAGGTTACGGCCTCACTTCCTCAAAATCTCCAGTACACAGAGATATGGTTCTCTGCGGATCTCAGCTAGCTACAGCAGGGGATTGGGAGAGCAGGAAACCCTAAGTGCAAAGAGCAAATGACTGAGACAGATGGGGAGGTGGGTGTCTCCCCCTACTTATCCTAATTCTAACTATTCCTAATTCCCACTCTACCCCTAACTACTTACAGAGCAAACCAGCTAAACCCTAAGGTTATTCTGGACCAACTCGATGGTAGGTGGATCCGACGGCCACGGCCACACCCGCACAACTCGTAGCGTTGCCTCGACGCAATCTCCCGATTGCCGCCACGTGCCGCCCTCGCTCTGCACCCCCGGTTTTGTGGCCCAAACCGAGAAACCAGCCTTTTCAGCCAACCCCCGGTTTTGAGGCCCAAACCGGGAAACCAGCCGACCGTCATCTGAGTTTTGTGGCCCAAACTCAGCAAACCCGCAGCACCCAGGTTTTGAGGCCCAAACCTGGAAACCGTCCTCAGCCCGAGTTTTGTGGCCCAAACTCGGAAACCATCAGCGCCCAGGTTTTGAGGCCCAAACCTGGAAACCGTCCACCCGATGGTTTTTCTCTGGCTCTACCACCAAACCGAAGCTGTAGAGGGGATGCACCGCCCGTGCACCCCGTCCACCGACACGTGTCCCCAGGTCCTCGACCCGAGCAACACCATGCCCCGCAAGTCTTCGCTCGTCGCTGTCCCAGGCTGTCAGCCACCACAGCTGATCCTCAGGCCACCGGTTCCTCAGTCCAAGCCTCACGTCCGCCCTTCACCGCTCCCGGTCCGTCGGCACGGCACGTCTCTATTTGACCTTCACCTTGCCCTCGATCACTGTCTCCGTGCTCGACACCTGCACAACACAAGCCAAAGAACCTGCCATCAAACCCGTTGACAATCACTCATCACTCAGAGACTCGGCATACACCCATGTATCCGCAAAGGGTCGTGGGCATCACGGTTTCCGTCGTAGCTTTCGAGGGTTGATTTTAGGGAGATTTGGCCAAAGATTCGAAAGAATTTTTGTTGGCTCCCATTCACCCCCCCCCCCCTCTGGTCGCCTTGCTAGTGCATTCTCGGTCCTTCAGAGTCTTTTATGCAAATGTATAATCCTACCGAGCCTACACACGGGTAAGTGGACTATAGAAGAATCAACAAGGCTATAAGAGTCACCCTTGCGAGCAACCACTACTACCGGCGTTATAGGAGGCATTTATGAGCTATCAACCTACTACTACTTGCGGTGACTGATTTCATGCCCTTTTCATATTTATTTATCCTTTAATTTTAATAGATAACCAGTGTCAACAAAGACCACAGAGTTCATGAGGCTATCCCAGGGAACCAGGTCTATGTCAGAGTATCTACACAGCTTCAACAACCTATCTCGCTATGCCCCTGACTTTGTCAACACAGAGGCCAAGAAGATTGCTAGCTTCAAGCGTGGCATGAATGCCACCATGCTTTCCAAGATGGGAAACAGCCACCGCACCACCTTCAGTGACTTAGTCAGTGATTGTCTGAACCAAGAAGCAAATGACAGCAGGTTGGCGACAGAAACTCGTCATCGTGCGAACGAAGGAGGTTCGTCTCAACAGAGGACCCCTTTTCGAGCACGCACCCCGTATCGCCCGCCAGTTGCAGGAGCAAGGTTCTGTCCCCCACAGAGGAAGATAACCACCAACCGTCCCCGTCCAAGTTTTCAGAAGCCCTACACCGCTCCCTTGATGCAGAACAAGGCAAAGGCCAGAAGTGCCAGAGGTCCCAAGACCCCATATGTGATTGGGCCATGCTACAACTGTGGTCAGACCGGACATCTGTCACGCCAGTGCCCCCAGCCAAAGAAACAGTACACCCAGCCCCGACCTCGCACCAGCCATGTGCACTTCACCACCGTTGAGGAAGTGCCAGAGGGAGAACCTGTCACCGCTGGTACGTTTCTTGTTAATCAGTACCCTGCAGTTGTGTTGTTCGATTCTGGAGCATCGCATTCTTTCATAAGTGAGAAGTTTGTTATGAGAAGTAACCCTAAGTTGGTAGAATTGGATAGGGGTTATCAGATAAGTTCAGCAGGGGCTGTTCTTTCTGCCTGTATCATGGCTAAGGAGATGGAAATCACTTTTGGGGATAAAAAGGTATCTGTGGATCTTATCGTAATTCCCGGGTTAGGTTTGGATGTAATCTTGGGGATGGGATGGATGAAACGTTGGAAGGTTAGTTTGGATATCGTGGAACGAGTGGTTTCCCTAGTGAGCCCTCGGAATGAGTCTTCTTTCCGGTTTAAGTTACCTCGAAACCCCCATGAGATCGGAGTGTTGTTTAATATCACGACAAGGCAGATAGCTGAGATCCCTGTAGTATGTGAGTTTCCAGATGTCTTCCCTGATGAGCTGCCAGGACTACCGCCAGATAGGGATGTAGAGTTTGTTATAGAGTTAATCCCCGGAACGGCACCAATTTCTCGGAGGCCGTATAGGATGCCAGCTAACGAGCTAGCAGAGCTCAAGACTCAGTTGCAAGAGCTCTTGGATAAGGGTTTGATACGTCCTAGTTCGTCACCTTAGGGATGTCCCGCCATCTTTGTGAAGAAGAAGGACAAAACTTTAAGGATGTGTGTGGACTACAGACCGCTAAATGCAGTAACTATAAAGAATAAGTATCCCTTACCCCGAATCGACGTCTTGTTTGATCAGTTATCAAAGGCAAAAGTGTTCTCCAAGATCGACTTGAGGTCAGGTTACCTTCAGATCAAGATCCAAAGAGAGGATATACCGAAAATAGCCTTCTCCACCAGATATGGACTCTATGAGTATCTAGTTATGTCCTTCGGGTTAACCAACGCACCGGCACATTGGATGTATCTGATGAATTCTGTCTTCATGCCTGAGTTGGATAAGTTTGTTGTGGTGTTTATTGATGACATCTTGGTATACTCCGAAAATGAAAAGGATCATGCTGAGCATCTACGAGTCGTCTTAGCTCGACTTCGAGAGCACAAGTTGTATGCTAAGTTTAGCAAGTGTGAGTTTTGGTTAAAGAAAGTACCCTTTCTTGGACATGTCCTTTCAGAGGAAGGAATTTTTGTGGATCCCACGAAGGTACAGGAAGTTATGGATTGGCAAGCACCCACTAACGTACATGAGGTACGCAGCTTTCTAGGATTGGCCGGATACTACCGTCGGTTCATTCCGGATTTTTCAAGGATCGCAAAACCGATGACTCGTCTAACTCAGAAAAACAAGAAGTTTGAATGGACTCCAGAGTGTGAGGCAGCATTTCGCACTATGCGAACCTTGTTGACTTCGGCGCCAGTTTTGGCTCAACCAGATTTGGAGGAACCTTTTGATGTGTTTTGTGACGCATCCAAGATTGGACTTGGATGTGTGCTTATGCAGAATGGAAGAGTTATCACATACGCTTCACGCCAGTTGCGACCACATGAAGAGAATTACCCCACTCATGATTTGGAATTAGCAGCCGTGGTTCATGCACTCAAGATCTGGAGGCATTATCTTATGGGTAACCTATGTCATGTGTACACAGATCATAAAAGTCTGAAGTATATCTTCACCTAGCCAGAGTTGAATATGATGCAGAGGAGATGGTTAGAGTTGATTAAGGATTACAACCTAGAAGTGCATTACCACCCCGGAAAAGCGAATGTTGTAGCAGATGCCTTGAGTCGCAAGACTCATTGCCACTCCCTACAACAACTATTGGAAGATGGATTGAACCTTATGCACCACGTTATGTTGAACAATATAACCATTCAGTGCACCTTGGAAAGTGACATCATTGAAGGACAAAAGACCGATGAAGAGATCTGCCAAATCAAGAAGAGGTTAGAAACCAGTAGTTCTTTGAACTTCAGAACGGATGAACAGGGAATTCTGTGGTATAATCAAAGGTTGGTTGTTCCCAAGAACACAGAACTGAAAGAAAGAATTCTAAATGAAGCCCATAATTCAAAGTTGTCTATCCATCCAGGAAGCAGTAAAATGTACCAAGATCTGAGAACAAGGTATTGGTGGTCAAGGATGAAGAAGGAAGTTGCAGCTTGTGTCGCAAGGTGTGATACTTGCTGCAGGATAAAAGCTATACACCTGAGACCTGCTGGATTGTTACAGCCGTTATCAATCCCAGAATGGAAATGGGAAGAGATTAGTATGGATTTCATCACAGGTCTTCCCACCACTCAGAAGGGACATGATTCTATCTGGGTTATCGTGGATCGGTTATCCAAAGTGGCTCACTTTATACCAGTCAAGACTACACACCGACCTCATCAGTATGCAGACTTGTACATTCAGAACATCTTGAGATTACATGGAGTTCCAAAAAGGATTGTTTCTGATAGAGGACCCCAGTTCATAGCGCGTTTTTGGGAATAGTTGCACAAGGAACTAGGGACTAAGCTGGTAAGGAGTTCCGCTTATCATCCTCAAACCGTAGGACAAACGGAAAGAGTGAATCAGATTTTGGAAGATATCCTCAGAGCTTGTGTTCTATCCTCAGGAGAATCATGGGAGAAATGGTTATCCCTCGCAGAGTTCTCGTATAACAATAGCTATCAAGAAAGCATAAAGATGGCACCGTTTGAAGTTTTATATGAACGAAGGTGCAGAACCCCAGTAAATTGGGTTGAATCAGGAGATCGAGGATTTTATGGGTCAGATTATGTAAAGGATGCTGAGGAGATTGTGCAAACAGTACAACAACATATCAAGGCAGCACAATCCCGACAGAAAAGCTATGCAGACACACGAAGGAGACCCTTGGAGTTCCAAGTAGGAGACTACGTTTACCTCAAGGTCTCGCCCATGAGAAGGGTCCAACGTTTTGGAATTAAGATAAAGCTAGCACCCCGATATGTGGGACCATATAAGATCATAGCCAAAAAGGGAGAAGTAGCCTATGAAGTGCAGTTACCCCCGGAAATGAGCACAGTCTTTCCCGTGTTCCATGTATCCCAGTTGAAAAAGTGTCTTCGAGTCCCGGAACAAGAAGAAGTTTGGATCCCTGATGTCACTATCAGATCAGATCTAGAGTACTATGAACAGCCTCAGGAGATATTGGACACCAAGACTCGAGAGACTCGAAACCGAACAGTGAAGGCTCACAAGATTCTTTGGAGCAACCACGGACCCAACGATGCGACTTGGGAAACAGAGGAGTACTTACGTGTGAACTATCCCGCTTTTTATAAAGATTGGTACGTAACCCAAATCTCGGGACGAGATTTCTTTAAGGGGGGAAGGGCTGACACCCTAGTGTCAAGCACTGCATTAGGAATTGCATTTAGCTGCTAAAATGCATAAGCAATACATTGCATCATTTCATATGCATGATAGTGCTTTTTTGCTTTTGCTTATTTATTTGGATTTTGATTTCTATTGGAGTTAATGGTTTAAGTGGATTTCTGACTTGGCAAATAATTTTATGAAGTGGAGAATAATGAATCTAATACTTTTTATATTGACACCTTGATCTAGTTCAAAATAGTTTGGCAAATAAAAATGAGGTAAACAAAATGATTTATGTCTCAAAAATTGACTTGATTTATGTGAAGGTTGTAAAAATGATTTTCAGCAAAAGTGTCTTATATGAAAGTTGTAGAGAAAATTATTTTGAGCAACTTTTATTTTTGGGTCAAAGCCTAGTTTGGAGATTTTGAAACTGTTTTTGATTGGTCAAAGTTTGAAAAGTTTTTGGAAAAAGAAAAAGGAAAAACCTTTCTCTCCCGCGCTCCACTTCCGGCCCGTTTGGCCTTTCCGGCCCACGCCGCTCCCACGCTCGCCCGCGCGCGCCGCGCGCCGGCCGCGACCGCCGCGTGGCCGCCAAACCCTTCGCCATATCCCGCTCGCCCAATCCTCGCCCGATTCTTCCCTGCTCGATCACGCCACGATCGCGCGCGGCCACTCTCCGCTCGCCTCGCTCGCCGTGCCCACGCCAGCGCCTGTGCTCGCCTCGCCCGCCGTGACGACGTGGCCCCCGCCACGACCGCCGGTCGGCCAAGGCCACGGCCAAAACCCCGAGCACCTTTCCCGCTCCCTCACTCACCCGCACACACGCTCTCTCGCTCTCGCTCTCCCTTGCCCACATTGCCAAGCAAACCGAGCACTTGAGCCCGCCGTGCCCGCCATCGTTCGGCACCGCGAGAGCACCCCGCCGTTCCAACCTCATCCGTCCGCCACCATCCGATTCCTCCCGCACACCACTCCACCCTCACCCCGCACGCGTCGTGCGCGCACCATTTTCCCCGACCAAGCCCCACCGTTGCCGGAACACGAAGTTCCCCTTTGTGGCCGCCGCCGCCGCCGGAGGGTGCTCCTCGCCGTTCCTCGTCAGCCAAGCCTCCGCCGAGCCCCTTCTTCCTCGTCGAGCTTCGTCACACCAAGGCAAGGTGAGAACACCACCCAGCCTCAACGCTACCGCTCTCTTACTCCCTCTACCCCCCGGCCGAGCGCCATGGGCGCCGCCGCGGCCCTCTCACGTGGCCAAGCTCCTCTGGAGCCCTCCGAGCCTATCCAACCCCCTCACTTAGCTCCCTAGGGTTCGCAAAGCATAGCGCACATGCCAATTTGGCCGGCGACCGCCGGAGATGGCCTAGCCAAGCACCACCGCAGCCTTACCCGCCCTTGCTCGCCGCCGGCGAGATATGGCCGTGCACTGGCCAAACCATCACCACCACTCGGTCCGCCTCGTCAAGGGGAACACGTTGAGCCCGGTCGCGCCGCCGGTGACCTCACCGTCGGCGAGAATCGCACGGTCAACTCCTTCCCCTGCTTTGCTCTCTCTGACCGCTGAGTCCCATTGACCAGCGGGTCCCAGGCGTCAGCCACCCACGGTCTATAGACCGAGTCCACACAGGCCTGGCCGGGAAAGTTTAAATGTTTTTCCTTTTTGTTTTATTTCCCAGAAAAGCTTATTATTTTTGTATAGCACGATTTAAAAGTCCAAATGAGGTGCTTCCAGTTTTGTTAGCTTGTTCATCAGTAGATCTATCATGGAAAAATATGAAAGTATTTTTGGTGAAAGTTTATATTACTGTTTTTATTTAATCCAGTTTATGTGCTTTTGTTGAGATAAATGGATTTATATGTTTTCTGGTCGAGTTAATTCATGGCAAAATTTGTGTAG
Organism: Coix lacryma-jobi var. lacryma-jobi; assembly: GCA_009763385.1. NCBI lineage: Eukaryota > Viridiplantae > Streptophyta > Magnoliopsida > Poales > Poaceae > Coix > Coix lacryma-jobi. The sequence goes on from CM019829.1 coordinate 117,228,612, forward strand.
ATTTCTTATCATGTTATGTACCTGTGAAAAATGTATGAGGCACGGTTTGTGTAGAAAAAGTGTCTGTTAAGGTTTAAAGTCCTTTTTGGTTGTTTTCTTGGAATAAGTGTTAAGGTGTTTCATATGTAAAAATAAAATATGGGAAAATTTGTGCAGTCTCTGTATGTGATGTTCCAGTTAGGAAAAATGTTAAACATAGGTTGTTATATGGAAAAATATGAAGTTGCTGTATAAATGTGCTTTTCTATGTTTTTCTTAAGAAATTCATGTAGGAAATAATGTAATGTTTGTGCTCATGGAACTTTCTTGATAAATATGAAATGTGGAGTAGAATCTGGGAAAAATATGAAAATAAGTATGTCACCCTTTTCCAGTAGGGTTGTAGTTCAAATGGTTTAATCTAGAGTAAATTTGTGTATTTTGTGTAGGTTGATATGTTCATGCTTAGCCAGTGAGTCTTCTACAGTAGAGTGGTTATGAATAGATGAAGCTAGAAAAATTATGAAACCTACTGTTTGACACTTTTCATGTGAAGAGTTAGTTCAAAGCACCTTTTGAGCAGTTTATTTCTTCTTTTTGTATCTGGTGTTCTGTATTTTATTTCTTTCTGAAAATTGTTCAGTGAAGCCCAGTTGATGTTAGTTGCTTTTTGGAATTTTTGTGGATTTTTCTGAGTTCAGATTAATGTACTTGCAGTTCAAACCTGAGTTTCTTTTGAATTAATAAATAAGAAATAGTTGAAATAATGATTTGTTTTACGAGGTAAATAAGTGTTTTCCTCAATGTCAAAAGTGGTTCAACAAGTTGGTTTTGTTGGTTTGCAAGAAATATTTACAGTCATACCACCATGTCTCGCACCCCGCATTAATTATTTATTTCGCCACATGCAATAGGATCGACAGTCCAGGAGTCCAGTCAGGAACCGGAGGCAAGCGCCGAGCAGGAGATCCCGGAGCTACCCCAAGCCGAAGAGGTCGACCCCGGACAAGAAGCTAACCTACCTGAGTGCCCCGCTCATGAGGCCTCAGTCTTTTCCCAAGGCAAGCCCCGGAGCATCCTAAGTCTCCCAGTTTTAATAATTAATTTACTTGAGTATTTTATATTGTGATGCATTAGGTATAGGAGTTGATTGAATCCTAATTGCTGCATTACCCTTCCTTGATTATTCTTGTACCTGCCTTGTTATCCTGTTATCTATTTATACTGTAGAACTGCTTAGTCTGCTTAATAAAAAGTAGTAGTTAAGGATGTTCCCGTAATACCCCTAGTGGGTATTTATCGGATCACGGTTGGCTATATTTGCTATCGTGGAAAAGGAGTAGTAATGAAATACGGTCAACTGGAAGGCAAGGCACAAGTTTGGAAACTTGGGGCAGTCCGTCCGTTGGATCGTGTAGGTTTGTATCGATGTTGGCCCTCGTTCATTTTTGAACGCGCCCTTTTACTTAGGGATATGTCGGTGCCGTAATCATCGACCCCAAAGCCGGTTAGACGCTGTTCGCGCCGGAATCAACCCGAGACGCGCCCTCTAGTATGGAAATGCGATCTGCCTCGGGATGGCCATCGCCAGGTTCCAATTGGGCGGTCCGTGCTTGAACCGCGACGATTACCACCACGAACAAGCATCGAGTGGTTACCCAATGCATGGACCCGACGGGGAAAGTGTGGGTTGGTATTAAAGGTCTTTCACCAGCTGGTTTGGAATTCGATTCGAGTCGATGTCTCCCCCGGTTAGTGGGAAACTATGTCGAGCTTCACCACGATACAACTCCATGTGACGTTTAAGGTTCAACTAAAATATGGTTAAAGTCAACTGGATATGGTTATATTATTGCTTGTTAGACTCAAGTGTGTGTAATAGTTCAGGTGCAAACCTAGATTAAGAGGTAGGTCTAAAATTTGACTGCTCACTATCATTATTAAATATTACTTCTCTCAATTTGAGTCTTCTGCAACTAAAGGTCCCAGCTCCACCAAAAAGCTTTGCATACCCTTGGTGTCTTTATTTTCAGTTGGACGGGTAAGTCTAGCTGAGTACATTCCCGTACTCAGGGTTTATCCCGTTTGTTGCAGATGGCCAGGTGTATTATGGCTATTGTAAGCACTGCCTCTACCCAGTGGAGGGTGATGAGGAGTAGGCCCAGGGCAGGGTCGTCCAGAAGCTTCCCCTTCTCTTTTGCCGGACTGAGACTCCTAGTGGCACACTATCTGAAAAAGGAGGAGTGAGTCGTGTTGGGTTAAGTTATCAAACAATGTTTTATTTGGACCACATGTGTGGTGGTCGTGTTTCAAAACTTGTTTAAGCTTCCGCACTTTTAAATTCGGTATTGTAATAACTCGGTTTAAATTTCGCACTCTGATGTTTAAATTCGGTTTCGTTTAACTGTGATGTCTCCTTACGAATGTAATACTTGAACGATGCGATCCTGTATGTTGTACGATGTTGAAATCCTTCGAGATTTCCAGACTACCGGGGTTATATGGGTTCAAGTACGAGTCGATGTCAGATGGATTTGACTAAGACGGTACTTGAGCTCTTATAATCAGGACGGTTCCGTGACACGAACCTCGGGATAAATCACTGTGTCCCGTGTGCTGGTTGTTGTCTCTACTTTGGATATTACTTGTGTTCTTCGTGTTCTTCCTCTCCCTATCTCGTTCTTAGGTTGAGAAGGCTCGATCCACACCGTGGGAAGCTACCAAGGCTCGGTAAGGCTAGATTCGCTATCTATCATACTTAGGGAAGTGGGGCATATACTTGTATTACATTCATAGCTCACATATATTGGATTTGTAGTTTCACTTTAGGATTCCTGTAGTGTCACTTTAGCATATACTTGTACCGGTGTGTTACACACGGTAGTACCTACCCAAACAAACCGGCAACACCGGTTGTTATCTAACTACAAATTCTAATTTGTGAAGTTTCAGATTGTCAAAAATCACCTATTCACCCCCCTCTAGGCTAATTAGATCCTTTCAATTGGTATCGGAGCCTAACCCTTGTGTTAGCGCTTCACACGTAAGGGATAATCATGTCTACCCTAAGTCAAGAACAGGTGGATGACATTGTCAAGAGGGTTTCTACTCAGCTGCTAGAAGATCAAGCAAAGAAATTTGAAGATCAAATGAAAAAGATGAAAGATGAGATTGAGACCTTGAGGCAAGCTTTGGGCAACAAAGTTGAGTCATCCGGAAGTGGAGAAAATCCACCACTGCCCAAAGAATATAAGAAGAAGGAAGATGAAGAGAAAGGCAAGAGAGAGAAGGAGTTATCTAACATACATTATGACTATAGCCAAATGGGCAAAGTCCTTCAATTGCCTAGCGTCAATCTAGGCAAACCACCCTCCTTCGATGGAATAAACTACAATGATTGGGCACACAAGATGAAGCTACATCTTCTTGCCGCAAGAGCTTGGGAGATTGTTGAGAATGGACCAAGTCATGTTGAAGGCGAAGAGTTCATCGACAATGATGTGATTGAGTTTCAACAGAATGTTCAAGCCGCATCATTGATCCTATCATGCCTTAAGCCCGAAGAAAGCAACAAGGTACATGGAATGGAGAATGCCAAGAAGATTTGGGACACTCTCAGGATATCATATGAGGGTGATGCAAGTGTGAAGAAGTGCAACATAGAGCTTCTTGAAGGAAAGATCGAAAACTTCACTATCAAGAGTGGTGAGACCACTCAACAAATGTTTGATAGATTCATGACATTGATCAACAAGATTAGAGCTCTCGGAGACAAAAAGTGGGATGACAACTCAGCTGCAGAAAGCTATTGAGAGCATATAGAAAGAAGAACAAGACACTTGCATCAATCATCATGGAGAGACCTAACTATGAGAGCATGGGACCTCATGAGATGCTTTCCAAAATAAAGCATCATGAAGTCTTGGATGATGAAGCTCTAGAAGATCAAGAAGCAAGCAACAAGAAGGTGGTAGCTCTCAAGGAAAACCAAGAAGAAGGAAGCAAGGCCCAACATGATTCATCAAGTGAAGGGAGCGACGATTCTGATGATGAGATTCCTCTCCTTGTGAAGAACTTTAGAAGATTCATGAGGAAGAAGATGTACAAGAAGGGCAAGGGTGGATACTTCAAGAAGTCAAAGAAGAGGAACTGTTATAAGTGTGGTGCGGATGATCATTTCATCGCTGATTGTCCACAAAAGAAGAACAAGAACAAGTTTAGCAAGAGTTATGACAAGAACCAAAGAAGAAGAAGAGGTGGTGAAGCTCATCTTGGTGAAGAATGGTTCTCCGAAGATGACTCAAGTAATGAAGAGAAGAGCAAGGGCAAGGAGAAAGAGAAGGGAGCGGCCAACATCGCCATACACAAGACCTCTTCTCCAAGCCCCCTCTCCAACATGACTACCACGACCACTTCATCACGCTTGTTCGAGGGCCTCACCGACGATGAGGATGACGTCACTCATTATTTCTTCATGGCTAAGGATGAGAAGGTATCACCTCCCTCTTCTACTTGTTCTAGTGATGAATATAGTGATGATGAAATGGATGAATTTGAACTAAGCATCATAAGAAAGTTTGGTAAGAAAGGTGGACCAAAAATATTAAAATTGCTTAGTAAATTGGAAAGTCGGAATGAGAGTCTTGTTTTGCAAGGGGACTTGATCTCTCAAGAGAGAGAAAAGAACCTTGCATTGGAAACCTCTCTTGCCGAGGAGAAGTTGAAGGTTGAGAAATTGACCGTGGAACTATCTTTAGCCAATGACTCTAACAAGAAGTTGGCTAAGGAGTGTTCCACGAGCAATGACTCAATTGCTAATCTAAAGAGTAAGATTAGCTTGGTTCAAGAAAGCCTCACAAGCTTTCAAGATAAATATCAAACTCTTGAACTAAGCTACAACACTCTTTGGAGTAGTACTTCTTCAACTACTCCTAAGGATTCCGATAACTCTAATGCTTCAACAAGTAATGGTTGCAATAGATGTTATAAAGTTGATATCAATGCTTGTGCAACTAACATTGTTGAGTTGGAGAAGAAGAGCAAAGAGATCCAACAATTGAACATGATCTTGAGGAATGGTTGCAAGTGCAAGATGGAACAACCAAAGGATATCCTCAAGACCGCAAGACACCCATCCATCAAGGATGGGATTGGGTACAATAGGTATGGTGGCAAGGCCAATGGAAGGAAGATGGTCAAGGGGGTACCCTTTGTTAACTTTAACAAAGGGGTTCCTCTCTTTGACCTCATGAACAAGGCCAACAAGGTTGCCAACCCAAAAGCTCCACTTGCTAATGGTAAGATCAACAAGGAGAAGCAAGTGGAGGTCCCCAAGCAACAAAGGCCTATATCAAGAAGCTATACATGTGATTATTTATGTTGTTGGGGAGAGAACGGCAAAATTGTCTTTAAGTATGTTGGTGCCCTCAAGAAGAGGGAGATTATGAGAAATGTTTGGGTGCCCAAAGTTTATGTGACTAACCCCTTAGGACCCAATCTCACTTGGGTACCTAAATCAAGAACATAATCTTGTTCTGTAGAAATATGCCTCCGGTGGATCAAGTTGGGTGCTAGATAGTGGATGCACCAATCATATGACCGGGGCAAAAGAAATGTTCACCTCTTTTCAACCAAGCCGTGACTCATGCAACAACATTGTGTTTGGTGACAATGGAAAAGGAGAAGTGCTTGGTTTGGGTAAAATTGCCATCTCAACTGACAATTCCATATTTAATGTATTACTTGTGCATTCGTTGAGTTACAATTTGTTATCCGTTTCTCTACTTTGTGAAATGGGTTACGATTGTCTCTTTACGGATAAGGGTGTGACCGTCTCTAGAAGAAGGGATTCCTCTATTGCATTTAAAGGTGTGTTGAAGGGAAAACTTTACCTAGTTGACTTCTCAACTAGTAAGGTAGAACCTACAACATGTCTAATGGCAAAATCTAGCATGGGTTGGCTTTGGCATCGCCGACTAGCTCAGGTTGGGATGAGGAACTTGGCCCAACTTCAAAGAGAAGGGCACATCCTTGGACTAACCAATATCTCGTTTGAGAAAGATAGGATGTGCAGCGCGTGCCAAGCCGGAAAGCAAGTTGGAGCAAAGCATCCAATGAAGAACGTCGTGTCTACAACAAGGCCATTGGAGCTACTACATATGGACCTCATCGGACCCATTGCTTACCAAAGCATCGGCGGTAACAAATATGGTTTCGTTATTGTTGATGACTTTTCTCGTTTCACTTGGGTGTTCTTTTTAGCAGATAAAAGTGAGACCCAAGGCATCTTCAAGAAGTTTGCTAGAAGGGCTCAAAATGAGTTTGAGCTCAAGATCAAGAAAGTAAGAAGCGACAATGGGACCGAGTTTAGAAACACCAACATAGAAGAATATCTTGATGAAGAAGGGATCAAACATGAGTTCTCCATTCCATATACCCCACAACAAAATGGGGTTGTGGAAAGGAAGAATAGAACTCTTGTTGAAGCCGCAAGATCTATGTTCGATGAATACAAGACGTCCCATGGCTTTTGGGCGGAGGCGATGAACACCGCGTGTCATGCCATCAACCGCCTCTACCTCCACAAGCTAAGGGACAAGACGCCATATGAGCTACTAACCGGTAACAAACCGAAGGTGCATTACTTTCGAGTTTTTGGCTGCAAATGTTTCATACTTAACAAGAGGGCGAAAAGCTCAAAGTTTGCACCTAAGGTACACGAAGGCTTTCTACTTGGTTATGGTACTAACGAACACGGCTATCGCGTATTCAATAATGCCACCAGCACTATTGAGTTAACGGTAGACGTGACTTTTGATGAATCTGATAGCTCCCAAAAGGAGCAAGTCAATGATGAGCTTGTAGGCAATGACATGTCTCCATCCGAAGCAATCAAGAAGCTTGCAACTGATGATGTGAGGACTATAGAGATTCAAGATGATGAAGATGAGCCATTGCACACTCCACAAGATTCTAATGTCCATCATGTGCATTCGAATGCACGTGATGAAGCTTCCGCAACTCCGATAGATGGAGGTGCAAATGATGTTCAAATGCAACATCAACTTGATGATCAAGCTCAAGCTCAACATGATGACCAACAAGCAAATGAAGACATTCACACATACGGTGAAGATGATGAAGATGGACCCATCCAAAGGAGATCACTCGTGCCACATCCTAAAGTGCACCATACGATTCAACGGGATCATCCCGTTGACAACATACTGGGAGCATACGTCACGGGGTAACGACATGTTCACGCTTAGCAAATTTTTGTGAACATTACTTGTTTGTCTCCTCTTTGGAACCTCTTAGGGTGGACGATGCACTTGATGGTCCGAATTGGGTGATGGCCATGCAAGAAGAGTTGAATAACTTCGCTCGCAATGAAGTATGGTCATTGGTGGAAAGACCCAAGCAGAAAGTGATAGGGACCAAGTGGGTCTTCCACAACAAGCAAGACGAGCATGGCGTGGTTACAAGGAACAAAGCGCGGTTGGTGGCTCAAGGTTTTACCCAAATCGAAGGTTTGGACTTTGGGGAAACCTATGCACCTGTAGCTAGGCTTGAATCAATTCGCATATTACTTGCCTTTGCTAATCACCATGATTTCAAGTTGTACCAAATGGACGTGAAAAGTGCATTCCTCAGCGGTCCTCTCTCCGAATTGGTGTACGTGGAGCAACCACCGGGGTTTGAGGATCCGAAATTTCCCAACCACGTCTACAAGCTCGATAAGGCGCTCTATGGGCTCAAGAAAGCCCCTAGAGCTTGGTATGATTTCCTTAAGGACTTCCTACTCAAAAAGGGTTTTGAGATAGGGAAGGCCGACGCTACTTTATTTACTCGCAAAGTCAATAATGATATTTTTGTGTGCCAAATAGATGTCGATGACATAATATTTGGTAGTACTAATGTGACTTTTTGTGAGGAGTTTAGTAGGATCATGACCAAAAGGTTTGAGATGTCCATGATGGGTGAGTTGAAGTATTTCCTTGGATTTCAAATCAAGCAACTCAAGGATGGCACGTTCATCAGTCAAACCAAGTATACAAGAGACATGTTAAAGAAGTTTGAGATGGACAAGGCCAAACCCATCAAGACCCCCATGCCTACCAATGGACATCTTTATCTAAATGAGGATGGTAAGTCAGTGGACCAAAAGGTATATCGCACTATCATTGGTTCATTACTTTACCTTTGTGCATCTAGGCCTGATATAATGCTTAGTGTGTGCATGTGTGCAAGATTTCAAGCTAATCTGAAAGAATGTCATATTATGGACGTTAAGAGAATCTTTTGATACTTAGTGCACACTCCAAATCTTGGCTTGTGGTATCCCAAGGGCTCCACTTTTGATCTACTTGGTTATTCCGATTCAGACTATGCCGGTTGCAAAGTAGATCGAAAGAGCACTATCGGGACTTGCCAATTTATTGGAAGGTCTTTGGTGTCATGGAGTTCCAAGAAACAAAATAGTGTTGCCCTAGCCACCACCGAAGCCGAGTATGTGGTGGCCGGCGCTTGCTGTGCCCAACTACTTTGGATGAAGCAAACACTAAAAGATTTCGGATGTGAGGAAAACAAGATTCCACTTTTGTGTGACAATGAGAGTGCTATCAAGCTAGCAAACAATCCCGTAAACCATTCTCGCACAAAACATATTGACATCCGACACCATTTCTTGAGAGACCACGAAGCCAAAGGAGATATCTCCATACGCCATGTGAGCACCAAAAAACAATTAGCTGATATCTTCACAAAGCCTCTAGATGAGTCAAGATTTTGTGCTTTGAGGAGTGAACTAAATATCATTGATTCTCGTAACGTGGCTTGATGTCGTATACACATTTGTTTTCACCTAGAGACCTAGATAAATCTTTTTAACAAACATTGTGTGTGATTTCAAAATCTATTTTGCATGCTTCACTTGTGTCCATAGTTGTGTACTGCTTGTATGAAATCTGGACATGATTGAAGTTTGTGTAGTATACCACACAAGGTTCTCCTAGAATAGCTCTCTGTCCGTTCTGGAAGTGAACGGTCGGTAGTACTGCCATAAGGGCCGGTAGTACCGATCGTCGGTAGTACCGACCCCTATGGGCGGTAGTACCGACCGGGTTTGACCCGAGTATAAAAGGTCACGGTGAAATCTTTTTTAACCCTATCCAGTCAATCCTCTTTCACCGCAGCCGCCGCCCCCTTGCGCCTGTGCCTCCGGCCGCCGCTCTCTCGTCCTCTCTCCCCAATCTCCCTTCTCCTCCACCCAAATCCAAATCACTCCGGTGGGAAGGTGCATAGGAGCAAGGAGATCGTCTTGGTGGTGTTCGTGAAGCCTGGAAGTTCTTCCTCCATCGGATTTCGGCCTCTTCTTCTCGAGTAGCAAGGTACTAGGGTGTTCATGCCCGATCTCTCAATGTACCTTGTTCTAGGTCGATTCCTTTGGTAGGATTGCTCTATCTAGTGCATAGATGCTTCTAGGATGTATGGTTTGCAAGTTTATGGGCAATTTGTGTGATTGGATCGAAGTAAACCGCACGCTGCAGTGCGGTCGGTAGTACCAACCACTACGGTCGGTAGTACCGACCGCGCACAGTGAGCAGTTTTCTTCCCCAATTTTGATCGTCGTCTTTGCTACATCTTTTAAAGTAGTCTTGCTATCACCCATGTCTCTTATCCGTCTATGTAATCTTTTTCTAGATGTCGCATAGCCGGAGGACCTCTCGTGATGCTCGACAGGCTAGAGATGAGGAAGAGGAGGAGTACGTTGCTTTGGAGCAAGGTGGTTTGTAGCCGGGAGAGCCGCAGCGACGCAATCTCGGGCGTCGTGCTCGGCCCGGTGGGAGCAGCGAGGACATCACTTGACAAGTTCGTGGGCATTCGTCCACGAGCCGTCGGAGTGTCGACAGTGGCAGGGGTGGTGGCAGTGGACATGCTGGTGGCAGCAGTCATGCTGCTCCTCCACCTCCACCGCCTCCTGTCAATGGTCCTCCCGGGCGTCTGCACAGTGTTATCATGGGAGGAGTGGCTCTGGAGGTTGGACCAGAGCGGGAGGGTCGTTCCATCGATCCTCGCGTTGGACCTCCGTGCCCTCCAACATCTGGTTTGCTGCTGATCAACTAGGCGTTTCACATGCATGGTGAAGCCGGTGCGCTGATGGTAAGACCCGCTTATCCTGGTAATGTCATGGACTATTCTGACAGGAAGCGGGCGAACCTGTTGAGGACCCAGAGGTTGGAGAACCCCTATCTCTTGATCAGGGACGACTCAGTGGACAGACGTTTTTTGTCCCGCTTTCAGCAGGACTACTACGTGTCTGTCTGCTGGAAGGGGTTTTGTGCTAAGGGGCATCCTCCCCTCTTTGAGCACAAGAGGCTGGCAATCCGCTCTTTGACAGACAAGGATTCAGAAGAAATTGCTGCTCTAGTGCAGAGGCTTGAGGACTGGAGGATACTGGGGCTGATATCTAGTGAGCGCAGCTATAATCAGGAGATTATTTGTCAGTTCTGGTCCACTCTCTTCATTGATCAGCCTGCAAAGGTGTTGCATTGGATGACCTAGGGAGTTCACTACAGGTGTGACTTCGTTACTTTTGCTAGGTTGTTGGGGTTTGACAGTGTGGACTGGAGTGCTCCCAGGCCGTCTGAGATGTATGGTGGGGGAATGTACCCTGAAGACCTGCAGAGTTCAGGGATCTATATTCATGGCAAGGTGGTGAACTTTCAAGTCAATGGGCTGAAGCCAGCTTACTTTGTGCTGAACAACCTGATGCGCCTTACCCTGGACCCCAAGAGTGGAGACAACACTAACCTAAGGAATGATGCTCCAAAGGTCCTTGTCCGGTTTGCTCTGCCAGATGGACGCTTCAGCATCTCTCACTTCTTATGGCAGAAGATCTCTGATGTTTATAATGACCCGCATAAGGACTTGCCTTTCACTCCATACTTAATGCATATCATTGAGCATGTTGTTGGAGCCACCTTTGAGTATGACAGGAGCTTGAAGGAGTACAGTGTCCGTCAGTTCTCCTCGACGGGCAAGGAAAAGGTTGATCAAGGTGGTGATGTTCCTGCAGCAGCAGCAACTCCTGGCGAGGCTCATGGCCAGGAGCAGGCTCGTGGGGAGGTGCCTCCTGCTGCCGCTCCTCCTCCGCGTCGTGAGAGGCGTAGGCGTGGTGGTGTTCGCTACGCTCTCGGCAAATTCTTCAACTGGTTCTGCTACAAGGCCGAGTGTGATGAGCGGCATCAGCAGGAGGTGCGTGAGCACCTTGGTCTTCCTCCGCGGTCTCCGCTCCAGCCCTTCCCAGACCCCTTTGCCGAGTATGATGCTCAGCCCAGACGCGATGACGATGATGATGATGATGACGATGACGACGGTGGCCAGCAGCGGCAGTAGCAGGGTGGTGATGAGGCCGGGATCTTCTCCTCCGACATGTATCAGCCTCTTCAGCACCCGCCCTTGTACCAGCATCCGCCTTTCTACCCCGACTATGGTGAGGGTCCATCACATGGTGGTGGATCCACCTCGTACCAGGGTGGTGGTGGTGGTGGCTCCTACATGGGCTTTGCTACCCCCGACGCCGATCCAGCTGGGAGTGGTGGCTTCCACGCCCCTTCTCCTCCGCCGGATCCCTCGACCGCTCCTTCGTCGTCGTTCCCAGGTGGTGATGTTGGTGCGAGTGCCTACTCTTCTATCTTTGGTGGCTATGGTGGTTCATCAGGTGGCTACTATTAGATCCTTTGCTTATCATGGTCTACCCTTTTTGGCATTTGATGCCAAAGGGGGAGTGTTAGGCTTTTATCATGATGTAATAGTTAGTCTTTGGGAGAGAGAGTTAAACTATGAGAGCTAAGTGTGGTTATGCTACTTGTTTATTTGTGATGTGATGAGGATGTAAAACATTTGTGCTTAATGTTATATTCATGTATGGTTCATCCTCTTTATTTATGCTCATATCATGGTTGGTGATTTGAGTCTTTTTCTTTCTTCCATAGCCATTCGCTTTTCTCTTATTACACTGTTATGTGATTCACCATGCCATCTTGTTTATGCATCACAAATTGATATATATGTGTGTTGTTGTCACACACTTAGGCACCCCACGGATTGCAAAATTTAGGGGGAGCTCTTACTCTTGTCTATGCAATCTTGCTTTAAGTCAAGGTTTGTAATTCATATCCAAATCATACACTAAGGGGGAGCTTGAACTAAATTTTGGAATTCAAAAGCTTCAATTCTTTCTGTCCTTATTGTAAGCCTAAGTTGGTTGTCATCAATTACCAAAAAGGGGGGGTTTGAAAGTGCATTCACCCCCATTGTGGGTTTTGGCTAATTAATGACAATCAAATTAGGGACTAACGGATTTATAAAAGCATATATGCAGGTGTTAGTCCTAGAAAGATTTGAAATGTTGAAATCTCATGAACAAAGCACGTTGGATACATTTGGACAAAAAGATACCTGGCTCAAGTGGTGGTTTCAAAGTTTGATTTTAAACTTGAGTTATAGGTAAGCCGGACTATCAAGAGGGTCACAAATTAGGTTGGCTAGATGTGGAGAAAAGTGCTCAAATCGACTAACTAAAGTTTGCTTGAGAGACACCGCACGATCACGAACACATAGAGGTAAATCTGTGTGGTCGGTAGTACCGACCATGGCTGCTCTATGCGATGCTCTAACATCCTCTCTTTGTAGACTCGAAAATGGCCTGGCGGTAGTACCGCCATAAGGCCGGTACTACCGACCCTCGGTGGTACCGACCTCGGCCGGTAGCAAGTCAGTTTTAACACCCTCTCTGTGTAGACTCAAAAATGACTTGGCGGTAGTACCGCCATAAGGTCGGTACTACCGACCCTCGGTGGTACCGAGCCTGGTCGGTAGCAAGTTAGTTTTTGCGGAGCTCTCTGTGTAGGCTCAAAATGGCTTGGCGGTAGTACCGCCATAAGGTCGGTACTACCGACCCTCGGTGGTACCGACCCAAGCCGGTAGTAAGGCAGATTTACAGGGCTCTCTATGTTGGCTCGATTTTGACTTGGCGGTAGTACCGCCATAGAGTCGGTACTACCGACCCTCGGTGGTACCGACCCTGGTCGGTAGTAACCGAGGGACCAAGTCTCATTCTGCGGAGCTCTCTGTTTGTGACCCATTTGGCCTTGCGGTAGTACCGCCATAGGGCAGGTACTACCGACCCTCGGTGGTACCGACCTGAGGCCGGTAGTTGACTTTAGGTCAGATCTCAGATATGTGCAACGGTTTTTGAATGGTCGGTACTACCGACCATGGTGGTCGGTACTACCGACAAGCCTCGGGACTATAAATAGCCCTTCTCTTCTCGTTTGACCGTTACCCACTCATTCCACTCACTTATTGCGACCTAACTTCAGACAAAAGAGCCTCCAAGCATTGACTTCATCCCTCTCTCTCCCCCTTTGCTCCAAGATTCATTCCTTTGCAAGATCTGAGCTAGGGAAGTGAGATTAGAGAGTGGAAAGCTTCGATCTACGACTTGAGCACTTGGTTTCCATCTAGTCGGCTTTGTTTGTGTCTATTACTCTTGGGTTCTTTGAACCCTAGCCGGTTAGGTGTTCTTCGTGGTAGCCCGTATTGATTCATTTGTGAGGGCTCCCCGAAGTGTTTGTATTACCCCTGTGATTTCTAGTGGAGAAACTCTAGTAGCCTTTGTGGTTGCTTGAGTGAGGCTAGGATGTGAAATAGACTCCGACCTTTGTGGTCACCTCAACAACGAGGACATAGGCACTCCTTAGGGGATTGGCCGAACCTCGGGATAAATCGTCGTGTCCCGTGTGCTTGTTGTTGTCTCTACTTTGGATATTACTTGTGTTCTTCGTGTTCTTCCTCTCCCTATCTCGTTCTTAGGTTGAGAAGGCTCGATCCACACCGTGGGAAGCTACCAAGGCTCGGTAAGGCTAGATTCGCTATCTATCATACTTAGGGAAGTGGGGCATAGACTTGTATTACATTCATAGCTCACATATATTGGATTTGTAGTTTCACTTTAGGATTCCGGTAGTGTCGTTTGTTTGTGTCGGTAGTACCGGTATGTTACACACGGTAGTACCTACCCAAACAAACCGGCAACACCGGTTGTTATCTAGCTACAAATTCTAGTTTGTGAAGTTTGAGATTGTCAAAAATCACCTATTCACCGCCCCCCCTCTAGGCTGATTAGATCCTTTCACACACGAGCAGCCAAGACCACGTAATCAGCAAAGTTGCAAATATCCCAAATAGAAGCACCCATACTCTGGAGATAGGCCGACATGCGTATCTTCCAATACGCATAGTTTGTCTCATCGAAAAACGACGGTTTTCCCACGCCGCGATCCATGTCGCCTTCTGTGGATCTGGAACCGGCTAAGGTGGAAGATCCTTAACCCGCTCTGATACCAATTGAAGGACCGAGAACGCTACCAGAAAGCGACCAGAGGGGGTGAATGGGAGCCTAAAAATTTCTTTCGAAACTTTGGCCTCTATCCCGAAAATCAACCCCCAAAAGCTTTGAGCGAAACTTGATGCCCACGACCCTTGGAAGAGGGTGGATGATCCCTAGGATCACAGTGAGGCACCACCAAACGAGAGGAAGCCAAACACCAAAAACTCCGACTCAAGCTCAATCCCAAAAACCTACTCTCGAACATAGATCGATGGCTACGTTGAGAAATCCCTAAATACCGATGTTAACAAGTAGCAAAGATACCAAGAGAGGTTCCTTGGTGAACTCTAGGAGCAAACAAGAAGTTCGGAAACCAAGCGGATAGGCCAAGATAGCAAGTGCACTAAAACTCAAGCTTCAGCAGGATCCCGGACTGTCCGCGGGTACGGACCCAGACTTTTCGCGCCTGTGCCGAACTGTCTGCGGTCTGGTGGCGAACTGTCCGCCGGCCAAAACATGAAAACAGCACAGCTACTGAACTTCCCTGGTCGAGTCCCGGACTGTCCGCGACAGTCAACGGCAGACTGTCCGCCGGTCACTCCGAACCAAAACAGCTGAGCCGCGTAGCCATTGATCTGGCTCAAGCCCGACGCGCGGACTGTCCACAGGCTAGGTGGCGGACTGTCCGCGACCACCTAGAGAAGGCGATTTCGATCACCCTTCTCTCTAATCTCCCCAAATCCGATCCAAATAAAAATCCCTTGTTTCCAAACTTGGAGGAAATGATCCTTAGGTAGTTTGAAGACTATCCCTAATAAATCATCTGCTCAAATCAACTCAAACTCCGGGAAATCGAAAGGGAAGGTGTAGGAACGAAAAAGTCGCCACGAAACTTGAATCGACCCGATCTACTTGTTCGTGAGAATAGAGATAAATTCCTTTGGTGGAAATGTTCTCCTCACATCAAAGAACAAGTTGATTCAAGTGGATTCAAAAAAGACACAGCGAGGAGGGAGATCGAGTGACGCGAAAATCATGAAGAAAAGAAGAACGCAAAGAACAAGTTCAAAACGTGAATCCCAATCACGATTGCGAGCCGAAATTCGTCCCCATGAGGAGACAACGGGAATCCGGTCCCGTTTCCGCAAAATCCAAATACACAGAGGTATGATTAAACCATCTCTGTGGATCTCAGTAGCTACAGCAGGGACTGGAAGAGCATGAAACCCTAGAATGAAAATAGCAATGGCTGAGATAGTTTAGAGGGAGGGGTTGCCTCTCCTAATATAGCCTAATACAATTATTCCCCTTCTACCCCTACTGCTAATGAGCGAGCAGGCTAACCCTAAGGGTATTCCTGACCAACTCGAAGTGTAGTCGATCCGACGGCCACGTTCGCACATCAGGTAGCTTCGCCTCGACACGACCTCACCGGATGCTACCACGTGTCACCAAGCGCCGCTCGTCCTTTTCACGGACCTCCCCGGTTTTGAGGCCGAAACCAAGAAACCTAGGCCATCCCCCGGTTTTGAGGCCGAAACCGGGAAACCTATCGTCCATCGGCTGCCCAAACTCAGAAACCCATCAGCAACCAGGTTTTGAGTGAAGGACCGAGAATGCAATAGCAAGGCGACCAGAGGGGGCGGTGAATGGAAGCTCAAAATTTTCTCTCGAAACTTTGTCCTTTCGTCCCAAAATCAACCCCAAGAGCTTTGATCGTAACCGTGATGCCCACGACCCTTGGAAGAGGGTGGATGATCCCTAGAATCACAGCGAGGCACCACAAAGCGATAGCGAACCAAACGGCAAAAGCACCGGAACAAGTTCGACCCCCAAAAACCAAGTCCCGAACGTAGATAGACGGCTACGTCGAGAAATCCCCAAATACCTATGCTAACAAGTAGCAAAGATACCTAGAGAGGTTCCTTGATCAACTCTAGGGCCAAACGGAAAGTCCGGAAACCAAGCGAAGAAGCCAGAAGAACAAACACACCAAACCGCATCAAACAGCCGACTCGCGGACTGTCCGGACCTGGGATCCCGGATTGTCCGCAGTTGTCCCGGACTGTCCGCGAAGAAGGGGCGGACTGTCCGCCAGCAACTTCTCCAAAACAGCAAGTCTGCTGAACCTCCCTGGTCGGCTCGCGGACTGTCCGCGACCGACTACGGCGGACTGTCCCCCGGTCAAACTGAAACAGCACAGCCGAGCCGCGCGACCACTGCCTCGGTCGGAGCCCGACGCGCGGACTGTCCGCGGGCACAACGGCGGACTGTCCGCGAGTGCCCAGTGAGGGCGATTTTGGTCGCCCTCAACTCAAATCTCCCCAAATTCAAATCAACTCACAATCCCACGTTCCCAAACTTGGAGAGGATGATCACGAGGTAGTTGGGAGACTATCCCCAAGAAATCATTCGCTCAAATCGACTCAAACACCGGGAAATCGAAACGGGAGGAGTATGAACGAAAAAGCACCACGAAAACGAAATCAACCCGATCTACTTGTTCATGAGGATTTAGATGAATTCCTTCGGTGGAAATGATCTCCTCACTATAAAGAACAAGTTGATTCAAATGGATTTCGCAAAGACGCAGTAGAGAGGGAGATTGAGTGACGGGAAAATCACGGAGAAACGAAGAACGCGAAGAACACGAACAAAACGTGAATCAAGTCATCGATCTGCAACTGTGTGGCTACCACACGCTACAACAGTGAGATTACGGTCTCACTTCCTCAAAATCTCCAGTACACAGAGGTATGGTTCTCTGCGGATCTCAGCTAGCTACAGCAGGGGATTGGGAGAGCAGGAAACCCTAGAAGCAAAGAGCAAATGACTGAGAGAGAATGGGAGGAGGGTGTCTCCCTCTACCTATCCTAATTCTAATTCCTACTCTACCCCTCAACTAATTACAGAGCGAACCAGCTAAACCCTAGGGTTATTCTGGACCAACTCGCGGTAGGTGGTGATCCGACGGCCATGCCCGCACAACTGGTAGCGTTGCCTCGACGCAACCTCACCGATAGCCGCCACGTGCCGCCACCGCTCTGCTTGTCCTTTTCCCGGACGTCACACCCCCGGTTTTGTGGCCCAAACCGGAAAACCAGCCTTCGCAGCCAACCCCCGGTTTTGAGGCCCAAACTGGGAAACCAGCCATCCAAGGCCTGAGTTTTGAGGCCCAAACTCAGCAAACGCGCGACACCCAGGTTTTGAGGCCCAAACCTGGAAACCGTCCTCAGCCCGAGTTTTGTGGCCCAAACTCGGAAACCATCCGCGCCCAGGTTTTGAGGCCCAAACCTGGAAACCGTCCACCCGATGGTTTTTCTCTGGCTCTACCACCAAACCGAAGCTGTAGAAGGGATGCACCGCCCGTGCACCCCGTCCACCCGCAAGTCTCCGCTCGTCGCTGTCCCAAGCTATCAGCCACCACAGCTGATCCTCAGGCCACCGGTCCCTCAGTCCAAGCCTTACGTCCGCCCTTCGCCACTCTCGGTCCATCGGCACGGCACACCTCTACTTGACCTTTACCTTGCCTTTGATCACTGTATCCGTGCTCGACACTTGCACAACACAAGCCAAAGAACATGCGCATTATCCCAGTTGACAATCACTCATCACTCAAAGACTTGGCATACACCCATGTATCCGCAATCTCCTCCTTGATGAGTGCATTGTCAACTACCAACACAAATCATAATGGAAACAGAAAAAGGAAGGAAGAGGAAGAGAGAACTCGACCAAATGACCCAAAAGCATATCAAAGCCGAAGAAGGTCAAGTGAAAAGAGCAACACAACTTGGTTCCCAAAGACATGGGCAACGGCTCGACGCAACCAAGCAAAGCAAAGCTAGCCCTCAAGAAGAGGTAGAACAGGCTCAACACCGCTAGCGAGAAAACTCGATATCAACTGAAACAGCATAAAGACAAGGTTGCTATTCCCTCAAGAAAGAGGCAAAGGCTCAACACAACTAGCTACCAAAACTGCTCCGAACCAATTGGACAACAAAGCCAAAAATGCTAGTCCCTCAAGACAGAGGCACAGAGGCTCAACACAACTAGCAGAAAAGCTCCGAACCAACTGGGAGATCCAAACAACCTCAAAATCGAGCAAACTCCAACTCAAGCTCCCCCTCCAATAGTGCACACAACTAGGGAATCTCCCCCTTAGTTGATCTTATGATTTGGAGAATTTCTCCCCCTTAGTTGAAAATGCACTATCAACCAAATTTCTGCCCCCTGACAGAAAAACTTTCCCTCCAAATGCATATGAGTTAAAATGCAAGTTAGCATCTTCAGAGATATAATCGATAGAAAATGAAGATGCTTGACAAAGTGCTGATCTGATGACTCACAAGGAAGCACTAAAAGCTAGCAAAGGCTCAAACTGATCACCAAATACGAAATATGAACATAAGAGCAAAGTGATCAATTTTTAGCCAGAAAAAATATTCACCTTCAAAATAGCACAAAACATGTATAGACAGGAAGTCAAACAAGTGCTAAACAGGTATACAAGGTGAACTTCCCCTAGCAAGGTTCAAACATCATGCTATAGAATGAAACATAGACTTGTGCATTCAGATTTTATCGGAGTTGCAGCGGTTAAATTACACAAGTTTAAATTTCAGCATGTGAGGGCGAGAGGTTGAAAGCTTGTCATTGCCTAACTTTTCAACTGTGCGAAGCCTATGCAGAAGCAATTAGAAGCTTAAAGCAACAGTTTCGGTCATACACTACACAACTCAAGTTTAACTCAAGGTGCAATGAGAAACAGTCTCGAAACTGTGATGTGCTAACAAGAAATCCCATCTTGATCTTTCCAATTCACTTAACTTGGTTCAAATATAAAACAGAATATGAACAGACCAAGCAAGTGAGTGACTCAAAACTAGAGACATAGCAACCTAGCATATATGAAAAGCACAAGTGATTTCAACACATTCTACACATGCTAGTTGCATATCTCAATGGTGAACATTTTTCAAGTTTCATGTTTATTAAGCAAAATTCACCATTCATAAAAGAGCTCAGCTCACAACATATATCAGTGATCAGAAGGAGCATAAGCTACAAGCATCATAAAGCATCAGAGCATACACTAAGTAAAGCATAGTCACATTCTAAGGATTATATAGATGAAGCTTGGAATGTTCATATGCAAGATGAAATGCAAAGATGCATGAAGAAACCAAAAGAAGGAAAAAGAGTCAGTTTATAACACAAAACCAAAGTGTTTCCCCCATCTAAAAGGGGAAACATACACCAAGCTCACCTCTCAACCTAGCAAAAGTTGATTGGTACAAAGGCTTTGTGAAAATATCAGCCAACTGATGATGAGTATCGACATGGCGAAGGTCGATATCACCCTTCTCATAGTGGTCTCGCAGAAAATGAAAGTGCACATCAATGTGTTTGGTCTTCGAGTGCAGCACGGGGTTCTTAGCAACGCTAATCGCACTCGTGCTGTCACAAAGCAAAGGAACGCGAGAAAAGCTCAGACCAAAATCACGCAAAGTGGCCATCATCCAGAGTAACTGGGAACAGCAGCTAGCCGCAGCAACATACTCAGCCTCCGTGGTACACTGGGCGACACTAGACTGCTTGCGCGAAGACCACGAAACAAGAGAAGAACCAATAAACTGGCAAGTCCCAGAAGTGGACTTGCGCTCAATGCGACAACCAGCAAAATCGGCATCGGAATAACCGCAAAGGGAAAGGGTGGAGGAAGCAGAATACCAAATCCCAAACTCAGGAGTGAAGCATAAGTACCTCATAATGCGCTTGACTGCCTGACGGTGAGAGGTGCGCGGCGACGACTGAAATCGCGTGCAAAGACACACCGCGAACTGGATGTCTGGGCGTGTCGCCGTCAGGTACAGCAGCGACCCGATCATACTCCGGTACTCCTTCTGGTCCACTGCTTCTCCCTCCTTGTCCGCATCCAG
Source organism: Coix lacryma-jobi var. lacryma-jobi (assembly GCA_009763385.1). Classification (NCBI taxonomy): domain Eukaryota; kingdom Viridiplantae; phylum Streptophyta; class Magnoliopsida; order Poales; family Poaceae; genus Coix; species Coix lacryma-jobi. The sequence continues at coordinate 117,248,928 of CM019829.1, forward strand.
GGCCGTCGTGGTCGACATGGGTGTTGGAAGAGGCTTGGCCTCACCCATATCGAATTTCTTCAGGATATCCTTGGTATACTTACCCTGGTGCACAACCGTTCCCTCTCGAGATTGCTTGATTTGCAATCCAAGGAAAAACGTCAGCTCACCCATCATGCTCATCTCAAACTCCCTGCTCATAGTATCTGCAAACTTGGCAACCAAAGCGTGAGAAGAACCACTGAAAATGATATCATCCACGTAAATCTGGACCAAGAGAGTATCAGTGCCTTGCTTGAGGAGAAAGAGCGTTTGATCCACACATCCCATTTTAAAACCCTTAGCAAGCAAAAAGGTTTTCAACCTATCATACCAGGCTCTAGGGGCTTGTTTCAAACCGTACAAAGCTTTGTGAAGTTTAAAGACGTGGTATGGAAACTTGGGATTTTCGAAACCGGGGGGTTGTTTGACATACACCTCCTCTTCTATGTAGCCGTTTAAAAAGGCACTCTTGACATCCATTTGAAAAAGTTTAAACCCTTTGGATGCAGCAAAAGCCAAGAGTATCCTAATAGCCTCCAATCGAGCTACAGGAGCAAAAGTCTCCTCATAGTCTACTCCCTCCTTCTGACTATACCCCTGGGCTACAAGCCTGGCCTTGTTTCTCACAACATGGCCATCCTCTCCTTGTTTGTTTTTGAAAACCCATTTTGTCCCAATAGGATGACAGTCAGGAGGAAGAGGAACCAAAACCCAAACCCGATTTCTTTCAAATTTTTCTAACTCCTCATGCATGGCATTGACCCAATCTGGATCCGTCAAAGCGTGTCCAACATCTCGGGGTTCAAAATCAGCAACAAATACAGAATGAGCAAAGTGAGAGATTTGCCTAGACCGAGTGACGCAATCGTTGATGTCGCCGATCATCTGTTGAGGCGGGTGTTGGCGCTGGATGTGTCGTGGCGCCTCCCGTGCCGAAGTGGCCTCCCCCTCAACAGCACATGGTGCCTCCTCGGGTACAAGAGGTACCGCGCGAGGTGGCGGATCCCACGGCCCCCATGTCATAGAGGAAGAAGGATCGGGGCCGCGTGCAGTCGTGGTCGAAGTCGACCCACTTGGAGCAGCAGGTGGAGGAAGTGCTGGATCGTCCATACCTTCAGCACCCTCGTCCTCGTCATCAAAAAGTTCACCAACCTCATGATCACCTGCACGCTCAAAACGAGAAGAAGGACAAACCATGGTCTCGTCGAAGGTGACGTCGGATGTCTCTATGACTCGGTTAGTGTCAAGGTTAAGTACACGATAAGCACGAGTATGAGTGTCATAACCCAAAAACACACCGTCGGAAGAACGAGACTCAAACTTGTCCAGGTTGCCTTTCTTGAGTATAAAACAATGGCAACCAAAAACTCTAAAATAACTCACCTTGGGGAGTTTTCCAAAACGCAACTCATAAGAGGTCTTTTTCAAGAAAGCTCGAAGAAAAATGCGATTGGAAATATAGCATGCAGTGCTCATAGCTTCGGCCCAATATCGCCTAGGAGTCCTATGCTCATCGAGCATCGTCCTGGCCATCTCTACAAGGGTCCGATTCTTCCTCTCTACAACACCATTTTGTGGCGGTGTGTAGGGAGAAGAAAACTGATGCTCCAAGCCCAAAGAGTTACAAAACTTCTCAAAATCCAAATTCTTGAATTTGGAACCATTATCACTCTGAATTGCTCGCATTGAGTTCAGAGGGAACTCATTCTGAAGACGCAAAATCAGATTGCGAGCAAAGGAGAAAGTCTCGGTCTTCTCAGCTAAAAAGAAGACCCACGAATATCTCGAAAAATCGTCAACAACAACAAGCACATACCACTTCCCCCCAACCGAGCTCACCCGAGCCAGACCAACAAGGTCCATGTGCAAAAGCTCTCCAGGGCGCTTGGTCATGACCTGAGTCACTGGATGGTGGGGAGCGGCTACCATCTTCCCATGTCTACAAGAATGGCAAACAAGATCCTTCTCCATGGACAACTTGGGCAATCCTCGGATTAAGCCAAGTGAGCTAAGTCTTGCAAGCAAGTCAAAGCTCAAGTGACCGAGTCTCCTATGCCACTTCCAAAGATCAGAGGAGGAAGGTCCAGCCAAAAGACAACGAGAAATGTCAAACGACTCCGAGAAATCCGCACGAAAGACTTTTCCAAAGGGTGAAATCTCACAAACAAGATTGCCCTGAGGATCCAAAATGCGACTGAGGTTCGGCTTAAAACGAATCTCACAGTCATCATCGAAAAGTTGCAAAACAGAAAGAAGGTTAAAATGCAAGTTAGAAACAAGAGCAACATCGCGCAACACAAAGTGCTCATTAACTCGCACCGACCCACGAGATAATACCTTACCTTTGCTATTGTCGCCGAAGGTGCTAAACTCCTTTCCGGCGACCGGACTAAGACTGGAGAACCACTTGGCGTTTCCGGTCATGTGCCTCGAACACCCGGAATCCACCAACCAAACGTTCTCCAATCGTTTTACCTACATCAATAAAAAGACATAGGGTGAGCATACGGTCCAACACTGGGGTTAGTTAAGTAGGAAGAATACCAGTGTTGGGCCGGCTGCTCAAAAGAACGGTTAGCTGAAAAACCATTCCTAGCATGCCTACGGAAGGAGCGATCACCACGTTGAGGAAAACGTGGTCCGCTAAGGGAAGAACGTCCATCGCGATACTCAAAATGCGGTGGAGGAAAACGCTCTACAAAGCCACCGCCACGGGGTCCATAGCCTACAACTGCAGGCTCCCGCCGGGCACGTCCTCTCCGCTGCCTAGGCCTAGGAATTTGAGGTTCTGGACCTCTAGGCCTAGCAGCATGCCTCTGAACGTTCGGCACATGTACAGCATGGAAAGGATAGTACATGTCCGGGTTGATCATCTCCTTTGCGCGGCGCGCCTCTCTCTTGCGCTGAAAGCAGAACTCACTCAAGTGTCCTTCTCTCCCACAATGCTCACAATGGTACCTCACCGCTCTCATAGGGGGTTGTTGGTACTCACGGTAGTGGGTGTGGATCACTTTGCCCTTCTGTGGCATAAGCTCCTTCTGGATGGGTGGCATTGTGTCCAGCTTGTTCTTGAGGTGGTTTGGTTTGGGAGCCCAAGATTGTTTCTTTGGTGGAGCTCTCGGAGGTTCAACAAAGACCCCATCCTTGGTGTTAGGCTTGAGAGGCTCTTTGGGTGGAATCTTGGTAAGCTTGGGAGTAGTGGTGGAGTTGGGCTTCTCACATGGGTTAAGACCACTCGACTCTCCAATTTTCCCAAAAGATGAAACATCAACACCCGGAGCAAAGCCTACACCTGGACCTCCAGCAGCTTGCTTGAATTGGGAGATCATCATCCCGAGATGTGGCTCACCACTAGACACCCATGACAAGATGGTCCGAAGGTATGTGTTTTCCTCCTCGGTTTGCATCTTGTCATGCTTCACGTTAGCGATCTCCATCTCCAAACCCTCACAAAGAACACACCTAGCCACACATGTGCTACCCGAGTTGGCTTCTTCAAGAGACACAATCTTGGCATTCTTCTCTGCCAACTCAGAATGCAAGCCTGCACAGGACTTGCACGCACCCAACAGTGAAGATCTAGCCTTCAGCTCATCCACCTCTCCTACCAACGCAACATACTTACCTCTCAAAGTGAGAAGGTCAGTCATGTGCGTGGTGCACATGTCGCACTCAACCTCCTCAGACACGACTATGGTGGACTTGGCAAACTCAAGCTCCTTCACCGTATCCTCCCACTTCTGCCTAAACTCCTTGCGCTCTCTAGCAGAATGCCTAAGCAACTTATCCTGACTAAGGAGCGCGGCAGTAAGCTTCTCGACCTCAGCAGAAAGCTCGTCGGGGGTCTGAGATACCTAGGAGGTGTTGTCGTCGTCATCGTCGTTCCGAGGGGTGTCCTCCGGCTCGCCATCAACCTCCTTGCCGAGGGCCATGGTGCAGAAGCCATCGTCGTCGGCGAAGAAGCAGAGGCCTTTCAGCTTGTCCTCGATCCTCTTCTTCTTCTCGGACTCGTCGTCGCTTGAGGCAGCGGAGTCGTCATCCGAGTCGTCGACGTCGCTGAGCGTGGCGAAGAAAGCACGCTTCTCAGCCTGGGCCTTCTCCAAGTACTTCGTCTTGATGTACTCCTTGTCGAAGCCGCCCTTCCGCTTGTGCTTCGCGGGGACGTACTTCTCCTTGCGCTTGTCGGAGTCGTACTTGTGCCCATGATCCGCCTTGCCGAAGACTTGCTTGTTCTTCTTCGGGCAATTGGCGATGAAGTGATTGGGGTCGCCGCACTCGAAGCATCCCGAGTGTCCTCCTCCGCGCGACGGTTCATGCGGTTGTTGTGGAACCGCGAGAACCGGTTGGCAAGCAAGGCCAACTCGTCATCCCCCATGAACTCAAGCTGCTCCTCTATGACAGATAGAAGTGAAGACAAAGCAAAGCCTCCAGAGGAGTTAGCAGAAGAGCCAGAAAGCAAAGCCATCGACAGGCCAGAAGGATTTTCATAAGAAGCCCTCGCCATGGCATCGATCTCACTGGACTTGAGCTTACTGAAGAGCTCGTCGCATGTGAGGGTCTCATAGTTTGGCGATTCGATGATCGCCTGAACCTTGGAATCCCACACCGACCGATCGAGAGTATGCAAAAGCTTCAAAGCTCTCTCATGATCGTCGAAAGGCAACAGCTCCCTGTTAGCCCTCATCCTGTTGACAATCACCTGAAAGCGAGCGAATAAACTCTCTATGCTCTCGCCAGGCATATGTCGAAAGTTCTCGTACTCTCGCTTGTGCGACTCGTAGAGACGGGTTTTGACTTGAGAGGTTCCCTCATGGAAACGCATGAGGGATGCCCAAATCTCCCGAGCCGTAGCGAGGTGAGAAACGCGATCAAACTCCGTCATGCTCAAGCATGAGAAAAGAGCATTACGGGCTCGGCTATTGGCATCGTGATCATCAATCTGACGCTGAGTCACACGAGCAGCCAAGACCACGTAATCGGCAGAGTTGCAAATATCCCAAATGGAAGCACCCATACTCTGCAGAAAGGCCAACATGCGTATCTTCCAATACGCATAGTTTGTCCCATCGAAAAACGGCGGTTTGCCCACGCCGCGATCCATGTCGCCTTCTGTGGATCTGGAACCGGCTAAGGTGGAAGATCCTTAACCCGCTCTGATACCAATTGAAGGGCCGAGAATGCAATAGCAAGGCGACCAGAGGGGGCGTGAATGGAAGCTCAAAAATTTCTCTCGAAACTTTGGCCTTTTGTCCCAAAATCAACCCCAAGAGCTTTGATCGTAACCATGATGCCCACGACCCTTGGACGAGGGTGGATGATCCCTAGAATCACAGCGAGGCACCACAAAGCGATAGCGAACCAAACGGCAAAAGCACCGGAACAAGTTCGACCCCCAAAAACCAAGTCCCGAACGTAGATAGACGGCTACGTCGAGAAATCCCCAAATACCCATGCCAACAAGTAGCAAAGATACCTAGAGGGGTTCCTTGATCAACTCTAGGGCCAAACGGAAAGTCCGGAAACCAAGCGAAGAATCCGGAAGAACAAACACACCAAACCGCATCAAACAGCCGACTCGCGGACTGTCCGGACCTGGGATCCCGGATTGTCCGCAGTTGTCCCGGACTGTCCGCGAAGAAGGGGCAAACTGTCCGCCGGCAACTTCTCCAAAACAGCAAGTCTGCTGAACCTCCCTGGTCGGCTCGTGGACTGTCCGCGACCGACTACGGCGGACTGTCCGTCGGTCAAACTGAAACAGCACAGCTGAGCCACGCGACCACTGCCTCGGTCGGAGCCCGACGCGCGGACTGTCCGCGGGCACAATGGCGGACTGTCCGCGAGTGCCCAGTGAGGGCGATTTTGGTCGCCCTCAACTCAAATCTCCCCGAATTCAAATCAACTCACAATCCCACGTTCCCAAACTTGGAGAGGATGATCACGAGGTAGTTAGGAGACTATCCCCAAGAAATCATCCGCTCAAATCAACTCAAACACCGGGAAATCGAAAGGGGAGGAGTATGAACGAAAAAGCGCCACGAAAACGAAATCAACCCGATCTACTTGTTCGTGAGGAGTTAGATGAATTCCTTCGGTGGAAATGATCTCCTCACTATAAAGAACAAGTTGATTCAAACGGATTTCGGAAAGACGCAGTAGAGAGGGAGATCGAGTGACGGGAAAATCGTGGAGAAACGAAGAACGCGAACAAAACGGGAATCAAGTCATCGATCTGCAACTGTGTGGTTACCACACGCTACAACAGTGAGATTACGGTCTCACTTCCTCAAAATCTCCAGTACACAGAGGTATGGTTCTCTGCGGATCTCAGCTAGCTACAGCAAGGGATTGGGAGAGGAGGAAACCCTAGAAGCAAAGAGCAAATGACTGAGAGAGAATGGGAGGAGGGTGTCTCCCTCTACTTATCCTAATTCTAATTCCTACTCTACCCCTCAATTAATTACAGAGCGAACCAGCTAAACCCTAGGGTTATTCTGGACCAACTCGCGGTAGGTGGTGATCCGACGGCCATGCCCGCACAACTAGTAGCGTTGCCTCGACGCAACCTCACCGATTGCCGCCACGTGCCGCCACCGCTCTGCTTGTCCTTTTCTCGGACGTCGCACCCCCGGTTTTGTGGCCCAAACCGGGAAACCAACCTTCGCAGCCAACCCCCGGTTTTGAGGCCCAAACCGGGAAACAGCCATCCAAGGCCTGAGTTTTGAGGCCCAAACTCAGCAAACCCGCAGCACCCAGGTTTGGAGGCCCAAACCTCGAAACCGTCCTCAGCCCGAGTTTTGTGGCCCAAACTCGGAAACCATCCGCGCCCAGGTTTTGAGGCCCAAACCTAGAAACCGTCCACCGGATGGTTTTTCTCTGGCTCTACCACCAAACCGAAGTTGTAGAAGGGATGCACCGCCCGTGCACCCCGTCCACCCGCAAGTCTCCGCTCGTCGCTGTCCCAGGCTGTCAGCCACCACAGCTGATCCTCGGGCCACCGGTCCCTCAGTCCAAGCCTTACGTCCGCCCTTCGCCACTCTCGGTCCATAGGCATGGCACACCTCTACTTGACCTTCACCTTGCCTTCGATCACTGTATCCGTGCTCGACACCTGCACAACACAAGCCAAAGAACATGCGCATTATCCCAGTTGACAATCACTCATCACTCAAAGACTCGGCATACACCCATGTATCCGCATTGAGGCCCAAACTTGGAAACTGTCCTCAGCCTGAGTTTTGTGGCCCAAACTCAGAAACCCGCTGCAACCCAGGTTTTGAGGCCCAAACCTGGAAACCGTCCACTCGGTGGTTTTTCTGTGGCTCAACCACCAAATCGACGTTGTAGAGGGATGCACCGCCTGTGCACCTCGTCCACCCGCAAGTCTTCACTTGTCATTGTCCCAGGCTGTCAGCCACCACAGCTGATCCTCAGGCCACCGGTCCGTCAGTCCAAGCCTCACGTCCGCCCTTCACCGCTCCGGGTCCATCGGCACGGCACGTCTCTACTTGACCTTCACCTTGCCCTCGATCACCGTATCCGAGCTCAACACATGCACAACACAAGCCAAAGAACATGTGCATCATACCGGTTGACAATCACTCATCATCTCAAGATCCGGCATACACTCATGTATCCGCACCTAATGGCGCTGAATTTGAGATGTCAAGTCGGTTGGATTACTTCTGCACCAATAATCAAGCCGAATATGAAGCTCTTCTATTTGGTTTAGAAATATTGTGTTCCATGGAGGTACAACATGTTGAAGCTTATGGTGATTCCTTGCTAGTGGTACAACAAGTTACTGGTGAGTTTCAATGTTCAGAAGGATCACTAAATGCTTATATTGATATATGTCATGACATTATTGCTCGTTTTACCGAATTTCGAATTCGGCATATCCCGAGACATGAAAATCATAAAGCCAACATATTAGCTCAACAAGCATCTGGTTATAACGTCAATAGGCGTAATTTTCACATAAAAGAAAGGTCGATGCGTCAATAGCCCAGTTATTTCATCCATGGGACTCCAAAATCGGTCCAAATCGATTATTAATGAAAGTGAGACTGATTTGGAGGATTGGAGGACTCCCTTGTTGAAATATCTTCATGATCCAAATGCTAGAGTTGATAAAAGTGTTCGACGAAGTGCATTCAAATATATATTACATAATAATGAGCTTTATCAGAGAACCGCTGAAGACTTGTTACTTAAGTGCTTAGGATCTGATCAAGCAAGAGTGGCTATGGGAGAAGTCCATGAAGGTATTTGTGGTACGCATCAATCGGCCCCGAAAATGGAGTCGTTACTACGTAGAGCCGGGTTCTATTGGCCTGCTATGATGGCCGATTATTTTCATTACTACAAAGGATGTGAAGACTGCCAATGGTTTGGAAATGTACAACTTGCACCTGCTGCTATGCTTCATCCTATCATCAAACTGTGGCCTTTTTGTGGTTGGGGGCTAGACTTCATTGGCCAAATTCATCCCCCATGTTCGAAGGGACATCGTTTTGTCTTGGTCGCTACAGATTATTTCACTAAGTGGGCTGAGGCGGTACATTTGAAGAACATGACACACAAGGAGGTAATTGAGTTTATTACTGAGCATATTATACATAGGTTCGGCATCCCTCAAATACTAACTACAGATCAAGGAACATCTTTTATTTCTAAAGAAGTACGGGATTTTACCGAATTATATAAGATAAAGATGCTCAATTCATCTCCATACTATGCTCAAACTAATGGTCAAGCTGAGTCCAGTAAGAAGACTTTGATCAAGCTTATCAAGCAGAAGATCGAGGATAACCCGAGGAGGTGGCATGAGGTTTTGTCTGAAGCTCTATGGGCACATTGTATATCAAGACACGGTGCCACGAAAGTTACTCCTTTTGAGCTGGTATATGGTCAAGAAGTTGTGTTACATGTTGAGGTGAATCTAGATGCATATAGACTTGCTGAGCAAAATGATTTATCTATTGTTATGTATCATGATGCCATGATGGGCAACATTGATGAAGTGACCGACAAGAGGTTAAAAGCTCTCAAGGAGATGGAGAAAGACAAAACCCGAGTTGCCAAAGCTTATAATAAGAAGGTAAAGAGTAAATTATTCCAAGTAGGAGAGTTAGTATGGAAGACTATACTTCCGCTTGGATCAAAGAGTAATAAGTTTGGCAAGTGGTCGCCGAGTTGGGAAGGTCCTTATAAGTGATCAAGGTAATATTTGGAAATGCATATATACTAGAGACGTTGCAAGGTGAGAATCTCCCAAGAGCAATAAACGAAAGGTATTTGAAAAAATACTTTCCAAGTGTTTGGCAAGAAGCCTGAGTGCCTTCCAAGCAATGGCTGATACATGTATCGCCCTTAGAACAAAAAATGATCAAACATCCATATTTAATTTTGAATAACCAATGAATTGGACATCATTGTTGTTTAGCTAGTTTTTAGGTTCTACTAAAGATCACCTAAAAACAAGGGGGCATATGTTGACACCCAAAAGTGTCATAGGTATACAGTAAGTTCTTTTATTATCTAGGAGGCTGGAAAGTATATTCAGACCATCACATTTTGGAGGCTCGGTGAAGAAAGATTGTCTCCAAGCACTTTTATCTGACAAGTCGGTTGCTCTAAAGCAAGATTGGGTTTGTCGCTTGATCCAATTATTGCTTTAAACATCTCCCGACCAGTCACAAAGACTTCCGACAAGGTGACGCTGGTCGGAGGTAGTGAGACAACAATGAAGACCAACCCTTGGTTATTAAGGTATCGATTTAAAGATCTTTTCTCTGACTTTACAAGGATCATAGAGATTTGTAAATCATTTTAGTCGGATTGGGTTGTTCTCATTTGTGTTAAAGCCCATTAAACCGGTTTAGTCGGTTTAAGAATCGACTAAATCAGGTTTACCTTTTCTAGTCCGAATTGGACTCTTTGATTCTATATTTTGATGGAGTCCGGATAGGAAACTTGGAGATTGTAATCTGGAGATGTTTCCTATTGGGATAAGACCAACCCCCTCTATATATATGAGAGGACCATGGCCGATTGAGGATCCAACCCTAATCGTCAAATAAATCTACTACAACCCTTTTATCCCTTTTCCTCTCTACCCTGTTGTTTGTTGCATCTCCCGACGGGATTCGGCGGCGTTCTAGGTGGCCTTGCTGGTCCTAGGGCAACCTCTGTGTGCTCCTCCCCAACGGGTCTTCCCGGGAGAAGTTCGAGAGTTATCAACACAAGGGATCAAACCCTAAATTGGTCTAAATCGATCTCTAGATCGGTTTTCATCAGTTTAGTCAGGTTCGTCAGGTTGATCTACAACCTCTTCTGTTGTTCTAGCCCTGCTGATGTGTGATTCGGATCACTTCCGACGTCAATAACCGGCAACCGTACATTATTATTGCTCGCCTATTATTTATTCCATGGATGGTATGCCCTCATTAATTAATGGTATGGCATCGAACAAGCTAGCCAGCAGATCACAAGTAGAATTGTTAGAATTGGAGAGCGAGAGAGACAAGCGAACGATGCAAATGATGTGTGTCCTTTTCCAATGAACAATCTGTACATATATACAAGGCCCGTATGGGCGGTTACAAGTGTGAAAGGCAGAAAGGGGTGAAGAGAAACCCCTTGGATTAATCCCTAATTGAGCATTAATAATAATTCTCAACACTCCCCCTTGATCAATTAGCTTCTTGTAGTCTTGACTGTTCATCTATTATGCATCTTTATGAATCTTTGGGAAAACCCTATGGGAAAAACCAAAGTAGTACCGGTATACCAGGCAAAACTCCTTAAAACCCAATGGGAAAAATAAGGAGAAACATCATGCTATACAAACACCAATGTTATTAGACCCTTTGAGGTAAACCCAAAGTCTTAGTCTAAAAACACCTTGACCATAGGGTCAATATGATTCAAATATCATCTTCCAAAAACCCCCGTGAGGAAAACTAGATGATATAGCATGCATCTTTGTGTTGGCATTGCCTCGTCAAAAACTTTATATGAGAAACCTCAAAAGGGAAAAAAACTCACATAAAGAAAAGAGTACAATGCATCTTATGTCACAATATCATCCATCAAAAAACCCGTGGGGAAAAATAGATGATATGACATCGGCTTGTGTTGATATTGTCTCATTAAAAACTTCTATATGAGAAACCCAATGGGAAAAACTCATACAAAGAAAAGAGTGCAATATGATATTTGCAACAAGTTATTAATCAGGGAGACTCTCCCCCTGATAACAGATAATCAATCAGGGAGACTCTCCCCTGATACTTGCAAACCTCAAAGTAACTAAATTCATACCAATGTTCTCAACACATAAGAAATATGGAGTATGGTAGACTTTGTGAATATCTCTACAAGTATCACAAGATTTGAGTTTGCAAATGTTCATATGTCCATGTAACTTATAGGACAAAACATTCTTAATGCAAACATATTGCATTAAGTATAACTTGTTTTTATCTAAACAACACAAGTTGCATTACCTTTTAAAGATAATGACTTTTGATTCAATAGAATCAATGCCACATAACCTCAGTATGTGATATACCATTCTGAATAGCTATACACATTCATGTGAAGCCTTGTGAATACAATATCAGAATGATTGTTATATAAAGCCTATTTCAATGATTTGGGTTTGGGGATCTTATAGATGACCAGTATCATTATATCCACCTAACTAGATCATGGATTATATACCAAGACCGCATGTGCTATTTAGGATATCAAAAGATATTCTTAACTTTAATCCTCCAATATTTGGTAGGCGTAGTGCTGCTACTAGATAGCAAACCATTGCAAAAATAATATCCGGTCGAGAACTTTGCAAGGTATATTAGCGCATAAATAGCACAAAGATAATGGACCACATGTCCCAAAATCTCGTCTCAATCACTATGGCATAGAACAATCTTCCTCTTTCCTAGAGTTATAACAACCATAGGATATACCTTCATATTGAAACATTCAATATGATATGGATATAGATAGCTTTTGTACAAAAACCTGAGAGAAGATGCTTGGATCATAAACACAAAATGAAAATTTTGGTTTAGTCCGTATCTTCCATCTCAAAATTCGTCTTTGAATTACAACGTGCTATTAATATATGTTCATTGCTAATGATGTCAAGATTATTGACTATCATATAACACTATGAAATCCAGACAAGGATCTCAAAATGAACAGCACATGTAATCAATATTGTATCTCTTCGGTTTAGAGAATACACACAAAGTCGATTGTACCAAATTCGACGTAACTGTCGTAAGTCATATATTGACTTAAGCAATACATGATATATGCTGCGATTTTATATATGAGGATTGAGTATGTGAACTCCTTCCTGGAAGCATCACAAATACTCCAAATCAAGTGCATCTATCAACTATCAACTGCAAAAGATAAATGCCTTTGTACTGCCAATCAGAAAGGTAGTATCGAAAATTTATATCTTACTATGGAGAATAACTTGCATTGAAAATCAATGTCTGGGCTTTGTGTAAACCCTTTTGTGCTACTAGACTTGCTTTAATCTCACCACTACATTGTTCTCAATCCATTATAGGATGAAGAACACTGTTGTACCCACAGTAAAGGTACTATGAGGTGTTGGCATATCAGCCCAAAACACCTCCTTTTCTTGTGAGCAAGACTATCTCTGTATGTATTACAACTCAACAAGTTCCGATCCAGTAAGAGTGACAAAGCACTCTGCCATGGTCTTATTAACTGGATGACTTAGAATATTGTATACAATTTATTCAGAGAAGTAATTGTCGACAAATGTAGCCTTTCTGTTATATAATTCTCTAGTCTATCAAAGCTCCAAGAACCCTGAATGACTCATCATGAATTCCTAAAATGAGAGTCAGGGCTTTCTGATATCCCAGCATCAGTATTTGGTGCACCTCTGAGCTGGATTTGTGGATGACATCTATCCACATGGTAATTACAAGTTTTACCCAATAGTTATTGTCAACCATATAGGTTGACTTTCATTTACTATCTTTAGAAGGAAAGCCTTCTATTGCTAGCATAAACAATCCTGCTTTATGGCCATACTGCTCCTCCTCTTATTTACAATTTAGGAGTTGAGTGGTTTTACTTAGTACCACTACTCTTTCTGGCGCATACTTGCAATAGATTATTAATCAGTAAATACATTTGGCAGCTTATTTGCAATATTATGCAAATCAATTGAACTCAAAGTTCAGTTCATTTAGTACGCGATCCTGAGCTTGAAATGCTTTATGCATTCCAAACAATTTCTGGGCATTATATATGGTACTTCAATTCTCCCCCTAATGCCTGGAAAAGCTCATTATCTGAATAAAACCAACATATAGGTTGTAAATAGATCCTCTATAAGAGATCTAGATACTCAACAATCGACAGAGATTGAAATCTCAAATTGATCCCCAGTTTCCTGTGTGAACCCATCAATATATGTTGTGGTGGTGAGATTGGTACGTATACAACGTAACCCAATCTTACACAAATAGGAAATCTTCTTGGATTCCCACGTACTAAATGCATATAGGGGATATGCAGTTAATCATAAGTCAGGAGTGTGTAAATCTACCTGACTCCAACACGAAGTTGGCTATAGAAATTTACTAATAATGGTCCTGTTATGACATTAATGTCATACTTATAGATTCCATTTATCATTTTTTAGATATCTAACTAAACTTGTATTATACCTTACAATCGTCATTGCAGGCAAAAAGTTTAGTAATGTTCAGGATAATGCTCAGAACATTATCTACCAAATGCATGGTTTAGTGTGGATACTTCCACACTCTAGATCATCTCGCGAATGTATCTTTACAACCATGAAATACCCGAATTGTCCATACAATCTTTGTATCGGACCCATACATATTCTTTTGAATATGTTCCAGGAATCTAAGTTATTCAATCTAATTTTAAGATAAGAGGGTCTTAAAATCTAATTTCCTTGTGGCACTAATTGTGTCCAAACTATTGGAAAATCCAGACCAAATAATTGCCAATAATTTTTCACTTATCCCTTTGGATGTCCAAGTTGATCATTCCAAATCTTGAATGTATCAATAATGTGAAAAATCTTATACGCAACATGTGGTACGGGGACTAGTTGTATGCATAATACAACAAAATGAGACCTATCTCATTACTTTTATGTCATATCCAATGTTGTCGTTTTGGTGTTTCCATATGAAAACACATTTGGATATCTCTATAATTTGGTAAGATACGAGTGTATAGGACATAATTAAATATCCTTAGTAGGTAACTCGATATCAGTAAGACGGATGATAGTAGCAAAGTAGACCAAACTATCATCACATCATATTAGTGATGACCAAAATTATTCCCTCTTCTTATCATAAGAACATGGAATATTTTGCTTCCTTAATTATAGAGTTTGTGGTACAAATGTCCATTAGACACATATCATTCCACATTGGAATGATTCCCGTACAGTCTATATATGACAAGAAATCAATAAAATTCTCGTCTAATATATAAAAATCCATAAATATTGTCGAGTATCAAATTTATCAGTATGATACTGACAATAGTTATGCATTGACCACAAGTGTTACAACATATTTTGATGGACAATATAAAATATACCAATGGACTAAGAGATTATTCCAAATCTCAGAACATGTCAGTCGATGTATATTCGATGATCATGATGTCCATGTATTTGATGTTCTCTTATGAGACAATTAGAGTGTTGAGATGTGATCCCAAAGGATCCAACAAAATCAACCTCATAAATAGCTTTAGATTAAGATTGAAACATACTTCAAATCTTAAGTTCTAGAGCTCTTGTTTTATCCTGTATATACTTTTGGTATAGATCAATCACAAATTTAAAAGTATGAAATTGTTTAGCACAATGCTAAATACGACCACCTATATGACATTTTATCATTGTGGGGTTCAACTTTGTCATAACTTAATTGCACATTAGGCCTTTTGCTTGGAAGCAAACTGTATGAACAATATATATGATCATAGTTTCTAGTTTGAAAACTAGATACACGATCAACTTATGGTTAGCCTCAAGCTATATGAGTTTATTTATTGTTCATAATACTCCTAAAGAGTATGCCATAAAGTATGTGCAATTCCTTCCATAAGATATTCTCGTAGATAATCTATATGGATGTAGTACCTAACAATAGGAAGGCACAATTTTCTTTGATCTATAATAAATAACCACTAACAGAGGACATCAAATATTTGTTATTAGGTTATGGATAAAACCAATGTTAATGTCCATTGTCTATGTGGGATATTGATGCCATCGAGAGCGAGTTCATCAAACTCCTCTGAAGTCAATATCCACAATATGTGACAAACCATTGATTTAATGAATTTACTCCTAAGATAAACTCAAAATCACTATGGTGATGCTGTAATCTTAAATGCAATACCATAAATTGATTATTTTACCTAATGGTAATCATAGAATCAATATGGTCATGCTATAATATCAAGTGCAATATTTCAAATGTTATCTCTTATCATAGTTTTGGAGTATTGTTGGTAAACATAAAATTGTGTAGACCATACAACCAAATCATCATAAATTTTGATAAAACGCAAGGTAGATAATCTCTATGTCAAAGACAAAGAGTAGATCTTTATAGTAGGCAAATATATTGCTGCCTAAACATGGTCTCTGGACAATGAAAGGACCGTGACGCCTAAGAGGGGGGGTGAATTAGGCTACTTAAAACTTCTACTCTAAACTATGGCCTCTAATTTCCACCTAAGCAAAACCTATGCAAGAAAGTAAACTATCTAATGTGCAACTAAGGTTTTGCTAAGTGTGTTTGCTATCTCTACCGCAAAAAGGAGTTATGCTACCTAGTTTCCAAACCTATCAACTAGCATACAAACTAGGAAAGGTAAAGCACATGAACAATGTAGCAATGTAAATGCGGAAGCTTAAAGAGTGTGATAGAGATGCAAACTCCCGTCGACGACTCCGGTATTTTTACTGAGGTATCGAGAAGCGCGCAAGCTTCCCCCTAGTCCTCGTTGGAGCCCCTCGCAAGGAATCCCTCGCAAGGGCCAAGCTCCCGGTTGGGTAACTCCGTGGATAGCTCCGGGCCTTCCCCACGCGCAAGTGGGTCTCCGGTTAAGCCACTCGTGGCAAAGCCTCTCCCGGATGCTTCCCGCCGTCTTCACTATCAAGCTTCCGGCCGAAACGCCGCGGGCCTTGTTCCCTTCGGTACACGGAGGCGGCCACACCACAATCGCGGTTGGTGTGATTTCGCAAGACTACAAGCCCCGCCGATGTACAACCACGGTGCGCGCAAGCACCGGTAGACAAGAGGTTTTCAACCTCACTAAACACTAGGCCTAACACCTAGAGCAAGCGCAAAGCGGTGGTCTAACTAGCTTGAGCACTTCGCAAAGCACCCCTACTAATCACCTAGTATATCACTTAAGCACTTTGGTGGCTAGAGCAACTAAATATGTGTCTATACACTTGGTATACTTCCTTGAGCTCCAACCTTATGTTTTTGGCCGGCCATGGGGGTATTTATAGAGCCCCAACCAAATAGAGCCGTTGGGCAAAGAGATGGGCTTTTCTGCCATCGACCGGACGCACTTCACGTCCTGACCGGACGCGTTCGGTCACTCCAATGGCTAGTTGCCAGCCTGCACGGACACTGATCGGACTCTGACACGAGTCCGGTCATAAACCACCGGACGCGTCCGGTCACGATTTTGTGCCTCTGGAACCTCTCTGTGTTCGATCGTACTCAGCTAAGTTCCAGCGTCCGATCGTCGTCATAGCGTCCGGTCACGTGGACGCGCTAAGGAACAGTAGCATTGGACCGTCCGGTCGCTACTGTCACAGCGTCCGGTCGCTTTGACGTGGCGCTGGTGGCTTAGGATACTGACCGGACGCATCCAGGCCAGCGTCCGGTCACTCCTTCTTCGTTTCTTCGCGTTTTCTTGCGCCGTCTTGGTTCCATTCTTGTGCCTTGGACTTTGCTTGATCTTGAGAGTCTTCTATTGAGCTTCAAATGTCTTGCTTGAGGTGTTGATCATCGAATCACCACATCGCCTTAGTCCAAGTCACATTTGCACCCTATTGGACTACAAAACAAACACTTGCAAACTTGTTAGTCCAATTTGGTTATGTTGTTCATCAAACACCAAAATCCGAAGTTAAATGGTTCGAGGTCCATTTTCCTTACAATCTCCCCCTTTTTGGTGATTGATGACAACACGACCAAAACAAGCAAATAAAAGATACAAAATTTAAAATGCCATCTACTTGCTAGGATGCAATGCAAAGGCAAGATCATATGATGTTTAAAAGATACCAAAATGAAACATATTTATTCTAGCATATCTTGCCCTTTCCATAGAGTCCTTTTTTGTGACTTTATGGATTAAGACTCCCCCTAACTCCATAAATCACTTCCTCCCTTTGTTGGACCATTCCCAAAAGGATAACCGTAAAAAATTGAAGTTTTGATTTTGGTTATTTTGTTTGTTTTAGTTTGGGCTTGATTTTGGTCCCTACATATTCTCCCCCTTTGGAATCAAACACCGAAAAGGAAGACATTAAAGCTCAAGAGAGGAAATATTATATAAGCTAAAACTCCCCCTAGGTATATGCATACATATGATGTAAGGCAAAAGCATGTGCATAACCGACAAGTTAAAGCACAAAGGAGTTTAATCTATATAATGTATGGAGAAAGCATATAAGAGTATCAAATTGAAATCAACATAATGATATCGGTTAGGAGTACCACATGTAGATGTCAATTGAATTATCACCACACATGATGCTTGTCTCCGAGAACTCCATTTTCCTTGCAATGAGACTACTACACACATGATAATCTTGAAGGAAGTGTTAGTCTCAAAGCTTCCAAATTGTAGAGTAGACTCCCCCTAAATGTGTGCATACAAGTTTTGAAATACTTGTAGGAGACATGCACATTGACTTGTAAGGTCAAACTACCATTTTCCATATTGATATTACAAGAAATGTGACATCAATTGAAGATGGTAATTGGGGTAGTTTATCTATAATTTGGTCTTTGGCACATATAAGATAAATACAAAGTAAAGGAAGCTATGTGCCGTGCTTCTAACCAATTAAAACCATGTAGAATTGCTCTAAGAATATGAGTGATACCGAGCAAAACTACCATATGATAAGCCTAATTTGCATGACAAAGATATGAATATACCAATGCAAACATAGGCAATGAAGGAACTAGATGCTAAAAGTAATTGCAAGACATTATACCAAATGAAAGTAATTGCAAGAATTTAAATCTAGTTACCTATCATGGGAGGGGGGACTTGGGTCCATGGTACCCACTATCATACTTGGCAATGACATGATCCAATGTGATGCACCCCATGATATGCACCCAAAACTTTGCCAAGTCTCCAAATTCCCCGTCGTCCACTTGACTACTTACTTCCCTTTCGGGACCCAAACCTTTTTGGTGCTCTTCATGGTTGAGATGATGTCCTTAGGCACCCAAATGCGTTTGGCCCCATTGTTGGCTTGCTTGTTCACCTTGATGGCCACCACCTTGTCATTCTTCTTTTTCTTCAAAAGATAAGGTGTGGTGGCCTTCTTGTTCACCTTGTTGGTGTAGGTGTTGGAGAGCTTGCTTGTTTGCTTTTTGTTTTTCTCTTTCTTCTTTTCTCTCCCATGCTTCACCTTGCACTCATAGGACTTGTGACCTTCCTTGTGGCAAAGGTAACAAACCACGGTTTGCTCCTCATCAAGCTTCTTCACTCCCTTGACGGTGTTATCTTGATGAGTTCGGGTTTGCTTCCCCTTGCCTTTTGCTTGGGTCAAGTCCTTGGTGAGGCGAGCCACTTCTTGCTTTAGTAGCTCATTCTCCATTGCAACTTCTTGTGTACATGTTTCTACAATGACATTCTCAACACAAGCTTGTTTGCACATGGGTGAGTCTAGATCAAGTAAATCAATGCAAGAAGTGGAGGCATCCTTTTTAGGCATATTAAAGATTGATTTTTCAATTTTAGGTGCCTCGGTGGGGTTTGCTCCGATGGTTTCAAGATTAGCAACTTTCTTAGTTAGCTCATCACAATGCTTGCACATAATTTCCATTTTGGCAAGCAAACTTTTGTAAGCATCTTGTGTGCTAGCTAACTTTGCTTTTAGTTTTTCATTTTTCTTAGCAAGTTGCTCATCATTACTTGTGCTATCATATGTGCTTATACTAGCCTCAAGTTTCTCAATTTTATTAGATAGCTCAACATTTAAGTTTGAAAAAGTTTCATATTGATCTAGCATAGTATTGTAGGCTTGTTGAGAACTATCTAATTTTTCTTTTAAGATACTAATCTTCTTTTGTTGGCTAGTACAAGCTTTAGCATATTTGAGATTATCTTGCACAAGTTGATTGTAAGAAGGTAGCTCATCATCACTATCACTATCTCTATCACTATCACTAGAGATAGGGCTTGTGTTACCTCGTGCCATAAGGCACATACGTGAGGAGCTTGATGATGAGTGCTTGTGGCCATGCCTCTTGTGACGGGCTTCATCATCACTTGATGAGTCATCCCATGTCTTGATGGTGGTGAGAGCTTTGGCCTTGCATCCCTTCTTTTTCTTGTCCTTGGGTGTGGGCTTTTGTCTTGGACAATCTTGCATAAAGTGCCCTTTCTTGCCACATCTATAGCATCCCTTTTTCCTTTGCTCTCTTCTTTGATTGGTGAAGAGGCAATCTTCTATGGTGATGGGCACACCCTTGACATTGAGCTTGTGGATCATCCTCTTTACTCCTTTCATGAGCTTGATTGTTTCTTCTTCATCTAAGGAGGAGTCGGATGAGGTGGAGGCTTGATCATCACTTGATTCTTCATCATCCTCTTCTTCTTCACTTGAGGAGCTTGAGCTTGTCTCAACTTGCTTTTTGCCCTTCATATTTTTGTGCTCACATGTGAGAGCGATGTCTTTGCTTGATGAAGTGGCTTCTTCTTGACCCATCTTGCGTGACATCTCAAATGCCACCAATTTGCCAATGACAATGGCCGGGTCATGGTGCTCAAGTCCTCCATGTTGTGGAGGATGGTGATGATGGTTGCATACTTGTTCTTTGGAAGCACGGAGATGATCTTCCTCACAATATCCGCATCACCTAGCTTTGTAATTCCTATTGAATGGAGCTCATTGATAATTAGATTCAAACGACAATACATATCACGAACAAGCTCATTATCATTCATTTTAAAGGAATCATAGCTTGTTTTAGTTAGGGGATGTTTTTGCTCACGTACATTACTTGTACCATCATGGAGCTCATGTAGTTTTAACCAAATTTCATGAGATGTTTGCAAAGTAAAAACTTGGTTAAAGACATCCATGCTAATAGATTCAAACAAGCAATTTTTAGCTCTAGCATTAAGATGAATTTCTTTTTCATCACCCGCGGTAGGCTTTTCGGGATTCTTAATGGGTTTCATCCCGTCGCGGGTGACTCTCCAAACACCTAAATCAACGGCTTCTAAAAAGCAAGCCATTCTAGCACTATAGTAGGGAAAGTTAGTGCCGTCAAAGTGTGGAGGCCTAGAGGTATCCATCCCAACCTCTCTTAGGGGCGTCGGCTCGAAGGCGATTAAGCCAAGAGTCCACAAGAGAGCCAACCCGCTCTGATACCAATTGAAAGGACTGTGACGCCTAAGAGGGGGGGTGAATTAGGCTACTTAAAACTTCTACTCTAAACTATGGCCTCTAATTTCCACATAAGCAAAACCTATGCAAGAAAGTAAACTATCTAATGTGCAACTAAGGTTTTGCTAAGTGTGTTTTCTATCTCTACCGCAAAAAGGAGTTATGCTACCTAGTTTCCAAACCTATCAACTAGCATACAAACTAAGAAAGGTAAAGCACATGAACAATGTAGCAATGTAAATGCGGAAGCTTAAAGAGTGTGATAGAGATGCAAACTCCCGTCGACGACTTCGGTATTTTTACCGAGGTATCGAGAAGCGCGCAAGCTTCCCCCTAGTCCTCGTTGGAGCCCCTCGCAAGGAATCCCTCGCAAGGGCCAAGCTCCCGGTCGGGTAACTCCGTGGATAGCTCCGGGCCTTCCCCACGCGCAAGTGGGTCTCCGGTTAAGCCACTCGTGGCAAAGCCTCTCCCGGATGCTTCCCGCCGTCTTCACTATCAAGCTTCCGGCCGAAACACCGCGGGCCTTGTTCCCTTCGGTACACGGAGGCGGCCACACCACAATCGCGGTTGGTGTGATTTCGCAAGACTACAAGCCCCGCCGATGTACAACCACGGTGCGCGCAAGCACCGGTAGACAAGAGGTTTTCAACCTCACTAAACACTAGGCCTAACACCTAGAGCAAGCGCAAAGCGGTGGTCTAACTAGCTTGAGCACTTCGCAAAGCACCTCTACTAATCACCTAGTATATCACTTAAGCACTTTGGTGGCTAGAGCAACTAAATATGTGTCTATACACTTGGTATACTTCCTTGAGCTCCAACCTTATGTTTTTGGCCGGTCATGGGGGTATTTATAGAGCCCCAACCAAATAGAGCCGTTGGGCAAAGAGATGGGCTTTTCTGCCATCGACCGGACGCACTTCACGTCCTGACCGGACGCGTCCGGTCACTCCAACGGCTAGTTGCCAGCCTGCACAGACACTGATCGGACTCTGACACGAGTCCGGTCATAAACCACCGGACGCGTCCGGTCACGATTTTGTTTCGATCGGACTCAGCTGAGTTCCAGCGTCCGATCGTCGTCGTAGCGTCCGGTCACGTGGACGCGCTGAGGAACAGTAGCATCGGACCGTCCGGTCGCTACTGTCACAGCGTCCGGTCGCTTTGACGTGGCGCTGCTGGCTTAGGATACTGACCGGACGCATCCAGGCCAGCGTCCGGTCACTCCTTCTTCTTCGTTTCTTCGCGTTTTCTTGCGCCGTCTTGGTTCCATTCTTGTGCCTTGGACTTTGCTTGATCTTGAGAGTCTTCTATTGAGCTTCAAATGTCTTGCTTGAGGTGTTGATCATCGAATCACCACATCGCCTTAGTCCAAGTCACATTTGCACCCTATTGGACTACAAAACAAACACTTGCAAACTTGTTAGTCCAATTTGGTTATGTTGTTCATCAAACACCAAAATCCGAAGTTGAATGGTCTGAGGTCCATTTTCCTTACAGACAAGATAATTCACAAGTGAATTAAATGCAGCCTTTGCTTAGGTCTCTACTATCTTGTGCAATATCAAAATAATATGATGATATAATAATCCAAAACCTTTATTTTGGTAAAACACGGTGTAGGTAGTCATCAAGTTTGAGAGAAACATGATGTAGACCTCTCAGCAATGGGTGATTCAATCACTGCTATGGCACGGTCTCTAGGCAGAATAATTCATAATGAATTAAACGCAGCCTTTGCCATAGGACTCCATTACCTTGTGTTTTATTAACCAAAATAAACAAGATATTTATATTGCAATTTGAATCCAATAGAGATTAAAATTTTAATTCTATGGAAGGCATAGTTAAATTGCAACTGGGTCAACTAGCAAATTTAACTTGTATGTGGTGCAAAAAGTGTGGTTTGGGGCACCAACGTACCCAATTCTATTATAAGAATTGCAAATGTAACCATTATGTTGATGCACTGCATCAACATATCCCAAAATAATTTAATGATATCACAAATGTAATATGTATGTGGTGCGAACGATGTTTGGGTGCACCACATACTCCCAAAATATAATAGAAAATATCATTGCATTATAATATAATTAATCAAACCACAAATTATATATTGACAATGACAAATATCCAGTAGTACAAATCAACAACAAACAAGTCAATTCATTGATGTTTTTGCAGAAAAATTAAAATAGCAAAACATATGATAATTAATTTTAGTACTGCTGAAAAGGAAATAATAAAGGAAATAAAAGCTTCCAAGCAACTATGGCCCAACAAAGCACTCCAGCCCAACCAGCCGGCCCGGTGTGGCCCCGCGGCCAGGCGGGCGCAGCCCAGTCGATCAGGCGGGTACGCGGCCCATGGCAGGCGACCGCGGCCTGTGGCCCAGCCAGGCAAGGCGGGGGCGGCGAGCGGCCAGACCTCAACGTGGGTCTGGACTGTGCTTTTGGCCCAGCCCAGGGCACCGCCGCTGCCTATTTAAGGCCGACGGTTAGGGTTTCAATCCCAACCGCCTGCCATCGCCCAAACGCTGCCGCCGCTTGCTCTGCCGTCGTCCGCTAGCCGTCGGAAACCAGCCGCGGGCGCCGGCCACCGGGGCTCAGGAGCCGCGCGGCCCAGGGCGCTTGCGACAGCCGCCAGGGCTCGGAGCCATGGGAAGGGCGCGTGCGCCGGCCGTCGGGACTCGGAGGCCTCCTGGCTAGGTGCAGAGGCCGACTACCGGCAGCCGCAGAATCGCCAACCTCCTCCGCGAAGTAGAGTAGCCACGCGGCTTGCTAGCCGCTGACCGTGGGGCCTCCGCGAGGGCCGCGAGCACAAGGGCCGCCGCCGTCGGGAGCCAGTTAGCCACGGGCCCCGGTCGCCGCAAGCCAAGGCACTGGCTACAGCCAGCCGGGCGCGGGGAGAGAAGCCACCAGCGCAGTGGCCGGGCCGACCCAGGCACCGCCGCCAGGGCACGGCCGCTGGCCGGGTCGTGGGGCCAAGCTGTCAGCCGACGGGGCTGCAGCCCAGCCGCATCCGCCCTTTGTTGGGGTCAAGCCGCGTGTCGCGAGGGCCGCTGCCCGCCATCGACATCGCGAGCCACGAGGGTCCGCGTGCGCCGCCTAAGGCTGGCCGTCGGGCGCTTCGTAGGTTGTGTGCACTGCGCCTGGCTCGAGGCCTGCCAGGCCGGAGGCGCGGGGCCGCGGGGGGCTGCTACCTAGCAGCCAACGCTGGAGGCCGTTCGCTGGGCTTGGCCGCGTCGAGCCAGAACCGTCGGGCTGAGGCCGTTCGGAGGAGTAGTTGGAAGAAAGAATTGTGCGGTTTCTCAGAATGGTAAGAACATCATAGTAGATTAATGATAACCATGATTTCTTACTGCTATGTGCGCTTGTTCGATGATTGAAGCCGTTCGAGATTTTTCGTACAAAATCTGATACTTGAGTTCCTACCACAGGCCTCTGTTCCTTCTTTCTTCACCGAAGAGCCTTCGATTCTTCTTCCTGGATGGGGACTGACGTTCTCCAGTTCTTCGTTTCCGTCAGACTGCGATGGACAGAAGCCATCGAGTTTTGGGTAGTCGCCAAAACTCAGCGAAGAGCAAGTGCTGATAACGTGTTAGAATTGGAGAGCGAGAGAGACAAGCGAACGATGCAAATGATGTGTGTCCTTTTCCAATGAACAGTCTGTACATATATACAAGGCCCGTATGGGCGATTACAAGTGTGAAAGGGAGAAAGGGGTGAAGAGACACCCCTTGGATTAATCCCTAATTGAGCATTAATAATAATTCTCAACAAGAATTACATACATATTTTCCCCTCTATTACTAATTATAAGTCAATTTTAGATTTTCATGTTAAATGATTTTTTATTCACCTAAGTATACTCCATGTTTAGATACATATCAAAAATTATGTACCTAATAACCAAGACAAAAGTGAGTTATGTTTTGGAACGGGGGACTATTTAGAGACAAAGATTGCATTTAGTTTAAAATTTTGAAACAATTGCGATTTCCTTCAAGACCCATATCTTAAACCAGTTGCTTTTCCTGGCACCGACATTGGAAGTGCTTGCTGATATTTCTTATGTTCTACTATAGATAACTTCGCAGAATATATATATTGAGACATCACTTCACTCGCGAGTATGCTGAGGTTGGATTTATATTTAGCCACTAGGAAAGCGTATTGTGAAGATGATTGTGAAATATATGATTTCGGTGACTAAGGCACAAAGCAATCATCCGACTCTAGATGAGGATACCGACTATGGTGCACGTTCCTTTAAGGTAATGGTAATGTACAACGAAGAAGCTCAAGGTTGAAGGCATAACTAGTGGGAGAACATGAGTGAGTGGAAGAGTTCTTATTGACACAAGGAAGAAGAAGTTTGTCAACTCCGTATACAAGAATGTTGGTCATCCGTTAGATATCTGTTCTCAGGTCTCTAAAACAATTATTGTCGAGTATTTGTAAATATGGTCATCCATACGCAGCATCAAACAGGTTTGGATTTGAGAGTTGGAGTCATTCACAACTTAGGTACAATATAGATGAAAATCAGTTTCTGCATACATGTTTTTCCCAGAGTATTTGTGTTGACGCCGAAAGTGTTTCGGATCACACACCAGCTAGGGCTTTAGACGCCCGGGTCGCCACGGACCGAAGAACGCAGCGAGGAGATCACACTTACGTGGTGAAGGACGGCTAGGTTTACAAGCAAACCGGCAAAGGATAGCTATCGCACTTATGTGGCGAAGAAAACCTAGTTTTTGGGCAAACTAGCAAAGGAACCGTCGAAGCTCTCGCCCGGGAGGGACCCCGTCAGGGCATGGACGTCGCCGGGTTGCCCTAGGTCGGCCGACGAGCCTAGGGCGCCGTCCTTGATCGTCAGATCAAGGGATGAACAACATGAGGTTGGAGAAGAGAGCAAAGGGGTTGTAGTAGATTGGTTTTGACGATTGGATACATGGGTTCTCAATCGGCCATGATTCTCTCATATATATAGAGGGGGTGGTCTTATCCCAGTAGGAAACCCTTCCAAACCTTATTTTCCATGTTTCCCACGAGTTTGGAACAGTTCGGATCGGAATCCAAAAGGACAGATCCGAACGGGGTCAGAACTTCCGACTCAGAGGGTCAGCAGTTCCGGGGTGTCAGAACTTCCGACTCGGGTCAGAACTTCTGGGGTCAGAACTTCCGACTCGGAGGGTCAGCAGTTTCGGGGGGTCAGAACTTCTGGGGGTCAGAAGTTCCGACTCAGAGGGTCAGAACTTCCGACACTGAGTCATCTCTATTAGGTCATAACTCTTCCATCCGGGCTCCAAATTGGACGTTCCATATATGTTTTTCGACCATCTCGATGAGAGGAACACAATGGTGAACTCCATTTCATATTTTGACAACTGCGAGCTGGTCTCCATTGCTGTCTCGCCATCTTCGACCAGTTTTACCTGGTCGGAAGTCTCTCAAGAGACTTGGTCGGAAGTCTCTCAAGAGGTCTCAGCCATCTTGACGATAGAAACTTGATGATGGAGTCTATTATACGCTTGAGACACTTTTGAGTGTCAACAATTTATAATGTGATGATATACCTAGTTATAATCTAATACAATTCTTCTTTCATCTTAAAAAAAACTAGGCACAAAATATCCCCATCTGCATCTATCCCTTCCACACCTCAGGCATGCATACCGACGTAAACTAAATTGAATTCGATATAAGAAACTTTGTCATGTCATACCTCGTAACCTTTGGCATGCTCGTGACACAACATAAATCTATTAGTATAAGAATTAGTATAAGAAGGTTGAATAAGATTTACCGCCATTCTGCGAAGACTAATTATTATCGCATCGTACTATGTACATAACAGTACATATTTGATATACGTAGTAGATTAAGACGCCATTTTCCAGTCGCGCTGGTCAAAGTTGCCAGCTAACGCGGAGCAACACCAAAATTAAACTAGTCATCTGTCATCTAGTAGCTACAAAAGTTACAAAAAAAAAAAAAAAAAAAAAAAAACCGTGTGACCAGCATAACGGCCAAAGGTGCTGAGGTTGGCAATAGTGATGGTATGTATGACCGGCAACCCTCCTACATTATTGGTTATTGCTCATCTGTTACTATTCCATGGATGGTATGCCGCCCATCCTCATTGAATAATAATAAGATGGCATCCATCAGCCCAGCCAGGAGATTTCAAATAAATAAATATATATATATATATATTTGTTATTTATCAAATAAATATATATATACTTTTTATTTAGTTAGCTAAAAGTTAGTTTTTTTTTATGGAACTGGAGGAGCAGAAGCCCCTACAGGAAATAGCTAAAAGTTAGTTCTGGCTCATCTAAACGGAAGTGCTAAGAGGTTGGCTAATTATTAGCCCATTGTTTGACCACTAGTTGGCTAAAAAAGGTGTTAACTAATAATACACAAAAGACTAACACATCCCCAATATCTACCGACCCCTTCCAGACCCCACGCGTGCATAACGACGTAAGTTTAATTGATATAAGAAACTGTAATAACAGTTATGGATCTGTAACGATCCAGCGAATTATGCCAATGTATTCTAAGGGTGTGTTTATATGTCAAATTTTACAAACTTTTTCCCTGTAGCACTTTCGTTGTTATTTGGCAAACTTTGTCCAAATATGGACCAAATAGGCTTAAAAGATTCGTCTCGACATGTACATACTAAAATTACAATTAGTTATTTTTTACATAAATTTAATGTCTCATGCATGCGTTCAAATATTGATGTGATGAAGAGAGCGTGAAAAGAGGTGAAATCTAAACAGGGCCTAAAAGTACAAGAAACGCATAGAATTGATGACTCTGCAGAGGCTAATTAATTAATATAATATCATACTACTTAGGCCATTTTTAGTTTTAAAATCAAAAACTTTACACCTATCACATCGAATCTTTAGGCACACATGGAGTGCTAAATATAGATTAAAAAATAACTAATTACACAGTTTGCATGTAATTTACGAGACTAATCTTTTAAGGCCTTGTTTAAATTTTTTCACCTATCACATCGAACATTGAGACACGTGCTTTTAGTATTAAATATAGACTTATTATAAAACTAATTTGTCAACCGAAATCTACTTCGCGAGACGAATCTGTCGAGCCTAATTAGTTCATGATTTGACAATGTGATGCTACAAGAAATATGTGCTAATAATGAATTAATTAGGCTTAATAGTTTTGTCTCGTTAAGTACTGTGCGGCGATGTAATTAGTTTTATAATTAATGTATTTTGAATAGGCTAAATTAGTGTCACAAACTCCAATATGACACTTCCCAAAAAAATTTGCAAAAAATTGCAACTAAAAAAGGCCTAAGTCTAATTAGTCCTTAATTAATACTAAAGTGCTACAGTAAGCACTTAAGGCACCATCTTCCAGTCGCGCTCGTCAGCAATGCCACCTAACGCAGCAAGCAACACCTAAGGGCAATAATGATAACGTCCATATTCCATGGATGGTTTGGTCTGCCCGCGCTCACCTACCACAAGTCCAAGGACTAACCGGCAAGAAATATACAACTTGTGAATTATTATTTATCAGGGACTTATCCAGCAACTGGGAAAGGAAAGAATCCAACCACGATACGACTAATTGCGCAAACGGGTCGGAAAGTGGCACTAGAAGACTCTAGAAGACACGAGAAGGCAACTCGGCGAAGGGGAGACAGTTTGGCGACAAATGGGGGCCGGCCGGCCTACTACAGTGTCTGATCTTGCCCCGCTTCGCGAAACGTGTTATAATCCAACTCTACTACGCATCTCAACCATTGATTGAAGTCAGTTTGATCCAAGGGCTGCGGTTCATCCCACCGTGCTATAAAACCAGACCCAGACCCTCCTGGGGAGGCATCTTCATCTTCATTATTCATCTCCACATCAGAAATTAGGGTTTCAATTAGAAGTAGAGGTTCATCTAGATGAATCTCTTCTAGTTTATCTAGAACTGGATCTAGTTATAGTTCCTCTAGTTCTAGTTCTTCTAGTTCTAGTTGTCTAGTTCATCTAGTTGTAATTAGAGATCGGATTAGAGAGAGGAGAAGGAGAGAAGAGAAGGAGAGAGCTGAGGAGGAGCCGGGTCTGTCGGATCTTTCTCGACATTGTACTGGTGTAGCATCTAGTTCGTCTTCAAGCAATCTCCAGGTTCTTCATTTATTCTTTCCAAGTATTATATTTAATTTCAGTTCTTGCTTTATTTTATTTACTGGATCTCCGCTCATATTGAGTTCTCTAATTATGTACATAATTTGAGTAGTAGACGTTAGTGTAGATGTGGTGTCTAGACTAGGGTTTACCTGAGTTTGCAACCAACCCTACGGATAGTTGTGGTAACCCCAGGTGGTGACAGTCCTGACGGCCGACGTAGTCCACCACGTCCGGATTGGTGTTTGTAGGACCGTAGTCGGAGCTTCCTAGCTCATTTCTCATTCCTTTCTGTGGCTAGTGTTCTGATGTCCCGAAGTAAGTAAAGTATAGTGAGCCTTTAATTAGATAGACCTGCTTAGAAAACTCTAAATCTCTCTCTACCTATTTTATCATTCTTTTATTGGACATTCTTGATTATTCTAGTACACTTCACGTTTCTCCGTAGAAATCGATACCTTAAAATACTCTTAGGTGAAGACTACATCGGTATCCGTGCGTTTGCGGATTTTTCTGTGTGCGTTTAAAATATCCAACAGTAACACTTAGCAAAACCTAGTTGCCTTTTAGATAGATGTATTGTATACATTTTGATAAGTAGGAAGAGAGACCAAGTTTAGTTTAGTTTTTAGGAAGCCTAGTTCAAATCCCACCCCACATTAGGCGTTACAGTCCCTTACTCTCGATCTCCATGCCACAATGTCATTCTCTACGGAGCGCCAAGCCACCAATGCACCACTTCTATGCGGTTGTACATGTTCTTGGTCATTGATATTTCTTTATGTTGGGATTTCCATTAAGATCGATAAACACATGTCATCCTAATACGTCAAAGGAACCAATCTGCCTTTTATCAAGGTAGGTCCATCGTAACTCTGTAAGCATCTACAGTGATTCAAAAGTCCTGAGCGGTGGCCGATTGAGTCACTAACCAACTGTAGTTGTTTGTTCTAATCCTTGTGTTGCAAGCTTTGAGAGAACTATCAGTGTTATCTATTTTTGTCAATCTGCTCTACTAACTTTAAAAAAAACATTCAGAGGCTTTTTTATCATGTATTTTTCCTTCTTCAATGCCTTTGTAATTAACAAATTTAAGGATTTTGTTTAGTACTTCGGTTTATATGGTAGCACTTTTTTTTTCTTAGAATTTTAGGGTCTATTAATTCAGGAATGTGAACTGTTGTGCAACGTTTGTCTGTGTTCCAAATGTGCACATTCCATCCTCAAAACTTCTACACCATCAATTGTTACATCATTAGTTTTTGACTAAATCACGGCAACGCGCAGGGAATTCACGAGAAATTAATAGTGCAGTAACCCCCGACTGTGCATGTTCGTTTGATGAGAAGCAGCACCAGTGGACTTTGCTGGAAACCAGCTCAGAACCCGTACCTATTAAAACTCACATATCATATCGAATATTTGACACGTATGAAATATTAAATATAAACTAAAAAATAATTAATTACACAGATTGCAATTTTTACGAGACAATTTTTAAACTTAATAAGTCCATGATTTGACAATATTATGCTACAATAAATATATTTTAATGATAGATTAATTAGTCTTAATAAATTTGTTTCATGGTTTCTAGACGAAATATGTAATTTTTTATTTATTAGTCTATTTTTAATAGACTAAATTAGTATCGCAACATTTAATGTAACATAAAAAACTAAACACCCGATCAAAAGAGAGTACTCCTATAGTCCTACTGTCCTACATGCCTCTGCCCGTTCTTTTTTGTTTCTTCACTCTTCCCCTTCAGCTTCGGCGGCAGCGATCTCTGAATCCAAGAGAGAGATGAACTGCTGGCTGACATGCTTGGCGACAGATATCATATCGAAGATGACGGTTGGATCCAGACCTGCACCTCCCCTCTTGGTAAGCCCGCATATTTGGCCGTGCCTGTTAACAGACACCGACACTGCAGAGCTCATCTGGAATTCCTCCTCTGAAGTAGCGTCAACAATGTAGTGTCGACCTACCTGCCATAAGAAACAAAAGGAACTGATTTGTATCTAAAACACAGGTGCTGCATGTTAAAAAAATACATAAGACAATTGTTACTGGGGGTGCTCAATGTGCTGGGTAGCAATGTTTTTGAGGCGTTGCGGCGTCCTGTGGCGTTGGGGGTGCGCCTGGACGCCTAGGCGCCCTTTAGGCGACGCCTAGGCGATATGGCGTAACTAACACCCTGTGGCGTCCTGCAACGCTTAGGCGACGACTAGGCGACGCCTCAAAAACAATGCTGGGTAGTGTCATATTTTTCGCGAGATGCAGGGTATTCAACTGGTACAGATTCGTATGTGCTATCCAAGCCTAATATGATATCATAATAGTACAACTGAAGCTACTCAGTATAGTTTATATCATAACCAGTAGCGAACCTCTGAAGGTACTCAAGAGTTACTTTACTGCCATGTTGCCATGTTGGACCATTTTAAACATTTTAACACAATCACCATGCAATCAATATCATGTTACCTTGGTTAATGTAATTATAACAGGCACACTGGAGGTGTCGAACTGCAGAAATTCCTCATCGCTTACATCAACCTCGGGTTCCGCGTCAGATGCAGCACTAAGGGAAACATTAACTTTTGGGATACCAGTATCACTAAGAGCTACCTGCATGTACATATAATGTTAGCACCTGAATGTACTGATTGCACTGTATTTTGTCAAACTGTCAACTAATGCACTGGCATCACGCAGTATAACAAAGCATAACAAGGAAATATGAGTATATGACAGTAACGAAAGTGCTAAAAAAATGAACAGACACAGAAACAACTCAGATTCCAAGCTTTACAAATTAGTAAAGCCAATTTATGCCTGGTCAATTTATTCCAGTCATGATTTGTGTTTTGCATTCAGAAAACCACTTTATTTCAAATAGAATCATTTGTGGCAAGGGTTGTCATGTCACTTAACCACACTCTTATAAATAAACAAAGAAGGGAGTTAAAGAAGAATTGCATCAGTGAATTTCTGGAGTAGTAATTGATCATTCTACACAGCTCATCCGGTATAGTTAAGCTAGCATAGATTAAAAAAAAACTTCCCGCAAAAAAGGTAAAATAACAGATCAAACCTATGTAAGAATTTAGAAACAACAAAATGGGAGTTATTAAACTATAATATGCCTTGTTATGCAGTTCTCAAGGATGAAAGTGTCAAGGACCTCAGGTCCTAGAGTGGCTGGCCCCTGACTGCGCAGTTCGTAGCTGGGCAGGGGAGGCGCCAGTGTCCCTGGCGCCCAGAGCAGAGAGGAGATTGAGAGATAGCACAGGTGAGATTAGGAATAACTCTTGTTCATTGCTGATCCATAATGAGGTAGCTGATACATGTAAATAGGAGTAAAGCTCCTTGGTACTAATGCCTGCATTAACTTAGGCGGCTAATTAAGACTTAACCCTTCCCTCTTCTTCTTGAGCCACGCGTGGGGGGAGATTCAACCCTCAGCCGGCCTGGCCTCATCAAAGCTCTGTTGCTCTAGCACGCTTTGCATAGTACCTCGTGTCCGAGGCTGGCGGCTGTAGTGTCTCCCCCACATCACAGAAAGACATTCCAATAGTTGAGAGCATAATATGAAGTTATATGCTTATACCCAAATCGAAACAAAAATGAAGGAAATGAAATAATGCATGCAGATTCCCTTTGAAGGAAACATCAGCTTAAATGAGCCCACTGAGGCGCTGACTAATCTGCTCAAAGTTTGTCTCTCACACTATAAATATTCAACCTGGTTCACTGGTTATTAAGACTGTCAATAATATTATTTAACTAGTATTCTTTCTTTCTTATTTCTATTCAAAAAGTAAACCAACAAATGGAAATTTACCAAAATTTAGTACTCAGTGGCAGTTCAACATCGGCATGTATATCAGTTTGCCTTAATTTGTTTGGAGACACTCTTTTAAGTTTGTCAGTCGTCAGATGGAATTATTTGAAGCCATGTGTAACACTTATATAATCATGTTAAGGTAATTGATATGTAACATGTAAAGAGGACTTCTATCAAATGAAACAGAGTAAAGAGTAACTCACCCTATTTATAGCTCTTTGATTTGTGTTAGCTAATCCTACCTCTATAGAGGTCTAACTGGTTGCGAAGAAATCCCACTACCCTTTCATCAGGTCCACGTCCAGACAAAAAACGTTCATTTTGATTGGTGCATTAGTTCTGTTATATTGACCATTATAATATTTTCCATGTCTGATGATAACTGTATATGAGGAAACAGATGACACTTTTTCACCAATACAATTGCAGAGTTGAAACACCAGAATTCATTCAAAGAGGCAAGAAAATATGAAATTTAAAACTGCAAGTAACAAACAATACAAATCAAAAGTCACCTTTATTGCAGCAGCTAGCGCATCTAGCAAATTACCATCAGAACTGACCACAAGCCCATCAATGTACAGATCCCAGCAGGCCTTTCCCTCAACAACAATTAGGGATGACAGATCAATTGCAGCACCTGAAATGAGAATGTTGTTACTTGACACTAACAGATGCGCTGTCAATTCGATGCAGTATAGCAGTGTACTCAATTAGATGGCAACAAAATATTGCTGGCATGAATTTGAATTAAAATAAAACTGTATATACAAGCAAACAGACAGATAACAAAATGAGAATCTATTTCTCATTAAAGATTTCTTGACTATAACAAATAATGCGATAAAAGATGCAGAATTGCAACTGGTTAACACACTAAGATCTAAATAAAATCTCCCAATAACCTGGAAGTTTAAAGAATAATCACAGCTATGACAGTTCAGAAACTGCAGCCCACTTAAATCCCTTTTATACAAAATGTAGGATGACTGGCATAAATAATGGCAAGCATCAATTTTTGGTCCACATCATCCATAAAACTTGTAACATTCAGTACTACACCTGCAACTAAAATAGGCATGACAATGGCAATCGAAGGTAATGAATGCATTGCTGTTCTAGTTGGTGTACATAAGTATACGTGCTTAATATTGGTACAGTAAATCCTACCATACGTCCAAATTAGTAGGTATAATTCACTGGCTAGGATAATCTTAACCTAATGAAAGCGCATCAAATTAATTGTCTACGAAGTACCAATTGTAATGACACAAATCATGCCGTCACCCATGTTCAAATAGTAGTCCTAACTGATGATAGAAAAGAAACGATGTAGATATAAGTAGTATCGAACTAAAAGGAGATCAGTGTACACGAGACCTTGTCCAAAGCTATGTCAAATACAAGGATTATAGGGAGGCAATAAAGTTATATGTTACCTGCACCACTTTTACCACCTAGCAAGCATCTTTGCAAGGCAACAGAGAGCTCAGCAGACAATTCCTCAGAACCTCTACCCTAGAAAAATCCAAATATAGTGCAAATAGAAAAGCATTATACAAAAGTAAAACTTTAATTTTTTTCAAACAGAATAAAATCAAATGGTAATGGAATATGTATTCCTTTATAGCAGTATTATTTTACCAGGCAATTGCTAGCCAATGTACAAAGCAAATATATTTTTCTACTACCTGTAATCAAATGAGCACACCCTAAAAAGGGATTTATCTGCTAAAGAGCCTGTAAATAATAAAAGCCACTAGCAATAAAATATCAAAAACTACTATCACAAACATTTTGAGACATGTTTCTTAAAATGTGTCCCAGTGATTTCTTTATTTTTCATAGTTAACAAGTTCATTGTTTCTTCATATTCAATGTCACATCATTAGCATTCAATCATAGAATTTTAGAAAAGCCTAAATGCATATCTACATAGTGCGGATACATGGGTGTATGTCGAGTCTCTGAGTGATGAGTGATTGTCAACTGGGATGACGCGCATGTTCTTGGCTTTGTTGTGCAGGTGTCGAGCACGGATGCAGTGATCAGAGGCAAGGTGAAGGTCAAGTAGAGACGTGCCGTGCCGATGGACCGAGAGTGGCGAAGGGCGGACGTGAGGCTTGGACTGAGGGACCGGTGGCCCGATGATCAGCTGTGGTGGCTGACAGCCTGGGACAGCGACGAGCGAAGACTTGCGGTCATGTGTTGCCTGAGTCGAGGACTTGGGGACACGTGTCGGTGGACGGGGTGCACGGGCGGTGCATCCCCTCTACAGCTTCGGTTTGGTGGTAAAGCCAGAGAAAAACCATCGGGTGGACGGTTTCCAGGTTTGGGCCTCAAAACCTGGGTGCGAACGGTTTCCGAGTTTGGCCACAAAACTCGGGCTGAGGACGGTTTCCAGGTTTGGGTCTCAAAACCTGGGTGCTGCCGGTTTGCTGAGTTTGGGCCTCAAAACTCAGGCCTTGGATGGCAGGTTTCCCGGTTTGGGCCACAAAACCGGGGGTTGGCTGTGAGGGTTGGTTTCCCGGTTTGGGCCACAAAACCGGGGGTGCGACGTCCAGGAAAAGGACAAGCAGAGCGGTGGCGGCACGTGGCGGCGATCGGTGAGGTTGCGTCGAGGCAACGCTACCAGTTGTGCGGGCGTGGCCGTCGGATCACCACCTACCCGAGTTGGTCCAGAATAACCCTAGGGTTTAGCTGGTTCGCTCTGTAATTAGTTGAGGGGTAGAGTAGGAATTAGAAATTAGGATAAGTAGAGGGAGACACCCTCCTCCCATTCTATCTCAGTCATTTGCTCTTTGCTTCTAGGGTTTCCTGCTCTACCAATCCCCTGTTGTAGCTAGCTGAGATCCGCAGAGAACCATACCTCTGTGTACTGGAGATTTTGAGGAAGTGAGGCGGTAACCTCACTGTTGTAGCGTGTGGTAGCCACACGGTTGCAGATCGATGACTTGATTCGCGTTTTGTTCGTGTTCTTCGCGTTCTTCGTTTCTCCGCGATTTTCCTGTCACTCGATCTCCCTCTCTAGTGCGTCTTTGCGAAATCCGTTTGAATCAACTTGTTCTTTATTGTGAGGAGATCATTTCCACCGAAGGAATTCATCTAACTCCTCACGAACAAGTAGATCGGCTTGATTTTGTTTTCGTGGCGCTTTTTCGGTTCATACACCTTCCCCTTCGATTTCCCGTTGATTGAGTAGATTTGAGCGGATGATTTCTTGGGGATAGTCTCCTAACTACCTCGTGATCATTCTCTCCAAGTTTGGGTTCAAGGGATTTTGGTTTGAATCGATTTGGAGGAGATTTGGGTGAAGGGCGACCAAAATCGCCCTCACTGGGAGTTGGCGGACAGTCCGCCATTCCAGTCGCGGACAGTCTGCGCGTCGGGACTCAGCCGAGCAGTGGCTGCGTGTCTCGGTGAACACTGCCGAAGTTTGACCGGCGGACAGTCCGCCGTTGGTTTTCGTGGACAGTCCGGGAACTGTCCAGGGGACTTCAGCAACATTACGGTTTTGCTCTTTTGGCCGGCGGACAGTCCGCCAGCTGAGCCCGGACAGTCCGCCGCTGGGCAGACAGTCCGCGACCGTACTGCCGGACAGTCCGGGATTTGGCTGAAGCCTTCGATTCAGTGCGTTTGCTCTCCCGACTTGTTCGGTTGGTTTCCGGACTTCCCGTTTGGCCCTAAAGTTGATCAAGGAACCTTTCTAAGTATCTTTGCTACTTGTTAGCATAGGTATTTAGGAGTTTCTCGACGTAGTTGTCTATCTACGTTCGGGACTTGGTTTTTGAGGGTCGAACTTGTCTCCGTGCTTTTGGTCTTTGGTTTGCTATCGCTTTGTGGTGCCTCGCTGTGATCCAAGGGATCATCCACCCTCTTCCAAGGGTCGTGGGCATCACGTTCTCGGTCGTAGCTTTCGGGGGTTGATTTTGGGACAATCGGCCAAAGTTTCGAGAGAAATTTTTGAGCTCCCATTCACCCCCCCTCTGGTCGCCTTGCTATTGCTTTTCGGTCCTTCAATTGGTATCGGAGCGGGTTAAGGACCTTCCACCTTAGCCGGTTCCAGATCCACAGAAGGCGACAGGGATCGCGGCGTGGGCAAACCGCCGTTCTTTGATGGGACGAACTATGCGTATTGGAAGATACGCATGTCGGCCTTTCTGCAGAGTATAGGTGCTTCCATTTGGGATATTTGCAACTCTGCCGATTACGTGGTCTTGGCTGCTTGTGTGACTCAGCGTCAGATCGATGATCACGATGCCAATAGCCGAGCCCGTAATGCTCTTTTCTCATGCTTGAGCATGACGGAGTTTGATCGCGTTTCTCACCTCGCTACGGCTCGGGAGATTTGGGCATCCCTCATGCGTTTCCATGAAGGAACCTCTCAAGTCAAAACCCGTCTCTACGAGTCGCACAAGCGAGAGTACGAGAACTTTCGACATATGCCTGGCGAGAGCATAGAGAGTTTATTCGCTCGTTTTCAGGTGATTGTCAACAGAATGAGGGCTAACAATGAGCTGTTGCCTTTCGATGATCATGAGAGAGCTTTGAAGCTTTTGCATACTCTTGATCGGTCGGTGTGGGATTCCAAGGTTCAGGCGATCATCGAATCGCCTAACTATTAGACCCTCACGTGCGACGAGCTCTTTAGCAAGCTCAAGTCCAGTGAGATCGATGCCATGGCGAGGGCTTCTTATGAAAATCCTTCTGGCCCGTCGATGGCTTTGCTTTCTGGCTCTTCTGCTAATCCCTCTAGAGGCTTTGCACTTTCTTCTCTTCTTTCTGTCACAGAGGAGCAGTTGGAGTTCTTTGGGGATGACGAGTTGGCTTTGCTTGCCAACCGGTTCTCGCGGTTCCACAACAACCGCATGAACCGTCGCCGCGGAGGAGGACGCTCAGGATGCTTCGAGTGCGGCGAGCCCAACCACTTCATCGCCAATTGCCCGAAGAAGAACAAGCAGACCTTCGGCAAGGCGGATCATGGGCACAAGTACGACTCTGGCAAGCGCAAGGAGAAGTACGTCCCCGCGAAGCACAAGCGAAAGGGCGGCTTCGACAAGGAGTACATCAAGACCAAGTACTTGGAGAAGGCCCAGGCTGAGCAGCGTGCTTTCTTCGCCACGCTCAGCGACGTCGACTCTGCTGGCTCCAGCGACGACGAGTCCGAGAAGAAGAGGATCGAGGACAAGCTGAACGGTCTCTGCTTCTTCGCTGACGACGAGGGCTTCTGCACCATGGCCCTCGGCAAGGAGGTCGACGGCGAGCTGGAGAACACCCCTCGGAACGACGACGACGACACCTCCCAGGTATCTCAGACCCCCGACGAGCTTTCTGCTGAGGTCGAGAAACTTACTGCCGCGCTCCTTAGTCAGGATAAGTTGCTTAGGCGTGCTGCTAGAGAGCGCAAGGAGTTTAGGCAGAAGTGGGAGGATACGGTGAAGGAACTTGAATCTGTCAAGTCCACCGTAGTTGTCACAGATGAGGAGTGTGAGATGTGCACCACGCACATGACTGACTTTCTCACTTTGAGAGGCAAGTATGTTGCGTTGGTAGGAGAGGTGGATGAGCTGAAGGCTAGATCTTCGCTGTTGGGTGCGTGCAAGTCCTGTGCGGGCTTGCAATCTGAGTTGGCAGAGAAGAATGCCAAGATTGTGTCTCTTGAAGAGGCCAACTCAGGTAGCACATGTGTGGCTAGGTGTGTTCTTTGTGAGGGTTTGGAGATGGAGATAGCCAATGTGAAGCATGACAAGATGCAAACCGAGGAGGAAAACACATACCTTCGGACCATCTTGACATGGGTGTCTAGTGGTGAGCCACAGCTCGGGATGATGATCTCCCAATTCAAGCGAGCTGCTGGAGGTCCAGGTGTAGGTTTTGCTCCGGGTGTTGATGTTTCATCTTTTGGGAAGATTGGAGAGTCGAGTGGTCTTGACCCATGTGAGAAGCCCAACTCCACCACTACTCCCAAGTTTACCAAGATTCCACCCAAAGAGCCTCTCAAGCCTAACACCAAGGATGGGGTTTTTGTTGAACCTCCGAGAGCTCCACCAAAGAAACAATCTTGGGCTCCCAAACCAAACCACCTCAAGAACAAGCTTGACACCATGCCACCCATTCAGGAGGAGCTTATGTCACAGAAGGGCAAAGTGATCCACACCCACTACCGTGAGTACCAACAATCCCCTATGAGAGCGGTGAGGTACCATTGTGAGCACTGTGGGAGAGATGGACACTTGAGTGAGTTTTGCTTTCGGCGCAAGAGAGAGGCGCGCCAAGGGAGATGAACAACCCGGACATGTACCATCCTTTCCATGATGTACATGTGCCGAATGTTCAGAGGAGAGCTCCGAGGAGAGCTGCTAGGCCTAGAGGTGCAGTGCCTCAAGGTCCTAGGCGCCAGGGAGGTGTTGCCCGACGGGGTCCTGACTTTGCAGGATACGGACCCCGTGGCGGAGGCTTTGTTGAGCGTTTCCCTCCACCGTGTTTTGAGTATCGCGATGGACGCTCTTCCCTTAGCGGACCACGTTTTCCTCTGCGTGGTGATTGGTCTTCTCGTAGGCGTGCTAGGAATGGTTTTTCTGCTAACCGTTCTTTTGAGCAGCCGGCCCAACACTGGTACTCTTCCTACTTCACTAACCCTAGTGTTGGCCCGTATGCTCACCCTATGTCTTTTTATTGATGTAGGTAAAACGATTGTAGAACGTTTGGTTGGTGGATTCTGAGTGTTCGAGGCACATGACCGGAAACGCCAAGTGGTTCTCCAGTCTTAGTCCTGTCGCCGGAAAGGAGTTTATCACCATCGGCGACAATAGCAAAGGTAAGGTATTGTCTCGTGGGTCGGTGCGAGTTAATGAGCACTTGTGTTGCGCGATGTTGCTCTTGTTTCTAACTTGCATTTTAACCTTCTTTCTGTTTCGCAACTTTTTGATGATGACTATGAGTTTCGTTTTAAACCGAATCTCAGTCGCATTTTGGATCCTCAGGGCAATCTTGTTTGTGGGATTTCGCCCTTTGGGAAAGTCTTTCGTGCGGATTTCTCGGAGTCTTTTGGCATTTCTCGTTGTCTTGTGGCTGGACCTTCCTCCTCTGATCTTTGGAAGTGGCATAGGAGACTAGGACATTTGAGCTTCGACTTGCTTGCAAGACTTAGTTCACTTGGCCTAATCCGAGGATTGCCCAAGTTATCTATGGAGAAGGATCTTGTTTGCCATTCTTGTAGACATGAGAAGATGGTTGCTGCTCCCCACCATCCAGTGACTCAGGTCATGACCAAGCGCCCTGGAGAGCTTTTGCACATGGATCTTGTTGGTCCGGCTCGGGTGAGCTCGGTTGGGGGGAAGTGGTAAGTGCTTGTTGTTGTTGACGACTTTTCGAGATATTCGTGGGTTTTTTTTGAGCTGAGAAAACTGAGACTTTCTCTTTTGCTCGCAATCTGATTTTGTGTCTTCAGAACGAGTTCCCTTTGAACTCGATGCGAGCTATTAGGAGTGATAATGGTTCCGAATTCAAAAATTCGGATTTTGAGAAGTTTTGTAACTCTTTGGGTTTGGAGCATCAGTTTTCTTCTCCCTACACACCGCCCCAAAATGGTGTTGTAGAGAGGAAGAATCGGACCCTTGTAGAGATGGCCAGGACGATGCTCGATGAGCATAGGACTCCTAGGCGATATTGGGCCGAAGCTATGAGCACTGCATGCTATATTTCCAATCGCATTTTCCTTCGAGCTTTCTTGAAAAAGACCTCTTATGAGTAGCGTTTTCGAAAACTCCCCAAGGTGAGTTATTTTAGAGTTTTTGGTTGCCACTGTTTTATACTCAAAAAGGGCAATTTGGACAAGTTTGAGTCTCGTTCTTCTGATGGTGTGTTTTTGGGTTATGACGCTCATACTCGTGCTTATCGTGTACTTAACCTTGACACTAACCGAGTCATGGAGACATCCGATGTCACCTTCGACGAGACCATGGTTTGTCCTTCTTCTCGTTTTGAGCGTGCAGGTGATCATGAGGTTGGTGAACCTCGTTTGGAGGCTATTAGGATACTCTTGGCTTTTGCTGCATCCAAAGGTTTCAAACTTTTTCAAATAGATGTCAAGAGTGCCTTTTTAAATGGCTACATAGAAGAGGAGGTGTATGTTAGACAACCCCCGGTTTCGAAAATCCCAAGTTTCCAAACCATGTCTTTAAACTTCACAAAGCTTTGTATGGTTTGAAACAAGCCCCTAGAGCCTGGTATGATAGGTTAAAAACTTTTTTGCTTGCTAAGGGTTTTAAAATGGGATGTGTGGATAAAACGCTCTTTCTCCTCAAGCAAGGCACTGATACTCTCTTGGTCCAAATTTACGTGGATGATATCATTTTCGGTGGTTCTTCTCACGCTTTGGTTGCCAAGTTTGCAGATACTATGAGCAGGGAGTTCGAGATGAGCATGATGGGCGAGTTGACGTTTTTCCTCGGGTTGCAAATCAAGCAATCCCGGGAAGGGACGTTCGTGCACCAGGGTAAGTATACCAGAGACATTCTGAAGAAATTCGATATGGGTGAGGTCAAGCCTCTTCCAACACCCATATCGACCTCGACGGCCCTGGATGCGGACAAGGATGGAGAAGCTGTGGACCAGAAGGAGTACCGGAGTATGATCGGGTCGCTGTTGTACCTGACGGCGACACACCCGGACATTCAGTTCGCGGTGTGTCTTTGCGCGCGATTTCAGTCGTCGCCGCGCACCTCTCACCGTCAGGAGGTCAAGCGCATTATGAGGTACTTATCCTTCACTCCAGAATTTGGGATTTGGTATTCTGCTT
The DNA here is from genome assembly GCA_009763385.1 of Coix lacryma-jobi var. lacryma-jobi. Lineage (NCBI taxonomy): Eukaryota > Viridiplantae > Streptophyta > Magnoliopsida > Poales > Poaceae > Coix > Coix lacryma-jobi. The sequence goes on from CM019829.1 coordinate 117,290,509, forward strand.
CCTCCACCCTCTCCCTTTGTGGTTATTCCGATGCCGATTTTGCTGGTTGCCGGATTGAGCGCAAGTCCACTTCTGGGACTTGCCAGTTTATTGGTTCTTCTCTTGTTTCGTGGTCTTCTCACAAGCAGTCTAGTGTCGCCCAGTCTACCACGGAGGCTGAGTATGTTGCTGCGGCTAGCTGTTGTTCCCAGTTACTCTGGATGATGGTCACCTTGCGTGATTTTGGTCTGAGCTTTTCTCGTGTTCCTTTGCTTTGTGACAGCACGAGTGCGATTAGCGTTGCTAAGAACCTCATGCTGCACTCGAAGACCAAACACATTGATGTGTGTTTTCATTTTCTGCGAGACCACTATGAGAAGGGTGATATCGACCTTCGCCATGTCGATACTCATCATCAGTTGGCTGATATTTTCACCAAGCCTTTGGATCAATCAACCTTTAATCGGTTGAGAGGTGAGTTTGGTGTGTGTTTCTCCTTTTAGATGGGGGAAACATTTTGGTTCTTATATGATATACTGACTTTGTGTTTTTCAGTTGATATCTTCTCTTTTCTTTGATTTCATCATGCATCTTTGCATTTCATCTTGCATATTTACATTCAGAGCTTCATGTGTATAATGTTTAGAATGTAACTATGCTCTGTGTAGTCTTTGCTCCGATGCTTTATGATGATGCTGTAGCTTATACTCTTTCTGATCACTGATACATGTTGTGAGCGGAGCTATTTTATGGTGAATTTGCTTAATGAACTTAAAACTTGAAAATGTTCACCATTGAGATATGCAACTAGCATGTGTAGAATGTGTTGAAGTCACTTGTGCTTTTCATATATGCTAGGTTGCTATGTCTCTAGTTCTGAGTCATTCACTTGCTTGGTATGATCATATGTTGTTTTAATCTTGAACCAAATTAAGTGAATTGGAAAGATCAAGATGGGATTGCTTGTCAGCACATCACAGTTTCAAGACTGTTTCTCATTGCACTATGAGTTAAACTTGAGCTGTGTAGTGTATGACCGAAACTGTTGCCTTAAGCTTCTGATTGCTTAAGTTAGGCAATGACAAGCATTCAACCTCTCGCAATCACATGCTGAAATTTAAACTTGTGTAATTTTAACCGCTGCAACTCCGATAAAATTTTGAATGCACAAGTCTATGTTTCATTCTATAGCATGATGATTGAACTTTGCTAGGGGTAGTTCACCTTGTATACATGTGTAGCACTTGTTTGACTTCCTGTCTATACATGTTCTGTGCTATTTTGATGGTGAATACCTTTTCGGCTAAAAACTGCTCATTTTGCTCTCATGTTCATATTTCGTACTTAGTGATCAGTTTGAGCCTTTGCTAGCTTTTGGATGTTGTTGAGTCATCGGATCAGAACTCTGTACAGCATCTTTGCACTCTTTTGATTATACTCCTAAAGTTGCTAACTTGCATTTTAACTCATATGCATTTTTTTGGAGGGAGATATTCTGTCAAGGGGGGAGAATTTTGTGTGCTTGTGCACATTTGCTTGCTGGTGCATTTTCAACTAAGGGGGAGAAATTCTCCAAATCATAAGATCAACTAAGGAGGAGATTTCCTGGATTCCCTAGTGGTGTGCATTATTTGAGGGGGAGTTTGCTCGTGCTGAGTTTTGAAATTTCCAATTGGTTCGGAGCGTTTTTTTTGCTAGTTGTGTTGAGCCTTTGCCTCCATAAGGTTAGCTAGGTTTTTACGTTGGCTCGCCAAGCCTATCACAACCCTCCTCCTTAACCAGGGCTTGGGACCTGCTATGTTGAGCCACCATAGACACCCCAACATAGGCGGAGTTGGATGAAGTGGATGAAGTGGCGCCAAGCATCTGGTATTCTCTGTGACAAGAGGGTACCACAAAAGCTCAAAGGCAAGTTTTATAGGACGGCGATTAGACCGGCTATGTTGTATGGAGCAGAATGTTGGCCTACTAAAAGAAGACATGTCCAACAAATGAGTGTTGCAGAAATGCGTATGTTGCGCTGGATTTGTGGCCACACAAGGATGGACCGAGTCCGAAATGACGATATTCGTGACCGGCTAGGGGTGGCACCAATTGAAGAAAAGTTGGTCCAACATCGGTTGAGGTGGTTTGGTCATGTCCAAAGGAGACCTCCGGAGGCACCAGTGCATTGTGGAGTTTTAGCCCAAGATTTTCATGTGAGGAGAGGTAGAGGTAGACCGAAATTGACGTGGGGGGAGGCAATAAAGAGATATCTAAAAAGTTGGGATATACCTAGAGATCTATGTTTGGATAGAAATGCATGGAGAGCAGCCATTGACGTGCCTGAACCGTGACTAGGGTCTCTTGTTGGGTTTCAACTCTAGCCTACCCCAACTTGTTTGGGACTAAGAGGCTTGGTTGTTGTTGTTGTTGTTGTTGAGCCTTTGCCTCTTTCTTGAGAGACTAGCATTCGCTTTTCAGATTTTCAATTGGTGATTTTCAATTGGTGTCGAGCTCTTCTGATTCTTTAGTATCGATTGTTCCTGCTAGCGGTGTTGAGCCTGTTCTACCTCTTCTTGAGGGCTAGCTTTGCTTTGCTTGGTCGCGTCGAGCCGTTGCCCATGTCTTTAGGGACCAAGTTGTCTTGCTCTTTCCACTTGACCTTCTTCGGCTTTGCTATGCTTTTGGGTCATTTGGTCGAGTTCTCTCTCTCCTTCCTTCTTCCTTCTTCTATTCTGTTATGATTTGTGTTGGTAGTTGACAATGCACTCATCAAGGGGGAGATTGCGGATACATGGGTGTATGCCGAGTCTCTGAGTGATGAGTGATTGTCAACTGGGATGATGCGCATGTTCTTTGGCTTGTGTTGTGCAGGTGTCGAGCACGGATGCAGTGATCAGAGGCAAGGTGAAGGTCAAGTAGAGACGTGCCGTGCCAATGGACCGAGAGTGGCGAAGGGCGGACGTGAGGCTTGAACTGAGGGACCGGTGGCCCGAGGATCAGCTGTGGTGGCTGACAGCCTGGGACAGCGACGAGCGAAGACTTGCGGTCATGTGTTGCCTGAGTCGAGGACTTGGGGACACGTGTCGGTGGACGGGGTGCACGGGCGGTGCATCCCCTCTACAGCTTCGGTTTGGTGGTAAAGCTAGAGAAAAAACATCGGGTGGACGGTTTCCAGGTTTGTGCCTCAAAACCTAGGTGCGGACGGTTTCCGAGTTTGGCCACAAAACTCGGGCTGAGGACGGTTTCCAGGTTTGGGCCTCAAAACCTGGGTGCTGCCGGTTTGCTGAGTTTGGGCCTCAAAACTCAGGCCTTGGATGGCAGGTTTCCCAGTTTGGGCCACAAAACCGGGGGTTGGCTGTGAGGGCTGGTTTCCCGGTTTGGGCCACAAAACCGGGGGTGCAACGTCCAGGAAAAGGACAAGCAGAGCGGTGGCGGCACGTGGCGGCGATCGGTGAGGTTGCGTCGAGGCAACGCTACCAGTTGTGCGGGTGTGGCCGTCGGATCACCACCTACCCGAGTTGGTCCAGAATAACCTTAGGGTTTAGCTGGTTCGCTCTGTAATTAGTTGAGGGGTAGAGTAGGAATTAGAAATTAGGATAAGTAGAGGGAGACACCCTCCTCCCATTCTATCTCAGTCATTTGTTTTTTGCTTCTAGGGTTTCCTGCTCTCCCAATCCCCTGCTGTAGCTAGCTGAGATCCGCAGAGAACCATACCTCTGTGTACTGGAGATTTTGAGGAAGTGAGGCCGTAACCTCACTGTTGTAGCGTGTGGTAGCCACACGGTTGCAGATCGATGACTTGATTCGCGTTTTGTTCGTGTTCTTCGCGTTCTTCGTTTCTCCGCGATTTTCCCATCACTCGATCTCCCTCTCTAGTGCGTCTATGCGAAATCCGTTTGAATCAACTTGTTCTTTATTGTGAGGAGATCATTTCCACCGAAGGAATTCATCTAACTCCTCACGAACAAGTAGATCGGCTTCATTTCGTTTTCGTGGCGCTTTTTCGGTTCATACACCTTCCCCTTCGATTTCCCGTTGATTGAGTTGATTTGAGCGGATGATTTCTTGGGGATAGTCTCCTAACTACCTCGTGATCATTCTCTCCAAGTTTGGGTTCAAGGGATTTTGGTTTGAATCGATTTGGAGGAGATTTGGGTGAAGGGCGACCAAAATCGCCCTCACTGGGAGTTGGCGGACAGTCCGCCATTCCAGTCGCGGACAGTCCGCGCGTCGGGACTCAGCCGAGCAGTGGTTGCGTGTCTCGGTGAACAGTGCCGAAGTTTGACCAGCGGACAGTCCGCCGTTGGTTTTCGCGGACAGTCCGGGAACTGTCCAGGGGACTTCAGCAGCATTACGGTTTTGCTCTTTTGGCCGGCGGACAGTCCGCCAGCTGAGCCCGGACAGTCCGCCACTGGGCAGACAGTCCGCGACCGTACTGCCGGACAGTCCGGGATTTGGCTGAAGCCTTCGATTCAGTGCGTTTGCTCTCTCGACTTGTTCGCTTGGTTTCCGGACTTCCCGTTTGGCCCTAAAGTTGATCAAGGAACCTTTCTAGGTATCTTTGCTACTTGTTAGCATAGGTATTTAGGAGTTTCTCGACGTAGCTGTCTATCTACGTTCGGGACTTGGTTTTTGAGGGTCGAACTTGTCTCTGTGCTTTTGGTCTTTGGTTTGCTATCGCTTTGTGGTGCCTCGCTGTGATCCAAGGGATCATCCACCCTCTTCCAAGGGTCGTGGGCATCACGTTCTCGGTCGTAGCTTTCGGGGGTTGATTTTGGGACAATCGGCCAAAGTTTCAAGAGAAATTTTTGAGCTCCCATTCACCCCCCATCTGGTCGCCTTGCTATTGCTTTTCGGTCCTTCACATAGAAGATCTAAAAAATTTAGAAATAAACACCTCAACCACATTGCTAAATAGTGGGCACATGGGAAATCAAATAATGTATCAGACTGTGGTTATTTCCATTTTTATCCAGACACAGGAACCACCAACCTCAAACATAGGCTCAGCTGTTGGACTACAGTCAACAAAAATTGAAACTTTTCCTTTGTCAGGATGAAGAATGCTTGGTTTTCCCAGTTCAGCCTGCAGATGCAAATTTGTCGTAAACAAAGGAAGCCAAATAAAATGACATAGATGAAGAGGTACAACACACTATGTCTAACAAGTTTATTTTATTACTGTTGGGCAAGTTTAAGTACTAATAATATCGACAAATACGTTGACTCTCTATCTTAGTGTTTATTGTCATTCAGAATGTTCAAACAAAACTAGCAATATGATTTTAGGGTTCATAACTTTACACTATAAAATTTAATTGCAGCATTCGCTTTGCAGAATAGGTGCCTGATGCTTAATTAGAATCAATAATTAATAACCTCAATGTCTAGGGAAAATGAGAACCTCAGTTTCCCTATATAAGATGCTGTACAAAGGATTGAACTAAACGTGCAAAAACATTGGCCTGGCCCTTTTGATAGTAGCACGAACTCTTACCTTGACACTAGCGATTATTTCGGTGGCCCCCAATCTAATACGCGCTGAGCCATTCGCCTGTAACAACCACCAATCTGAATTAACATCAACCTGCAGGGCATTCCAGAAAGACGAAAGAGAAAAAGGCATGCAGATGCAACCAAACAAGTTCTGAAACCTGCCTGCGGGATGACTCCAGTCTGGACGGAGAGGGCCCGGAACTGCAGTCGCCTACGTCCATCAGTGCGAATGTCTTGTGCAATGCCGCCATGGATGAAGTGCTTCTCCCCTTCTGAGAGCCCCACCATCGTCCTGAACACAGCAAGAAAGAAACCAGCACAACCGATCTCAGAGGCATTTCGTCAAACACCTTGGCCGCTGATCAGTCGCCCACCGAGGCATTTAGCCCATGGTACTATGTAATAAACAGTACGGTACAATCCAATACAAAATATGGTATACAGGTACAAAAAAAATGCAAGGAAATTTCAGTATACAAATATAAAATATCAAAAGAATGACAGAAAAATATCCGGCTCGATATCGTGCCAGTAACTATATTACATTCCTACCGCCAAAGCAAAAGAATTGAATATTACCAAAGCAAAGCTAAATGAATCATTAATCCCATGTTAGCGTACATTGATTCAAGAGAACAACATGTCCTGAATCCTGATGTCCAATTCTCATCTCTAACCAAATCAACCGCAAATGATCCAATTAAAGTTCAGTCGCATACCGGATGGAGGACACAACAGAGCGGGCTGGGGCGGCGTGGTGTGCGTCCGCGTGGCCTGAAGAGCGGCCGGTGGACGCCGGAGTTGCTGGAGATTGGAGAACGAACGTGCGGCGGGCGGCGGACGTCGGCGCGGCCTGGAGAAAGCGCGACGGGAGCTGCTGTGGCTAGCGTACCGCCTGCTTCGGGGTTTGGACGGCGGGTGGCGGCGGTTCTGGCCGTGTGGACATGCTACTGCCCTGGCGGCCCCTGGAGCTGGAGTGATCGAGCTGTGTTGGGCCGGTTTGGGCCTTTACATGGGCACTCGTACCACCCACTTTCGTCAAAAAAAAAAGGTGCGCACCCCGTATCTTTCCCTGATTCCGAAAACCAGCCGGCTGCGTTCGTGGGCACGCTCAACTCGCTCCCCGAGACCCCGACCAGCAGAAGACGTCGCTGTTGCAGACTTGCAGTTCAGCGTTCGTGGGCACGCTCAAATATTATTAGGTTTTTTCAGGTTTTTGAAGAACTTATGTAATGCTTGGGTTTTTAGAGCACACTAAGGCCACGTTCAGTTCACAAAATCTCCCTAAAAATGTTGCGCAGTACCCGTCATATCGAATCTTTAGACGCATACATGGAGCATTAAATGTAGGTAAAAATATAATTAATTGTACTTTTAATTTGTTCATGTCAAGATGAATCTTTTAAGCCTAGTTAGGTCATGTTTGGATAAAGTTTGTCAAATAACAACGAAAGTGCTAGAGTAACTTTTCGCCACAAATTTCGCCAACTGAACACAGATGATGTTATTTCGGTTTAAGAAAGAGTAAAATACACCGGTGGTCCCTAAAGTTGTTAGCAAGTATCATACAGGTTTCAAGCTTCTAAAAACGCATTTCTAAGTTTCTAAAGTTGTCGGCATGTGTCATATAGGTTTCAAAGTTCTAAAAAGTAAAAACATATTTTTAGGTCCTTGAAATTAGTCCTGGTGTCATCTAGGTCTCAATAAGCGTTTACCCGACCTGTTAGCTGACGTGGCAGGCTGACTCAACACTTATATGGACCTGACATGTGGGACCCACACAGGTCTATATAAGTACTAACTCAGCCTGTCATATATGTCAGCTAATGGGTCAGGTAAACGTCCGTTAAGACCTAGATGACACTCGAACTAACTTTAGACTGGGACCCAAAAATACGTTTTTTTTACCTTGGGACCTATATGACACCTGTCGACAACTTTAAGAACATAGAAATGTGTTTTTAGAAGTTTGAGACCTATATAACACATGTTGTAAACTTTAGGGACCGCTGGTATATTTTACTCTTTAAGAAAATTCATTGATAAAGATCATGAAATGTGCTTTGTATTTTCTATGTAATTAGACTTGTAGATTTTTTTAATATGTTTATCTAAGCGCAGGCCACGTGTATCGTTGTAGACGTGGACAAAAGGTTCAACGCACGAAAATAGCCTACTGATGATGAGAGCCTCAGTACCATCCGAGGTCTTAGGTTAGACTTTATGTGGCAGCCAATATTTCAGTATTTAACGGATTGTAATCAAGAGTGTGTTTGATTGGGGTTTCATCTCCTTGGTCGTAACTCTGTACATTAGTCTTCAAAGAGAATTATGTTTGATTGTGTATTGAACGTGGATACAATCTGTATGAACGGATGTAAAAATGCAAATATATTCTAGTCTGACAGATACGCTCAAAATAAGCTTTACTGGCTATCTTGACTAGGTAGATGCAATACATCTCATACTGGCCTACGATCATCCTGAGACGAAGGTTTCATTTTCTGCCGTACAAACAACCAAAGGTATTCACAAGGTTATTGTATTGTATCTACTGATGTAGGATTATTTTTGTAGAAGAATGGATTTAGCCCAACTTTATTTGTATTGCATCACTGGTGGTATAAATACATGTATGTACAGTTACAGAATGTGTGGGAAGCTTCGGAACTGGTGTCAGATTTGAAGAGGGGATTGGCATCCATGTCCATGGCAGAAAGACGATGGAGGAGAGAGGAGCAGCGGAAGAAGATCGGCGGTGGGCAGCCCGGCAGCAAAAGGGCGAGGTTCAGGAAGAAACCGTGCTAGTTGATACCATGTAGAAGAATGGATTTGGGCAACAGTATTTAATTTGTATTGCATCACTGGTGGTATAAATACATACTCCCTCCGTTCCAGAATAAGTGTCGTCCGAAAAGCGTGTTTGTGAGGGAAACACGGATTTTTAGTGACACTTATTTTGGAACGGAGGGAGTATATGTGCAGTTACAGAATGTGTGAGCGCAAGGAGCGCGCGACGCAGGCCGCGGGCGACGTCGTGTCCGCCTCGTCTGACCGTAAACTAATACATAGCATCTCAACAAATTTTATCCGCCCACGCAGCTAACCGACGCTAGTGACACTCAGCGTGCTTCCACTTATGCAAAAATACTCTCTATATAGAAAATAGATGTCGTTTAGGACAGTGACACCGTCTTCAAAGCATAACTTGACCATTTGTTTCTTTAAAATATTTGTTGTAAAGTGATAATATATATATATTTATGAAAATACTTTTGAAGACAAATTTATTTATATGATTTTTACATCTCTAATTCAACAATTTAAAAGTAGCTGTATTTAAAATAGAATTAGGTAGCTGTATTTCTGCTCAAATAAAAAATGAATACATCTCCGAATGCCACAAAAAATGTTCGAGCGATATCATCAAATAAATATTAGAATGAGAAATCAGCTGTTAGCCATGAACAAAGACAAAGCAGAACGCAACACACTTGTATTATTAGTAAACACTAGGACAAATGCCCGTGCGTTGCAACGGGAGAAGAAAGAGACTCTAAAAATTTTTTAGGTTAAGTTTAATCCGAAGTTTAAATTTTAAACTCTAACTATAAATAAACTCTTTTGGGTTTAGTTTAAAAAAATGAAAGTGATTTAAGTAGATCCATTTCAAAATTTAATTTCATAGTACATATGTGCGTACGCTGTAACGGAAAAAAATACATTAGGATTGTTCGGCATGATTTATGGTGGTTGTTGTTGTTTTGTTGTGATAGAAAAACATTGACCAACTTTGACTGATCATAAGCTTTAGCAAACAAGGTCATTAACACAAAATAAGACATGAATGTTAAATACCTAAATATTTATATTCGTTCCTTTCTATTAATTTTTTGAGCTATAATTTTCTTTATGATGGATTTGTAGTTTAGGTTAACATTGATAATAATATCATAATGTCCAGTTAATCTATACCTAATAATAAAGAGACCCCGTTGGATGGAGCTTAGGGCCCTGATGGGAGCAACGGTGGCCGATCCAAGGAGGGGCGGGGATGTCAGGTGGATTTGATGGAGCTCACCATAGCGCCATGGGGGAGGGGAGGAGTAAAAAGTGTCTCACTGATGGTAGGGAACTCGGCGAGACCGGCTGATGATATGGGGCAGAGGAAGATGAAGGCGAGGGTGACACGAGGAGAGGAGAATTCGGGTGAAAGAAGATACGTACGCACCCGCATATACGCTAAGCATCGCATTTTTTTAAAAAAAAATCAGTCAAAAAATTTGTTTGGGGCAGAGGAAGATGAAGGCGAGGGCGACACGAGGAGAGGAGAAGACGGGTGAAAGAAGATACGTACGCACCCGCACATATGCTAAGCATCGCATTTTTTAAAAAAAAATAGTCAAAAAATCTGTTTCTGCAAAAACAAATTTTACAAATTTTTGAATAATAAATTTAGTTAAAATTGTTTCGCGGGAGAAATATTTGTCAAAACTGACCCAAATCTTGAAAACAAATCTATACCTAATATTTTGCCTAACTACTTATTAGGGTGGTAAAAACGAATAAAGAACTGTTTGTGAATCCAACACAATATCAAAATCGGACGTAACACCGATGGAGAGAAAAGAAACATACATTGCATTGACCATATGGACACAACACGAAACGTGAAGAAAAGGAAATCTGAGAGCAACTCTGAGACGCTATTCCTGATTTTGAATCTATTTTAGAATTTCATTATTCCTGATTTTGAATCTATTTTAGAATTTCAGAAGCACAAAATATGCTCTAAGCCTCCAACACGAATAGTATTTTGGGATTCCAAAATAATGAAGGATCTGTTTTCCTCCTGTCCGCCAACGTAAAGACCAAAGGCTGTTGAATTACCCATGTTTTTTTTGAAGATTTTGGATGAATATTAGATGCAATTTTGTTAGAAGATTTTGTATTAGGTATAGATTTCGGTTATATATTTTTTGACGTGCCTTTTTCTTAGATTGGGCCGATAAATATTAGCACTCCCGTTGTAACGCATGGGCAATTGTACATACCTTATTTATACCTAATAATTCTGCTTTTTTATACCATTTTTTTTGCAGAAAGACCAAAGTTTAAATTGTTAATTTTGGCAGTGGTCCACAAGCCTTAATGATCTCACGTCGACCCGTCCAGGTAAATATGGAGCAACGGGGCACGAGGCGCTCTTCTTATAGCGTGAGCTCGTGGCTCGTCCGCCTTCAGCTGGTGAGGTGGTGCTAAACGCCCAGACCAAAACTGAACGAGCGCTCATCTCCGCTCTACTGTCGCTGAGGTCTCGTGGGCTACCGAGACTGGGCCTTCAAGTTCGGGCTGATTTCGTTGCAAAGAGGTCCGGGCCGAGACGAAACAGCCAGACTGGATCGGTTTTTGCTCCAAACCGGTGCTGTCGACCAGACGAAAGGGGAGAGGGAACGAACAGGCTATTAGTCCCATATCGGTCCCCTAATCTTGTGGGAATCCTAGTTAGTCTATATAAATAGGCTTGACGAAAACGGTCAGACCAAAAACAGTGAAGAAATTTTGCCTCTTTATTATTAGAAGAGAGAAGAAGATAGGTATAGATAACCACTTTTAAGACACTATTGCCTTCCTCTCATCTTCCCTCATCTCCTATCAATTAGCAACTCCAGGAGCCTAGATAAAATTATAACATTTAGCCATTATGTAAAATAAAAAGTCCATCTAAAAAGTAGAGTTTTACAACACCCTAGCTAAATTTTCTCTTATCCATATTTAGAACTGCCATGTGTTGACTAAAATTAGAGCCGTGATATTTGATGTGGGACTTGCAGAGACTAAATTTTAGTCCCTGAAACCCCCGCAACCAAATAGGACCAAGGATTTAGGGTATTACTCCAGTGCTCGGTGGTATCTGATGCCACCAGTTAACTCTTTTTGGGTAAGCGCTAGTACTGTCTACTTCTGCACTTAAGTAGCAGCAGAAGCTTTGGATTCATTAGCCTTTAGTGGTACACATCAACCAACCTAATAATAATAAGAAGAAAATAGAAAGGACAAAAAAGATGCATGTTACCTTCAATCGATGATCTATGGGAGTGTTTGGTTTCACGTCACACTCTTCCTTGCCACAATTGTGATCTGCCACCATTTATTAGGCTAATGTTTGGTTGATACATACTCTCTTTGTTCCTAAATAATTATCGTTTTCACTTTCTAAGAAACATCTTTGACTAAATATATATTAAAAAATATTAATATTCATCATGATTAGTATTATTGGAAAGGTTTTTGAATCTAGTTTTTTTAATAAAATTATTTGGAGATATAAATATTGGATGTATTTGTTATAAATCGAGTTAAACTTATGTCACAAACACTAACGGTGACAGTTAATTAGGGACAGAGAGAGTAGTCTTTAGCAACCACAGACAAACTGTGGCGTTGGTTTTTGGGAGTGTTTGGTTGAGGCCACGGCTCGCCACGCCACAAGTGTGGCTCGCCACAACATTGGGGACAGCTGTTTGGTTGCAGACTTAAATGAGGCCGCCACAGTTTTCTGCAGTATAAATCCCGCCACAGAGTATGGCGGCCGCAATCCCCGCCTCCGCCACAACTCGCCCCAGATTAGCGTGGCGACTGGTGGCCTCGAACCAAGCAGGCCCTTTGCCGCCACCGCCACAACTGGTCACACTTGAACGTGGCTGGACATGGCCCAGAACCAAACAGGACCTATGAATATTGAACATGTAACTAGACGGCTGCGCCCAACACCCGTACCATTTTGGTTCACAAAAAGGAATAGTATGACACTTGACACGACGAGCATCAGTATCATTGTCATTGTCATTGTCATGCAGCACCACAGGGAGGGCTACTTGGGAGCGTGCCGCAGACGGCCGCGCTGCGATGCATCTCTGCTCATCTGGGCCTATCAAGTAATTATTGCCCAATCAGACTCGATCCAGCGACAAGCGAGAGAATCTTCCCTCCCGGTCTTGGAATATCTCCTTCTCCGTGCCAACGTGCCACATCCATTCCCTCGCGACGCGTCCATACCATATGTACCCCCGGCCTTTTGAATTTATTTTGAACTCCGACTAGTCGTCTCGGCGGCGGCGTGGTAATTTTGGGCCACCAGCCATTCGTCGACTTATTAATTCGTCGCAGCTTTATCGAAATCATTTTAGTAATTTAATTAGCTGATGGATGCCGATGTTTGTTTGGTGCGCTTCTCTTTTTAGTTTGTAATACTACCAAATACTCCGTAAATAATTTTGGTGTCCTTGTCTCAAATGTCCCAACTTGCATATGGATGGGTTCCATCCGTATATATCCACTTCCATACCTCTGGCCCATTCAAACCTGTGGGTCCATGTAAAAAAAAAAACTCTAAACAATTATCCACTTAACATGATGAAGCTAGAGTACATTAAAAATAAATGTATTTGCCTTTTTAGTAGGTGTGTAGACATGTATATCATAGAACCATAGAGGTGTGGTGATATTTTAATCAAACTTATTGTTTTATTAGTTTGTTATACATAAACGGAGTGAATGTAAATATCATGTTATATTAGACATCCATATCATGTTATTGTTTTATTAATAAATGGAGAGCAAGTGCATCCTAGATAAACAAACAAAAATGGAGCTTTAGAGTTGCACTGGTTTTGGCATGATATATGTTTTTTTGCTTTTATTTGTTATAGATAAATGGAGTGCATACATGTCATATTAGACATGATATACATTACAAATGCATTGTCCTCTATGGCTATGGCTTGCTGAACACATGAGCAAGTGCATCATTTCAATATATAAAACTTTGGTTCGACTCGGCAAGGTATTCAAAACAAGACCAAGGGCTTGTAATTGCTATTGTATCACAATATTTAATTTGCAGGAAGAAAATTAAAAGCATAAGATAGCACGTACTTTTGAATGTAATCCAATGATACCACTTCTAGAAAATAATTATATTGTTTGAGGCGAATTGCTTGTTCAACATTACTAGGTTAAACACTCTTAAACTACGTGAACGCGGTCCATTACAAAATCAAAATGGAGTGAGGAACACCTGTGCGTATTTATAAATAACGAACGCTCTGAGCCTCTGACCCCTACCACACGAGCAAAGGTTAGAAAAATCTATGGTCAAAGGTGGTTTACTGGACTCAAATGATGTACTACAGCTCTGAATTTTCTTAATGAGCTTTCCCATTTCACAATAATTCATTCGTGTTGGGTACCTTGGGCGACAAAATGCATAGTCGAAACAAGCCGTGGGTAATAATCGATAGCGACTCCCGAGTGGCCAGCTGCTATAGCGTATATAGAAGTCTCACAATGTGACAAGTACTCCCTCTTTCTTCTATGATTGGTCAATTACATCAACCTCAGCTAATTAATTAGGAATTCTTGAGGGAAAACATTTTTATACGCCCAATCAAATCATGCTCAAATTAAATAAAAACCATTTACGACGACCCGAACCAACATGTCGACGAGTTCTATACAATGTGTACTATACTTGTATAAAGCACTCATGGATCCATCCATCCATCCAATAATAGCAACTTACTGTACAAAGTCACTCCAATTTCCAAAAGGACAGATAAGCAAAGCACTAAAAACTAGCAGAGCAGCCAGCTCGGAATCGTCGGAGGAGACACTCCACCCACCTGCTCTGCTCCTCCATGGCCAGCAGCTACCCCCTCGTGCTGCTCCTGCTCCTGCTCCTGGCGGCCACGGCCAAGGCCGCAGCAGCGGCCGCCGCCGAGTCGTCCTGCGGCGCCGGCAACGCGACCGCGACCGCGACGTCGCAGTCGCCGACGGCGTACGAGATGCTGGAGCGGTACGACTTCCCGCGGGGCATCCTGCCGGCGGGCGTGACGGGGTACGAGCTCCGCGCGGACGGCAGCTTCGAGGTGTACTTCCCGCGGCGCTGCGAGTTCCTGCTGGCGAGGAAGTGGCTGGTCCGGTACGAGGCGCGCGTGTCGGGCTCCGTCGCCGCCGGCTCGCTCACGGCGCTGCAGGGGATCAGCGTCAAGGTGCTCTTCCTGTGGCTCGGCGTCGGCGAGGTGGACCGCGCCGGGGACACGCTCAGCTTCTACATCGGCCCCGTCGCCACGACGTTCCCGCTCGCCGACTTCGCCGAGAGCCCGCGCTGCCGCGGCTATGAATATGATGGCGATGGCGATGGCGCCGACGACGACTTCTTCCCGGCGGCGGCGGCCTCGTCGTGACCCGCTGCCTGCGTGGTGATGGGCTAGCTCGCGCCTGGCCTGCCGGCGGTGATTAGTATGTGTACAATTGTAATTTGCACCTGCCTCCTTGATGATTTAGCTGGCTATATATGTATACACACACATACACGTGTGCATCATCGATCGAGACGAGCCGGCGATTAGCTGCTGCTTCTTCATTTTTGTTTCAGGGAATTGGAATTGGAATTGGAATTGGATCAGGTTATTTGGTGATCCTTGATGCTATTGCATCCTGATGTGTCGTCTAGCAATGATTTGTGTGAACGTGAGATCAATTAGCTAGCTGTTGAGTAGTAGTAGTAGTTTGCACGATTGCGGTAATGGTGTTGCATCGTCTGGATTTCGTCTGTTGAAACTTGAAACCAGCCGCCATCCAGCGACGATGGCCGCCTCCGCCTACGCCCTACGCGACATATCCGAGGCCAGAACCAGCAGCCAGAAGTAGCGAAGGTCAACGCCGGCCTCTCACCGGTGCAGTCTCCAAAGACAATTTCAATGCTGCCGCCCATGTGGCCATGTCATCTTCAGCCCGTCGTCGCCTGGACAAAACCACGGTCGACGCTCAATACCGGCCATGAAGTTGTGAGATTCATTCGATGCAGAGCAGCTTAGCTTTTACGAAAGGAGAATGCTCGCTGGCTGATGGCTGAACTTAGAACCAGAGATTTGTTTTGTGTCACTGTCATATAGCCATATAGGTAAGCGCCGGTATAATACAGCACGGGTCGCCATCGAAAACCAGATCGTGCGTCATCCGACACACACACTACCTAATCAACTTATCCGTTACTCGCGAAGCTAAAGCAAACTAGAGGGAGGGAGATACACTTACCTTATGGGTAAACATTTATTATTAGAGATATATATATAGTGAAAATCTACAGGGAAACAATTAGTTTTACAAAATTTGGGGATGTATATATATAGTGAAAATCTACGGAAAACAACTAGTTTTATAAAATTTTGGGGGTGTCTTTGTACCCCCTTACTATTGCATAGCTTTGCCCCTGAATACGAGATGAACTTGAAACCATCCACCTGACCACCTGTATAGTTTATTATTTTCTCTCTTTTTTTTTGCCACCAATATCATCCCACCCAGTCACCACATAGCATCTTCGTTCGAAAATAATTGAAAGTACTAACTCCTTTACCAAAAAGAATACAACTACTAGTTACGCACGTTTAATCAAATTTCTAGCAAATATTATTTACATTTATGAATTTAAATAAATTTATTATAAAAATACATTTCGTGACTAATGATATTTATTTAGTATCATAAATATTATTACCTTATCTATAATTAGTCAAAGTTAATATACTAAAATGTGTTACTGTTCTAGAATTATATTCTTCTATGACGGAGTGAGTACTGTCTATACGGAATTGAGTGTAGAGTTTCTTGATATTTCTCTATAATAAGGGCGTGTTCGTTTCCGGGACAAATTTTTTTGCCCTGTCACATCAAATATTGCGGCCCTAGTTTAGCCTATTAAAAATATACTAATTAAAAAACTAATTTATCAGTCAAAGACTAATTCACAAAACGAATCTATTAAACTTAATTAGTTCATGATTTAACAATGTGATGCTACAGTAACCATTCGCTAATGATGAATTAATTTACCTTAATAAATTCATCTTAGTAATTAGCATATGGCCCTGTAATTAGTTTTATAATTAACTTATTTTTAATAGACTAAACTAGTGCCGCAAAGTTCGATATGACAGGTAAAAAAAATTTGTCAGGAAAACGAACACGCCCTAAAACCAACCTTGCCTTACTGCTATTTATTAAAACACAGGCAAGTTTGATGATAAAGACTGAAAAACCTGATGTAATTTAAACAGAAAACGGACAACTGTGGAAAAATCATCCAGATATCGCGCACGCAAGAAAGACCGACAATAAAACAGATTGAAGCCTTGTTTAGGTTACACAGGAAATATGACTAGATCAAAACGTTCATGTATTATTCGTTTCCATACAAATGAGCCTACAACGTACAATCTGATCTAAACATGGCCACCAACAATTAACACATTTTATCTGACTGCTCTTGGTATACTCGTTTTAGCCACTCTTTCAAAGGTATGCACTGTCATTACAAAGGGTGCCACAGATTCTGCAAGTGAGACGATGTGCACGACACACCGACCGATCTTCAACACCCAGTGGCCAGAGAACTACCCAGAACAGGCAAACTTCAAACTTTAGATGTCGATACAATCAGTCTATCTGACAATTGGAATTTTAAACGATCAGGACATTTCTATCACATTATACTACCACAGCCCATGAAGCTCCAAAAATGGTTCCATGGAAAATTTCAATACAGCACATGATCGCATTCAATGCCCTTGAGGCATTTGACTGAACCATGACAATAAAGATGTATATAATTAGGAAAAAGATGCAGTATGGTACAGAGAAGGTACGTAAAAACATACAAATTCTTTCACTCCAACGATTTGAGTAGCCGGAACAAACCAGCTGCTTCCCTTATCCGTGAAAATTCAATACAGAAAGCCTGTACCTCGATGAAAAGATCTTGAACTGCACCCAAATAAAAATGCACAAATTATCTGCCTTGTCCACTCGGAAAAGGGTGCGAAAACCCTAGCTTGTGGACTAAACATTTGTACAATGTACAAGCCTTTGTTGTCAAAAAAAAAAAAACAATGTACAAGCCTACAAGAAAACAAGGAAACTAGAAAAGAAAACAATTAATTTTGTGAGATTCAAACTGCACAAGGGCAGCTATCAATAGTATTGTCCACATGTCTACATGTAACTAGAAAAAAAAACTATACATTGTTTTATGAATAACAATGTCTACATGTAACTATATTAGCCGGAAACTACATCAGTTATACATAAATACAAAATGCATTCATGGTTATTGTCAAACAGCACCTCCAGACCTGAGACACTATATTGGCTGAATTTTCAGACAATACAAATGGACATTGCAATATATCCAAGCAAAAAGAGAGCAACAAGAACCAAAACAAGAAAATGGTAAGTGTTACATATGTATATGCATATGTTCTCAAATAAAAAGTATAAATATCAGAATCTAACAACGTATTTACCAACAAAGTAGCTTTAAAGTATTTGAACTTTTCAAAAAAAAAATGCAGCAGGGAATGAAATGAAAGATAAGTACTAATAAGCAACTAGCCTACAGAAATGAGCAAACCATACAATTGAAATGGCAGAGATCAAGAATATGAAAGGTGTACAGTGGGTAAAGTACTAGAGTCAAGGTGTCATTGGATATTATACTCGAGGCAGAAAGCGGGAATATGAAACTCTAATCTTTGACAGCTGATTATTTTCTATTGAGACAGTAGAAGTTATGACATTTCAGCAACAGTATGCAAAGCAGACCTTTCTAAGCATGAACGACTCACCGTTTATAATCTTGTTTCGGATAAGACTCTGCAGGAAAACACAAACTAGTCTTACAAGTCTGTTTTGCATGTACTTATCCTGCACAAAAAAATAAGTATCATTCAGATAAACATATATCAGTATACCGCGCATTAACATGACAAGTCCCAAATTAACAGGTAACTAGATAAGCAAAACACAAAGCGCGGAAATTAAAGGAGTGAAGCACAATGTTCTATACACCAGACTAACGGAGGGCAATTCTTTTGGAATAATGCAAAATGCGTAACAGCACCATAACCATCCACATCACTAGTGATCTCCCAGGCTAATCATAAAAGCATTATCCCCCAGATTCACCATGGGCCTTGTAATCAAGTACATGCAGTGGTGGTCTCACATTCCCAAAGGGAACGCAGTCAAGATTACGTTGCCCCTGCTAGAACATATCTGCTTATTACAAGATATTAAAACTCAAATTATTTAACACATTAACTTCAATGAAGATGTGATATTACACAAAAATGGTGAAGAATAGTTCATCAACTTCAATCAAAATGAACCAAGCTAGTGCTCAGGTGGCTAGCGTTGCCAGTGTGCACGCTGCCGGTGTGAGTTTGACTCCCAAGAATCGCACTTGCTTCTCTCACCGGGACTTGCTCCCAAGTCCCAATAATGTCTGCAGCCTCTCTCGTGTGGAGCTTAAAAGGGATTCCAGCGCGCCCGTCACCTACGGAACCATGGCTGGTCCCGGTGATCTCTGAAAGGACACGGTCTACTGATCTGTGTGTAGTTGTAGGTCTAGTTGTGCATGCATGGTGAGTGTGGTGTGTGTGGGTAGCATGGGCGTGCATTCATGCATAAACAGATGCTACAGTTATACCTAGATGAGAGGCTTCAAAAAAAAACTTCAATCAAAATGAATCAAACAAAGAACAAACCTTTATGTTTTGGCACGATTGGATACAATTTGTGATGTACTCATGGACAAATTCTGTTGGAAGGTCAACAGCAGTTGTAAGTCTGTTCACAACTTCCATAGAATGCAGGCTCATTTCCATGTGCACAAGAACATCAAAGTAACTACAAAAAAAGGATCATCGATCAAATAAAGGGCAGGAAGAAGGCTGCCTATATGATAATAGAACATACAACAAAGAAAAGAGACACACCCAGAAATGTCAGGAGAGTGAATTAGCTTCGAAAGAACTTCAACAGCAATGAGCGGGTTGTGTTCAACCAGATCCTGAAACCATGCATAGAATCAGAACTCCAAGATCAAATGGCATTAAATATGTGAGACTGCATTCGTAGAGTACACGTACAGGAAGCTTCTGTGGGGTCATCCCACAGTAATAAACCAGTTTAGGATCATGTGTCAGATCTACTATGACTTGCTGCAAGAAACTGTGAACAAATTAGGCATGTACCATTGAAACCTCTTATGTACTAATGAATGTCTGAGAAAAAAGGGTGATAATAGGTGCCATAAATTTATCAAACAATGAGGCTATAAAACTATCCTAAGGAAACAAGAGGAAAAGAAATCCTAGTCATAGGAACAAGCAATTTGACAGTCATCATTATCTTAAAGAAATATTAGAATGTAGCAGTGAACCTCCTGTTGGGCAGGTGCAAGTGGACCTTTTAAGGCTCTTGCAATCAAATCTCGGATAGCAGCCCCTCGACTCGTGTCAGCACACATGCTATAATCCCATAATAGCTCGTGGTTATTCTCAGGGTTCAGCCATTGTAGCTGTATGTTCATCACAATAGAAGTTATATTTAGAAACAAAACTGGTATTAAAAGCAACTTCTGACTGAGTAATTTTACCTCCCCATCAAGTACAGGAAGTCTTGGGGGGGTGGGCCGAATCCATTGCGGACCCAACCTTCCCCCCGACTTGTCTTGGAGTAAAACAGCAATAGTAGTATCTCTATCATCAGAAGCAGATTTCTGTTTGCTTCCAGGTGGTGATATCGAAAACCTTATAAGGTTACGAAAGCAATAAATAAAGAAGAAATTGGACAAATGAACTCCAAGGACTTCACAAGAGATATCAATTTAGATAAGGGGGTGTACATGAGCCTACATACTCTGATGAATTTGCACAACTTTGAGGCACGTCTGGATCTGGTATAACACTTCTAACTGCAGCAGATCTGAAACCACTAATCTGAGGCCGAGATTGTACACTAGTACTGCAATATTGCTTCTCAAGTTGTTCCCGAGGCAACAAAGCCTATACAAATAGATTAGCATATGAATAATCGTACTCGACCAAAACATAAAAAGCTGTTTACCTAATCAAAAGCCCACCTGAGATGCTGAAACAGATCCATTTATGTAATCTACAGCAGACTGATTCAGGACCTGAGAAACAAAAATCACTACAGAAATTAGCTAAATACACATTTCACAGGTTTCTTTCTCAGAATCAATGAATGAAAAAACAATGTCCAAGCTGTTGATTGCATATTATATAAATTTTCACAGTAGGGATGCTTAATGACCTTTAATCAATAGATGCATGTCAGCATAGGAAAGGAGAACATAATCCCTATCTCTATGTCTACTGTCAATCTATGCCCCACTAAATGTTGACTCATATTTAAAAGTCAAAGACAGAGAAAAGACCTCGTTATTATTGTTTCCACTAGATGAAGTCAATAATAGTTGGACAAATGCCCGTTCTGATTTTTCTGACGTTTCATCACAGGCTGCCTGTAGATATCAAGACATGAAACTAAGGCATCAAGCATGAAAAATATTTAGTCCACCCAAAAGACATTGCAACAATTAGATCTCAAGAACAATAGAAAAGTAGCAAAACATGTTGCAATGTTCAATTTTTTAGCATGATGCTAAATGATGAAATAAAGTAATCAGTTATGTTTCTGCGCCACTAAGACCAAAGTTGAAAGAGACAAGGACTCAGATGCTATAAAAAAGTATATTAATCAAAGCTATAAACGGTAGCTATCTAGCACGGAACCAAACATGAAGCAGCAATTGAGGAATCATGATTGATTTGAACATAAATCCATTCAAAATGTGAACTGACCTGACTATCTTTACAAGAAAAATAATGTGAACTGAACTGACTTAATCTTTGCAACATGACTGATCCAATTGATTCAAAAATGGTTAGATATTAAGAAAAGAGTCATTTATGCTATTCATAAGGCTATAGGAACCTAATAAACAAGGCTCCAAGGTCCAGCTATTTGATTAAGCTAAAGCGCAAATCAAATAAGACCCTAAGTTTACAATAACAAAAACAGGTTCCAGTCATAGAGCTTGGAGGTCAACATAAAATAGGAAACCCAGACCCCTAGATTGTGAAGTGGGTAGCACAGAACGCAAGGGTCCAGCTTAATATACTACTCCCTCTGTCCCTAAAAGAATCCATTCCTAGAATCCGTGTCAGTCAAACTTTTTAAACTTTGACTAACTTTATAGAAAAGATAATAACATCTACGATGTAAAATAGACACATTATGAAAATATATTCTATGGTATATCTAATGATACAAATTTGATACCATCAATCTTGATAGTTTTTTTCTAGAAATTCGGTCAAAGTTTAAAAAGTTTGACTTAGGACAATTCTAGGAATCTATTTATTCAGGGACAGAGGGAGTAGAATATAAAGGCAAGTCTTGGCCAGATGGGAGCTGAAGGTTTTGTAGAAGAAAGACGATGTACATTAAAAGGCAGAATTTTTCAAGAGACCAATCCCATCAGAATAATGTAGAGACTAAAACTTTTTATCTGCATAAGTATCTGCTAAAAGAAGAATTCCCTCACAGGCTCACACGAAATTCAGTACTAGATCAGAATATGTGTTTGGTACCAGCGCCATCGATGTGGGAGTTGGGGAAATGTAAATTATAGTCCACTCAAGTGAAGCATGAAATATATGGAAGAATATTGCAATATTGCACTTACACATTGATTTGTTTAAGTATGCTGAATAAACCAAATCACAGAATTGAAACAACAAGGTTTACCACTTACATTTAACAATATAGGAATATATGGATTTTCTGTCTGCGGCGAATAGCTCTGGTGAAGAATTGCAAATGCAATTAAACGGCCAGTAGGATGGAGCATCTTCTTGTCCTAATAGAAGGACAACACTATATCAGATTTGTAGCACTATTCCGGTGAAATCAAATATGAATTTAGAATCTCAAAGTGAACAGAGCAGACCCAACTTACAAAATGAACTAAAGGCAGGTGAATAGTATCCCTAAATATTTTCAAATGTGAGGTGCAAATATGATGTTATTAAGGACATGCATGTGAAACCACCAACTACTATTGTCACAGCATAATTTGGTTCAGATGTCACTAGTGCTGTGCATTGTCTCCTACAGGACAGCATACGAGGCAGGGGGCAATTGTCAGTACATGAAAGGTTCTGCAGCACCAAACAGCCCAACACTTTCAGTGCTGTTGTAACCCACTAAATCAGCTACAGCATACCACCAATTAGTGGAACATCAATGGCCCTGTTTGGATCCCTCTAACTCAGCTAGAGCTAGAGCTATTTTCTAACTCTAAACTAACCCTAAACTAACTCTAGCTCTTGTGGTGTTTGGATGAAAGGGTTAGATTGACAATAAATGTACTTTTTCAATCATTTGGTAGGATGAAGGTAGAGAGAGAAATCACTTTTGTAGTGGTCCCAACTAGAACTAGCCCAAATAATCACCTCTTGATGGGGATAGTTTTTTTGGATGGGTTAGATGCAACTAGCTCAAACTAGCCCTCATGTTTGGATACTTTAGAGTTAGTTGAGCTCCAAATAGCTCAAACTAGCTCTAGCCCTCGGATCCAAACAGGGCCAATACAACTCTAACTGCAGTATTCTTCATTTCACCCCTAAATATTTTTTTGTTGCAGTGTGGTTAATGGAGAAATTTGAGTTACAAGCCTAATATTTTTGCAAAGAGGCATGAAAGAACTGAACGCAACTTGTGGTTCACCTTTATAGGAGATGAAGATGATTTATTAAATGTTTCTTCAAGGGTGAAAGGTCTTTTGAAATGGTACAATTAAAGAACAAAATCAAAGCCTATGTGTGAAATTCAAATTGCTTTTCATGCACTACCAAGGTTGCACATCATTCTTAAAAAAATTGACACATGAACCAAATATGCTAGCCTTTCCTTAATTCTATAACCAGACAGCGGTAGATCAAACTGAAATAGGCCATACTCGCAACAGCAGTTTAGTACAATTTACTCCAACAAAAAATAACAAAATTATATAGATTCTGCTTTCAGGTTGCATGAACCAATAGTAGCAGGCTCAATAGGGTGATGATCCATTTAATCAATACTAACAAACAAGTGAATCCTCAAAGCCAGAAGTGCTATGCGTCCTCTTGCTCACACTATTGATGTAGACAAAACTATGAATGACCATTGTGCTACATGGATTTAGACCAAGTTCTATAGGGTTTTTTTATCTGATGGTATCATGCAAGTGATAAATCACGCAATACTGAAGTTTGGTTTGAGTTTACCATGAACTACTCCCCAAACCTCAGTGATGAAGAGCAGCTACAGCAAGGAACTTAAGGTCATGAATCCAATAGGTATGAAACTTCCACCAGGTGCAAATCCAAACAAACATGATCGAGCTAACCCCACGAAACACAAAGAAACTTAGCGTCAAACTATGAAAGATCGAAGAAATGGCCCTAAATCAGTGATCCATTCCTGGTCAATAGATTCAGAAAGCGTCCCAGGAAAACCGAAAGATGGTGAGTAGCGTCAGAAATGTCAGCTCGATACAACCACCCGGTACTCCGTCCGAAGCCTAAACAGCAATCAGAAAGTGAAATCGTAAAAATGCAGTAGCGTAACTCATCCCGATTCGGGCGTCGACTCCAGCTAAAGCAGTGCCCCCAAGCCGCCGCGGGAAAGCAAAACCCACCAAATCTGAGTAGCCAGCACAAACCCTAACCCAACCAACTCAAGCTAGCCCCCGATCCGTTTCACGCTGCCAAAGCCCCCCGCCCAATCTGACGAAAGGAAAGCGAGCAAGAGAAAAGCTGGAGGGAGGCTCAGGGAGCGGGTAAGAGGCAAGGGCGCGGGCGTGGCGTGGCTTGCCTCGAGGAGGAAGGAGAGGGCGCCGCCGACGCGGAGGCGGCGCTCACGAGGGAACCGCGCCAGGAAGTCGGCGACGACGTCGGCCAGCGGGCGGGCGGCGGCGGCAGCGGCGAGCAGCGAGAGGAGGTCGGACCGCTCGTCGGGCTGCAGTGTGGGGACGGGGTAGCACGCCGACATGGTGGGCGCCGTCGGCAACGTCGGGGCCGAGGTCGCGGTGGCCGTCGCCGTGGTGAGGGACGGCGGCGAGGATTTTTCTTTTTCGGCTATTTTTTTTGGCCCTCTAGGGGAGAATCAGCGGGGTCAGTGGGAGGAGTAGGCGGGCTCAGGATGTGGATCGGACGGGTGCGGCTGTGGGTTTGCGTTTCTTTCACTTTCCCATTCTGCATACGGAGTTAATGTTTACCTAGCTGCTTTTTTTTTTAGAAAGGACGGCAAAAGCTTTGCCGCGATTTCTATTAGACGAATAAAGGGAAAAGAAGGCAAGTGCCCCGTCCAGTTTTTGAAGTGGAAACTGGGCTAAAACCACGTACAACTGTGGAGGGTACTCTACTCCAAATGCACCGCTAGGTACCAAGTGAACTCAACTCGCGCGACAGAGAGCGCCAACTCAACTCTACTCAACTCCTCGCTTGGTCGGATTGGGACATCGACACAAGCCTCTACTAACTCGGCCGGATTGGGTCTTCGACACGAGCCTCCACTTGACACCACTAGGAGCTCCACCACCGAAGCAACAAGAACTAAAAACTAGCAAAGAAAACCTAAGACTAAGCAACTAAAAACAAACACCTACTCCACCCCAGGCACCAACCACGTACAGAACGGTGGAAATGACGAACTAGCACTGCCCGAGATATCCCGACCGAGTCGAATTCCACAACGACGCCTTCAGGAAGGTTACGACGCCAAGCGCCGTCGTCGCTTGTCCAAGGCAGGACAAGGTTTTCACCTGCGGAGTACCGGGGGACACGACGCCCTCAACAGGGGAACGACACCCACAGGTGTCGCCGTCGCTAGGCAAATGCCCAACCCCCAGCACGAACGTCGGTCAAGATATCAGGACCCCGCCAGACACCAGGACGTCACTGCTGGCCCTCCCGAGGAAGTCTCACCGGGTTCGACGCGCCGGCCACGCAAGCAGCCGCAAAGCTGCGCCAGCACCCCGCCAGACAACCTGCCGAACACCAGCTTCCCACCACTGGGTACGTCCACCAACCACCCGCCGTAACCGTAGCCGCCGCCGGCCACCGCTGTCAGCCGAGCTTCCATCGCAGGCACCGCCACCCCCTGAAGGTACCGGATTTGGAGCAGAGCCCCGGATCGGCACCCCCGTGGGCGCCAAGGCCTCCGTCTTCATGACGACCGCCCCACAACGGCAGTCAGAGGCATGGGGGAGGGACAGCGTAGACGAGGACCGCCCCTCGACGCCAGCACAGCCCCAGCCACCGCCACGAAACGACCACCGTCAAGAGGAGGAGGAGGACGAGCAGAGGGGGAGGGAACCCCTCCGCTGCCCCCCACACCCGGGCAGCAACCCTGCGACGCCCTGCCGGCGAACCCCGCCGGAGAGGAGCAGCCACCACCGTACTCGGCGTAGTCAGAAGCACCGCCTCGGCACCGCAGACCTGCCAAACACAGTCGGCCACACCACCATGGCGTCGCCGAAGAGCCACTCCTCCACCACCAAGCATCCCCCTCAGCCAAGAGCCATGGGGAAGCTCGACCCGACCGCCGTCCGCCGCCACCCGCCGGCCATCACCACCAGCACCGGCGCGCCACGGACAGGTCGACCCGGGGCCGGATCCGGCCACCCGGGCACTGGATCCGGGCGCCCAGGCACCGGCCCGCCATGGCCGGCCGCCGCCGCCAAACGCGCAACACTGTGCCGCGCGCAGCCACCGAGCAGCACCGCGCCGACGCCGCCGCCACCGGCTGCTACCCAGCCAGATCCGAGAAGGGGAAACCCGGATCCGGACCGAGCGGTGCCAAATCCGCCGCTTGGCACGGGAGCTCGACGCCGGTGAGCACTCCCACGTCCCCCCTAGCACCGGCGACTCCCTCCAAGAAGAGGACGAGAGTCCCGCCGCCGCCCTCCTTGGAAGCCGCACGGGCGTCCGAAGGCTGCCTCCAGCGGCGGCGAGGCGCAGGGGAAGGTGGGGAGGGGCGGCTCTGGCGGCGAGATCTGGTCGCCGCCCGTGTCGCTCCAAAGGAGAGCGACGCGGGGGCCTGTCGTGCTTCTCAGAACTGAAGAAGTGAAGCGCCTTATCTTTCTTCTACCTAGCTGCTTGCACCGACGAATTTTCATTTTAAATTTTAATTTTCGTATCTACCACCATTACCATCGTCCACAGGAAATACTACTAGTTAAGATAATTTCAATCATTTGTATAAGGCAATGTGATATCAACAGGTGCGGCTATGGATTTGTCTTTCTTTTCACTTTTTTTATTTTCCTTCGTTAGCTCCACGCACCGAAGTTGTTGTTTAGGCTTACCTCGTGAACTGTACTAATATGTTTTAATAATATTCGCTTGAGTTTATTTGTAACTAATTTCGGTTGTTTTAATAGTGTTCTATAAGAGAGAATAAGTTGTAGTCGGCTGATAAACCGATTGATAAGTCTAAGCGAACAAAGCTGTGATTTTAGGATTATGGCATTGATTTTGATAATGTGGAAGGCCCAGTATACCATTCTAATGTGTGTACCGGAGTAGATATTGCTGTGATCTCAAGGATCCAAGTATGTTGCTATTTTCGGTGCTTAAAAGAAGCCCGCATCCACCACCATCATCGTTGTCCACGAGTAATATTCTAGATAAATTCAATTATTTATATAAGACATCGTGATGTTGATGGATACGGTTGTGAGTCTGTCTTTCTTCCGCTTTTCCTCATCCTTTTTCCCAGGATAGTTCTCGTGGACATACCTCATTGCCCCCAATGAGACACATCAACCTTGATTATTGACTTCTTCCTTTCCTATTTTCGAGTATCCGCGTCTTGTCAAGCTAGATTGATCCTATCTTTCAAAGTCATCTACAATTAATATCGTATTGCTTGTAGATGACAATCTTCTTGAGAAGACAAAACTAGAACCCTTTTAGCTCTACCAAAGACTACACAAGACATGGCATCTTATACAAACGATTGAAATCATCGTGGTTATTACTTGTGGACAATGATAATGGTGGTGGATGTGAAATGAGATCCAATAGCTAGCTAGGTAAAACTGAGTAGCAAGCTAACCCTAGCGGAGTGGACCTAATGGAGTTGTATACCTTGCCATTGACATTAGGAAGATTGTGGCATTTGAAATGTCAAGGAAGATGGGTCAAAAAGTATCTTCATGAATCAAACGAAACATCACCCTCTCATGCAATGAACATAACAAGATTAATAAGAAGGGCAAGAAGGTTGAATCAAGCTCAAGTTTGAGTGAGGGAGAAAAGGAGGAGGAAGATAATTAAGACAAAGCTTCCATCTCCTCTAATGACAATGAAGTGATGAAATTAATTAGAGGAGTGAAGAAGATGATTGGCAATATCTAGTCCAAAGGCGTGACCATCACAATTGAAGACATACCAACCAAAGAAAAAACAAAAATGAATAAGGATGGCTTTGGTTGTGGTGATATTTAACACTCTATGAGGATTGTCCAAACAAACCCAAGTTAAAGAACAATAAAATGAAAGGGAAGGAAAAGGTGGTCAATTCCTTATGCATGGGATGACTCTTCAGGTCAGGAAGTAACCCATCACAAGAGGCTCTGCCACAAGTTATCACCAAGCTCTTTGCACATATGTGTAGCACCCGGTTTTAAAAACAAAACCGAGCACTTATCGTATGTGTGCCCAAGAAGTCCACACATATAACCACAGATGAAAAAGATATCAAAACAGTGTTATATAGCGAAACATACTTATATTTAACACTTACATCAAAGTTAAGCGGAACGAATACTAATCTTCTCTCCAGGCTCCATTCTTCACAGGGACGGTTGACTGGGGGTACATACGCCTAGCACTTCCATCAGTCTTCTGGAAACTCGTCTATGTCTTCACCACTCTTCTGCTACGCGACTCTGATGGAGACTGGGGTGTGGGGGAAATAGCAAGAGTGAGCACATTTCGTACTCAGCAAATACAACATGGGGTTCATGAGGCTCAAAAGGTTGACACTGGTTTAACCGCGGTCAGCTTTTAATTAGGTCATATTAATAAGCAATTGAGTAGCAACAAAGTAAGCACCAACCCGAATAACCATATGATCAAGTAAACATGAATATCATATAGCAAGAACATAAACAATTAATAATCAATTTTATAAATTATTATTCCATAAGGAGCCCAGGCCGCTCTTGACCGAGAGCACAGCTGATATATCAGTTTAAAGACACTATGCAGAGGTTGTACATCTTTACCCGTGAGTCGTGATTCCCGTTTGCCAGGGATAGCTAGTCCCATATCACACTACCAAGGTGCATGGCTGGGTTTCACTACGAAGCCTTTCAAAGGTTCGTCTAACAAGTTAGGACCGCTAGGTTTCTGTGGCCTGCAGGTGTAGAGCCCTCCTTCCAGATGGCACAACAACACGCAGCATATACACATGTGGACAGGAGCCGCGCTATACCCGACCCGGAACACACCCCTCTTGTGCCATCAAGGTAACCACTAACAAGCTAGAAAAGGTCCTCATACTGAGCTAAAGCCAGAGCCATATAGCCCTCACGGTTGCACTATAAGTCCTGGGGGAATCCACTTACAGATAAGTTATGTTTCTCAAAGCATCTTTTAGTTGTTCGTTGCATATACCATTAATCAAGTTACATGATCATAGTCATTCGTTTGAGCATTAGCAACAACTACCCAATGCATAACCCAAGGTGACAAGGTATATAGTAACAAAAGCTAGGATGTCCCTATGGTTATCAAGGTAGACACATGCATAATGAATTTAATGAATTAATGTGGATAGGAAACAAGGAAGATCCCATGTTATACTTGCCTTGCGGCGGCGTGGGACAGCAGTGCTGCGGTGCCCTAGACCGAGAGGTACTCAGATAAAATATTTGGAGCTCATGAAAAGATATTTTAGAGCATCCAAAAATTAGATTCCGCTCACGGATAAATGAGACAAGTTTCTGAAAAAAAGGCGGAAAAATTCTCGAGAAGTTTACGGAGATAGACTGATAGATGAGAACTCAAAGAAGTGATGATTTTCGGAGCACAATAAAAAGGATCTTGAGAAACTCCAACAGGAGAGTTAAGCTAGAAAACAAAGAATTTGATTGGAGGAGAAGATATGGACAAGGCGGAGAAAGATAAACGACTTACTAAACGCGTTTTTGGAAAACTTTACTCACTCGCATCACAAGACGAAACAACAATCAACCATCACATCAAGCATAACCCGTCAAACTACTTTAGCAAAAATTTTGAAATCCATATTTTCCTATGACTATATTTGCGCTAGATCAAACAAACTTGTAAATTTTATTCCAAATATTGAAATCATTAATTTTATTTAATATTTTCTACTCAACCCAAAATAAAAAATTTTGGGATGTGACAATATGTTTCATGTCAAGAAGTATAGTTGAAAGCAAAAACGATGCAAGTCATAATGACTCCCTCCTTCCTATGAAGATCTTGTTAACTTGGTTGAATAATTTCAAGAAACTTCACTAAGCATCAAGCAAAAAACTTGGAACAAAAGTTAGTTAGGTTAATTAAAAGTTATGATGAACTTCGAAGAATTTTGATGCATTTGTGGATTATAATGTTGAGCTAGCTAACACACTTGAAAAAATAACTAGAAGTTAGTACAAGTACCCAAAAAGGCACCTAAAAAGGTTTATCTCTTTGACATAATTCAAAAGGATTTCTCTACTTCTTGCATCGATTCGACAACCAAAGAAAACACAAAAATGAATACGGGTGGCTTTGGTTGTGGTGATATTTAACACTCTATGTGGATTGTCCAAACAAACCCAAGCTAAAGAGCAATAAAAATGAAAGGAAAGGAAAAGGTGGTCAATTCCTTACAAATATGAATGCATGGGATGACTCTTCAGGTCAGGAAGTAACCCATCACAAGAGGCTCTACCACAAGTTATCACAAAGCTCTTTGCACATATGTTTCATGTCAAGAAGTATAGTTGAAAGCAAAAACGATGTAAGTCATAATGACTCCCTCCTTCCTATGAAGATCTTGTTAACTTGGTTGAATAATTTCAAGAAACTTGCACTAAGCGTCAAGCAAAAATAAAAAAACTTGGAACAAAAGTTAGTTAGGTTAATTAAAAGTTATGATGAACTTTGAAGAAATTTTGATGCATTTGTGGATTATAATGTTGAGCTAGCTAACACACTTGAAAAAATAACTAGAAGTTAGTACAAGTACCCAAAAAGGCACTTAAAAAGGTTTATCTCTTTGACATAATTCAAAAGGATTTCTCTACTTCTTGCATCGATCCAATTGATCTAAACTCACCATGCATCTCGCTCCAAGTCTTATGCTCAGCATGTTGTTGTAGATTCATGCACCGATAAAGTTGCTATGAAAAAAATAGCTCCATAAGTAAAAAGTAGATCGTCTCACCAAAGATTTGATTGCATTGAAAGATAAGAAGAAGTAAGTTGAACCTCAACAAGATATTTGCCCCCAATTGTGTGTGAGAACCATATAAAATGTGTGCTTTCATCTCAAAACAAAACACAGTACTTGCGAACACAAGGTTGATATGCGTCCTTGTGGTTAGACCTTGTGATGAGTGATGGATCAATAGGCTCACGGGGTTGGCGTGAATGTGGAACATGTCTCTTGGTTGTGTTGGTGTGCAGGTGTGGAGCTCGGAGGCAATGATCGATGGCGAGGTGAAGATCAAGTAGAAACATGTCGCGTCGATGGACCAGGAGTGGTGAAGAGCGGACATGAAGCTTGGACTGAAGGACCGGGAGGCTGGAGGAACAGATGTGGTAGCTGGCACTTGGCGGCAACAAGAAAGAGTACATGGGGATGAAGACGACATCGGTCGAGTCAAGACGGAAGGCAATGGTGTCGTGGAACCTGGAGGAGGCTGGACACGGGCTTGTATGGGACATGCAAGTGTCGTCAGTCGAGTCAGGGAGCAAGGCGAAGGTGTCGTGCTTGGCGGAGGCTGAACATATGTCGACAGACGGGGTGTAGCATCTACGCTCCTCCTACAGCGTGGGTTTGGTAGTTGAGCCTCAGAAAACTATCGTGGCGTTTCAGGTTTGGGCCTCAAAACCTAGGGTGGTCGGTTTCTGAGTTTGGACCTCAAAACTCAGGATGACGGGTTTGCCAATTTGGGCCTCAAAACCTGGCGGAGGTTCCAAGGAGGAATGGGGCGGCATGTGGTGGCACCGCGAGGCTTGCGTCGAGGCGAAGCTAGTGATGAGAAGACACGTGGCCATCAAGATGGCACGTGGCGGCATCGTGAGACTTGCGTTGCGGCGAAGCTAACCATGAGGAAGGCGTGTGACCATCGATGAAGAAAACCTACAAAGTTGGACTGGAATGCCCTTGTGCTAGCTAGTTCTCTCTTTGTATCCTAGGGTAAAAGGGGTATTATATAATAGGCTATAAATAAGGGATGACACCCCTGATCCCTCCTTATCACTTCAGACTCCTATTTTCCAGTTTCATCTATTAGGTTCCCCCTCCCTGTAGTTGTTGTTGTGATCCATAGAGAAATCATTCCTCTGTGTACTCGGATTTCAGGAAAGGTGGATGTAATCGCCTTGTAGCCTCATTGGCTTTTGGGCTGAGATCTTTTGTTCGTGTTTTATTCTTCGCGTTCTTGTTTTCCCCTCTCTAGTTCTTTCACGAGATCTTTTGATTCAAGAGATGGATTGTGATTCCGTTTGAACTATCTTATGCTTTGTCGTGAGAGACATCTTTCCACCAAAGGAATTCATCTAATTCCTCATGAGCACATAGATCAGGCAGATTTTTTTATCTCATTTTGCATGTTCTTCATCGTTCTTCATCGATTCCCTGATTTGTAGTTAGGTTCGAGCCATGATCTTGTAGGAGTAGCTCACTAACTTGCTTGTGATCCCTCATGCAAAATTTGAGCCCAAGTGCTTGAGATTTGAGGGAGATCAGGTCGATTTGGTGGAAGAACAGTGTTGTGTCGGGGCATCGAACACGCTTGTTCAAGGCATCGAACACGTTCAACACTTGTGCCAGCCCTGTCCAGATCTAGGCCTGGCATTAGACGCACATGTTGGCCATCCAGAGAGCTCCAGAACGCACCTGATGCGTCTGACTCAGTGGCATTGGACACTCTAGTGGGTTTGACATCACATCAGACGCTGCATCAGCGCACAGGTCCTGTGTCCAATGGCTATGCTGTAAGGTTCCAAAAAGGACTTCGCTGCATTGGACGCGTCTGGTCCATAGGCATTGGACGCACCCAGAGTCTGATGCTTGCTGGAGTTGTGTTGTTTCATTCGTAGATTTTTCATTCGGCTTTCATTTGATGTTCTATGTTTTGCATTGGGTTCCTGGTTTCTATCCCCTTCAGAAATCAAGCTCCTCGCCTTAGATTTAGGTCTAAATCCCCTCGTAGTGCTCAGGGGAGGTTGAGGTAGCCCAAAGTTCATCTTGTCACTAGTTGGCTCGTGTGAACTAAGGCGTGGGAGTTTTTGTGGTGTCCTGTTGTATTCCTAGGAAATATCTACTCAATCATTTGGGTAGTGGACATCACACAGTTGGCTCTTGCTTTTGTGGGTTGATTTTGGGACATAGGTTATCTATTTCTAAGAAGAAATTATTGGCTCTCATTCACCCCTCCTACCTCTAGTCACTTTTTCCGGTCCTTCAATATTTTTGAAAGTCAAGTTTAATATGGTTATAATAGTTTGAATATTTTGTTTAGATGTAATCCATGTGGTTATGAAATGAGATTAGTTTTGTTCTTAGGTGTTTGGCACATGCTAGGTTTAGTGCAAGCTCCTAGTGCGATAGGGTTGGAAACATGTGAAAAGAGGTTGAATCCAAGTCTCTACCATGTCTAGACAAACAAAACCTAATAAACTATATTTGACATTGTGATGTGTAAATGACATCAAGCTTAATTATACTACATCTATTCTTTATGAATGTTCGAGGGTTTACTGAAGGACCAAAAATGGCGACCAGAGGGGGTGAATGGGAGCTGTAATTTTTTTTTTTCAAAATATTTAGGCCACTGTCCCAGAAAATCTACCCCAAAGCAAAACCACGAGCACGCCAAATCCATGAGACAACTAGTGGTTGGACACTATAGGAGATGTCCTAGAGATACAACGAGATTGTCGGAGAAGCGCCACGAACAAGCGCTAAGCCGAAGGCTCAAAAGCTGGCAGATCGCATAGAGCTGGAATGTCCAAGACTTAAGGCTTCGACTGTCTGGGGTCTGCTCCAGACTGTCCATAGGCCAAAGTCCCAAAAGTGAACTATTATAAAATAGTTCTGGTCAGGGCCCGGACTGTCCGCCACTTGGGGGTCGGACTATCCACGGTTGATGTGAACAGGGTAAACAACCGGACTGTTCACTGTCAAGCAGTGTCGACGGATTGTCCGCGGTCAGGTGGTGGACTGTCCGCCGGTCACCAGACAACAAGCAGTCAACTGAGCACAACAACTGCTTGTGCTCAAGCCTGACCCGCGGACTGTCCCGGGTTGAATCTCGGATTGTCCGGGAATGCCCAGACAACACAAAAACAGCTCGGGCAAAACCCAAAATCAATCGGACCTCGACCAAATCAAAAGGGCTTGCAATCAAACTTCACCCAAGTGATCTTGAGCATGTTGGTGAGCTATTCCTAAGAAATCATGGCTCAAACCTATCTAGATGTCGAGATATTTCAGATCACGTGAAAAGGGAGAAAGTTTGATTCTGAAAATAATTTCTGCCAAATCTATGTGCTCGTGAGGAATTAGAAGAAATCCTTCAGTGGAAAGATACCTCTTACGTCCTAGCACAAGGTGGTTCAAAAGAAATCACAATCCATCCATCAAATCAAAAGAACTCGCAAAAGAGCAAAGATGGCGAAATGAAGAACGCGAAGAACAAAACGTCAACTCAAAGATTTCAGCCAAAATCCCCAACGAGGAGACAAGGAGATTACAGTCTCCTTTTCTGAAATCGAAATACACAGAGGAAGATTATCGTCTCTGTGGATCACTACAACAGCTAGAGAGAGAATCCATAACATATGAATACTAGAGTCTTGTAATGAAATGTTGAAGTGATGAAGAGGGATAAGGGGTGTCATCCCTTATTTATAGCTTATTACACAATACCCCTTCTACCTCTAGATACATAGAGCAAACTAGCTAGACTAGGGGCAATCTAGTCCAGCTCTGTCAGGATTTCTCATCGACGGTCACATGCCTTCCTCATCGGTCACTTCGCCGCAACGCAAGCCTCCCGATGCCATCATGCATCGTCCCGACGCAAACGAGCCTTCACACCACTAGCTTCACCTTGACGCAAGCCTCACGGTGCCACCACGTGCTGTCGTAACCTCCGCCGGGTTTTGAGGCCCAAACCGGCAAACCTGTCATCCAGAGTTTTGAAGCCCAAACTCAGAAACCGGTCACCCCAGGTTTTGTGCCCAAACCTGGAAACTGTCAGGGTAGTTTTCTAAGGCTCAACTACCAAACCCGCGCCGAAGATGGAGCGTGGGTCTCATGCCCCATTGTCGACACCGATGTCGACGCATGTCCAACGTCCACCAAGCACGGCGCCTTCGACTTCCTCCCTGACTCGACCGACGATATTTGCATCTCTCATGTAACCCCATGTTCGGCCTCCGCCAAGTGCCATGATGCCATCGCCTCCGGTCTTAACTCGACTGATATTGTCTTCATCCCTGTATACTCTTGCCTGTTGCCGCCAAGTGCCAGCTACCGCAACTGGTCCTCTGGCCTTCTGGCCCATCAGTCCAAGCTTCACGTCTGTCCTTCGCCACTTTCGGTCCATCAGCATGGCACGTCTCTACTTGACCTTCATCTCGCCATCCACCATTATCTACGAGCTCCACACTTGCAAACCAACACAACCAAGAGACATGTTGCACTCACGCCAACCCGTGAGCCTGTTGACCAATCACTCATCACAAGGACGAACCACAAGAGCACATATCAACCTTATGTTCGCATTTACTATCTGCGAGATGAAATAAGCTAGATAAGTGATTGTGTCTATTAGGATGAGAAACACAAATGATCGTTACCACCTTTTCTGGTTCTTCCCCTTTTTAGTCATGAAAAAGATAATGGTGGGGTGTATGTAAGCTATGAGTTAACCACTCTACTAAATAGTAGCATTCTCTATCTATCTATCTATCTATCTATCTATCTATCTATCATCATCATCATC
Source organism: Coix lacryma-jobi var. lacryma-jobi (assembly GCA_009763385.1). Taxonomy (NCBI): domain Eukaryota; kingdom Viridiplantae; phylum Streptophyta; class Magnoliopsida; order Poales; family Poaceae; genus Coix; species Coix lacryma-jobi. Next base: position 117,326,159 of record CM019829.1, read on the forward strand.
ATCATCTAATTTTGTAGGAATTCACTACAAGAAATCTGGGCTTCTATTGCAGATGACAGAGCACATATTTGACATAAACATAGGCTGTTTATGACGATTGTTCATGGGATGACATGTTTATAATGACTGTTCATAGGATGACAACTGTCTATGACCAAATTGTGTCTTTGTCATAAAATCATTACAAGATACATATGCTCTATGACGATAGATCGATGACAATTACCGATCTTTGTAAAATATAAAACTATTATAATTTCATTTAAAAAAATCAGACCACAAATCATGTGTCCTAGATGGACTCTTGCTCTCCTCGTCACCTCTAATCTCATTTTTAGGATTAAATTAAAAAAATCATAAAAAACTCAAAAAGTGGCCACTACTAGAGTCCAACATGCATAGTGTTCTTTCTTTAACCTCTTTTTGATCGTCAGAATCTGACTTTTGATCCTTGAAATCGGACTCAAAGAAAAAAAACATAAAAATCATGCCAGCAGCAGGATGGAACCAGTGACCGTGAGTCACCCTGGTCACAAAATATCGAGAACCGAGTACCAAACCGAATTTACCGAGAACCGAACCAAATTTACCGAAACCGAAAAATTTGGTTCCTTGTTCGGTTCCAAGTTCCCAGGAACCGAATTTACCGAGGTAAATACCAAAACTGAACCGAATTTACTGAACTAACCGAATTTACATAAAATATGATGAGTTTAGGTGTTGTTATATTATTGATTGTACTATTATAGACTATTATATTATATATTTTTGGTACTCACACTTATAGTCATGTGGACTTTTATATGTATATGTATTTTGCACTATTATTCTCTATAAATCATGTCAAAATTAGCTTTTAAACCTGCCACTATGACAAATTCGGTACTGTTCGGTAAATATCGAAACTGGACCGAATTTACTGATACAAATTTCCTCAGTACCGAGTTTTTTTAGGAACAGATCGGTACCAGTTTTCTAAGGAACCGAATTTGCATAGGTACTGAAGAACCAAACCAAAGAACCGAATGCCCAGGCTGAAGCGTGAGGCAAAAACCACCTATACTAACCAATCGAGAACAAGATTTGTAGGTTACTAAGAGACTATTTGATTTATTTTAGTTGCTATGGAGTGTATAAAAAGGAAAGATAACCTAAAAGTGTAGGACACAAATGGATCAAAATTTCCACCTCTGCTATCATGACCGAGTGAGCATCATCATGACATTCTGCTACTGTTGTCAACAATAGTGTTTGCATTATTTTGCGAAAAATGAAAGGAACAATAGTGTTATCATGACTGAATGGCAATTGCTTGTTTCACAATGAGCTGTGTTACATCCCCAAAGAACAAATATTCATCTGTTGATAATCTGAGCAAGAACTAGTGATAGGATCATCACTTTTAAATAACTTGTGGTAGTGCCATGGGCATATTCTTTCACTGTAGTTTGCATTTCTGCATTTTTACTTCTTTGTGCAGTGCATCTTGATACTTGCATTTCATTGTTTGTTCATTTAGGACTCAAAACCTGCTGTTGGCTCTACTCTCATTGGTGGTGAGACAGAAACTCTAGAGAGGTTAAAGAAGTTTGTTGCAGACTGATCTATGTAGCCAAACAAAGCACCACAGTTCATGTATGAGGAGTTGTAACGGGTTATACCTTTGGCTTGTATTCTGTTGTATGAAAGCATTATTTATGACTGAGGATTACATATGGTTATTATAATTGATGTAATTGGTTATGTGGTTAATAAATGTGATGATTTTTAAATGGGCTAGGCCACAATACATACAAGCTTGGACTGTAGTGTTGGGCCTTGAATGTAAAAAAGGATACGCCAATTTGTAGCTGGGCTAAAAAAATATTTGAGCCGTTGGGCTAATTATAAATGAAAATAATAATAAAAAGCCCATGCTATATGGGTTGAATGTGAATTGCACGTCATCCGCCATGTCATTGCCACATCATCACCCGTATTGTCATCTGCTATGTCACATGTGACATGTCATCGTACATGTGGTGTTATTTGGTTCAATTTGTTATGACGAATTTAGTCTAGTCATTGCATCAACTCTTGTCATTGTATCAATGACGATATCCTTTGGTAGTCACATAAGCTGTTTAGTGATCCATCTTGTGTGACGACAGCTACTTCATCACTGTTAGCAGGCAGTGATAGGAAACAAGTTGTTATCATCATAATCTGATTGTCACAGAAGTCCAGAATTTCTGTAGTGGAAGGGAATGAAATTATAAATTTCAAGATTGTAGCTTTTTCATTGGCTTGTTGAGTAACTTTACATTTTTCTTATTTTTTGTAGGTATATTATGATCCTTGATGACATATGGATATATCAGATCTGCACTACCTCACAATATGAAGGGTAGCTATAGAAATGACTACCTCATGGGGACACTTTTCTCCCCATCCACATTTCTTGCGCAAAGAATTAATTCCTATGGGAATACCCATCCCCATAAAAAAGTATAGTTATAAGAGGGCATGACACAAGAAGCAAAGGTTTAAATGTTGATTTCTCAAAGTTAAATGTTGTTCTCACAAAATTCAAGGACAAGGAGCATTAGCAGTTCTCATCTGTCAGAATCCAAAGAACAAGAAACACTAGCTCTATTCTCACAAATCTAAAGAAAAATACATAGCAAAGTGATGAAGAGACCTACAACCATGAGACTATGAATGGAATTAATACATAGTGTTTAGCATATTAACCACATGTCCACATCATCTTCTATCCATGGTTGCACGCCTTGCCTCTTTTTGGCTCTAGTGAATGGTGCAAGCTGTGTGGGAGATTCGAGAGTAGTAACCAGTGGATAGCGTTGCAGCTTGTGGATTGTCTATGACTTCGCAGGAAGCAAGCCGGACGTCGGCGACACCACACACACTCCACAAATAGGACTCTTGATCTCAATCTCTGGGGACACAATGGTGGTGGCATGTTGCTCCAAAGCTTTGGTGCGCGATGATTGGTGTGGACTAAAGAGTTGGCTACTTGGGACTTAGGGTTAGTGGCGATATATATAGTCCACAACAAATAATGGGTCGATCTTTAGATGGGCCCAAAACTATTAATGCCTAGTGCTCTGCCCTCTGGTTCATCTCTCTCATGAGTCGCATTGTAGCAGGGCAGAGGAGTAGGGATCGAAGATGGGGATCAGGGAACCATTCTCGTCCCTGCCATCCCTGATGGACTAAAGAGTCACCTACTTGGGCCCTTCATCAAGGACAACCGACCTCGAAGGCCCTGCGGCACGCGACCAGGCTGTCATGCTCGCCAGGGACTCTCACGAAGCCTTGCCCGCCAAGGAACCGTTTGTAATATGTTATGAACTGTAACCCTGCTCCTCGACTATATAAGGCGAGCAAGGACCCCCTCTCATCTCATCAGATCCCATCAGACCTGAGATCGCCCGATCTCACGTGATATTCCAATCCAGCAATACAAACCAACCACCAGAACACAGGATGCAGGGTATTACGACGACTTGCCGGCCCGAACCTATCTAAATCACCGTGTCTCATCCTTGTGTTTACGCTTGAGCAGTCGTCTCCACACCTCCTCAAACTAATCTACCTTGGGCATACCGCTCGGTAGACTATCGACCATATTTCGTCGACAGTTGGCGCACCAGGTAGGGGGTGTGTGCTACGACACCATGATCTGTCAAGCGGTCATCTTCCTCGACTCCATGATCCTCCCGAGCCCGGCGTCTCCTTCCAGATCGGATCTATCATCTGGACCACCGGCGACGCCGTCCTCGCTCTGGAGATCGTGGGATCTGCGCAGCTTGCTGCACCGGATGCCTCGTCGTCCACCCTTCGCGTCATCACGCCAGCGCTCCGCGCGCCAAGATCTATCCGCTATGACGACCTTGTCGAGGCCATCGATCGAGCCAACAAGAGGATCACCGACTGCATCAACATCGCCATCTTCGCTCGTCATCGACCGGGCTCGTCGCCGCCTTCGTCCGTCGCCGCCATTGCTCGTCATCGACCGGGCTCGTCGCCGCCTTCGCCCGTCGCCACCGTCGCTCGTCATCGACCGGGCTCATCGCCGCCTTCGCCCGTCGCTGCCGTCACTCGTCATCGATCGGGCTCGTCGCCGCCTTCGCCCGTCGCCACCGTCGCTCGTCGTCAACCATGCTCCTCGCCGCCTTCAATCATCGCCGCCTTCGCTCGTCGTCGACTAGGCTCCTCGCCGCCTTCACTCGTCGTCGACCACGCTCCTCGCCGTCTTCACTCGTTGCCGCCTTCGCTCGTCGTCGACCAGGATCGTCGTCGCCTTCGCTCGTCGCCGCCTTCGCTCGTTGCCGCCTTCGCCCATCGTCGTTGTCGCTCGTCATCGACCGGGCTCATCGCTGCCTTCGCTCGTCACCGTCTTCCCTCGCTGCCGCCTTCACTCATCGCCGCCTTCGCTCATCGTCGACTAGGCTCCTCGCCGCCTTCACTCCTCGTCGACCAGGCTCATCACCGTCTTCACTCGTCACCGCCTTCGCTCATCGCCGACCAGGCTCGTTGCCGCCTTCGTTTGTCGTCGACCCGGCTCGTTACCGCCTTCGCTCGTTGCCGCCTTCGCCCGTCGCCACCGTCGCTCGTCGTCGACCAGGCTCGTTGCCTTCGCTCGTCGCCGCCTTCGCTCGTCATCGACCAGGCTCGTCGCCGCCTTCGCCCGTCGCCGCCGTCGCTCGTCATCGACTGGGCTCGTCGCCGCCTTCGCCCGTCGCCGCCGTCGCTCGTTGTCGATCGGGCTCGTCGCCGCCTTCGCCCGTTGCCCCCGTCGCTCGTCGTCGATCAGGCTCGTCGCCGCCTTCGCTCATCGTCGACCAGGCTCCTCGCCGCCTTCACTCGTCGATGCCTTCGCTCGTCGTCGACCGGGCTCCTCGCCGCCTTCACTCATCGCCGCCTTCGCTTGTCGTCGACCAGACTCCTCGCCGCCTTCACTCGTCGTCTCGTCGTCGACCCGGATCGTCACCGTCTTCGCTCGTCGCCGACCCGGCTCATCACCGCCTTCGCTCATCGTCGACAGGCTCATCGCTGCCTTCGCTCGTCGTCACCTTCGCTCGTCGCCGCCTTCGCTCATCGTCAACCAGGCTCGTCGCCGCCTTCGCCGACCCGCTCGTCGCCGCCTTCGCCGACCCGCTCGTCGCCAAAGATCGGATCTACATCCGGCTCCTCGCTTCGCTCCATGACTCGCCAACCGCGCTTCGTCATCGGTCTCCATGCCCTACGGGCTACGTGGTGTCCACCTTCCAACATTAGGTGCTCCGACAACTCTCTGACAAGACTGAGCTCTTCAGCTCCAACCAGACGTTCGTCGACCTCTCCAAACGATCGCCGACTACTCCAGACGTTCGCCAACCTCTCCAAATGATTCACCGACCTCTCCAAGCAGCCTGGCTGACGCTGAAGGGGCCTCAGAGCCGGGGCTGCTGTCACCTCCATACGCGTGCATGAGTGCCTGCCCTCTGCGCTATGGTGGCCAGCAGTCCTCCTGAGTGACGTCCTGCCCTCTCTACGCGTGCATGAGCGTATGCCCTCTGCGCTACGAAGGAAAGGCTAAGCTCGAGCTGAGACCTCTAAGACTATACGCCCAATGCCTGTATATGCGCTACCCACGCGCTCGACATACGATCTCCAAACGATCTCCATCCGCCTAAGTCACGCCTCAATCGAACCTCTCGGAGAGTGGCCCTGTCTCTGGTACCTCCCTATGCATGCACGAGCGTTTGCCCTCTGCACTACGGGATGCCAGCAGCGGCTCCTTGGGGATTCCTATGACTCCTACGCGTACACGGGCTCCACGCTCTACGATACGGACCATAGGATAACCCAAGGCCGAACTGTTCATCGCTTTGGCTCATGACTAAACGACACACGACAAGATACAAGACAACGTCCGCCACAAGCGTCTCCGTGGCCGGCTCCGTCTCCGTCTCCAGATGCTCCACGTCGGCACGACGACTCCAGGCTCGGGCACTTCGTCAAGCTGCAGTCATCTTTCTCCACTGGTTTTTCTCCATATTTTATTTGTACATCATCACGTACTACTGCTCTCCATATTTATTTTTCAGGGACTTCGCCTTCGCTCATCGCCGACCAGGCTCATGGACTTCGCCTTCACTCGTCGCCGATCAAGCTCAGGGACTTCACCTTCGCTCCTCGCCGACCAGGATCGGGGACTTCGCCTTCACTCATCGTCGACCAAGCTCAGGGACTTCACCTTCGCTCCTCGCTGACCAGGCTCAGGGACTTCACCTTCACTCGTCATCAACCAAGCTCAGGGACTTCACCTTCGCTCCTCGCAGACCAGTCTCGGGGACTTCGCCTTCGCTCGTCATCGACCAAGCTCAGGGGCTTCACCTTCGCTCGTCGCCGACCAGGCCCGGGGACTTCGCCTTCGTTCATCACCGACCAGGCTCGAGGACTTCATCTTCGCTCATCGCCGTCCAGGCTCAAGGACTTCACTCGCCGCCACCTTCGCTCGTCGCCGACCAGGCTCGAGGACTTCGCTCGTTGCCGTCTTCGCTCGTCGTCGCCTACGCTCGTCGCCAACCAGGCTCGGGGACTTCGTCTTCACTCGTCGCCGACTAGGCTCGTCGCCTTCGCTCGTCGTCGCCTCCGCTCATCGCCGTCTTCGGTCGTCATCGACTACGCTCGTCACCGACTTGGCTCGGGGACTTCGCTCATCACCATCTTCACTCGTCGTCGCCGACTAGGCTCGTCGCCTTCGCTCGTCACCGTCTTCGCTCGCCGTCGCCTACGCTCGCCGCCGACCAGGCTTGCGGATACATGGGTGTATGCCGGATCTTGAGTGATGAGTGATTGTCAACTGGGATGATGCGCATGTTCTTTGGCTTGTGTTGTGCAGGTGTTGAGCATGGATACGGTGATCAAAGGCAAAGTGAAGGTCAAGTAGAGACGTGTCATGCCGATGGACCCGGAGCGGTGAAGGGCGAACGTGAGGCTTGGACTGACGGACCGATGGCTTGAGGATCGGCCGTGGTGGCTGACAGCCTGGGACAATGAGAAGTGAAGACTTGCATGTGGACGGGGTGCACGGGCGGTGCATCCCCTCGACGGCTCGGTTTGGTGGTTGAGCCACAAAAAAACCACTGGTGGACGGTTTCCAGGTTTGGGCCACAAAACCTGGGTGCTGCGGGTTTGGGCCACAAAACTCGGGCTGTGGTCGGTTTCCAGGTTTGGGCCTCAAAACCTGGGCGCTGGCGGGTTTCTGAGTTTGGGCCATAAAACTCAGGCGATGGACGGCTGGTTTCCCGGTTTGGGCCTCAAAACCGGGGGTTGGTCGTGAAGACAGGTTTCCCGGTTTTGGCCTCAAAACCGGGGGCAAGGTCCGTGAAAAGGACGAGCAGAGCGGTGGCGGCACGTGGCGGCAATCGGTGAGGTTGCGTCGAGGCAACACTACCAGTTGTGCGGGCGTGGCCGTCGGATCAGCATCTACTTCGAGTTGGTCCAGAATAACCCTAGGGTTTAGCTCGTTCGCTCTGTAATTAGTTAGGGCTAGAGTGGGAACTAGAATTAGGATAAGTAGAGGGAGACACCCACCTCCCATCCCATCTCAGTCATTTACTATTCTCCACTTAGGGTTTTCCTGCTCTCCCAATCCCCTGCTGTAGCTACTGAGATCCGCAGAGAACCATACCTCTGTGTTCATGAGATTTTGAGGAAGTGAGACCGTAATCTCACTGTTGTAGCGTATGGTAGCCACACAGTTGCAAATCCATGTCTTGATTTGCGTTTTGAATTTGTTCTTCGCGTTCTTCGTTTCTCCGTGATTTTCCCGTCACTCGATCTCCCTCTATACTACGTCTTTTTGAAATCCACTTGAATCAACTTGTTCTTTATAGTGAGGAGAACATTTCCACCGAAGGAATTCATCTCTACCCTCACGAACAAGTAGATCGGGTCGATTCAATTTTCGTGGCGCTTTTCCGGTTCATACACCATCTCCTTCAATTCTCGTTGATTGAGTTGATTTGAGCGGATGATTTCTTGGGGACAGTCTCCCAAGTACCTCGTGATCATCTTCTTCAAGTTTGGGAACAAGGGATTTTGATTTGAATCGATTTTGGGAAGATTTGGGAGAAGGGCGACCGAAATCGCCCTCTCTGCAAGGTCGCGGACAGTCCGCCACCTGACCGGCGGACAGTCCGGGCGTCGGGGGCAGGCCAGATCAGTGGTTGTGTTCTTCGACTGCTTTGCTGACCTTTGACCGGCGGACAGTCTGCCGTAGGTACTCGCGGACAGTCCGGGAGTCGAGCAAAAGGTTTCAGCAACCTTGCGGTTTTGTTCATTTGGCCGGCGGACAGTCCGCCACAGGCTTGCGGATTGTCGGCAGTTGAGCCGGACAATCCGGGACCGTACTCGCGGACAGTCCGGGAACTCGTAGACTTGTCTGTTTCAGTGTGTTTGGTCTCTTGGCTTTTCCGCTTGGTTTTCGGACTTCTCGTTTGGTCCTAAAATTAACCAAGAAACCTCTCTAGGTATCTTTGCTACTTGTTAGCATAGGTATTTGGAGATTTCTCGACGTAGCTCTCTATCTACGTTCGGGAGTTGGTTTTTGGGGTCGAACTTGAGCCGGTGCATTTGTTGTTTGGTTCACTCTTGCTTTGTGGTGCCTCGCTGTGATCCTAGGGATCATCCACCCTCTTCCAAGGGTCGTGGGCATCACGTTTCGGTCCTAGCTTTTGGGGGTTGTTTTTTGGGACAAAGGCCAAAGTTTCGAGAGAAATTTTTAGGCTCCCATTCACCCCCCCTCAGGTCGCCTTGCTTTTGCATTCTCGGTCCTTCAATTGGTATCGGAGCGGGTTAAGGATCTTCCACCTTAGCCCGTTCCAGATCCACAGAAGGCGACGTGGATCGCGGCGTGGGCAAACCGCCGTTCTTCGATGGGACGAACTATGCGTATTGGAAGATACGCATGTCGGCCTATCTTCAGAGTTTGGGTGCTTCCATTTGAGATATTTGCAACTCTGCAGATTACGTGGTCTTGGCTGCTCGTGCTACTCAGCATCCGATCGATGAGCACGATGTCAATAGCCGAGCCTGTAATGCTCTTTTCTCATGTTTGAGCATGACAAAGTTTGATCGCGTTTCTCACCTCGCTACGGCTCGGGAGATTTGGGCTACCCTCATGCGTTTCCATGAGGGAACCACTCAAGTCAAAACCCGTCTCTACGAGTCGCACAAGCGAGAGTATGAGAACTTTCGACACATGCCTGGTGAGAGCATAGAGAGTTTATTCGCTCGCTTTCAGGTGATTGTCAACAGGATGAGGGCTAACAAGGAGCTGTTGCCTTTCGACGATCATGAGAGGGCTCTCAAGCTTTTGCATACTCTCGATCGATCGGTGTGGGACTCAAAGGTTCAGGCGATCATCGAATCACCTAACTATGAGACCCTCACATGCGACGAGCTCTTCAGTATGCTCAAGTCCAGTGAGATTGACACCATGGCAAGGGCTTCTTATCAGAATCCTTCTGGCCCGTCGATGGCTTTGCTTTCTGGCTCTTCTACTAACCCCTCTGGAGGATTTGCACTTTCTTCTCTTCTTTCTGTCACAGAGGAGCAGCTGGAGTTCATGGGGGATGACGAGTTGGCTTTGCTTGCCAACCGGTTCTCGCGGTTCCACAACAACCTCATGAACCGTCGCCGCGGAGAAGGACGCTCTGGATGTTTCGAGTGTGGCGACCCCGACCATTTCATCGCCAACTGTCCCAAGAAGAACAAGCAAGCATTTGGGAAGGGCGATTATGGGCACAAGTACGACTCCGGCAAGCGCAAGGAGAAGTACGTCCCCGCGAAGCACAAGCGGAAGGGCGGCTTCAACAAGGAGTACATGAAGAAGAAGTACTTGGAGAAGGCCCATGCTGAGCAGCGTGCTTTCTTCGCCACACTCAGTGACATCGACGACTCGGATGATGACTCCGCTTCCTCAAGCGACGACGAGTCCGAGAAGAAGAAGAAGATCGAGGACAAGCTGAACGACCTCTGCTTCTTCGCCGACAACGAGGGTTTTTGCACCATGACCCTCGGCAAGGAGGTCGACAGTCAGCTGGAGGAGACACCTCGGAACGACGATGACGACGACACCTCCCAGGTATCTCAGACCCCTGATGAACTTGCTGCTGAGGTCGATAAGCTTACTGCCGCTCTTCTTAGTCAAGATAAGTTGCTTAGGCGTGCTGCTAGAGAGCGGAAGGAGTTTAGGCAGAAGTGGGAGGATACGGTGAAGGAACTTGAGTCCGTCAAGTCCACCGTTGTCGTGACTGAGGAGGATGAGTGTGAGATGTGCTCCAAGCACATGACTGACCTTCTCACTTTGAGGGGGAAGTATGTTGCTTTGGTTGGAGAGATGGATGAGCTGAAGGCTAGACCGGGGTTGCTGGGTGCATGCAAGTCTTGTGCAGGCTTGCAATCCGAGTTGGCAAAGAAGAATGCCAAGATTGTGTCTCTTGAGAAGGCCAGCTCGGGTAGCACTTGTGTGTCTAGGTGTGTTTTGTGTGAGGGTTTGGAGATGGAGATTGCTAATGTGAAGCATGACAAGATGCAAACCGAGGAAGAAAACACATACCTTCAGACCATCTTGTCATGGGTGTCTTGTGGTGAGCCGCAACTTGGGATGATGATTGCCCAATTCAAGCGTGCTGCTGGAGGTCCTGGTGTAGGCTTTGCTCAGGGTGTTGAGTGTGCTTCATCTTTTGGTAAGATTGGAGAGTCAAGTGGTCTTAACCTGAGTGAGAAGCCCAACTCCACCACTACTCCCAAACTGACCAAGATTCCACCCAAAGAGCCTTTCAAGCCTAACACTGAGGATGGGGTGTTTGTTGAACCTCCAAGAGCTCCACCCAAGAAACAAACATGGGGTCCAAAACCAAACCACCTCAAGAACAAGCTAGACACCATGCCACCTATCCAAGAGGAGCTCATGCCACAGAAGGGCAAAGTGATCCACACCCACTACCGTGAGTACCAACAACCCCCTATGAGAGCAGTGAGGTACCATTGTGAGCACTGTGGGAGAGATGGACATTTGAGGGAGTTTTGCTTTCGGCGCAAGAGAGAGGAGCGTCGTGCAAAGGAGATGAACAACATGGACATGTACCATACTTTCCATGATGTACATGTGCCGAACGTTCAGAGGCATGCTGCTAGGCCTAGAGATCCAATGCCTCAAGGTCCTAGGCCTAGGCCGCGAGTACGACGTGCCCGGCGGGAGCCTACAGTTGTAGGCTATGGACCCCGTGGCGGTGGCTTTGTAGTTGAGCGTTACCCCCCACCGCGTTTTGAGTATCGCGATGGACGCTCTTCCCTTAGCGGACCACGTTTTCCTATACGTGGTGATCGCTTTCCCCGTAGGCGTGCTAGGAATGGTTTTTCTACTAACCGTTCTTTTGAGCAGCTGGCCCAACACTGGTATAATTTTCATTTTACTCACCCCAGTGTTGGACCGTTTGCTCACCCTATGTCTTTTTATTGATGTAGGTAAAACGATTGGAGGACATTTGGTTGGTGGATTCCGGTTGTTCGAGGCACATGACCGGAAACGCCAAGTGGTTCTCCAATCTTAGTCCTGTTGCCGAAAAGGAGTTTATCACCTTCGGCGACAATAGCAAAGGTAAAGTGTTGTCTCATGGGTCGGTGCGAGTTAATGAGCACTTTGTGTTGCGTGATGTTGCTCTTGTTTCTAACTTGTATTTTAACCTTCTTTCTGTTTCGCAACTTTTCGATGACGACTATGAGATTCGTTTTAAGCCGAATCTCAGTCGTATTTTAGATCCTCAGGGCAATCTTGTATGTTTGATTTTGCCCTTTGGGAAAGTCTTTCGTGCGAATTTCTCAGAGTCGTTTGGAATTTCTCGCTGTCTTGTGGCTGGTCCTTCCTCCTCTGATCTTTGGAAGTGGCATAGGGGACTTGGTCACCTGAGCTTCGACTTGCTTGCAAGGCTTAGTTCACTTGGCTTAATCCGAGGATTGCCCAAGTTATCCATGGAGAAGGATCTTGTTTTCCATTCTTGTAGACATGGGAAAATGGTTGCTGCTCCCCACCATCCTGTGAATCAAGTTATGACCAAGCGCCCTGGATTGCTTTTGCATATGGACCTTGTTGGTCCGGCTCGGGTGAGCTCGGTTGGGGGGAAGTGGTATGTGCTTGTTGTTGTTGACGACTTTTTGAGATATTCGTGGGTTTTCTTTTTAGCCGAGAAAACTGAGACTTGGGTTTTCTTTTTAGCCGAGAAAACTGAGACTTTCTCTTTTGCTCGCAATCTGATTTTGCGACTTCAGAACGAGTTCCCTAAGAACTCGATGAGAGCTATTCGTGCGATAATGGTTTCGAGTTCAAAAACTCGGATTTTGAGAAGTTTTGTGATTCTTTGGGTTTAGAGCATCAGTTTTCATCCCCCTACACACCACCACAAAATGGTGTTGTAGAAAGGAAGAATTGGACCCTTGTTGAGATGGCCAGGACGATGCTCGATGAGCATAGGACTCCTAGACGGTATTGGGCCGAGGCTATGAACATTGCATGCTATATTTCCAATCGCATTTTTCTCCGAGCTTTCTTGAAAAGGACTTCTTATGAGTTGCGTTTTGGAAAACAACCCAAAGTGAGTTATTTTAGAGTTTTTGGTTGCCATTGTTTTATACTCAAGAAAGGCAACTTGGTCAAGTTTGAGTCTCGTTCTTCTGACGGTGTATTTTTAGGTTATGGCACTCATACTCGCACATATCGTGTACTTAACCTTGATACTAACCGAGTCATGGAGACATCCGATGTCACCTTCGATGAGACCATGGTTTGTCCTTCTTCTAGATTTGAGCGTGCAGGTGATCATGAGGTTGGCGAACCTCTTTTTGATGACGAGGATGAGAGTGCTGAAGGGATGGATGATCCAGCACCACCTCCACCTGCTGTGCCGCAAGCATCGACTTCTACTACAACGACTCACGGCCCCAACCCTTCTTCGTCGACTACTTGGGGGTCATGGGATCCGCCACCTCGGGCTGTACCTTTTGTACCCGAGGAGGCACCACCTGCTATTGAGGGGGAGGTTTCTTCAGCTCGGGAGGCACCACGACACATTCAGCGCCAACACCCGCCTCAACAGATGATCGACAGCATCGATGAACGTGTCACTCGGTCAAGGTCACAACAAATCTCTCACTTTGCTCATTCTGCATTTGTTCCTGATTTTGAACCCCGAGATGTTGGACACGCTTTATCTGATCCGGATTGGGTTAATGCCATGCATGAGGAGTTAGAAAATTTTGAGAGAAATTGGGTTTGGGTTTTGGTTCCACCTCCTCCTGAGTGTCACCCTATTGGTACAAAATGGGTTTTCAAAAACAAACAAGGAGAGGATGACCACATTGTGAGAAACAAGGCCAGACTTGTAGCCCAGGGGTATAGTCAGAAGGAGGGATAGACTATAAGGAGACTTTTGCTCCTGTAGCTCATTTGGAGGCAATTAGGATACTCTTGGCTTTTGCTGCATCCAAAGGTTTTAAACTTTTTCAAATGGATGTCAAGAGTGCCTTCTTAAACGGCTACATAGAAGAAGAGGTGTATGTGAAACAACCCCCCGGTTTTGAAAATCCCAAGTTTCCAAACCATGTTTTTAAACTTCACAAAGCTTTATATGGTTTGAAACAAGCCCCTAGAGCCTGGTATAATAGGTTGAAAACATTTTTGCTTGCTAAGGTTTTTAAAATGGGATGTGTGGATAAAACGCTTTTTCTCCTCAAGCAAGGCAATGACACTCTCTTGGTCCAGATTTACGTGGATGATATCATTTTCGGTGGTACTTCTCATGCTTTGGTTGCCAAGTTTGCAGATACTATGAGCAGGGAGTTTGAGATGAGCATGATGGGCGAGTTGACATTTTTCCTCGGGTTGCAAATCAAGCAATCCCGAGAGGGGACGTTCGTGCACCAGGGCAAGTATACCAAGGACATCCTGAAGAAGTTCGATATGGGTGAGGCCAAGCCTCTTCCGACACCCATGTCGACCACGACGGCCCTGGATGCGGACAAGGATGGAGAAGCTGTGGACCCGAAGGAGTACCGGAGTATGATAGGGTCACTGCTGTACCTGACGGCGACAAGCCCGGACATCCAGTTCGCGGTGTGTCTTTGCGCACGATTTCAGTCGTCGCCGTGCACTTCTCACCGTCAAGCGGTCAAGCGCATTTTGAGGTACTTATGCTTCACACCTGAGTTTGGGATTTGGTACTCTGCTTCCTCCACCCTTTCCCTTTGCGGTTATTCAGATGCTGATTTTACTGGTTGCCGACTTGATCGTTGTTGATGGTCCTTAAACACTTGTTTTACCATCAACATTTTACCCAAAAATTCACCAAAAAGGCATGAAAAGTAGTCAAATAGGTTTTAAACTAACCAAATTCCACATGTCCATAGATTTTTATTTGAATGCAGGATTTGGACCAAATTTGGAGACCACTCACTAGGGCCCATTTGGGCCCTAGTGGGGTGGCGCCCAAACTTCTCCCCTGCCATGTCACTGATCCGTGTGACCACCCCAGGGCCAAATCTTAGCCCTCGGTCACTAGGTCGGTGGCATCAGAGGGCTCAGGAGGGAGTGGCGTGGATCATGCATGCCGCCATGCAAAGAAGCACATGTTGAATTAAAGAAGCACATGCTTAATTCTTCTCCACCATTGATCTGAAGGAGGTTACGATCCAAGGGCTCTCATCCATCATCACGCGGATCGATGATGTGGCGGTGGAGTAGCCCCTACTCCACCTCTCTACTATAAATACCCCCTGGAGGTGTCACTTCATTTCAAGCAAGGAAAGGAAGGAAGAAGAAAGCAAGGCTAAAGCTAGAGAGCTAATAGCTTAGGATTTAGCCAAGCTTAGGCAAGTAGGTAGCTAGTAGAGCAAGGCATACTTGCCTCATTGCCCTCGCGGAAGTGCTGCTCAAGGCTTAACTCAAGAGTAGAAGCGTGCGAGTAATCGGTCCTAGAGTTGGGAAGAGTCTTCCTTCATCTCCAGTTCAGGTTTTGCTCTTATAACTCAAGCACTTTACTATATTCTAGTTCATCATTTCAAGTATTACTTTATTCTACTTGCCAGTATTGAGTAGTATACTTGATTGATTGCTTGAGTACCTAGCTATCCTACATTTCAATTCACTTAGCCATAGTAGTTAATCTCTAGTGTGCTTAGTGTTTGATCTTTGCCAATAGGTTGCTTAGTTAGTTTAGTGTTTATCTTATT
This sequence comes from Coix lacryma-jobi var. lacryma-jobi, assembly GCA_009763385.1. Lineage (NCBI taxonomy): Eukaryota > Viridiplantae > Streptophyta > Magnoliopsida > Poales > Poaceae > Coix > Coix lacryma-jobi. The sequence goes on from CM019829.1 coordinate 117,341,441, forward strand.
AAGTCAAGTATTTGCTCTGACGTCCGCAAGGGTGTCTCTATTCTAGGCCAGGGTAGAGATAGTTAGAATATAATTAGGCGTGGTGCTTAGTTATAGACTTACCTTCAGATACGGCTAGACCCCCGGATAGCTGTGGTAGCAAGCAGGTGGTGATAGCCCTGTGCGCCTTGAATTCCACCACGTAGTTGGTCTAGTTTAACAGTAAGGCTCGTTGTGCTAACGTTCAACCTAAGTCAGTGGTCAAGGCTAGTACGCCTCGGTACTTGACAAGATAGGAATAAAACTATACTTAACTTGGTTGCTTATTTGGCATTTGCCTATCTTGCTTCGTAGTTATCTAGGAGTAGTTATTAGTTATTAGTTAGTTATATTAGTTATCCTTAGTTATCTTTTCCCCCTATCTACCTATCCATCCACCTTACCTTAACCATTCATTTCATCCTTACCTATCCACTCATAAATTCTTTCTAGCCTTTCATCTCCTCTCTTCTCTCCTCTACTTTTCCCTTTCTTATTCTTCGACTCTCATCCTCTCCTTGACTCGACTCATACACCACCCTAGCCTTCCTCTGGGATCAAATAAATTGACACCTGGTACTCCCAGACGAAGTGCTACTACGATAGTTCTGTGCGCTTGCAGAATCTCCTCTAGGTAGATTGCAATCTCTCTAGCTAGCTCCTACTAGTGTCGGGATTGACAACCCCATTTGACATTAGTAGATAGCTGCTTTAGCTTCACTCCTTTAGGTATAGTGACTGGACTTGCTACAAGCATTTCTGGCGCCATTGCCAGGGATAGATTCCATAGTCTACTCCTAGTAACGACGTTAGCAAGTGTCAACAAGCATTTCTGGGCCGTTACCGGGGATAGTTGCCTAGCTCTATCTTTAGTGAAGTTAAGAACTACCAACAAGCATTTCTGGCGCCGTTGCCGGGAAAGGCAATCGGTGTATCCTTCGAGTCCTTGTCGAATTTATCTTCGCTTAAGCTTCTGCTTAGCGAATCCCATCTTTCCCCATTCTTTCTTTCTTTAGTCCTTCTTATCTTTTTCCTTCATCTTCTTCAACTTCTTCTTTCTTATCTCATTCTACCTTCACGATGGCCAATAAGACCATTCGTGAGTTTTCTGCTCCTTCTGCCGCCAATGTAGCGACAGGACCAGCCGTGATCGATGCCAACCTCAATTTCGAGTTGAAACCGACTCTGATCACGATGGTCCAAGCTAGCCCATTCTGTGGCAAAGCTCATGAGGATGCCAGTGCTCACCTCCAACAATTTTTGGAGATTTGCGGCACCTTCACCATTAAGGGGATAACCCAAGAAGCCATCCGTCTTCGTCTGTTTCCCTTTTCTCTCCTAGGAAAAGCGAAGCAATGGTTCTATACCAATCGCAACGCTGTAGACACATGGGACAAGTGTTCCAATGCTTTTCTCGCCAAATTCTTTCCGATGGGCAAGACGAACGCTCTTCGCAACAAAGTCTCCAGCTTTACGCAACAAGCCGAGGAATCTATTCCCGAGGCTTGGGAGAGAATGCAAGAGTACGTCACTGCTTGTCCACACCATGGTATGGAGGACTGGCTATTGATCCAGAACTTCTACCATGGCCTAACCCCACTCTCTAGAAGCCATTTGGATGCCGCCGCCGGCGGTGCATTCTTTTCTCTGAATGTTGCAGATGCTAAGGCTCTCATAGAGAAGATGGTGTCGAACCAAGGATGGAATGACGAGAGACTGCAGCCCCGTAAGCGAGGTATGCATTCCGTTAAGGAGGCCGACATGATCGTGGCCAAGATGGACCTGCTGGCCAAGAAGCTGGACAGCGGTGAGAAGATGAACCAACAAGAGAGTGTCCAATCTTTGGAATCCTACATGACTTGTGAAGTCTGTGGAGAAACCGGACATTCTGGGAACCACTGCCCCGAGTTACATGAAGATTTGAACTTCATCATCATCAACAACAACAACAGTTTCTGTCAACATGATCAAGGATGGAATCAACACTCCAACTCTCAAGGTAATAATTCATTCCCTCGCTCTAATTTCCAAAGTACTGATAATTTCTCGTTCTTAAAGAATCTAGTCTACTCTCAAGGTAGAACTACTGAATTTTTGAATAAGAAATTAATGTCAAATGATAAAATTCTTGAGAACATAAATGCTAAATTGGAAGATTTCTCATCTGCTCTGAAAAATCAACTTAGCTTTAATAAGATGTTAGAAACCCAATTAGCTCAACTTGCTGCGATCATACCATCTTTTGAAACTAGCAAAATTTCGGCTAAACCTAACATGGAAACTGCAAATATGGTTGAAATAAAATATTTTAACTATTATGAAGATCAAACCATGACTGTTAAAAAGGGTGATCCTGGTAGTCCCATAATTAGATGCTCAATCTTTGGTGAAGTCTTTTAAAATGCCATGTGTGATTTAGGATCGAGTGTGAACATTTTATCCAAGGATTTCTATGAAAACTCGTTCTTTCCACCCATGTCATCCACATCTGCCTATGTCGTGCTAGCTGATCAATCAACATGCTATGTAGAAGGAATAGTCACTGATTTACCTGTTCATATTAGAGGTTCATATGTTCCTGCTGATTTCATAATACTAGATATGGGAAATAGGAAAGATGTGCCTCTAATCTTAGGTAGACCTTTCTTGAACACTGTTGATGCTTGCATATATGTGGGGAGTGGTAAAATGCAAATGACATTAGGAGGGAGGAAGGAAATATTCTCTTTTTCCCGTGGTCCCGCATATGCCGCTAACATGCAGGAAGCAAAACCCGTTCGTACCAAGAAGAGGCGCCTAAGAACAAGGTGGAACAAAAAGAAAGAACCACCTTCTCCTGAGTTGTGTAATTCACATAACAAAGGAGAGGTGCCAAAAGAAGAAGAACCCGATGAAGTACTTAAAGAAGAAGCACCCAAGGAAGAAGATCCACCCAATAAGGATGAAATTCCATGGATTTAAGAACAAGAGCTCCGACCGAGAAAGGTGAAGACCCTTCACCAAGCAAGAAGCCAGCTTGGGGAGATCCTCGCGCCAATAAGGTATGTTTCAACCTTACTCTTTATGTTCGGTTCTTAAATTCTTTATCTTTTGAATTTTTTTGAATGTTATATACTTGCCTAAGTAACTATCCCATGAGTAAAAATGATAAAATCTGCTTAAAAATGTTGGAACCTGAATAAGAAATAAAATATGACATGCAAATGCTATTGTTATAGTTAGAATAACTAGTTTTATCTAAGTTGTAGCTTTTGTGGGTTGCACATGTTTTAACTAAAATCATGCTTAGTGAATAAAGTTAGTTAGAAATGGAGTAATTCTTTAAACTTGCTAAGGTGAAATTAGGACCAAATCTGGAGGATTTCTTTTAAAAATCATGAAAACCTTGCTAAAAGTTCCTCCTGGATTTTATCCCATCCCACCACTAGCCAAATATTTGTTAGTCAAAACCACAAAGAGCTTTGTTTGTGTTGAGCTTTGTTAGACCTCATAGATCTTAGTAGAGAAGCTTATCATTTCTTTTGATCAAGATACACCCACCCACCATAAATTGCTTACTCTCCACTTTGGAAGTTTGCAACCACCAAATAAATTGCTCATTCTCTACACTGGAGATATGCAATACCTTGCCAAACATTCCATTGCTAGCCTTATGCTATTCCTACACTGGGAATAAGCATTTCTCTCTCTTCCCCCTTTTCATTTCTAAAATCCTTTCCTATAAACAATCTGGGGAAATCTAGAGCTAAAAAAAGAGAGATATGAAAAAAAGTGAGCAAAGTAGCTCAAGAGAGGACTATGTCCTAAGAAAATGTGAGGACACATTTTTGTCTACTCACTATGTATCGAGTAAAAAAAAAGAGAGAGAAAGTTATCATTAGCTCTAGACCCCAGAAATTAACTAGGAAGGATTATGAAATATCTCTCTATACACTTCCACATAACCACACATGCACATCTTGATCAATATTTATGATTTGCTGCTCCTTATGATCTGAGTGTCTAGCTTAGCAATAAACATTATTCAATTTGCTCATGATTCTTAGCCTACCTATAACTCCACATATCATTCTTTAGAAATAGGAGAGGCTACATTTTGGCCTAAGTGAGGATTTAAACACCATTGAGTGATTGAGTGAATCTTGGAGGACTTAAGCAAGTTTTTATCTTTTGAAAACCTTAAAAAATCTCCAGACAGAATCCTAGTCAAACCTAAGCAAGATAAAAGTTTCCTATCTACTGCTTTATTTCACTCTTGCATGTTTGAAGTGAAAAGCTATAAGCCCCACATTGCTATGATTAATGATATACACTAAGTTATTTCTCACTATACAATATGCACTTGTATACATCTTAAGTGCTATCTATTTCATGCTCTATGCTTAAACCACATTGTTGCTAGAGGACGAGCAACAGGTTAGCTTGGGGGAGCTTGTTGATGGTCCTTAAACACTTGTTTTACCATCAACATTTTACCCAAAAATTCACCAAAAAGGCATGAAAAGTAGTCAAATAGGTTTTAAACTAACCAAATTCCACATGTCCATAGATTTTTATTTGAATGCAGGATTTGGACCAAATTTGGAGAATGGACCCACCAGGGGCCGAGACCACTCACCAGGGGCCATTTGGGCCCTAGTGGGGTGGCGCCCGCCACCTAGGTGGCGCCCGCCACCTAGGTGGCGCCCAAACTTCTCCCCTGCCATGTCACTGATCCGTGTGACCACCCCAGGGCCAAATCTTAGCCCTCGATCACTAGGTCAGTGGCATCGGAGGGCTCAGGAGGGAGTGGCGTGGATCATGTATGTCGCCATGCAAAGAAGCACATGTTGAATTAAAGAAGCACATGCTTAATTCTTCTCCACCATTGATCTGAAGGAGGTTACGATCCAAGGGCTCTCATCCATCATCACGCGGATCGATGATGTGGCGGTGGAGTAGCCCCTACTCCACCTCTCTACTATAAATACCCCCCAGGAGGTGTCACTTCATATGAAGCAAGGAAAGGAAGGAAGAAGAAAGCAAGGCTAAAGCTAGAGAGCTAATAGCTTAGGATTTAGCCAAGCTTAGGCAAGTAGGTAGCTAGTAGAGCAAGGCATACTTGCCTCATTGCCCTCGCGGAAGCGCTGCTCAAGGCTTAGCTCAAGAGTAGAAGCGTGCGAGTAATCGGTCCTGGAGTTGGGAAGTGTGGCGGAACCGTCCTGATTATAAGAGCTCAAGTACCGTCTTAGTCAAATCCGTCTGACATCGACTTATACTTGAACCCATATAACCCCGGTAGTCCGGAAATCTCGAAGGATTTCTATCATCATACAACATACAGGATCGCATTGTTCAAGAATTACATTCGTAAGGATACACCACAGAGAGGCGGAATCGGATTTAAAACATCAGAGTGCGAATTTAAGACAGAGTTATTACAAACCCGAATTTAAAGTGCGGAAGCTTAAATAAGTTTTGAAACACGACCACCACACATGTGGTCCAAATAAAACATTGTTTGATAACTTAACTCAACATAACTCACTCCTCCTTTTTCAAGTAATGTGCCACTAGAAGTCTCAGACCAGCAAAAGAAAAAGGGAAGCTTCTGGACGACCCTGCCCTGAGCCTACTCCTCATCACCTTCCACCGGGTAGAGGCAGTGCTTACAATAGCCATAGTAAGCCTGGCCATCTGCAACAAACGGGATAAACCCTGAGTACGGGAATGTACTCAGCTAGACTTACCCGTCCAACTGAAAATAAAGACACCAAGGATATGCAAGGCCTTTTTGGTGGAGCTGGGATTTTTAGTTGCGAAAAGCTCAAAATTAAGATAATAGTATTAATGACATAGATGAGCTGTCAGTTTTTAGACCTATTTCTTTACTATAGGTTTGTACCTGAACTATTACACACACTTGAGTCTAACAAGCAATAGTATAACCATATCCAGTTGACTTATCCACATTTTAGTTGAACCTTTAAACATCACATGGAGTTGTATCGTGGTGAAGCTCGCCATAGTTTCCCACTAACCGGGGGAGACGGCGACTCGAATCGAATTCCAAACCAGCTGTTGAAAGACCTTTAATACCAACCCACACTTTCCCCGTCGGGTCCATGCATTGGGCAACCGCTCGATGCTTGTTCGTGGTGGTAATCGTCGCGGTTCAAGCACGGACCGCCCAATTGGAACCTGGCGATGGCCTCACGCGGCAGATCGCATTTCCATACTAGAGGGCACGACTCGGGTTGATTCCGGCCCGAACAGCTTCTAACCGGCTTTGGGGTCGATGATTACGGCACCGACATATCCCTAAGTAAAAGGGCGCGTTCAAAAATGAACGAGGGCCAACATCGATACAAACCTACACGATCCAACGGACGGACTGCCCCAAGTTTCCAAACTTGTGCCTTGCCTTCCAGTTGACCATATTTTATTACTACTCAGGTTCTTTTCCACGATAGCAAATATAGCCAACCGTGATCCGGTAATTACCCATCAGAGGTATTACGGAAACATCCTTAACTACTACTTTTATTAAGCAGGCTAAGCAATTCTACATTGTAAATAAATAACAGGATAACAAGGTAGATATTAATCAATAAGCAAGGAATGGTAATGCAGCAAATAGGATTCAATCAACTCCTATACCTAATGCATCACAATATAAGATACTCAAGTAAATTATTTATAAAAGCTGGGAGACTTAAGGATGCTCCGGGGCTTGCCTTGAGCGAAGACCGAGGCCTCGTGGGAGGGGCACTCGGGCAAGTTAGTTTCCTGTCCGGGGTCGACCTCCTCGGCTTGATGCAGTTCCGGGATCTCTTGTTCGGCGCTTGCCTCCTGCTCCTGGTCGGGCTCCGGGAGTGTCGATCCTATTGCATGCGGTAAATAATAAATAAATAAATAATGCGGGGCGCGAGATATGGTGGTATGAAAAGCAATATTTCTTGCAAACCAACAAAACCAACTTGTTGAACCACTTTTGACATTGAGGTAAATACCTCATAAAACAAAACCATTATTTCCACTATTTCCTATTTAGAAATTCAAAAGAAACTCAAGTTTGAACTGCAAGTGTATTTTTCTGAACTCAGAAAAATCCACAAAAATTCCAGCAG